>CP042188.1:0-1436925 GCA_007735645.1 Venturia effusa | reverse complement strand
ACAGATTGCTTTTGACTCGGGTAGGTACTCTCGTAGCGAACGTTTCCACACGAGTTTGCATCGGTGGACAAACGATTGTGGGATGGTTGTTTTGAGATGATCTGGTGGGCTTCTGACAAGGTCATCGTGGTCACCCAATTTCCAAGGACTCTTGCAGTGGGCTTCTCCTTGACATTGGTCAGGGGACTCGATGATTATATCGAATTCGGTATGTTAATTAGATGCAATCACCACTAGCAGCTTGTGGACTGCACCGATATCAAGGGACTATGAGTGGCGCTCTCTCCACTACAGGATTCTCAAAGAAACTTGTTCGTTCTTAATGTCTTGAGAGGCCGTGGACGTCTAGTGGCCTGTTCTGTCGGCGTGAGTGACATCGTGTCACTCGACGCATGGGCACTCAGCAGTGTTTATAGGTATAAGTGCAAACGTGGCATAGACTTTTTAGAATAGGAATTTCTTTTAGCAGTCACGTGAAGAAGACTTTGTTTGTCTCAAGAGCTTGTCGTGATTCTAACAGTCGAAGCTGTTCCTCAAAACAAAAGGTTGAAATACCTTTTCCAACGATTGGATACTAACATGGACGTGAGTTTGAATTTCAAGACAGGTTCCTCAGGAACATCCAGAGAGTCGAAAATCCATCGTGCAGTGAATTGCAGGAAACGCGTGTTCTCCAACGACAACATTATTCCACTTCCACCAAGGCAAACATCGCTCGAGCTATTTCTGAGAATGGCTCTCGTTGTGACAATGTTTCGACTTGGTGTCAACAACTTCGATTTAGCATCGATACGATGAAGCGATAACAAGGCGACACTGGTAGCGCAGCGGGCTCAGAGTCGATGGAGCACACGCAGTACCACGGCAATCTGACGCCAAAGAAATCTCATGACGGGAATAGGCGCTGCTGAACTTACCTGCACAATCTGCTGGTCCTTAGAATCTGGGACATCCGCATTGGATTTTGCCAAGAACGATGCTGCTTGGCGTCTACAATCGGTCGCTTGAGATTGAGGTAAGCTGCAAGCTACAGAGATCTGCGAAGAGAAGGAAACTATGGTGAGCCAAGACAGGAAGAGGCTTTCCAGCTGGGTGTCGCGACTGAGACCACAGAACAGAACAAAAAGGGATCGTGGACGTGGGAGTTGTACGAAGATTGTTTGAAGGCCAACAGAACAGAACTTCCAGCAGGGGATCCCAGCAACGTACCAACGGCCTTTTCGTTTCTACAGTAGTTTGTCCGATCGACGAACCAAAATAGACGGGGGCCCATGATCACAGGTTGCGGCACAGGTGGCTTGCAATTTGGCGACAAGATCAAACAGTTTTTGTAGTCCGGCCATGAGGCACGTCTTCTGGAACTTTCACTCAATGTGAGTGGCTGAACGCCTCGAAAGTCCCCTCTTCTCGCGTCAAACTGCTGATGTGTGGTATTTCGAGGGATGCGAAGCTGCAAAACCGCTGCCAGTCAGTCAGGAATGTGGCTGTTTACCGACAAGACGTCCAAGACAGTAACGAAGCATGTTTACCACTGGCAGCCTCAGATCAGCAATGAGGATGCTCGGCGATCGCGTTCTCTATTTGGGGCAGCAGGAGAACGCTGTTGACTCCAGATGGGTCGGAGGATTGTTCATTGTTTGGTGGCGCAGATCCGGAATCGTTTGATGGAGGGAAACAAGTCAGTGAGGGCAGAGGTCGCTCGACCGACGAATGCTACGAGGTCCGTCGAGAAGTGCCACGGATGTAGACGGAGAACCACGTACTTGTTGTGGAAAGTAGTCCAGCCACAGGAGTTCTATACAGCAACAATTGTCTTGTCCAGAGGGAGTCTTGATCTTGGTGTGGTTGGCGATGCTGCCAATGACTAATCTCCCCCCCCGAGGTTGAGATTGGCCAATCGATAAGGTTTCCTAGGACCTCTCCTGAAACGCTTCCCGTGTCCTTTCCTTGAGGAACAACACGCTTGTTCCTATCATGAGAAGGACAAACATGCGTCTTTTCGTCCCGTCTGTTCGTGCACGCCCATCTTGATCGCAGAGCCATGTAGCCGTGCCACACATCTCCTGCATGCCATACTGCACCAAGATATGGCCCTCTTCCGGCTTCCGTGAGGCTCCTGTTCTTGTGAGCGCAAACGTTTGTCGCCCAAGAATGGCGGTAAGATTGCGGACCTGCTTTGGGCCGATGCAGTTCCAAGAGATGCGACACTCTTTGGCAATCATACCGGGAGCTGGAGCCTGTCCAAAGACGAGTCGCAAGCTTGGTGTTGCGACTTCAACGCCGACATTGCAGGTCAGCAAATGGGTTTGCAACCCACAGCCGCTGATCATACTCGCCATCCTCATGGCAGACGATGGATTTAGCTCTGCCACGCAATTCCAGACTCCCATGGTGGCGCCGGCACCTATCACGGAGGCTCAAAACAGCTGAGGTGCAGAGGACAATTTTCGGGCCTCTCCAGCGCGGCGGCTAGAAGCCGTGAACCGCCATCTCAAACCAAATTTCTGGAAGGATGGCTGCAGCCCAGTGACAAGGCATGCGGAAGCTAATGTTTCGGGGCCTTAGCAGCATGTTCGACTGATTGGTCTGCCATGTTCCCCTTCCCTGATACTCGGTCCTGTATCAGGCTCAAAAACTTCAGTTTCGGCCTCTCATGGCAGAAATTCACTCAGCGTCTTTAAGAGACGACCTTACGCCGCTCAAATGCCTAGTTGTCCGTGGCTCTCTCTGTCTAAGGTACTACTGCTGGAGGTCTGGTTGATACCTTCATCATCATTATTTTTCATTCATTCTTCAGCCTCCTTCTTCACACTTCACAACCTCGCGCTAGCTCGCCCCACAAAAAAGTTCCAATCGGTCATCGTTCATTATTGTTGGTCGTCGACTCTATTGTGCTTCACATCGCGACAACAACAAGCCTATTGTGCACAGATGGTTGAATAGCCTGGACTCTCCCTTATACAACTTCAATTCTTTCACGCTTTGAAAGCATCACCTTTGCAACTACACGGACTGGTTCCACGGCAGTATTATTTTCAACACTCTACCACTTTTGACTCCTCAGTCACCATTCTCCGTCGGCGTCATACAACACTTTCAGCATCACGCGCTCCTTCACCCTCTCTCTACTTTGCTTCATAAAGGACTCTTGCTGGTCAACATCCTCCTGTTTTGAAAACTCCCGACAACAGCTGAGCTCCACCTTTCAGTATCAAGCTTACAACACAATAAGAACTACAAACATGCGCTTCTCATCACCTTACAGTGCTGCGGCGACCTTGCTCTTCGCTGGAGTCTCTGCCCACACCTGGGTTGAGCAAATGTCAGTTATCGGCGACAATGGAACCTTCGTTGGAGCGCCCGGCTACTCTCGTGGCTATGTTCCTCGCGGCCCAGACTTCGCCGATGCTAAGATGTCCTATCTTCTACCACCGAACGATGGGAGCGGCCGCATTAGAATCAGTCAGGCCGATTTTCTTTGCAGGCCCGAGCAGCGCAATGCCAACTCCAACCCGCCAGACTGGCCACAGCTTCGCGCTTTGCCTGGATCAATGGTAGCGGCGAAATACCTCGAAAACGGACATGTGACGCTTCCAGCCACCCAGATGGGCAAGCCTGGCTCTGGTGGCCTTATCTATATCTACGCGACGACCAAACCCAACCCAGACATGAAGATACCTGATATTTTCAAGTGGACGGCAACTGGAGATTTGGCCACTGGCCGACTTCTGGCTGTGAACAACTACGACGATGGACGCTGTTACCAAGTCAACGGAGCCAGCGAAATGTCAGTGGCTCGTCAGAAAGAATTCCCTAACCCTCCAGCAGGTCAGCCAATCACAGCAACCCACGAGTCTTGGTGTGAGACAGACTTTCAAATCCCAAAGGATGCGCAGGCCGGATCGATGGCTGTCTACTGGGTCTGGCAATGGCCAACGTTAGCTAGCATGAATCCTAATGGTCCTCTGGGCAAGGACGAGATGTACACCACTTGCTCAGACGTCCAGATCGTGAACGATGCATCTACAATCAATCAAGCCGTGTCTGGCAAGGTGCTCGAAGGTCAAGATCCAAGAAAGGAGGCTGTCAAGAACTTCCAGGAACGGATCGCCAATGTCACGCTCCCAGCCAACCCCGCCTTCTATGGCCCAAACTCGAACTTCAGTGCCAATACTTCTTCAGGAGCTCCAGCGCCTCCATCGTCTGCGACCTCCCCACCACCTGTACCATCCGCTCCAGGTGCGCCAGGTGCTCCAAGTGTTCCAGGCGCTCCACCTATGTCCTTTACCACCCTGACAAGGACCATGTCTGTCACTGTCACAAGAACCCTGGGCGCCGCTGGTCTCACTGGAGCAGCAGCTCCCACAGGCACAACCCAAGGACAAGGAAAGCGTTCGGTCAGGCCCAGAGGTTACTAATTCTTTCGAGTTCATCTTCACAAATTGGTCGACTGTTCGAAACATGACCATGGCAGCGCAGGACACGGCCTCTTCTTCACTTCATGTGCATACACTTTTCTACTTATTTCATTTGAAAGATGGTTGCATGTCACTGTCACTGGCAGTTGGATACATTTGACCCCACGGATTTCTTTGATAGATGTTAAGAGGGGCATGGATGGGTATACACATACACGGGCGTCTCGCGGGCATTGCAGGCGTAATATAACAGTGGAACATGAGCTCATGAGATACAAAGGCATCGAATTTCTGCCTAGGAGTATACTATGATTCATGATTGATAGCGCTCGGATTTGAGCAAGAGGGGATACCTGTGCAGGGTGTCACGTATGTACATCATATAAGACAGTAATTTTCGACGTTGAGCACCTCATACAAGTGATTCTGGATCAAGGAAGAAGAGAGGATCATGATATGCTGGGACCTCTTCCGTAGATCGTCAGTGTGGAGTATGATACTATGGCAAAATATGATGTGCTATATGATTATGCGGCCCCTCTGTCGAGTGTACTAATGGATAATCGAATTAGAGCAAGTATCCGCGTCTTTTTCCTTGGTGCAATTATGAATATGTACCTAGGGGATTTCCGCCTGCGTAACCGAGAGTCCCAAGAGTCCCAGACTCATTCATCCTCATTCGTCTCAATCAAAGTGCGAAAAAATACACGGCCAAATCTCCACGAACCCAGCTTATGCTCAAAATGCACTTTACAACATACGTCTTCACCGTCCTCGCCGTCCTCGCTTCTGCAGTGCAAGCAGCGGTTTTCTGCAGTAACTCCCCTCCGAACTGTGCCGACAAACAACCATACTGGCTAGCAGTAGGTGATGACAATGTCCTCATGGAGTTCCAAATCGAGACCTAGCGGAGAGCACTATCAATTGACTGCAACTTGAAGTAAGGGAAAGAACTTGAACACATAACACAATTGTATTATCGATAGGCTGCTATGGTCTTGCACCAGTAAGCACAGCCCACAGTGTATTTGGCCTGTTATTCTTGAATCAAGTGAATGTTTTTGGACTCTAGGTAGACCCACATCAATCGGGTAGGGAGGGCGGGGGCTAGGGCCCAGTACGGATGCCGATAATGTGGCTGTGGCTTACGCGAGGGATCGCGCTCAACGGCGGGATCTCATTCCAATTTGAGCCTCATCCTACTCACTTCAATGATCGGATCCAGCGCGAACGTCGCCCCTCTGAAGACGACTCTCGTTCTGCCCATCAGACGTCCAAGTTCCTGGTGATGAGGATCGAAGGAATCGCAGAGCCATTGCCACCACGGCGCATTGCCAGCTAGGCTGAGGTACCTTATGGGCCAGAGAGGCCGTTCCTGGAGTATCTACCCCCTTCGACACGCAACTTCAGTTGCCCACCCCGTCATAATCGAGAGTTCTAGCAGTACGCTCGTACAATTTGAAGTGCTGAGGTGCTTGTGACAGCGCTGGGTTCATAAACGACATTCACTTGCTAGGTATTTACGGCCGGCCACTTTGACGGGTCACCTATTGACAGAACGATCTAGTACCACACTTTCGTTACCGGACAAACAACCTAGAATCGACGTTTATCAACCCTAGAATCCCCATAACTCCCTGCCCCGCTCTTCAGACATCGAACAAACCATACGAACAACACCATTCCCTCTACAACTCTTGCCTAGTTGCGATCATGGCCAAACAACCGGAGACAGAATGTGAATGGAATGGCGGCGAAGATGTTGTCATACCGAACATTTCGCTCAGCGGAATTGTAAGCTGCACGCGCTTTATATGGGAATTGACGGCTTATGCTAATCTCATTGTCTTCAAGATCCCGCAGATTTTTGAAGATTGCCTATACAACATAATACACGACATAGTGTTGGACGTCCATCGTAAGGAAAAGAAGTTGAGGATGACCTCTGTTTCGGTACAGGCGGAGCTCGCTCTGCAAGCTCGTGGACAGCCTCCAACTCCAACCACGAGCAACGCCACACCAACAAAACCAGGACCGCCACCGCCACAAGCACCTCAGCCTAGGATTGACGTACCGGGTGGTTATTGCGAGAATGGCAAAGTGTATCTGAAGGGCAACCCCCTCAAGGAGGTCAAGGACATATACTGTCCGCACTGCAAGCTACCACGTCTGCTCTTCCCCATCAAAGGCGTTGGCGCAAAGCTACCGGATGATCCAAATCCGAATCGACAGTACTGCACTCTGCATCCTTTCATTTCCCTTCCTGGTCATGACATTTACGGTAACCCATTTCCAATAGACCAAACGAACAAGACCAAGCGTGAACGTGAACAAATCAAGAAGCAAGAGAAGGCAGAGCGAGACAATACACCCGGCAGTCAAGGCACAAATGATGATGGCATGACGGTTGACACCTTTGCGAAGAGACTACTCGCTGGTGGCAAACCAGCCAGCTATGTACCTTGGCATACATGCCCCCAGTGCAAGCGAAGTTTGTTGATCACGAAATTCGCCCAGCATCTGGAGAAATGCCTAGGTATTGGCGGTAGGGTGGCTCGCAACACTGCAGCGGCTCGATTATCAGGCATGAACGGCAGTGCTAACGGCAGTGTCCAAGGTAGTCGTGTAGGCACCCCGACGCCTTCGCAAGGCAATGGCAACGGGAATGGGAAGAACAACGAGGAAGAAGAGGATGAGGGTCCGCCTAAGAAAAAGTCCAAGAAAGATGGCACACGGAAGGAAAAGAAGGCAGATGGCGGGAAGGAGAAGGTTACCATCAAGCTTGGTGGCACGAAGCCGAAGCCCGATGCTGCAAAGCGACCTCCAAAGGCTTCGGCGCCAACGAGCAACCCAGAAAAGTCTAGGGGCGACGGTACGCCGACGTCGAAGAGAGAAAGGGAGGCGGCCGATAGCGACGAGTCGCCAGAGAAAAAAAAGATGAAGAAAAATGAGGACAGTGCCGAGAGCAACTGACCGTCACCCAACCTGTTTTTGATGTTTAAGCTGAAGCGTCATCTAGAGCACCTCAATCGATGTAAGAACCGTAGAATGTGGCGAGTGTTGAAGGACGGCTTGTGTCAGTCGCAATGTCTCCCTCTCAAGGATGATCCTCCCGAATTGCTCAACCATAAGCATGAGAATAGGCGCGAGGCGAGGGCGGCCTTGAAGGCATCCGACTCTAAGGAGCCAACGCAGATACTGGGCAAGTAGTGGAGGAGATTATCCCGCATGATGATGGAACAGAGTCTTGAGTCTGCATGATTTCGGTTGATCAGGCAGAGCGTGTGATCGGGAGGTTCGCTTTCATGCTTTCACGATTTCCATTAGTATTATAAGGGCACGGAGCGGCATTGCTGGCGTTTGCTTGTACAAATATTCTTTGCTGGGACAGGTTGCTTTATATATCCTATCGGGAAGGATTGCGTTCGCGTAGATGTCGGATTATTTGCCCTATTGCTGAAACTTACGAAGAGAGCATTTGTACTGCCGTCAATTGATGGATACTTGGAGATGTGCGTAAAAATATGTGAGCCCACTACTTATCCACCTCGACTCCCTCTCCAACGTTTTGCCAGCAAGAATTCAGATGTACAGCGATTATAGCTGCAGCATGGAACGAAGGTTGTTGGCCATGGAGCTTGGTCTAGCCAGATGCCTCGACTTCCGCGACATGGCTGCTGAGTGAACTGCCGGTCCATGTTCTTCTGCCAGCTGAGGGGGCACAGCCCGGGGTTCAAGATTTGCCGACTTCACCTACCAAGCAGTGGTTGGTCTCGAAGACTACAAGCGTCCTCAAGCAAACATCATTAATGCCAAATGGGGAGAGTGGATAGCCGATGCCCCCTATTTCGTCCGAGTTGGGAGTGTTCAAACAGGAAGCATGTCTTTCACTCCTACAGGTCGAGCCCTCCCTAACAATTTCAAAAGCGATCCTCTGGATCAGCCAAGCGGTAGACACTGGAATGACTTTGCGGCCGGACTCATCTTCCAGGAATTGGACAACTGAGAACACCCCTAAGATATTTTCATGCGAGCTCCGTGAAAATAACTCCACATTTCGGGTCCACTGTAACTCGGGCCAACCAATGTCCCCACTGCGCGGCGAGATTTCCTGAAGCCAGTGCTGGGTACCAAATTAGACCCTATCGACAGGAAAATATACAAAAATAGACAACATCTCCACGGGTTGTGGCTAGTCACAAAATTCCTCCAAGTTCGCGAAAAGTCTGACCTGCGCCCTGGGAATACCCACAACTGCACCCTAGCACCAGCCATAAATAAATCCGCAGCGCCTGTTCTTTCTAGTGTCACCTTGGACAGCGAAGTCACGATGCTCAAATACCTTTTCGATCGTATCCAGAAGAGCTGGCTTGTCATCCATGTAATGGAATATTGTACATGCGTGCCGCGGCTCGATTCATCGCCCGTGTGAGTTCAACACAAGCCTTGGGCGAAAAGCGCACGCCAACTGGCTGATAGATGTAACTGCAATTCAACGTTTGCGACTGCAATGACGCCTACAGGACCGTGTGAATCTGCAACGATGTTTTTTTGGATGTAAAGCAACTGCAATAACGTACATGTGGCTGCAAGGAGTATTAATGTATGTAGGAATCCAGCAAGCCGTAGAATATCTCCTCCAAGTTTGCCCCGTCGCGCAGGCTCCCGAGCAGAAGAAGTGAACGAAATTCCAGATGTCGGTCGGAAGCCAGGTCCAGGTCTAGAAGACACCCTAGTGGCACTTGCCAAAATCAAATCCGCAACTGCTTGAGTCCCGACAATGGACATCGCATTTCCATGTCACTGATACCTTTTCAACCAACGGCCCAAGCACGATAGGATCATCCGGTGCCGAATCAATCATGCGTGCCGCGAAGCATTCCATGTACCATGAGTACCCAATCCACGGCGGTCCCGGCGTAAATTTGAAGGGATCGTTGCAGTGGCCGCCGCAAGTAGGTGTGATTGCAACGGTGTTGGCCCATGTTTGCCATTTATCCTTAGTTGCGTTGAGCACACTCTTCACATTGTCCAAGATTTTGGCACTGTTGGTTTCGCCTGGGTAACCGAAGCATTTTTTGGTTTGTTGGTCGCATTTGACCCGGTAGTCGTATCTGGCTTGATGGCAATGTCTTTTCTTGCTGACTGAAAGTGATGCCAGAGCCAGGAGTGCGGCGAGGCTGAACGTGATGTGCATGATGACGATTGATGCTGATGTTGTATTGTGGTAGGTATTGTGGTTATTGAAGTTTGATGTGGCTTGTACTACGAGGTGTTGGGTGCGAAGAATCTAGCTTTCTTTATACCGCTGTACGACCTTCCATGGAATCCAGCGGAAAACAACCTAGTACGAATATCTTTGCAGCAATATATTATGGAAATGACGGCTATGGTGTATACGTACGCTCACATCGGCTCTTGTGTGCTGTTCTGATCTTCTCAGTTCCGCTTGGGCCCGGCTTCATTACGACGGATTGACGTACTAGTTCTTTCTGGCAGCGGTGGTGGAGGGGGGAATGGATATTCACCTCCCAGTTTAGGGATGGTATGAGCTCTCAAAAATACCTAGGCATGTTCCGAGGCATGGGCAGATGCAGCCAATTTAAATGCTCCGATCCCAAGCTCCTTTCTAATTGTCTACTACCTTGAACAACTAAGATAAGAGAGTTTGACTCTAGAGCTCAAATTACCCTTTTGCACTGATAGCTACGCGTGCATCGATCTCAGAAGTGATAACATCGCAAAACGATACAGTACTCGACGCGAAGAGTGAACACTAGTTCCTGCCATCACATTGCCACAGTGTAATATGGTTGGCCGTAAACACGTTCGCGTGGTCACGGTCCTCCAACCTTTCCTTGGTATGGATTCACCCAGTAACATTTATTTGACCGGAAATTACAGTCCGTGGTAATCGGCCAATTATAATTTCCTTCTTGGTAGATCCGTCGTGGTGAGATCGTAGGCACTTGTTGTGACCGTAGGCACGTGAAAGAGTCCACGACCCGCCACATTGTATATATGAGATGTGTACTGGGTATGTTATTGCTGTATGGTAAATGCCTCATGACCACTTATCTGACCAGGATTCCCTTCCCAGGTGCACGACTGACTACCGGGGCTAGCATTATAGTAAGACCACATTGATCAACCACGCGCTGTTATATCCAACTTTAGATCTTCAAGGGCAATTTCAATCCATGTACGAAGACCTCCTATTCTCACCTCTTGCAGACCCGCAGCTCAACGTCGGAACCAAAGCATCGGTGCCTTGTACCCGTCTCCGGCGCGTCAGCAAATCCAAGTACCAAGAGACCGGTCTTTGGGTACCTTATGCCATCGTCATTGCCATGTATTTCGTCTTTATGATCATTGGATTCCAGGCCATGCTCAATAATGGTGTCTGTTCGCACGCTGTATTCTCCCGCATCACGATCACATCCCGAAATCCGACACTATATTGATTGGGTGTTGGGGCTTGTCTTGAGAGTGATCCGCTCTCGATGGAGGCGGAGAGGACGAAGTT
This sequence comes from Venturia effusa, assembly GCA_007735645.1. Classification (NCBI taxonomy): domain Eukaryota; kingdom Fungi; phylum Ascomycota; class Dothideomycetes; order Venturiales; family Venturiaceae; genus Venturia; species Venturia effusa. Next base: position 1,425,981 of record CP042188.1, on the reverse strand, counting down.
GAGGCTCGGGGTGTTGAACGAAGAACATGGTGGCGATAGTGAGATATGGATCGGCGGGTCGAAAATCGAGCATCGTGGGTTCAGCCGATAACGAAGGGAAACCCCTACGCTGGGTTTAAGGAGTGCATGCCATGAGGATGGACGAGACTACTAGTACTGACGATTTAGCGCTGCATCTTCATGCTATGATTGATAAGGTACTCTTCAGTGCGTTGAAGCGAGCGAGCTTATTGAGTTTTGTCATTGATAATTTTAAATAGTAAGAATGGATTTCTGGCTGGATTAGTTCTGAAGATTGCTAGAATATCATTGATATGACTCCAAAGTCTAATTAACATCGTGATTGCTGGAGTCCGGAAGATACCGAGATGAAGCAGCTGCTGTAGCAAATAGCATCACCGAAAAGTTGATCATTTCTAGACTTGCGCCAGAATTCTGCGACAAGAAGTACCTACCGACAACAAGAATTTGCAATTCGAAGAAAGAGCTGCTGAATAATGACCTCTGATCTAAGACTAGTACTAGTTCAGGCAGTTAATCACGTGCACAGAATCACTTGGCACTGCTGACTCCTACTCCTAGTCCAAATCTTCGACCGTCTTACGCCATCATTCTTCCGACAACACCACTAAGTCACCACGCAGCTCATGTACACGATTTCTATACACTGCCATGATTGGAGTCTCCCGTGACGTGGCTTCGTATCCGTGTCGAGGACCTCATCGTTGGATTGCTTTCTTCAGATCTTCCAAGCGAGATTCATGTCCAGTCCGAGGTGTCGTGGCGTTAACAACGGCGTTAACACATGATGGCTTCTAGCTACCCTTGGCTCCGGACATGGTACTAATCACCGGGAATCCAGGGTTCTTATCAATCTTCGCCTTGTGAGGACCAAGCACGTAGGACGGTTGGTAAGCACTAATCGGCGGCACCTTCTGTATGGCCGTCTGCTTGTTTCCACTCACGTTCCGATTTTGGCTTTAAAGATAGACCCGCCTACTCCCGCGCGAGGTAATCTTCTGCCCATACCGTAAGCAGCTGTAAGCATGTATTCTTTTCAGGCGAAGATCTGCACCAAACAAGAATTAGTGCAATCAATAATCACGAGCAGCCTCTGGATTCGATCGACCCTTGATGTGCTGGTGCGAATCCGCTTCGATAGACGATTTATCGGACAACGAAACTGTCCGCTCGGAACATAATACCGGCGAACTGAGTAATGGAAGATACGCAGTACGCGCCATGGCATGGATGACGGACTTAAGAGAAGAGGATAAGTATGGAAATGATTGATGGTATAGCTATTTTCCACCGGCCCCTTCGCCTGAGACTTGCATTCCTATCTCACTCAAACGAATACGACCTTCACAGCACGAATGGCTGCCATTTTTCGAGACTCGCCCGCGGGTCAAATTCTTCGGGTATTCATGGGCAGGAAAATTTCCCCGTACATGGACGAGAAAGAAGGTTTCCAAATCTCCCGAACGATCTCCAGAACGACTCATGTCCCAGCACCTGGAACAGAAGCAACACATCGTGACCTGGACGAAAACGAGAAAGATGATGAGTCTGAGATAAACCAATCAGAAGGGGACAAGGAGCGACCAGGAGACAAAGAAATCAGACTCGAGCGCAATGACACCAATCCCGCAGGTGCCCCTGAAGAAAGGCTCGACCATAATGTTGTCGAATTTACAGGCCCAGACGATGAAGACAATCCTCAGAATTGGTCTGCGAAGAAGAAATGTTTTGTGTTCGTGCAGATTTGTCTCTTGACTTTCTCAAGTGAGTTGCTAATTGATTTTCCGAGCCAAAAAATGAACGCTCACATGCGATAGTCTACAGTGCTAGCGCGATTATTACGCCGGCACAAGAAGTGTTCGTTGAGATTTGGGGTGCATCGCGCCAGTCCTCCTCATTGGTTTTGTCCATGTTTGTTCTCGGATATGGTTTGGGACCTTTGCTCTTCAGGTAAGTGCATTCCTCCGTGTCGTAGATAATCAAGATGTCTAACCTCGCCATAGCCCAATGTCTGAAATGCCTAGCGTGGGTCGTAACATAGCATACATGTCCTCTTTCCTCATATTCATCGTCATTACAGCAATCGGGAGCAGGGTCAACAATTTCCCAGGTCTAGTTGTGCTCAGATTCATTCAGGGTAAGATCAAGCATCTTCTACCATGTCGATCCACACGCTAATCCAATCAGGTTTCTTCGGTGGTCCAGTGCTGGCAACAGGAGCTGCCTCTGCGCAAGATCTTTTTCCCTTCAACAAAGTTCCTTATGCTCTTTCATGCTGGGCCGTATTTGCTTATGCGGGACCTGCTCTGGGACCTGTGCTCAGTGGCTTTTCCGTCCCACTTTCAAGCTGGCGATGGAGCATGTACGAGACGTTGATCCTCTGCGGCTTCACCTTTGTCCTCCTATTCTTTGCCCTACCAGAGACAAATGCCGAGTACATTCTCGGCAAGCGAGCACAACGCCTGCGCCTCAAAACTGGTGACGAAAGCACCAAGACGCGGTCTGAGATTCATGCTGGAGGCAAAGACTGGGTCCAGCTCACAGTCTACCATCTTACTATGCCCTTCAAGATCACCATCCTGGATCCATCCGTCCTCTTCATAAATCTGTACACTGGTCTCGTCTATGGCATCTACGTAAGTCAACCCTACTTCAACCTGTTTAACTCAAAATTAACCCACTCGCTAGTATTCTTTCTTCGAATCCTTTCCCGTCGTATACCTCAGCATCTACGGCTTCAGCATCGGCATAATGGGCGTCATCTTCATCTCCGTCATTATAGGTGCAGCCATAGGCCTAGCAGTCTACGTCACCCTCATCTACTTCATCTACGAACCTTACACCTTGAAACACGGCATCGGCTCTCCAGAATACCGCCTCGTCCCCGGCATCTTCGCAGCCGCCCTCGCACCAGCGGGAATGTTCATCTTCGGCTACGCGGCGAAACCCGACATCTCTTGGGTGGCGCCGACCGTCGGTATCGCGCTGTACGCGGCTTGCTCTTTCATCTTGGTCAACGTCATCTTCGTATACTTGCCGATATCGTACCCGAGATACGCGGCGTCTATATTCGCGTCTAATGGCTTCCTCAGGAGCGCGATGGCATGTGGTGCCATCCATTTCTCGCAGCCACTATTCAATAATCTGGGCGTGGGAAACGGATGCGCCATCCTCGGCAGTTGCGCCGCGGCGTGTGGAGTCATCTTCATGGGGCTGTATTGGTACGGCCCGAAGTTGAGGGCGAGATCGAGATTTGCCGAGACGTATTGAGTGAATGCTTTTGAGTCGCAAGGGCGACATGAAAGAGACGTCGACGTGTTTACTTGAGGTGTTATATTCCCCGTCGTAGAATCGACAGTATGGTAGTGGTTGAGTACTCCTCTCAAATAGACTTTGGCGACGATACAAAGTAATAACGAAATAGACAATAATGATACAGTTGATCCGAAGTACCTTACCTCGCGTCCAGACCCAAAATTCGTTGCTCGGCTCCCGCATTCTCAATTCTTCTAATAGCACGTGATCTCCCAAATTTTTCGAGCCGCGCTCCTAGCAGAGTTCGAAGACTCATCGATTAGAGGCGTCCATACCAAGCATGGATTGATAACTTCTTGATTCTCTAATCTATACAGTCCTATAGTGCATCGTCCCCAGCACAAGCCAGTCTATTTCCAGAAATTGGTTGGTAATCCAACCTCTTGCTCCATGACTTCCTTCCACTCTGAAGTATCAAAATCCAGCTGTTATCTTCACAATAGCCACGTTGATTCTGTACTCGAGCCGCCTGAGCTTACGGTTCTGTATCATTAGCTGAGGATATAGGAGCCTTGAGTCACTGTAGACAGATGCATTTCCAGGGAGATTGTTGCTTTGTGATCTTTTGAATCCTATCAACTTCGATCTTAGGTTATGATGATGTTATCAGTTGAGAAGTCTGGCAACGGGAGGAGAGTGGATGAAGCCAGCAAGTCGCCAAACATTGATGGAGAGGTTCCATCATGCTGTGAACGTATCAGCTCGATGACGTAATCCCTGTGGTCATACTGGAGGTTGGAAACCGGTCAGGGAGTTATATAGTGATTCCATACAAGGAAAAACGCGCAACCAAGCGTACAATCAGCGACACATCACCAAAAATAACCGCTTCCTCTTCATCTATCTAAAAAGATAGCTCACCTTGCAGGCTTTTCAGCGTATCCTAAACCTTCGAGGTCTAGTCAGCAACATGGCAGCAGCACCCACCATCGACACGACTCCCAAAACAGGCAACAAACTCGTCGCCAACGAACTTTCCTCCACAACCCTCCCGATCTTCGTCTGCTCCCCTTCCGCGAGCATTTCCTTGCCCGATCCTTCAACCACGTAGTCGTCCCAGTTGATCTGTGAGACTCGCTGTTGATATTCGACTACACTCCCACACCAATTATTTGTAATCTTCCCTTCGGAGTTCTTGTACCAACTCCTGCAGTTGTCGCTTGCGAATGTTGATTTTGCGAGGCGGGCTTGGATTTCCTCGTTGTATTTTGATAGAACGGTCGGAGAGGGCGTGATCTTCAGTGTTTGACCCTGAGAGAGGGCGGCTGTGATTTTGGAGATCATTGTCGTTGTGTAGCGGGATTGCGCTTCTATCATCAGGATGATCGAATTGTGTCCAAGATTCTATGGGTGGAGTTAGTGTTTCTCGTGCACGTGACGAAGAAATGGGAGAATCATCTTACAGTGTTCGGTCCGTACATCATCGAAAAGTTTGGGAGAGACTCGACAGTGATACCCAGGTAAGCTTGTGCTCCGTGTGGCCAGATATCATGAAGAGACTTTCCATTCTCGCCAAACACCTTGATGGGGTACATGAAATCCAATGTTTGGAAGCCCGTTGCAAAGACAAGAACATCAAGTGCTATGTCCTTTCCGTCGACAATAATGCCATCTGCCGTGATACGTTCGATCGCGCCAGTCTCAAGTTCGACGTTGGGACGATTTATTGCTGGATAATAGTCGTCGCTGATTATAATGCGCTTGCATCCTGGTGGGTAATCTGGAGTTAATGCCGGGACTAATTGAGGCTTGTCCACTAGCTGAGCTAGCATCATGTTCATGCATTGGCGCCGCATCTCTTCATTCATGTCGGAATGCTCGACGACGGCTGCATCGTAGAAGCTTTCTCGAAAGTCCATCAAGCTGGCTCGGTATCGTTTTCGAATATATGGGATATGTCGATATACAGTTCTCCTGGTCGCGCTGATCATTTGATCCTATGTGATTCTTAGCATGATATAATGACCTTCCTGGGTCATTGTTCATTTAGAAAGAGCGGGATCATAAGTCAAGAAGCACATTTGAAGGCCACTTACTGCGCGAGGCACAACCCAATTAGGCGTCCGCTGAAATACGGTCAACTTTTGCACAGTCTTCGCTATCTCAGGAATAATCTGCGCTGCAGTAGCCCCATTTCCAATGATTCCGACTTTTAACCCAGCAACAGGCTTGTTCCAATTCCATCGCGCCGAGTGCATCACTGTGCCTTTGAATTCATCTTTTCCAGGAATATCAGGCCATCGAGGTGTGTTGAGTTGACCAACAGCAGAGACTAGATAGCTCGACTTAATGGTGTAGGTTTCTCCAAACTCCGCAGCTTTGCCTCCGGTCACTTTCACACTCGTGAACCATTCTTTACTTTCTTCTTGCCATCGAGCCTCTTCAACTTGTGTATTGAAACGGATGTAGTTGTATAAACCCCATTTGTGGCAGACCTTCTTGAGATACTGGTGGATTTCTTCTTGGCCTGGATACTCTCGAGTCCACTCAGGGTTCGGCTCGAAAGAGAGTGAATACAAATGGCTCCAAACGTCGCAGCAACAGCCAGGATACTGGTTGTCATTCCAAGTGCCTCCAATCTGGTTCCCTTTCTCGATTATTGCAAACTTTGATGCTTTGTCTCGCCGGAGGAGATCGATTGCTATGCAAACTCCTGGAGTCATGAGCCAATGTGGCTGGTCACAGATGGTTGAGTGGAAGAATTACTTACCTGAAATTCCAGCCCCGATGATCACAGTAGTAGGACTTTCCCCATGACTACTCTGCCAGACAGTCTTGGATTCCATATCGGCGCTGAGGGTAATGAATATTTCCAAGATCTCATCGAACACCGTTGATCTTTGATGTGATAGCACTTTGAGCAGACGTCGCTGGGAGCAATTGCGCGACCAGCAAGCCAATCGAGATTCGAAAAAAAGCGGCCATATACCCCACTGAGCAAGTGAGGAGATCGGGCTGTTCGGCTGTCTGCACCAGGTGACACTTGTTTGGGGTAACTATATCCCTGCCCTGCTATTCGTCGAATAGAATCAGTGACCGCCAATCACAACACCAATGTCAGTGATTACTTTATTGTCAGAAACCAATAGTGAGGATGTCATACATTGCTGTATGCGGCTAATGCTATGGTTGTCCTGTTGTTATTGGTGAGGATTGTTGCTCCGCATATAACATAAATACCTGGGGTGAGAATCCCTGTGTCTCCAATCGTGCTCACTGGAAGAATGACATCTTCGCTTTAGATAGCTCCGAGGCCGTGATATATCAGTTCTTAAGACCCTCGGCCACACCTATAGGATACAAAGGTGACTAACATACAACATGGAATTGATACCCGGGCAAACGGATATACTGTCCATCAACAGGTCTTTCTTTCGCTCTTCTGCTAGCGATTCCAAGCGCTCTTCCAAGATGAGAGAATAGAGTAATGTAAGTGGCCCTGTCACGACTGTAACTGGGCAGCTCCATTCATTAAGTGGTTTGCTGGAACTTCGTTCGTGGAAAGGTGTCTCGCGTGGCTGACGCGAGAGCCTACTGCGAGAGCTCATTCAAGAGCGCAATGTCCTCGCAGCTCCCGCGATCGAGAAATTGTAGGTTACAAGATATCATAGTATCCGAATGCCCGACTGAGAAGAGACACTGTGCCAGAGCAGAAGTAACTAAGCGTGACTTTGGAAGCGGGAGCGGGAGCGGGAGTTGCACCATGCACGGACCTTTGCTGATTAATCCATTTACCATTGCCTACCATCCATCGACTTGTGTTCCATGAATCTCCTGATCATGTTCACGATCTGTTCCAAAGTCTATACAGTGCCCAGCTTTCGGAACCATTCTCACCTGCTGGCGGTATCAACATGGATAAAAAGCAGGATCAGGTTGCGGGTCACTGATACGGTGTTAGCGAAGCGGCAAGTAGCCTCCATGCGTGGGAACTCGCGAGCCACTTTGGGAACCAACCTTGGAAGATATCATCAATATGGTGGATATAGTAAGTCCACAAGAGTTCAAGCAGAACCTGACGTGGCGACGTAGTCTTGCAAACCAAGAGACCTTAGCAGATCTCTATCAGCGTCTACCAGTTTAGCAGAACCTTTTTCTTCAACAAGAAATTACAACAGCGCATTTATGGCACCGATCCTGGTGTCTGTGCCATATCCTTCAGATGTCACTGCAAAGAACAATCAATAACTTTCGAGGTCCTATAGCATCACTCGGGGCTGATGAATGAGTGGAAAAATGCGCCACAGGGCCACATCAGTGCACCACGGGACGATATTGCAAAGTCATGCCCCAGTAAGAAAGAAGGCGGGACAACGGACAGCGTAACAAAAAATGAGACGCGCAGTCTTTGTATCGTATAATGTTCATGGCAATAACCATGACGTTCCAGACTCCAGAGCATAGAGGCAGTCGTTACAGTTGCGGGAGCGGTGTGGTAAATTCAGCAGGAGGTTTACCTGTCCAATGGAGTACATTACTAGTTAGACCAGCATTAGCACCGATCGAGGGCTGCAAGTAATTGTGGGTTTCTCTCGTTACATTCGTCTTGTCATGCTACATGCTGTTCCGAGTCTAGTCTTGTGGCGCTCGTGGAGCAGTGGAGCAATGAATGCAATACTTGCAAGATCACAATCACTGCATCCGAGGGACCGCAAGTATACCAAAGAGCCTCTTCCGGCTCGCATTGCTCAAATTCTTTTATGAAGCATAACACCGTTGTATGCACCCGTAGAGAGCGCGAAACCCAATGAACCCTGACCATATAATCGCGAAGCCTTTACACATTCTCGAGAACGGTCTCCTTGAACTCCCGCTCAACCTTCTGTCCCGACTCATCCGTTGTTGACTCTCCGTGGAGACCGAGGAGGGCACCCAAGTCGAATTTGGGTGACTTTAGGAGCTTGACCTTACGTACGTGAACCTGAATCTCTTGTTAGTGTCCGCATCTTCCATCACGATTTTGTCCCAACATACGTTCTGGAGTGGATAGATGCCCTGAGATGACTTCTCGATCTCGCGCCCGATGACCTCTGGGATTAACTTCGTGGTAAGCTGGCTAAGAGTGCAGGCGCTGGCTTCGCGTGACATGATGTCAACCATCTTCTTCCTAATGGCTCGGATTTGGGAGGAGGCGGCGTATGTGGTCTTCTTGATCTGGTTTGGTCGTCGCTTGGTGAAGGCGATGCAGAAAAGACGGAGGAGGTAGTCATCGGTGGTCTTGACGACAACGTTGGCTTCGATGAGGGTTTGCCACTTTCGGACGAGGGATCGTAGCTTGTCGGATGTGAAATCGAGACCGTGGAAGTTGGTCAAGCAGTTCTTGCCCTGGACTTCGTCGACGCGTAGTCTGATCTTGCGGAAAGCATGGTCCTCATCCTTCTGCAAATCGGCCAAAGAGACTTCAAATATTCTGCCCTTCAATGCGTCGTTGGCGTTCTTGAGACCGGTAGTGCGGTTAACGAGAGTTTTTCCGACGCTTCATAATTATTAGTATTCAGTGCGCAATGGTTGCATGGCGAATGGATGGGTGCGTACTCTCGGACGGCGAATGTGGTGGGCGCCTTGACAGAGTACCAGTCCTTCTTTGCGAATGGATCGGTTCTCTTCTTGAGACCTTTTTTGCCCTTGGAGAGACGCTTGTTCTTGCCTACAGCCATGGTTGCAATTAGTTGGGGTAGTGAGGTCGGCGATGGAGGTTTCGATGATATTTGGAGGTGCGAAATATTGCTGGCCGACTAGCGTGTGGGTACACGTGACTGGAGTGCCAAGGAATATTGACCTGGCTCTCCTGATTCTCAACCTTGAAACTTAAGTTGTCCTCTCTCATTCATCATAATTCGCGTGACAAAATGGAGGATTTACAGGATCTTCCATGTCACCGCCACAAAAGAGAAAGACGCTGCGAAACCATTTACGATGACAAAGACGCAACTTTCTCCAATGCGCTGCACTACCTTTCCATTCTTCGGGTTGCCTCATGAGCTCCGCAGAGAATTTTATGCCCAACTCCTCCCAGTCGATGAGATGACCATCAAATTCCCGGACTGGTCCTCATTCTTGGCCTATCCTGCAAGCTTCAGTACTCATGGAGTTCACTACGGCGAGCAAATCACGGAATGCGCTCCATTTGTGGCCTATACTCCCCACGTCAACTTGTACTCGGCTTCTGGACAATTCTACCGAAGACTATCGAGATGGTTCTATCAACAGATTCTTCGGCGGTTTTACAAAGCCAGATCGCCACTAATCTATTGATATTGTTCTTGAAATAAGTATCACAAGCTGTTTTAAGTGCTGTGAAGTGGCATATGATTATCATCTCTTATGTGGCGTTCATCCAACAGTCTTGATCCTATCAAGATGATGGATTGTGTCCAACGTCATACAGCCAAATTCCTGGGCTAACTTGAGGTACTCACTCCATTTCTTGAAGAGGAAAACGTTTGACCAAATCTAAGAAAAAATTAATGCTGGCAAATCTTCACTCACTCAGATAGAACGATCATAGCAATGGTGGTAAGAAGGCATCGGAGCATGAGGACTGCCAAGCGTATACTGAGGATTTATTCTGGATCTCAAAGAAATTCCTCAATTAGGGTGCGATACAGCTAGAGCTTCTTGATAACAAACTTCCTAGAGAGAGCACTAGAGCTCGTCGCGGAGTGACTGGCAATGGACAAGCTAGGGCTCCTCGAACGCACGCCGGATGCCAGGGTCGACAAGCTGTTATGATCTGTTCCATTACCCGATCCGCTACCCTTGACGGTCTGAACCTTCCTGCGATGCCTTCTTACCATCCAATAGGTTACCACACCGACAAGGAGAACGTACACGACAACAGCACCCACGAACGCGTACATGGCCTTGTCTGGACTTCCAAACAGCCTTACTCCTGAGAAATAAATGACTCTGGTGAATGTGCATAGAGGCTTCCTGCCGTGTGACGCCCTCATGCATATCATTTTGAGGTCGTTCAAGAAATTTTTGTCAACCTCCTGTCGAACTTGGGACGTAAGGCGGCCTTGGTGCCCGAGGTTGCGGTAGGCGAAGTCATGGCGTTGACAGGCATCCTCGAAATCGAAGCCGAAGAGGTGGTTAGGAGAGGAGGTGCAGCCATCGGACGACCAGTCGAAGCAGTCAGGGGAACCGATTTCTCGATGCTTGTGAAAGTAGGCTAGAGGAGCGTGCCATACGAGAAAATCTGTGTTTTTCGGGGAGCAGTCGGAAACGGTGATATTCATACTGAGATGATGTTAGCGAAGATTGCAGGCTGTTTTGGAGGCTTACCCATCATTCAATTCATCTTCGATAATAACAGGAGAAGCGAAAGGTCTGAGGGCAAACAAGAGCAGAAGCAAGAGATGCATGTAAAGACTGAGGCGTAGGTCTGACGGGCTCGATTCAAGGAGAGTTTGATCTGTGAGGTGCAGGATAGGAGAGTAGGTGGTAGTGAGGTGTCAATGAAGAGATGGTGAGGTATGCTATGGGATTGTCGAGATCACGATGTTGGTACCACGCCGATGTGAGGAAGGTGCGATACTGCCGTGGCCAAGATCTCGAACACGGCCTTACTTCCGATGGTCCAAATGGTTAATCACGTTCAGTCTGAGATCGATGTCGAAGCTTTCTGGCTAGATTGTGGCACGAATTCGCCAGAAATTGGCGATGTGGATTCCAGAATAAAAAGGATCTAATTCGAGATGTGATCCTTTTGGACGAGAGGTAGGAGAATGACATGAAAGATGGTTGATTCGAAGGATAAACTGCCTCAAAAAATTCTCTAGTTGACTCAGGTGCAGACAATCCAATCTCACATTCCTATTCTACCAATGCCCTGCCAAATGGTGCCTGGCACTACAGAACAATTCTTACTGGCTCATACAGACGAATTGCTGCGTGTGAACGGTTCCACAACCCTGCCCTCCCATTGTAGCCAAGATACTCCACAAGATACCCTCCGGCCCCTCGGATCCTCCTGAACTCTGCCAGGATGTCCTTCAAAGGGCATTGCATACCTTGATTTGTAGGAAAATAGGCAACAGTCCACCAGGCTTTGAATTGAAGGTATAGTTGCCTCACTTCTTCCCTTCTGACACCGGCTGGCACTTTCCAGTCCCCATATTCCAAGTCGATATTGAAGCCTGGATCAATTGCAGTGAATTCTTCTCTCATACGTGATATCTCATCGATTGCATATTGACAGAGATCGAGGACAGGCAGATGGTCTCGCGGAATTGAGGTTTTTATCGAGTTTCGAGTGATTGAGCACATGGAAGACATGGTACAAGGATGAGATGAGATGAAGTTTGAAGCGAAGACAATGCTGGGGATGGAGCTGTTCAGCAGCATCTTTCTGGCTGATATACGAATTTGGTTAGTTTGCACATCAGTTGTCGAAGCGAAACGAGCATATGTTCGAGAAGATGTCTTTGTCGGCAAGTGAGACCATGGAAAGAAAAACAATGGTTGCATTCTCGCGAAAGATGCATGTCTCACTTGGAAATTCGAGTTAAAGGGTTGTAGATTCGATCTAAGAAGCCGGCGACTTTCATTGTTGGTCCAATGTTAAAGTATCGGTGAGCTGCGATGTCAAATTGAGAATGATGTAGAATTCTCGAAGTACATAGGTTGTAATCCGCTCTCTGTGCTGCTCTTCAACCAAGAATTAAAAGTTTCTCATTTTGCATTTTCGTTTCCCATTACAACATTACGACCGCAACCTTCCTTCGACTACTCTGTCGGCTTCCAGATCCTGCGCCTTCCATCAGATCGTCTCTTTCCATCAGTTTGCGTATAAGGGATACTGTCCCCAAGAAACCGTCTATACCTTTCAAAGATGCTTTGGATCTTCTTTTGGGAAACAACACTGCCTTCTAACCTCCTCTCCTTCGCTATCATATGCCAAGCACGGCATTGAATCGCCAGATCTCGGACCCGGTCCGAACAGGCAGAATCGGGGACCCAAAGCTCGATCCGCTGCGATCCTAGATCATATTCGAACTCGATACTTGCGTCGATGGCCGCAAACTCAGCGCTGATGAGGATTATTTGAGCGGCGGCGTATACACCGACATTGAATGTGGGCGTTTCATGCCAGTTCTTTTCGTCCTCTGAATGATCCTCAGAGCCTGATTGGGCGTGGTATTCAGTGGATTCTTCTTGAATAGCTCGGCTATGCTTCAGGCGAAGATAACGACTTTGAAAAAAGTCCATGAGTGACTAGCCAAAACCAAGGCGATTTTTGAGCAAAATCATCCGCGTCTTTGTGATCGGGCGAGTCGATATAAGTGCGGCTTATTTATTCGTCGGTGTTTGAGTGAGTGGTGTCTTTCTTCTACGATTAAAGGACGAGTTTGCTGAGAGTCAATGCCATGTCTGCATGGCAAATCAATCCTCCGGAGATGTATTTCATGAAGGTCTTGCAATCACTCAAGGCTTAAAGGCTAAAACTAGAAAAAGTGCTTGGCTTGCAGCTCGGAAGAGAAACCAAGGACGGCGAAACTCGAGCTCAGCTCTCAATGTCGTGTTGTACCAAGAGAGCCCGGGACTTCAGCATGTCTTATGATAGAGTAGGCAAGTCGGCGACTCGGCGTCGGCAAAGAATGATGGTTCCCGAAGCCGACATCGGGCCGTTTCTGATTGTCGTTGATGTCGATGAGATTTGCATCCACGATAATTGGTGATCATCGCAACTCCGATCGCGAACGGCGAATGCTTTTTTGCTTCTTCTTCTTACCACAAATCTTTGCCTCACTAGCCTCCAGCTCCATATCTCTCTATATTCGCGATTCCTCAGGTAATTCCAATCGCTAGTTATACAGGTAGTACTCTCCATTATCATCTCGTCGCCTCTTCCCAGATACTAGTAGCTCGAAGGATGACTCTAACATCGTGAAGCAATCCCGACCACACTCTCGACCAAATCTCCAAAGTACGAAGACGCAGATAAACTCATGATGCCCAGTCGCAACGAATCGTTTCTCCATTATCCAGGTACATAACAGAGGTAACATCTGCATGAACCGGTGTTCGCTCGTCGGTCTGCTCTGCGTGTAATCTTCATCTCTCTGCACCCGTCTTAAGAAGGGAGACGTGATGATACTACACGTGGGGAGCACATCGACGAGCGTTCTGAGATGATACGGTCGAACTTGATCTGGATAATTCCAGCGAAAGCATCATGCGATAGCAGCGAACATCCCCCTTTCGGATGGCTGATAATCTAATGATCACGGTGCAGACACGATATTTCCGGATCCGACATCTCGGCATGGCGGATATCGAAAAACACGCCGGTGACGAGCATGGCCTGAAGGATGAAACGATTGAAGCCCCTGAGACCCCTGGCAGCAGGCTCTCACCAACTTCCACCAAGCCGACGTCGAGGTGGCAGGGACGTTTGAAATCGTTCGAGCAAACACTGATAGCCTACAACCTCGAAACCCGGGGTATCAAGCGAGTCCTGCCTGACGAACGACACGAGCTGAGCCAAGAAGGATTCTTTCAAGTCTTCGTCCTGTGGTTCAGCATCAACCTCGCCGCCAACAACATCACGCTCGGAATGCTCGGGCCTGCCGTCTTCGAACTGAGTTTCCTCGACTCCTCTCTCTGCGCCGTCTTCGGTATGCTAGTCGGTTGTCTGCCAGTAGCATACACGGCCACATTCGGTCCCAGATCCGGAAACCGAACCATGATTTTCGCACGGTACTGTATGGGATGGTGGCCTTCGAAGATCGTCGTCATCTTGAACATCATCGTTCTCCTGGGCTATTCCCTTATCGACTGCGTCATAGCCGGCCAGATTCTCAGCGCCGTATCGCCTCATAACTCGCTCTCCATCGTCGTGGGTATCATCATCGTCGCCATCATGACGTGGGTTATAACCACGTTCGGCTACTCGGTCTTCCACTACTACGAGCGCTGGTCCTGGCTGCCTCAACTCATCGTCTGCTGCATACTTGCCGGAGTAGCAGGACCCAAATTCTCAACTTCAGCACCGAGCGTGGCCGCCGGGAAAACTTTGATAGGCAACCGTCTCTCGTTCTTCTCGCTTTGCCTCTCAGCCGCCATCACATACGCAGGAGCAGCCGCAGATTATTTCGTCTACTACCCCGTTCAAACCCCCAAACGGAAAATCTTCCTAAACACACTCGCCGGCCTCGCTCTCTCCTTCACATTCGCCTTCATCCTCGGAATCGGACTCGCCTCCTCCCTCGCAACGAACACGTCTTGGCAATCAGCCTACTCCATCTCCCAAGGCGCCCTCATCGTCGAGGGTTTCGCTCCCCTAGGAGCTTTCGGCTCATTCTGCTCCGTCATCATCGCCCTCGGTCTCATCGCCAACCTCATCGCCCCAACCTACTCCTCCGGCGTCGACTTCCAAACCCTCGGCCACCGATTCCAGTGCGTGCCCAGGGTGGTTTGGAACACCATCGGCGTCATCATCTACACCGTCTGCGCTCTCGCAGGCCGCCAACACCTGGCGGAAATCTTCACCAATTTCTTGGCTCTGATGGGCTATTTCGTTTGTATCTTCATCGCCATCGTTGTTGAGGAACACCTCATCTTCCGCCGCTTTTGCGAAAAGCTCTACCGCAATGCGGCAGGACGACATGGAGATAGTTCTCGCCCGGTGGAAGACTCAGATCAAGGCTTCTTGTGGAGTACTTGGAACAAACAGTCTGCTCTTCCGCTAGGCATCGCCGCGATGATCGCGTTTCTGATTGGATGGGCTGGAGCTATTTTGTGTATGGCCCAAGTGTGGTATGTTGGACCGATCGCGAAGCTAGTTGGGGAATATGGTGCAGATGTGAGTTTGGATATCTGCTGGATCGAGAATATCATCGCTAACACGTGTGTTATAGATGGGAAATTATGTCTCCTTCACGTGGGCCGGTCTCATCTTTGCTCCTTTGAGGTACCTTGAGCTAAAGAAGTTTGGCCGTTGAGCCATATCACTTCAGAAATGACGAGCTTTATTCGTGTTAAGATGCAGAGAGTTTTGTATATTACAGTAATAGAAAGAAGAAGCGTGCTAATGGTTACAGCATACCAGATCAAAAGATCGATAGCGTTGAAGCTCTAACAAGCTGCAAAATAAAAAAACTGCGCTAGGATATCTCGATGTGGGCTTGGCTCTATATCTGAACATTGGATCGATGGTGATCTGGATCTGACATAGGTACAGTAGGTGTATCGGGACAATCATCCCTAATTATATCCTCCTTGGCATCTATCTATACCTAACTTCCACCATCGATGTCCCCTTAAACCCCGCTTAACCGCCCTCGACCGCCCCTAAACGCCCTATAGACCTGATAAGACCCGACGACGCGATGGACTTTGTCAAATTACGTAGTGCGGGCTGATATCGAGTAGAGCCGCAGATAATGAGAGAAAGCATTGGAGTCGTGTGAAGCGGAGAGAGTAAATGCTAGTCAGACCAGCTGTTGAAGTTACGGGGCACTTGTTTATTACCTATTGAGATGCTGGGTAGGTATTGATAGATTGTTTGTCCCGGAGAGAATGACGGAAGAGAGTGACGGGGGGATTCGCTGCTGAAGAAGGGACGGGAGCAAGGTGGGAAGTGATGACGAATACGCGAAACGAGATACTTACTAGTACCTTACTAAGGTACTGATCACGCGCGCTAAGAAAAGCTGCATCATGATGTGACTTGTCGAATAGAAGTACTAGTATTTCCACCACGTCAAATCTTCTGAGACAGGCATTCCCGTATACTTCCAGTACATCCTACACATCTCTCTCATATCCATATTCACATTCATTCATTCCCAGCCCCAAACCCAAACCCAAACCCAACACCAACACCAACTCAAAGCCCTCAAAAAGCCACCTACCCCAAAAACCAAAAACCCAAACACACAACCGAGAACCCATCACCCACCATTCCCAAACCCAACAGCTATACTCTGCTCAAACTTCCCAGGACTAAACGCCGCGGAGAAGGAATGCAGAGGCGGGAATCCATCCAGATCCCCCGTCCCATTCGGCTGCCAATCCTTCCATTCATCACCTCCCAGATTCATGAAATCGAGATGGCGGTTGGCGTTTGCAGCATTTCCTCCGGCACCGTCGTTGTCGAATGCGGTATTGCTGTCGTGTCCGGTCATGGTGTGTCCGTCATCTGCGCCACCACCACCGAGGTCATTGAGTTCGGGGAAGTGAACGGTGGCGAGGTGTTCGATGCCATGGTCGTCCATGTTGCCTGTCATCCACGCGTTACTCGGGTTCTTTTGCATGAGCTGCGCTGGTGCTAGGGAATTGGATGTATTGTCCGTGTTCATAATCGACCAATTCGATATCTCACTTTGTGGAGTTACCATCACGAAGCCGTCCATCCTGTCCGAATCGGACTGGCTCTGTTTGCGGTGGTGCATGTTGTGGTCGCTGGATAGTGTGGGATCAATGCTGGGTCTGTGATCGACAGGCGGCGGTTTCGATTTCGGGTACGCGCGTGCTACTTGACGGCGTTTGGTGAAAGTGGGTGGATCCATGTCGTCTACGCAGGTACTGCTTCGACGGGCGGGAACCATGACGCCTTTTGGTCTATGGAAGTTGTTGTTGTCGTCTGGGGCGCCCCGTAGTTCTGTGAGGACGGCTTGGAGCACGAGAAACATTCTTTCCGCTGGTTGGTAGGTTTGCGACATGTCTTGAAGAGACGCGGAGAGACATTCCAGGTATTGCATGTTATTGTTGCGGTCGTTGGCATCTTTGATAAATGCTAGTGCTGCTACGAGCGCTGTGGCTGCCGTTCCGGCATGTTGAAGACCAGTGACACAAATTTGCTTCGTGTCGAATCGTTGTCGATGTTGCCAGAATATCCGAGCAACTCGTATTGCATGCTTGGTGCAGACGGTCCTAGAAAGGGCAGAGAAGTGGTTGTCCGGGCTGTGACTGTCCTCGGAGTCAGGCCCACTAGGCTCTTCGTACATAGCAAATGGTCGATGGAGAAGGATCAAAGCAGCGTGATATTGTTGATGAAGAGTGAAGAACGAAAACGGCGCGGTGTTGATGTTGAGCGGTGTCCACTTCAACGCGTCCGGGAGGCGGGCATACCAGTTGCCGAACTCACGATCCAAGGCAGCCATACGAAGGTAGGCGTCTCGGTCGACTGCGGCATCTGTCTGGGATCTTGGATCCATGTTCTCGGTGATCTTTCCAGCAAGCTCCATGAGATCAAGAAGGGCCTCGTAAATCTGTGTCTCCAAAGCCTTCTCTGGGCCTGCTGGAAGGCAGGTGCCGAGCCTTTCAAATTGCTTCGAAAGGTGATATACTTCCAGATCAGAGCTCTTCATGCTTGTCGGTCTTCCCAAGAACAAGGCCCAATACTTGTCGTAAATCACGCAAGCCCAAAGAGTCATACGGCGGATCTCAACTTCGCGTTCCGGTAACCCTGAGAGACGTGTATCAAGATGTAAACCAATGTCGAAAGCGATGCTAGGCTCGTTATTAGCATCCACACTTTTGTACATTGAAAGTGGGCTTACCGAACAGCCATGCCGCTGTAAAGCCAGCCGACATTGTCTCTTCCGACACCACATTCCAGATCTCCAAGAAGTAATAGAGCAACTACCGAAGGAATGCCTCCCGGTCTCTCCAGCTCAGAATCAAGCATGTACTTGGCTTCACGATGCAGCGTGCTCTCCTTACCTTGCAAGGTAATTCTCTGCATATCATGCCTGCTCTTGTCCGCAAATCGATACCCCATAGCCAACACGCAGATATGTAAGAATCCAGAGTAAAACTGCGTCCTACCAGTCTCTCGCTGCTCGTAGAAAGAGTCCTTGTGCAACACATGTAAGGTCGTGTTGTAGTGCTGCCAGAACAGATCCATGAGATATTCATACGTGTCTTCGGAAAGGAAGCGAATCGCTTTCTCTGCTCTTCGTGTTTGTTCAGCGGCCTCTCGACTTAATTCTCCTGATTCAATTTGATCGGAGTGAACATGGCAATTTGTCGTCGGCCCGAAGTATCTGAGTCTACCACTCAATTGGTCAAAACTCAAATGGCCTCGGGTGGAAAGTAATCTCTTCACCATTCCATCTTCTTTAATCGAGGGAGCCAGCACGGACGGGGTAGAAGCAGATTGAATCGACTGGCCATCCTCGCCTTGGTGAGAGTGCCTGTCCAATTCTATGTGCTGACTTCGGTTGGTGTGATGCTGCTCGAGATCGCCATCCATATAGTCGTCATGTTGGCTTCCAGGACTCGAATGGTCCTGATTGGAGTGTGCGATGTTCATAGAGCCCTGTGATTTGTGATATTTTCTTGAGGGAGACGCATCCTCTGGTCGAGGACCGTGTCTGGTCATTGGAGGGTGGTTCGCTGGCGGAGGAGATGCGCCCTGCTCTTTGAGCATGTTTTCAAGCAAGGCTACGCGTTCTGTCAATGAGCACATGTATGCTCTGGAGATTGGTCTATCAATTGTCAGCCAGTGGAATTCTCAGTCAGAAGGAAAATTAGACACCTTCTCCGCTCGTCGTCATTCTTGATCACACATTCGATTCCAGATCGTTTGCACTGGGTACATTCGGAGTCTCCAGCAGGCACGACACACTAGGGCCTCGTCAGAAGAGTCGCAAGATGATGAAGTATTTACACAAACACGTACGCGTATTCTGCGGTCTCTACACGAGGCGCACGCCACAGAAGCCCGATGCCTCGATTTCTGTCGTTTCTGTGCAGCAGTAGAAGTTGACGCCTCTTTCGAGGCTTTATCGTTTGTTTCAGTCGTCAGATCCTGAGAGCTTGCCATATTTTGGCCAGCCATTGTACCTTGATCTTCAGGTTTCAGAAAGCCAATGAGAGCAGAAATGACTATTGTGATATACGAAAGAGAGAGGGCGTGGATAAAGATGTGCAAGTAGGAAGGAGGAAGATGAGGGGGAGAGTCAACAATGACCTATTCAGCCGTGTTGATACAAAGTCGAAATGACATGCATGCCCTGCAGCCAGACCACCTCGCTGACCATAGATCCATCCGGAGGCGCAACAAGGTTGAAATAGTGCGCAACCAGGCCGCGAAGGCAAGTCCAAAGATCCGTTAGCACGGCTGCGGGGTCCCCACGGGGCCTACCCAGGCCTGAAGGAGAGCGGCACATGGAATGGCTGATTTTGCCACGAGGAAGATCAGGTGGAGGCCCGCCAGTTATTAGACCGCTGATGGAGCAGGATATACCATGAGGCCTCGGCTGCTCTCTTTTGGACCTTTGCCGATGGCGATAAGAGTCTTTCGTCTGGAACGCGATGGACTCAATTGGGGTATGAAGACAAGACTGAAGCATCGGTCTTTGTCCAGATGCCAAAGAACGCGGTATGAAGGCCATGCGAATCATGGAAAGGCGCTGACGCAGACTCGGCAAGCTCTTCGTTGCAGACGACACGAACCGACGTCGCCGGTCTTCGATGAGAGGGAGCTCGACTCATGTTGGGCAGGGAAATAAGCAGAATCCGGTCTACATGACTCCGTCACGCCAATGGCACGGCTCCTGGGACGGATGGCGCAACTTGAAGGTCACGGGGACAGGGGTCTTCGAGATCGCACGGATTGCGGAGTAGACAAGGGCTTGCATGCCTTTCGGATGCTGGAAGCGAAGGCCCAACAGAAATGGGACAAGGCTGCCGACTTTTCTATTAATTATTAATACCAGAACTCCTTGTGAGAGATTCGGACTTGCCGCGGCGGACAAAAGGAACGCCAGGTCATTGGACGGCAGGCAGACCTTGTTCGCTGTCTCTTGCCGAGTGATGGTCACGTAGGTACACTCCTCCTCCCCCAGGATCGAGAATCGGGTGTTTTGCAAGCACAATGTCCAACGCTAATCGCTTGGATTTCCTCCGTGGACTCCACACATTGCTGAAGAAGGCGTTGGGTCACTAAAGTGTAGCGGAATGTCTCCCTCTCCATAGCTTCTTTGGCGTGCATAAATCCCGTACATATCGGGTCCGGCGCCGAACAGACCCATTTCCGCAGAGCTCTCCTTCACCCAATCAAATTCACGTCGGCCTTGTTTCCACATGCAATACTTGGGACACACGATCCGTAATCAGCTCGATTCAGCTACCTATGACTCGTCACCTCCTCGAACCCTGAGATTGCGAGAGGACCTCCTACCGAACGAGAACAGCCGAAGTTGCAGTAAACAGATAGATAGAGCGATCAGAGTATGTGCCTCCGAAAAACTCGATTCCTTCGACAGGGACCATTGTTCTGCTCAGTCGACCTGCCAATCGTGATCCGAGTTTCTGATGTACGGGCTCAATCCGAGAATGTCTCTTGATGCAGTAGCTTTCACATCGCCATTGCCTAGGTACGCAAATCTATTCTTGTACCTGTACCGAATATTGTAGTCTTCGAAGCGAGGGTCCTTGATGGATTTGAGGAAGTGAATTGTCTGATGCTTGGGTTAGCGACGGCTGTGTGCATAGCGGAACGGGACCACCTACTGATCCTGGCCAAAGATAGATGCGATTCTTGATTTTGCCATCCTTGAACCAACTTCGGCACTCCTCTTTCCACACAGTGTCCTTGTGGAACTCGTCGAAATGGCTGTAGAGCTCGTCAAGAGCTTCTTGCCTCACATCGATGGACTTGATATGCTCGGACTGAATCTTCTTGATCATCTTGATTGAGTATTCGACCGTCGTCTCGATTGATGGCAACAATGTGCCATTGCTCCACGTTGCGCCCGGGCCCACAATGGTGTAGTAATTCGGAAAGCGAGGGGCCGAGACGCCCATGTACAGGTTGGGTCCATTGACCCAGTCCTCGTCGACAGACTTTCCTTCCTTGCCGATCACCTTGAAAGCTGGCCTAAATGCGACCTGGAATCCCGTCGCACAGACAAGAACATCCATCTTGTGCTCAACGCCATCTTGAGTCAAGGTCCCATCTGGAGTGACCTTCTCGATGCCACTGAACACTGGTGTGACATTTTCCTGGACGATAGATTCAAGGTATCCGTCTCCAGGAGATATTCGGCGACAGCCTGGTGCCCATTTCGGTATGATAAACTTCTTCAGCTCCTCATGTCCTGGTCCCATTCTCCTATTCATCTCTTCCGTGATCATCGTCCGGAAATGCTCCGACATTTCTGAGCCAGCTTGATACATACCGAACAATCCATTAATCTCGGCTTCGATACGCTTGCGAAAGTTGAGGTGGTACTCTGGGTCATTCTTGAATTTTAGCTTTTCTTCTTCGCTGAACTTATACTGCCTTTGACCTGGGTCAACTTGCGACCCTTTCTGGAGATCGTTCGCCAAAGCTCCTGCACCAAATGGAGGGCTGATCCACGTCGGGCTCCGCATGTAAACCTGTAGATTCTTGACGACCTTCTGCAGCTGAGGAACGATCTGAACACTAGTTGAGCCAGTTCCAATAACACCGACAACTTTATCGTCGAAGTCAACAGTCGGGTTCCAGTTGGCAGAATGGATCAGAGGCCCTTTGAAGTCATGTAGACCTTCGATATCCGGCCACTTCCAATTATTCAAAATTCCAGTTCCGTTGATTAGTACATGCGCCCAATCACTATACCGCCCTTTCGACTTCTGATCTTCGAGCGTGATGTTCCAGACACCATGCTCCTCATCCCATCGGCACTCCACCACCTTGGTGTTGAGTTTCATGTATTTCCTGCTGCCTTAACATGTTGTTTAGCAGGAAGGACCATACTGAATTGTTAATGTGAAATTCTTACCATGCCGCTCCGCAAACCCTTCGAAATACTGCTGGATCTCGTCGCCAGGACCGAAAAAGTGAGACCAGTCCCATTTTGGATCCCATGTGAATGTATAGTCGTGTGCTGGAATATCGCAAGCCACTCCTAAGCTACGAGGTCAACGATTTGGTTTGCGTACTGAACATCCTCTCACTCACCTGGGTACCTGTTCTCGTACCAAGTCCCTCCGAAATGGGGATTCTTCTCAAACAACGTCAAATCCCAAGATCCAGGTGTCAGCATCCTCTCCATCTTGTAAGCTGTGCAAAGCCCCGATGCACCAGCTCCCACACATGCCACCCGGATCCTTCGGGCCTGGGAGTGGTATTGGTCCTTGAGCACTTTGTAGGGTCCATCAGGAGTGCCTTGCGGGTATGGAATCTCATCCGCGATGCCGTTCACCCCATTCATGGTGCTAGGCATCTTGGATGGAGGCATCGTGATGCCGTCCTTCTGTTCCAGACGCATGGTGTTGAACTTGCAGGCGACTAAAAGATGAGCCGAAGAGGGTGAAACGGATAGAATCCAGGTAAGTAATGGATGCTGCGAGAGTGGAACAATCAGAGGAGAAGCTCAATAGCAAGACTTCCAGGACCGGAAAAGTTACTCAGAGAGATGTCTCCTTTGCTGAGGCGTCACTATTGGTGGCACGAAGCATACAATTCTTGTCGTTCCTCGAAGAGTGGATTGTCGCACCGAAACGTTTGCTCGGTGTGGGTACCGGTCGATTCAACCGCGCCTCGGACTGATTCACAAGAATCATGCTTAGAAGATAGAGGAAATTCATGGCTCGGTAGCCGAAATGTGCATGAACGGCCATTAATCATCCGCATGGTGGTGATGCTGAGGAAGTGATTTCGCGGTCGGAAAAGGATACGCGTCGCGTCTCGATTGTGAAGACCGCTCCACGAACTGGGAGCAACGTACATCCGTGATTTGGAGCGTGATGTAGACTGAGGCAAGCGGCCATAACCGTTGCCGTGCAAGGTGTACTTTACGGTGTTCCTCACGGGCCACGGCTGCTTTGGTTCGTTGGTAAAGGGAAGTTGGTGATCACTTCGGAGCTTGAGCTTGGACCCGATATTTTGTATATTGCTTCCACGTAGAAGCTTGATTGGCTGAAATTCCTCATTGGTCATACGTCTATCTGCTTCTTCGGTGCATTGGAACAAATTGAAAAAGTCAAGTCCAATGTCGCTGGCATGGCTAAATAACGCATATTGAGAGCGTGGCACAGGTCCGCTGCGACCTGTATGTATGCAGTGATAACACAGACAGCACATCCGGTCGCACGACCATCACAGCCTTGCCTTGACCTTCCCCTCTAGAATTGGCGCATCTCGTTTTGCCCATTCCTTCAAAAGTTTTCGCACGATTTTGCCACTTGCGAGTTTAGGGACTTCATCGATGAACACGATTCCACCGACCAAGCGCTTGTGCTTGGCCACCTTGTCGTACATGTATCTGTGCAGATCGTCCTCCGTTATCTTTCCTTTCGAAGTAGCCTTTAGGACGACATAGCCCCTTGGCCATTCTTCACCGTGTCTAGAGAGGAGATGAGTGGAAGTAATGAAGCAGGACTAAGATGATTTACAATGTGATTCCCACGCAAGCTGCATCTGCAACATGGTCGTTCTCAAGGAGGACCGCCTCGAGCTCAGCAGGGGCCACTTGTAGAGCATTTACTTTGATAAGTTCCTAAAACTTGTTAGCTGACTTTCGGTGTTAGTGACGATTTTGACCTACCTTCTTCCTGTCGACGATCCAGTAATAACCATCTTTGTTGACCACCGCAATATCGCCAGTCTTTAACCAGCCATCCTTGTCAAGGCTTTCCTTTGTCGCTGCGTCATTTTTCCAGTATCCCATGCATACATTTGGTCCACGAACAAATATCTCGCCAGGCTCTCCATCTTCAACCTCTTTGCCTTCCTCATTAAGCAGCATACATTCGACGTTTGGATCGAGAACACCGACACTTCCAGAACTAGAGTCATATCAGTTACGGAATCTGAAATGTAAGGTACGCTAACAACTTACTCGTCTTCTACCGAAAATGGCACGTGCATTGCTCCACAAGTAACCTCTGTCATTCCCCAGCCCTGAGTGACTCGTAGCTTGAATCTCTTTGTAACATCATTCTGAAGCTCTTTCGAGAGCGGCGCTGCGCCGCATAATATGTGCCTAACAGAGCTGAGATTATAATTCGAGGTTTCGGGTCGCTTACTCAACATAACAAGAACAGGAGGGGCAGCCTGGAGATGTGTGATCCTGTATTGCTGAATGTTCTTGAGAAATGTTTCGTATCCAAAAGATTCCATGACATAGATCGGGATGTTTAGTTTGATGGCCATACTCATACACCATAGTTGACCGTAAGCATGATATAGTGGGAGGAAGCCTAGCCATCTCTCCGGGGGTGCATTCTCCGGACCATGGTCGAAGCCGTGGTATTTGATTGCGATAGTTTGTTGCGTATTCGCTATCAAATTGAGGTGACTGACACAGACACCTTTCGGCAAGCCTGTCAGGGAGCATCAGAATGCGGAGGATTTGGTCGCACGAATGGAGAGGAAACTTACCTGTGGTTCCAGAGGAATAGTTGATTGTCGCAACTGTTGTGGCTGATTCTTGCTCTGTCATAGGCTTCCAATCGTGAAGCTCAGCCTCTTCTGAGGAACAGAGCAATGCTCGCCAATCCTGAACTCCGTGCAGCACTGCGTTCGGTCTGTTCGAGAATTGGTAGATGCCGTCCGTTGACATGCCACAAGTCTTTGCTGCTTGTAGAGCTACATCTAGGAGAGTTGGATGGACAAGAACGACTTTTGCGCCCGTATTCCTGAGCTGGTGAGAAAGTTCTGAGATGGGAATGTCAGCCAATGAAGAGCTAGGAGACACGTGAAGCGTACCGGAAACAGTGTATATAGGGTTCGCAGCCGAGAAGATCCTCCTCGAGCCAACGATTCCAAGATACGCAGCCGGAACGTAGATGTGGTTGGGAGTGAGCATCATGACCACTTCCTGAGTCTTCACTCCCTTCCTGTCAAGGCCAATCGCGAGTCTCTTCACCCAATTGAGAGCTTGTCTTGGTGAGAGAGAATTTTGCGGATCTGCAGATTCCAGCCATAATGGCTTTTCCGAGATAGCTGATCCTGGAGGGAAGAGATATGAAAGAATGTCCGTCCTTGGGATTTCAACTGGAGGTAAAGGCGATGTGAGGACCATTTTGGCAACGTGAATGAGCCTCTGAAGAGCGGCAGCCTCGGAGTTGTGAACAATTAGTGTTGTCACCACAGAACGGTCGGTTCAGCCCTCGCAGGGACATTGTAAGCTTAAGTCTAGCCATTGAGCTAGTTGGGCAACTTGGGAAGCAGGTCGCGGTAGGATGATGGCTGTTGCAGAGAGTTTCGTCCCGAGCAGACGGACCGACGAATCTGCAACCGCGGAGTGTGGGGATAACATCTTCCCCACGATAGATGCACCCAGTCAGCGCCTTATACCAACCATGGCCATGCTCGATATGGCGAAGTCATTGCTGACGGCGTCGGTTGATTTCGGTTTACCATCAACTCATCAAAACCATGTCCGAGTTCAAGAACTTTGGGAGTCTGTTTCGTCTTGACGGCAAAGTCGCGTTAATCACAGGAGGTATGTACAGTCTGTACGCGTTCTCAAGAATTGCCTAACGGATTTCCATTGGTAGGTTCTCGAGGATTAGGACTTCATGCTGCGACAGCTTTCCTCCTGGCTGGTGCGAAGAGGGTCATAATCACGGCGAGGAAGGCTGGCGGTGCCGAGGGCATCGACCAGGCTGTGGAAAGATTGAACAAGCTTCCCGTGTCTGGAAAAGCTGTGGGAATCGCTGCCAATGTTGCCGAGACGGAAGATATCGAGAGATTAGTGAAGGTGCTTGAGACAACAGAAGAGAAGGTTGACATCTTGGTCGCTAATGCGGGAGCAACTTGGGGCGGCCCCTTCGAGCCAACTCCCGACTGGTCATCAAAAAAGATTCTTGATCTCAATGTTCGAGGCATATTCAACCTGGTCAGATTGTGCGTGGCAGAACACATCTTTGTCCACATCTCAAGCTTTGCTAATGCTCTATCCAGATCGCTTCCTCTTATGAGGAAAGGTGCGACACCTGAGAACCCTTCACGGATAATCATCGTCTCCTCAACGGCGGGATCGAACGTTCCTCATATTGGAAATCATGGCACGATTATGTACTCGGTATCGAAAGCTGCCGCGCATCATCTATCACGAAACCTTGCAATGGAGCTGGGTCCTCAGAACTTTACGGTCAACACTGTTGCGCCTGGATTCTTCCCTTCCAAGCTTGCCAACGGCTTGATTGAGATACTAGGGGGCGATGAAGGATTAAAGGCAGACAATCCACGAGGGAGACTAGGAGAGCCAGAGGACATTGCTGGAGGTAAGCTCTCGCATGCCTCCCTCTTTCACACGGAAAATACTAATTAGCTCCAGTGATGGTATTCCTTGCTTCCCGTGCTGGCGCATATATCAACTCGGAGGACATCGCGGTCGATGGTGGTGCGCGATGGTCTGCTGGTCGTCTCACAAAAGTGGAAGCCAAGCTGTGAACCGGGCCTGCCCTCCCGCCATCAATTGCATGTCGAGATTCGATACAATACATGATGCCTCGGATATATCTCACAGGCGTCAGGAATGCCAGATCTGAAGATTGCCCTTAGAGATGCAAGCTTTTCCACCATGGATCTGACTAAGACCTGGCCTCCGTATGCACAAATTATTGCGAACACGGTGCAACCGTGTTCTCGTCCATGATGCCAAGCCAGGACGGTACAGTGTTACTGTCAAGTCATTCTCGCTTCGCTGCATAGACAATGATAATCGTGCCTTCAGAACTGAGTCCTTCTAGTCGAGATCGAGAATCCAGATTCGAAACCTCCTGGCAATCTTGATTCTTAGAATTGTCGAGAATCATCGCTCTTGGAAAATAGTGGACAGCGATAGGCGTGCTGAAAACATTTGGTTCTCCGCAGGCATGAATCAATGAGACCATCGTGGCGGCATCCTTCCCAAATGCGGGTATCATTCTCCGGAGAGTGATCTCCAAATCTTTCTCCAATCCCCGCATGTGCACTCCACGTACAATGTGTTCAAATCTAGTGCTACTGCAGCTTGAGTAATGTGCTTAGCGGGGAAAGCCAAAGTCCTGTCATGCAGCTTCATTGTTCTGGTGTACAGATTTTAGGGAGAATATCATGCATGATCTTCATGAAAGTACGGTTCTCCGGCATATCAGCACACTTGTATTTCTCATCGTATAAGATTTTCGCGTCTGAGAGACTCAATTTTAGTCACTCAATCTCTTCAGATCTCTTTGACTTGTTTTCCGACATTGAATTTATCGAGGGTTGCTTGCGATGGGTGCAGTCTTTCTTCTGGTAGAAACATCTGCCGTGTCTTTAATTGCCTACTGCATTTACACTCTCATCTATCGGCTTTACTTCCATCCACTTGCCAAGTTCCCAGGACCTGTATTGAATGCTATCACACCTCTCCCCAGCATTCGAAGTCTTCTCCGAGGTCGCCTTCCTCTGGATGAAAAGATCTGGCACGACAAGTATGGCTCTGTCGTGCGAGTAGGACCAACTGTGCTTTCCTTCAACAGCCCGCAAGCATGGGAAGACATCTATGGATTCCGAGTCGGATCACCTAATATGCACAAGGATCCCATTCACGTGGGCTCTGTAGACCCAATTCCCGGCTCGACGACCTTGACGATGGCGGACGATTTTAACCATGCGAGACAGAGACGCGCTCTTGCTTACTCATTCTCACAGAGGGCATTGGGTGAGCAGGAGCACATTGTCGGTGGTTATGTCGACATTTTTACAGAGAAGCTAGGCCGTAAGGCTGACGCTGACGAGGCTTTTAATCTCGTAGATTGGCTGTGAGTTATCCAATTTCGGATTCTTGTCATTCTTCACTGATGAATGAAGCAACTTCACGACCTTTGACATAATAGGCGACCTCGCTTTCGGTGAACCTTTCGGCTGCCTCAAGGATGAGAAGTTCCATGACTGGGTCGCACTCGTCTTCGAATCCATAAAAGTTGGTGTCCTGGAACAAGGCACTCGTCGTCTCGCCGCTCCAGGCGGCTTCCTCCAAACCTTCCTCGTCGATCGTATTCCTGCTGCGAAGCGAGCACTTCGTCGTGCTCATCTGACCAGAAGCAAGGAGAAGGTGATGAGACGGCTGAATGCCGAGAAAGATTCCAGTCATCGCGATTTCATATGGTATATCCTCCAGCAACGTGAAAAACACGAATTGAAAGACGATGAAATAGTCTTGAATGGTGCTCTTTTCATTGTAGCAGGTAATCCCTTCCTTATCCGTTGCACACTCATAAGCTGAACAATTCTTGCCAGGTTCTGAAACAACAGCAAATCTCCTCTCAGGTCTCATTTCCAAGCTAATCTGGAATCCCTCGAAATACGAAAAACTGGTCAACGAGATAAGAACAAAAATCACTCGCGAACATGATCTGACCAGCGAAAACATTCAAAAGCTGCCTTACTTCCAAGCCTGCCTCGAAGAAGGGCTGCGCTGCCACCCTCCCGTCCCGGCAGGTCTTCTCCGCACCGTTCCAGCCGGCGGCGCAACTATCGACGGCGACTTTGTTGTCGAAGGCACATCCGTCGCCGTCAACTCATGGGCAGCCTCGCACAACCCCAAAAACTTCAAAGACTGCGATCAATTCATTCCGGAAAGGTGGGTTGACGCCGCTTATGATGGTGACGCGAAGAAAGCCATGCAACCGTTCAGTCTCGGGCCGAGGGGTTGTATTGGGAAGCATTTGAGCTATATGGAGATGAGATTGATTCTCGGGAGGTTGTTGTGGAAGTTTGATATTGTGAGTACGGATGGGGCGTGGAGATGGGATCCGAGTGGGGAGATGAAGTATATGAGGGCTTTCAATACGTGGGAGAAGCCTGATTTGAATGTCAAGCTGTAAGTTCTTTCAGTTTCTTTTGCAGAAGGTAGATTTGCTAACTTCGAATAGTGTTAGGGTTAAGAGGGACAAGGTTTGATCAAGTTCGAGGTCGATGGGTAGCGTTGGACAAGAGAATCTTCTGGGAAGCGATGGAGTCTATCGAACAGCGCAACCCAAAGTCCAAAGTTACATTTGATCGACAGTACATCATTTTGTGCTGCTATGATGTTCACGAAGAAAAGACCTTATTAGCACCGGTATCAGGTACATCAGTCGCCACCATCAATTCCTCCATGTTCTTGTCGCACCATCCAGGCTGTTCCCTAAAATAGTGATTCGTGCCGTTGACCTCAACCGTCAGAGACCAATCCTGGCCCTCATTCTTCACCACGCCCTTTGAATCCTCCATCTTACCACCATCGACTAGCATCAGCACCACCTCGACGATTTTCTCCACTTTGGTGAAGTATGTGTCGGGAAATTGAGACCAGCCAGCTTCATCGAGCAGATTTGTTCGGACGGTGCCGGGACAGATACAAGAGACTCGGATCTTGTCTTTGAAGTAGAAGTGCTTTGCCACGGCTCTAGTCAAGCCAACGACCCCTTACGCACCTTATCAGCAACTCGGTCACGGGAACAAAGAACTAGACTTACCATGCTTAGCAGCAGTATACATAGGACAGAATGGACTTGGATATAGTCCCCCACAACTACTCGTCATAACAAGCGCCTGCTTCCCAGTCCCATAACTCTTCTTACTCAACCTGAAATAATGCTGCGCCAAATACGTCGTACTGACAACGGATTTCAGATCAATATCGATACTTAGCTGATCGGGCTCGGGCGGCGGTCCCTCTCCTTCATGCTTCTGATAAAAGTTCCAGCGTTCGACGATACCGGCGTTGGCGAAGACGAAATCGAGACGGCCTTCTTTTCTGTGCACGGATTCGAAGACAGAGGCGAGGGAGGCGTAGGAAGTGATGTCTGCTTTGTGGAATTGGGCGCCTCTTACGGACTTCTCTACTGCTAGACCGCGTTCTGAGTTTACGTCTATGAGATGGAGGACCCAGTCTCCGCGGGCTGAGAGGGCTTCTGCTACAGCTAGGCCCATGCCGGACACTTTGTTTTGTCAGAATGGTTCATATCATCTGGCGTGCTGTACGAACCTCCGCCAGTGATGATTGCAATCGGCATGCTTGTGGTGGATTAATACCAGTAGGCAGACGAGGCTCAAGGAAATTTCAGTGAAGTGATTTTGAGGTGGTAAATCTGGTGAACAGCCCAAGTTTTATATATTTCACTCGCTAGAAAGACGTACAAACATGGAGCATCTATAAACGAAATCTTCAACTGTAGATTTGTGGCGAGCTACGAGATTTTTGCAACGTTACCCAGACCAAGTTCAGATCAAGCGATGAAGAGGAGGTGATGCGGAGCTTAATTCGGCATCGCTGCTGGGCATTGCCAAATTTCGTGCACATCGTAGACGGCACCTAATGGCTGGCCCAGTCGTACAACTCGCGAGAGCAATGGCGATCAAGTCGGATTTGTTGTTGCGAAATGGAGGAAGTTCTGCCGAAGTAGGTAGGTAGTCACGGTAGTGTGCTGGGAGTGGGCGCCCAGCCACTAGGAAAAGAGGGCATGGTGCCTCCCCGTGCTCCCGACCACTCCTCTGATTCCTCTTCCGTACACAAATCTCCCTCCTCGTAAAGGTCCTCGGAAAAGCTGACCCAGACAAGACAGCATGGCAGAAGCTATGGCAGTACAGTCAGCCCAAGCCGAAGATCTGCGGCATCTCTCGTGCTGCCCGTCCTTATGCAGCGCGTCTTCTGTCTTGACAGCTAGATCTCCCTTTGCTCTACCTCGATGCCTGCTTCTTCCCCTGCTGAACGACTTGAAGATATATCCAGCAAACTCGGCACCATGTCTTTCTCTTACAATAAGTCCAATCTAGCAAAGAAGCTCTTCATCAATAATGAATACGTTGAATCGAAGAATAGCGCGAAATTGTCTGTTTGCAACCCTGCAGACCACAGCCTGGTAGCAGATGATATTGCGCTCGCAGGTGCAGAGGATGTCGACATCGCTGTTGCGGCGGGCGAGAAAGCTTTCCCGGCATGGAGAGCCATGTCAACTGTTCAACGGAGAGGAATCATGTTGAAATTTGCGGACTTAATTGAGAAGAATG
This sequence comes from Venturia effusa, assembly GCA_007735645.1. Classification (NCBI taxonomy): domain Eukaryota; kingdom Fungi; phylum Ascomycota; class Dothideomycetes; order Venturiales; family Venturiaceae; genus Venturia; species Venturia effusa. The sequence continues at coordinate 1,394,729 of CP042188.1, read as the reverse complement.
CTGTTGCACTTGCCGAATTGACGAGGATTACTCTGGGAGCACCGTATGAAGCCTTTGGAAAATTTGAGGCTGGAATGTGCGCAGAGGTACACACACATAAGTTCATTGAAAAGCACAGGACTGATCATTCACTAAGGCCTTCAAATACAACGCGGGCTGGATAGACAAATTTGCCGGCGAATCATGGCCTCAAGAAGACGGTTTTCTTAAGATCGTACGCAATGAGCCCATCGGGGTGACCTGCGGAATTGTACCCTGGAACGGTCCACTTGGAACAGTCGGTCTTAAGGCAGCTCCAGCCTTAGCCACAGGAAATGTCTTCATTCTCAAGCCATCCGAGAAGACACCTCTAGCCTCTCTTGCTCTCGGTCCTCTCATCATTGAAGCTGGTTTTCCGCCGGGTGTCTTCCAAGTCATCTCTGGAGATGGCAGCACAGGGGCGCTGCTTGCAAGCCATATGCTCGTGAGGAAGGTGAGTTTCACCGGGTCGATCCCGACTGGGAAGAAGATTCAGGAAATGGCCGCAAAGTCAAACTTGAAGCGTGTCACTCTCGAGCTTGGAGGAAAATCACCTGCTGTAGTCTTCGATGACTGTAACCTCGACAATGCAGTAACGTGGACCGCAAATGCCATTACCGCCAACACGGGGCAAGTCTGTTTTGCTGCATCCCGTGTATACGTTCAAGAGGGAATCTACGAGAAGTTCATTCAGAAGTACAAGGAAGCTATGCTCTTGAAGGCTAAAGATGTTGGAGATCCAAATAAACCAGAAACGACCATTGGACCTCTTGTCGACGAAGCACAATTCAACCGCGTCAGTGGTTTCATCCAGCGTGGTCAGGAAGGTCAAGGGAAACTCCTTGTCGGAGGTCAACGAATCGGTGACAAAGGATGGTACATCGAGCCAACCGTCTTCACAGATGTCGATCCGGAATCCGAAATTCACACGCAAGAAATCTTCGGTCCGGTCTCTGTTGTTCGATCTTTCAAGACGGAAGAGGAGATCATGAAATTGTCGAACGGGACGAATTTTGGGCTGATGGCAGGTGTCTTTACACAAGACATCAACAAGGCTCTGAGAGTGGCGAGTGAATTCGATTCGGGCATGGTTGGAGTGAATTGTGTAAGCTTGATGATGATGAATGCACCTTTTGGAGGAAGTAAGGAAAGCGGCTTGGGAAGAGAATGCGGTATCCATGCCTTGAGAGCATTCACGGAGCCAAAGACCATCATGATCAACCTGACTTATTAGCTTTTGTAAATCATATGCGCAGTCAAATCAAGGCTCCTGGTCGGCCAGCCATGACTTTCCCTCTGTTACGTCCAAGCAGAAATCCAGAAGCTCTTCCCTTGCTGGCCATATCGACTTGTACATTTACCTCTATTGATTCTCGAATTGTCAACAGATATCACGGGCAAGACTCTCAGATGCCGCAGATTCCGCCGATGTGCAACAATATTTGCTTATCTAATCGGCCTCCAGAATCTCCAGCTTGCAAGACCGGGATAGATAGCAGCTGAAATGCATAATTGAATCAGTCAACGAGCTAATTGACTGAACAATTCAGCAGCACCAAGTGGGAGCGGAAAGTTTTACGATTCAGGAAAAGCTGTGAGCCCCTAGAAATTGACTCGTGTGGGGTCGACCTCTGCACGGGAGAATGTATCCACAACCACCACAATCATCAAGCATCGATCAGCACTGCAGCGCTGCAGCATGCCAGGAATTGTCGGCGAAGCTCTTCCATCCATGACCATGGGGAACGTGTATGCGTTCTCTCGGGTGTGTGCCAACGGTTATCGTGTGAGCTACTCGCGCCTCGAGTAAGAGATCGACGCGTTGGAGGTCAGACAATCGCTCGTGGGTGATCTTTCAAAGAGGTCTCTTTCGTTGTTCTGATCGTCATCTCAGTTGCTCGAGCCTCTGTTCCTGGACGCCTGATACTCTCTCTTCGATCCTTTCACATTCAACATGACTGGCAAAGTCGCTCTCGTATTTGGTGCCAGTGGCGTAACGGGATGGTCAGTCGTCAACGAGATATTGACAGATTATCCTAAGAAGGGAGTGTGGGATAAGGTTCACGCACTCACTAATCGTCCACTGAGCCAGCAAGACTCACATTGGCCGAATGATCCACGCTTGAACATCGTCTCCGGCATCGACTTACTCAAAGGATCACAGGAAGATCTGGAGAAAGAGATGAGAGACAAAATTCAAGGAATCGAGAAAGTAACCCATGTTTATTACCTAGGTACGATCAATTGTCACCTCAAAATGATTGACAATGCAATCATAGTAACAACAAAAAGCCTACAAAGCCTCCACAGACTCCACCCAAGAACTCAAGGACGCCGTAGCCATGTTCAAACGCTCCACCACAGCCATAGACACCCTCTCCCCCACTCTCGAATTCCTCGTCCTCCAAACAGGCGCAAAGATGTACGGCTGCCACCTGCTAGCCACAGACGCCTCCTACGGCGGGACCCCAGGAATCCACACGCCCCTGGCCGAAAGCATGCCCCGAATAAAAGCACCCTACCACGACGGCCTCTTCTACCACCCGCAACTCGACTGGCTGTCCGCCTTCGCAAAGACCAAGACCTGGAATTGGTGCGACACGAGACCGGATATCATCATCGGCTTCGTGCCGAACCAGAATTTCTACTCCCTGGGAACCAGTCTGGCGGTTTATCTCTCCCTATTCCGCGCCATCAACGGAAAGGGGGCGTCGTGTCCCTACCCGGGCACTCAAAAGGCGTACACAGCCCAATCCATCGATTCGTCGGCGGATATGATAGCGCGTCAATCGCTGCATCTCTCCCTCACCCTCCCTCCACATATCAAGGGCGAGGGCTACAATGTCGCCGATGCGACGTACGCTTCCACCTGGGAAACGAAATGGCCGGCTCTTTGTTCCTATTTCGGGCTCGAGGGGATACCGCCACCGTCTGAGGATCCACCCGAAGTGCGGAGATATATCAAAGAGAATTTCGCCGTGTGGGAGGGCTTGGAGAGGGAGTATGGGTTGGTGACGGGACGAGCGGATTCGGCCATGACGTTTGTGGGGTTCGAGTATTTTTTGTTGACGCAGTTGTATGTGTTCTTATCCCTGTGTCCCGTTCCTCTTCTTTTCCTTCTTGTGTCTGCTTTTGCGCGACGTTTCGCGGGTATGATGCTGATTATGTCGTAGTGATTTCGATAGACAATACGACATGACGAAAATGTACGCCACAGGTTTCGAGGAGGAGAGAACGCCATTAGAAGCGTGGAGCGTGGTTTTCGATAGGATGAGAGCTGCCAAGATGATTCCACCGGCTTTCTAGCTCAGGACGAGATGAATTTGAGACGTCATAATCGAGATCATCATCTGTAATCCTATTTGTGATCTCGACCATCTGGTTTAAAGACTGCATGTGCCACGATCATCTCTCAATGTATTCTCATCCAAACGCTCAAATGCTCAACACCATACGCATCTCTACTTCCCCTCCAAAGTCTTGGTCGCATGAGCAATGATACCCGTAATATGTCCCATCCATCGATAGACACCTCCCAGATCACCCGCCTCCACCGCCTCAACCAATCCCGGGAACGTGGCCCCAGAATATCCCGTCCACTTCCCTGGGGCGAACACAACATGCTTAAACCACGGTCTCCCATCCAAGCCCTTCTCATACAGAAATTGTCGTTCCAAGAACTTGTATTTGTCATTGACAGACTTGATGTGCTGGGCTTGTTTGACTTTGGACCACCACTTCCACCATGGCAGAGGGTGCTTCTCGAGATCGGTGAGGAGGGCCGAGGCTTCGGCGTCGAAGGCGAGGGAGATGTTGTGGAAGCGTGCTACGACGAAGTCGAGGGTGTGGAAGGAGATGTTGTAGGGGAGGCCTTCAAGCTTTACATCGCTGAAGCGAGCCGCTTCTTCATTTTCGGCTACGGCTTCAGAGGTACGATTCAAGGCTTTGTCTTTGACTGATTCGAGGTATACTCGGAGACCTGTGGCGTAGTCTGTGGCATTGAGTTGCAGGATCGGAGTTTCGACGATTTTTGCAGCGAGCAGAGACCAGAGTTTAGCAATTGTGACGTGGTAGTGCCATCCTGGGTCTCCGTAGGTGTCCATCCAATGGAAGCTGTCGTAATTGCTGTGGTAGTGATACGTGGCGGTGTCTTTTCCAAAACCGAAGCCCATATCCAAGGACGGAATACCTTGGTCATGATGTTAGTGGTTGATGAGTGGGATGGAAGTGAGTTTACAAACATACCAGCATAGTCCTGAAAAGCAGTGAAGTCGGATCCTGAGCCCATGGTGGAAATGTGCTTGTTCCAAGTGTCATAAACTGTTTGATTTTCGACCGTCTGGTTGGGAGAGAGTACTAGTTTGGTGGTCTCAATGAGCGCGTGACTTAACAGAGGCGCCGAGCTCGTCTTGAAATATGGACCGACTGTGCCGACATCCACGTTCAGATATGCCACAGCGGTCTCATTCAGCCATGGTAGATATTCTTCGACCCATTCGGTAGATCCGATGAGGCCGTACTCTTCGCCATCCCAGCTAGCAAACACAATGGTACGAAGTGGCTTCCAACCCTTGGCAAGAGCGGCGCCAAAACTCCTGACCACTTCATTCATTGCAGCGGAGCCACTGTGAGGATCACCTGCGCCGCCCACGATCCAAGCATCACGATGATTCCCTAATATAACAACCTCGTCTTCGATGGTACCATTGATGACGCCAATCACGTTCCACATAGGCGTGGTGACGTATTCTTGTTCGTTAACCAGATTGATGACTAGGTCAGGAGGCGAGGGTCCAATGTTGTACTTGACACCTTTGTCGCCTAGGCCTCCGCCTTGCCACCATTTGTTGAAGTCCTTGGCTTTTGGACCATGACCGTTCAATGCCTTTAGGAATGGCAGCGCATCGACGTAGGATATCGGGAGAGAAGGGATAGAAGGCGTGGAGAAATTGGCCGGCTCTCGCGGCACTCCTGGGAGCGAAGGATAGCCGGGCGTGGTTGGATCTCCAGGAGAGATTGCTTTGTAGTATTATTAATTTTGTGCAAGGGAGGCATGGTTTCGCGTTTTACTCACAGAGAAACTGGGCAGAGCCTCTTTGTACACTGCTCGGATTGCGAGCTGGTCCCTCAGGATAAGGCCTGTCGCCATTTTCTGGACAAACATCACCGTCGTCGCCTGGGTCGCTGTATAGGATAACTCCGATCATCCCCAGATCTTGCGCTCTCTTCACTTTAAGCCCCCTAAAGATACGGCCATATCTTGCCAATGCAATTTTTCCTTCCAGGCTCACATTGGCATTGACAAGATCCTGGAAATCCCCATACGTGCCATAGTTGACATAGACGTACTGAGCAGTCACATTGCCCGAAGCAGAATATCCATGAAAGGTAGGCACGCTATCTGGCGAGCTAGTTGTAGGGTCGTCTTCAAGGACATCTTCCTTCAGTGTTGCTTCGTATTTCACCTTCCACGAAGATGCTGCTGCAGAGTCATCTCCGGTACCCTTCTTCTTACTCTTCTCCAATAATGCTAATCGGTGTCCCAATGGGTAGTTGACATAGATATCATAGGCCACGACTTCTGTCTGAGGTATGCCAAATTCAGCCCACTTGTCTTTGGTCCATTCTGCTTGGGATATGTTCTTGCCTGCAAGAGATGTGCCCGAGGTGTAGTAATAGCTCCATTCTCTTGCTTTGCGCTCTTGCGGAGTTGTAAGTAGCGTATCTACCAGCTCTGGGTATCCAAACGTCTCTTCTTGGATTTGTGCAAAGCCGTCGTTTCGAAAGAATGGGTGCTTCGGAAGGCAGATATCGGGTTCTTTGCGGTGGCCGTGTCTGCGTGGGTCTTCACAGTCTGGTACCATGAACATGAAGAGCAGGAAGATGGTGAAAACAATCAATAAAGCAAGGGCTAGGATAGTCGAGCAGCATTTTCTCAATGTGCTGTGTCGCGGAGGAGCTGTTCGAACGACGACAAGCAGCGGGGTGCGCTCGTCGTATTGGTGCTGGGCCATGACGATGAGGATGGAAGACTACAATTAGGAGGAGATAGGTGAAAGCATAGGGAGGGTCATATGGCTATATCTGCTTGATATCGGACTTCTGGCCAATGTATATATCTTGGTTCGCACGCAAGCATCCGATGCCATGGTGAGAGCTGCAACAAGATGTGGGTCGGTCAGGCAAGATAGAGCTGCAGCTACCGTAAAGACTGGTGAGCGTCGCTTGTGCCTCGGTTTCGTATTAATAGGGCCGAATTGAAAACGTGATGAAGCCGTAAACTGTAACTTATCGCTTAAGGATATAAATAAGTAGATTACTACTAAAATAGCTATATCGAGACCCCGTACGTACCGGATTATATATATATATCGAAATTTATTATCTTAAAAGCCTAAATTAACTTATTAACTAGTTACTACTTACGATTTCGAGCCTCCCTTACGCTACTTTATACGTAATAAGACCTATAAACTAGCCTTTTATATTATAACTAATAAGGCTACTAGGAGACGAGGCCTTTATACTAGGATTATACTTCTTAATAGTAATAGTAATAGGGCTTACCGTAGATAGATTAAGGAGGAGTTTTATACTTGTATTAGTAGTAAACTAAGGCGTAGTAAACGGGTTTTCTATATAGTAACAAGGGTATTAGAGAATCCTTAGTTTCGATAAGATAGATACTTATATAGTATTATACGGAGACTAGATTACGGGTATATAGAATAGTTTATTACTAATAAGAGTAAGACTAAGAGTAAGACTAAAAGTAAGGATAAAACGAATAAGTTATAGAGATATATATATATATATATATATATATATATATATATATATATATATATATATATATATATTATACGTATAGTTATAGTTATTATAGTTATAATATAGAGATTAAGTATATAATTACCTTAATTAGCTATATCGTCTCCTATTATATTTATTAAGGCTAAGATTAAGTAATATATATTTAGTAACGGCTACTACTTATTAGTAAAGCGTTTTAAGATTTAAGTAGCTTAAATAAAAGAGCTTATTTAGATCTTTATATTTCTACGTATAAGCTAAAAAATCTAGTATTATATTACGAAGTTATATAGTTATTAAGAATATTAAATCCTTAGCCTTAAATCGTATTATTAGGAATACTTTTTACTCGAGATCTCGTCTTTTATAACTATAATACTATTAACTTAATAAACTTAATATTCTTATTAGTTATTACCTAGAGTAATTAACTCTCGCTATCCTCGTCTCTCCCTCTCCGTTTACGCTTCTTCTATATACTAGCTACTAGCGCTTAAATTAACTTATAGCGCTTCTTTTTACCTATAGTAATATTACCCCGAGCCTTATATAACTTCTTTAAGTCTAGTACTAAGTAACCTTTAAACTAATCCGTAATTATAGCTTTAGAGACGTTAAATAGCTTAAAATTATCCTATTCCTTCTCTAACTTGGCCTTAATCTTAACCTTATCCTACTTATACTATCTAGACTAGTCTAATTTATCCTAAGGAACCTTCTTTATATAAACCTTATAGTCCTTATAACTATAAGAATATATATTAATACTAGTATATATAAAGGAGTTAGTAATTAGGCTTACTTTATCTCTATAAAGACGCTACTAGGCCTTACTAACTACTCGAGTAAATATAATCCTCCGTAATAAGAGACTTAGTTTTTAACGTATACTAGTAGTAATATACTCGAGGCTTTCTTTAGTATTAAACCTATCTATCTTAGCGTTAATAACTACCCTTAAAACCTTCTTAAACGGCTTATTTATAGATATATTAAGGGGCTAAAGAAGTCCTATATAGCTACTAGGTATAACTACTATATTAATACCAGATTCTCGAAGAAGCGTTAATATTTTAGGTATTTTATAGAACGCTATATAGTCTATTATAAGTAGTACGGGCTTACCTTTTTTTTTAAAGCTAGCTACTAGCTTATCGGTTATCTATCGCCTTATTAAAGCCTTATTATTATAGGCTATTTTATTAAACTTAACGGAGACTCGGGGGTTATAAAGATAGCCTTTAGATATAAAGATTAGACTATACTCGGCGCTATAGAATATTACCTTAGATTTATAACTAGAGGAACTATTAGTATTAATATATAAGATAAGTATAGCTTACCGTTTATTCTACCTAGATCTCGCTATAAGAATACGTACTAACTCTAAGTCTTTAAAGACGTAAGTATAGCCCGTATTATATTTAAATAGTATCGGGGTTTTATCTATATTTATAATATTATAAGCTTTATATTTCTAAGTAAAAGTTACGAGGTACTTTAGCCGTCCTATTTTAATAGACTTAGGCTAAGATTCTATACTTTTTAGGCCTAAAACTAGTAAAATCTTATTATCTTTAGTATCCTTAGTAACGGTACTAGCTATATCGGCCTCTACTAAAGAAAAAACTAACGAAAATAAGCTACTTACGGAAGTAGCGGCCGAAGATACGGCGATATATAGTAGTAGTAAGCTTAGATTAGTATCTACGGATAGCTACTAACTAATAGCTTCTTAGCGCTCTAAACTAATTAGAGAGCCTATAGCGGCCCCTAAGTAGAGTATATTATAAGATTTTATTAATAAATCTAGTACGTATCTAGAGCTTAACCTAACTTACTATACCTCTTTTTTTTTCTTTAAGTTATAATAGTTTATACGGGCGCGGCGGCGGTAGGTTCGGCCCTATATTAAGTCGTCTATAGAACCTTATAAATAAGTTATAGTACTTAACGTACTCGCCCGGTTTTTTCTAAGCTATATTAGTAACTCTACGGCGGGCTATCTTATATCTTCTATAGAAGCCTATAAACTAGCTAATAGTAAACTAGAACCGCGTACGCTAGTAACCTTTATCGTTACTAACGTAGATCTACTATATAATTACCTCCGATTTACGTCGAAACTACCCTTGGTTTATAGTCTTTATAGAAGTAGTTTCGTATAGAAACTCCTTTATTACTTATTACTTAAGTTTAGGGTATTTTTTACTTAAATAAAGGCTAGCCTCTATCCGTACTTATTAGCTTTATTCTATTATTAAGGTTCGTTACTTCTACTAATCGGTAATTACTCGAGTAGGGATTTAAAAGTAATAAGTAGCTTCTTTATTTATAACTACTCAAGTTTAAGGGTTATAAGTAATACCCTTATAGAGGTAATAGTAACCTTTACCGGTTTTAAGTAGCCGCCGTTTCTTATATAACTACCTAATTATAGCTTTCTTTTTATCTATAGAGCGATATATAATAGCCTATTTAGTAGGCTATTTCTAATAAGATAGACCTTAGTTTTAAAGCCCTTTTAGCTTCGGCCCTAACTTCTTTATCTACCGTATTTTTATTACTTTAATCTTGGTAGTAATAGTATCTTTTTAAGCCGATAAAGCTACTAAATATACGGAGACTTAAGCTAGCTTAATACTATATTATTTTACGTAGTTTTTAACCCGTTATAGAGGTTTAATTAGTAGCTTAATCTTTACCTTCTAAGAAGCCTTTTTTAAGATTTAGCTATTAGCTTTAATTAAGCCTAAAATAACCCGTTTTTTAGTAGTTTTAACGAGGATCTTATTATTACTTATATTAACGAATAGGGCGATACTATAATACTAAAAATAGTTATATATAGAGGATTTTACGGCTTTACGGCTTTATAACGTAACGTATACGGTAATTACGAAATAAGCTAAGTAAGCTAAGCTAGATATACGGCTTTATCACGTTTTCAATTCGGCCCTATTAATACGAAACCGAGGCACTAGCGACGCTCACCAGTCTTTACGGTACCTCTGACTCGTCGAGTTTACTGCCGAGATGGGGAATTAATCGGTGAATTCTCTTTAATGCTTGGAGCGATATGATGTGGTATCTTATGACCATAAAGCTATACTCTGAATTCGGGTGGCAATCAAAGATTTGTTATTGTCTACAACCCAGAGGGCTTGCAGTTGCAAAGCTGGAGGAGTTCGATACATTGCCCCTCGACGCCCTATGGCGAACCCTCGAAGTCAGGTTCGATGTCGGCGAATTTCGGATCATCTTGGAGGATCAATTGAACGTCAGTTTACGAACACAAATGTCGATGTCGATTATATTATGCGGCATCTCGGGTCGAAAGAAACCTTGCGTGGACAGAGCCTCGTCCCAACTGCCCACCACTATACAAATACACAATGGCCGAACTCCATCATTCCATCATACAATCGTAGGCCTTCCATGCACCCGCAGATTAATCATCCTTAGCGAACTCGTTACTGCCTGTCTCATTCAACCCCAAGGGGTTCTCCCCTGTTTGCAGATGGCCTCCCAGGGTTGTCTTTCCGTGAACGTACGAGTCCTTGTTGTCGCCTCCCAGCACCTCGGCCTTCTCTTCTTTCTCTCCGAGCAATGGACCAAGAGCAGGTTTTGTGATGCCACCAACAGCGTTTCCTAGCGGTCCCGTCACTTTTCCCAAACCTGCTCCTACTGGACTCAACACGGTCCCAAGTCCTTTGCCAAGAGGGTCACCGATGTATTTGAGAGGGCCTGTGATGATGCTTATCAGCTACCCAAGTCCAGATTTTGTACATGACTTAGCAATTACCTTGTTCGGGCTCCTTTTCCTCTGCGTTTTCATCTTTGTATGGTGACTTCTGTTCCTTGTATGGAGCAGGAACGTCGATGTGATTGTGTTGTTCTGACATTTTCGGTGTATCCTTCGAAGTGTATTGGATTCTGTACGGTTCTCCTTTTCAGTACGGGATCTCTAAATACCTTGTGGCTTGGTCATTTCCTTGCTATTATGCGGTACTATTGTATAACCCTGTGCGTCATTAGAGTGTGTTAGCAATGGAATCACTAGAGTGGTTTACGGTAGCCCACTTGCGTGCGGCGCGTATCCTTGCGTAAGGTGCTGCCTCGCATTTGAGAATTGAGAAAAAAAACACGCGCTCGAATATGCCGCCAAAAACACGCTGAACTTTCTCACTCAATCTCTTTGCCGCCCAGCATGTCGTCTTCCGAGTCGGCGCCAGGACTTTGGGCAGAATTCGCAGGCATTCTTGCCTTCAACTTCAGCAAAATCCAGCCATACCTATGGACAGAGCTTCATATTATCCTCGCATCTCTCCTTCCCATTGTTACAGCTGCTCACGCTTCTCTCTCGCGCCCATCCTCCGCCGCCAAGCCAAAGACGCGCAAAGAAAAGGCCCTCGGCGACCTTGATCAAGAGGAGGACAGTCAGGATGAGGGAGAGGACACAGTCCAGCACATGGAGGGTTTCTCTAGAAGCGATGCCATATACATGCCGCTATTTGCAGGCACGACACTGACTGGGCTGTATTTCTTGATAAAATGGTTGAAGGACTTGGACATGCTGAACAAGGTGCTGAACTATTACTTCTCCATTGTAGGATTTTTCGGCATCTGCAAGTTGTTTGCAGACCTTGTGGACTTCAGTCACTCATTCTTCTTTCCAAGATGGTATGCTGATAGCAAAGGATATTGGCGTGCTGTCAGTACGAAGCGGACGATGGCTCTTGTTAGGCAAGGCGCCGGAGAGATCGTTGTCGAGGAACGTAGCTCACCGCTTCCAGGAGTCTTTCGCAAAGTGCCTGTGTCCGCTTCTGTGAACAACTTTCTGTGGACAATTCGGGAACTCCCAAGCCACAGAATCACCTTCAAGTTCTACATCCATCGCGTCGTGGCAGCTCGAAGTCATTTGACTGCTTCCACCATGATCGGCGTGGTTCTTGGGTCCATCGCTACAGGCTGCTACTTCTTCTTCGACAAACCATGGTATCTTACAAACTTAATGGGTTGGGCATTTTCCTACAGTGCTCTCCAGCTTATATCGCCTACTACATTCGGCATCGGAAATCTCATCCTCTGTGGTCTGTTCGTTTACGACATCATCATGGTTTTCTATACTCCAATGATGGTCACTGTAGCTACAAATCTAGACATTCCCATCAAGTTGCTCTTCCCTCGACCAGCAGACAAGGATGGCAAGGCTGGCTTTTCTATGCTTGGGTTGGGTGACATTGTGATCCCTGGAATGATGGTCGGTCTGGCTCTTCGTTTCGATTTGTATCTTTACTATCTCCGACAGCAGAAGACGAAAGAGAAGGATGGTGTTGAACAATTGTGGACTGCTAGCTACGTGGCTCCAGGGAAACAGTTCTGGACCCATTTCTGGACCTCTTCTTGGTTCTCAACCCGTAGTTCACGGCCTGATTTGCTTCGAACTGGTGCCTTTCCTAAGACATACTTCTGGGCTAGCGTAGCTGGTTACACAATTGGCATGATTACTACCCTTTGGGTCATGGTCATCTTCAAACATGCACAGCCAGCGTTGCTCTGGTTGGTACCAAGCGTCCTTGGGTCTTTATGGGGTACTGCAATCGTTCGAGACGAGGTGGGGCTGATGTGGAACTTCACCGAAGCCGAGGACGAGGCTTCAGACAACGACGAGAAAGAAGACAAGAAGGACGGCGGAAAGGTCAATGCAGGCAAGAAAACGAGCAAGAACTCCAGTATTTTCAGCAGAGACCACGAACCTAAGTTGCAGAAAGCAATTGCCAAAGCCGTTGAAGAAGGCGACTCTGCATCCGAAGGCGAAGGCGAAGGCGAGGACAAACGAGCCAAGTCGAAAAAGAAGCTAGAAAAGCTTGAGGATACCTTCCGTCGCGACAAGGCCAATGATCTGTTCTTCTTCTCGATTGGGCATTACTCACCTTTGAGCCGTTCCAAAATGGCTCAAGATCAAGTGCCGAAGTATGCTGCTGATGAGGCAGAGGGACAACGGTCTGGCAAGAGACTGAGAACTGGATGAGTGTGCAAGAGCTTATGATGAAGGATGTCATTTGCAGAAATGAAACACAGCATAGCGATAGGCGTTGTATGTTCAGCTCGGACATGGCTGGTATATGGTGAACATAGATACCCAGGGTACAGACATGTGCTCAGCTTAGACTCATGCCATTTTCGTTCCTTTTCATGTCGTTTTATCATCTCTTGGTATTGCGTCCCTTGTCCGATCCTTTCATCTCTTGTGTCGCCAACAGTTAAAGTCTCCCCACATCCTTGTGTTTACCAGTATGCCCAAAAAATTTCAGGTGATCTTTCGAATCATACCCTTAACTCGTCCAATACACAGGTCGCTGAAATCGTATTCAACAATATTAAGCGTGACTAGGCAGAGTTCGTGACGGATGGTTTGAGCAGCATTGATTTAGTTCTGCATTGTGGTTATAGTTGTTATTTTGAACGAAGCCGGTGCTTGTTGGAGAAGCTGTTGTGATCTAAATATACCTGAACACATAGCTCAGCTATTATCAAACGGCATCATGGTTACACTGAGCTGAGTTGAGCTGGTACAATCGTGTCGGATTCTTAAAAATTGGTGGACACTAGTGTACTCGGGAAGCAGTATTAATCCCAAGAGTGGAAATATAGACAATGATACCTATTTATCTACGGTAAGGTTACACTTAGACTTAGTTAACTAATATCTCCGGCTGCCTGTGCGTATTTCAATCGCTGTGTGTACATATGGTTGATAGTGTCGTTGTTGAGTTGAGTTTAGGAGTTGGAAGTCCGGCTCGCGTTGAGAGTCTCCAAAAGTTCCACCACGGGGGAGAGTCAGCAAGAACCTCCGTCACTCCTTCACTCTGCCTAAGAGCCGGACACGCTCTCTGACCCCCTAATCTCCTCTCAATATCGCCATCATGCCTCCACGAGTCCCATTCCGTCCCCTCCGTACTCACCAGATATCCGCTCTCCGCCCATCCTTCCGTCAACAATTGCAACAACCATTGAGATTTCAGCGCAGATATGCCGCGACCGAAGCTGCCCCGGTAGCAGCGGAGAGCGCGTTCTCTAAGCTCTGGAACAGCAAAGTTGGCCCAAAGACGGTCCACTTCTGGTAGATACCCTTCCAAGATGTCCGACAACATACTTGTTGGGATGGCGTACTTCAATTGCAATTGCTAACATGACCACTCTGTAGGGCGCCTATCATGAAGGTACATATTTTTCTTTCGCCAAATTTACTTCTACCAGAGCGAATCAGACCTCACGCGACATGACGACCCTTGCCGGAACCCGAGCTGACATTATACAAACAGTTGGTTATTGTCCTAGCAGGCGTGGCAGATTTCGCAAAACCACCAGAGTCCCTCTCCCTGAATCAGAATCTCGCTCTCCTATCGACCGGCGCAATCTGGACGAGATGGTGCTTCATCATAAAGCCTCAGAACCTTTTGTAAGAGTCGCAATCGCGTGTTCCGCGGGACATGTAAATAGGAGCTAACGTCTTAAAAGCCTGGCGGCAATCAACTTCGGGCTCGGGTGTGTCGGTGCAATCCAAGTTACCCGCATCACATTGTACAACAATTCTTTGAGGAAAGGAGGGATCACGGAGACAATCAAGGACGAGGCAAAGGCCGAGGGCCAGGCTATCAAGGACACTGCTGCTGCGGCCAAGAAGACCGTCACCTAGATTGGTAGCATTTGGAAAGCATAGTGCATAACCTTGGACTCGGATAAGAGGTAGGAGATGTAAAAAGGTGGAATGTTTTATGGATGAAGACTACACCTTAACTGTAAACAGCTACAAGGCTGTTCGATGGCAGAGGCTCGGCCCATGGCGGCCATATACTTTTGATGTCTCTTTTGTAACTACTGCAAGTCAAGTTGGTGGCCATGGTTTCTGGGACATTATGCAGCAACATCAGAGGCAATGACATTTCTCAAGATCTCACATTGCTGCCGTCCTTTCTGGTCATAACAGATCTCGAAACTCATACTTGTATCACTCTATGGACCCTTAAAAAATGAACAAGTGTTTTGCAATAAGGTCATGGTGCTGACTCGAGGTTGCGAAGTATTTTCTCAGCTATCTGACTTGTGCTTCTTTGGAGGTCAAATTACTCAGAGAAGTGGGTCTTCCTAACACTGGAGACTTTAAAGTCAAAAGGAAACAGACATGGTCGTGTGATACAAGTTTCCCGAATTGAAAAAAATAGGTTTGGCATTTGCAATGGGGGTCCCAGTTCAGTGGCACACCCTCCGCCTTTGTATTTCTTGCTCTGACACTGATACACGTCAATGTAAGGTTTATGAGTGTCCTCAGAAGATCAGATCAGCTACTAGTATGTACCACAAGGCTGGAGTCCAAAGGAAAGCGTGAAAAATATCTATTCTCTACTAGTATGGCCCGATCTCGCATTCAGGGTTCCGATTGGTCAGAGACTCCCGCAGGCATGATCCTGGGGTAAAAATCTGAATGGTGACGGAGGCTTTCCCTACAATTCTACGCAATTTGAAAAAAAAAAATCGTCCGTTGTAAATACTTTGTTCCCCTGCTTGAATCCCGATTCCCGGTGCTGTCAGGTTGCACTGGCTCAAGCAATTACTGCACTTACTCAGTCGGAACAGTCCACACCGCAATAACCGGAGAGAGCGGGCAGTGCGGGGGACTCGTTCACACGAATCACACCGTAGCCCTGAATTATGACGTTAGAGACGTCTAGCATCAGTACCGCTCAAACGGGATTTCTTGATAAGTAAGGCACTTTGGCGGAGTGGTTAACGCGCGGGTTAGTACCCACGCTCCAACGTATGATTAGATGTATAACTAACATCTGCCAGGCCTGCTAAGCCCGTTCCTTCGGGAGCAAGAGTATGTTTGAGTTGATACGTGATTGAAAATCATTGCTAATAAGAGTTTCAAGGTTCGAATCTCTTAGGTGTCGTATCACGCATTTTTTTTGCGTTTTTTAAGTATATTGTTGCTTGGGTCTTTTTTTTTATCATAATGGATCTGTTGGAGGGGTCGTGAATATACGTTTCTTTGTATTGCCCGCTTGAATTGTGAGCGTGCACGAGAAGTCAGACGGTATAATTGATCACGATTAATCAAGGTATCCTGCCCCAGCGCGACAGTACTCTCGATCCGCTTCCTAAGCTGAGGGCCTCTCACCATTTTCTACTGGATGTTTTTCATTCTCCGTTATACAGTATAATTGACCTTTCCTGACTTTCTTTTCCTGTTGCTGTTGGGACTTCCGAAGTGTCGTGATGGCAATTTGGCGGTTGCCGCTCACATGAGACTTGTCGAGGCAGTTATCATGTCGATCTCTCGTTGAAAGAAAGACCGATTGTGAGTGGGAACCCTGTCGTTACGTGGAACACGGATGCTGGGAAAGTTTGAGATGGCTCATTGATTGAACGCTTTCAATATCGCTGAACTCAGAAGACTTGGCAGCTAAGTAGTGTTCGTCACACTCACACATGATTATATCTCCCTCGAAAATGCGTCTCTCACACATCAACATTATCTGGACCTCAACGACAGCTGATACAACAATGCCACCACTCAAGTCCTACCAAAGCTTCTAAGATCGGAGCAAGCCCAAATCTAGATAGCACAACACCATAACGCCATGCTTCGTATATATGCAAAGCTTACCTTTCGCTATCGCGCAGTTCTGTACGAGACTTTAGTGGTGCCGATCTCTTTCCCATCAATCAGACATCGGAAAGACAATAGAGTGGGTCCCATAACAAGTTCAAGTTCGACCGGAACTCTCCACGCTGGGGATTTCGTCTGCTCCGTATAGGACCAAACCGCTTGCCGAACTGAATGTGGTATTTTTGCTTCCGGTATCTTACATTCAATTTCCACGTATCGTTTCACGTCTGACAATTTTAGCAGGCAGCAAAGTTCGAGAAGAAAGTTGGGATGTACCATCGGTTTTCCGTGTCGGAGCAATATCGTCGCCGTTTCTGAAAATGTCGATCCAAGCAACAAGGTAGCCGGGATAGCTTTCAGATTTGTCGTCTTCGGTAAGTTTGAGGCTGAAAAAGTGCGGTTTTATACGAGTCTCTGCAGAAATTTGGTCGCCCTAGCCAGTGATCAGTATCAACGTTGTTGAGACCGTAGCTATAACGTACCTTGCGAACAAGCCAGTCAACCTGGTTCCTGGCTTTGAGAGCTCCCGTCTCGGGATCCTTGTATTGGTCTGTGAGATCGTGCTCTTGAGGGTTATAGGTTGTGGAGTATGTTACTCCAAAATTCCACCTTGATAGACGAGTATTGACTGGCGTGACTGCACCAAGTCCTAGGTATTCGCACATTACAGCTCCTCTGACAACTGAAGTCCAGCTGAATTGAGTTAGTTACAGCACGCCAATTTATCTGGTCCTATGGTTGTACCTTTGGTCCGCTTGCCAAATTTTCACACCCTCGCTACTCGGAAATTCCTGACGAACGCGGTTGTGCAGGAAGTTGCTTGCTCCGAAGCCGCCAACAAGGAGGACACCCTGGACGATAACGTGTAAGCACGAAAATTTCGGGTTTCCCCGTCTAAGGGATTTTTTTTAAAAAGCTGGTTGAGACAGAATATGGAGAGCTAGACTTTAGCCATACCTTTAATTTCCCATCAAGTCCCTTCCTTCTTAGTTCATCTCTCTGGTCGTCGATGAGGATCATTACTTGTCCCATGATCGACTCAAAAGATGTGTTCAACATCGCGCTAGTTAACTTCAGCAGAGCTCGGCACAAGGAGTGTGTCGCGACGAACCTATCGATCTTATATTTTCCTTTCCTGATATTGCGCTTTGGATCGTCGGCAGCATCTGGCAAATCTATAAAGTAGTTCTTCGAAGCACCTTCTGAACCATAGTTGCGTTTGATAGCATACTCAAAGGTCTCAAAGATCTTTGCCCTCGGATTGGTTCGGAGTCTAGTCCACTCTTCTCCTAGAGCAGATCGGAGTTGGTTTTCGAAGGCCGCATCGACGAAGACAGATCCACAGAGGTCGCCATAAGCGATGGCGCACTGTTCGAGAACCAATGGCTTAGCGGATTGCAGCTTGTAGCTGACTACGTCGACAGTACCACCTCCAGCGTCGCAAAGAATGACGCAGTCTCCTACTTTGATCTGGCCGGTGAGTACCTTTTGCTGGCAGCTGAATATGGCCGCAGCTTCCGGTTCACTGATAAACTTCAAAGTGCGTCCATGGTGAGTGAGTCTGGCTTTCTCGGCTGCTTTGACTGTATTATCCTTGGCCTGATCAGACCACGCAGCCGGCAAAGTGAGGACGATAGTTGTCGCGGCGTTGAGAAAAATGCTTTCATCATCCTCATTGGTTGCGATGGTCTTCTGTATGTGTGCCCATAACCAGGAAAGATAGTCCGCCGTGACGTCCACGGCAGTTTTGTTCAGTCGTTTCAAAATATTCCTAGCGTTCTCCGTTCTCTGTGCGTGACGTATTCGTTGTGTCCCAGGATGTCGTTTGTTGATTGGTTGCTCCTCCAACAGCAGCTTCACCCATTGGATCTTATCCAAATCTGGAGGTATATCCCAGCCAAAATGTGGGAGACCATGTTTGTCGTACGCGATCTCTGAGGGCACCTTTTCAGACGCTTGTCGAAAAGAGTCACCCGACTGCCCTCGAGGCCAGCCAAGGATGATTCGGACTTCGGGAGTTCGGTCGTCTTGGTTTTGGAAAAGGGTGTACGAAGCTCCGGAGTTGCTATTGACCTCAGCAAACTGTACTCAAGCCCGAGCTGTACAGTGATCTGACACACCTTGTTCCAAAATCTATACCAATTATGAGTTTGAGCTGCGCGTCGCGAGGAGGGCAGCTAGAGATAGCGAGGTCGGTGTCGGTGTTGGAAAGCGGATTGAAATAGCGTTGTTCCCTAGAAACATGTATCATTAATGAGTGTGGCAAACCAGCCTTGTCTTGCGCGGCTACAAACATCAGGCTTTGAGGTCTCGACAACGTGGTTGGAGAGTTGAATGAGAGCTTCCTCGACTCGGAGCCGTAAAGGATTTGAACGTTGCAAACTCGAATGAGTCAACGAGGATGGCGGAGGTCGCAATACTTCTACTCGAATTCATCCCGTGTTGATGCAGGCGATCGCGGCCTCTCTCCTGCGCCATCGAGATCTAAGCCTCCACTACCAGAGAAGCCAAAGACCTCCTCCCAGCGCTCAGCCTTGCTCGACAGCATTCTCTTTTCTATCTTTCGATGCTGCCAGTCCATTTTCTCTATAACGTCTCTAGAACACACATCCAATGGTCCGTTTTCACCAGAAGGATAAAGCAGGGTCCGATAGTCAAGCCCCGCCTCGCCCTCAGGCGGCAAATCTGGAGGAACCTCCAAAAGTGGCGTGTAACTCACACAACAACTCGTCGACCAATGCGTTCATTGCTGACTTTGTAGCTGGCGACTGGGGAAAGGCTCTTCCCTCAATTCCTCAAACAAGCCCCTTTCCCAAGGAGGAGCATGAGATGACATCGGAAGTTGCGCCTGAGGCGACGATAAGTTCCAGTGCTCATGGACAGTTCGAGCAAGAGGAAATGGGCAACAAGATTCAAGACGAAAGAAGTGTTGAGGTGTTAAAACTGAGTGAGGGTAGCGAGGATGCGGAGAATATCCTTAGCTTCGGAGATGATCCTGAGATGGTCAGACTAGAGCTGCGCACTCGAATCTCCCAGCTCCGTCAAGACAATGTGTCCCTTCTGCTGGAGAATAAAAACTTGAAAGAGCAGAAAAACACATGGATGAAAAAATTCGACGACGTCGAGACTAAATTAAACCAAACCTTCCTCGAAAACCGGCGGCTGAAGTCCCTCATTGCTGCGGCATCTCCTCATACCGATGACACCTTGGCTCAGAAGTTCAAGTCTCTCTTTGTCAGTATTGACAATTGGTGCAACGAGCAGACTTTTAACTCAGGAATCTGTGGTTTTACAGTACAACAGATGGCAGAGCTAAAGAGAACATTGGGATGGGTTTATGTCCCAGACAATGAAACACTTGGGACTCGTTCGAGTGAGATTGGGCGGGCATATATCTCCCAGATACTGCTTGACAGGGTTTTCTGTACAGGTCCTGAAGATATTGCCAACAACAAGGACATGTGGACCGGGGAGCGGGAGGCTGCTTACTTGGCACGCCTTGAGCTACGTCTCGTCAAGGAGAGTATGTTCGATGCCCTCTAAATTCCTTGTTTAGATATATCGTAAACTAACGGTAGCCACAGAGCTGGAATCCAATGACATGGAGAAGTGGCGCTCGGTAACGATTGCGTGCCTAGCGAAACATCCAGAAGATAATAGTGCGCGGATCCACAGCTTATCGTCTTCCATAGCACGAATGCTCGTTAGTGTCTTCGGCATCGCAGAACAGAGAGACCGCGAGGCGCTACAACGCGAGCTTGAAAACCAAGTCGTCTACCCGGCTGTTGATCTTTCGCTGGATCTACGCATCCATCAGCCTCCGATCTACATCGGCATTCCACGATACTTAGACGACACTACCTGTTCACGAACAATGCATGATCCAGAGAAACATCATGATAAATGGGCATTGGTGCGGCATAAGAAAGAGAGGATATACGACGTCGATCTGATGGTCCGGCCAGCCATGTTGAAGGAGGATGGTCAAAGCAGGAGACAGAGTGTTGCGGTCAAATGCGAACGTGTAACTATTGTTATGAAGGGACCGCTGATGACTTGAAACAAGAAATTTCTGCGGCCTTGTTTAATTGAAGACGTGATCTGAATTACCCACTCATAAAAAGTTACCAGATCCATATAACTCATTGAAGAACAGCCGTGACCACACTAGCAGTGATAGAACCAATCTGGAATAGCCACGTGATAACATTGGCTATAGTTCTCTTCCGACTTTCCCTTTTCAATTCATTCGTTGCCGCCTTGATATCTGCTTGCACCTTGGCAGCCACATCTTCCTTGAGAATCGGTTCATCAGTGACTCGTTGCTGGATGCTCTGGCTTAGATCCTCGGCTTCCACTCTATTACCTTCGCCTAGGAAGACTGCGAGTCTCTCTTCGTCGTTTCTGCGTTCTTCGATCACCCACGATCCAGCAGAAGTGTTTTCGAGCGTCGTTCCATGCATCATCTCTTGCTGCAAGGCAAGAACAACATCATCCTTCTCCTCGAAGATTCGTATAATCGCCTTAGCTGACTCCATCGTGTCGTCGAACCTCCACATCCTCGAGCCTCCCTCAATCATTTGTCTCCAAAACATTCGTCTCAAATCGCCTTCGCGAATCGGACAATGCCATTTCCTCTGCGCCTCGACTCCGTCCGGCCAACGAGTGGTCACCAGCATGACATTGCAGAAGTTTTGGGCACCGCAGACCTTGCGAACCAGTTCAGCCTGGCGCAGAGTATCGCCAGTCATGCGCGTCGACATGATATCGTACAAGTAGAGGATCCCTCGCTGTATCCTTATCAGTACTGACGCGATCGCGGTATCTATCACGGTCCATACCAATTTGACGCCAAGGTGTCTCTGAATAGCTAGCGTGCGCGCGATCTCCTCGAGAATAACGGAGTCCGAACGCTTGAAGTCCCTCCAGGTGTCATTGAAACCTGGTGTATCGATCAGAAGGAAGCTTTTGCCGTCAACCTCGACTTCAACAAGCTCCGGACAACTGGTACCTACATCTCACGCGTCAGTCACACTTATCCATTGCACACAACATCAAAAGCGCTCACAAGATACAGAGTGCGCCGATTCCTTGACGCTTCCAGGCTTCAAGGAGTTGATGAAGTGACTTTTCCCGGCCCCAGTCTGACCGAGGAGGAGTATCATAG
The DNA here is from genome assembly GCA_007735645.1 of Venturia effusa. Classification (NCBI taxonomy): domain Eukaryota; kingdom Fungi; phylum Ascomycota; class Dothideomycetes; order Venturiales; family Venturiaceae; genus Venturia; species Venturia effusa. Next base: position 1,373,055 of record CP042188.1, on the reverse strand, counting down.
GCGCCTCACTGCCCTCTATCCCTAGTTCTTCGAGTACGTGGCTGTCCATGGTGTGCTTTCAATCAGATCTTGAAGGTGGGAAATGTCAGGAAATTGACAAATTTATCAGAACGAGGCCACAACGAAAGACCGCGAAGTGGGGTATCAGAGACGGCTGCAACAGTGGTGGCAGTGTAAGTCGCCAAGCTGCCTTCAGCCTCGCTGCTGCAGTAGCTTCCTCTCAATAGCCAAACATTACAGGCTACATACTCTGGCTGCACAAGCATTGCCATAATGTACTCCGCCGTACATTGGTCATACTTTGATATGCATTCCATTACATATTAAGACGGGTGATTGGATGAAACGAATGTTTACACCATACTATCAGTGTGGCTCGTGGATAAAATAAGGCAGGCTTTGGGCCTAGTTTCTACCCTAAAGTTTGCCAACTTCCCATACATTTCTTTCTGATGCCTTCGTCACCATAACAATAAAAATCCTAAGGTGGTAGAATTGAAAACATTTATTCTCTGCAAGCCCGAGTTTAGGGTTGGGGTTGATGTCAAATAAAAGCTGTTGCTGAGAGAAGTCCGCCGCTTTTTATCCACACTGATAGCACCATGATGTCATCTATCCACGCCATACTCCCGTCCGTATATTGCTAGATTATATCTTACTCCGCCACATAACAATATACGTAGATATATACTATCTATTCTCGGCTACATACTAGCCGCTTCTATATACGAAAACATAAATAATATATACATGTATACAATAGTGTATCTTATATCCGAGTATGTCAATACATAGTAGAGTACAGCAAGGCAATGTATCTGCAGCTGGAGCCTGGAGTATGTAGCCGCAAGAGTTTCTATTTAACTAAGTACTATCAATTCTAAGCTAGTATTTGCGAATATGGAGCTGAACATGATGTTAACAGTAAAGCTATCAACGCCGTCAAGTAGGCACTCAATTCAAATTTCGATAATCCGAAGAAGAGTGACAATCATGGAAAAAAAAGGAAAAAAAATGGGCACTCGATTCTCAAGTCAACGATCGATTTACCAAGCACCTCGATAGGGGTAGGGGAAAACGAGTTCCAAAGAAACAAGAGATAACAGAGCCAACTCTTCCTAACACCCTACCTCTTCCCCAAACAATATCCTCGTATTATACAATCCTAGAATAGACACATACAACGCGAAACCCAGCGTGATCAATTGACGGCGTTAATAGCCACACTGAATCTGATAGATGGATGCATCCCCTCTTCGCATACTCGAACCGAGGGAAAGAAATAGTGTAAATGGACACGATTCATGTTAGAGATGCCAAACCAACACTCCATACTAAAGTCAAGAACGAAATATCACGACGACTCGAACATGAACCGTGGGCCGCCAGCACTTGCCAACAACAAACCCATCAGATCCGATCGACCCCAAAATCAAGATCAATGATAACACAGCACTATTCCCACCTCAATCAAGAAAGCGCAACATCAGTAAATCGAAAATGAATACTTAACGGCTGAAGGCCGATCAACACGCAGGTAAACGAAAGCACGAAACAAACAAGCAGAGTTGTTAAAAATACAAGAACGAGCCAGATCCGACGGACGGACGGCCGGACAAAGAATATACACAACCCTCGCCATAGGGATGGATTCACTCCAAACATCTCAGAGAAGCAAAGGGGATGTATTCCGACTCCCAACGCCCACAACGAGAAAGCCCGAACCGAACCGAACCAGGAGCTGCCCGCAGTCCGTAGACAACGGCGAAAGCAGGTATGCCGCGCAAGAACAGATTTGCAAAAAGCCAGAAATACAGTGATACAGCCAAAAACATTCCAACAGAATACAAGACCCGACATGCAAACCAAAAATCAGTGGTACCACAAATGCCCGGAAATCTAGGGTATCTACACCACAATGTTACATATGCATGTGTATCAATACCGCATCCTGATCCCATTTTGTATTATTACCAGAACCGCGTCATCAGTTCATCAAGGTCGTGAAAAGGGCATGAGAGAATCGTTAGGACTCGGACTGACTAGCTCGCATAGCAGCTTTGAGCCTGTCGTCGACAGAGAGGCCGGCCTGGTCCACGTCTTTGGAAATGTCGTAGTTGGTTTCCATGTAAGCACTGAGGTCGATGCCGCTATCATCGTGCATGTCGTGAGAAGAATGGGGCCGAAGATCAGGAGCGGAATTGAAGCTTGAGGTTGCGAAGCTGGGATTTTGTTCAAAGTTTGGCTGCGACTCGTCTTGGCTAAATCGGAGTCTCTTCTCCAGAGAAGAGGATCGAGAGCCATGGATGGAATCCTGAGAGCGGCGCTTTCGAGTAATATGTTGTGGTACATGCTGCATCGGGTGCGAGTTTGGTCCGTGTTGACTACTTGAGTTCACTGCCATTCACAAATTAGTTTGAGAGCAATGACAAATTAGAAGAAACTAGGAAGAAGGTGAACAGGTAGCAGGGTGTCAAGCCTGTCCACTGATCTTTCGAACCCCTCCAAAATCTATGCTTACCTCGATGCTGATTGTTGCTGGACACATGGCCAGGATGGATTTGATGAGCCGGCATATGCGTTCTGCCATATTGTGAGGACATGTCTGCATCCATGCTGCCAAATTGACCAACTTGTTGACCACTTGAAGGTCCATGGTTGTCATGGATGCCGTTGGACAGAATTGCGTCAGCAGTGGAAAGAGGTGAAGATGATCTGGCGTGTTGACTTGACTGATGAGCAAGGAAGCCGCCCGAGCTTGCCAGCCACTGCACCATTTCGTCGATGTAGACCTTCAATATCCACCAGGCATTGAAGGATTGTGCACCTCCAATGGTCATGTCTCGCATTGCAGCTGTACCAATGTTCTTGATACAGTCGACAAGTGTGCGAGCCGAAGCATTGGGAAATCGTGAAGGCAGCAATGACAGCCAGTTTCCAATTTTGTCAACAATTGGCTCGGCTGGCTCCTGCTCATCCGAGACCGGTAATACTATGTCGCGGTAGTGCGTGTCTGAGCCTGACCAAACATCGCGTGGGATTGGCGATAGTAGCGATGGAATATCTTCGGTGATGATCTTGTATGCCTCTACATATCCACATCCGGGCAGTTCGCTCTCCATGATTCGCTTCGGGTTGACGTACTGTACCCAATCTTTCAAAAGGCTCTCGCGGAATTCACGGCTCTCGACGACCCGCGCAGCAGCATGAGCAGTCTGGTTAACTTTCAGCATGCGTCCTACCAGCTCGGAGAAGAGGTTTGCAGGCTCTAGTTTGGCCTCCAAGAGGTAGCGTGGACATGAACCATAGTTTTGAGTGATATGAAGATGAAGCGCCCTCGCAATATTATCGAGAAATCTCATGACCTGGACTGGCATGACCTGCAAAGTGAGTGAATAGAGTTGCTCAAGCATCTTCTGGTACACTAGCCAATCACATTCTTTGACCCAGCCGGCCACCTTTGGATCCGCGAACAGCTTCCCTACAGGCACAGTCAAAGTGCCTTGGAAAGTCTTGAACAGCTTGAAGAATGTCTTCTCCTTACAGAAACGGACGCTGTCCACAAGAGAAGTGCAGTGGGACCGGTACAGCGCGACCAAGGCATTGGCCGCATCAACATCGGTCTCCCTCGACGCCCAAAGCCAGATGTCAGGCATTTCTAAGATATCACTGCTTTGTGTTTCTGGCGGTGGGCAAAATTCCAAGTGCTGTTCGTACATATTGGCTGTCAACATACTCGGAGGATGAAATCCAGGCTCCGAAGGATCAACAAAAATGTATCCGTCAGGACGATTTGAAACCTGGGGAGCTGACAATGCCGGCGAGGGCAATTGCTGGTCCTCCATGTGTATATTCGTTGTGTCCAGTGCGGGATGAGCCATTGCTGTTGCATTTCCGGAGTTGGGCTGTGGTGGTGCAGGATCAGCGATTCGAGGCATGCCCTCAGCGCCTGGAACGTCGTCTTTGAGTGCTAGATCGACATAGTGGTACTTTGACTCTCCGCGGACTCCCAAGCGCCGCGTTGCGATTCCAGGGAAAATTACTCGAACAAGCTTTCCGAACGACGCTGGGTTGAGCGGCTGAACACGCTCTGCTGCACATCCATTCGCGTAGGTCGAATACACTCGGCCTCGTGGGACCGATGTTTTCGCACTCTCACAAGATTTTCCGAGCCTAGTCAGACATTAGTTTCTGTCGAGGATCCACGTCTCATGTAGAACACACCATAACATCGCAAAGAGCTGCTTCGTCTTCTCGGCCCTTGGTGTTCGTTCCGTCGACAGCACCTCTACAGCGACGTCTGACAAAGTCCTGTGCTGATTTGCAGCACGCAGCTCACGGAGCTCCTTGTCGTTGGTCTGACTTGATGAGGAACCCGTCTTTCTCGCCTTGGGGTCGGCGGGTGCCGAAGTTGGAGCTTGTGGCGGGATATAGCCGTAGTCTACCGGTGGCTGCTGGGTGATGTATGGGACTTGGTTGGGTTGGTAAAATTGAGAAGCATCCTGAGACTGGAAATGTGGAGGCATGTGACCGCTCATGCTCATCTGTAAAGCCTGCGAGTCGAACGAGTCTTGCGCGTTCACGCCGTTGGCAGCGTTCTGTATTATGGATTGTTGATGTGCAGAGTAGTCGGTTCCCATCTGATGGTTGTTGGGAGCAATAGGCATGCCATTATATGGTGAGATTCTGTATGCAGACTCCAAGTGTTGATGTGGATGCTGTGTAGGACCGGAGTTAACACTCGTTGTCGAGCCTCGCGATGCTGGACGTTGGGTGGCAGCAGTTGTCGACCTCGACCGTCTCGTGTGGCCCGTCATATTTGTTTACGATGCCGAAGAATATGCGTTGCGCTGCCAGCATATGCTGCGGCGCAACCGAGATTGGCTCGTTCGTCGACTACTACTTCACGGAAGATATACGAATGACCACGAAGAGCTGATATAGGGCATATGCAGTAGTCGTAGGTTGCGGTAATGTGACAAACAGGTCGAGTCCCGGAGAGCGCTGGGGTAGAAGGCGGATTGGCCGTGGGGATCGGGACCGAGGAAGCTGCAGTCGTCCGAACGATGCCGCGATGAATAGCGGATGTTCTCGCAGGTATGGATGAAGTGGTAGAATGTCCAAGAGGAGTGCTGGGTGGTGCGAGGCCTGGCGACGGAGGTCTGGCGGAAGGTTGGGGAGAGAGAACTTTCAAGAGTGGTTGCTTCGGATTCAAAACATGTAAACAATGCTACTAGCAACGCTCCACGTGATTCTGCAACTTGACTTAAATTGGGACGACTGCAGCTAAGCAGCCGAGTAAACTTGGTAAATTACAACGGGCGGCATCTTCATCGTGTTTGCTACTGCTTGGCCAAAGGTTGCCAGCGCCAGCGTCACGGTACAGCTTCTCGGATTCATCGTCGGTGTTCCTACTACTACCTCTGTACTAGTACACTGAAGCAGCGCTGGCAGCCTCATCACACCGTCAGGAGAAACTTATACCGATAAGGTGCCTGGGAAAGAAGGATGTCCAGTCCGTTGCAGTCTGTGAGAGGAGGGATGACTTCTCGCTTCTTCTCAGTTCAATCAATACAGTACAGTATCGTACTATCATATTCGTGCTGTGAGGCCGTCAAGGTCAATCTATATCGCCTCGCTGGCACTGTTTGACCACGTCTCTCCCTGCTGGACCTCCAGACAACAAACAAACAAAGACGGTCGGATTGCTCTCTTTCGTGTGGTGCAGCGCGGTGCCATCCATGGTTCTTATTGTTGACTCCCGTGGCTGCTTCATGCAAATGGAATCTTGGAAGCGGCGGTGACTGCAGCCTGAGGTGGTCCACCTGTGAGTGAGACTTGTCGATGCTTAGGTAAGACGTCCTTCCACCATACCTCAGCAGGGCACCACCGGGAACGTCATAATTCAACCACTCCCACATCCAGTTCCACCAGCCTCATTCCACGAAGACCTTGCCCATCCAGCTTCCTCCATCTTTTCAATACCCGTACAACAGCCAGAGCCAGACTCATCAGAAATCCCTTCATCATGTCCATCCAAGACCGCGCCCAGCACTCCATCTCCCAGCTTGACAAGGAGGTACGTTCCGTGTCTCGTGCCCTCCAACTCCCAATTTCATCGCTGCCATCATCGTGCTTCTCCTGTCCAAACACTGACACACTCTCTCCAGCTCTCCAAGTACCCAGCTCTCACCAATTTCGAGAAGCAAACCAGCGTGCCCAAGGTCTACATCGTCCTCGGTCTCGGAGCCCTTTACTTTTTCCTCGTCTTCTTCAACATTGCCGCCAACTTCCTGGTCAACACTGTTGGCTTTGCCATTCCTGCATACTACTCCTTGGATGCTCTGTTCACCACAAAGACAGCCGATGATACCCAGGTGAGCTTATCTATTGTCGGCATACATGCTAACCACGCAATACTGACATTTCCATAGTGGCTTACGGTAAGATACGCTCCAGGCAGCTGTCGGCACTTGTAATCTCTGTTCAATACTAACGTTGCACGCATCAGTACTGGGTTGTTTATGCTTTCTTGAGGTAAGCGGCATTTTCCGCACATTCTCGAAGCATTTCACTAATATACAGTAGCTTCTTCGAGAGCGCAGTGAACGCTGTCTACTGGTTCCCATTCTACTACACCTTCAAGTTCGTCCTTGTCCTCTGGATGGCTCTTCCCCAGACTTCGTAAGTTTCCTCATCGACTATTTGCCAGAAAACTCCATACTCACAGCCATCACAGTGGAGCCCAGGTTGTCTTCCGCTCCTTCCTCCAACCCGTCTTCGCCCGATACTTCTCCTCTACAGCCTCTACCTCTGAAAACCTCAAGGCGCAGGCTGAGAAGATCCAGTAAGAGGATCATGATGACAGGGCTCCATGACTGCATGTCGATTTTCTCAATCTCAGGACGACTCTCTGGTCTTCTGATAACTTGAGAGGGGACTAAACAAATTGGATTTCTGTCAAACTGGTGAAGCAGAAGAAAATCATAATTTTGGAGCCTTATTCAAAAGAGGGAGGAGGCATCATGGTATACTATCAGACTGGCATCCATGTGGGACGACCATTCGAATGAATCACCCCTTCATGATGTCTTCCACCTCTTCTGGTTGTTTTGAAATTATAATCTCAGCTTCTGGACTCTTTTGTAGACTCGTTGGTGGTAGGGTTATGATCGTGGAGCGGATAATTATGAGTACAGGTGATGTATGGTTCTTGGCAGATGACCTGGCACGGCTTATGTATGACGGTTTCTAGCTCTGGGACAATTTACGATTCTTGGGCGAAAGCGGTGTTGGAGTTTGATAGACTTGAATTTCTTTGAACTATACCTTTCCTCCTCTTAGAATGATGCATCTCCGACTTCTGGACCAAATTGAACTCCAATTCCCTACCCCAAGCGAAACAAAGCTCGAGTCCACATGCTGGACGCTTACAGTGCCGGTTCCTTTGAGGGTTGGGAATGAGGATAAGGTCACTTGCAATTGATAACGAACAGAAGATCTCGTCAGTTGGTCTTTACTTGGTGATCACAAACTGTTTGACAGGTATGCTACATCATTTAGATATAACACAATGTGCTGACTGGCATGGCTATATAGGCAAGGTTGGCTTCGCCCATAACGGAAAGAGCTGAAGATTGTTGACGGTGGTCGAGCCAGGAGCCAGCCTGAGACCTCGTTATCTTCCCAACACTACCTAGATGGTGCAGCAGACATTCTGGCACGAAAGACAAAACAAAGCTGTTGGAAATGTAGCGATGTAGGATCCGAGACACGATGGAAGTGTCAACGGACTTGAGCGGGCTATTCACGAGGCTGGACATTGAATTGCCTCCACACGCTTCTGTACTTCCAAGGCTGTGATGCCCCGGCTATCATTTGGAACGATCACTGCGTGGCGAAGTTGCTGATAAGCGGTTTCGTCAGCTCGGTATTCCACAAGATAACTTTGACCCAGTATCGTTCTCTACAATTTCGAAGTGGTATCCGTGAATGTCTGGAGACATTGTCTTTTTAAGCATATATGGATATCGAGTTAACACCAACAGAGTTCACAGTAACCAGGAGAACCACGAAGCGGGAAATTGTTTCCCGGAATAATTGTGACTGCCAGAGGCTATGTACCACTATGATGCTGCAGGTGGTCCTCTTCCAAGTGAAGCGCCACGTGAGTCCCACTGGGTCGACCACGCTCATTCAACATCTTCACTTCCATCACTTCGACTTTTACTAAAATGTTATCGTGCTGATGGCAGGTTCTCTGCCAAAACCAACAACTACTCGTCTCTCTCACCTCAAAGCACCGGCGCCTCAATCTTCTGATCTCACAACGCTACGTCAATCCCCACGCTTTTGACGTCTCACACTTCATCACTCGCATCGCTCGTCATGTTGGCACTCTCCAGAATCTACGGTACGCTCACAGGCCGGCGAGCGGTGAAGTACAAAGCCGTTCGGGACGTCAAGAGCTCATTTTCGAATGACTCTGAAGACGGAACTGACACCGACGATTGCGATGGCAATATTGCCATTCCTCACTCATCACGCTCATCCAAGTACTCCAAGAATGAGATTCGACACGATAGCGGCACCGCAATTCGCATCAGTCACGCCGCAGACGCTGCAGAGCCTTTCCCTGACATCGATTCACAAGTCCTTGCAACAGATGTTTTTGAATCAGCAGATCCTCCTAACCTTCAAGGGTTGGACATTGATAATGTCGACATCTACCTCCAAAGACTTCTGGACGACCCGGTTTTCGGTACCAGAGACGCCTGCGCTGGGAGAGGCACCTCAAGAGCTGAAAATGACACGGGTGAAGTCTCAGTCCAAGTGTTGGACACTTCTGTAGACTTGACGTCCGCGTCCGTTTCTCGATCGGGTTCGTCAACAGTGTTTGTGAATGCGGTGGAGAACAAAGACGCTTCTCAAACAAACGCAGAAAAGGCGTCCAACGCGCTTGAAGATGCGTCAGCCAGACCTTTTGAGGAGCCAAGTGAGATTCAAGATCCGTTCGGAGCACGACACCAGCTACCCGACGAGAAAATGGAAGATTACGTGAAGAGGGTTTCTGCTAAATGTTCAGCAACCATGGCCAAGTATGGGAGAGGTACGAGAATCGACACACCAGTCTCTTCATCTGCTAGCATCACTTCTTCTTGTGATGAGGAATTCGACATCTCCGGAGAATTCTCCTTCAACGAATCCACCGATACATGTCCCTCATCGCCACCAACACCATTCGCACCACGCACACCACTAAACCACCGCAACCTCTCCAAACTCGAAACCCCCGACACCACCACCAACGAAACAGAAGAAGACGATCCCCAAAGCGTAGAAGACCCAACAACATGGACACCACCCCCAATGACCGGCCCCCCAATCTTCAACCTCACCAAAACACGCATGACACCCCCACGCTCAGAAGTCTACAAACACATCGACCTAACCCCACTCGCTCTCTTCCACCGCCGCTCCTCCACGCGTCGCTACGTGATCCTAGAACAAGACTGTCTCCAATGCCGCCTCAAAAACCTGCCCTGCGACGACTACCACCCCAGCTGCAAACGCTGCCAACGCTCCGGCGACGCGCCTTACTGTCTGCGCCAACGCCGCTTGGCGTCTTGGGAATTGCGGCAGTTGGGTTTGGAGAAGGTGAGGGGGTATACCGTGCTGATCCGGTTGCCGGAGGATGGGGATGATGTCTGGGCTGAGAAGTTGAGGAGGGAGGAGGGGCTTTTGGAGGTTTTGCAGGAGAGGGTTGATAGGGAGAATTGGGTTTTTCCTGTTGATGATGGGGTTGTTGATGGGTTTGATGAGGGCGCTGTTAGGGGGAGGGAGGTTTGTGAGGGGAGGGGTGGGATTTGGAGGTATAGGTTTGTTGACGATGCGGAATTGAGGATTGTGCTTGGTCGGTATTAAGCGTCCATCGGTTCTCTGAGACCACGAGGCAAGTCTGGTTGGGCTGGCTTCATGTAGGTGTGTTCTCAGGCCAGACTGACTGGGAGCATTTCAGCTTCTGCAAGTCAGCATCATTCTTGGTCTCGAGTCCAGAACGCTCCAAATTCAATGATTTCATCGAATGGGATGGTTAGATTTGTGTCTTCGAGAGTTTCTTCGAGCATTGGGTTGGTTGGTGGGTGGCATGGCGTCATGGCGTCATGGGACATACTCATGGCACTGACCGCGCGATATACCCAGGCTAACAGCAGATCGAGGATCTACCAGACAGCTTCAGAGACGAAAATCAGTCCAGTCCATCCATATTCAATGACGGTCCGATTTTCTGTCGCCATCAGCTCACTCTACGTCTCCTCCCCTCCCTCTTCATCGTCTTCGTCATCCTCGTCACTATCATCCTTCATCACCAGTGTCGGAATCTCAAAATCAGACCCATCATCGCTATCACTCTCCTCTCGCACCACCTCTTCCATCATCGGAACATCCTCGCTCGTGAACGTTTTACTAGGCTTAGGCGTCATCTCGCTCCTGGCCGTCTCGTACGAAGAAGTTGGGATAATCGGCTCTTCTAGCCTTGGCCGCTTAGCCGGTGACATGATTCTCTCCTCATTTCCCGGCTCTTGAACTTGGACACGTTTGGGTTGACATGGTTCAATTAGTGACGAAGCCTCACTCTTTGAAACTGGTGTGGGTGCATTGAGACTGTTCCAGTCGAAAGCTTGAGCCGGAGGGGCTTCGAGATTTTCGACAGTAGTGTCGAAGTTCGATCGTGCATTCTCATCCACTTCATCCGCATCATCGACCATGTCGCTATCACGTCCTTCAATTCTAATGATGGGCATACGTGGGCGGAGAAGACCTTCAATGGCGGGACTGTCTGGATAAAAAGAGGCCAGAAGTGGAAGAAGACTTGGTTTGTGTGGATGTGGGTTCAGCACACTAGCCAAAAGGGCATCCTGATGTCTGGTCAAGACCGCGACACGATCCATCTCCGTTCGCACGGAGATTGGGATGAGAGGCGCTGGAAGAGTTGAGAGAAGGACGGGTAGGAGACCATAGGCTGCGGCGTGCAGACCAGCATACTGAGTAGGCATCGCTGCGACGGCAGTCGTGGAGGACATCAACACCTCGGTATTTGCTGTGCTCTTGGTTCCGTTCATTGTGTGGGCACGTCCATTTTGCACATCCGCGCCTGTTTGGCTTGATTTGTCCTCCTTCACATCAGTTGGCATCAAGTCTGCGCAGCATGACTTGACTATGCTGCTTAGAGACGAAACCATCGATTTAGAGAGAGAATTGCCAAGGCATGGCAAGATTGCCGTCACAGCTTGATAGACAGCGGTACGGAAATGAACATTGGAGCGCTCAGCCTCGAATAGCCAAGGCAGAAGTTCGAGCAGTTGCTGACAAGTAGGAGCAGATGCGGTTTGCAGACGGTCTACAAATGCCACGAAAACCTCAATCGAAGCGACATGTATGCTTGGGAGAACTGCCCATAGCTCTTCACGCTCCTGTCGACTAACTTGCGGGTTGAATCGATTCGATCCACTGTCTGCCTTTGACACTGCCATGCACAGCAATCGGGTCAAGAGGTCCATGATGACACCTATGCGAAGCGGGATAGCAGAAGAAGTTGGCGTGAGAATGCACTGCTTAATAAATCCCAGGTGCGAGACTATTCTCTCTGCGCCAGATCGTATGCCAATCCAGGCTCCATGCTTGTTTCCCTCTGTGGCTTCGATTTCCGGCTGGTCACTCAGAGTGTGTCCTTCGATCGTCGAAACGACGTTGCATGTTGATTCCCAATCTTCCTCAACCGCACGGAATACTTGGTCCGCTGAAGCGTGGACGTACTTCACAGTCTCCCTGATCAACCCATCTAGCTTTTCTGCAGAACCTCCTTTTGGCACACATGTCGGAAGAAGGGCGAGAAGACGCTGGGCAACGCTACGTACTTCGTTGGGCGCGGTGTATCCACGATCGGGTTGAAAAGCATCGGTGGAGAGGATATGGAGGCCAATGTCGCGGAGTTGGCTTTCGAAAGGTCTAAAGATGGCAGGATGGCGGGGCAGCAAAATGGACATGCTCTCAAGAACAGGTCCAAGTAAACCTCTCTGAGTAGCTGTCTGTCCTAGCTCTTTCCCTTGGAAGTGACTGAGACATGCGCTCACGAAGGAGGGTAGACATGGCGTAGTCAATTCTCTGAGTAAAGTTGGATATTCTCTTGTGAGCATAAAGATGCGCGTGAGGGTAATGATGCACAACTTCTTGGTAGTGGTAGGATCAGGTTTATTCAGTATGACAATAAGACCTCGTATCCACTTTGAAACTCGATCTCTATCCCCATACAGCACTTCTGCGCCTGACAGCTCGATTGCAGCCTTGATCAAGACCACGGCGCTCCATCGGCCTTCGACGGTTCTTTCTTGCAACAAGCTAGACAGACGTGTTTTGAAGCTGTGAAGAAGTGCAACATTGTCCCTGGAAGTGCTGTCCTGGTGCTGCGAGAGAAATTGTTGGCAAGAAACGAGTTGGCGGGCGAGGTAGGGAACGATTTGTGGCAGCTGGTGGATTGGAGTCGAAGTCAGACGGACGGTGATTGAGCGCAAGTGTGACGACTGCGAGTCGTCTGCGCGAAGAGGAGTCATTGAATGTATGTTAGCTCAAAATCCCATATTGGTCGTGTATAGACATGTTGTACGGCCTGCAAAAGTTTATAGGTTGGAACTTTTTTGACTTGGTTCGACCAATAGGAGAGCTCGAATGGCACAAGCTCGATACGGGCTGGAGGCTGGTTACGGCAGTCTATTAGGATCGGGGCGGACACTACGAGAAAACGGAAACCCATAAACCATAAACTTCAATAAATAAAGCTTAATATAGTAGTATTACTATATTATTTAGTATTATAATAACCTAGATTATAGTAATTAGCTTTAATTGTTTATTACGTACATCTCTTACCTTTATAATATACTTATTTTAGCCGTAAAACCCTTGCCGTCGTATCTATATAATACTTAGGGTCCCTAAGGGGTCGGGTCGGGTCGGGTTTTAGGGGTACCCCCCCGACCCGCCGCGGGGGTAGAAACAGGGGCGGGTTTCGGTCGGGGGCTTTTACCCCCGACCCGCCAATCGGGGGGAAGTCGGGTTTTTTAAGTCACATGTTTTAATACTTAACCTAGGTATTATTAAGATCTAAATAGCTAGAATTATAGAGAAATACCTATTCTATAAGTCTATAAGGTTATATAATATATAATACCTATAGGTCGTCCGTAATTAATAAAACTATACGAAAAAGTCACGTTTTTTAGCTAAGAACCCGCCCCGATTAATCGGGTCGGGTTCTAGCGGGTTTAGGGTCGGGGCGGAGGGTCCTAGGGACCCCTATACCCGACCCAAATACCCCCCCCGACCCCCCCTGCCCCCGAGGGGTCGGGGGATCCCCCGACCCCTTAGGGACCCTAATAATACTTAAAACTCGAACTAAAACTACGTATATTAGTAACTTTAATCGTAGTCGATTATAGCTATAAAAGCTATTAATATATTATCTAAATATAGTTAGTTTACTTATATATAAAAAAAAAGAGCTTAGAGGTTAGTAATTAATAAATTAAGCTTATTTTATAAGAGTCTTTACTAATCTCTTTCTTAGCGTAGTAATTAACTTCTCTTTATATACTAACTTCTTATATAAAGCCTTAACGGCCTTAATACGCTAGCGACGCTTAATAGCTAAAGTCTTCTCTAAAGCCGTAATACGCGAAGCTAACTTTTACTTAGGTATAGATAGTTTTACTACTATACTACTAGTAGCCTCTAGCTCTTTCTATATATAAACGTACTTTTAAGTAATAGTTTTATAATAATATAAATTTAGCTAGTAACGAGAATACCAAGTACCTAATCTCTTACTAATAGATTAAGTCTCTTTAGAGAATATCTTATACGTAAACTCTACTCTCTCTATCTTTCCGTTAATCTCTATCTCTTTACCCTACTTATACCTAGTATATCTATTAGAACCTTTCTAGGTTACTCTAAGATTAGTTATCTTAATCTATATAGTATAGAAGATTTGACGCTAGTAAGCCGCGCTTAGATCTTACTAGGTAGTTTCTTAGATATCGTAAAATACCGGATTACTATAACGATCTTATAACTCTAGATATAGAGCTACGCGGAAGAAGGTATTAAAATCTAGATTATCGTTAGAGAGACGGGGTACCTAACCAATAGTAATATTACTAGAGCTACTATATATTTTAGGTAGTTAGCTAGGGAAGTCTACTCCTTAAGCTACTAAATCTACTCCTTAAGCTAGAGGAGGAGGAGGAGATAGTAGTAGTAATAGTAGTAGCGGTAAAGAGCTAGTCTATAGTAGGAGGTAGCGGTAAGGGATCTTACGAGGGCGGGCGACTTCTTTATTATTACTTAGGACGGAGTAGATATTATAGCGCGTAGTAAGCTTTCTTTTAGGTCTATTATATAGTTAGTATAGCTTATTAATACTTATCTAAGGTAAAGGAAGGTAAGATAAGGTAAGAAGTTAAAGTTATAATACTAAAATATTATAACTTTATCTTAATCTAGCTTTATAAGGCTCTCCCTTACTCTATATATTAGTAGCGTAAGAAAGAATACCTAGAAGCTATTCTAGAATATAATATAAGGCTATAGATAGAAGGAATAAGCTACTTACGCTATAGTTATAGTAGTATAGTCTAGAGTTATAAGATTAGTAGTTTAAAAGTAAATATATCTCGAAAAGTACGGCGGCCTAATTAGGTCTAGCGTTATTAATTTAGTTACGGTACTATTCGGTTATAAGTAGTTAAAACTAGTAGCTAAGTAAGTTATTTTAAATAGTTAACTATATAATCTATATTACTATCCTCGCGCGTAGTAAAAATCTATATTACGCGTAAGGCTAGTAGCGTAATCTCTACCTTAATATAATATATAATCTATAGATCTAGTACGTAATATAGTTATTAAACTACGCGTAAGGATAGTAGTAGTACTCTTATTAACCCTACGTAGCCTTAGCCTTAGCCTCGTTAATTATCTATAAGTAATCCCGCGCGTAGTATAAGAACTATACTATACGTAAGGCCTTAAAAATATATAAATATAGTAGCTTTATTATCCCGCGCGTAGTATAGTTATAGTACTATATACGAGGATAGTTATAGTACTCTTATTAACCCTACTTAGTCTTAGTCTTAGCCTTATTAATTATCTATAACTAATTCCGCGCGTAGTATAGGAACTATACTACGCGCGAGACTATAAACTAAGCTATTATTATCCTATTTTACTATATAGTAGCCTCTTACGTATAGTATAAGAATTATATTACACGCGAGATCTTAAACTAAGCTATTATTATTCTATTTTACTATATAGTAGCCTCTTACGTATAGTATAAGAACTATATTACGCGCAAGATCTTAAACTATACTACTATAATTCTATTTTACTATATAGTAGCCTCTTACGCGTAGTATAAGAACTATATTATACGTAAGATCTTAAACTATACTACTATTATCCTATTTTACTATATAGTAGCCTCTTACGTATAGTATAAGATTCTTACTACGCGTAAGACTATAAACTAAGCTATTATTATTCTATTTTACTATATAGTAGCCTCTTACGCGTAGTAGGGTTCTTATACTATACGCGAGATCTTTAGATCTACTACTATTACTATATTACTATATATAGTAGCCTCTCGCGCGTAGTAGAGTTCTTATACTACGCGCGAGATCTTAGAAATATACTACTATTACTATATTACTATATATAGTAGCCTCTCGCGCGTAGTAGGGTTTTTATACTACGCGTAAGAATCTTAGAATTATACTACCGTTACTATATTACTATATATAGTAGTATCTTACGCGTAGTATAGTTCTTATACTACGCGTAAGAGAGATTATAGTTTCTTCTATTCTCTAAAATTAGCCTTAGCCCTAGCTTCGCCGCTACTACTACTACTACTACCTCGTACTAATATAGGAATACTAGATATATTAATAGAGAAGAGGAGGGCTAGGATAGTTATTATAATATACCCCTAGCCTCGCCGTCGCTACCCCTAACTCCTAGTATTCTAGCGTCTTACTAGGTTTATATAAACCTAGTAAGACGCTAGGATACTAGGAGTTAGGGGTAGTAAAGGCGAGGCTAGTATTACGGTTTTAATAGTTCTCTCTAGAAATACGTAACCTTACGTTACGTAACTTTATTCTTAACTAGAGCTTCGAGGCTAAGACCTCTATAACTCCTTATATAATATTAATTTAATACTTATAACTATACGTTTCTACGTTCCTATAATAGTATATTATATTAAGGTTCTACTACGGTAGGCTTTCCTATAATAAGCTAGCTAGACTTAAGATTCTTAATAATAGCGAAGCCGTCGCGCTATTTAACGATATTAAGAAGCTTTATAGCTAATAAAAGTACTATAATTAGACTTCTACTAAACCTCTCTATACGAAGCGCCGTCGCGAGTAAACTACTCCGTTACCTTATACCTCCCGCGGGTAGGTTATATAAAGATAAAGAGGAAACTATACTAAAGGGATATAGTACTAACGCTACGTTAAGAGTTAACGAGAAATAGAGCGCCCTCTATAAGTATACTATCGTATATATAGTAATAAATAAGACTATTACCCTAGTAAGACCAATAAGTTTAGAATATAAGGAAGGCCGGAAATACTATAGTAAATAAAAGTAGGAAAAATAGTCTATACGTTAAGATAATACGGTTACCTATATAGTTATATAGGTAATACTAGTATTCTAGCTTCGGGCGAAAACCCTTAAAACTATACTAGTTCCTTACTAAAGAATTATTAACTTATTAAATATATTACCGTACTATTAATAAATCCTTAATCTCCTAAGACTCCTACCTCTCTAACTTTAGATTATTCGTTCCTCGATTATTAACGCTTCTAGTAGACCCTAGGAGCTTTTATAAACTCTCCGTCGGTAATCTACCCTTTATTTAGAGCCCGAACCTAACGACGTAGTATATCGGATAGACCTAGTATAGTAGGTAGTAGGTTACTAGGCCCCTCTATATTCCGACTACGTAATACGTTTAAAACGACTAGGCTTTAGGATAGCTAAACCTAGACCTCTACCTAAGCCCTAGTAAGTTATACTATATAACTAGAAATAGCGCCCTAGACGGTAGAGGATCTAGTTATTAAGTCTACTAAGTTTATAGTAGCCCCGGATAGGGGTAAATTTCGTTCGGTACTATAGAAGGAAGGCGAAGGATACTTATTTAAAGACTAGATAGTAGACCTTTAATACTTTAATAAACTATTTAAAGATAAGACCCTTGCTCGACTATATCTATAAGTCCCTATAAATAAGGTATCTTAGCTTTTTACTAAGAACCTATTAGATACTAACTAGGTATTTCTTAGTATAATACGTTGTAGTAAGAGCCTTAAGATATAGGTAGGGGAACTTCTTTAGGCTTAACTTAAGTATAAGGGTACGAAAGAGCGTATACGACGCTATTAATAGAAGCGAGATAATATATAACGAGAATTAAAGAAGTTAGGTAAGGACTGTAACTAGTAGAGAGACTTAGACGCGTAATAATTAGAGATAAATACTATAAAAGATCGCCTTTTAAAAGTAGAAACCTACCTCTAGTATAAGATATTAGACTACCTCCTTACTCTTAAAGAACGAAGGTAGGTATAGGAAGAAGCTAGTAAACTTAAGAAATAGTACTAAGACTTAATAAGTAGCTACCGAAACCTATAAGAGAATAAAGCCGGTCTTCGATAGCGTATTAACGCTATAGCTAGCCTACTAACTCTATCTTATAAAGACTACTTACCTCTCCCCCCGCCGACTAACCTTATAAATAATTATATTTCTACTCGGTCGAGAACTCTTTACTAGTATTAGAAGCGAGATAATCGGTATAATATATTACTACCTATTCGGGACGACTACCGCAATACGATAGTATCTTTACGGAATAACTATTATAGTACGATACTACCTCTATATAGTCGGTCCTCCCCTATATCCCTAAAAGAGTACGGACTAGGAGTTATTAACGTTAATAGCGTAGACCTTCGTAATAATAGATCCTTATCCGCTATAGTAGAGGCTTAGTTTAACCAACGAGATAGAATCTCGAACCCTACTACTTACCGTAGTAGTAAAGATAATAGCGTTATTAGTAAGTTTATTAATATATATAGTATAAAAATTGTAGCCTCTTACCCTTATTAGACCCTAGATATATAGCTACTATAGATTATTAACTTAATAGATAATCTAGTCTATAAACGACTTTCCGTAGGCCGTCTTACGTAGAAACTTTAGAATCCTTAAGACGCTTATAACGCTATCCGTAAGTAGTTCGGTACGAAAAATACCGTTCTAGACTTATAAGTATAAATAGAAGCCTTAGTATAAGGCGAGAGTAACCTAACTACTTTTCTTACTAAGTATAACTATCTTCGTTACTAGTTAGGCTAGTAGAATAACGACGTCCTCTCTATATCTAAATATCTAAAGTAACTTACTCGTAGCCTATAGAGAGTAGCTTAAGGTATCTACGAGATAGACTATAATATATAGTATAAGCTACTCTATTAAGAAGCCTATAATCGTAAGATCTATAACGCTAATAGTAAGACCTCCGATCGCCCTCGTTCCTCTATATCTAACTCCCGTAAGTATCGAAAGAAACGCGCCCCTAAGAATCGTTATCTAAAAGATAATCGATCCTTAATAGCTTAAGTAGACTTACGAGAGGAAGGAGACTATAAGAAACCTACCTTCTACCGTAATATATAAGGTAACCTAGTCGTATATTACTACTATAGAGGAGAAGGCTATTACTCTTACTAATACTCCGTCTATCCTAATTAGAAGAAGACGTTACTTAAGAAGATAAGCGTTATCGATAAGGGGAATAGTAATTCTAATTTCTAAGATAAACTTTATAATCTCGACTAAGAAACGGACTCGGAATCTAATTTAGACTTAGAGTTAAAAGATTAGCCCCTAATATTACTCTCGAATAATAGGAGCTAACTTAAGAGAGCTCGAACCTATCCGTATTATAGTTCTATTTAGATAGTCTCGCCGCTACGCCTAAGGACTTATTATCTATCGTATTATCTATAATCTATAACAAGTATAATAGTAATAATCTACTAATTCTATATAAAGCCCTTACCTCCGCAGGCAACGTTAGAAAAGAAGCTTTTATAGATAGTAGAGGATCTACTACTTACTATATTACTAACGCAATAGCTATTACGTAGAAGCTACCTCGTATCCTACTAGTACGACCTAAGGCTCTTTAACTAGCGGATAGGTTAACCTTCTCCTATCTTACCTATATAGCGGTACTCGACTTAGCTTTCGGGAATTATATAGAATAAATAATATACTACGTCGTTAAAGATCTTAGAATATATAAGATTATTCTTAGTATTAAGTAGCTTAATACGTATAATCCCGCTATTAGTTAGGCTAATAGAACTATTATATTTAGATTATCCTACTACCTCTATTACTACCTAACTTACTAACTCCCCGTAACCGTATAATAAAAGGGACGGTACGGTAGGCTAAATACCGAGTAGCGCGTTAAAGACTTATAATAGTAAGATAGTAAGCTAGCTAAACTAGTTAAGCTATCGGCTATACGGTCTCCTAAGGACCGTAATATTAATATTCCCGTACGGTTTGATATTAAAATAATATCCTTATAAGCCTATATAATAATAGCGAGTCAGCCTAACTATAAGGTAATTATAATTAACCTAGCAAAGGACTTTAACTAGTCCTTAGAATATCGAAGCTTAGCCTAGCGCCTTATATAACTCTTAGCTACTAATCTATCTAAACTATCTAAAGTAGACTATCGGAAGTTTAATAAAAAGATAGTATACCTTACTCTAGAAGAAATCCGAAGTAAACTACTACTATCCCTACGCGATAAGTATTCCGCGTTTAATAAGTAGAAGGTAGACTCGCTACTAGATTATTTACCTAATAACTTTAAGATCGATCTTAAACTAGGAATATCTCTACTCTATAAACGTCTCTACGGGATATCCTAAGATAAATTAGCTACGGTAAAGAAGTATATTAATAAATATTTATTAAAGGGCTTTATTATACTAAGTACTATAGAAGGCTCTTTACCTATTATTCTTATTAAGAAACTAGGGGGAGAGCTTAGATTCTATATAGATTACCGGGGTTTAAATACGATTACTATTAAGAATAGGTATCCTATTCTACTAATTAGAGAAACCCTAGACCGTCTATACCGTACGAAACGTTACTCTAAACTCGATATTATTACCGTATTTAATCGCCTAAGGGTACGCTAAGAAGACTAGGACCTTACTATCTTTACTACTAGATATAGGGCCTTTAAGTACGAAGTTATACCTTTCGGTATCTATAACGGCCCTAGCTCCTTCTAATCTTATATTAATTCGGTCTTGCAGCAATATATAGATCTATTTATATATATTTATCTTAATAACGTACTTATCTATACTAAAGGTAACGAGCGAGATTACTTTAATAAAGTAAGAATAGTCCTAGAAAGGTTAGAATCTATAGGCCTATACTACGACATTAATAAGTACGAATTTAACGTAATAAGTATTAAATTCCTAGGCTTAATTATTACGACTAAAGGCCTCCGTATAGACCCTTATAAGGTATAGACGGTATAGGACTAGAAGACGCTAAAAAATATCTACGATATCCTTTCCTTTCTCGGGTTCTATAACTTCTACTAATAGTTTATTCGATTATTCTCAGCTATTACTTTACCCCTAATATAACTTACTAAAGAGATTACGGACTAGAAGCCTAGTAAACTCCCTCCTTTCTAGTAGGAGGAAGCCATTTATAGAAAAGCTTTCTAGAAGATAAAAGATACTTTTTAACTAGATCTCTTATTATCTTATTTTAATCTAGCTAAGGAGACTTAGGTAGAGACTAATATATTAGACGCTATAGTTATAGAAGTACTATTCTAAATATATAATAAAGTTCTTAGACCCGTCGCCTTCTTCTTAAAGAAAATAACGCTAGTAGAATATAACTACGAGATTTACGATAAGAAGCTTCTTGCTATTATTAAGGCTTTTAAAGAATAGAGACTAGAACTTACTAGGATCGATACGGACGAGCCTATAAAGGTAAAAACCGACTATCGAAATCTCTAGTAGTTTATAACTACTAAATAACTTAACCCGCGCTAGGCTAGGTAGAGTAAGTTCCTCGCCTAGTTTAACTTCGAGATTTAGTATCGGCTAGAGGTATAAGGCTCTAAACCTAATAGTCTTACGCGGAGACCGGGAGACCTACCCGTCGATAAGAACGATTCTTATAATACCTATCGTATATAGTAAGTCCTTAAAGATAGGAACCTTACTATAGGTATTACCTCTTTAATAAATAAGGAATTACTACGATTACTAGAGACGGGTAATACGAGGAAAGCGACTAAGATCTCTACCTTATTATTTAAAGATATAGATACCGAAGCTTATATCCGTAAGCTATATCGGAAAGATATTATCGCCTAAATTATCTATAAAGCTATCGATAAGCGCGAGGTAACCGCCGAACTTAAATATTACTTTCCTAGCTATAGTATAACCGATTTTACAGTAAAATAGAAGATAATCTTTATCTATAATCGACTATATATCTCTAATAACCCGTAACTCCGTCTAAAGCTCTTTAAAGTAGCTTATAACTCTAAAGTCGGTAGCTATAGCGGTAGGACTACTACGTACGATCTTATATATAGGAGCTATTATTAGCCTAATATATTAACGGATATCTCGCGATACGTATTAAATTATAGGTACTACCTAAGAATTAAGAAGTTACGTTAGAAAAGATAAGGCCTCTTATAGCCTTTACTAGTACTATAAAGACTATTTCGCAATCTCTCTATAGACTTTATTATTAACCTTCTTCCCTCGAAGGATAAGAGTAGTAAAGTCTATACTAATATTCTAGTTATTATCTACTAACTTATAAAACGGCGAAAATTTATACCTATAGTAAAGATTACCTCTAGGTCGCTAGCCCGTATATTTAAGTAAGAAGTTTAGAGGGATTAGGGTTTTCTTAAGACTATAGTCTCCGACCGTAGCTCTAACTTTACCTCTAAATTTTAGACTTACCTATATAAGCGTATAGGTACTAGGCCTATATTTTTAATAGCTTTCTATATAGAGATAGACGGCTAATCCGAGATAGTTAACGCTTTTCTCGAGTAATATATCCGTAGATTCTATAACTACGCTTAGAGTAATTAGTACGACCTACTAGCCTTAGTAGAGTTCTTCTCGAATAATAAGGTTAACTCCTCTATAGAAGTATTACTATTCTTTACTTCCTACTACTATTACCCCTAGACTAATATAGAACTACTAAACCGAGACTAGGTAAAATCCGAGCTAGATCGGTCGGATATAGATATAATCGCTAACCGTAAGTAAAACCTATAGGAATACTTATAATAAGAGATTAAGTAGGTATTATAGGTATACGCTCTACAGGTAAACAAAAAGCGACGTATATATTCTTAATATAAGAAGGGCGATATAGTAATACTTTCTACTAAGAATATTCGTACTAAACGACTAAGTAGGAAGTTAGACTATACTACTATAGAACCCTATCTAATTAAACGTATTATATATAGTAGGAAAGCCTATAAGCTCGACCTACCTCTTAATCTCTATTAACTATATTCTATTTTCTACCCGAGTCTCCTAACGCCTCTCCTAGACGCTATAGTTAACCCCCCTTATCCCGGGTAAGATATACTACCGCCTCCCCTAGTCGCTATTCTCTAGGAAGGCGACGAAATACTATAGTACGAATAGAATATAGAGGTAATTCTAGTATTAGGGTAGAAGGCTATAAGAGGGAAGGTAGTAAAAGAAAAGAAAAGAAAGATAGATCTCTAGTATTACGTAAAGTAGTTAGGATATAATAATATATCCTAGTATTACGTAAAGGATTTAACGGGATATAATAAGAAATTAGCTATATATTACTACTTATATCCTAACGTAGATAGACTAATATAAGGATTTATACTACTAGCTAAGTAGGTCCTACTACCGATACTATAACGAGACGTAGATCTACCTTATAAAGGGAGATAACCGCCTCCGATTTAATAACCGACTAAAGGGCTCGCCGCTATAACTCCCTATCTAAAAGTTAATAAGTAACTAGAGTAATATATTAAACCTTCTTACCCTTAGCCCTCGGTAGTAGATAACTATACTTCTCGACCTTCGGTACTAGGATTAGTCTTATATAAGAAACCTCTATTAGAATTATAGTTTACCTTCCCTATTTATAAACCTAACTAGTACTTAGTCCCTATAAGATATATAAAAGAACTACGGTCTCTTAGATTATATACTAGATAGAAGACTAGGAGTAAAGTTAATACGATATATATAAGAGGACTACGCGTCTCTTAGATTATATATTAAATAAAGAGTATACTTATAGTAGCCTAGTAGTAATATAACGTATATAAGAGAACTATAGTCTTAGATTATATACGAAGCTAACTACCGGGGAGCTAGCCTAGTTAGGCTTATATATATATTTTTTTCTTATTACTAATCGACTTAACTCTATTAACTTAGTCGGCTACTATATATATAACTTCGCGTTCTTACTATAGTACGATATCTACGCCCCTACTCCCGTAGCTCGCCGCAACCCTACGCTACTAAAATAGATACGACTTTACTACTCTATTAGTTTATTACTTAGAAATAGAATAACTACGATTAGCGTAGCCTTTATCGTCCTAGGAGGTATAACGATACCTTAGGGGGGGGTTATATTACGGTTTTAATAGTTCTCTCTAGAAATACGTAACCTTATATTACGTAACTTTATCCTTAACTAGAGCTTCGAGGCCGAGACCTCTATAACTCCTTATATAATATTAATTCAATATTTATAACTATACGTTTCTACGTCCCTATAATAGCTAGGGGTATATATAATAACTACCCTAGCCCCCTCCTCTCTATTAATAAGCTATATATATAGTACCCCTATATTAGGTAGTAGTAGTAGTAGTAGTAGTAAGGAGTAGGGCTAACGAGGGAACTATTAGATTAGTATTATAAGGACTAGTAGCGAAGAGGAGGAGTAGAACTAACGAGATATATTTATAGCTATATATCTTTATTATAACTTAACTATAGTATCGAATTATAGCTCGATATATAATATATATAGTAGCGTAGTCCTTTATACTATAAAGGTACGATAACGCTTTACCTAATTTAGATAATATATTACTCTCTTTTATAGTACTAATCGATTAATCTTAGTACCGGTTAACTCTACTCTTTATAGTTTCTCTAGGGCTTAGTTCGAAGGATTAACCTACCTAGCGTCTTTTAATCTACTACGTCCTTAAAAGAAGAAAGCTTATTATTACTATCCTCCTACTCCTACTCTTTAAGTAATCTATTAAGTTCGTTACGCTCTTCGTTATTCTATAGTATTAAAACTTACTATTTACTAATATACTATTAAAAGATCCTCTACTTTTCGGTAACCCTCTACTTCTTAGTAGCTATCCTATCGACCTTTAAAATTAACCTCTTATAGCTATACTTCTTCGCCGGAATATAGCCGTAAGACTCCTTCTTAATAACTAGTTCTTCTTAGCTATATTTCTTTATAGCGATATAGCTTTTAGGCTTCTACTTTATAACCTTCTCTTTCTTAATCTTTAGTAGAGGTAGAGCTTTCTTCCTTAGGATTAAGATCTTTTTTAGAGATAGTAACTCTAAATTCTTATTCTTAAATAGGGCGTTACTATTAAATAGGGTAGGGATATTATCTATATACTTCTCGAAGTAGATAGTAATCTAGTACTAGAGTTAACTACTAGTCTTTATAGCGGTAAGAGGGAAGATAGCTCTTTTACTTATAAATATAGTCTCTATATTACTACTATTAGCTACTTCTAAGTTAATAGTAAGTAGTATATACTTAAGTAACTTAGATATAAAGTTAGGCTTAAATATCTAGGTATATAAAGTAGAGATTCGCGTCTACGTACTAAGTACTTTATCGAGGAGTTTCTCTATACTTCTAATATTATTAGGAAAGACGGTATAATCCTATCTATCTAGGTATAATTAGAATATAAGTAAGTATATAAAATAGATTACCTACTACTTACGAATAAGTATAGAGCTTATATATTACCGTATACTATCCTCGTTAGTCTTATAGTCTACTCTATAGGCTATAATACGATACTAAAAGCGTTATTACTTAAGAATAGAAGCCTTATACTTTATACTTACTTACTAATTAATTATTCTCGTATAATTAGACTTAGAATTAGTAAGTTCCTTAGACGACTAGCCCTAGATCTTAGATCTCTATATCTAACGGCCGTCTATAGAGATAAATTAGGCTTTCTATAGTAAGCTAAACGATACTATTATAGATAAAGACCTTAAAGTCTTTATACTAATTATACTCTTTTTTAAAGAAGTAGGAGTAGGCGATTTATTAACGACCTTAATTATAGTATTCTTATTTATATCTAGTATCTAGGTCCTAAGAGAGAACTCGCTTTAGTCGTAAAGCTTACTATTATAGGCGCCGTAGGTAATTTTACTAGGCGTTATAGGGTTCTTTATATAAGGCTTTATAGTCGTATATTCGTACTAGAGAATCTTCTCCGGTATTATAAAGATATATTAGTAAAGGGGACTATAGGTAAGAAGAATATCTACTAAAAATATATAGTATACTATAGAGTTTTATAGAGTTAATATCTCGAAGAGGGGTACCGAAATCTTAGCTATATAGTCGTACGGTAATACTAATAATACTAATATTAGCCTATATTTTAATAAATTTAAGCGATAGGGGTATCTATAACTCTAACTAATAAATAGATTAATTTAATTATATAATATAAAATAATAAGCTCGATAAGGCGGTTCGAATAGTATACTTAGAATAAAGATATATAGTAGCGTTATAGTAGGACTAGGGGGTAAAATCTTAGTATAAGAATAAGCTAATAAGCGTATAAGCTACGAATCTAGATAACCGAACTTTACTAACCTACCAAGATCTATTTAAAACTAATAAGTTTAAGTTTATATATTATTCGAAAGCGGTTAGCCTATATTACTATTACTCTCCGTAAAACTTCTTATCGTACTCGCCCTTACCGTCTCCGTCTCTATCTTAATAATTCTCTTTATAGTTATAGTTACCTAGGACTTTATCTATCTTAATATCTATAGCTATATCTTCTATATAACGGAATAGATCTAGATCTTAAAACTACTAGCGTACCCTAGTTAGTATATCGAGTTCTATAAGTTAAGGTTCTTACCCGGAATCGTAATACTAGCCTAGTATTACTCGGAGATTAAGGTAATAGCGAATATACGGATTAGAGCGATCCTTAAGTATATTTAACGGGGATCTCTCTATAAGACGATAGCCCTCGGAATAAAAATATTAAGTATATAGATAATATATATCCCGGGGTATAAATTTATCGAGGTTATACTAATCCGTAAGTAATAAGAAGGTAGCTATTCTCTTAGGATTAAGATTAACCGCGTAGTTTTACGTACTAGTAGGTAGTATATTATAGAGAATAAATAGTCTCCTAGGTACTATATTAGGGCGGTTCTTCTATCTCCGGATATAATAGTTATTCTATACCTATTTATACGTTAAGAAGGTAGTCTCTTTACGTAGTAAATTATATACCTATATAAATAAGGTAATCTCCTTATAGAGAATAGGGATATATAGTACGAGAAGGGCGATACGGTTAATAATTAGCCCGTTATTAAATTAATAAGTATAAGCTAGGAATATAAAGAATTTTCGCTATTAAAAGATATAGTCTTTAGTAAACTATATCTACTACGCCTTAATCCTCTAGTTCTTTATACTAGTACTATATATATAGGTATCTTAAAACCTTAGGCTTGGGTTATAAGTAAGAAGGAGCTTATAATATATCTAGGTAAGTAGGGTAGTTTCGCCTCCCTTATCCGAGCGAATCTATACTAGACCTCGCTAAATAGCTTTTAGTACGTTAATAAATTAGCTAAATATACTAATAGCTATAGAGTTTAAGATTTCTATATAGATCTAAATAATATATCGTAAATATACGTTAATATAGACGTAGATCTAGATACTATACGGCTTTAATTTATTATAACTATCGATAGACTATAGCTAATTAGATCTAGAAACTATATATTCTTCTTAATACTACTAGTAATTCTTACGCCGTACTTCTACTATCTTAGGATTTATCTCTAAATATACCTAGTATAATAAGGTCTTTAAGATTAAGTAGCTATTATTATAGAAGTAAGTATAGAGAAGGCTACTCCTAAAGCCCTTAATTATACTAGACTTTATCTCTTCTACTACTATACGTTTTATAGTAAGAATAGCCTTATTAATATCTACTACTAGACGTTCTTATAGTCGCCTTAAACTAATCTTAAGCCGTAGCCTTAATAAGGTTCTTCTTTTTAGTATCTACCCTTTAGCCTTAAGTATAGGTAATATCTAGGTATTAGTAAGGAGGTTTTTAAAGAAGAATATATAAATCTACTTCTTTAACTAAGGCTTATTAGTAAGCCTAATATAAGGCTTCTTCTAGATACCGTAGGACTTAAGATATTGCTATATAGTACGGCCGTTACGGTCGTACCTAATTTCGTAGGTTTTATATAGCTACTAAGTAATAGACTATTAGGTATAGGTAATATAAAGCTCCTTAATTTAGGGTTAGAGACTATTAGGTATATTAGATTTATAGGCTATAAGATAGTTAGTAATTAAGTAATAGTAATTAAGTAAAGGTAGTTAAGCTATAAGTAATAATAAGCTATAAGTAATAATACGGGTAAGTACGAAGTAATAATATAGATACTAGTAATCTCGCGCGTTATTAGGTTTTTATAATACGCGTAAGACTAGTAAGCTATAGTCTTACGCGTAATAAGCTATAAGCTATAGTAGTTAAGCGATAATACTAGTAAGTAGGAAGTAGTAATATAGATACTACTAATCTCGTACGTAGTAAGGGTTTATACTACGCGCGAGACTATAAAGGAGATAGACTAATATACGTATAATAAAGATAACTTAAGCTATAAATTAACGTAATATTTAGGAGTTTTAAGTATATTAAGATAGTTTATATATATTTATTTTTAGGTTTTCAATTTTGCGTTTTCCGAATTTCGGTAGTGTCCGCCCCGATCCTAATGGACTGCCGTAGCTGGTGCTGGTACTGGTGACGGACATGTGCTAGATGTGCTAGATGTGCTAGAGAGACACCTGAAAGCCGTTTGCTGCGCCAATGCCAATTGCCCGTGTCCGTGTCGTATACTGCAAATCATCATGCTTCCAACATCATGATGGTTGCGTCGTTCGCCAAATCCACCGAGCAATTGATTCGTCCCCTCTAAACCACCATGGCTGTATGTATGCCACGGAAATGCTTCCCCCGTCATTCTCCTATTGACACGAATACAGGCGCGTGAAACGGAGAAGGCTCTCCGCTACATCGACTATCTGGACAACGCGAGATGCAATGCCGAGTGGGACAAGATACCTGAACTCACTCGAAAAGTCGCCAAACATGCGCCGCATCGCAAATGTATATAAGACAGTTCAAGCTTAACCTACGAAGCGATGCTGAGACTAGCCAGGCCTCATCCTTACTGCCCAGACCGAAGCCCAAGTCGCCGTCCATGACACCTCCTACCGTCCACCAACAGCCGCCGTTGAGGCTGCGCCTTCGTCGCTCTCCAGACTTATTACACCATTGCTGAGCGCAATCCAAGAAGAGCTCGTATACAGGGAAGACACTTTCCAGGCAACTGTCTGCTTAGGATGGATACATTGGGTACTACAAGAGCCGAGTCTGGCCATTGCGCGCCTGCCCAGGGACTTGGTGGCTACCATGGATACTCTGGTTGAGCACAATCATGATTCTTCAGCATCATGGGTCCAGGTATGCTACATGAAGGCTGCCTACATAAAAGGTGAGGATCATACTCTTTGGCTTCTGGCACACGTCTGATGTGACACAGGTTTTGCCCAGGAAAAGACTGCATCACCTGCAGACGCTCTGAGGACCTATAAATCTACCATGCCTTTTTTGACAGCCATCCCAAGCTCGTTGGGCTCTGGCAGCCCAGAATTTCGTGTCTGGACTGAAAGAACCTTGAGCCGCATGGTTGCTGTGACCATAAAGCCGAAGCCCTTGGGTGAGATCATGGACTTCGAGACCATGCTTCGCGTATTTCACCTCTGGTTGTCTTTATTCCGCTATACACCAGTCGAACCAAGGTCCACCGTCTCACATGAAACAGCCTGGAAAGTGCCTTCCACGGTTGATCTCGGTACAGAAGTTGATTATTCTAGATGGGATGTATGGATGGCATATTATGAGACATTGTCAGAAATACTGCGCTTAGGTTACTGCTATTCGCCCAATTATACCGAAAAGAAGCCTCAGATCCTGTTTACTCGTGAGCCACTGAGCGATGAAGAGTATTTGATCGTGAGACTGCAGCAACGGGCCGAGCTCAAGAAAGTTGAGTCCAGCATCGAGGCTAAACTGTTAGAAGAAACACGGTTTCCAAAGGCAAATGAGCGGAATTCAAGAGTTGAGCGATGGGTCGATGCCGTTGTCCAAAATTGGCGAATAATGTGTGGACCCTCGTGGCAAGACGAAGAGCTTGGAGAAGGCGGGAAGAACGCTATTGCCCGAGGCATTCTCGATGTACGATGGACAATCCAATGCATCTTCATTGAACAACAGCTGACGCCAGATACAGATTCTCTACCGTGCGGCAACCAAAAGCTACCATTCGACGCAGATTCTCAGATACCTCTTCTATGTGCACGCCTATGTTGCTGAATTTGACCTCGCTTTCAAGGCATTCGACTCGTATGTTGAACTCGTCCAGCGTGGAAAGCAGAGGGAAGAAAAGAGCGGGGAGCCAGATTACAGTCTCGACAACGATGATAACGTACTGCAGACAGCTTCGGAAGCGATCCGTGTTTTGTGCCGGTTTGGCGCTCGCAAAGAGGTCGAGAAGGCTTTAAAATTCAGCTCCGAATTTCTCCGATGGGTCGAAAAGGCTGCACTTGAAGCAGAGGCGCAAGAAACGGAAGATTTGGACAAGTCTATCCCAGTACGAGTCCCTGTCTCGCTGAGAGTGATATCTGAAGCCTACCGCGCTCTGGGAACTTGCGAGGCTACTTGGGCACGATGGACATATGATGCAAGCACTAGGAACTCGCACCACCAAAAGGCTGTTGAGTTCTATCGGAATGCTCTTGACATAAGATATGCAAATGGGAATGACCTCGAGACACAATTTGCGTTGGCATTCGTGCTAGCAGAAATGAGGGAGCTTGCACCAGCCATAAAGGTTACCAAGCAAGCACTTTCGAGCCCATCAGAAATTCAGAGCTTTTCGACTTCTCCTTTGGGCGGCCATGCTGATGAGTTTTTACAACGCGATCGGTCGTCAGACTTCTCTCGTGAAAGAAAACTCATCCCTTTCTGGCATCTCCTCACGCTATTACTTTCGGCAAAAGCAGACTTGTCGACTGCAGCCAGATCAAGTAATGCCGCATTCGAACAGTTTGAGGATCCTGCCAATCTCTTCGGCCCTGAGCAATTGTTTAAAAGTGATCATCTGAACGAACTTGAAAAACCAGCAACGCCTCCGTCGAAAGCTCTCATCGATAGAATGGAACGGCAAGAGAAGGAAGGCATAATTCATGTCAAGATAACACAAATTGCCATTCTCGAGGAACTACAATCATCAGCAGACGCAGTGGACGCAAGTGCGGAACTGCTAGCCTTGTTTGCTCGGATGTTTGGAGATCCAAAGGGTGACATCCTTAGATCTCAAGCTCGTGCTGCCAACGCAAAGTCTGTAAAGAGCGGCGTAGGCTCCATCCGTCATTCGCTCATGAGCAGAGCCAGAAGTCGAAGTCGGAAGGACAAGCCAGCACCTTCGATTGTACCGCCGTTGCCATCGTTTGATACTGGACGGCCGTCAACAAGAGCGACTTCCGCCACAGCCGCTCCGACGATCCAGATTACCCCAGATGATGGATCTGCTACTCGCGGCCGTCGAGGTCACAGCAATTCCCAGAGCAACGCGCATCGCCACTCTATATCACGTAGCAAGTCTCAGAACGCTGATAACGAGACGCCTCAACGAAGCGTGAGCCATAAGTTGCAGAAACGAAGTGCAAGCCAAAGCAAACGAAATTCATTTGAGTCCCATTGGTCTGCAGCCCCGACAACAGCAGAAGAGTTCA
Source organism: Venturia effusa (assembly GCA_007735645.1). NCBI lineage: Eukaryota > Fungi > Ascomycota > Dothideomycetes > Venturiales > Venturiaceae > Venturia > Venturia effusa. The sequence goes on along the minus strand of CP042188.1, from coordinate 1,341,618 downwards.
TTGTGGCCGACTACGCCAACGGCACTCCAAATCCAGTCGAAAGCAAGCCGCAGGCACCGTCAGCATCCAGACCAATAACAGCCAATTCTGACAGCAATACAGCGAGGAACGAGGAACACCCTATGCCCGGTATCCCTGGGAGCAGGTCAACGTCCACCACTCGACGCGCATCTGCTCATAAGAGTACATTGAAACGAGCTGGGTTGACCCCTGCTCCCTTGACTTCTATGGAGACCTTATCACTAGAACCTGTCTTCTCTGATTTCCAGGAGAGGAAACATCGAATTTGTTTATTGATTCAAGTGTGGCTGTTCGTAGCTGGACTTTATACCCGAGCTGAAGTTTTCGATGATGCGACAGGTGCTATCGATGAAGCTACAGACCTTGTTCAAGCTCTAGAAAGTCAGGTTGCTCAGCAAGATTCCTCCGTGAAGGCTTTTGCTACACGCGACTGGGGCGATGGAAAGTCTGTGGAGGAACTGTGGGCAGATATCTGGACTCAGGTAAGCATGACCACATCCTCATCACACAACCTGCTGACGTTATCGTAGCGCGGTCAAGTCGCCCGCTCGCAGGACCTTCATCACGAAGCAATGTCACACTTTGAACAGGCTCTCGCACATCACCCAGACCACCCAGCCGCGGTCGTTGGTATTTCAGACATTCTTCTTGACATATACTGCCAAAAAATACCACCAGAACCCACGCCACCAGTTACTTCCGCCACATACACTTCCTACACCCTGTCAACACCCTCTCTCAATAATTCTCTCAATAATTCAGTCCCCAATCCCCCTCCAGCTCCCCCAACCAAAACGACATCCATCAGCTCCTCTCCCACCTCAATTCCCTCCACTCAGCCACCCGTCCTTTCCCGCCCAACAACAGCCAGAAACTCAACAACCCGCCAAGATTCCCTCCCATCCAACGACAACGAACCCATCCCGTCAGATCCAGATACCACAAACGCCACCGCAACATCAGCACCACCCAACTCCGATCACCCACCGGAAGAACTCAACCGACTTGCCGCGAGAGATCGGGCGTACGGGCTATTGAATACGCTGACGAAATTGGGGAGTGGATGGGATTATAGCGAAGCGTGGTTTTCCCTTGCGAGGGCGTATGAGGAGAGTGGGCAGATTGAGAAGGCTAAGGAGGTGCTTTGGTGGTGTGTTGAGTTGGAGGATACGAGGCCGGTTAGGAGGTGGGCTGCTGTTGTTGGTGGTGTTTGAAGAGGGAGTCTTGTAATTGTAGGTTGATCGTGGAGAGAGGTGAAATGACATTGCTGTTTGTTTATCACGTTTTTGTGGGTTTGTTGGGTAATTTGATACCCCTATACTTGACGGGGTTTTGTTCTCATCCGGGAACTTTGCTTTGAGAATAGATGTGAAGTTCTCTCCCTTCGTATTTTGTTCATCCGTGTCTTTGATTTGTTTGCTGCATAGTCTACACACACATGGCGCCTGTCATTCGCTAGAAACGCAATCACAATTCTTCGCTTTCCCCATCATCTTACACTCGAACATTTCATTTCATTTCCCATTCCGCTTCTCAATAAACTCCGTACCGCCTCTAATCACGCCCACAAGCCCGCCCGTCTGTATCGTCTCGCTACCACCACCACTAAGCCTATACTCCACCTCACTCAACCCCTCCAACCACGCAATCCGCGTCTTCGGCGGAACATCCAACTTCCCCAATTCCTCGGCCAGATTCGTCAGTATATCCGCCAATGCCAGGCCCTTGTTCGCCTTGAGTATATTCAGCGTCTGCAGACACCTCGTCACATCGTTTGTTGTCAATAACGTGTCTCGTATCTGTTTTATATCTGCGGGATGCGGTGCGGCTATGCATTCGTAAATGGTGCTCTCGGTGATTGTTTCGCGCTGGATTGATGCGTTGGGTGGGATCGGGTCGCCCGGTTTTCGTAAGGGGGTGGAGGAGGCGTGGCAAGCTTGGAGGACGTTGAGGGCGCGACGCATGTCTCCCTTTGATAGACGGACCAACGATTCCGTGGCTGCTTCGTCTATCTTTACGGATTCTTCCGTTATGACGTGGTCGACCAGACGGCGGATGTCTGGTTCTTTGAGAGGCGAGAAGCGGAATCTTGTGCAGCGGGAGAGGAGGGCTGGGGAGAGTTTGTGGGTGTAATTCGCTATTATGCAGAATCGGGTGTTGGCCGTGTATTTCTCCATTATGCGGCGGAGGGCCATTTGGGCGGTTGAGGTCATTGCGTCGGCTTCGTCGAGGATTATGAGTTTGAATGTTGCTAAGTTGGTTTTGGAGTCGGAGGGTTGAGGGAGGGAGGAGAAGATTTGTTTTGTGCTGCTGAAGGTTTTGATTTGTTCTCTGGGCAGTTGTCAGGAGGCATTGCATCAAGAGAGTTGGGAGGATCTGACCGAACGACGTCGATGCCTCTGTCGTCTGAAGCATTGAGCTCGAGAACCATCTGGCGCATGTTTTTGTTGCCATAAATGTGTCTGGCGAGGGCGAGGACTGTCGATGTCTTGCCTGTTCCTGGAGGTCCGTAAAGCAGTAGATGCGGTAACCTCTGTTCCGAAATTAGATATGGACATCGTACTAAGCGAACAGATACGTCCATACGTTCTTCTCGACGAATTTATTTATGGTCGCGAGAATATCTTGATGCCCCTCTACGTCTTCAAGGGAATTTGGTCTGTACTTTTCAACCCTGTGTTATGTTGGTCTTAACTTCATGATGAGGATTCTAGGAGTATATACCATGGCAGAGAGTCTTCTGCTTCGACTGGCAAATTGGCAGCGCTTCTTTTGCCGCCTTTATTGCCAGAACTGAAAGTAATCTCGTCTTTGGAATTGGGCGCGTCAACATCCATCTCATCCTCGATGTCCGACATGCTGGGTGGTTATCTGGAAATGGCAACAAGTAAATGCTAATGGAGACGCGTCAAGAAAGGCACATGAACGAGTGAACAAGTGAAAAGAAGATATCCAGGGATTTGTTGTAGCGAAAGACGCGTTGGCTTCGTGAAAGTCAATTAACAGGGATGTGATCTGCGGCCCCGCATGCGTAATCGCTGTCCTCCATTCGTACTAGGAGGTATCTTACTTGCAACGACGACAAGCTGTCCGAGTGCATAGTTCTCACCAAATCAATTCTCACGTCCCCCTACCAGAATCATGCCCGTACGTATGCCATCGTCCTTCTGAGTCCACAATCTAATTCTTCATACAGGCCTACCACTCCGTCTTCCTCGACGAGCCCAACCAATTCACAATAGGCAACTTCGCCCTCCTGCCCCTCCGAACAAGGACTCGCGGTCCGGCTCAAGCTCTCCCTCCACTCACGCCAGATGTCACCGAATTGACGATAGACGCTTCTCACGAAAGCTATGATTCGTTAGACGAGGTCCTGTTACTCTTCCGCGCAAACACCTTCTTCCGCAATTTCGAGATCAAGGGGCCGGCGGATAGAGTCTTGATCTATGGCATCCTGTTTGTGCAAGACATACTGGCGAAGATCACGAAAAGTAGGCGTCCTCTCCTGATATTGATGTTCAGGTGACAGGATTCGTGAGAATGAGTGAGGCTGATAGAGCATAGACATGACGAGGCGGGAAGCGGAAAAGGCTGTCATGAACGTTTCTCTCGACACAAATTTCTCCGTACCAGGCGATGCTGGATTTCCTCTCAATCAACTATTCGAAGGACCGAAGGACAGGCACGAAGCAGAGACGTTGAGACAATACATGATGCAGATGAGGCAGGAGCTAGGTGCGAGGTTGATCAACAGGGTTTATGCGGATGGCACAGATAAGCCGAGCAAGTGGTGGCTAAGCTTCACGAAGAGAAAGTTCATGGGTAAGAGCTTGTAGGGATCACCATCGATTGCTTGGTTCAGTCGAGACGAGTTTGGTGCTCAGCAGGTTTGAACGAAATTCATGAAAGATTTCCGGATTGGTCCAGGAACAAAAAGCAGAGCTGATGCCAGAAGACATGTACTGCTTTGGCAGATAGAAGGTCAAGGTAATGACCTTGGAATCATGAGTATCGGCTCCATAATCCCCAGACACAAAGCAGGTTAGTCTATTCGCTAGTGATAGGGAATGAATCGAAGGAAAGTAAGACATTTACTCAATATCTATGGTGATGAGGTTCTGCCACCTTGAAAGTCATTACGAGGAGTTCCTGCGAGCTTGTCGAATGGCATTTAATTCAAGGTTCCAAGAGAAGAATTGGGCATGCATTGACGGGCTCATGATGAGCATTTGATGCGTCAAGACCACGAGGAATTTCTTCGCCATTCCGCAGCCACAGAACCAACAAATTCGTACTATGCGAGGAGGCTCTTTGAATAGCCTGTTTGACCTCAGGCGTGCGCATACCACTTATCGCTCCTCCGCAAGCTCAGCCCCATTCGCAACCTTACCACCGACACTCCCCCTTTTCATCTACATGCTGGAACCCATTGTCGGGAGAAAGGATCGCAATTTGGTTTTTCCCTCCACTTTCAGCGCATTTCTTAAGGTTTTCCTCGTACTGGGAGCTTGATCTTGGTATGTGACACTGTCACACAATCAATTAGTTCGCTGATCAAGAGACGCCGTAAAAGAGCCGCGGTCAATGAGACCACATGAAGGGTTCATCGGACTTATGTATTGTCTTAGTGTAGCCTGACTGTCTGTACTAGGTAGTACCAATCCCCCTTTGGCAAGTGGACAAAAGCGCAGGCGGCGACTCGGTAATAATCTTCACTTGGTCAACATTGTGCTGAGCTAGAGAAGAGGTTAGCTTAGGAAGTGATTTAATGTTTGCGCTTACGAACCTAGAGCCGATGAGGGCTGCTACGGCCAGTAGGGCGGATGAGCAACGCATGTTTGTTGGGTAGGTGAGAGAGTAAAGAAGCTAGGCGATGATAATTGAGGGCTCCGCGTTTGGAGTCTGCAAGTCGCTGATTGCTCAACGTGTTAAATGTAAGGTAGGAAATGAGTGTAGCTATCTCAAGCTTCGGAATAACTACCAAAGGAGATATTAGGTCAAGAATTACGTACTAGTGTAGCTAGCAAGATAATCCGCTTATTGCTTAACGTGTTATATAAACTATAGTAGCCGGCTAAAAGAATATTAATACTAACCCCTATCTTAGCCAGTACGTATCGCCGTCTTCCTTATATACCTCTACGATACTTAGCAATTTCGTCTTTAGTCTGAATAGGTTCTATTCTTCTTTTTCTCCGCTACTCGAGCATATAGAAATTATAACTATTCTTATATATTGAGTAGGATAAGACGTAGGACGTAGTAGGAACCGCCAAGAAATATTCTTTTAGCCGGGTGCCACAGTAAGAAATGAGTGTAGCTATCTTAAGCTTTGGCATAACCACCGAAGGAGATATTGATTAAAAGCTTACGTACTGAGGTAGCCAGCAAGATGTTTCGCTCATTGCTCAACGTGTTACATGTAATCTTAGGAAATGAGTGTAGCTATCTTAAGCTTCCTTCGGCCTTTCTCTTCTTTCCAAACTTACCTCTCGCTTCCACTTTGACGCCCTCTGCAGGCAATACCCTCGTTGCAGAGAAGATGAACCCTTCACTTCCGCCCCTGCTTGTCATCAACGGATGCGTCCTCATTGGCAGAACCTGCCATTCCCTGGCTCGTGAGGTCTGCATCATTGGGTTCAACACCAATGTCGGATTGAGTGGGAAATCCTCTTCGTTGTCCAAGGCCTCGTGATCTCCTGCCTGGAGTAGCCTCAGGTACGACCCTTTCCTATCTCTCGAGTAGATATCCATGAGAATCGTCAAAGGCTCAGGGGTTGGGGAGTAAACGACGATCTGACCTCCGCCACGAACAAGAGGGATGCAGTGTTTCATGATTGCAATGGGATCCATCGTTGATGCGACGATAAGGGCATCAAATCCACCATCTCGTGTCGAATCGACTATTGCCTTTGTTTTCTCCCATCTTCTCCTCTTCCTGAAATAAGCTCCTCGTTTTCCACTTTTTAGTGCCTGCAATTGCGCTGGTGATAATTTTGGCGGCTCGCTATAAAGTGAGTCGGCAGTGGGATCAAGAAGTTGCAGCCAGGTTAGTGATTTGAGGTGTGTGAAGAGCGGGTGGGATGGTGATGGTTCCTCGGAAATGAATCCAAAGTATTTCAGATGAGAGAGATTGGGTTGAGTGTTGGCGTGGAGGACAGTAATTGTGTTTGAAGTCGCTGAAGACTGCTGAGGCATGTCTTTCATTGCCCGTTTAACGGGGTTTGAAGGAGTCTTGGATTTTGGAGATGAGCTCGACTTGGTGGTGGGTGGACCTTTGCCGTCCGGCATTGGAGCGTCAAATTGTGTTGGAGTTTCGGATGGATTCTTTTCAATCGTGTTTGTTACTGCTGCTGGATCCGCGTCTGTTTTTGCAGTCTCTGCCGACATATTCTCTGTTTGCGGCTGACCATCAATATCCATTGCCTCCAATGACCCATTACCTCCGTTGATGAATGCATCTTCCTCTTCGTCGTCATCACTGTCTTCCTCATTTGGTGGATAGAGTATGCCCATTCTGTCGGCCATGGCGGCTACCACAAGACCGCAAGTGTCATCGACTACCAGATATCTGCCTGCTGTTGGCTTTGTCTCTGGCGGTGGTGCTGCTCCCTGGGCGTCTGCGTTTCCAGCCTCCTCTACTTCGGTGCTGGCATTCGGGTCCTCGTTATGGTGGACATTGGCCCAGCTCAGTAGTAGACCCAACATCTCTTCTCTCATCTCCATTATTCTGGAGACATCTTTGTCCAACCAAAGCTGAGATAGCAAGCCTACGTCCATCGGAAGCACTGTGAATCTCTTCATGTACTTTTTTGCTTTCCTTAACGTGTATTTTGCCAAAGAAAATGACGTTTTCTCATTCAGTGCAGAATGCGCAGCCATAATTTTCGAGATGATTTCCCTTCCTGACCCGTTTGCGGCCTTTTTCAGCTCTTCTATCTCTTCCGTGCTGAGAGCCTGTCGTGAAGGATCGTCGATGGTCAGTCGATTATTTCGCATGATGACCTGCCCATCCTCGCTCACGATATCAAATTCATTTCTGTCATCCGATTCTGCTTGTTCGTCCCTTGCAGGGATTTCAACTTTCTCCGACAGCGCTTCTGCGTGAAGCTCAGCAGCTGGCACAACTCTGAGTCTCGACGATTTCTTGCCATCTTGGCATTCGAGTATCTCGTAAGTGAAATGATATGGTCGGCCAATAAGCAAGTTTGAAGGGAATGAGCCGAATTTCCCGATACTTATCGTCCTGCCATCCAAGTCAGTGGCTGGATCAAAAAAACAGAATCAACGACGGCGGGCCATGCAGCATACGTATTTGGTTGTATCTCGATTGGTTTGAGTATTCCAGACGGCAATCTGAGCACGATCTGCGCCCCAGGACGGACGATTGAGTGCATATTATTGATGTACGCGTTCACCCAGGTTACCTCAAGCTCCTCCGCAAAATGTGCTCCCCGCTGTTCTCGAGAAGTAAATTTTTGCTGTTATGAGAGTGCCATATGCTTGCTGCGAATTCGATCGCGAGGTTGGACTGGTCGAAGAGGGAAATATTATTTGTCTGAAAGTCAGCTCGACGAATCAAATCTCAATGCTGAACGGTGCATGGCAGACTTCTGAGGAAGCTCGTGTGGCTGAAGTCGTTGTAAAAACGAAAGTTGAATAGTGCTCGTAGTAGGTTTTCTCCTCGAACCCCTACCGTACGGCGACTGATGTACTACTGTAGCTGCCCTCCTTCCCTCTCCCACTTCACGACAACAACACAATTAACATGGACCAAGACTCAGACGAAGATGCAGCTCTCCGGACACTTCTCGGGACCTCGTCCTTCGGAAAACAGAGTCGCGCCGCCAATACCGAAGCTCAAATTGAGTTGTCGAAGCGCAAGCCTGTCGCGTCCAAGATCGCGCTGAGCTATCCCTCAAGCGATGAGGGAAGCGGAAAATCAGAGGATGAGAAGGACAACGACGGTCAAGAGGATGACGATGATGAGGACGACGACGACGACGACGAATTCCCAGTATCGCACGAACTCGTGTTGAGGACTCATGAACGGCCTGTTACCAGTCTCACAGTAGATCCCTCCGGAGCTCGATTGGTTTCTGGTTCAACCGACTGTTCCTTCAAGATGCACGACTTTGCCTCCATGACGCCGACTACGCTGCGCGCCTTTCGGTCTGTCGACCCATCAGAAACAAAAACCTCAGCCAGTTCAGAAGCACACCCAATTCACCAGGTCACATTCAATCCGCTCTCACCAAGTCAAATGCTAGTCATCAATGCCCTACCACAAGCAAAAGTATTCAGCCGCGACGGAGAGATGCTCATAGAGTTCGTCAAAGGTGACCCGTACCTTCGCGACATGCACAATACCAAGGGCCATGTTTCAGAGGTTACGTGCGGCGCATGGCATCCCACCAATAGAGACTTGTGTGTAACGGGGGGCACTGATAGCACTCTCAGAATATGGGATGTGAATAACAAGCGGGCGCAGAAAGAGGTCATTGTGTTCAAATCCAAAGTGCTGGCGACTGCTGGTAGGTCTCGCATCACGGCAGTAGCATGGGGTGCTCCAGCGCAGGGCGGGCCAAATATGCTTCTTGCTGCTGCTCTGGATGGTACCTTGGTCATGTACAGCGGAGAAGGGCCACATCACCGACCAGCTGCGGAAGTACGTGACGCACACGCCCGGGAAACGTGGACGAGCGGAGTAGCAGTAAGTCGAGATGGGAATCTGGTTGTCTCTCGCGGAGGAGACGACACCGTAAAACTGTGGGATACTCGCAAGTTCAAACAGCCCATCACTACTCAGTCATACCCGTCAATATCGTCGCAATTCCCAACTGCTAACATCCAATTTTCGCCATCATCGGCGAACATTATCATGGGATCGGAAGCTGGACATCTGCACATTCTCAATCCAGCAACATTGAAGCCCGACCTCTCTACACCAGTGACGCCAGGATCACCTCTCATCAGTATTCTCTGGCATGAGAGGATGAACCAGATTATTACAGGATCCGCCAACGGAGAAGTACATGTGCTGTACAATCCAACAACTTCCTCAGGCGGTGCTAAACTGGTGATGAGTAAAGCTCCAAAACGTCGCCATATTGACGACGATCCAAATCGCACCATGGATTTATCGCAAGGCATCTCCGGTGATAGCATCATGACTCCCGGCGGAATCCTGACAAATTCCAATCAGTCCAGCTTTGCTTCTCGGCATCCCACAATTGGACTTACTGCTACTGGAAGGAGCCGAGATCCCAGGAGGCCCCATATGCCATTCACAGGCCCGTTCTCCAAGAATGGCCCTGCGACTGAAGAACACATCCGATCAAGCATTCCGCTCAGCTCTATGCGGGATGAGGATCCGCGAGAAGCCCTCCTAAAGTATGCCGATAAGTCGAAAAAGGACCCTATATTCACTGCAGCATGGAAGGAGACACAGCCAGTCACCCAGTATGCTGAGATAAGCGACGATGAGGAAGAACCCGATGCAAAAAAGCAGAAAAGATAAAGCTGTTTTAATGATGATAAATACGACTTCCAAGCTAAGACAGCGAAGCCACTGGCACAGGAAAAACTTGTACGTATCAAATCACCAACGATAATCATTACCGTGCTGAACTACATCAGACTCAATTAAATAAAGGGCCTCACATTGATTGTCTACTTAGGTTGCTAACCCACAGGGCGCACTATCTCCAACCTGACAGATGTTGAGAATTTCGTGTTCAGTGGTCAAACACGCTTCAATTCACTCCATATCCTCGTCTGGCATCTCAAGCCAGTCATGGACTATTGCCGCTTCAGGTTCCATATGCTTGGCACCGGCATTCACAGGTTCACCGTAGTGCTCCCTCGCTGCAAACTGCTCATGCCATTCTTCTGTTGTGCTCGATCTTCTAGCCACATTGCAGCTTGCCACCTCTTTATCGTTGCTATCCGAGAACATCAGTATGGTTTGTAATAGCGGGTCGCCGTCGAGCTCGACCAGATCCTGCTCCATACTGTTCGGCATGTCCTTGTACTGGCTGACTTCTTGACGATCACTGGTACATTTGATTGTGTCTGATGGATGCGTGCTTCGGCTCCTCGCCTGGTCCCGATATTCTGGTGTTGCGCAACTGGATGACTTTTGGTCCTTTGGGACTGCGTCTGAATGATACGGCAGTGAACGATTAGAATCAATGAACTCCCTCTCGTAGATTCGATCAAACTGTCGAAGTGTGTCTGTGGACCCAGTGGTGTTTCGCGAGACTTGCACGAATGGATTGTTCCATGACCAACGTTTCGACTTTTGATTTGCCCCAACTGTCTGGACTGCTGATCTATGTTGCTCGTCATCCACGCCAGATGCTGCCAGCGTTGAGCCCCGGGATCCCAATTCACTTTCCTGTTGGACAGCAGGCTGTCGCTTCGTCGCACGATCGCTTTGCGGCTCCCGCACGAATCGTAAATGGCACAATTCGCGCCACAGGGTATCGCACATAATCTTCCGGGCCATTTTACGTGAATCGACATCAGTCTGGACAGGATCGAATAGCTCCTCTCTAGTCCTGAGTCTGCAAAACTGTGAGCCGTCCAACTTCCACGAAGCAACCAGCTCTTGAAGCGCCATCGTATGCGAAACGCAGACGGGTGAGTGAGGCACGATACGACATTCAGCGAGTGTAAGAACGCGATAAACCCAGCGTTGCATGGAATTGTGGGAAGCATCGTGAAGTTGCTCAAGAGAGCAGGCAGGTGGAGCGTAATGAACGGCTTGGCGAATCTCGTCCTTCCGCTGTGGTACCTCGAAGTCATTCCATTCGTCAACCATGTTGGCGAAATGATCGTCCTGACAATATCGCGACAGGATTGATATGTAACGAGCCGATTCGTTCATTGAAGCGTGCCTGGCGAGAGGACATTGGCTCGGTCGTGATTGATCATCCAGCCCTGTATGTCTTTGTACATCATTCGTAAGGCCTTTGGAGGAGTCGACAAAGTGGGTATGTTTCTCCATTTTTGGGAAGGAAGGAAATCGAACGAGAGCGACTGCACGAGGATTTTTGTCGTCTGATCTTACGGGGCGCTTGTCCGGACAAGGTGAGCAAGTTTTGCATCCATTCTCTCCAATGGTGGTATCATGAAATCAGCTTCCAGTCCTGTTGTAATTGGAAATAATATTGGGATAGCATGTGGCTAGGATAATAACTTACAACGGTATTAGGAACGGTTTCGATATTGAATGATGCAAAACTATAGCCTTGGATGAAAGAACGTCAGTCCTTGATCTCCACCCGTCCACGTTTTATGGTATTGCATACACCATGAACCAATATGCTTGAAGTCACCAACTCGGTAATGGCTTTTAGTTTGGTCAATCAATAATTTACTTTTGAATTTCCTTACGCAGCCGTATTTCAAGTAACAAGAAGTAGGACTGCGAGAGACAAGCCAGCGTGAAGTATAAGTGCTTTTCTGCGTTACATGCAAATGTCGTGGTAAAGAGGAACTGTGATCGATTTTCCAACACCGCCTGACTCCATCTTCACTCCCGACCGGATTCTCTCTTGCCAAACTCTGCCCTACTTTTTGGGATTGAAGCATTCAGCACGCATGGCATACACTGAGCAGAACCGTATCATTTCATCTTTACCGATCTTGCCGTCATCGAATGGCGGTCCAGGAGCATACGCGTAGCAGGCTATCCAAATAAGCAATTGTACAAAGACGAGGGAAAGGGTTAGAATAGACTTACACGCGCAGTGGAAAGGAGCGCCAGAGCCATCCCCAAAGTCACGTGTCGACAACCCCCACCTGCGGGCTGCTTGGCTTTGGATCACCCCTAAGGTGGCTGCGTTGTTGGGAGTTGGTCTGTTGGGGTAGCCCGATGCACTGTAGCAGAGGCACAAGTCGTATTGTTGTGCTGAGACGGAGACGATGGCTGTAAGGAAGGCGAGAGTGCTGGAGGGCTTCATGGTGAAGGTTGGAGGTGACAAGTGATGAGGTAGAAGGAGAGCGAGAGCGAGGTTGAGTTGACGGGATTGCCTCCTCTTACCATCTACTCGTTGCCTATTTATATCATCGAAGCCGGCGTCTAGTCCCTGTACCCATACTTCATTTCATCTATTTTCTCGGGTTCGGAATCACGTAGGCCGAATATCCCCCCTACAAATCTATTGTGGAAGCCAGTAAGAAGAAACTTTAGTGCGGCGATTGCCGGACAGCGATATGTGGTTACAATGTGAACGAGGATAGATGCAAGTCGTCTTCGTTCTAACAATACAGGGGCCAACAAGGTCTCCAATCATCGGCCGATGAAGCTTTTGAACTTCCGATGACGGGCAATACTTAACTTCATTCATCCTATGAATGAAGCCAGAGGTCGTTATAAAAATAACATCGTGATGACTACAAGGATGGTTATATTATATAAGCTTTTTAGGCCCTCCTATTGGCTCGCATAGCACGTGACCTTACCTCGTAGCGCAGTGCCATAGCCACTCTGAGTACGTGACTTTTTCTAAGCACGGGCCATTTCATCCCCGTCATCCACGATGACGCGATGACATCGGATGAATGAAGCTCTTAGAAACGGTCATCCGCTCGAAATTGCTACAATGAAGTCCGATGTTCATCGAACCGATGACATCGGCGGTCTTGGCGCCCGATGATTGGAGACCTTGGGGGCCAAGACAGCCAGGTATCAGGACCTGCAGGATCGTCATGAGATTTTTAACGAGATTCCTAATGTGGTGTTCGGCCAAACAAACGTTATTTGTTGGATCCTCTGTGGTGAATGCAAAGTTTTTCACGACCAAGCACTGGTCCGCCGTTTGAGATGTGTTCTGGGTATGTTATTGCTGTGGGGTACTGTGGGGTAATCTCCGCGGACTTGGTTTTATTTGGCCGAATATCACAGTAGAACATGGAGTAGTTGTATACCTTTGTATGTAGAAGAGGAAGCTTGTATGGCTGGATCCCCTGATCGACGTGAAGAGACGTGTCTTGGAGGAAATTATATAGTACTTAGCTGGCTTAGTCCTTGGAACTTTGGACCAGATGACTTACGACTGTCCTCGTTAGGGTTGAAACCGCAATATGGTATTTATATTCTGTGAAAGCCAGTGGAAAGAATGTTAGTACACTGATCCCTCCACAGCAATAAGATATGCAATTATTCATGTATAGCTTACCTTTGAACTCCGATTGGCTCTTACAGCCTGTTCCCAGCTCTCCCTAGACCCGAATCCGGCTTCATTACGGCGGATCGACGTGCTATTATTCTTTCCGCCGGCCACCACAGTATAGCTTATTACTTGTACGTAAAGTCTGGTCAGCTCTTACAGCCTATTGCCTGCTCTGAGTTGTGCAGGGTGGACCGTCGTTCGTGCTGGCTACCTCAGTAGACGACACTGTAAGGACCATTCGATAAACCCTTGTTCTCAAGTATCGTGCGTTGAACTGGTCGCTTCTTAAAAGTTTGAGCGAGTGAATGAGTGGAATTGTGAGAGCTCGCCTGCTACCCTAGTCTAGAAAATATGACTTATTTGGACGGAGGTATGTAGACTTATTCGGAGGAGATTCCCCTTCTTAGGGAGCCTTAGCAGCCTTGCTAGGCTTGAAATTGGCCGGGATGCCTATACTGAGCCGTCAATATATCTGCCTTCCATGGCAATTAGATTCCTTGGTTACTCACTTACTCAAATTATCGGAAAAAGGTCCGGATCAATGCAAAAAGCACAATATGTAGCACTGTACAGCCCTGTCTAGGCTCAAGCCTGGTGACCAGGCTGAGATCTTCTAGAATGCGCTCGGTCCGAAGCCTGCGAGATCCCTCGCAATAATCGCGACAAAGGCAATCTGGCAGTAGAAGCGGGAAAACCGACAATTGGGTATTATGCTGATTCTCCAGTAACTTGAAAGGAAAAGTCGACGCCAGTTGCAGAGGCCGTCGCTGTCGTCCAAGACCTCTGAGAATACTCTGCTGCTATTGGATAGCTCTATCTCAGATAATGTCGACAAGCTCGTACCTCAAATCTTTGGCAGTACCGCAGAGACATTTGCAACCTTGACACACATGCCTCTGGTGCATAACCTCAGACACGACTTACCATGAGCTAAATCAATATTCTACAGCTTTCCGAACACATTCCCATCTTGTCCGCCGTATGCCGCTCTCGGCCCTCCTCGAGCTCGAAAAAACGCTCATGACGATCTCATAGCAAGTATCGTTGTACGACAATCCTAATCACCACAAATTATGAGCCTTCCCTCCTCTCGTTCTGGGGCCCGTCCAGTTCCGACATTTCCTTCGCCTTCACCCTACAGCCTTTTCGACTCTCTTCGACCCTTCGGCAAAAACGAAGGCGATGTTACTGGGGACTGGTCGTCATTGATTGGGATCGTCACTGCCATCGTTGGCAATATCCTCATATCCATTGCGCTCAACACTCAGAGATACGCACACATAAAACTCAGTAGTCAGTACGCCGATAGGCAGCGTTTGTTACGGCGAGCGCAAAGACGCGTCGAAAGAACCGCAAGCGGAGGATATGGCACCCAGCCTTCCCCAACAACCAAAGAAAGAGCTAGGCACGATGGGCGGAGCGGATATCGTGACTCCGAAGATGGAGAAGTAACTGGCAATCATGGACGGTACCAGGACGAAGATGAGGCGTCACAACACGAGCCGCTATTAGCATCTTCAATACACTCTGAAAACAGCGAGAGACCTGATGACATCGATGTGGAGGAGAATGAAGCTCCCGAGGTCGTTGCTCACAAATCCTACTTAAGGTCTCCGTGGTGGTGGGCGGGCATAGTCATGATGACCGTTGGCGAGGCAGGCAACTTTTTGGCATACGGATTCGCACCTGCGTCCATTGTTTCTCCTCTCGGAGTCGTAGCGCTGATATCAAACTGCGTTATTGCTCCTTTCTTTCTGAAAGAAAAGTTCCGGAGGCGAGACTTATTTGGCGTGCTCATCGCGGTCTTAGGCGCTGTCACCGTTGTTTTGAGTGCGAGTGACAGTAATCCCAAACTTGGCCCGCACGAGATATGGGACCTTATCACAACATGGGAGTTTGAGACATACTTGAGTATCACGATAGGGCTCATAGCATTGTTGATGTGGACGAGCGCCAATTATGGTGGAAAGTCGATATTTGTGGATTTAGGACTTGTCGGCCTTTTTGGTGAGCTCTTCAACACCGACCAGGCTCAGCGTAACTAATGGTTGCGGATAGGCGGATACACGGCACTATCGACCAAGGGAGTTGCTTCCTTGCTCTCGTACACGCTCTTCAGAGCTTTGACTTATCCTATCACCTATTTGCTCGTGTTCGTTCTGGTGTTCACCGCAATCATGCAGATCAAATACGTCAATAGAGCGTTGCAGCGATTCTCCTCGACTCAGGTTATTCCTACCCAATTCGTAATGTTTACTTTGTCCGTTATTGTAGGTAGCGCCGTGCTCTATCGCGACTTCGAAAAGGAATCGGGCGAAGACGCCAGCAAGTTCATCGGCGGCTGCGCGTTGACATTCTTCGGAGTTTGGCTCATCACAAGCGGGAGAAAGACGGAAGAGCCTACTGAAGAAGAGTTCTTGGATGACGAAGAAGAAGCCATAGGCCTAGTCCACGGCCAAAACCATGACGAGCAGCGTTACTACGATGCGCCGGACACTCGTCCCAAAGTTCGAAGGAGCTCCACTGTTCCCGGGTCGATACTTGTTACGTCAAATTCGAATGGCTCGGCCACGAGCGAGGGGTCTTCAGAACGTCGAAGGAGCTTAGAATCTGACCTGCGGGATCTACCAACCATTACACGAACAGCAACTGGGCGATCCGTAACTTTCGTGGATGATGAGCCGTTTATACCGACCTCGTCTCCAGGTATTGCCACGATCACTGAAAACCCATGGGCTGAATCAGATGAGCACACGCCCAAGGAACGAAGATCTATTCAAAATCTTCTAAAACCGCTGAGCAAGTTGTTCCCTGGTCAGGATTCCCGGCCACTTCCTAGCACCCTCAAGACCACTCATTCAGCACCTCTTCTTCCTTCAGAATTCCAGTATCATCCTAGACCTCAAACACCTCCTAATCATACGCCTCGAGATAGCGAGCATCTCACTACCCCACAGACGCCGGATGGAACACTGCGTTCAGCTCGCCATCATTCAATCGTCGATCTCATCCCAGGCCCATTCACGTCAACTTTATCGTCCCCTCTCTCTGCAATCGTCGCCGATTCTTTGCGCCGTGGTGTTGATGTAGCTTCCCTAAAACCCAAAAGACGACGAAAGCTGCCAGGCATGCCGCAGAGAAACACATTGAGAGAAAGAGGCCTCTCAGAAGCTGATATCCGACCCGAGCAGCCTACAAATTCTTCATCTTCAAGCTTACCTGCGGAGGATCCTGAATCAGGAGGACCTTCCACAGTCGTCCGCAGTCGAATGCGCAGTTTCAGCAACACATTCGGTGACCTGTTCAGAGCCAGCAAGACGCGTGGCATTAAGCCTGATCCAGCACTCGCCGCTACATCCCAACCATCAACGCCTTCTCTCGAGGAGTCAGTGTTTACAAGATAGTGCATGTCGCCTCACTTTCGACATTGTGTTGCAGCACGTCGCTTGCTTATTGTACAGCTGTTCAGCTATAGTGCTCCAACATGGATTTCGCATGCGCTGCAACTTTGGCCAGAACACTCTGTTCTTCGTGCTAGTCTATAGGCTGCCGAACAATATGATGTCGAATTCTCATATTGCCGTAAACGCTAGGGCACTCGAGCATGCACCTCTCGGCAGTCTGCCATTCTCGCATATCATCCATACTGCGTGCCCAACAAGGAATGGTCCCGGCGGGCCGGCGCTGAACCTTGCACCTCAAATTCTTCATGTAGATTACAACTTTGTTGAAGCTTCGTGGAAGCTCTGTTGGAGCTCTTTTGCGTGCTCTACCTTTTTTGGTCTGCGATACCCACTACGACTCTCTTGCTCCTACGCTAGAAACGCGCTTAATCAGACTGGCATTACTGTACAGATCAATATATTGCATGCCTTTGACCTTCCGCATCCTCCTCTGCTCGCTTGATTTTGGAGTCCCTCCTCCGCTCTCTTGGCCTCTCGCGCAAGGACAAAGCTTCTTGGATACCATGGCATCTATCCATGCTAGACTGACTGTTTTTATTCATGGATCCTGGCGCGCCGTTGCGGCCCGGCTTCAGCCCTGCGGACTTTTCTGAAACACCATCGCTCACTGTCAGAGTCTAAAATGGAGGGGCTCGATCGATTCGCGTACGAGTGCTTGAACACTCTCATTTGATTTAGAGCTAGATGGTGATTAAGTACCCAGCTGGGCAAGGGCATGCGTAGGCTGACACTGCTCCAGGCACTGGCCGCGGAAATTCAAGCGAACCAGGAGTGTTAGCGTTGAGGATTCTTGGCACATAATCTTGAGGATTTTTCTAAGCGTGGTGTGATGTGGTTTGTCGATGCCCTACCTAGTCTTTCATTTCGCCAGAGAAGATCTGGACGCTGGTAAAAGCTGGGATATTCGTTGTCGTATGCTGGGGTCGGGTCTGAGTCGTGGAGGTGGATACACCTACTGATCTGGTGCTGTACCACAGTCTGCTAACCTCGAAACATCTGGAAATGTTGCCTTGTCGATCTGGCTCGTGAGGCTTTCCGATAAATCCTTTAGAATTTGCTCTCCTTCCTCTTTCCACGCCTCCATTTTCAGTCATCGTCCTCCTTCTCTATCATCCACTGTTGAAAATCTCTTTCGCGATACTGGCACAAAACTCTGTCCAAGCCACACCCCGTCAACATGCCTTTCGATTCGTTCAACCTACGAGCAGAGGATCTCACTACGGTCCCTTTGACTCAAAGTAAATCGGCGCCGACGAATTCTTCATCCTCCTCGGAACGCCCAAACTTGTTCCGATCCATCACTGCCAAAGCCTCCATGAGAAGTCCCTCCAGAAAACCATCCATGACAAAGAGACCTACGTTGGAGCAAATATATTCCCGACCAGGGGTATCAAGGACAACGACAGACGCTGCACACGACATGACAGCAACGGAGGCAGCTACAAAGGTCACGTTGAGGACGAAGCTGGCTGGTGTTTGGAGCTCGATGACGACTCATTTTGTCAAGGCTGCCATGTGCAGGTATGCGTTACACCTCTGGAACTCAATGGAAATGTTACTAATGAATGGATAGCGGCCGATGTGTTGCCGGCCCTTGATTATGCACCCATTATGAGGGACTGTGTCTTTTGAGCTGGGCTTGACGGATTTAAGGGAGGAGACAGCCGGTTTTGTCAGATGGAAGGAAAAGAAGCTGTTTATATGACTCGATGAGAAATGAACTTGGACACACCAATGCGATACCACTGGAAGCGGGAGGAGGAGTTGTGGTGCCCTTGGATATGGGTTGACTGCAATTCGTACTGGTATCTTTGGACAATGACGAACTCTTTTTCTCACGTCGAGACTTTTCTCTCAACTCCAAAACGCACCTGACTACCGTATTCCTTGATTCTCAACGACTTTCCCTTGGGATTTATGGT
The DNA here is from genome assembly GCA_007735645.1 of Venturia effusa. Classification (NCBI taxonomy): domain Eukaryota; kingdom Fungi; phylum Ascomycota; class Dothideomycetes; order Venturiales; family Venturiaceae; genus Venturia; species Venturia effusa. Next base: position 1,323,030 of record CP042188.1, on the reverse strand, counting down.
GGTCTATGATGATAATCGGACAAAATTGTGACATCAGTCTCGACAATTGCATTACCGGGATTGGCACGGTGGAATCTGAGATGGCGAGTACACGTGATAATAAAATGTACAGACTATCTTGCAGAAAGCTTCATTTTCCAAGGTCGAGGAAATGACTAGGAGAGCTGGTTCTGCATTTCAAATCGATTGACGTGTCAGGCTGAACTCTGCTCGGAATGATTCGGGGTGACAGGCTCAGCCACTAAAAACCTCGTCCATGCATCAACATTGAACATGGCTGTTCCCGACTCGATATACCTTCCTGGACATTCATTGACATCAACGCCACCGAAGAAAATCCTCATTATCTTCTTGACCGGGAATCCAGGGCTGATTGGCTACTACGAGATCTTCTTGACACATCTCCACGCGCTCCTCAACGAAAAATCGGGCAGTGCACAAGAGAGTGGAGTCCATTTCGAGGTTCATGGATCTAGTCTCCCCGGCTTCGAGACTGAAGAGCTTAGAGATGCGGAGAGACGAAAACGTTGGAAAGATCTGGGATTGGATCATGATGCGCCATTTTCTTTGGGGGACACAATTCGCGCCGTGGAGCAGAACATTTTAAACATCATCAAAAAGAGCGATGACAATCGCGACGCAGACGTTATCTTGATAGGCCATTCCCTCGGCGCTTTCGTAGCCTTGGAGCTCATCGAACGCCATCGCCAACGACTTGAGATCAAAGAAGCTGTTGAAGGCGAACCCTCCATCACCGGAGGAATCGGACTGTTCCCATGTATCTCCGAGATGAGACAGAGCAAAAGCGGCATCCGACTACAAAAATTGGCTCAAATATCTTTCTTCAAAACAGGACTACCCCATTTCCTCTTCCTCCTCGTCTCTCTCATTCCACTCGTCATCCTCGCGCCTCTCGTCCGCCTCGTTACTCAAATGCCAAAAGACGCCGCGGCAGTAACGACCGCTTTTCTCAAATCGCGAAGAGGGATCAGATCAGCGCTTTTCCTCGCGTGCGACGAGATAGAAACCATCACCGCCGATAAATGGTCGGATGAGATTTGGGGAGCTGCACATCCTTCACCTACCGGCGTCCCGAGACCGAGGCTCTATCTCTTCTTTGGAGAGGACGATCATTGGGTCAGTGCGAAGACGAGGGATGAGTTGATTGCGATGAGGGGTGGTGAGGAGGATTGGAGACCGAGGATGGAGGTCGATACGACTGGGTTGCCGCATGGGTTTTGCATTGAGCATTCTGTACCTGTTGCTGAGAAGGTTGCTGTTTATATACGAGAAATCGTGAGCATTGGAAAGTATGATTGAATGATAAGTCATCCGTACTGTCGTCTATCGTACTGCGCTCAAGTTTCACATGGATGCTTGGCCTGTTCTACCAGGGAAAAGTCAGCGGATTGTGAGATTGAGAAATATTATGTGAGAAGCTAGTCGCTACTAATCATGATCAAGATCCGAAACCAATGGCACGATCAGAAATCAGAAATACATTATTTCTGTCCGTACTGAACATGTCCACTCTATCACATCCTTTGCCCTATTTTACCAGCAATGTCCCAAGGTTTGGCACTGCATTGTCTTTAGCAGTGCCCTCCATTGATGCATTGTCGGAGTCACAGGACTCTTCTTGCCTTCGCTCGCGTTGTCCCTAACCAGTCTCTTTGGACAGGTTCCTCTTTTTGATACTGACTCTAAAATCACCACTAGGTAAGGCAACACCAACAGCGAACTTTGCTTCAGGAACGACCCATGCTTTATCACCAGCCGGTTCAAAATCCCATAGCGCAAGGGTGCCAGCGATGAAAGCCAAACACATCATCTCGCATTGATCCTTCACATCTTCCGACCCAACGACTCCAACTGTAGCAACCTCGTTAGCATCCAAGCACGTCAAGAATGGTGCAAACTCACAATCCTTCAAAACATTTCCCCACTCAGCCGTCATCATCCCATTCTCGTCCTCGACAATATGACATCCGGCATTCCACGTATCCGCATCCGCGAAATTCGAAGGATCGGTATTGGACAGCCAATTCGACGTATCCACCCACTCTCCTTTCGTGAACTTCCATTTCTCACCTGCCTTGAACACTTTCGTTGCTTCCTGGCTTTCAAGTTCGAAGTCCTTCGTGACGACGCCGGCTCGCGAGTTGCGGGAGTAAAGGCGGACTGTCTCGATATACGCGCTTTCCAATAGAGGACATTTCGTGAGAAGACTCCTGGCGTCGATCGAGACCCTTGGTGGCACGGAGAAGCCCATGATAGCTTGTTCTTGGACCGCTTTGACGTATTTGCTCGTCTCTGCTCGTATGTCCTCCTGGACCTTGGAATCGGTAACGATCTGTGCGAGCATCCAGAAAGCGAGGACATGAGGCATGTTGACGCTCCAGAGCAACGCTAGTAAGTCGGCTGTCCTCACGTTTTGAGGTACTTGGTCCTCGTCCAAGACCGCTTGTCGAGCTTCCAAAAGTGGCCCTTGCATTTCGGCGTCTTCTAGGACTTCTTCGGTGAGGGTTGATAAGTGGTTGAGTAATTTTCTCCTGGTGATGTGGGCGGACGGCAGGCTAGGATGAGGAATGGTTCGAGGTAGGCCTGTCAGGAGGAGCTGGAATGATTGCATGAACGAGAGGAGAAGTGGGCCTATTTCGTGATGATCCGAATCGGAGAGAATTGATTGAGTGATCAAGGAGTCTGTCGTCATGTGGGTCAAGAAAATGAATACTAATGGACTGCAGATTTATCAGCATATACTATCGGTACACATCATAGCTTGAATTACAGCAGACTGGCAATGACACCCTCTTCGTCCTTCGTTGGTTCAAGATAAGCCAGACGTTCCTGGCAACATTATTTAGTCCAGTCCAGTATCACTTTTGGAGCCACTTACCCAGGGTTCCTGATCTACCATACTAGGATTGAAAGTGACCAAGTCCGGCAGGTTTCCCTCAAGATGTGTCATTGTCTCCCTCAATTTTTCCTCGGACACATCGCGAAGTCGAAGGTGTGGCAGAATGGCAGCATCAAGCTGAGGTATGATAGCTTGATAGAGGTTTGCTTCCTTAGCAGATAGCCCGAAGGCATTCGCCATCAGCTTCAGTCTGAATGGCTCTTCCGAGATCGAAGATTTATCTTGCGCGAGGAGCTTTTTGATCAAGACTGCGGAATAGATGAAATTGTGTTTTTGGCTCGCCAATCTGAGAGCAAACACCCCTGCGGGTGACGATTTTCTGCGTTCATTTAGAGGTGTGTTTATGCAGTTTAAGAATGAGATATACCTTGCATCTTTGAGGACAGATTCTTGATCATAAACAAAAGGTATAAAGTGGCCGAGATAGGGGATCCAATATGGCAGAAGAGGTGGAGAGATAGTTTGAACTGAACCTCCCACCTTTCCAGTAGAGTTTCCACTGACAAGGCGTGTAAGCAGCGATATTGAAACAGCTGTTGTGATGATGGTGATGACCAATGTCGGGACATCAAGGCCAGTGGAATGTAGTAAGCCTTGAAATCCTTCGCGAATCTGATTCATGTTGGCTCCGAAGCCTTGGAGGCATCAGTCAGTCCATGCTGATCTCTGTAAGGATATAGACGAGTTTCCTGATGCTAGATGGGGGAGCTTGGGAACGGTGTGCATCTCCGAAAGCGATGAAAGAAACCCGACACAACAACAACTTGCAGTGACAGAAGTCTGGAGAAAACAATCTAGATCTTGGGGAGTTCGACTCACAGGTGTTCTTTTAAACTTGTTCTCAAGCACGAGACCTAGCCGATGAGGCAGAGGAAAGAAGTTCAGACCAGCTCTTTTCTCACCACAACATTCCCCGAAAGAAGAACGATCGCAGACGCTTCAACGAGATCGAAGATCAAGAAAGAATGGCCCCCAGGGAATTGAACTTCATCACCGGCAATGCGAATAAATTGGCAGAAGTTCGCGCTATCTTAGGGGACGAGGTTGAGCTGAAGAATCAAAGCCTGGACCTCCTTGAAATCCAAGGCACAATCGAGGAGGTGTCAATCGATAAGTGTCGGCGAGCAGCAGAAATTGTACGACACTCAGAATTCATGGTCGATTACAGATGCTGAACAAAGTTCAAGGTCAAAGGTCCAGTTTTGACTGAAGATACATGTCTTGCATTTAAGGCATACAACGAATTGCCGGGCCCGTATATGTAGGTATTCATAATTTCTCAATATCTCAATTTCACTCTGGCTCTATTTACTGACGCACGCATAGCAAGTGGTTCCTCCAATCGCTTGGACCCGATGGTATGCATAAGATGCTGGCTGGCTTTGAAGACAAATCTGCCCAAGCCATAGCCACTTTTGCCTATTCTGAAGGCCCAGGCCATGAGCCCATCCTCTTCCAAGGTCGCACTGATGTACGTGGGCGCCGCTCTCCTTCGCGTCTATTGTACATCGCTGACAGATATTTCAGGGCAAGATAGTGCCGTCAAGAGGGCCCACTGTCTTTGGTAAGTTGCAGCTTAGAGCAGACTTGCCAATCTCTTGCTAACCTTGCACAGGCTGGGATTCAGCTTTCGAGTACGAAGGCCAGACGTATGCTGAAATGCCAAAGGTTGAGAAGAACAAAATCTCGCATCGCGGCAAGGCATTGGACAAGCTAAAGGCGTGGCTCAAAGAGAACACGGATTGAGCGCATGCCTCAAGCATCTTTCTCCTCTGCCTTATTGTTCTCCTTCCAATTCTCAATCCAGGTTTTTATCCTCCCTACATTGCTGTCTATATCTTCTAAAGAGCTGCTCTGTAACTCGACCACAATCTCCTCGTCGTATGCTTCGCGTGCCTCTTCCAGCAGGACTTGCATAATTTCCGCGTCCATGTTCTCCTCGATTTTCTTTGCGCTGTATTTCCGTGCAGCGAGACGGTCGTATAGGATGGTAGAGTCGCAGCGAATGACTACTACGAGGTCAATCCAGGATTTTGGGAACAGGTCGCATGCATGCCAGTCTAGAATGTAGCCTCCAGCTGGGACTTCAGTTTCCAGGGCGTCTAGTAGCTTCAGAGAATTAGAGAGTTGTTCGGAAATCGTAATCCTATCGCATACCTTATCCTCGTCCACAATCCATGATTGCAGCTCCTCGTCTCTGCCGTCGTAGCAATCATTTTCGTCGGCGAATTTGTTGATTGCAAGGTGCTTCAGACCCGTCTTTTCCGCAAGCATTTCGGCATGGCTGGTCTTTCCGACACCTGGCGTGCCAGTGACAATGATGTTTGGGCTCGTTCTCGCCATGAGATCTGTGGTCGTTGTCTTATTATCCCCAGAAATATCGTTAAACTCCCGGGACCAAATAAATGTGGGTCTACACGTGAGATAGATGTTACTAGTACTTTATATGAGGACGAAACATGATCTCTCATAATTCGACTTTCTTCGTTAACCTTGTTCATGATTCGAGAACTCGTCTTTCTCGGACGTCTCAAGACCATTAGGACTAGCGGACAGAGATGGATTGACTACCGTACTGTCTTGTCGCAGATTCCTGATACCCGCGCTCTCGTTCTTCACCCTCTCAGTCCTATTCCGTCTATCATCAATCGAATCATTCCCTACTGTTCGAACTCCTCGACAAGATTCAAGGAGTGGCAATCCGGGGTGCGATTCTCGTTCACGTTACTCTACGTTCAGGTTCCTTATAAGCTCGACCCACTCTGCAAGCTTTGAAGTTAAGACTGGACCTCAGGAGACAATTCTCGAAAGCTTTGGCGCAGAGATGAGGATAGCATGTCTTCAATTCGCGCCTCAGCTAGGAAAAGTCCAGGCGAACATGGAGAAGGCGAACAAAATCCTTGAAGAGACGAATGACTTACGCCCTACTGTCGACGGACGACCTTTATGGCTAATATTGCCTGAGATGGCATTCTCTGGTAACCTTTGTCATTATTTCCTTTCATTACTTCAACTCACAAAACAAGGCTACAACTTTCAGACTCTCGAAGAGGTAACCCCTTTTCTAGAACCCACCTGCGCAGGACCATCAACTCAATGGGCGGTAAACATAGCTCGTCATTACAGCATCTACGTAACAGTAGGCTACCCTGAAATTGCTGGACCAGCAAGCGCCGCAGATCCAGCCTCGAAAAGAGTCAACTACAACAGCACAGTCACCGTCTCGCCCGAAGGCGCTGTTATTGGTGCTTACCGAAAACACTTCCTCTATTACACAGATGAAACATGGGCTGCCGAAGGCGACGGGGAGAAAGGGTTCTTTGCCGGTTCCCTGGGACCCCTCGGAGACGTGAGCATGGGAATCTGTATGGACATCAATCCGCACAAGTTTCTCGCTCGCTGGTCACTATACGAATTTGCCAATCACGTTCTTCAAAACGGGACTCCTCTTGTCGTCCTGAGCATGGCATGGCTCACTCGATTAACACCGCAAGAACTTGCCGAACTACCACTTCGACCTGATGAAGAGACGTTCGCGTACTGGATCGAGAGATTTCAGCCGCTGATCGAAGAAAAGGGAGGACCATATGCTGTTGTTTGTGCTAATCGATGTGGTATCGAAGGAAACGCTTGTTATGCAGGCACAAGCAGCGTCTTCATCGTTGACAAAGGAGCTGTGAATATTTACGACGTAATGGGAAAGTTGGAAGAGAAGTGCATGATTGTGGATCTAACGAGGGCACCAAAGTATGCTTTGCAGAGATCGGTGGTGTGATGGGCACATGATGGAGAGTGATGAGGCTATCAGTAACTACGAAGTGATATTTGCCACGCCTAGAGCAACATGTGGGCTCTCCACGTACGATAATGACATGTTTCGTATACCGCTGTCACCTCTCTGATTACTTCCCGTCGAACGGAGTATAAGCATAAGCACGACATCGTTCCAAGAACACCCATCTCCCACTCAACAATACACACTTTGAGTCTGCAACCAGAAAGACTTTGTTGCGGGATCTTCTGTGTAGACTCCATTCGCAGACTATCGCATCTTCAATTTCTTCGCTGTGAGATACATACCGCTCACCGACGCTCGAAAGTGAACATTGATCTGTCACACGAAACCACCTTCCTTGGGAAAACGATTCGATGGCACCTCAAAATACATCTCTCCAGAACACCCACACATTACCACATCGGTATCCCAGCACCGTATGGCAATTCAACACTCGCCATCACAGATCCATCTATCCGACTTTATGCTTGGCACCACTCCTTACCCTTCCTTTCTACCTGTTCTCTCCCCTAGTATTAGATCGCAGCTTCAGTGTGCTTTGGTGGCTTTCCTGGCGCGCTGTTGGAAGGATTGTAGCACCCATTATCCGGGTTCGGGCATGACTGATTATTCAGGACTTTTATATCGGGAAGGGGACGTGGATAGTGGTGGAAACTAGGGTAAGGATGGGAGCTATTCGACCATTTGTTGGAAGAGTGAAGAAGAGGGTTTTGAGGAGCAAGACTATGATGGGTGGATGAAAGGTGAGTGTGGTCGGTATTCTTTGGATAAAGATTGACGACGAATTTTGGTATGTCGCGTAGCAAGAATAAGTACTGAATCAGACTGAGGATACCGGGGACAAATTCGGAGACAACTGGATACTGCTGCATGGTTTGGATACATGCTATAGGATTTCAGGTCGTGCGCTTCTCTTATAACTGATCGACCATGACGTCCCTAGATAAGATATTCACGAACGTAGTGACGAGATTTATTGATCGTCAAAGATGAAATGGCCACTAAATGAAGTCGTCATGGGTCAAAAAGAGTCCGTGGCATGGTGTTGGAGATAGTCTAAAGAGTGAAAATGGGGAGTACTTGGGCAAGTGGACGAGGAGGTCGTTCTGTTTCTGAGGGATCCTGAGAAGTTGGGGCTCGGAACAGAAGGCTGCACGAAGTTGCCTTGCCGATACGCCCGTTTGCATGTCGGATAGCTCATGGTTTTCGACAGAGGTAGGTTGTATGATACACGACGCTACCAGGGCGGTGAGTCCTGGTCGTTTCTGTCATGGGTCCGGTATACACACGCACTTTTTTTGCCTCGTTTTCTTTCCAGTGATGAACTGGGACCGAAGGCTATGCCGGCGGATGACGATCTATTTGCATGTGCTGTTGACTGTTGATCGTGGAGCGTCTGAGTGATAACGCCTAGCGGATCCTGTTGACATGTCCTCCGGTACTAGTGTTGCGGAGGCTATTTTTCAGCTTCGTCAATGTCCTTGCTGGATTAGCATCTTGCCGATTGGCATCTTGCCTTTTTACGGTCAAGCCGTATCGCGTCCGGCCTTTGAAGTAGTTGGAGGTTATTCTGGCACTGGATGAGGATTGGCTTGTGCATAGACGTGCTATAGGCTCCTTTGTCATATGTTCAAACACAAGGTCAAACTCTATGCCGCATGCAGTACGCAGTTCCCTAGTCATTACTCCAGCTTACGCCTTACATCACGACCGCAATGACGGAAATCAGGTAAGTGCTGCAATGCAAGGCTGCCTTTATTGATTCATCTCGCATACAAAGACACGTTCCTAACGCCATGTGGACAGGTATGATGCAGACCTCTTCCATTTCCGAAGATCCACCCAGAGCCTTTTATGCTTTCATCAAACGTCCATCCCTTGCTATTGCCAACCCTCCGGATCGTATTGCCCATATTGCCAAGCCATCGCGTGTGAGGAGTTCGAGGCTTATGGAAGTGATTCGTAAGAGAATGCGAGTGATTTAGATACCGATTCTGGTCTTGCGCCAATGTCGTCGCTTCGCGTTGTATCTGAATATGTCCCATTAGTCCTATGCTCTTCTGACAGCGCCTAAAATGAAGACCCAATTGGTGAGTGGAGACGAGTGCGCATACCTGATGGTGTTGCCGGTTCTGAGACGAATCCACTGTGGGATAGGACGGTTCTGTTTTTGGGCCTTCGCAAGCTTTTGCTTGGTGCGGAAGGATTTGTGTGACTATGGCAATGGCAATTAGTCTCCAGTATTCTCTTGTCGCAATCGAAAGTGTTCCGTTCGTACCGGCATCGTGGGTGATCGCTTGTCGTCAAGTTGTGAGAAATGACTTGGTCAGAGTTTCCACGAAGTTAGCGATATTCGATGAGTGCGCCGAACGAGCAGGGCCCACTTTAATACACGTGACCTTCCACTTCTATTGTAGGTAGGTGTACTCACTGCTTTCGAGTTTTACTCCATCTTTATCTTCCCACCCTAAGCTGGTTGAGTCTTCATCGATGCGGAGTGATTCTGGACACCATCGATCGTATGACTTGGCAATATCATGACATCTCCAGCGCTATATCTGAATGATACGAGCCGTCTCGAGTCGTCACTGGCAGCAGATCCAAAGAGAGACGTTAACGCGGACACTCAAAGTGTCTGAATGACAAATTAAGAGGCATGTATCCTTCTATCAAGCCTGGCAATATCATCGAGTTGGGAAGATGACGGAGTTACCAATCCTTCATGCTGGGAAATGTCGCACTGTGGGATCTTGTGAAACCGACATCAACAATGACCTGTCGAACGTTGCAAAACCCCATTCCGATATTGTTATTGAGCACGTCAGTCTATCTGCTATCGTATGTCATGCCTCCTGGAGTTGAGCATCGTTCTTTAAGTTCCTTCCTCAATTGAGGTGCAAATCCTGTCGCTGCCCGGCGAGTTTGGGAATTTGTGTTGTCAAAGTGTTTGCTTTCATCAATACTATTTGCAAGACCAGGCAGAGACCTCGCGATTAATAACTGGACCATCTCATCCAATAACAACCATGGAGCGAAATTCGATATCGCCAACAAAAACTCCACGCGATAAATACACGCCTTCTCCCCGACCATTCATACATTTCAAGCGCCGCTCCAAGCCTCCACATTCGAGCCCATTCACGTCTCCGAGTTCTCCGAAGTACCGAATTAGCTGGTTTCATGGTAGGCTCGCGAGCAAACAAGGCCATGAGATTACCAAGGCAGCTGCTGCTCGCATGAGCAGGAAACAGCTCGTAGATGCCGATTGGGTTTGTCGAGGCATGCCTCCATAAGTATATGTTGACTGAACAATCACAGGAAAAGCACAAGGAAGAAATGCTCGAAGTTGCGACAGAAGCAAATGCCCATCTTGCAGGAAAGCGCAATGAATCAAGCCAGGACGTGCAGACTCCGTACGACCCGAATTCCGGACCTTCAACCCCAATCCCAGCATGGTTACTATTCCCCAAGTCTGCCAGGATTCGAAAACGTGTTCATTCACCTTTGCATCAAACATCGAAATCCTCCGCGTCACAGATACGGAAGAATCTCATCAGGAGTCCATCACGCCGCCAAAGTCAAGCCCTTGTATTCGAAGAGATGCAAACACCGAACAAGCCCACGCCAACACGGAGCACGAACTGGAAGATGAAGCCTCTCATGTTCACGGCTGGAGATCACATAGAGGATTTGGAGACAGAACTCCGAACCACGAAGGTGACGGTAAAGGACTTGAGCCAAAGGTGCGTAGAGCAATCAGAATGTGTGCAGAAAGACCTGGTAGAAACGTTGTTCTCTGGATGCTTCCTGGAATGATGTCTCTTTGAACAGAGACCAATTTACCAACTTTACAGACATCAACATAGCCTAGGTCGTTGTGGTTCAAGTCTGTAACCATCCATTTCGCCACCAAGCTCGCTCTTGTCAGAAAGGGATTGTTTAGAGAAATAGCGTCTTCTAATCATCTTTGCTGCATCATAGTCCTGTAATCGTAGTATGAGATCTGACTAACCTCAATAGATTGGAAGATGTTCTTTCACGAAACAAGGACCTAGAAAGCGTCAGTCACTCCGAAGATTTCCACGATGACGCCGACAATGACGCTGATCAAAATTCAAATTCATTCCTCAAAGACAGCTTAAAATGGTGTGCACAATTCATACAGCAGTCTTCACGATGTTATATCATTTTCCACCTCCTTTGTTACTGCGCCTCAAAGTTGAGACCAGATTAGGAACATGAGCTGAGAATTGGAGGACCATTTCTAGATATTTATAAGATACCCAGCTTTACAATCAAGGATTCATCCTCACAGTCATGCCATCTTGGTCGGTCTAAATCACAAGGTCCTCTTCATACTTGAGTCTACAAAGTTCAGACGGTTCGTCGATAGGTTTCAATGGACATGAAATCTCAAAGTGGCTAGTGACTTATCGATGCCAAGCATCAATTGAACATGGAATTGCCAGTTCGGATATGCCTCAAGGGGCAACCTGCGCAGATGCGTTGCTACCGGAACCGGTTCGATGCTTGAGCTCGAGTCGAACCATTGGGCATCGAGCTAAAGTCCGTTCCGGCATTCCCGCTACACGCAGGGCTGGGGTAGTGAGGCGATAAGCAATACGACCGTATACGAATATTGGATGAACAGAGAATTCCGAATTGCTTTTGCTATGAGCCGATCTCGATATCGACTGCATATGTGTATGATGAGTTTGCCGTATGCGGAAGGCATAGAATATGGCTGAACTGGAACCCACTACTGCACGTGAACGAACGGCGCTGGGCAGGGAAGATGCCAGACGAGATGCCAAGTTCGCCTTCGTTTGAGTACCGAAAGAACCGGTGGTACTGTGGTAGCCAAGTCGGTCCTGAGGTTCTTGGGATGAAGGGTGTAGACTTGGAATGTTTCTTCAACCCGACTTCTCGTATTCAGTCACAAATGACGCTTTCGTCCCATTGCGACATCTCGGATTCGTGTTCGGAGGGTCGAGGATCACGATATTCGTTGGCTCCGGATTTCTGCAAAAGGAACTACGAATGAGATGCAGGGAGAAGGGGGATCTGGTGGGGTCTGGGAGTCATTCTTTAATCTCACTGGCTGCAAAACGCGTAGCCGCGTATCTGCAAAACACACGCTTTTTGCAATCGTCGGCGATTGGTAGCACACTCAGCGCTGCGAGTCCAAGCCGCTATACGAGTACACGTCTTGGTAATGCAGATGTCGGAGTTGCGAAGTGATTCTGAGTGCGAGAGAGGACTGCGGGTGCACTGGGCGAGGCCATCATGGGTAGGGCAGGGTGTGGCGAATGAGAATCTGGTGTTTATGTTAGAGGACTCTGAGCCACGATGCCACGCCTTGGTGCTTCGTGCGAGGGATAGGTTGGATGCCATCATCGTACAGCATGATATCTGCATTCGCGTGGGCTTGCGCATGGCCGCAATCGAGTCCCAGACTCCCAGTGGAGAGTCGACGACGCGATTCGCCTCGGGAGGGCGAGTTCGCGAGGGTGTAAAAGGGAGGAGGACGCTGATTCGGTCGGTTGTGCCGTGGAATCTGGATCCCTCCATTCATCCCTGAAGTTTCCTTGCCGCGTCCGGTAGAAGCAGCTTGGCAGCCAATCTCCTGTCCTGTCAATCGTGTAGCCAACCTCCGTGACGGGCTGTGCAATGTGTGTGTGCACACAGACACTGAGAGCTCACCCTCACTCCTCACCTAAGAATCTCACTCTCACTTAACCCTCCTTTGCCCTTTACTTCAACTGTCTACCTATAACCATACGCGGCACCTATATTGTCTGTTACCTTACAACTACGAATAATGCTACTTTAATTCAATACTGTCCAATCTAATAATCTCTCTATCAATCACCGGCCGCGACTGCCCCGTCAATACATGCTGCCGCACGTCTACAGCCAGCTCCAACGCCCCGAAACCCCAGGGTTTCACACTCACAACGACATATCCTGAAGTTACTACAGCGACAGTATCGTAGTAATAGGCCTACGCTCTCCCAGTACCATTCCCAGCGCATGCGCAACATTTCTCTACGCGAACGCCTGCAACCACCTCCCATTCACCCATATCACCCAATACCGCAACCATGCCGCGCAAGAGCGTATGGCTGTTCCTAGCCGTCAACATCGTCTTCATCGTTTTCCTGGTACACAGCGTCTGGACCCTATTATCACTACTCGTGGTCGATGGCTCCAACGATATGATTTCTCGCGCCGAGTTGCCCGGGCCAAACTCTGAAGTGCCCAAGTCGAAAGAGATGCTCATCCCGAAGATAATACACCAAACATACGTTAATAAGAGCATACCGCTTCACTGGCGGGAGGCGCAACAGAGCTGTCTGGACTTGCATGAGGACTATGAGTATAAGGTTGGTGCGAATGCTGCGTGGTGGAGCGAACCTGTCGCTAATATTCGCAATAGCTCTGGACAGATAAGCTGTCGCGCGAGTTCATTGCTGCCGAGTAGGTCACGCCGGCATTTCTTTGGAAAGCTACAGCTAACATCTCCTGCAGATATCCATGGTTTCTCGAAACATTCGATAACTACCAATTCCCTATCCAAAGAGCCGACGCTATACGATACTTTGTTCTCGCCCACTATGGCGGCATCTATATAGACTTGGACGATGCAAGTCTCTTCACAATGCTCTTTCAAATTGCAAAGCTGACCGCAACACAGGGCTGCCAGCGGCGTCTTGATCCACTGCTCACCTATAGTGCTTGGGTTCGCCGTACCGTACCAACAGGCATTTCAAACGATGTGATGGGAAGCATACCTCATCACCCTTTCTTCCTCAAGGTCATAGACGCTCTTCCCCGCTATGACCGCTCCTGGTTCCTCCCGTACATCACCGTCATGTCATCTACTGGTCCCCTCTTCCTGAGCGTCATCTGGAGACACTACAATAGCGCGGGCAAGCTCGCAGACAAGGACAGAGTGCGGATACTTTTCCCCGACGAATATTCCAAACATACTTGGAGCTTTTTCACGCATCACCAAGGAAGCAGCTGGCATCAGAATGATGTAAGACTCATCATGTGGATGAGCCATCACTGGATGCTTGTAACCGTGTTCGGCTTTGCGCTTGGCTTCCTCGTTTTTGGATCATTGTGGTTCTTGTACGGCCGTCTACTCTCGAGTTCATCCAAAGGACAAACCTTGCGCCGCCGATTCACCTTCTGGAGAAGAGTGGCCAAGGTAGCTCACATTGGCTCTCCTACGAAGAACGATTACGAGCTCGTGGTGCGCGATATCGAGGATCCCGACCGGCTAGAGTAAGCGAAGTGACGCGAAAGAGTAGACAATTTCTTCCATGACTGATAATGAGGCGGCCGTGTTGTACATAGGGACGTGTGGCATTTCCGCGCGAATTCTTCATGCTGATGGGAACCATAGAGGCTGATAGTCTCGGAAATGCATTGAGCGATGGTGTTTGGCGTTCTTGTCCATCTCTCGAGAGATGAGATCTTCCCCTCGGGAGCAAAGATTTTGAACTCCCGATCTGACTGGACGCTCCTTGGTTGTTGGGCCGGTCTGAGTCTGTTTCCTCCATTGCTTGGCTTTGTTTTCCTGCACCGGATTATTGCTGGTTGGACTCGAGAGACGAAATTTATGACGCAGAACTATTGTTATTGTCGGCGTGGCTACTAGCTCTTGGAGTGCTGCTGCTAGGTATTCAGTCTTGATCTTTATCTAGAATTGAGACTGCCATCTTCAAGTTGTCTCCTTCGCGGAATTGCTCTCTACTTGTGTACTTGTGTTTCTGTTGCCGTTCTTACCCTTGGACTTCACTACGTGGCGTCAGATAGGCTACCGTGATTCGAAATGGTCCGTACAGATGTCTCTCTGACTCTTTTCTGCTTGCTCATTCTTCCAAATATTTTGTGTGCGATGTTTTTGTTTGCATAGTTTGCGTATGTATTTCTCAGGTACGAGTGTGTATTTTACATGGATTCTGCAACGAGGATGTTAAGTGTGTCTGAGGCCAATTGAGGAGAGGTGTTGCATGTAAAATACTGTATTCTTTCCTGTCAGTTGTGAGGGAATTTTTTCGAGGTCATATAGGTAGAGTTGATTGCGGGCAAGTGAAGAATTGATGGGTTGGTGACTGTCCCCTCTGGAATGATGGCTTTCTTAGCCCGGAGGAAACCTTTTTGCTTTCCGGTGTGTGTGTGAGAGGAGCGCTGGATATTGTCAAGGCAAAGAAGTCGTTGCGACATGAAGCTATTCGTGGGCGAGCACTGGCGTCACGAATGGCACGAATGTTCATCATCACGTCGCGTAGAGAATTCAAAAGTCTGGGGACAGTAATGGCATTTCATTTTGGGTTTTCTCGTTTAGGCTGTCCATTCAATGAGGAACCCGGGTTTCAAAGGCCTGCCGCGCATCGCGGCTGACCGGTGTTAGAAACACGTTCTTTCCATCATGTCTTGTGTGAGTGTGGTAAACTCTCTGTACTCCCTCGATGATGTTGATTTAGACCAAATCTCTCCCGTGGTTCCAGTCATCTCCAATTCGAAACTGCAGGGCCGCTGTGACGTAGTTTGTGCTTGGGTGATCAGTCGTGTGTGCATGGACTTGGCGAATTGGTGGAGCAACAGTGGCGTGGGTGAGATCAAATGGTGGTGGTGGTGGTTTTGTCGGGTATGATTATGCTTGAGCGCCGCATTGTCACTGGATGGTGGTGAAGAGAGGTTGGGCTCGAGGTGCGAGACGTTTACTTGCTGTGGAACAGGTCAGAATCTAATTGAGGAGCCGTTCACAGCTGGAAGACTCACGATCTGGCTCTGGTCTTTCTTCTCTTTCGCTTAAGTCTTCGCTGGCGCTTCTTTCTCCACTTCGCTCTCATCTCGACGGTGGTTCTATTAATTGTGTGAGCGGGGTCGTAGAATAAAAGAAGCTTCGGGACACGCGGGCAGTGAAAGCAGAGGGGCAGCAGCAGCTGATTTTCCCGCATTCGAGTCCCATTGAGCTTGTATCGGGCTATACTTACTATCGAGTAATTGAGTTGGTGATGAGTGATGGGGAAGAGACTGGAGGCCAGAAAGGATTTGGTTATTGTTGTGCGGAGGGAGCTCGGACCATGGCTCGTGCCCCATCTTTGCACGTGAGCAGTCGTCGTGAGGTTAGGCAGACGGAAGTTGGCTCATCTCCATCTCAAATGTCTGCAATCACAATAAGAAACCCTCCATTGTCTTCCGTCCCTAGGCGTGGTAGTCCAGGCGCGCGCGGAAGATGGTCTGCCAGCATGAGGAACGAGACCCAAAGCCAGTAGCCAGTCTGAAGGTCTGGAGTCGCGAAACTGTGAATGCATCTTTTCAGGAAACGGATCAAGCCATGGAAATCTATCCAAGAGACGACTTCTACTTCGGTCGCAATCCATCTTGGTATCGTCAAATAAGCAATCGTTGAGCTGGCATGCACTGACAGAATAGCAAATACAATTGTGCAGACAGAACCATATCCAATAAACATGTTCATATTCATTGCATCGTGTATGAGGAGGATGAGACCTCCGGCATACCGCCACTTGTCTATGTCGAGGATCTCTCCACCAATGGAACATTTCTCACCAGAGCAACCCAGACCTATGAGCGACGTCTCACTCGTGGCCAAAATGGAACTGTACTTCTTTGCGATGGAGATCAGCTTCGCGTCAGCTCATTAATGTTCTTCTATTTCGTGTCTCACTCTTTGCCGCCGCCACAAGACAAGGCTATCGGCTTGAATGAGCTTCAAAGCAGAGAATGCCAGGTGACATCGTGAGCTCACGTGTGTTCTCATACCTAATCTAACAGGCTATAGCTCTTCATAGATCGGTTTGAGATCACCAATCGAGTTTTGGGACTGGGAGGATACGGTTCAGTCTTTGCTGCTATTCATAAAAAGTCGCATCGTCAGCTCGCCTGCAAAGTTGTCGACGTCGACGTCTGCGTTTCAACAAAATCTAAGAAGAAGAAATTGAAGGACGTCAATAGTTCTGGCTCCGAGGACCTGGCCGGTTACACTACCCATGCCAAGTCACGGATGAGCCGAAGCTCCAAGAACCGACAATTGAAAATTCGAGATGAACCCCAATTTCGGGAATTCGAGATACTCAAAGACCTGGACCATCCCAACATCATCAAACTGGAAAAGGTATTCTGGAGCGTCAACACTCTCTACATTTTTCAGGAGCTGGTGACTGGTGGGGACTTATTTTCGTTCATTGAATCCAAGGGCGGCTCACTCTCTGACATTGAAGCCGCTGTCATTCTCCGACAGATTCTCAAGGCCATCGAATACCTTCACGATCGCGACATCGTTCATCGTGATCTAAAGCCGGATAATATACTCGTTACCTCCGCAGCTGAAGGCGCACGTATCGTTGTAACTGACTTCGGCAATGCTCGTTACTTGCCAGAGAACGCTGCTGAGTTGCATGACCTCCCAGCTCGGAAGCGGAGAATGTTCACGGTCGCAGGCACGCTTGAATATGTTGCCCCGTAAGTGCTTCAATTCTGCACGGTGCCTTTATCTAACATGGTTGTTGTAGAGAGGTACATTCATTGAATCCAATGGTCTTAAAAGACGAGGGCTATACCAAAGCAGTGGACATGTGGTCGATTGGCTCAATCACTGCCGCTCTACTCACCGGGGATGTCATTTTCGCGGATAGAGTTGATCCCAGGTTCAGAGACGATCCCCATTTGATGATTGCCCTTGCGGCTAGATGCGACCTCTCCGTCATGGACAGCCCTCATTCGATGTGGCAGAAAGTGGGCAAAAAGCCGAAAGATTTTGTGAAGAAACTGCTTGTGCTTGACGAGACGAAGAGAATGACCGCGACACAAGCTTTGGCCCACGATTGGTTCACGAACAAATACTATGCTGACGAACTGGATGCAGTATATCAGCGTTCGATCGAAGGTTGGGTTCCGCGCCGCAAGGTCTTCCGTCTGGTTGAAGCACTGGACTTGAGCGGACTTCCGCCGCATGAATCTATGGCTGAAAGCTCCACATCCTGCTATTTCCCATCAGAGGCACAAGCACCTTCCCAGCTAAGCTCGACTGGTTGGTTCAAAACCGGTCGCAAAATTCCCCCGGCCGCCTTGCCAAGGATCGAGGAGCTGGATGAAGGTTCTGAACACATTGCAGATGAGCAGATGACGCAGGATTTCGATACGCCGGATTCAGCTATTCCAGACTCGTTTGATGTGCAGGAGAGCATGAGTCAGCTGGCGATAAATCTGTCTGAAGCATCAACAGACTTGCTTGGGGAAGACGAAGAGCTTACTGGTGATGTCACTTTTGATGCGGACCATGAAATGTCTGTCAGTTGCCTGGAAGATGACTATATTGGACCCATACTAGCTCAGTCTTCACTCGAAAAGTCATCGCCTGATGCAACCAAAGTTCCGCAGCGTAACATTCGCAAACGGCAGTTCTCTCCGAGGCCTGATCATGTCAGTATGGCTGCTGTTGAGAGCGTGAATGAGGAAGGCTATCACAGACATGGCACAGCGAAGAGACTACGGTCAGACTGAGTTTCGAGGGAGAATTATTTACACGCTCATCACGCTTACCCTTTTGGCAGAGAATACGAAGTCATTGACTAGATATCATTAAAGGACCTGAATCTCATTTATATTGATAGGTCACTGCTCGTCGTTGAACCTACTTTTAGCTCTCGATATAGCTACCTAGAAAATATATGTGCCATGATGCTTCATGCTGATCACTGGTGAAATGCACAATGCAGTCAGTGAATCATCGCATTAATCGGATAGCCCCTCGAATGAAAGAGGTGAGATGAAGGCCCCAACAACACAATCCTTACATGCTTTCAGAGTACTTTGGAATGCAACCGCTCCACTTCCTTGATATCAACACTAGAGGCTTAGCTGGACGCTCAGGCTAGTCTCCCCAGTCATTCCACCATCCGTCACTGTCATTGCAATCCAATCACTCAACAGGGGTCATCTCATACAATTGAGGGGCGATTCGAGGCCGTGATGACCTTGTCACTGATTTGCAGCTAACATCACCTTGTGCTAAGACCATAGCGAAAGGACGATCATACGCGATGAGCCGTATCTCCCCGACGATGACGGATCCAATTCCAGCTCGTAAAATGAGATCCTCGGAAGCGAAAGAAATCGGCCTATGCAGGCATGGAACCTATTCCAGAATAGTAAAATGAGATTGCACGAACCTTCCACCATAAGTTTCTACGATATATAACCGTTTAAGAGCCACAGATTTCACCCGAAGTTCTAGGAGAAAACTGGGTCCCCTCCACACGTGTGTACCTGGTGCCGATTCAAGTTCATTTGAAAATTTTCAGAATGCATGTGTAAAGATAAATAGCTACCGTAGCATCGGGCCAAATGAACGTTGCTAGGTCGACGTACAACTAGGAAGAGTGATGCCAAGATGGGAAAATTGCTTCATAATTGATCTACGAAGGGGTAATTCACCTTGGAAACTCGGCTTTTCTCTCAACGGTCCATGTTAAACCTGTGGCCTTGGGCGGAAAACGAGAGTACAGTGCTGCCGAAAACTACGCGGACAATTGGCGTTTTCCAAATCAGTTTCCCTGCCTTGTAGCCAAGAAACCGCTATAGGATATTTGATACCGCTGCCGAAATAAAGTCGAGCTTTCGATGTTGCTCGCTTCGCACGGGCCGTTCTCGAGAATGCACATGCTTAGATGATACTTACGCGTACGAAGCCAAGTGAATGGCTTTCCAATTTTCACGCCAAGTGTCTACGTAGTCGTCGTAGTTATCGGCAGCACTATACCCTCGGTAACCACTTACGACGTCCGAGATCATGGTCATGCACTTTACCGCCCTTACTCTCATCCTTGCCTTCTTGATTATGCAAACTCTTGCCGGGGTTTGCTAGAGGAGGCATCCTTACCATACTGTGGTTGCCGGACAAAAAAACGTTATTTGGTGGAGATCTCGGCACAGGTTTCGGCTTCATTTATCTCGTCAATCCCGTGTATCTTACAACCTAATAAACTCATTCTTTCATTCATTCTTTCACGCTATCTACCACATAATGACTGACGTGGCCGTAAAAGAGAGATTACATAAACACCAAAAAAACGCCATTACGGCTTGTATACAGCTTCACATATTGCCGACTTTATGGCCGAGGGTTCCACTAAATAACGTTCTTTTGGCATGCAACCACAGTAGACGCTCACAGGAGGGCCGGCCAAGCCTGCGATTTACTGTGTTCTGTGGTACTGCGGAGGCGGCACGATGGCGCGAATGGAGGCATTTCCGATAGCTAGGGACAGGGAGGCTTTTGCTTCTCGGAAAATGGTAAGGCGAACTGACTACTGCTAGGGTCTGAATCCCTAATCAAAAACCTACGAAGAGATACTGGGTACTACGTAATCAATCTACAAGTTCAGCCTGACATACTAAAGTCTCCCTACCTGACGAGGTCTTTATCACATGCTATTGTACCTCCACGATCAACAAGGACAAACGTACAGCCTATCAGGGGAAATAAAGGTTAATTCGCACCCCCCTGTCACTTCCCTTACCAAACCACGCCCAATAATCCATAAGTATAGAGAAAGTAGACTTATTCGAAAGAGAAAGAAGAGGAGAAGAAAGTGCTCGATATCCGAGAGGGAATTACTCGAAGGGCAGAGAGAGAAAACGTAAAGACGTATCGATGTACGGGCCCTAGCTGGGGTCACAATTAACCTTTATTTCCCCTGATAGGTTGTAAGTCGGCTTCTCCCGACGATCTGAGGGCCAAAATAGCGAGATTGTACGACCCGCAGTATCGTCAACACGTTATCACGAGAATTTTAATGAGATGCCCATAAAACCAAGCATGGAAGAGCAAATTAGTGGGCCGAGATCTTCTGATTGATCTTGACGGCGTGGGTCAAGTCGGATAAAGATTCTGCTTTGCAGACCTAGATTTCAGACTATTAGAAGAGGACGACCTGCGCTGTTCTGCTTGACCGCGAAACCACAATCCTCCCGTTCATCGATAATCACAATGCGTACCACCTCCTACCTCCTCGCCACACTCCTCACTGTGGTACCAGGTCCAATCTTCGCAAGAGACTGCACCCATCTCGAAGTAGTCTACCATATCCCGTGCACTAAGGAGTTCGTGTGCAGTAAGACACGCCTTCTTTAGTAGAAGCTCAAGTCTAATCATCCACAGTGGGCGGCAATAACAACCTAGATGCTCTCACAAATTATTCCTTGATAAAGAACGCGCAGCAATGGGAAAAATGGATCAAAGAGAAGGGAGGACCCGGCTGCGGCGGTAAATGCACTGCTCCTATACCGTGGACACCGAGGTTCGGAATTGGGTCTGCGTGGGGGGTAGTTTGTCAAGCAGCACGCGCGAGGAGGGACCCCTGGCACCATGGTATGCCTGAAGCAATAATCGGGTTCGCTAGGTCGGTTGGCACTCCGTGCAATGTCTTTTGCGATCCGCCGCCCGGTTCCCGTACAGGCTGTGATTTTGTGGTAAGTGATGGTAGATACCCATACCTTGCGTCACTAACTTTGTGATAGTACGGCTTTTGCTAGAGGCAGGGAGAGCTGTACGGAAGGCTAAAACTTTGGTTTTCAGGAACGTATTTGTAGTAGTTAGCAAAAAGAATGTTAATACGTTGATTATTCCAAGCATAGAAGATCAATTTATAGCTTATACATGGGCTCCAATTGGCTGTCGTAGCCTCACCTCGGTTTCGCTCGAGTGCCGCTCACTTCCACGGATCGAATTAATGACGATCCTTCTGCTGGCTACCAAGCTACAGAAGACGATCTATTCTGGCCCAGATTTTGCTCTCGCTATACATTCCTACGTGTCCCCATCTCGAATTTACAACAACATCCACCTTCAAGTTTTCAACACCTCCCACCATCAACAATGCGATTCACTCATCTCGCTCTCGTCACGCTTCTCAACTTCTCCGCCCTCAGCAGCGCCTCAATTTGTGTGGATCCACCCCCTGAATGCAGAAGCGGTATCCCAAAATCGATTTGGGCCGCGGTATGTATCTCCATATCGTACAAAGGACCTTCGAGGCTGACTGAAAGTATCAGTGTGGCAAAAATCAGAGTGAATGCCAAAAGGGGACAAAATGTCCGGAGAGACGAAACCATCATTGCTGTAGGATCGAAACTGGTAATGGCGAGGATGGGCCTTCCTCATATGTGGAGGAGTACTGCATTCAGTGATGGTCTTGTGGAGCATGCTTAGCAGGTTTGTCAATGACGTGAAGCTGTGTATCTATGTATAAGACTAACGGGTGCCATAGGGTCTCCACGATTGTGTAACAAGAAAAGGATGGGTTGCTAGCTTCTATGAGTCTCTCTTTGAATGTCTCCTCAAGCTGCTGGTCTTTGGAGTTGTCTCGGTTGGGTCGAGGTGGTAGGCGTCATTTTGGTAGATTTCAACCTTGATATTTGGTATTGATCGGTTTGTGTGACGCTATGATAGAAGGACCGGGAACAACTGGAACCGAAGCCACCCCCTTATTACGCAAACCCTTGTCCAAATCATATGCAAGGAGAATACTTCTACACCAGGCCGTCCCTTTCAAGACCGGAATACTCTGAACTTCAAACGGTTAGGTGTATTTTTGCAGTGTGGATTTTTACTACTTGTCAAAGCCCCCCAAACAAGATCTCGATATGCTTTTAGAAGACCTTGGGATACAACCGCTCCACTGCCTCAATGTCACCTTTGGAAGGCTTAGCTGGACTTTTAGCCCATAAAGCCGCCTCTCCAACTATTCCCTTCTTCGACAATACAATTTTGCCAGACCTCACGCTCGAGTACAGCATCACAGAATCCCAATCGAAAACCCCAGCACTAACAACCGAATCGCGTTCCCCGGTGACGTCAATCTTCGACGGAGTGGAGCCAGGCTGCCCAGGCATAAATTTGAATGGCACATAAGCATCAGCTGCGAAGTTTGGTGGCGGTGGATATGACGGTGGGTGGATTGGTACAGCGCCCGAAGCGGCTTGGTCTATCATCGAGTTGATAATAAAGTCGTTACACACATCGTCCATTGTGACTGTTTGGCCTGTGTAGGGGTGTGGGAAAGGGTAGCTTTGGAGCCAGGCTTTAACGTCGTAATAGTTGGGGAGGTTATCGCAGTGAAAGGTCAGGTACTGGGACGCGTCTTTGCGCTGATGTTCGTGCATGAGCCCTAGGATATGTCCTGAAAGCTATCCATCAATTTGATATGCGCGGTAGATGTGAAACTGACACTCACCAAGTTCATGTACTATGCCGTGAAAGGTAAGCTCGGTTGTCGGGTTGCCATGCTCGTGAGATCCATCTCGAGCATCGAAATCCAGTGTATGCCAATTGTCAATATTGGTCTTGTCGAAAGGTGCCTCGTATCCGAAAGATGTTTCCCTGATATTCCTAGTGTTCTCCTTTACTATGACAACATGCGTTCCAAAATCCGGATTGGGCTCATAGTTTCCATTAAGTGATAAAACCTGTTTGAAGCAAAGCACGCTCTTGGTGATCGCGAAATGCACTCCACGACCTTCCCCCAATGCGTCGTGCCATCGCTTGATCCCCTCGTTGACCACGTCTCGTAAGGAGTCTCTCGAAGCAGCATTGTAAAAGCACAACATGATTACAATGGGGCATCCTGGACCTCTGGCCTGATTGTTGGCTGCGTTCGCCCAATGGAATCGGGACTGCTTGTCAATTGAGACGGATCGTTTGAGCAATGTCTTTGGGAAGAACTCGCGTTTGAGCCAGCGGGTACGCTCGGTGCCATCGCTATCAACAAAGACTGTGTAGTTGTGTAGAACGAGCTGACCGCTGGCGCTCGTTCTCACAGAAACTTCAGTTGACCAATGGGTGTTGTAATATTCATCTTCAGTAAGACGAGGCGTCAAGGTTTGACGGCCGACCATGCCCTTTCGAAGTGCAGAGATGGAGACAGCAAGCACTAGAAATAGCGAAGGTAGCAGAACTTTCATCGTAAACGAAAAGTAAAGAGAGGACAGCTGGAGTTGACAGAAAAGGAGGAAAGTTCTCTCCGCGAGCCAGCACGTAGGTTTTGACTCAACGCAGAATCGAGGGCTCCATCCTGCTATTTCGTCGATTCAAGTGTGCTATCACGAAGTCTGCAAGCGAGGCTCTTGACAAGTAAGGAGATGACACACCTTTCGTTCCTGGTGATTACACCACAGCACAGGAAGCACAGGGAGACAGCTCACGACGCTCGAATCGATCACGGACCTGTATTTCCTGGCATGAGAAAATCCCCATTGACGTGCTTATGGTGCACAAGGTGCTTCCTGAGAGCAGGCACACGATTTTGCAACAAAGATTCAGAAGTAGCCACGGTGTTTACCGGCCCAGAGACATGGGGCTTGTGAGTGAAAGAGGGGACAAGATCAGGAAATCTGTCAACAGAATCCAGTTGTACAAGGGAGAGTGAAAGATAATGACTGATAACTAAAACTCTTTGATGAGTTTGGTACCGGAGTCCGAGCTCTGGGTCTTATTCGCACAGTCACGGGACAGCCTCAAGTCAGCCCGAGTCAACTCTTCGTCAGTCTTACATTCTCATCTTAAGACATCAAGTCTTCTTAATTTGCGTTTAATAATCCAGGACGGCCGGGACATCCATATATCCAGTCCGCGGAAAAAGATGGCCGCGTCACTCATCCATCTCGAAAGCTCCAACGATCCCAGACCAGAGGAAATGGTATCGAAAACAAACCCATCAAACATTGGCTTCGATCCTACGGATTTGACGAATGCGCCACCGATATTTCAACTCCCTGATGAGATCTGGCTTTCCATCTTCTCAACCCCCTGTACCTTCGACGCGGCCTATTTTCTCCGAGTCGTCGAGAATACCTTGAAAAATCCAAATCTCACGTCCTCTTGCATATTTCGCGCCGATATCTTCTACGATAGCATTAATGAAGTTAAAAGGCTAGGTCATGGCGGCCTCGAGGAAGGATTCGTGAAATACATGAAGCCGGAATTGAGGCCAAAGAATGCTAGGCTTGCCGGCTTCGACCATCAGAGGACCATCGTAAGAAAGATGGTTCCCCGGAATCCGCAGCTGGATAAAGCTCTCGTTCAGACGTGTCACATATTTTGTCAAAAGAGCGAGGATGGGAAAAAGGAGAAGCATGTTCTGCTCATGATTCCTCATGTGTCGACCCCTGACGAGATACCATTTTACCATCCGTCAGTCCAATCGTTAGCTCTAGTTCATTCTTGGGACGAAGCAACGAAGACGGGTGAACTTTCCGTCCATTATCGAATGTTTCATGGGGTGGAGATGAGTTTGAACAACAGATTGCAAAGGACTGCGTTGAACTATCTGAAGATAATACACAAGCACGGTGTGGGACAGCAAGCAGGTTACACCAAGCGCGTGCTCCACGATCAAATCGTCCCACAATCCAAGTTTCAAGATACATACACAAGGCTCAAAATCAAGCACGCAAAGATCCTGATCGGAGATTGGGTCGAGCAAACAGACCCCACGAAACACGTCTTTGAAGATTTGGGAATTGCTGCTTTTCTGATAGAGCTATGGGAGCAGATGTATGGAATCGCCGGTGCCTCAAAGCCGACTTCGAGTCCAGGAGCACCTTCAGTGAAAACCAAGAAAAGTTTCCCAGGCTTCGTCGACATTGGCTGCGGTAATGGAGTCCTCGTCAACGTTCTGAACCAAGAAGGCTATACAGGCTGGGGCTTCGACGCTCGCCGTCGGAAAACATGGTCAACATTTCCGCCAGAGATTCAGGAGAAACTCAAAGAACTGATTCTCGTTCCTCAAATCTTGCAGGATTTCATGTCTCCGGAAGCAGCGGAGGAAATGAGCGACACAACAAAATACCACAATGGCGAGTTTGCAAAGGGGACTTTCATCGTATCGAATCATGCTGACGAGTTGACGCCATGGACGCCCTTGCTCGCATTCCAGAACCGGAGTCCGTTCATAGCGATACCATGCTGCTCCCACAAATTATCCGGAACCCGTACACGTTTCAACGACCGCGACATCCCCTCCACCACTCCAATGACACGATCCCCAGAAACCGCGATTCTAGAATCCAACCAGCCACCCTCCACCGACATCTTGAAAGAAAACAACCCCTCACCAATCTCCCCACACGCAGCATCAGACTCATCGCCAACATCGGTACCAAACCCAAACCCAAACCCAAACCCAAACCCAAACCCACCCACCAACTCCCAGCCACCTCACCAACCCAACACCCAAAAACAACCATCAGCCTACCAATCCCTAACCACCTACACCACCCGTCTAGCAAACGACCTCGGTTTCCACCCGGAGAAGGAAATGCTGCGGATACCCAGTACACGCAACGCCGCCATCGTGGGTCGTTCGCACCGTGACGTCCTTCGCGGAAGCGAAGGGGACTGGGATGAGGAAGCGGAGGGTTTGGTGAGGAAGGAGAGGATACGGGCTTTGGTACAGAGGGAAGTGGGAGAGTTGGAATTTGTGGCGAGGGAGTGGATGGAGAGGGCGAGGGTTATTGCTGGGAATGGGAAGGGAGGAGGTGGTGGGGCGCATTGATTAGTATTTGCCGTCACGACTGTGGCTGTCAGTGGGTAGAGATGGAGACATGTATTTATGCTCGGCGCTGTTCGTCAATCGGATTCCAGCGGTGAGAATACACATCAGGTAGACACAGCGCCTTTCCTTTCCTCCTTCAAGACTTGTGAGCTAGATCCCAGGTCCTGATTCCTTAATGGAGCTCTACACGTACGTCAACCTTGGCCAGTCAGTTTTTCCCTGGCGCAGGAGATGGATTCGCAATGTCTGTTTGGTGGTCTCCGAGTCCGCGATCAACGGTGATTACGTCCCGGCAGTTCCGGTCTCCATGAAGGACAGGAATGACCGCACTCACGGTAGCAGCATATAGCGCAGACCAAGAAGAAGGAGGCAAAGTATCATCAGACCAGTGACCATTCTTCATGCTATCCAGGCAGTTCGAAAAAAGTTCTACTCCAGCCAGTGTCAATGAGAAAAAAAAAGAGAATGCCAGTATCTAGTACATTCATACACGAGATTCCATGTCGTGCACACACACAAAAACTTTTGCCCAGCCCGCAAGGAAACGAAAAAAGAACTCCGTGAATCTCAAACAGTGATGTGAAGCTAATCCAACGGAATGCCTTCGTACTCGCCATACCCGAGTGCCAGGTTCATGTTCTGCAGACATTGCGTGGCAGCGCCCTTGAGCAGGTTATCTATGGTAGCGTTAACTACGACCCTCTTCCCGCCCGAGTGGACAGCGAATCCTCCGACTTCGACGCCGTGCTTGCCGGCGATGTTCTTGACTGACGGAGACTCTCCAATGACCTTGACGAGTTTCTCGCCTGCGTATCGGTCTTGGTAGATTTGGCGGATGTCGCGAGACCTCATGGTTTCTGAGAGAGGGATGTTGATGGTGTGCTGCAAGAGTCAGTCTACAATATCGACCACACCTGCAACGCCCGATTCGGGACCGACATCGGTAATCTCCTGGCAACCTGGTGTTGATACAAGGCCAGAAGATAATCGATGTTGATTTTGAATCCGAGTTTGATGTTTGAAGACAGTTCACTGATTGTCAACTTACGTGAATGCCCTGAAACCACATAGCCACATGAGGAATGAACGCAACCTCAGTGCCGAGTTGGGTGCTGATCTCCTTCTCATGGATGTGATCCGTCAAGCTGTAAGGAATAAGGTTGTTCTCCAAGTTCTTAGTATCGTTCTTTGGGCTAGGTTTTGTGCCAGCACCAGAGTAACCACTGACACCAAACACAGTCGGTTGACCGCCCAAGAATTTTACTAGCGGCGCAATTCCGATCTGAGCGGCCGTTGCGTAGCAACCAGGGTTGGCGATACGCTTCGCCACAGCAATCTTGGAACGGCTGACCAGTTCGGGAAGTCCGTAGGTCCATGATGGATCAAAGCGATAATCGGCGCTCAAGTCGACGATCAATGAGTCCTTGCCGGCAGCGTCAATCGCGTCGACGAACGGCTTACAGACACCGTTAGGCAGAGCCATAATCCAGCAGTCGATGGCGCCTTCTTCGGCCATTTTGCGGACATCTTCCGGAGCAAGATTCTCGTAGATGATTTCGCGTTTGCTATAACCTTCAAGCCTCTTTCCCGCAAGCTCTCTCGAAGAGACATGGCGGAGGTCCAAATTCGGATGCTTGTTAAAGAGGTTGATCAGAGCTTGTCCAGTGTAGCCACGGGCGCCGATTAAAGCAACCTTAGCCGGGTAATCTCTGCTCTTCATCTTGTTGCCATGTGGCGGGTTGGGGTTTGTGGAGGTCGCATATCCTCGGCCAGCCTTGAATATGCGTTGCTGGAACTTCACCCGTGGTCTTTGAGTACTAGACGAAGTCCGCGCACTGGTGGAATATGATCTGCTCGCATTACTTGCCTTCTTGGCTACACACGCAGGTTAGCTCTTTCTGTAGCCAGCTTTCCAAGTATGTGAAGTATGCAGTTCGTTTGAGATACTTTGACACAAAGTCGAAATAGATGACTTTCTGGAAAAACGACCGTGGTAGTTGCGACCAGAAATCTATCAATGCCGATGTCGTGTTGAGAGTCACAACTTTCAAAACAAAACCGGTAGACTCACCCGCTAGTCCGCTTTCTCTGATTCTGATTGCGGCGTCCGCTGCACGTTTCAGCTGAGACTCGAGGTTGATGTCGCCAAACATCCGCCTGCCATTTTTCGAAAATTCGGTCATCAGCCCGCTGACTGCCTCTGCCGTGCCAATGCCGTACCAGAAGAGAACTTCTCCATTGCTGGAAAAGCTTCCCTCGGACCTGTCAAAGAACCAGGTTAAATTCTCGTCATCCTGGCTTACTGTCCACATGAGCTTCGGGTGGTCTTTCTTAAGGTTTTGGAACACATTGTCAGCCGTATTAGATAGCCATCCAGCCTTAGTGATGTTCAGTGTGGCCAGATGAGCAATTTCAGATCCGTCAACCGGCGGAAGCACGATTCCGAGTGCCTCCATAGAATCGTCAAAGTATGCCTTGAATTCGCGTCGAGAGAGATTCTCTACATATCGATCGACAACAGCCGCTACATGATTGGATTAGCTTACGCCTCTTCTGGAGCTGAAACAATACCGCTCTGCAATTCCAGAAATGCCTTAAGTAGATCGAGATCGATAGACTTCTGGCAGCTTTCGGGAAGTCCCACGCCGAAGATCTATCGATATCGATCTCACACTCGTAATGAAATTTGTAAGACAAGAAACAGAGTTACAATCGAGGAAAGAACTTGGTAGGCCTACCTGCATCTAGACCTTCACGATCGCGGACAAGAACCTTCTTAAGGTTGGTCAAATCACCAAGGTCACTGAGTGAACTTGCTTTATTGAGCTTGTTCCCTCGGCGAATCAAAGTGCCAGCGCCGGTATCAGTGAACAGCTCTCGTTGCAAATGATCTGGGTGTATGATAGCCACGCTGGAAGACTTTGGCAGGTCGTCCAAGAGGGCTTTCAGTTCCTTGATCTTTAAACGGGTTCCATAGCGGACCCATGGTTCCTGCATCAGACCTTCATATTCCTCATCCAGATTGATCGCGGAGATCTTCTTGCCTGTTTCGCCATGGAATAGACCGCCCTTCTCAGAGAGATATACGGTCTTCAGTGGCTGAATAGCACGTGCTATCTCTCCAGCGGCGACATCAGCATTCACGTTCAAAACCTGGCCTTCGACGCTCTCAGCCATGGAGGTCAAGATTGGTAAACTGCCATTGGCAATCGCGTCCTCTATTGGCTTCTTGTCCACATGGGTGATCTTGCCCACGAATTTCCACTTCTCTTTGTCCAAGTAATCCGCGGTGAGTACGCCCGAAGTGATTGGCCAAGCTGAGACACCTCGCTCGCTGAGGGCTTGAACGAGCTTGAGATTCTCGTGGAGAAAAAGTCTTCGTGCAATTCCCAGTGTCTTGCCATCAGTGATTCGAATACCCTCCTCGTACTCCGGCTCGACACCAGCATCCTCGAGAAGCTTATTCAGTTGAGGCCCACCGCCGTGCACGATGACTGGATACAATCCCATGTCATACAATTGCTTCAATGCTTCTACCAAGCTGTCCAGGTAATCAGTGAGAATAGCACCTCCAACTTTAATCACAGCAAATTGCGGAGAAGAAACGGAGCTGAATTGTGCCAGATATTGTTGGATTTCCCTCTTGGAACTGATCTGGTTGAGGACACCCAGAACAGCATTACGAGCTCGCTGATTGTTCTCTTCTGTGGCATACTGGCGGATCTGCACTGGAGTAGTGCGGGCAACGATTCGGAGCGTGTTGGAGGTAGAGGGGGTTGTGCGGGTACGGCACAAGGTGCGAGCTGCCTGCCGGCGAGCGGATGAGAGCATGGCGGCGGTGATTGGAAGACCGGAGAGAGAGGAGGAATTGGGAGGTCAAGATCTAGAAGAAGAGGTCAGTCGGAATTCGAGGAGAGGTTCTCAACTAAGTATCTATTGTATGAGGCATTTGACGCGCAACGCATACATACCGATACTAGTACCTGAGTCAATCACTCATGCGCGCGCCCTCATTCTCTGCTCGCTATGGTAGCCTGTGACCTTGGAATGTCTTCAGAGCGATTGTAAGTGGTGGGACGTCGACA
The DNA here is from genome assembly GCA_007735645.1 of Venturia effusa. Lineage (NCBI taxonomy): Eukaryota > Fungi > Ascomycota > Dothideomycetes > Venturiales > Venturiaceae > Venturia > Venturia effusa. The sequence continues at coordinate 1,292,634 of CP042188.1, read as the reverse complement.
ATGACAGGCAAATCAAGGAAAGAGATGTGGTAAATTGCCCGCGACTTTGTCCATGAGAGGGGTGCTGAACTTGGAAGGGTTGTGGATATGCACAATCCACCTCCGAAAATTTGCTACTCTAGCACCCCGCAGCATGCTGCATAGTAGCAGGGATAATTCTTTTCGACAAGCATGCGCAGTTGACGAAAATTCGTTGCCCTGTCTGAGAACGTGTGGATTGCTGAGACCCGTGAACTGGAAGATTTTTATCATGCGGCCTCGACTATCAAAAGTGGATTCGGGCCCATTGGCAGTCGCCTTCACGGTCTGGCACTATCACGAAACTAGCATGGCGAACAACATTGAATAAGATTTCTGCCAATTCTCGGTCCGTAGTAACGCCAAGTCTTGAGGGAATCAGTAGTAAAAGCACAAAGGGGTCGTCCATCGCTCCCATCGATATCCATTCTTCCCCAGAAATTGTTGCAAGAGGTACATATGCAATCCGGCAAAGCATAACCATCTCCCAGTAGTCGTGTCAACGTAACCGCAAGAAGGGCTTATGCCAGCGGGTTTGCATGAGGGAACGCTACAATCATAAAGGCTTCTCCAAATCGACTCCTTCCTGATGGCCGCCATCATCGACTAATGAGTATCGCGAGAGCACTCTCGGCAGCGCATTAGTATGCATTTCGACCATCTTTTGCTTGCTCTATTTCTTGCTCGTGACGACTACCACCTGTTAGCATGTGCGTGATTGTGTCGCTTCCAACCGTCACTCACTCGGCACGACAATGACAATGATCAGGAGGATGGCAACGCCCCCAATAATGCACATCCGCATCTTCATGTCCTTCCACCACATCTGCTTTCGAACTCGGTTCGCGCCTCTTCGAAATCCCTGGGCCGAGACTGCTAGGTTGTCCGTCTTGTCTTGGAGAGAGTCAAGGCGCTCACCGCGTTCCGAAACCTTGTTGATGTTGTCGCGCATGATACCGACTGTGCTGTCAATTTCCTATACGTTATCGCGTTAGTGAGTTTGATGCAAATGCGGGTTCTGGGTAGTCCAGGTAGAGTCTTCCGATGACGTTGAGTGCTCAGTGTCGCCGTAGGGGTTTTCGTTATGCTGAAAAGCCATTGCGCCAAAAGCGTGCTCTTGTGGTTTACACTTCAACTCATTTGATCATCTGCAGTTGCTTGCTCCGGTATGTGATAGTCGCTGAAGCCAGAGGCACGCAACGTATACGTGAAGATTGAGATTACGAACGACAATCCGGAAGTGCCAAGCATGCCAGATTGGGCTGACGTGGTGAGAGCGGCGACATCGAGCCTACGAGATGGTGGTCTTGTGCAGTGTCCCAGAGCGGCAGTTTTCGACGCGAAAGTAGAAAGAACGCATTGACTTACAGCTTGAAGAGCGGCTGTACGGTTGTTGCCTGCGCCGGCAGCTCCTCCCGCGGCATTGCCTGACGGGATGTAGGGGTCATATGGAGTGTTGTTGTGGTCGGCCATTGCGTGAGGGTTGTGTTTTGGTGATTCTAGGTAGGTAGAGATACTATGAGCGCTCTGCGTCGCTGGTTAACCGGTCGTTGATGGACGCGAGTGTGTGTTGCTGGGGAGTGGTTGAGTTTAGGGTTCCGGCCTGAGACGGGAATAGTTTGGGAAGGAAGTGGCTTGCCAGGCGTGACGAGCGTATATGCGCGCAACTTGACTTGTGTAGCTACTGGTATCGGTCGCGAGAGATGAAATGGTGGACGCTGGTGAAGTATGTAGGTTGGACGGGAGATGGTGAAGATGGGCGAGATCTTCGCTGACACAAGCTGATGAGCCTCTGGCTCTAGTACCGTTCAGGGACGTCACGTGTGGTGAGAGGAACAATGGCCGCCGATTTACAAAGAGCGAGGCTGAGCAGGTGGCGGGCAGGAGGCAGTGGCCGGATAGAAGATTCCAGTGACGAAGACAGTAGTGGAGGTGCTTGCGGACTGCAGTGTCTCTCATTGTCCTTTTTCGTTCATGTCTCTGTCCCTGGCAATATTCCGCCCGAAGCGGGAGATGTCGTTCCTGCGCTCCGAGTCGCTTCTGGGATCATTGGGTTCTTGAATGGACGCTCAACTTTAGTACTGACACACTACTCGTCGCGAAGGAGGAGGCCATTTGCCGTCCAATCATTCCGCGAGCAGCGAACCGGCCGCGTAGTCTGCCTCGGTGCTTCTTTGCCAATTCCACCGTCGATACGGGCTCTCTTATTGAATAGTCCGTCAAGGTACCGTTCTCCTTGGCTACATACTCGTACGCGTGTATCTGAGTCTGACAAAGGTCGAGCGGATTCAAAGCAGAGCTGACAGTACACATCTTCATACTCATACTACCTCTCTCACTCGCTAAGCGCCCCTTCCCCTTCCCTCCCCTTGCTGGAATCAATCGCCCATCCCCCAGGTTTTTAGCGCATCACCGCTAGGGCGAGGCCTTCCGAGCTTCCACATTTCACCCTCACTCATCACCACCACAAAAACACAGCCAGACCAGATCCCACGTCCCTCGTTCGCCAGGCCTGCCAGTCGCTCTAGACTCATCATCAACAACAACATACACGTACTTCTAATACTCAGATATCGGCCTGTAAGCCATCAGCGCCTTCCGGACTTTGTACCATCTTCCGACACCCGCGACCCCCCAGCCCCTTCTTTCAATCTCCACGCCACAGCAACCACGACTTTTGTGTAATATTTAATCAACACCTGGCCTTATCGATAGTTGCGCACTCTCGGCAAAGCAGGACAGCACTGATCGAACAACGACCGTATCCGAGTTACTTCGGCCTCGTTGACGCTGGCGTTGACCGCGCCCGAGTACTCTTCTCCGGAAAACTCATCGGGGGTCCAAAACAAGTGATTTCAAAATGAAGCTCCCACGAAGACCATCAAATCTGCTATTCGCTCTGATAGCGAGTGCTGGGATTACGCAAGCCGCTATCACGTTTGATGTCACCCAGCCTGGTGCGTTGTTTGGTGTTCTGCGAGCGATCAATTGAGCTAACATCGCCCATAGATACCCTCAAGGCCGCGGCCTCGACGATCGCTTACGGCATGGTATCATACTACACTGGTAATCGGACTGGCGACGTACCTGGCAATTTACCGGCGCCATACTACTGGTGGGAGGCGGGTGCCATGTTTGGCACGTTGGTAGACTATTGGTATTACACCGGAAACACAGAATACAACGACATCACGACACAGGCGCTATTATTCCAGACGGGTCCCAACGCTGATTACATGCCTCCCAACCAAACGAAGACTCTTGGAAATGACGATCAAGGGTTCTGGGGCTTAGCTGCGATGTCTGCTGCCGAAGCCAACTTCCCAAACCCTCCGGCAGACAAACCACAATGGCTTGCGCTCGCACAGGCCGTATTCAACACACAAGCTCCAAGATGGGACCCATCGACGTGTGGCGGTGGCTTGAGATGGCAGATTTTCACTTTCAACAACGGTTACAACTACAAAAACACAATCTCCAATGGTTGCTTTTTCAACCTGGCTGCACGCCTAGCGAGATATACCGGCAACACGACGTATATTGAAAATGCCAACAAGGTGTGGGATTGGACAGAAGCCATTGGGCTTTTGAGCAGCGATTTCCATTTCTATGACGGCACGGATGATACCATCAATTGCACTCAGCTCAACCACATTCAATGGACCTACAATGCTGGAGTGTACTTACTGGGTGCCGCAACCATGTACAACATAGTAAGTGATGGTCGATTTTGGTTGAAACGATTGCGTGCTAACATCAATTAAAGTCTGCCGAAGGTAGCGCTGACCAGACAAAGTGGAAAGGCCGAGTAGACGGCATCATAAAAGGACTTGACGTCTTCTTCGAGAATCAAATCATGAAGGAGGTCGCCTGCGAGGACAATGGCAAGTGCAATGTTGATCAACGCTCGTTCAAGGCCTATCTCGCTCGTTGGATGGCAGCCACCACCAAAGTTGCGCCATTTACCCATGACACTATTATGGCCTATCTTAGGACATCCGCTAAAGCGGCTGCTGCAACTTGTACAGCTGGAGCTGACCAAAATCAATGCGGTCTGAACTGGAGAACAGGAACTAACGATGGGTCCATGGGAGTCGGAGAACAAATGTCGGCGCTTGAAGTAGTTCAGAGCAACCTCATCGATCTGGTTGCGGGACCAGTCACGAACAGTACCGGAGGAACTTCCAAGGGCAATAACGCGGCTGGATCGAACTCCAACGACAACCCATCGACGTTTGACGACATCACGAGTGGCGACAAGGCAGGTGCGGGAATTCTGACGACTTTGATACTCGTGTTGCTATTCGGTGGAGCGTGGTGGATGGCTTTGAAGTGAGCGCTGATTGCATTGGCGGTTTCCGATCTTTTTCTCTTTTTGTCCGCGGACACTTTTCTTGCTCACAGTCACTGAGTTGGGATATCAAGGGTCGGTGTTGATACACATGGCTTGGGTCTTCAATTATCATCTTTTTACACGTACTCCTTGCGATCCCACTGCGGGCCAGCAGTCGAGTAACTGTTCAGGAACTTGCTGAAGGCATTTCCAATTCGCTGTGCCATATTGCCATTTTCTAGATGTTGACTGTTGTTTTGTCACGTCTACCTATGATTTGTAAACGCTTTCCTTTACCGCTTGAAAAGGCTCCCAAACACTCCAGGTAAGTAGGATCACGTCAACGATTCTCTAATCCAAGTGACGGTTACACGATTATCATACTTGCTTCTCGCCTATATCAACCGTATCACATCGCAGCAGTGGAAAGCTGTCTCACAGAAATTATGAATTGGCGTGTTTACGCTCGTGGCGAGGTTGTAATGGATCACGGCCGCGATGTGTTGTGGATACTACTAGTAGTTGTAGATGCAGTGCTCTGAACCAACTGGTCGCGTTATTGTTTTGGTGTTTTGGATGGAACGAGGGATTGGAGTAGAGAGGGGTCTGATATGATTTGTAGAAATACCTGAATGTGGGTTATGACTTTAGTTGGCGTGGATCTTGTGAGTGATGCACTCGCCTTTCTTAGTTGGACATCGTTGGTATAAGTATTTCCTCGTTGATCGTAATTCTCATTGCGTGTATGGAAGCATTTTTTGAAGAAAGAATTCGTTTTGGTTTGGTCCGTGTGGAAGAGGGAGGAGGAGTTGTACCTAGGTATGGGGGGATTACTGCTATGATGTGGAATGTAGGTGATGTAGTGGAGAGAATGATGTAATGGTAGAGTTGGAGATGGAAGGTTTGGATGATTACTAGAGTGTGTTTCTATAATAAAGAGTCTTAAAACGTCAACCAAGAAGACTTGCACATGAGTACTGTGCTGTTGAAGGCGGTCGGTGACCCAACCACGACCCGTCGCTTATCTTCTCCAGCTCATTATCAGATCCTGGTACATGGAATTGACGATTTTAGAAAGGCCATGTGTGTCCACTCAACTCAGCGCGCTATTGAACAATATCCCGTCTGCTGCCTGCCAGAACATACCAGTAAGATATCTACTACTGATAGGCCGTAGCTCCGCATTGGTGCTTAGATGAGAGATATTTGCTGAAATAGTGACGCGTCCTTTGAGTAGAGACGTTCAACACTAGTCTTCGACCATTCCACGTTTCTGTATGAGTACATCGTCAACCTAGGTGTTGATGTGTAGTGCCTTACCAAGATAGGTGCGACAATAGGTAGAACGGGAAGAGTGATGAGTCACGCTGGACAGAACCCGACGATTTTTCGGCTAGGTAGGTAGCATAGTGTTACCCACCCGTCTAGCGGTTTGAACTCTATCACGCCATTATTCACCAAAGATTTGTCCCTGATCAGCAGCGAAGAACCCGATTCGAAGGTTTCTGGATGTCCACTCCCGCGTGGACTCCGTCCAGATGTCCTCGGAGATAATCTGTTGGACTCCCCATTCCGATGGCTGGCTGGGCTGCATGGTGTCGTGTAATGTGGAGGCTTCCTTTGTGGGGGTGAAGTCTCATTTTCCAGCTCCTGAGACCTGCAGTCCACTACTGGGTGTGTTCTGGATATCTGGACTTTCCTGATCCCGCTTTGGGGACGCTAGAATACGATGGGTTGGTCGCGTCGGGAGGACGATGTCAAATACCTGCGTTCATTCTCGTCGACGATGTGTTTGTTCTGGGCTGTCAAGCAGACCTTCTGCAGTCTTCCATTGATGTTTCAAGACCAAGCACATACAGCGACCAGAGATCGGTATCACCGCGGACGGAAAGGACTTCACCCCAGAGAAGCAGCCTGCACATGATTCCCGTCCTTGAGGTTGTGGCATGTACAGACTCGCTCTTTTTGCCTTTGTCAAGGGCTTGGATCATCAATGATCTAAATTTGCACAGGTTACTTTGACGACTGCAGCTGGACAAGCCAACAGAGTCGAGGAAAGTTAGGCAATGCCCGGAAGCAGTCCACGTTTGCGGAGGTGAAGGTTGAACTGATGAGCATCATACTCTGTCCACGATGGAAGCATCGGCAAGAACTCGTTAATCCACCCTTGTCTGTGGTAGAATGCTTCGCTGAGCTTCGCGGCGATATCCGCGTGTGCGACATGGTGAAGCGTAGAAGGTAGCTCAAGCTTGTAATTGTGCTGAGCAATGGTTGCAAATCCCGTCTGCGAGGAGATGGCCTGACACTTCCTCCTAGGCTGAAGGAATCTCGTGGGCTGGGCAATGGGAAGTGTTACCAGGTTCATTCAATAATATATCAGTCGTCGTTGCCGTGGAATCATTCCCTGTCGGACTCGTATAGGTGGCTGAGGAACAAAAAGACGTCTAGGTAGTAGGTGTTGTTCAGATCAAGCACGTTAGGCAAAAAAGAATCACCACAGCGTCGCCGGCCGCATAATAGAGTCTTCACTGTTCAGAAAACCCACACGGGTCCTCATTTGGTCGGCAGATGGCACAGGCAAGACGTGTTATCGTCGAGGGAGCCAAAATGGTGAGGTTGACGACCCGGTAGACAAGGCTGGGCAACCATAAATAGTGCCTCGTAGCGTCAAGGATGAAGCCGCCTTGCATTCTGCCTCTGCCGCGCTGGCCCGGAGAGGGCTCCTACGCCACACTTGGTGGACATTCAGCATCTGAAGGTCTTGATTGCTCGAAAGTCATAACAGCACACGATGGCTCAATACTTGTAGTGCCAGAGATGGCAGAGGTGTTATTGAAGGCTTCTAAGCGGGAGAGGCCATGAAGCAACTGACTCGATATCCCCAAGCTGACGAAGCCTGTCCGGCTATGCACGATGCAATGTATCTTATAACGGAGGGGGCTGAACGCACTCTATTTTTGTCCTCCACCTCGATCTTCGGCACTCCGCAGTCCGAGCTTCTCACCTCTAACAGTCCACGAGGCCAGCAGGAGGCAGCGATACAGCGATACAGCCAGAGTCCGCCAGAGTCCACCTCATGCAAAGACCGAAGAACCATGTCGTTGCTTAGCTTTCCCACATGCATCTAGGTACCAACCTAAGAACAGGCCGCCTAGTACCATCCGCCTCGGGGCTTAGTACGATATGCTCCTGTATATCTAAAAGCATTCCGAACAGCCCGCTCTGCACTCCCACTTCCGGCCTTGTAATGTTGCCATCATGCAGAATACCCTTTGCCTAATGTTGGACCTGAAGCACAGCCCTTGATGGCCTCCCTCGTGAAGTCGTCTCTGTTTCTATTTGTCTTCCTGTATTGAATCCTCACTTTCTAAATTGGGCATAAACCTCACCAACCTCGTTGCCAGCACCGGATTGGAGGCTAGCTTTACTGACAGGAACCATGGCGTCAGATTCCATGGAGGCTGGCAATTCGCCGACAGCTCAACACTCATCGTCTTGCAATCTCAACCGGCGCAGCCTCTCCATCTTCAGCAGGCGAGGAGCTGATACACCCACGCCGGCGACACAAACACTCGCCATCGCAAGCATGAGCATGGCTTTCGCAAGCCCTCCGATAGCAGGGCAGTCCAACAAGCAAAAGAGATGGAGACTGTCCAAGGATACGAAAATTCCAGAAGGCACCATCCTGCGCATGGTGCCCAAAGATGCTCCGGTGACTGAGATGACGCCTCTGGAAAGAGAAATGGCTACATCCCCGAACGAAGAGATCCTGAGAAGCATTGGCCTGGCTGGCACTGATTCGGTGCCTGTTTCTCCAGAGCAGGCATTTCCACCGACGCCGCTTGCTGATATCACGAACACCTCGCCGAGAAGATACTATTCAACCAAAAGAGCAAAGAAGAACGGCCAGGGCGATATCATTGGAATATGGAGAAACGGGAGGGCACAATGGGAATGGCTTCGAGAGAATGGCCGAGAGAACGATGGCACACCCAGAACTGAATACGCATTGGACACAGGCTCGGAAATACCCTCTGACACATCAAAAACAGACAAGCCAAAAATACAGGTCGTCATACCGAACAATCCCTCTGCACGTCGCCCATTCAACTTCGTGCCATTCTTCTCAAGACCACTGTCAGAGGCCACGCTGAAGGGGATCACTGCGTCACACACGGATAATCAGGACATCTCTCCGCCTCATCCTGCTTCGGGGCAGTCTATGGATTCATTTCAGATCTCTGCTGTAACGCCATCCCCTATTATACACAAACCAATACCACTTCGTCCCTATGTTCCAGTCACCCCGTCCGATGACGAGGCTGCAGAACATGCTGGAAGTCTATACCCAGATCGGCCGTCACACGCACCAAATCGATCTTTGAGCAACTCTAGCAATTCTGGGTCTGATCACGAAGAAAACGCTTCCCAGTTTCACAGCAGCCGGTCCTCTATGACAAGTATTGGTGATCATCCCACCGACCCAGCATTCCCGACCGACCAAGAAAGCGATCGAGATAGCAAAGCAAGCTCGTCCTCAGGTGTCTCTCTCAAAGATGGAGACGATGAGAACGCGAGGACCGATGAGGCCCGTACTCACTCTCCAGCCCGATCCTCGAATTCTCCCATCGCCGACGGCTTACATATGGCCGACTTCATCGATAAGATGCGTTCACCAAGCATGCAAAGACATAAAGCCCAAAAACGCATCTCGTCTAGCAGAGGGACGTTGAAACTCGCACGCATTGATTCGAAAGAGGAATTACGAACCGCAGGTCCACCAAGTCCAACTTTGAGCGAAGCCGAACGAAGCCTAGAAGTTCAACTCACCGATTTCGCGCAGAAATGGAGTCCCATACAACATCAACCTTCCATGAGCTCTCCGGACCTTGAGAGTATTCTCCCTCCTGCTGATGTCTCCCCTCCACCACCGCCAAGAAAATCTAGCAAGCGAAGGACAAGAAGACCATCTCTTCCGGCAATTCCAAAGGCATCTTCGGAGGCCTTCTCGGCGGCTGCGGAGGCCACGCAGCAGGCTCGGAAGATTCGCCAACAGCAGGTTGCCATCCCGCAAAAGGCGCCAACCACACAACCAAAGCTTCACCGGTCTGCATCCGCGCTGTCTATTTTGAATCAAGTTTGCGAGCACGAGGAAACACAAGCGGTTGATGCCAATGCCGCCGAAGCAGTCATCCTGCACATCTTGAATAATGTTCACTCGCTCCAAGATCTGTTCAGTACTGCTGTCATTACAAAGGGGTTTTACAAGGTATTCAAAGCCCACGAAATGGACTCTATTCGACGAGTACTCCGGACGCAAAATCCAGCGGCTTGGGAGTATCTAGAAATCTGCCGACCAGCTGGCGAGGAGAACGATGACCTTTACAGCGCCGCTCCGTCTGAGGAATATACCCCCGCGACATACATTCAGAAGTTTCGAGCAGCCTGTCGTGTGACATCCAACCTGAAGAAGATCATCTCTGGGTCCTGTCAGAACCAGCTGAGGAGGGAGACCTTGGCTCAATCATTCACTGAATCCCCATTCACTTGTTCGTCGCGCATGGACAATGCCCTATGGCGCATCTGGTCGTTTTGCAGGATTTTCGGATGTGGCAAAGGCCGAGAAGATGACCTCATAGCCCAACTCGACTGGTTGAGGGGTGGTCGCCTGGCCCATCAAGATAGCTGCTCAAGCACCATCAGTACAAGCGACGCTCTCTACATCAGCAGCGTCCTTCTTAATGCACCTGATCACTTCGGGAAGGGCAACAATGGGGGACTGAATGCCGAAGAGTTGTATGATATTCTTGAGGTTCTGGAATGCCTGAACAACCTCTCCAAAACTCTTCTCGGCCATACTGAGCAAGCGAGACGATGCGGCGTGTATGACAACACTAATGTCGAAGGTGGTGACATTGACGGAGAGGAAGACCTGCTTGGTATGGTCAAATTGCACTTTTCTGTGACATTCATACTAACAAGTCGATAGAAGAATGGACACACTACCTCCTCACTCTAGGTCTTCAACCCATCACCGAACTCGTTGTGGAAATGAAGAACGACCCCGTCTCCGTCTTCAGCTACGCCCAAGAGAAAGGCTGGACAAGATGGACTCCACCCGCCACCTGCAGCTCTCTCCAAAACTTCCTCCACGAAGCAGTATCCCGTCTTTACGAAGAGAAGATCTGCGAAACCTTTTCACCAGAGCAATATCGAACATCTGAAATGAGATCGATCCGTCGGTCACGCGCCCCAAGTTTTCATTCCAGTGCCCACCGCCATCGAAGTAGAAACTTGAGCGCCGCCTGCTCTATTCGAACGAGCGCCTCTGAAAGACCTGCCACAAGTGGTCGGGAGGGTCTCAGTTCAACCTTCCATATGGAGCACGATTCTCATTATGCAGAGAATTTCGCTCCCACAACGATTACAAGACGTCACACCATCGTCCGAAAACCAGTCAGAGCACCACGTCCCCCACCACCATCACGCACAGCACCCATCCCACCTCTCCCACACTCCAACTCCGCCCTCAACCCTATCCCAACGCCAAACTCACCACCACCAACAAGAACCAACCCCACCTTCCCCACCCTCATCCCCCAAGAAGACGGCTCCTGGCTCTCCCACCCCCCACCAAACCCCATCACCACCACCATCGACGACCCCCTGCCCACCTACCCAGGCCGTCCCTTATCCTGGCGCCAACACCCTCTCCAACTCCAGATGAACGCCGCCGACGACGACAACCCAGGCGCCAACACGGCCGCCAAAGCCGTCTTCCGCATTGTTGAAATGGGGTTCACGCCCGAGGAGGCTAAAGCGGCGTTGAAGATTACGGATATGGGGGATGGGTTGAGGGTGGATCGGGCTGTGGAGTTGCTGCTTAGGAGGATGGTGTAGGGGGGATGGGGTGTATATGATTGATGCTACGACCCTTTTTTTCTTTTTCTTCTCTTCTTTCTGTTTTGTCTCGCATGAATTCCTGCCTGTCTGTTTCTTTTGTATACTTGCGTTACTGCGTTACAGGGTGGGGCTTTGACGACAATGGATGGATATATGGATATATGGGATGGATGGATGGATGATTACGATGTGATACCCGCGAACTCGATCTGGTTTTGGGAAAGGGAAAATAACGTTAGGTAGTTAGTTGGTAAAGTTTCCGTTGGAAAATACTTATGGATGATTGAAGTAGTAGTACATTCTCGAAGTGCAGAGAAAAGAGAAATGGGATAATATTTACGATTATAAACACAGATAGAACAGAATAGAAGAAGATATATATCATCATACATTTACATGTCTTTCATTATTGTGCATACTTACGATTCTCCTGCCTAGTTGAACCAAAATGGATGGATGGATGGATGGAGGAGTACATTCTCGAAATGAAGAAAAGAGAAATGGGATAATATCTACGAATACGAATATAAACACATATAGAATAGAAGATATATATCATACATCTACTTACATATCTTTCATCATCATGCATACTTACCATCCTCCCAATCTCACAAAAGTAGGTATTGCCCCTCCACCAACATCTCGAAACTCAAAGAGGAAAAAACCCAAGATAAAGCACAAGTACCTTAGCAACCAACAGAGTTTACTTGTACATGGATTACTACCTAGTAACAAAGAGGCGCGATCCCACGGATATCAATCAATACAGCCCCGGATCTACCATGCTCAGACCGGACCAGACATCGACAACGATGATACCAAACGCCACCCATGCCCACATTTTTTACCAATTCGCCGCGCCCCTATAACAGAGAACCCAAATCCCCAAGCGAAGCATTGAAAAAAAAACCGTCATCTAAACATGACTCCCACCACCACCCGACCCACTCGCGCCATGTCCAGCATTGGGATCGAGTAACAACCTAGGCTTGATATACGTCTCATCGAGCCGTTGAAAGGCGTGCGTCGGATCGTCGCTGATCACGTTGATAATCTGACTGATCGCCCCCGTCGTCGCGGCCAGTCGTCCCTGCAGTGGCTCAGGCGTCGGTCTCACCCCGGAAGTCGGATAGTTAGGATCGCTTTCCCCTCGTGGACTTGGTTGCGGTTGTTGGTTCGGTCTTCTGGCTGCCGGTGGGAGATCCAGCTCGTCGTCTGCTTCCAGTGATTCCGTATCGGCCGGTGATAGCAGCCCTTGTTCTGCGGCATGTTGCGAGCGCAGATTCTTGCTGGAGTTGCGGCGTTGAGCAGCCCAGGGTTCGTTGCTTGGGCTGTGGTTACCTGAACTGTATGTTCCAATTCCTGAATCTCTTGGATCGCCGAGTTCGCCCAGAGCGACACCGCTATTGGCCGAGGGGCGAGGGACGTGGCCAATACCTCGTCCGCCTTTGGCAGAATACAAACCGTTGCCATTGCTAGTAACATACTCGATGTCGAACTCATCGTCCGAATCTATTTCTTCAACGACGCCTGTCCTGATCTTGAGAATTTCCAGCATGGAAGCCGTCGTTCCGCCAAAGATGATGACCGTCAGCACAACCACGACCAAGACTGTGGCTCTCAGGACATAGGCGTTCGGCCCTGTCAGACCCGCGGCAAGTGCAACTCCGACCGCTCCTCGCAGACCTGCCCAAAATAGCATAGCTTGATGCGAATAAGGGATCTCCTCAGCAGCCTGCCCATCATTTCGTCGTCGAGCCCGATATCGAATGACAAAGTTGATGATCTTGGACAGGGGGAAGACAGCACACCAGCGAGAAGCACAAATTCCGAGCACGGTGACAATGATAAAGAGAGGCTTGAAAACCAAGCTTGATTCAGTGAAGAGTGACAGGCCTAGGTAGATGAAGATAAAATTCTCCGATAGCTGGGAAGTGACCTGGAAGATGAACTTGGTGGTGAGCTGGGTGCGACGCGACATGTTGTGGTATGCATAATGCTTCATACATACTCCACAGAAGAGGAGTGTGACGATACCTATTCAAATTTGATTTAGTGTATGCGCTTACAGCTGGAACCGGTAAAACCTACCAGACATGTGGATGGCGTTGGAGAAGAAGTAGCTGGCATAGGCGATCAGAATAATGATGCAACTTTCGATTTTCGGAAATCTCCGAACGTGGGTGAGTTTAAGCAGAATCGAGGTCGCGATACCGATCAGAAGCCCAATGACCAAACTGCCAAAGAAGACGAAGAGGAACAGCCCACAGCTCTCAAATAGCGAAAAGATGGTGAGCTTCTTGTCCGTATTGCCCTCCTTATACTTCTGCGCCGTCTCGAAGAGCACGATAGCAATTGCATCGTTCAGTATCGATTCGCCAAAAATGATGGTATAGAGTTTCGGATCGACCTTGTAGGTATTGAAGATGGCCAGAATCGTTACTGGATCTGTCGCAGAGAGTGTAGCGCCCACGGAAATGGCTTCGACAAAGTCGATGCTTACTCCATCCAGATTCAAGCGGGTCCAGACGTAGAGGATGAGGCCAAGCACCACGGCTGATATAAACGTTCCAAAGAATGCAAAGGTAAGGATGGCGCCTATGTTTCGGAAGAAATTTCCCTGATGTAGTTCGTAACCAGATGCAAGAATGATGGGAGGGAGGAGTAGATTGAAGAACATCTGATAGTTGAAGCTAACGTTGCTAAGGATCGCGTTCGAGGCTGCGAGCCGTAGTATCAGACCAGCAAACATCCCTGCAAAAGTCAGTTGCCATGGTCTAGCCAAATCGCAGTGGGACTATGCGCCAGGATATCCAGAAGCCAGATTCTTCGTGGTGTCTGCTGTATACACCGCATTTCCAGCCCTTGTTCACACGCGCGCCAAAAAGTTCAGACAGAGTACGTCCCGACGCAAAGTATCCAATGTCTGCCTGTTTCTAAACAACGTACCGGCAAAGATCGACATGACAGTCTCGTGGACCGCTTGTACCTTTCTTGTTTGCAGAAGATAACTCCCAAACAGAGCAGATATCAGCAGCATTATGAGGATGAAGAGTGCCCATGATGTTGATATTTCGGCCTTCGTAGCATCGGGGACTTTATGGCGGACAGGGGTTAGCCAGGGCATTTGGATATGATTGAGGAGAACCTGGAGTGTATATACCGTCGGGGTCAGCGTCTTCGGCCCTCTCTATCACAAGTATTAGTATTGGGTTTGTGTTCAGTAGCCGGTCTTGGTACAGGACATACTCTTCAGCAGGTCCAGAGCCTGCCATGCTACGTTTGCTGCCATGGGGCGTATATGGCTCCTCTCCCCCTCATTGGCTCCGTCGCAGATTCAGTAACGTCGTCGTGCCAGTCGCGATGCAAGATGGTTGAGATGGTTGGCGAGACCGGGTCGCGTTGCAGAGGTCAGTTGAGGAAACGAGGCGGTAGCGGGAGCGGGAGCGCAGAGTCGAAGGGCCGGTGCGAGAGGAGCCAAAAGAATACAGTTACCCGGAGAATGCTCTGTGTTTGTTGGTGGGTATGTAGCCGGTGCTTTGGGGGGGAGGGGGTTGCTATGGATGAGGTTTTGCTATTGCAATGTGGCTATCTCTGATCCTGGCGCGCAGTCACAGGGCCGGGGAAGAAATTAAAGTCCGAAAATGCGAGTGGTCTTGTAGGCACGAGCATGGGTATGCGTATCCAACTTAAGGTATGGGTCAGCTTGGATCGACAGTGGAAATCCATCCGTACCTGGACCTGCGACCCGACATGGAACGCCTACGCCCACAATCCCACACCCACCTCCATAGAAGCACCACACCGACTATCATACACTGGAGCGGCCTCATTCCTACCTATATAACATCCTGCTGCTGCCCAACAACCCTCCCTTGGTGCGCAACTGACGACATCGTCTCAGCTGATCTCGTACTACCCAGCTACTGCCACTGTCTGACTCTCCGCCTCACTCGTGACGATGCGCCATGGACACGCGTAGCTCCCCCATTGATCAAGAGACGTAATCACCACTCACAAGCACTATGGGAGAACACAACAAATCCGATGTTATAGGGGAGCCAGAGGCAGGCAGGCCTGGAATCACAACGCATGCCTCCGCACGACACAGCACCAGCATTCGCCCTTCCATGGAGAACGCAAACTCAAACGAGCAGTCTCCTCTCTTACGGAGTTCCGAGTCGCACGAGGAACCTTCGTCCTTCAAAATCGGAGAAGACGACGATGATAACAGTTGGCAGGACGAAGACGATCAAGAGACGAAGAGCAGCTGGTACATGTTGTTGTTGACCATTGGAAGCTTCGGGTGAGATCCGAACACCATGAAGAGTGTCCCGCATGGTCGCTGACCTTGCTGTTAGACTCCAGATGGGATGGTCCGTCGAGATGTCCAATGGTTCGGTAACTGCACTGCTTGCACCACAGTTGCGCCCTTGAGTACTGACACGCATGCAGCCATACCTGATCTCCCTCGGCCTCAGCAAGACCGTTCTCGCTCTGGTCTGGATCGCCGGTCCGCTCTCTGGGGTACTTGTACAGCCATATGTTGGCATCAAGAGCGATCGGTCGCGTAATAAATGGGGCAAGAGAAGACCGTACATTATCGGCGGAGGTCTTGCAACCGTCATCTCTCTTATGTCATTGGCATGGACCCGAGAAATCGTTGGCAGCGTTCTTGGCATATTCGGCGTCGACGCTGAGTCCAAGGGCGTGGCAATGACCGTTATGCTTCTGGCCGTCGTCCTCATCTACGTATTGGATTTTGCCATCAATGTTCGTAAGTGACTGCATCATACAGCCAAGCTGCAATCCAGTAGCTGACAAGCACGCCCTAGTTCAAGCTGCAATCCGAGCATTCATCGTGGACTGTGCGCCTGTCCATCAGCAGGAGAGCGCAAACGCCTGGGCATCCCGTGTGAGCGGTGTGGCTAATATCTTTGGCATGTTTTGTGGAGGTACCGACCTTCCCAAGTATCTACCTTTTCTTGGAAGCACGCAATTCAAAGTTCTATGCGCCATAGCTTCCACGTCTATGCTCGTCACCGCTGCTGTCAGCTGCGCCTCGATCCAAGAGCGCGATCCGACCTTGGAAGGCACACCTACCACTGATGATAGTCTCCTTGGTCTCTTCAAAGATTTGGCCCTCTCATTCCGCCGACTTCCTCCTCAGATCATGAGAATCTGTGAAGTCCAATTCATGGCAAGACCTTCACTTTCTAGTCTAAATACGAGCTAATCGGAAAGCAGGCGTGGATAGGGTGGTTCCCCTTTCTTTTCTACACCACTACATACATCGCCGAAATGTACGTGGATCCTATTTACGAGGCTAACCCCAATCTTTCTCGGGAAGAGGCCGACAAAATCTGGGAAGCTGGGACGAGGCGTGGGACGTTCGCCCTGCTCCTCTTCGCAATCGTTACTTTCACCTCCAGCGTTCTTCTACCTTTCATCATTCCGCCAACGTACCAAGCACCCATAACCATGTCGAACAGGGCTCTCATTCAGCCTCTCACTCCAACGACAGAAGGGTTCATGTCTGGCTCTGGCTACTTCCCGCTCATACGTCCAAGCAAGAACCAGGAGAGCACCACTTGGACACGTCTCTCGTCGAAGATCGAATTCCTGCTCTCCAAACTGCAAATCAAATCGCTCACCCTCCGCCGCGCCTGGTTGCTGTCCCATATCTACTTCGCCATTTGCATGGTGATGACCTTTGTCGTCAGTGGCACCACAGGCGCCACCATCTTGATCATGGCCATCGGTATTCCCTGGTCTATCACTCAATGGGCACCATTCGCACTCATCAGCGCCGAAATCTCAAAACGCGATGCAATTCGCAGAGGAATTATCCGTGCACCTGCTACTACGGAAGGGAATCTGCAAGCGGCGGATGAGGATGATGCGGTCCATCAAGCCGGTGTTGTGCTAGGCATCCATAATGTGTCTATTTCTGCACCGCAAGTTTTGGCAACGTTGATCAGCAGTGTCATTTTCAAGGCTTTGGCGAAGCCGAGAGGCGTTCCTGGTGATAACAGCGTGGCCTGGTGTATGCGATTTGGTGCTTTGTGTGCGCTGGGCGCCGCTTGGTTGACGTCTAGAGTCCATGAAGATCGCATTGTGAAGAAGGGCGGTGGTGCGGTTGTCATTGAGGAATAGATCTAAGCGGGCATTAGGATATTCGGAGTCCAGGTTGGATCGGACATGACACGCATATGGGCGGTAGCACTGCGTTCAGAATGTTTGCATATACTGATAGCGATTGATAGATTCCCCTATAAACACACATGTGTTCCTTGCGCCATGAGAGATGTCCTGAAAACACATTACTTTTGCGATGAATCACAATCTCAGGTTACACGTCTTCTTTTATTCTCCTATGGAGGAAACCTCTCTGGATGGATAGGTCAGAATAAGTGACAACAGCTATTTCCTCGACTTGTGTCAATGCGGAAAGTCTCATCGTCTCCACCGTAGATGACTGGCCAAGTTACGGTACGCACCGATTTTTCTCCGAACCCGTTCCCGTTACTACCCGGAATGTTTACCCGCTAGGTTAAAATATCCAGTCTAGTCCTGATGGGGGATTTGGCGTTCGGAATGCAACCCGGAGAAACGCTCTCATTAGTAGGTACCACAGGCTTTTAGCAACATGAACATTACACTCCATATACGAAACCTGACCATCGGACTCGCAAAATGCACAATCTCTATAGAATCTAATCGTTTGATTTTTCTATTCATCTTTGACCCCACTGACATCATCTGAGGCCTGGGGAAGAACCTGGCAGGAGCAGATCTATCAACGCTGACTGATGTGCTTCTTCAGATAATAGAAGGTCTGCAGTGTTGGCACCTCGATTTTCCTACAACGTTGAAATGGCTGTCACCCAATCTGAGCCCAAGTACTTCTCACTGTGAGAATGTGACAACCCAGGTGCTGCTTGTGATGCGATTACTGTGCAGCACTGCTGTTAAGACATGACACTTCATCTCGTACAAAACAGCCGATTCTTCGACTTCTCTCCATCATGAACATTCTCTGCACCAGATCAGACAAGTGCATGTCGGATACTACCGAAGCTAATACTATGAATATATCATAGGCCAGATCAGCAAGTTCCAAGCATGCTCACCAGAGCGCTCTTCTCGGCACTGGTGACAGTCAAAGAATACACCGATTTGACCTTGACCCACATCCTTGCGTAGGTACAGTAGTAAGAAGCTTTCGACACGTCAGCTTTCAACAAATTGCAAAGTGCGGCGGCCTTTTGCAAAAGACTTACCCAACGGAGGCTTCCATTCTTCAGGTCCAGCATCGGATTTGTCCTGGTTCACGTCGTCCGTCACGGCGATCAACTGCGGATTGGTGAGATCGTTTGCAAATGCCTGGCGTTGTGCTGTTGTCCAGGCTGCAGCTCCAGACTGGGGAATTTCTCAAATCAGTTTCATAGCGGCCATGGATTTGAGGACGGGAGCGCTTACCTTCCAAGCATTGCTCAAAGGCACGACGTGATCGATATCGACATCGGCAGCCGCCGTCCAGGTCGCCCCGTCGTAGGGAGAGAACCATGATCCACTCGTCGCCGTGCAGGCGGCACTGACGAGCACACCAGATCCATCACGCTTGAGAACGGTTTCGCGCGTATTGCATGTTCCGGAGATGGTGTTCCAGGTCGGGAAGAGGTCTCTTGAGTAACCCGTTTGCGGGCCCTGCGCAGCGACGGTCAATCCGTTTAGCAGTGTCGTTGCGCTTGTAGACGATGGGATGTTCGGGGGAGTGGGTGAACGTGCGATGATTGGGGAAGAAGAAGCGGCGGAGATGAGGAGTGCGAGTGTGATGCTGGAGTAGAGTGATGCCATGATGAATGAGTGCTGTGAATCAGATGCCGATGGTATATTCTAAGAGAAAAGATATTCTTTATACCTACTCTCGGTCATTATCCCTCCCGCTCTTGGGGGAATGGGGAAATGCTGCAATGAGGCTTCAGCCTTGGCTCAGATTAGATACCCAGTCACATCTGCACGCTGATACGGTTGTTGCGGTGATCGTCAAGATTGGACAATGTTTCGGTAGGTAGGTGGTACTTGATCCATCTCGGGCGCCAACCTATTCGGGAGCAACCGCGATGGCTTCAACGAGATCGTGTGAGATCAGGTCAGGCGAAGGCCGGGCGGTGCGTGTAGATGTGGTGGTTGGTTGTTGATAAATTGCAGAGGGAAGATAGTAGGGGGTTAGGGGTCTGAGGAAAAGCAAAACTTGAGCACCAGCATCACCATAACGGGTACGTCAATTCCGCGTCCTTCGACGAATGGATGGATTGAGTTGACATCTCTGTTCGAGATTGATGTCGATGGATGTTTGGCGACAGTGTTAGTGAGTGGCGCCAAGAAGTTAAGGGATCGATTTGAAGCTCAAAGAGTTTGTGTCAAAAGGGAAGAGTCGAGGGTTCCGGAGACTAAGTGAGGGACATTGGATGAGCGAGGCCACTGTGGCACATAACACTGCTTCTCGCCTTATCAACCATCACCGATAGGACCATGAATCACACGATTCGCAGGGAATATTCTTGATATTCAACGGCATCGACGGTGATGCTACAGAGAACCAAGAAGACCAGCAGGATTGACTTCCATCAAAATCCCATCCACCGGATCAAAACCCAGCCCAACAACCGAGCTAAACTCCGCAGGAATCTCATTGATCAATCCACCCCCATCAGCCGCAATAGTACTCTCAAACCCATCTAAACTCTCAGCGCCAAAAACAATCTTAAGCGGCAGACTCTTCGTCGGCCTCCCGTCATGGAAATCGAGAAACTGTATCTCGAACCCAGGTTTCGTCGGCACGGTCGAAACGTCCCAGTTCCCTGCTTTGACGGCTGCTTGAGGCGAAGTACCGGCCATGTTGGCGAAGAAGGCAGCCGATTTCGCGACGTTTGAACTCCCATAACCGATCCCCGTGAGGACGGCACCTTTGACACTGCTGCTGGGCACAAGTTCAAGCAGATATCCATCCGGATCTTTGGCCCAAAGTGTTCCCTCTTTACTCCCCGACCCTTCAGCAACGGAACCGCCGGCTGCGACGACTTTTGCTAGAGTCGCCTTTGCGTCTGGAACTGTGAATTGGATTTTAACTGGAAGATCTCTGACGGACCGCTCGTCTTTGAATTTCATGGGGATGAGAGTCGGTCCACCATTTTTGTTGCTCATGATATCTTCGTCCCAGGCGGACAAGCTCATACGACTACCTTTATCGAAGTCGAATGCGGAAACGTAGAACTCGTTTGACACATCGAGGGAAGTTACGCCGATACCGATTGCAGTCACATTTCCAGTTACTGTCGAGGATGCTGTCGGTAAAGAATTGACAGCTGAGCATGGTTAGGTATGGTTCTCTACCAAGCTGGAAGACTCACTGATTGTGAGTAGAGCAGTAAAAGCGAGTGACTTTAGTGACAGCGAGTGTGACATTGTTGTGGCTGGAAATGGAAATATTCTAGAAGATCTGGGGAATGAGTGATGCTCAATATAGAAGGACGGCTTCTAGAAGGTGTCCGAGCTTGATTCGTCTCGTTCGTAGGTATCTGCGGCCGGAAGCCAAAAAGAGCAATTAAGCGGTATACATGTTGAGTTCCACTCTACTTGATCTCAAACCAACATGTAGATCCAGCCTTGTAAACAGATTACTGTTTAGCATCTATGTTTGTTCATGATGAGGGCGACAACATGTTTCAACTTTCAGGACAAACAGATCAGTGGAATAATTAAGGATACATCTCCCAGATGTCTCTACACTTGGAAAACAGCGAAAAGCAAAAACAAATGCGTGGACCGAGAATCGAACTCGGGGCCCGTGCATCTTACTTGATGGCAAGCACGGATTTTACCACTAAACCTGGACAATTATTAGTACTTGCAATTCATGATGGGCTACGAGACTGAACTAACCACCCACGCGCTGAACGTGCCGAAAATTATTGGTCAATTCGTACATAAAGAGGGCATGCTTTGTGCGGACGAGTGGGAATCGGGGATTGCGGACGTTGTGCGGATCCATAAGCCAGCTAGGTAGGCCTGATCGAAATAGTATCCGGAAGTACATCCCACTGATTGTCTGGCTAGAGTTATTACGAGTATACGGACTGCCAATCGGCGTCACTCAAGCCGAGATCACGCAAATATCATAGTATGCAGCGATTCCTACGATGGTGTATGATAGATCACGCCATTCCACCTGCCACCAAACACCCGCCCTTACTGCGACCTGAAAGTATCGCACAACAACCAGAGTCGCTAACTTTCTAAGATATGAGCCACACCTTTTACCTCGCCAGTCATGAAGTATCTTTCCCAAGCACAACTCTCCGATCTGGCAGGGACCTATTTCGCGCCAGAAGGTCTCTATCGATACATAAAGGAGCTTCCTTTCTTGGGTAGCCTGCACTGTGAAACGAAGACTCTGACTGCGGGACAATGGACAGAGGTCGTGATTACGTATACCGTTGGAGGTAGCGGTTTAGCGGACGGTGCGTGGATCAAAGGCACGTTTGAATTTTATTCGGTACGTAGCATATTGGAATCGGAAGGGGGTTGCTCATCTCTATAAGAATGAGGACGACCAGCTCTTGACTGGTTTGGAGATTAATGGGATTCTAGTGGGACAGATGCTGAGGTTGGTTGCTACCTAGGATTGGGCTTTGTTCCAAACATCGGATCAAAAATCCGACAACTACGTCTCGGCGGAATATCAAGCCAACCCCCTCTTGCCAGGCCAGACACCCGCGACGGTGCAAGGACTGGCCGTGCGATTCGATCAAAAAGGCCATGAAAGACCGTTTCAAAAGGCGATCATCATCGATGTTGTGGATGGGTATCTCAACCCAGGAGACAAGATCATAGTCAGACTCGAGGACAGACGTCACGGCGCAAAAGGTACGCGGGTACAGACCTTTGTCGAGAAAGACTTTCGGATGCGGTGGTATATCGATCCTGTGGGCACATCTAGATTCGCGCCGATTAAGCCGGACCTCTCCTTCGACATACACAGTGGACCAATTGCTAAGTTACAGGTCATCAGTCCGAGATTGGTACGACCCGATGTGGTGTTCCCATTGCATGTACATACAGAGGATGCGTGGGGCAATGCGACCACTAATCAGAAGGATCTCCATGTGCTCATTCACGTGCTTCACCAGGAAACGAGAGAGTTGGCAATTGACTGTGCGATGCCTTTCAACGCAGAGGGATGGACATTCGCATCCACCAAGGTCTCTCTAAGTGTGCCAGGGGCATACATAATCAGTGTCTCGGTTCTCGATGGGTCAAACCATATTCTAATAACCCGCGACGAATTGCTCTCTGTCAGAAAGGATCTTCCAGTACCAAGAGTGCTGTATGCAGACCTGCACGTTCATTCGGACGATACTGTTGGGACAAATTCGACAGCTTACAACTTCTCGTATGCTCAGAAGATTGCGGGTTTGAATATCGTCGGGTATACAGCGAATGACTTCAACATAACAAAGGAACGTTGGGAAAAGACAATTGATATCATCAAGAGGATGAATCAGCCGGGGGAGCTTGTCATTTTTCCTGGAACCGAATGGCGCGGAAACTCCGCAGCCGGAGCCGATCATAATGTTGTATTCCTTGATGACCCGGAAACGTCGACATTGGAGTTTCCGAATGATAGGAATGGCAATGTTGCTCGTAGTTTCGAGTGGAACGAGCACGGCCCCGCAGACTTACTTCCTGGCGTAAGTTGCGCTGCCTGTGAATTGCTTCGAGGTGCTGACTGACTGACAGGCATGGCCCTTGGACGAGGTATACGCAACTTACGCGCATTCACCGTCTTCGCATTTGATGATCCCACACGTTGGCGGTCGGAGATGCAATCTCGCATGGCATCATCCTGATTTGGAGCGACTAATTGAGATTGGAAGTGCATGGGGCCACTTTGAGTGGTTGTTGAAAGACGCAGTCTCTCGGGGTTGGAAGATGGGCGTCTGCGCAAACTCGGATGAGCATCGTGGCCGCTGTGGTGGCGGAGTCCCCGGTACTGCTGTTTTCGGCACCAAAGGCGGATTGACTGGTGTTTTGGCACCATGTCTGGACAGGAAGTCGGTCGCAGATTCACTGAGACGGCAACGGACTTTTGCTACCACTGGGGAACGTCTGGCGGCTCTTTTGTATACAGACGATGGGGCACTACAAGGTGATGCAATTTGTATCGCGCCAGAGCAAAGCCTCTGTCTCAAATATCTGGTGTGTGGAGCGCGCGGATTCTCCTCTGTGGAGATCTGGGATGCAAATGGTACGATATGGCAGCGTGATCTTCAGGCCGAGAGAGGGACTTCGACTCTACCACGAAAGCTTATCGTCACCTGGGGTGGCGCCCGACTTTATGATCGCTATCGAGAAGCAGTGTGGGAGGGTATGATCTCCGTGACTGGAGCCATTAACATCAAAGACGTTCAACCTTTTGGAGGCGTGTTAGACAATCCGGAGGAGCTGGTCACCCGAAGTTCTGACCAACAAGTCGCATTCCACACCCGGACCAGCGGTGATTTTGACGGAGTAGTGATATCTTTTAGTGATGCTGGGAAGTTGCCCTCCAGTGTATCCTTCCAAGGAATCTTGAGTGGCTACGTCAAAGTAGGTGATGCTTTACAACGAAACCTACACAAAGCCCAGCCAAAGTTCCACCTAGACGCCACAGCCGACGAGTTGCTGAACAGCAACGGGAAGAGCATTGATATTGCAGGCGGTGCTGAACTATTTGTGAACGCGAAGCTCTCAAACATTGACGATCTTGCCACTGAAGTTGAGGGAGACTTTACTCTCATCGGAGGTGTCGCGGGGGAGACTCGCAGCGTGTATCTTGTTGGAAGAGGATGGAATGGAGAAAAGGTCATAACTAGTCCTATATTCATAACAGTCAGGTAACTTAAAACTTGATCGATCTGGTCGCAATCAGGAGCGTATTGCTCAAAACATGGCAGAAGTGATTCCTAGAGGCTTCGATATTTAGATTCTGTCCGCTTCGATGGCAAATGAGAGTCGAACACCACTTACGCTTTATGAAGAACTTCACTTTTGTTCCTCAAGAGATCCAGCGAAATTGCTGCGTCTAGGCTCAACATTGGTTAACAACGCATCCCATTGCGTCCAATCAATCTCATCCGCTTCCGGGATATCCAGCCAATATTTCTGCGCCAGGATATCATCGAAGTCTAGATCCATCGTACTACCATCTGCCCCAAAACTGTCCAGGCCAGTGTTCAACCAAAAGGTGTCATCTTGAGTGTGGATTTCGTGTGCTCGCGGTGCAGTCTCGCCCGATTTCATAGGCTCTGAAGTTTCTTTTGGTTGCAGAATAATGTTACTTGTGGCCAGAGTCATCCTTTCCGCGTCCAGCTCCATCTGCTCCTTACGTCTCGCAATCGCTTTCTCTCTTTTCGTTTTGGTCGAGTCTCTTACTTCTCGCAATTTAATGACGTAATATGGCTGGTCCTGAATTTGCCGTCCCTCTGCCTCCAAGCCAGCCAAGCGAGCATCATACGCGTTTAAGCATAGATTTCCAACCGCCATGAAGATGGGCTTCTTGATGCTCATGAACATCTGGGGATTGTTGTGATACAAAGCATCGATGAGTCGCCACGCGTTGGCAGCATCTGGGTGGAAAGGACTCGCTCGAAGCGTATCGAGTACGTGGATAACGGCATGCCACTGGACGAAGTAAGGTACGCACCATGCAAAACGTCGCAGCTGTGGACCTGACTGCATCATGTCATACTGCTCGAGAAGCCCAATAGCAATACGCCAAATCAGCTGTTGTTCAGATAGCGGTACCTGCTTTAACGTAGCCCATCTGCGTGGATGATGTGCGATGAAGCGTATGAGATTCGTCGAAAGTCGAGCCCCAAGGAGAGTCAAGAATTGTAGAGGTTGTGACGGATCGCAGAATCGGAGGTATTTGGTCTCGATCATGTCTTCCAGCTCTTTGATGAACAGGTCTTTCATTTTCAGATCATCCATAGCCGAGAACTCCTCGGAAGTGATAGATGCTCCGATCATTTTGGTCACCTTCGCTTTCTGTGCGGCAGCGAAACTGGCAAGATCCGATCGCAACATGCAATAAATCATCTCTGTAGGTTTGACAGAGTCCACAGCCGCTTGTTGCATTGTTGGAGACAAATCACTGTCGTTGACATTGGCTGGCTTCTTCGGCGTGCTATCATCAAGTTCGAAATTCTTGAACTTGGCCTGACCACTAAGCTCCGCGGCACGGAAGTCATGCATTTGCAGCTGCCACCATATCCGGCGCCGGATCTCGGTTTCGAAGGGTGATAGACCCAATATCGTACCGTCAACCCGCATGCCCATGTTGTCTGCGATACGTATTGCGAGCCCAGTGAGGCTCCATACCGCTTTAGGCTCAACAACATCTCGGATTGAGATGATATGGAGCACGAGTGCTTGCAAAGTGACCACGCTGCTACTGCTCATGAACCCAGCACGAGTAAGGGCGGTTTTTGTAGCTCCAACAAAGCGAGGGAGCAATGTCCCTTTCGGTTCTCCCAATCTCTCCATGCATTCCGCCTCTGTTAGCGAAAGTATCGCGATACTGTAAATGGAAAACATGAGTGCCTCGAAGCCTTTTGGTATGCTCCCGATGTTAGACACAGCTTTTTCGATAGCTGTTTGGAGGCTTGGAACATGGACCAGCTTCGTGAGTGGATTAACATTATCCAAGAAAATCTGCCAAAGCTGATAAATGTGATCGACAGGTGGATGTTTGGGCTTCCTGCTGATCGACTTAATGTCTAGAATGTAGGAGAAGCCCTCAGCAGAAATTGGATCATCGCTTGATTCATCTGCAGAGTCTGAGTCCGGCAGATCTTCGTTCTTGTGGAACTGGAAATGTGTCAGCATACATGTTACTTCCGTCCGAACGAGAAAAGCCATCACGTTCTAGATCAAGAACCGAAAGTGTAAGCCTATACATCAGTTTTCGAGGGCCGGTGCCAATTTTCAGGGCTTTCTCTGGGCCTTCAACCTTTTCTGTCAAGATCAAAAGTTTGGCTCTCTTTCAGTATCCCTTATCTTGCCTGGAAATCTGATTCTCACTCACTTCGTCTGCCAGCCTAGACCACAGGTTGTTGTCCACAAATTTGGGGCCCCCTTGCCCATGTATCAGCTGTGGCGTAAACACTGTTAATTGATGGCCAGAGTCGTCCGTAACTGGAGGCAGTCCTCCAGCGATCTGGAGCGACTCCAGATGGACGTTCTGAGGATGTTCTTGGGCCTTGGAAGTCCTTGTGATTTGTCCAGGATCCACACCCTTTTCTCGAAGTGCCGCCTCGTAAAGCCTTATTCGTTCATCAATCAAGTCATCCTTTGCAGATCTCGCCCTACGGGATGGCTTCCGCAGTCGTGGAGTGCATTCAACGTTGTGTTTGAGGCAGAAGGAGCAAGGGTTTCGTCTATCACACTTGGTCTTACGGTCAAAACAACGCTTGCAGGAGATTGCAGACTTGGACGAAGAGGAAATGTTCATGGTGAGTTGGAGGTAAATGTAGAGTGAATGGATGAGGACCAGAAGCGTGACAAGAGGTAAGTCAACTGATCAGGCTCGGACTGAGGGAGGATGGAGTTGAACATGGTCAATAGAAGCAGGAACCGCTGCTTACGAGGCTGCTGCTGAAAGCTATGCCTCGCTACTGGTGATTCCGTGTCTGATGTCGGACTAATGATGGATTTCGGTTCTCGGACGGCACGCGATTGGACATGGCTTTGTTCCCGAAGAAGGGCCGATAGGAGTCTTGGCACAAAAAGTCCGAATCCCCATGCTGGACATTCATCTCACCGAGTCTCATTGGGTCTTCCCATAACATCAACGGGGAGTTTGGATGCACTGTCCGTAACAACATCGACACACCATGTTCTAAATGATGACGACCCGAACTAGACACACGTTTAGCTTCTCTAAGCACAAGCTCAGGATTACTACATCATGGTATAAATGCGTCCCTGCCCGTTCGCGGTTGGCTCTCTCAAGATCATCTGCTCTATTGTATCACTTTCACACAGTTGCTAGATCTCTACATTCTCAAGTCTTTGTCCCCCTTTCACATCATCCTTCTAACCATATATATGGCCGCTCTGAAGGCATCCGTGCCTAAACTGAAAGTCCTAATCTCTGGAGCCGGAATTGCTGGGCCATGCCTTGCTTACTGGCTTTCCAGAACACGCCTCAATACATCAATCACTGTCGTTGAACGAGCGTCCGCTCCTCGCGTCTCAGGCCAAGCGCTCGATATTCATGATTCAGCCATCGAGGTCATTAAGAAGATGGGATTGCTACATGCCGTTCGCTCGAATTCCACGGCCGAAGAGGGAACCCGTTTCATCAATTCTTCTGGAAAGGCTTTCGCCGACTTCATGGCGCCCAGCCATTTTACAGCAGAATACGAAATTCTGAGAGCAGATCTGTCAGAGCTCTTCTTAAAAGCCACAGGGCATCTGAGCAACGTCCGCTACGTGTATGGCAAGTCTGTCAAGTCCATTGAGCAGACAGACACGGAAGTCAATGTTGCGTTCTCAAATGGCTCGAAAGACACCTATGATCTATTCGTTTCAGCAGATGGGGCGAACTCAAAGACCAGATCTATGATTCTGGACACGGAGACGCTCCATAATAGTTGGAATCCTCTTGGGATGTATAATGCATATTTTAGCATTCCCAGAACGCCCTCGGACGAAAACCTTTGGCAAATCTACAACATCCCAAAAGGTCGTGGCATCATGGTTCGTCCACATCGCAACGGGACCACGATGGGTGCTTATATGACCATCGCGACACCAGCGCGAGGCGTTTGTGACCAGGGTCTTGACGATGCTATAAGCAAAGGAATGGATGCTGCGAAAGAAATGCTGCACGAACGATTCAATAACGCTGGTTGGGAGGCAAAGAGGGTGCTGAAAGGTATGGACCAAGCTCAAGACTTCTACATGAGCAGTGCTGCGCAGGTCAGGCTCTCGAAATGGACGAACAGACGCGCTGTTGTTCTAGGCGACGCAGCCTGGGCTACTTTTGGCATCGGCACAACTCTAGCTATCGAAGGGGCATACACGTTGGCAGGGGAGATTGGAAAGATCGAGACCACCGACGATGTGCCTCGCGCTTTGGAGAAGTATGAGGAGGTTTTCCGGCCTATCTTTGTTGAAAAGGGAGACTTGCCTCCTGGCTTTCCCCAGTTCATGTTTCCGCAATCCTGGGGGCTGAGGGTGAGAAACTCTATTCTCTGGGCAATTAGTACAACGGGCTTGCACAAACTTTTCTCGGGTCACTCGGATCAGAATGTCATCTTCAAGTTGCCTGGACACAACTGGAAAAGCAATGTTTAACGAGCCTGGTATCATAGTTTCATATACGAAAGCAAGGCAATATCATCCGTGATATAATTTCCGTTACTTTAGAGACACTCGCAGAGGTCGTGCCACCTATCCGTCCGAATTCAAGTCCGCAGGATTTCGATTTGCAAGGCAGCCTTGTCACGTTTCAAAGCCTTGTAACGTTTCATAGCCTTGCTTGCTCTTTCACCGATTCCCCAGATTTACTTTGTGCGCATATTCGTGTATCGAGAGGGGCTTGATGCCTGTCGGCTGATGCTACACTATTAATGGTCTAGCATCTGATTGCTTGGGTGTGTCTATCGATGTGCGAGTAGACGTTCTTACCTCGTCCCCTCCCTTTCCAATAGTCCTTTCTAATGACCCCACTATCAACAATGGATAGTTAGTTCTAACACTACGGCACGAGAGCAGAGAGTACAATGTCTTTCTTTCTTTAACACCTGCTGAATTAAGATTATTCAAGCATGTTCTGCTGGTATAAGCGAGATTTGCAGCTGGTGACACCGGACGACACCGGAAGTCTATATTGCCCGACGGATAATCATAAACCAGCATATGTTGTTAACACTCGCTTCGGACAATGTGCCGCTGTATCTTGCAAATATTTCTGAAACGGTACAGCTAAAAATGCCCAACGACACATCGATGTCTCGTATCATGAGAGAAATGAGAACGACAGCCTCGTGCATGGCCAGCCTTGAAGAGGTATGTTAGATTACCACCGGATGTTGCGGTTGCACTTTAAACGATGAATTGAGCTCCAATAAGAGAGATATCATTTGCAACCCCTCTTCGCTGAGAACGCCGATCGGTATCACCGGTTGGTGTATAAATATACAGAGCTCGTCGACGTTTACCTCTACCCCATCTCCAGAACACCGAACCACAAGTTCTTCTTCCTACAAATCTACCAAAACACCGCCACCTTTCACCAGCCACCAAAATGCGCCTCTCAATCATATCTCTTCTCGCCCTCGCAGCGACAGGGCTGGCCACGGACCCAGACAAGGACCCAAAAGACAAACCAAAGACACCGGCCAAAAAACCAAAGCCGTCCGCAGACCCAGAATGCGAATACAAGTGGGTCGACTACACTTCCGATTGCCACCAGGGCAACGATCTCTTCTGCGATGGAAATGGTGAGAATACTGGCTGCCTAACGCCTACATCTCCTTCGCTCGACGACTATGCCAATTGGCTGAACGTCGACTCCTGCGTCGGCAAGAAAAAGATGGACAGCTGCAAGCAGTACCACTGCTGCAAGAAGCGATAAGGGAGTGACTGGAATCTTCGCGGAGTGAACGCTGGTTGTCGGAGGTGGTGAATGAGTGGAGATGGCGCCTAGGAAGGGGAAGGAAGTAGCCTGATCAAAATTCGTAACCTTACTTTTCTGTCGCAGATCGTCCCGAAGTACTTAGACGGACGGAGAAGTAAAGTTCCGCTTGGGCGATACAGAAATTTTGAGAATATACTTTTCGAGTTCCCAATTTTCTGATCACAGATTTCGGCACAGTTGACTCGCTGGAAGGTTTCGTTATAGTGGCCACGTGAATTGACGTGATCATCCTGACTGTCCATTCCTGCTAGCTATCCTGCCACATTCTTGTGAGTCAAGCTGTGTAGATAAGTTCGGTGATGAACTATCCAAGCTTCCAATGAATACTTTGATCAATTAAGCATCCCCATGGAGAGACCAGAAAGCATCCTCGGAATTATTAAACAGCCGCCGATCAGAACAAGCAGAAACATTCTCCTTCAGGAAAAGTAGAGAGAGGAAGGAGAGCAAAAAGAGGCATTTTGGGTGGAACGAGAGTTCGTGATGGAGTAGGAGAGGATACCTTTTATGGGGACCTGTCTTGCCGCGTTTATACCGGCTATATGACCAGCGGATTTGTGCTATCCATTCAGCTTGCCCAGTCATATCCATCGTGAGAGCCTTTCCAGATACTTGCGCATTTCTAGTAATCCAGATACCGCCCTTCATGTACCTGCGACCGTCGTGAAAGTGACGATTTCGCTCGGAGATTCGCTGGCGTACCGAGTCTGTCATCCGGTCACGGTCGAAGGGATAGGCACAGAAATCGAAGCACAAAGAAAAAGTTCTAGGTGAGAGCCAAGCATGCAATTCTGGGTACGATCTTTTGCCAACCAACACTTAGACTCGCGTTGACGGGTCAGTGTACGTGTTAGGACGCGACTAGACCACCTTCCGTCGCTCTTGTTGCTGAGCTCATGAGCTGCAGTATTCAATTGTGCTGTATCGTTATTGTCCTCGGTTCCAATTACGAACACATAATCCAAATTCTAGTTATGTGTTTGTTTGTTTGGAGGGTAAGATACCTAGGCTCGGCTCGGTAAGTGTTCAAATTGCTGATGGTAGAAGGTAATCTTACGGTACGGTAATATTCAGGCCACACCCAGCGGCAGCGCGCAACGCTCGCCCATCTAAGATTACAAAGCATTTTTGTTAACCCTGCAAACTTTCATAACGACTGGAAAAATCGGCTGGAGAACGGCCAAGACGTCGACTAAACGCTTTGCCGAGCTGTTGTCTTACCTTGTTCCAGACGAGTAGTGAAGATTGCCAGGAGAGAATTCAGTTCGGTCTGGTATCAAGACCATTGGAGACAGGTCCGCTAGGCTACTTTGATATATGAGTAAGAAGTGAGCAGCTTTGAAAACGAAAGTGATGATATTTACGACACGTTTGCTAAATCGTATTCACATTGCAAAGATCCTTACCCTTGCCTCCTCCCAATGTCACCCACACACCAATTCCATCCATTCTATTCACACCTCGTCCTCATACAAAGTCTTCATAGCCTGTCTAGTATTGCGCATCTACAGGTCAATCTTCCATTCTTCTTCATCTTCGACGTACGGCTCCAATCTATCCTTCAAGTCCTCGATGCTCATCTCTTCCCCATTCCAGTACTGTAGCTCAGCACCGACAGCTTGCTTGGGCGGGATGAGCACATTGCTGACAACTTGAATGACACCATCCTTGGCGATGCCGTCTTGAACGACGACGCGAACGAAGCCGTTGATCTTCACGCTAATGAATGGACCGTAGCGTGTGACGTCGACCGCCAGGCTCTTATCCTCCAGCAAAGTGGGGAGGTCGTAGTGGAAGTATGGGACTGCATCAGCCTCAACGCTGTCGGCACCCCTGACCTCGGCAGGGGTGGGACCGTAGTATGCATTCGAATAGAGTGTCTGGTTGGCAACAACGTGGTACTCCAAGAGTGCCTTGAGGTATTTGACTCCATATGGTGAAAACAAGAAGGCGTTGATCTTGGGACCAAGCTTCTTGAAAGCGCTATTTGGTGGCGCGAAGAATGTGCCCCCAGTGTTTGATGTCGAGGTCTCATTCACTGCCTCGAGCAAACCTGTCTTTCCAAGACCAAGGAGAAGTGTGGAGAAGTCGGATGGAAGGTAGGAGAGGATTTGGAGTGTCTTTGGTGGGGGGATGAGGATGCTGTCGACGCCGTGAATGAGACCATTGGTCGCGGGCTGGACACGATTAGCAGCTGGTGGAAAGAGAAGAAGGCAGGTGGTTACTTACGATGTTCACAGCAACCACTTTGGAATAGTAGTTGATCTTAACGCCGCCAAACTGGAGGTGAGCAGAGAGACGCTGAGGCTTGTCGCCAAGTAGGGATTCGTTCAGGAGTGTTGGCACGGTGTGACTGAAGAGCAGCTTGCCTGCAGGAAATAAGCCTGGAGAGACGTGGTATAGAAGAACCTTCTTGATGAACTCCTTTGGCGGCTTGTGCGCATGCTCTGGGATCTTTTCGAAGGCATGATCGGTCGGAGCGAAGACGGTGAAGTTGGCCTCGGTGCTGTTCAACAGCTCGACAAGCTCAGAGTCGTCAGCGATCAGAGCAGCCAGCTTGGTTGTGTATTTAGACCCAGCAATCAACTCATAGACAGTCGAGTTTGGTTTGCCATGGGGAGGAGGGTGGTGAGGTCGATCTTTACCAGGTGGACCGTGGTGCGGAGGTTTGTGGTGCGGTGGATGTGGGCGCTCATGCTTCTCCAGAGCCTCGAGCTGAGCTTCGATATCGTGTTCCAACCAAGACTGAGCTGCGAACCCATGGGCCGCGAATTCGTCCTTTGCAGTGTCCACGGCATGATGTACCAGACCAAGGGTATCGTCAAGGATGTTCTGCGTCACTTTTTTCGCTCCTCTCCAGTGTTCCTTCGCGCTATCCAGGACGTGGTGAGCTCCGCATGGAACCTTTCCAAGAGTATGCTTCGAGGGAGCCTCCTCCTTCTGAAGCGAGCTCTGGGTCTCGATGGCTAGGTGCTTGAAGATGGCCTCATCGGGTAAGACAAAGGCATGGCCTAGAGCAGCAAGAGTAACAACATTTAGCAGCTTCATGATCAACAGCTGTGGACGGAATGAATTGCTTGCAGAAAAGGGAGATCAATGGCGGATGGGTAGACTGTAATCGTCTGGAGCGGCCAGGCTACAGGAAACTACAGTACGCGTAGGCAATACGCCACCTGCAATCAAGTCGATGACGAGCGGAACGGTAACGGTCAACTGGTACTGGCGAATGGTTGGACAAGGTTTGTTTCAGTATATAATGGATGTTTTCTCGAAATCAAAAGCGCTGGCGGCTGTTTCTGAGGGTAATATTCTTGTAGTCGCGTCTCGTTATAGACCAGGACCAGGGCTTCTTCGTTGTGTTGAGTTGCAACGGCCAAAGTCACAGCTGTCGAACCATCCGTCTCCCCTAGATATGCCATGATGCCGCCGACGGATACCCCGCAGTCGGCTGTGATTGGTGCCTGCAGCTGACTTATCGATACCTGGAGCACGGGTGTGACAAAACTCACCGCGCAGGGCGCTCGGGCCTCTCATCACATCTTCAAAAAAACCTATATACTAACTTCATCGCTTAATTACTATAACTATAGTATCTAGGATACCCTAGAGAAAGACGGCTAGGAGAGAGTATAATACTACTAAGCGAATACGATTTTTTTAGACCTAGGATAGTAAAGATAAAGAGAATAGGGTAGGTACTATTACCTATCTCCCTAGGATAGGGGTACTAACTTTAACTACTCGTAGATAGCTTAAATAACGAGATCTTATTAGTAATATAGTATTTAGATTATAGAGAAAGACTAGTTCTATAATAGAAAGGCCTACTAAGGTATCTACTCTAGACCTTATATAGTTAACGGACTAAAATAACTCTATATACGCTAAGGGGTAGGAAGAATAGGTAAAATTACTCTACTATAAACCCTTAAGACGTACCCTATAGCGCTACGCTTATAGAGTAGGTACTAAACGTTTTAAAAAGCGATTTTAAGTTAAGATCTTACTAGCTAATTACCTAAAAAGAGTTACTTACGGTAAAGAATATAAAAAAAAGATAGTCTTAGGCTTTTAGTCCTAGGTTTAGTTTATGGATAAAGCCTATTTTTAGTTAAAGTAACTAGCTAATAAGCCTAAATACGAGCTACGCTTTCCGAGCTAAGAGAGAGAGATTATAGAGTTAGATAATACTATTTTAGATATTACCGTATACGTCTTAGGCGGGATCTATTATAATAAGAAAGGAAACCTTATTTTCTATAAGGATCTTGTAGAGCTATTAGAGAGAACCTATAGGTAGATTAAAGAGCCTAAATAACTAAAATATAAGCTAGATTCCGTATATTAGGCTCGCCTAAAGGTATAGTAAGATCTAAAGATAAAAGAGGATATAATACTAAAAGGTAACTATATAACCTAGGTATTTTACGCTTAAAAGATCCTACTATAATATATTTAAGCTATTTAGGCCTTAGAGGTACGTTATAAGCGTAAATACTAGCTTTAAGAGGATAGGGATCTATCTTACGGAATTAAGTTACCTAATAGTAACCCTATAGTTATAAAAAGAGAAGTAGATCTTCTCTTACTTACTTATCTACCTTAGTTATACGACCTTAATCCTATTAAGTCTATATAGAATATTATAAAGGTAAGATTAGCTGGTAGGAGGTAGTCGTTGGTAGCCGAGTTTAAGAGGGATATATAGGCTAAATAGGATAGGATTACGCTTATAATAATACGGAAAAGGATTAGGGAGATACCGGCTAGGTATAAGAAGATATAGTAAAAACCTTATATATATTATAAGTCAGATACGTAGTAATTAAATATATTGTAATTTAGTTAACAAATGAGATTTATGGCCCGAGCGCCCTACGCGGTGAGTTTTGTCACACCCGTGGAGGTCCGATTCGAGCCAAGACTTCGCATCTGCTTTTGGAAGTGGACGGGAAGTCCGGAACTCTCCGTATGTATCTTATGTTGTGACTTGTGAAATATCCATGCTGGATTGCCGCCGTGCTGTTGGGACTCGGAATTAAGACTCTTGTCAGTCCGACTCCTCCATCAAGCTACAACGCGCACGTTACCGCTGAAGTTCGGATTAGATGCAAGAATGGAGCCCACATCATGTTTCGGCCTTTTCACGCCCTTTCGCCGTGAGAGTGTGCGCGTCTGAAACCTGGGACGGAAACCCAGGCTCGTCGCCGACGTCACCCACACAGCATCTTCACCACTCAATATTCGACCGAATCATGCTGGATGCCGACGGCCCTCCGGATGCACGTACACGTACACGTACCTTGATCCACCAGCCTGCGTCTTTTATGTGGTCAGAATTCTGGGCTCCAGAAGCGGATTTTGCAGCCATTCAGGCACTTCAAATTAGTAGCAGGAGCCATCAACAAGCTTTTTCAAGCTTTGTGACGGTGCAGGTGCAGAAATCTTATGTCATGACCATGTTAAACCTTCCATTGCACATTCACTTTCTCCGCCGCGTGATGTGTTCGACGGAGCTATATAGTCACCTCCATGGCTCTCACCTACCGTGACAACACGGAGACCAACTACATTTCAGAAGATCAACCCCAGAAACTTGACATCTACAAAGCAATCAACAATGGCAGGACTTGCTAGACACATCGATACCGATGACCTCGTCCAGAGGCTCCATGACATGCCTATAGGTACCCGTGGAAAGCACACCAAGTTGGGCATGCAGCATCAAACCCCATATTCAACCAACTACAACGCCCAAATCGAGCTACCAAAGCACCGAATACCTCAGGACGGTGCTCCGGCAGATGCTGTTCACCAAATGCTGAAAGATGAGCTCGACCTTGATGGACGACCAAACCTGAACCTGGCTTCATTTGTTGGAACATACATGGAGAAGGAAGCTGAGGCCTTGATGGTCGAGAATTTGTCCAAGAACATGTCAGATGCGGACGAATATCCAGCGATGATGGACATGGTGTGTGAATTGACAAGAATCCAATGGCTTCACTATCTAATGTTCGACAGCATACTCGATGCGTATCCATTTTGGCAAACCTCTGGGGCGCACAGAAGGGTGAGAAGCCAATCGGCACAGCGACGACTGGTTCAAGTGAGGCCATCCATCTGGGCGGACTTGCCATGAAAAGAAGATGGCAAGAGAAGCGGCAGGCCGACGGGAAGGATACCACCAAGCCAAACATCCTCATGGGTAGCAACGCACAAGTCGCGCTCGAGAAGTTCGCGCGGTACTTCGAAGTTGAAGCTCGCATTCTTCCAGTGACCGCAAAGTCACGATATAGGCTTGACCCTGAGTTGGTGAAACAAAACATTGACGAGAACACGATTGGCGTATTCGTCATCCTAGGGTCGACCTACACAGGGCATTACGAGCCAGTTGAAGAAATCTCGGATATTCTCGACGACTTTGAGAAGAAGACTGGCAACGACATTCCCATCCACGTTGACGGAGCCAGCGGTGCATTCATTGCTCCGTTCACACATGCTAAAGCTGGTTTCAAGTGGAACTTCGAGCTCCCTCGCGTCAAATCCATCAACGTCTCTGGCCACAAATTCGGTCTCGTGTACGCAGGTGTCGGTTGGGCAATCTGGCGCGACGAGGAATACCTCCCCAAACACCTCATTTTCGAACTTCACTACCTAGGCGGCACAGAGGAGTCCTACACTCTCAATTTCTCCCGCCCCGGCGCGCAAATCATCGCTCAATACTACAACCTCATGCACCTTGGCTTCAATGGCTATAGGGCCGTGATGGAGAATGCTCTTGCCAACGCTCGGTTGCTCTCCCGTGCCCTTGAGTCTACTGGCTGGTACCGATGTGTAAGCGAGGTACACCGAAAGAAGGGAGTCTTTGAGTACGACAGAGAGACAGCGATGAACAGCCCCTTTGAGACCAGCGACAGGAGCGATGCCTACAATGCGGGATTACCTGTTGTGGCTTTCACTTTGACAGACGAGTACAAGAAAAAGTACCCACATGTTAAACAAGTTGCAGTATCCAACCTTCTGCGAGCGAAGCAGTATATCATTCCCAACTACCCACTTCCCCCCAATGAGGAGGCTACCGAGATCCTCCGCGTGGTGGTCAGAGAAAGCATGTCTCTCGACCTCTTGGACAGGCTCATCGCAGACATCTGTGCTGTCACGGAATCGTTGATGGAGACCGATCAGCATGATCTTGCAGCTTATCAACCACACTCAGAGAGCGTTGAGAAGAAACATGGTGGGACCGGTGTCAATGCTAGGAACAGACACGAAAAGCAGAAGAGAGGAATGCATCATGGCGTTCACCGGACAGTCTGCTGAACAGGGAGCATAAGTGGACTGCCAAATCGTAAATGGCTGAAAATTTGGCGACTAAGTAAAATTACCTTGTACCTACCGTACATGTTATCAAAAACGAGATTTTGATAGTTTGGCGGTGAAGGTCTCTCAAAGCTTCTCAGACTTAGTGTGTGGGTTGAAATGTAGAATTGCCATTGTAGATCTTGAGCTTGAGTCGACGCCAATTGCTCATAGCGAATAAGTACAGGACTGTGCCCACGTTGAGATAAATGCGTGGGATTGGAAAATGGCTCAGGCCTACCTACGATATACAGAGATTGGTAGCCAGCCTCAGATTGCCTGACAGAGCAGTTGAATGAACATCTGTTATGGCACTTGCAAGTGATGAGATTACAAAATGGAACCAAACTATCCGCGAAATAGAGTTAACGGACGGTCCTGTTCCTTTTCCCTTGCAGTTCTCAATGAGAACATCTCCACAGCCGATGCATTGTCTGACAGCCGCTGCTCTGCAATCAAGACACCCCTGAAATGCACGATATTTAAAGTCTATCCATCGCCCTGATTCGGTCAAATTGACGCAGGGAGAGGCAAGGGCGGAGTATATCGGGAGGTTCATCGGTTAGCATCGGGGGCAGAAGAACTCAGGACGGTGCTCTCATTGAACGCATGGGTGGTTCCATTGCTACTTGTGTCCAGCAGATGATGGGAAGATTTCAAGGACGAAGAGGTTGGAGAAAGATCGAGTGAGACGGTGGATGGATAGGAGTTCTCCGCATTCCGATCACATCGAGTAATGGATAACTGCTTGAGGCTAGCCGGCGCGTTTCCCTTGGTGATAGGCTCTTTTCCATCTGCGGAGACTCTCGAGCCGGGATATATCACATGTAGGCAGACTTTCCTTCGATGCCCCTCCCCAACATCGCATTCCGGCAGGCCGAGAGCAATGGCCAAGGGTAATCTAGCCCAAAAGGCAAGCTTTCTCCATCCTCGGCCCACCGCGCATGACGAAGATGAAACCCGTTATATACCACCTGGAGCACTTGCGCTCAGGATCGCCGAAACCTTTGTCTTATCGTCGAGTGTAGCAATTGAAGGCGATTGACTGAATCCCCCAATCCTAATCAACAGACGTCAATCCATCAATCCATCAATCCATCATGCCTCCAGCTATCAGTACCGACGCCATCCTGAAGGATGTCAACATCCTAGGAAACCTAAACGCAGGAACCAGCAAGATCTTAAGCAAGGAGGCCATCGTCTTCCTTACTCTCCTCCACAGAACCTTCAACAGCACACGCAAATCGCTTCTTGCAAGACGTCAGATTCGCCAGGCAGAGCTTGACAAGGGCAACCTTCCCGACTTCCTCCCAGAAACGAAGCACATTCGTGAAAACGATGCTTGGAGAGGAGCTCCACCAGCGCCAGGTCTCCAAGACCGTCGTCTGGAAATCACAGGTCCAGTCGACCGCAAAATGGTCGTCAATGCCTTGAACTCGGACGTGTGGACATACATGGCTGATTTCGAAGGTATATAGCCCCCCGTGTCGTCATCGAGACTTCTAGCTAATCATATCATAGATGCCACTGCGCCGACGTGGGACAACATGGTCAACGGACAGCTAAACCTCTACGACGCTATCCGGAAGCAAATCGACTTCAAGCAAGGCGAGAAAGAATACAAGCTCCGAACGGACCGCAAACTACCAACCCTCATCTGCCGTGCTCGGGGTTGGCATCTGGAGGAGAAGCATTTCACTGTTGATGGCGAGCCAATCTCTGGATCCCTCTTCGACTTTGGTCTATACTTCTTCAACAATGCCGAGGAACTTGTCAAGCGCGGCTATGGACCATACTTCTACCTTCCCAAGATGGAGTCTCATCTGGAGGCCCGTCTGTGGAATGACGTGTTTAACCTTGCACAAGATTACATTGGGATGAGGCGGGGAACCATTCGAGGCACCGTCCTCATTGAGACCATCTTGGCTGCATTCGAGATGGACGAGGTCAGTGGTACGGTCACCTCGAGGAAGATCAGGCTAACAGTACTCAGATCATCTACGAACTTCGCGACCACAGCTCTGGCCTGAACTGCGGTCGATGGGATTACATATTCAGCGTCATCAAGCGATTCCGCCAGAATCCCAACTTCGTTCTGCCAGACCGTGACTCTGTGACCATGACTGTACCTTTCATGGACTCATATGTCAAGCTCTTGATTAAGACCTGCCACAGACGCCAAGTCCACGCCATGGTAGGTGTTTTCCTCTGCTGATTCTCGCCTTTCACTAACTGGCTTCCCAGGGCGGTATGGCCGCACAAATTCCAATCAAGACGGATCCTGCTGCGAATGACGCCGCCATGGCCAAGGTTCGCGCTGACAAACTTCGTGAAGCCCGTGCTGGACACGACGGAACTTGGGTCGCTCACCCAGCGCTCGCACCTATTGCTGCCGAGGTCTTCAACGCCCACATGCCCACTCCCAACCAGATGTTCGTGCGTCGCGAGGATGTTCACATCACCGCCAACGATCTGCTCAACATGAATGTACCGGGCAAGGTTACGGAAGCTGGCATCAGACAAAACTTGGGCATTGGAATTGGATATATGGAGGGTTGGCTCCGTGGCGTGGGCTGTGTGCCTATCAACTACTTGATGGAGGATGCGGCAACAGCTGAGGTTTCTCGGTCCCAGCTTTGGCAATGGTGCAGACATGGTGTCACCACCGCTGAAGGAAAGAAAGTCACCAAAGAATACGCTCTTCAGCTTTGCAACGAGGTTGGAAAGGATTTGGCCTCCAAAGCGCCCAAGGGCAACAAATTTGCCGTTGCTACCAAGTATTTTGCTACTCAGGTCACGGGAGAAGACTACTCTGAGTTCCTGACATCGTAAGTCTTTTGCAGCCACTCATAAATAGTTACTAACTGTTTCCAGATTGCTCTACAATGAGATAACAAATGTAGGCCAAGCCAAACCAGCTGCGAAGCTATGAATGCTTTGTATACTGTCCCTTTTTCTCACCAGTCTGCAATCTGGTCCTGCGAGCATTAGGCGCATATTGTCTGCGTTCATTCACATGTACAATTGAAAAACGGGACTTTTGACCATGTGAAGATACGACTTATGTAGCCACTCTTGCTGGGCAGAAAATGGAAGCGTTGATTTCGATAATCGCTGCTTCGATAACGGCGTTATAGAGGACGCTTACTGACACATTCCCAACCAGACTCAGACACCCACTCCTGCCACCAAACTCTGATGGCCTTCACCTCCGTAGACATGACGACTATGACAGCGAATTCCTTTTTTGGGGTGCTGGTATATGGCTCTGTTGCACGAGGTACGATCTCCAAGATTTATTGAGACGAAATCTCAGAATGATGACCGTTCACCTCTGCATGTTTTGTGTAAGTTTGAGAGTAGAGAAAGATATACGAGTAACAGCAATCACTCTCGTTCTGTAATGTATACGTGTATTGTTGATTATCCATACCTCTCGAGCTTTGAACACACTATGGTCTTGTCATAACGTCTTCGAGCAGCCGGTCACCTATCTTTACATCTTTTTCAATCTCCGTCTATACCCATTCCTAGCAAATTCATCTTAATCTAGAAACAACAGTCTCTTCAACAGTGTTCGATTCTATTGAGTCCATCCTCGTGGCTTAAAGCAGTGAATGCTGTGAACAAAAATAAAGCTCGACTGCTGTGCGAGGGTATCTTCAAGAATGCTATCTAGCGGAGACCCATAAGTACACATGAATCTCTCTATAACATGGGTGGGGTAGTCACTCATTCCCAATCAACCCTCTGTGCCTCCGAACAAGTAAACAAACAACCATCTATCCATCTCCTCAGTACTCCAGCAAAATCCAGAATCCAGAAGTTTTCTCATAAGATACATCCGCTTTCTCATACCGCGTCCCTCAAGCCCCATAGAAGAAGAAAATCGTGGGTGAAGAAGCTTCATTTCATTTCCCTACCAACGAATTCCCATTTTTCTTTGATCGAATTCGACGGTCCGGGAAAGGGAGAACTGGAACCGGTGGAGTCCACTATTGGATGGATTTTTTATTCCCAACTTAAACGTTTCCCAATTATGGCCTTCCGTCCTCTCCAGCGTGCTTCAGTAATGATCATCACGCAGATATAGGCAAAAGGAAATCGTTCTCGATTTCCATTGAGTTTAAGTAGAGGATCTTAGTATTCTCATCGATTTCCATCATCATTTTCACCCCTCTTTACCCCGCCCACCTCGCCACAGCATCGGTTGCCTGTCAGCGCAAGAAAACCCCATCTCCATGACGATGAAAAGAGTCATCGCTACGACAATCCATCGAAGCGGCATCTATGCATAGAGTTCATGATTCATTCATTCAAGCCCGAGTCCGAGTCTCAAGGGTTGCTCGTCAGAGCTTTCAAATGTCATAACTAAGAACAAGAAAGTGACAAAGGGAAAATCCGCCATCCGAATCATGGTGAGCACAAGTACGAGTACGGGGTCGCCGGATGTCGGGCCGACCATGCAGAGGAGAGGGGTATATAATTTGTAGGTATGCGTGCTTTGTGAGCGGTGGACAACACTGGACGATGACGGATGGAAAGGACAAGAAACTTGGTACTCCGCCGAAACGCCAAGACTTCCATTTTTTTCAGAATGTTGCCCGTGAGGGTTATGTTTGATTTGTTAGGCTATTTTCGCTTCTTTTGCTTGTTTGCTTGCTTGAGATGTATTCGGGTAGAACAAAAAAACATGATGAGGACGAGGTAGGTAGTAAGGGTGCATGTGATAGAGGGTCCACTTCCCACACGTGTCCTCCCAGGACTGACCGCGGCGAAGTGTGGTGTGAACATTTCTTGGGACCCAGAGTCAGACTGCTTTCTCAGCATCAGCAACAAGTGCCATCGGAGAAATGGTGATTATTGTTTGGGACAACCACGAATCCATGTCCCAAGGATCCGGTTTTCCGACGACGTGGGCTCTACCCGTCGCTCGGACCGCGAACGCGACGCGCATCGGGGGCATCAGCTGCATCGTTTGTTGGTGTGTGTGCTGCCGGTTGTTGGTTGTTGGGTGACGAGAGGCCATGGGGCTAATTTTGCCGTCGCTTATTACTTGGTATGCGTGAGATGAGGCTAGAGGGGTTTGTGTGTTGTCCCACTGCGGCGGCGGTGTGCAGCGCATAAACCTAGCTAAACGAGTGCGAACCCGTGGCTGACCATGGTTTACGGTACTCTAGTTTGCTGCTACGAAGCACTTCATCATCATTGTCTGAGCGGAGCCAGTCCGACGAGTTTCCCAGCCGGCGTGAGGGTTTTGCGCGTCGTCCTTTGCTGCGACTACGTTGAGATGTCCCGGTTCTGGATCTCTTCGTAGTTTTGCAAGTATTTTTCGTAATCTGGGAATGAGATGTAGCCGTCTGATTTCGAATGTTAGCGTGGGCTGGGAGTCATGAGAAACGGAGCCACGCACCTCGTTGTTCGTGTCCTGCCCATGACTTTGTAGCTTCGTATCCATCGCTGTATCTTCGCTCCATAGCACCCACCATGGCTGGATGTCGCTCCGCTTCATCTCGCCTCTTCTCTCCGCTCGTGCGAGAAAGTACTGATTTTGGTGAGGTAGGCGAAGATGCAACCCTCGAGAGCAATGCTCTTGCGTTTGACGAGTCACCTACGCTGTCGGAGTCTCTGCGAATCGCACAGGAACTGTGTGTGCTGATTGTTGGCGGCGTTACTTTTGGCGAGGCGAGTGGATATCTGCGTGAAGTACTTGAAGATGGTCTCGAGGAACTGTTGGATCGCTGGGTCGACGGGTTGACGAAGTAGCCGTACATTCTTGCAGTTGGGGTGCTTTGTTGTGTGAGTGTGTGCAGCGCAAGGCTGGAATTGAGCCTTCCCGTGCCTTGATCGAGAGAACTGAGGATACTGGTGGTGAACAACACAGGCGATTTGATGTATGTAGATGAGTATAAATTGGTGGAGGGACTAGGAGAGACACGGAGGTTGATCAGCGTGTTCTAGAATTCGTTGTCCTGGTCGAGGCTGTTCAGCTGTGCCTTGGTTCTGCATATGACGGCAGGGTCGATTCGTTGTCTGGAGTTTGTTCGAAGAACAACGAAATCAAAGCAAGGGATGGACCGCGAAAGTAGTTTTGGCTGTACCTGGATTGAAGATGGGAATTTGGAAAAATAACAACGACAATACTGGGGCGGAGGGAAGGGAGAGGGTAAGCGGTAGATATGTAGGCAGCATCGCCTCACCCAAAAGCATGAGCATGAGCATCACGATCATGAGCATGCTTGCTCGCTCTCTCCTCTCATG
Organism: Venturia effusa; assembly: GCA_007735645.1. Taxonomy (NCBI): domain Eukaryota; kingdom Fungi; phylum Ascomycota; class Dothideomycetes; order Venturiales; family Venturiaceae; genus Venturia; species Venturia effusa. Next base: position 1,249,000 of record CP042188.1, on the reverse strand, counting down.
CAAAATCCCAAAACCCGCGTCCCCACTACTCCCACTGCTCCACCGCGAGAGTTCGCCCCGACTGCTGGCAAAAGTCCAAGCTGCAGAAAAAGCCACATCCCCAATTCCCCATCCAATGGCCGCCACGCGGCATGGCCTGTCCGGAAGAGCCAGGGCAACGGAAGAGCCCAGAGGCGAGGGGTGGCCCTTTAAGGCACTGCATCCCTCTTGCTCCAGAGTCCAAGCTCACCACTGATCCTGATGACACGTCAGGCTCCGTGCTGTCCCCCCATTGATCGCGCCCAGCGCCCCGTTGGGGCAGATGCCTGCCAGCACACGACCCTCCCGACACGCTGTTGGACGTGGGAAAATAAGTTGAGGAGAAGCTGGACCTAGCGGCACCCATCACCCTTGTCCGCCGGTGGTAGGGCCAGGTTCTCCTCTCCAGAATCGACGGATGGGGACAGAGAATTCGCTTCACCTCCTCAAATCTATGGATCAGCGCTGCAGCTCTCCCTCCCGTTGCCGCAGCGTGGACGGATCAAGGTCGGACACGAGGCAAAGGGCTATTCGATTGCCGGCAGAGTCCGGACCTGACGATGACTTGACGCGTCTAAAAGCCGTACATATAATTGGCACGGTAGCTTCTGCTCACGAGTCTCTTGATTATATGCAGCTACCGAGTACTACGACGCTGATGACCTGACCACTGTCACCGTATATGACCAAAAGGTTCTGTCGTCAGCAGAATTCACTGGAGCACTTTCTCTTCTTGCATAATGGGTGGGTATTTCTATTGGAGGCTTCATATATTCTCGGCCTTACTCGCTGCTTTCCAAACCCGATCGATTGCGTCTATCATTGCTACTCGTTATCACTCAAAGTTTTCATGCACCCTTTCGATATTCAAAATCGTTGATGTCAAGGTACGGTTATAGCATCGGTCGGACAAGGGGCGCCCTGCGTCAGGACCTAGTCTGATATCCCTGACAGATACAAGGGAAGCACGATATTTTCGGAATGGAATGTCTGGGAAAAATTTGTTATACCAAGACCAGAACCTGTATCGTCCAACCATAAATACGCCACCATGGCTAGTCAAAGGACGAGTTGCGCAATGCTTTGTCAGTGCTATGTGGCATGTCAGCATGGAGCGTGGGGGATCGGTGCCAATTGCAGGGGGGCAGCTCACGTCAACGTCCTCCCAAGCTCGTCCTTGAACGTTGGATAGTTCTTCCATGCTCATGATCTTTCCCGTCGTGACTGCAAGGGACTGTTAGCTAACGGTGCCTAAAGCGGTCCAAGAAAGTATGGTCTCACAGTAGCCAGCGTGGATCTTGGCGTCAATCTCGACTCTACTGTCATCCGGGATCAATTCGTCGGGAATTGGTACGCGTTCGTGAATCGGTATGCCTTGGTCGACAATGGCATCGTGCTTCATATTCGACATGCTCAACATTCGATCAATCTTTGTGATGCCCAACCAATGCAAAATGTCTGGCATCAGTGCCTGGAAGCGCATATCCTTCACTCCCGCAATGTTTTCTGTTCTCTGGAAGTACTCGCTCGCTTTGTCACTGCCGCGTTTCCTTGCATTGTACACTAGGTACTTTGTCACCTCGCCCAATGCACGGCCCTCCTTTCTGAAGTAGATGACCACGCCACTGCCTCCCTTTTGGGCCTCTTTGACAGCTTCCTCCACGCCAAAGATGAGATAGGGGCGGCACGTGCAGATATCGGAGCCAAAGACATCGCTGCCGTTGCATTCATCGTGAACGCGAAGAGCTAATTTAACATTGGGGTCGGACATCTTTGCAGGGTCGCCAAAGCAGTAGACAGTTAAGCCTCCAATAGGTGGTAGGAAGAGCTTGATGTCGTTTCGCGTGATCAGTTCGGGATACGAGCCGCCAGTCTCCTCGAATAGAGCTCTGCGAAGTGTTCCCTCATCTGTGGTGTCAATAAGCTGCCGCTGGCCGTGAAGATCGCTGCAGGGTGTACATACCAATGCCAAATCGCTCAGCGACACCGGGAAGATACCAACAAGGCTCGACTGCAAACTTGGTGACGGCTAGTTCACCAGATTCATTGATGCATATCTTTCCGTCAGGAACAAGTCGGCCTGCTTTGACACTTTCTTGGAGCTCTGGCAACTTCATGTGCGCCTTGGTGATTGCAATTGTCGGACGAAGCTCGATCCCTTCTTTGTTCATGACATCGGCAAACAACCATGGAGCCAAATGGCCGAGAGGGTCCATCGCCACAATTTTCTTTGGATCACTCCATTGCGGGAATGGCCCGATCTTGGCTGCTGGCTCTGTATTGGTGAAGTCTGGCTTGTGGTCGATGTCGATGTTCTTGCTAGCTACAGCAAGAGCGGAATAGATGGCGTACGAACCACCGTGAGCACCAATTGCTTTACCAACATTAATATGATGGTTGTAGTGTAATCGTGCCCAGCTTACCGTTGCGTTTGCGAATAGTGTTTCGGTGTCGTGATACAACCACTGGTCCTCTCTCGGCAGCGCTGGTGTGACCCCAGTTCATCGGAAGGGGGTCAACGCCTGCTTGGCCAGGATAAGAAGTCAGGATGATTTTGTTGGAGAAAGCAGATGGTGTCTTGGCAGAGCTCGTCTCCGAAGGCAGAGTGCTCGGTGGTGTCTCATATTGCTCCCCAAGAGCCTTCACACTTGCATCTGGACTTGAAGGAGGCTTGACGTTCTCGGATTCGTTAGCTTGGACGTTGCCCGACTTCGATGTTAACGAGCTGGCTAAGTGGAGTTGGTTAGTAAGGCGAGACGATACGGATCCATACATACAGAGCAGACGCACCTTTCGTGGCTTCATCTCGGATCTCTTTGACAGTTGCAAGAATGTTAACCTTTCCGCTAATAGCGTCAACAGCAGCGGCGAGATGGGCGTTCTCTTGCTTCAAAGTTTGGATACTGGCTAGGATTTCGGCGAGGACGCCAGACATATCTGGAGAAGTAGCCATGGTCAAGGACCAAATGTGAGGGGGAGATATGATTCAATATTGTTGTACTCCTAAGGCGAGTTTCAGATCTAGGTCGTCGCCTCTCCGCTTACTAGTACGGTCGATTATCAGAAGTGGAGACGGCAAACCAGGGCAGACAGTCACAATCAGGACAGGACAAGCTGATCGGACTGCGAGGTGATGGAGAGGAGGATTTCAGGTGCAGCAAGACAATTTCAGTTCTTGTACAGCGCAGCGGGTTCCCACTGCTTGCTCACCGCTACGCTAGAGTCGTTTGATTCATCGGAAGTCTGCCGCTTCCTTGCTGTCGACTTCAAGTTTGTGCTCGATGTTCTTTCCGCGTGATTGCGAGATGATTGCCCATGAGATATGGGCAGTGGCTGTAGCTGTAAGCTGTCTTGCTCTAGCAGGATCTACGGTAGACACTTGATCAAATTGAATATACGAACGGGCGCTGGCAGATGATTATGTAACATTCTGGATTGAGAACGGCAACTTGCTTTGCCATTGAACACTATACACTCCGTAGGTAGGCGTCTATATAACCAGAGTCACATTTACCTCCAGTTTCCCAAGTCCTCGACTGAAAACCTTCTCCACTCCTACACAACAACCACACACTCACGCGACACACATCATGGGCAAGCGCAAAAAGGCTGCTAAACCAGCAAGCAGCAAGAAAGGCGTACGACTATGCGCCTCCACAAGCAGAGCCTCAGAACACTAACAACATGCCAGAAAGAAAACCTCCCAACCTCCTTCCAATGCCTCTTCTGCAACCACGAACAATCCGTCTCGGTGAAAATGGACAAGAAATCCGCCATAGGACACCTATCGTGCAAAGTCTGCGGACAAGACTTCGACGCCAGCATAAACTGTTCGTAACCCATTCGCGACCACAGCTGCGACTTTGAGGCGCAAAGGACTGACCTCGGCATGACCAGATCTCTCCCACCCCGTAGACGTATACGGCGATTGGATCGACGCATGCGATAAAGCAGCCAAAGAAGCAGCGGAGCAGAACCAGCCCGAAACACAAAACGACTCTTATCACGATATGGGCAATCGTGGTGCGCCACCGCCCAGGCGACAACGAGACATTCCGTCAGAAGACGAAGAGGAGGATGGTGATGGAGACGGGGAGATGGATGACTTTGTCGAGAATGATGAGATAGATGGAGAGGCAGACTACTGAGCTGTGAGATGGTAAGGGCGATAGAATCTTTGGGTTTTGGTGGTGCCAGCATGGAGTTTTGGGATGCAGGTTTACAGGGTGTGAGGAATGGTTACGGACATATCTCGATACCCTGAGGTAGGGGGATATACTTCAATATAGGTCATAAGGGCCAACGATAACGGCGATTGCATATTTTCTAAGGTACAGCCACTTGGAACTCTTGTATCGTGGAGGCTGACAAGTGAGTTCGGGCAAGAATTCGAGAGCTGATAATGGCACCAGGACAATTTGATCCGGGTAGACCGAGATTATCTCTTCCATACACTGACCGTCTTGAACTCAGAGCTCCAATCTGGTGCAGGATGCTTTGCCAGGATATAAATTTGTTTTCATGAAGAACGAGTGGGCTCTTGACTGATGGCCTCGTCGAGCTCCCGTCCACTCTGAAGCGTGAGCTGTGAATACAATCCAGAAACCATATTAGGTAAACTCCATCCCTTGCCCACCAAACAAATGCATAGAGTCTGTGGCTCCGCCAGACCATAGAAACATGACATATGGATTTTATTAACCTTCGTCGCTTCGCTCCTCGCTCAATCACACTTACCACGCGAACCCTTACCTAAATCTCCGATACGCAAGGTGGGACTCTCTGAATAAGGCGTGCCCTTTCGAGACGCTGTTCTTTGTGAGCCGAAGGGATAGACATCTTTCTCTCAAGAAGGTGTTATTGCTAGTACGTTTATTTTACCTTAGTTTCCTTGAATCTTTGTCACGCTAAAATAGAACAGCTATTGAAGGATAAAATAATAAGGTACCTGGTCGCCAAGGCTCTCAGGCAGAAAAAGTGAGCGCGTACTTATCAGATCTTGGTCGTAGGGGGCCTGACTTCGAACAAGAATCACCACACATGGCAGCTTTGTCCCTTGCCACACCATTCTATCATCGGCAAAGATCTCACTCCAAACATCATGTACGTATGGTTCAAACAAAGTACAGAAGACGACTGCGGAATCTCCGTAGGTTTCCGGGCTGCATTCCAGACTCGTCGAGTTGTTGCGACTGAAGCCTCCTAGAAATTGGTTGGTCTAAGAACCAAAAGTGCGGCCACGTAGCTCGATCGAGATGAAGACGATCAATTAAGATCATTGAGTGACGGTTACTTCTGTGTTCGGAGTGGATCGACAACCACTGCATGTAAGAAGGCACTTGGCGCTCGTTGAGCTTGCTCGAAGTTCCGAGCGGCAGATCCGAGCATGATATCAACATCGGTCTTTCGACTCTTTCCTTCGCTCCGTCATCAATCTATTTGCCCACGATATTAACATGATTTTCAAGCTCCGTTCACCTCATCGCGTGTTATCGCAAGATCGATCATCCGGCAGGTGGGCCGAGTGCAGCACGATGCCCTAAACAGTGGCCATCGCAAGCGAACGGGACTGTTTGGTCCAACGAACGCGGTCGAATCCTCTCGTAGTAACAGCTCATAAATTATTATCTGAGCTAAAGTGCGGTCTCTGTTGATTGCAGCACGGTCTGGTCACGGAATGGCAACTGCTCCTAATCTATTGGCGACTACTAGCGATCAACGGCAAGACTGGCACCAGAGATCTGATCTAAGATATTCGGTCATATACTCTTCTCGTGCCGTGCTGCAAATGGTATGGGGCTGACTGTTTCATGGGTTGGACAACTAGGCTTCACTGGCATAAGAGTCGGCTTGGAGTAGGTCTCAACAGCCGTTGATTATCGTCACGACTCAACATCGCACTGATGCACGTCTCTCAGGCGGTCAATCGATTGCAAGTCAACTAAATCTTGCCCCAGTCAACTACCTACAACATCATCTCATCGAACTTCAACATGAAAATCACACTCGTTGTCCTCGCCAGCTTGACCACTGCTCTCGCTCTCCCAGTCCCAGTCCCTGCAAAAGACCCAGCCGGAAAGGGCACTTGCACCTTCAGCATCAACGAAAAGAGCAACCTGGGACACAACCACGATGTCAACACGGGTATGATCAAAGTTGGGGGAAAGGTCATTGATAGCCACATTGCTGTCTTCGGGTCCGGATGCAGCCCGGCGTGGGCTGTTGGAGGTGCTATCGATGACAACACTCCGACTCCGACTCCCAAGAAGTCGAGGGGCAGCTTCTAAATGGGGTTTTGCGGCGAGGGGTGATGCGTTTTGTTGTGGTGGAAGGGTGGAAGACCGGCGAGGGATGGACGGCTGGCCAGAAATTTTAAGAGCTTTGAGGCGGGTAAAGGGCGAGTGGGTGCTCATGAGAGAAACGACCTGAAGCATCTTAAAGGGCTGGTTCTACATACGTTGCAGTGATCTTCCTTCATAAACCGCCACTTCTTTTTGGTTGATCTAAAACATCCACCGATCAACAATGGCCCGCTCGTATCTTACCTTCCTACGCACTTACTCAGGTCCAGATCAGCTTCGAGGCGTACCTTGTATCTGCATCCGAGATACAGATATCACGACAAGTCGCCTTGGATGGTTCACGACATCCTACCATGGCCCATGTACAGAAGCAAAATACCAATCGTTCCAAAAACACACCTCACTTGGTAGATCTTCTTGACTCCGGCCTAGTTGCCACATCTTCAAGTCCGTGATGACTTTTGGTTTTATCGACCGTCCCGTGCATTTCCTTTGATGTAATTCCTGACCTCTCGTCATCAAGGTAACCCATTCCCAATCCACCCAAGCCAGAGACAACCTCATCAACCTTGTTACTCACCTTTATAATCTTACCTTTTACCATGCTCCCTCAAACCCCCCAAAACCCGCCTCTCCAAGAACTGAAGAGAAAAGCGACCCACAAGCTCAACATCCACACCATCCCAATCACGTCAACTGTATCATCCCACACAACTCAACCTCTCAAACGAACATGAGCTCATTCTTCAGCTGCAACCCAATCTCACGCTCCAAGTACAACAGCGGCGCTCAAGAGTCAAGTGTTAAAATGATCAGCTATCTGTAAGATACCAGTCAATTTACTCATTTCTGCCAGCCAGACAACTCCTCGACATCCGAATTGGTGATCATGTGTTTCTGGTCAGTATACTGATATTTTCTGCTCTCCAATATTTGCTATTAGCGATAGCTGAGTAACAAGAGATGAGCACCCTTTTCCCATCTCGGCGTTTGAGGAGCGGGATAGATACACCAATTTTTTGCAAGAGCTCTGAATTCGAAGAAAGATGGATCTTTGGGTATGTTTCTTAATCTGCGTCAAACATGAAGGTTATCTAATATAGATGTGGAGACAGGTCATGTCGGGAGCGATGCGACTAAGATAGTCGATGGAGTGGCGCGGTTTACGAAAGAGATGTTCGGGCTGAGGAGTGAATGAATGGACGAGGTTTTCATCGGCGAAATGGGAATACAATGTTGGATTTTGCACATCGTGGCATCACGACTGTTGCACTCTAAATTAGACATTGATACGTTCAAGAAAGTTTTTCGTATCTCTGCAATTATAGTCATCATAATGATTTCCATTGCTCCGTCGCTATGCCGTCGCCGTGTCGATTATCGTATACGAAATTATACTGTCGTTGCTGCAAATCAAGGCGCCCCTGAATTTCGCTTCAAGCACCGAAAGAACACCATGCCAAAGAGCCCATGCGATCGAATCCAAGTCCAATTAATTCCTTCACCAGAAATTCTTCAAGCTCCTGCGCACGACTAAAGCTCTGTTCGCGCGTTTCGCTCTGTTCACCTCCATCAAGCCTATAATGTGCACGAATAAAATCTTAGTACTCATACTTTTTGATTAGTAGTCAAGCAAGTGACCTTGGATACTCATCCTTAACAGAGGAGCATCATAGCCAAAGCAACTTCAAGCGCCGTACCGACAAGTCCCGCTGATCCACCAGCCATTCCTGTTGGGGCGGCACCTTGGGAGGATGTTGTTGCGACAGAGCCCGTTCCCGTTGCTACTTCGGCGGTTGGGTTGAGAGTGACGACCGCGTTTCCAGATTTTGTTGCTGTCACGGTAACCTTTGCGGCAAGAGATGAAGCGGAAGCTTGGTTGTAGGCTCCACTTGTGAAGCCGCAAGCCGAAGAGACGGAGCTCAGGTCTTCAACATTGTTAACATGACATTCAAAGATGGATGAAAGATGGATGTAAACATACCCGATGATCCAGCATTGGATTGAGTAATGCAAATAGCGCAGTTCGATCCGATCTCTTTGACGTTGAATGATGTATTTTTGCAGATGCAGTCTGATTCCGCTGATGTAAGACCTCCAGTGCTCGAGGTGCATGTCGATGAAAGCTGAATCAACGGTCTGCAGACTGATTTGCAAATGGCTGGGACATCACCATCGCTCAGTCCCATGGCAAGACTGGAAGTGGCAAAAGCAATGACCAGGCTGGAGATGGTGGAGTAACGCATATTGAGGTTCGGGGACGGCTGAGATTGGTCCGTGTTGTTGTGTTCTAAGAATAGGTCCGGGAGAGAGTCGATAGGCCAAAATCAACAATAATCCTCAGATACTATGAACTTTTGGTCGACAGGAATTTGAAATCTTGGTTGTAAACGAGAAAATTCGAGAAAGAGGTGATGTGAGAAAGCAGGAAACGGCGACGAGCTCAGATATGAACAGCTTGGATGCTCTAACGTCCTGGTCGTAGTGTATCGTGTGGTAAAACTTGCAATTGTTTCTTGGAAGGGAACGAAGCTTTCACTAGAGTTCGAGAGAGAGAAGGGTTTGTTTGTCTTTATACCGAAATAGCTGGGACGGGACGGACGTTTAATGTCAGATTTGAATATGGACCATCGTTATTCTACTACTCCATAAGGAGCCGCGCCGGCTCTCCTCTTTCGCAAGGGTGTGTGCGGGAACGCAGAGGCTGAATATCTCGCTTACTGGCGAGTGTTCGCATTCCTTTGCTGCGTTAGCCCCCGTTGCGATGGTGAGGTGGTGGCTGAGAAGCTTCGTGTCTCGAACTGTCGAACAGCGAACCCTGAGATTTCGTCTTCTCTGGGACATGCAGAGTCTCGGGCGTCCACACACAAGCCGAGCCTCCCATTCTTGCAAGGCAACGATCGGCGTATCGTCTAGACCGACTGCCCGTGCTCGATGGAGGCCGAACCAACATACTGTCGTCGGGGCGGCTGTGGGGTGAGAATGAGATTGTGTGGGTAAGCACAAGGACGCGGGTAAACAATCTCAAACCCACTGGCAGTCTGGCAGCTTCTGGCTGTGACGCTGTGTGCCCATTTAAGGCTGGAGGAGAGGTCCTGAGAAACACATATATAATGAGAGGAGCACTTGAACGACCCCCGAGTGAGCTTTGTGATTTCACTTGGTCTGTCACAATTTGTTTCTGCATCTAGACTTCAGCCGCCAAGCGTCATGGGAAATAAGCATCTCATGTCACGTGTGAGTACAGAATGCCATGCACTACATTCTTGGGCCCGCGCATCATAGTGGCAATCTCAAAGTGATTTCCGAAACCAGCCATATAGTAATTTTATTGCAAAGGGAATTGCTGCGTATGAGCATCTATTTCATGACAATACACTTTTTACCCGCCAAATTCATAGGTCAGTACTCCATACTCTTACTATATCTTAAGTGTCATGGAGTAACGCAAAACCCATTCAACCGGTTCTCTTCAGTATCATTGACGATCGTTATCTAAGCTGGTGGGCTGACGATGAACTCAACACCCTTTGCGATGTTGCCGGTGAGACCCTTGTAGCAAGCCTCGAGAAGCTTCTTTTCGTAATCATTTGCACTGGAAACGACATTGTACACCTTCTTAGCACCTTCTGGGCCGAGCTCAGTTGGAACAGAGAAGAAGTCGCAGCCGGTCAACTTCTGAATGTCGGAACCACCCTCAACACCTGGGAGGTAGACAAAGGTTGGCTCGACGATGCCAGACTCACCCTTTGCGGCGCGAATGACCTTCTCGGCGAACCTGAACACATCAGCAGCTGGAACAATACAGGGGGCATCAAGCATCTTACCGAAACCCGGCGTATGCCATAGATAGGGTTGCGGATCCAGCACCATCCTTGGCCTTGACGACCTCGTCGCCACCGAACTGAACGCGATACGTCAAAGCATCGAGCTTGTCTTGTGCGATATTTACGGCTGGCTTAGCCTGGGAGAAGAGTGGGACAATGGTTTCGCCAGAGTGACCACCAATGACTGGGATTGTAGTCTTGGCTGGGTTCTTCTCACCAGTCAAAGCTGCAACAAATGTCTCGGCACGGACGACATCGAGGGTGGTAACACCGAAGAGCTTCTTTGGGTCGAAAGCGCCGGCGTTTTTGAGGACCTCTGCAGCGATTGGCACTGTGGAGTTGACTGGATTGGAGATGATGAGAAGGTAGGCCTTTGGCGCATACTCAGCAGCACCCTTCACAAGGTCGCGGACAATCCCAGCGTTGATCTTGAATAGGTCATCACGGGTCATGCCAGGCTTTCCTAAGATAAGCATCAGCACCTGACTCTTCTGATGGATCGATTGTACTTACGGGGAATGCCAGCAGGGATGATGATAATGTCTGCACCAGTGAAGGCGTGCTTCATGCCATCGTCCTTTGGTAAGTACCCGGTGACCACCTAGTTTGTCCTCTCAGTATGCATGCCATATCTTTGTGGTCATGAGTATATTCGTACCGCTGGTGTGGAAATGTGCGAGAGATCGGTTGCAACACCAGGTGTGTTGACGACTAATGACGGTCAGGGCGATTCTGGTGTAGTATAGGAAGTGTAAGATGTGTACCATCGTAGAGGGCGAGTTCGTCAATGAGTTGTGAGTTTTTGCAGAGCAAAGAGAGGGGCTGTAATAAACTCAATTAGCGACGGTAGGGAGATACGTCAAAGAGCGTTATATAGCAGTTCCAGGAAAGTCCGTAGTCCAATTGACTGCCCGGACAAGCTCCAAGAGAATCGAGGGACAAAGTCATGAGGTAGTCTTACCTGTCCGATCCCGCCAGAGGCACCTGCGACGACTGCATGTGAAATGGTTAGATGTTGAGGCAGCTTTGCAGAGACGACCTCGACGTACCGGCTTTGACCATGCTTGCAATTGAAAGACTGACAAACACTTGGTCGGTTGTAATCGAATGCTGTATTGAAGCTCTGGAGAGAAGATTAGATCCTTGTATTGGTTGAGGATTTACTGGGTGTTGGTGTTGTTGAGGCGAAAGCAGAGCGGTCTGAGAGAGAGGAACCTCGAACCCCACTACTTATGTACCCCGCCATCATTTCACCAGATCCCTACCTCCTACTGTCTAGCTCTAGACACTAGCTTTTGTAAAACCACAGAAGCGGTCTATGAACACGAAATTGACATCGAGATTCCTGAACCTTTTTGTACTCCAAAACTTCAGGAAAGCCTCGATGTCCATCTCGAGTTCAGTAAGATTAGGATTCCTGTGCTCTCTTTGGGAGGCCGCTCGCTGTAAACAATAAAGAGCTAACACAGAAGAGGAGCGCCTCAAATCGTGGGGTGGTCAGTGGGGAAGTGCTCACCAATGGGGCTTCCTGGTACAAGTACAAAAGAGGCTCTATCGCTCTGGTGTTGTCTTGCGTCTAAGCCCGAAAGAACAATTGCTGCGTTGATTGTCCCACTGTTCAGAAATGCGGGAATGGTGATGCCCAAGACCGGTTCATAGGGCCTTGTTCCCTTTTATAAGTGCCTTACACAGTACATAATCCTCTTCCCATCACAAGCCTCGAGCAGTGGACGACGAACTTTGGGCAAATCATATAAGCGCGGCAGAACTCGGAATCTTCAATGCCTCACTGACGCAGGTACCGGCACGAGCCTGCCAATGAGGGGGAATCTTATATATTTGAGTTATCGAGGAGTCGCCCGATGAGTGAAAAATGTCTTCAGTCTGGTCCTAACCATTCCGGTCCAACGCCAAATATCTCTCTGTCAATAATTTCCCGACTATGAGTCAAAGTCGAACCGGACATCTTCAGTTCCCTACTGTCTCCAATCATGTGACGCCATCCGATGATGCAATAGAGATGTAACGTGATTTCACGATTCTTCATTGACATCTGGTTGTTGCGGTGGCATGCCATGCTGTTGTGGAGGCATTCCGTAGCCTCCATATATCTGCATGTTGCCCATATCTTGTGGATACATTTGCGTTTGCTGTGGGTATTGAGGATACGGAACAGCAGATGGATCTTGCGCCAACGGCTGTTGTGGCAGGAATTGGCCTTGCATGTGTGGATCCATGCCGTAGTCCTGTTGGTGCATTTGCTGCGCTGGTGGCGGATGGTTACCCAGTTGCTGAACTGCGGCACCCTGCGGTAAGGGAGCGCCGGCGGATGACTGCGCAGCGTGCCCTGCACTTCTTCTGTTCGAGGCGGCCTCCTCTCGTGGAACGATATCGATCAAAAAATCAAACTATGCCTCGATGTTAGAACGACCGACCTCGATCACACTCAGCTCGTCAATTGGCGAGTGAGTCAAAATGGCGAGATTCCCTTACCATGTCCGATTTCGCAAGAGCAGAGGCAATGTCTGATCTTTGCAATGTCCTTCTCTTGTTTTCTTCAGCGTGTATCCAAGCACGCATTGTAAGCTCTGTGATAAAAATGTCGCATCCCTTCGCGAAGAGAATTGGTGCTTCGGCTGAGATCATCTTGACTTCGGGATCTGCCTTCATGACCTTTTTGATACGCGCAAGAGGTAGCTGGTGGAGTTTGAAATCGTGCTCGTCCGTTTCTAATCGCGTGACCTGGTTTTGCCAGTACACGTTCAGGATCTCCTGTGGTTGACCCGAAAGACCCTGCGAGACCTATGCCATAATCAGCGATGAATCTGAGGCATGGAAGTATGGTGGTCGTACATTCACCCACGTCCCTGTAAAGACCTCTGGCGAAGGCGCTGCGCCAGCCAAGGCAATCTAGACCAAAGTATCAGTACGGAGGTAAGAATGGTGTCCAGCATAGTCCTGGAGTCCGGAACGTGGAATCCGCGCGAAGGATAACGTACTTTCTGGCATGCTCCTACGAGCGCAAAATAGTCAGCGCATTGCCTTTTTCTGGAGGGAAGGGGCGTAACATAATGGCGATTTGATCAATTTCGCGACGCATTGGTATTGACTTGTTACTCACCATAGTGACCTCCAGCGCCTTGGTCGTAGAGTGGATTTCCATTGATTCCATCATATTTGCGCGGACCTCCCGCTTGCGGCTGGGGATGTGATTGCTGAACCTGACCCACGGGCGCTTGCTGAGTAGCACGGTTCATAGTCGCGATTCTTGACTACGGGCTGGTTGATGTGAGTCGATTGCGCACTATTGTCGAACGATGAGTGGTGAAAGAGAGTGAGAGACAGGTGTTTGGTTATGCGCCTGCTGCAGTGAAGGTAGTGGCCCTGCTTTGAATAGAGTGGACTTCCTGCGCAGGTATATGTCGGAGCGGTGTGCTTTGGATCGGATGTGTCTGCTCGCGACACATTGGCTTGTCAGTTCTGTCTTCTGCCATGGTTTTCTCCACGAAGGCATTGTTTACTGACCTTCGATGGCTTGAGCGGGCTGGGACTGGGTCTGAGTGGATGGATTGTAGAGACACTGCCAATAAGAACCAAGAGGCCGACGAGCAGGGCCGAATCGAAAATTGGCTACTCTTGGCGAATCGCACGGCAGTCCAACCTCAGCGTATCACAACAACCAAAAACTCGAGGGTAGGATCTGTGTACCTGTGTTCTGGATTTCCAAGCAGGATGGTCTTTCCAAAACCGTAGATGATTTTTCCTTGAAGAATTTGCTGGGTATTGAATATGATGTCGTGGGAAGGATGTCTAGTATTACCGAGTGTCCCGGAGTGTTAGGTATGGACCAGGTTGGAGTCAATAGGGAAGCCGTCAGCAGCAAGAACTACACATTCAATAGTCCGTTGGTTATCAATGTATTGGAGTGCTTGAGAATTCCATTGGCATATGTGGTTAGGAAAGGCAATAACAAAGCGCAGACTGAACAACACGAGCAATTCCCAAGACCATAAATCACACAGAAGAACGAATAACGCTATGATATTCCCCTAAAGTACTCGAAAGTGTTGACACAGCTGGCACAACCAAGGCGCAGCCTTTTGCATAAATGCTGCCACCTCTGCGTAAATAACGCAGGTTGATTGGCCATGAGTCTCTCCCACCTGCAGCCTCAGTGACAGCTCATACGTCCAGGCGGCAGGGCTCTGGGTATGCGTCACTTCTGACACCTCGATCGCAATGAAAGATTATTTCCCCGTACGACAGAAGATGAAGGTACACGAGAGAAGAGATCTTTGCACGCGCCTATTAATTGTGAACGATTGTGATTGTGGGATTGAGTGCCGAAATGGCTTATTTGATTGGAGCTGAGTTGGTTTTTCTCAAGTTAGACCTAGGTCTAGGTCGCGTCAAATACTTCATTGGCTGTTCGCCAGCCTTGTCGCTCTACCCGTGCCAAGTTGTCCGGAGAAGACGAGGTGATTTAGCCAGGATTGATCATCGTACTACCTTGAACTGTAAGGCTGATAGTTTGCAGAATCGGCCGCCCGATGGACCATGGAGAAGAAGCATCCTCCGAAATAGCAGCAACGTCAATAAGAACCCAGCGTATATCTGTTCGCAAATATGACTTCCATTCTTTGACCTTACTGTTCTTAAGCAGAGCGCTGCTTTGCCTCGGGACTGGATACCCACAGAGCCTTGATAGAGAGTGGCTGTCATCTTTGGCGTTTGCTCTATATGCAGGTTGATGCGAAGCTGGTGATGTGGATGTACCAAACCCTGTCCCTGAATGAGCCACGCGGGCCTTGTCTGACGAACGCTGTGCTTCGGGCCTGCAGGATGACGATCCGACAGGCTCCTGGAAAAACCAGCAAATTTCCTGAAGACTGCCGACTTAAAATTGCCAGTCCAGATGTTTCGGCCAAGATAGATCTCGTGGGCGAACAGCTCATAACAAATTTGAGACAACGATATCTTGTGTCCGAGAACGGCGAGATATTTTCGATCCCCGATTGAGCTGTACAAATTGGACTCACTTTTCAAGTCTGAAGGACAGAGTTAGACATGGGTCAACAGACCGGCTGTGCTGTAGCCGGTACAGTGGACGGTTCATCCTTCTCAAAGATGTGCGCTCTAACACCTCAAGGTTTTGCTCCAGATGTTCGAATCTGAAAGGTTGCGCCAGGAAGTTCTGAAGTCTCAGCCTGCACTGTGGCTTTGATGCCCATTGCAAAGAGGGCGCCGCGAATAAGTCCAGCTGGAAAATAAAGGAACTGAAGGGAGATTAGTAAAGAATCAGCAGTGAAAATGAGATTATCGTACAGGCTGAGCTTGTGCCATCATGCCATCTCGGCCTCTCTCAAGACTCATCTTGCCAAGCGGCGTGAACCTGTTGTCTGTGAGAACGTAAACACCTCGGTGATTCGTTTTCAAATTGTCGATTTGCTTCTTGAAGACAATCAGCCACAAATCCTTGCAGAGAAATTTTATGGCGTCCAAGGTGTCCTGAAATCGCGGCTTGTCCCGGGAGAATCTGTCAACAATTGTCAGCATGGCTCTAAGCAGCTGTATTTCAATGCCAGTTATCATCGTTCCCTACTGCTTCTTCGTCATGCCAATCCTCTTGGCTACACATCTAGTATCGTCGACTTCAAGGCCACCATCGCTGCAACCTGTAGAGGGACCAAAGGAGAGGAGAAAGCCTACCGCTCAACCAACCCAAGCCCAACCCGATACCCTAGGCCATCCAACTTCCAAAACACCCCCTCCCTGACCTCTTCATCTTCCCTGCCCTCGATACTCCCTCCAATTCCACCGATTCCAAAGCCCCTTGTCAACGTCTCATCTCTCTTTCTCAGCCTCAATTCCTCCTCTTCCTTCTCCTTGCCCCCCAACACTTTCCCATCTGTTTTGTCCTCGGACTCATTTCTAGCCCTATTCCCACCTGACAGCCAGTCGTCCTCCCTCGCCGCAACTTCGGCCGCGATCCGGTAGGCCATAGGTACAAGTTCAATCAGGAGGAACTCGAAGCAGGCAGCTGCTACGACGGGGGCATTTGGGTCTTCTGTTGAGAGGGATGTAGGATTTGGTGATTGAAAGGACATCTTCCGTAGACAATTGGTGTACTTATTATTGTTGCCTCATGGGGAATTTGTAAGTCAGGAGCTTTTTGGTTGGAAGTTGAAGAGTTGAAGTTGTCAAGTCAGGCCTTGGCGGTCTAAAGTTACGAAAAATACATATAAAGATTCGGCTCACACCTTTGATCAAAATGTGTTCATTGTGCGCTTCGTACATACTCGTACACATGGTCAGGAAATGTAAGCACCAAGGTTCGATTCGACGCAGTTATTGGTAAACATTTGATAATTCCGCGTGGGGTAGTCGGCGTCAGGACATGCGTACCACAAACTGGAACCCCAGAGCAGCTGATTATTCACGAAAAGTTTGTTATTTGATGATTGAGACCGATTACTCAAGTCTCAGCGTGAGCTTTGCGCCATACGCCTTGCAATGCCCGTCCATCCATCATCTATGACCGTGCCAGGACTCCCAAAATGTTAAGCTACCGTACTTTACAGATGTGGATCTATATCTCGTCATCAATCTCCATAGCTCCGTTCGCGTGCCCATTCGTTTGAGACAAATGATTCTTGCCAGTCGGTACTGAAGCCTCCTTGTCAATCATCTGTCGCGATACGGAAACAATATTATCTTCGAGCAATTGCTGTCCAATGTCTTCGATATCTATCATAACAGATTAGTGTAATCCCAAGCAGGCAGACTGACCATACTCACGCTTCTTGGGATCGATCTTTCCGACATAACGCGTCTTCAGCTGATCCTTAGAGAGCTCAGATTCTTCCTTGACACGCTTCTCATAGCCTTCGGCCAATGAGACAAGCTTCTTCAGTCTGTCCTGATTCTTGACACCCTCTGTCCTGAAATCATTCATCTCCAACGCTTCCGTCCATACATGCTTGTGAAGATTCATGAGCATGTTCTCTTCCAATCCTGTCTTCCTGTAGTTGATCCCAATACTGTAGTAATGTCTATTGAGACCGTGGATAAGTGCCTGAATTGAAGGTTTATTGAGGTGCCCCAGATTCGACGTGGTTTGGCGAGGCTCGTGGCCCATCATCAAGGTCTGGGGGTTGATCAAGCGAAAAGCATCGATGACTACTTTTCCCTTAACGGACTGTATAGGGTCGACGACCACGGCGACTGCTCGGGGTGTGAGTTGTTCAAAGGACTGTTGCGTATTGATGTCGACAGACGAAAGCCAGCAACCAAAACCTGGATGCGAATGGTACCATCCAACGACAGTCTCTGGTCTGCCCGTTTGTCTTAACATATCCATCATTTTCGTCTGAAAAACCGGGTCCACGGCCTCGACGCTGACGCCTGTACCGCTCTGAGGCATGGCGAAGACATCAACCACTCGCACTGTGTAATCGTCCACGAATTCTCCCAGCATCAAGCCCATCACCTCCATGGGAACACCTGCGTTATGATAATGAGCATGCGAGCCTTAACAGCTAGGAATGTTTGTCTGGGAGGCTTGTACCTGCGCGGCCGTGCCTCAGCATCTTGAGAAGGGCAAGTGAGGAGATGTATACGGTCTCTGAGTTATCGATGAGGTTTGTGTCCTTGGCAATGATTAGATGTTGATCTTGTCCGTATAGTAAACACAACTCACGCTGCCAGACGCTCCTCCGCCTCCCATGTTTTGCGCCGCGGCGAGCATTCTGTTCAGTCGATCCATCTTGGTGGATCGTGTGCGTCGTGATTGTTAGGGAGTTTGTTGTTGAGGATTGCGGTAGCGGGTGAAGGAAGATGGGCAATTAAGGCATAGAAGGGTAGTAGATACTCGTGCTAGTAGGTGAGTAAGGCAGAGAGGAACGCGAGTTCGCCGCATTTGACAGGGTCCCCAGCTCAATTCAGTTCTCCCCTCACAGGTAGCTTTCCGGCACACAATCCATTAACTTCGGCCCCCCTTTCGCCCGTCGTTCTCTTCGCAGTCAAAATCTAATCATTTCTGCGGTATCTACAAAACATCTCCAATTACCACTCATCTGTCCCCATTGAAAAATAGTTCACAACCATGGAGGATCATCTCGCGCCGCTGGACGATCGTCCAATTAATGGAGCTTCGAACAAGCAGAGAGTCGCATATTTCTACGACAGCGATGTGGGGAATTACGCATATGTTGCTGGCCACCCTATGAAGCCGCATCGAATAAGAGTGGCTCACAGCTTGATCATGAACTATGGCTGCTACAAGAAGATGGAGATCTATGTGAGTATCCATTCACTGGTGTGCTTGAATTGTACAATATCTAACCACTACGATCCAGCGAGCAAAACCGGCGACCAAATACGAGATGACACAGTTCCACACGGATGAATACGTCGAGTTCCTCCAGAAGGTTACGCCAGACAACATGGAGGGGTACGCGAAAGAACAGACCAAATACAATGTCGGAGACGATTGTCCTGTCTTCGACGGTCTCTTCGAGTTTTGCGGTATCAGCGCAGGAGGCAGTATGGAAGGCGCAGCGCGATTGAATCGCGAAAAGTGCGACATTGCCATCAATTGGGCTGGGGGTCTGCACCACGCAAAAAAGAGCGAGGCCAGTGGTTTCTGCTACGTCAATGGTAGGCGCATCGGATCGCGAGCAATACTCTGCAATCTACTGACTCTCCATCTTACAATTAGACATTGTGCTTGGAATTATCGAGCTCCTGCGATTCCACAAGCGCGTCCTGTACATCGACATCGATGTTCACCATGGCGATGGTGTCGAAGAAGCTTTTTATACCACTGATCGCGTGATGACCGTCTCTTTCCACAAATATGGCGAGTATTTCCCAGGCACTGGAGAATTGCGAGACATTGGGGTTGGCGCCGGCAAATACAACTCTGTCAATTTCCCACTCCGTGACGGTATCACCGACAAGACTTACAAGAGCGCCTTCGAGCCCGTCATCGAAGCAGTCATGGAATACTACAGGCCTGATGCTATCGTGCTCCAATGCGGTGGGGACAGTCTATCTGGCGATCGTCTGGGCTGCTTTAACCTCAGCATGAAGGGCCATGCAAATTGCGTCAAATTCGTCAAATCCTATGGCAAACCAACTCTGGTACTCGGAGGTGGTGGGTACACCATGCGCAACGTTGCGCGAACTTGGGCTTATGAAACTGGTGCACTTATTGGTATGGAACTTGGCCCACAATTACCTTACAACGATTACTACGAATATTTTGCCCCTGACTACGAGTTGAATGTTCTACCTTCGAACATGGACAATGCCAACTCCACGGAATATCTTAATAGGATTACAGAAGAAATCGTAAGCAACTTACGTCACACTGGAACGCCCTCGGTACAAATGACCGAAGTGCCACGGAAACCTATTCTCGATGGAATGGACAGCGATGCTGAAGATGAGGCCGACGATTTGGATGCAGATGTGAACATGGATGCCCGAAACACACAACGGCGGGCGGATGCACGTGTGAGCCGTGACGATGAATTTGACGAGAGTGAGGATGAAGAGATGGATGAGGCCAACGGGATAAGAAAACAACCGGGTGCTTCGAGACAGCGTAATATCGGTATAATGGACCACAAGAATCCACATGCAGACGACGATATCGACATTGGCTCCGACGGCGAGGCCGTACTCGTGTCCAGAGCAAACGGTGACAAACTTGAAGGCACAGGCTCTCGAGAAGAGAATCGGAGGATTGCAGAGGAAAAGGCAGACGCCGCTCTTTCGCCGAAGAGCATATCAACGCCGGGTTCCAGTACCCCAGGCTCACCCTCCATCACACAGGTCACCAATGGCCAACTATCAAGTACTGCTGCAGACGAAGCTGCAGATGAAGCGGACGAAGATGACATGGAAATGGATATGGACATTGACGAAGGTACTGCTTCTGACAAGGATGGATCAGATGTTGACGCTGCTCGCACTGGCCCAGCTGCCACTTCAAACGAAAATCCAGCCGATTCGTCGCCGTCGTTGAAAGATGAGAAAGTCGCTGCTGGGTCGCCAGCACTTACAGCCCAAGCTGCTGTAGATGCAGACGTAGACATGAAGGATGGCAGTGACAATGTGGCCGAGTCGATGGCGGTGGTGGAGGATGCTAAAGTCCAAAGCCGTGAAACAAGCGCAGCACCAGAAACAATGGATGAGAAGGTTGCCAAAGAGGTGGACAAAGAGTAGTTTCGGTAAAGGTCTTCTTGCTTGTCATGGATGTACGATGCTCATGCGGATCCGCGGCATTTGTTGGGATGCAAGGCGTTTAGGCTCGAGGGAGTTCGGCATACGGAGGTTTACTAATTTTCCTGTTCATCATCACGAGGATACCAATACCATGGAGAAAGGGGTCATGTATGGTTATAGATATCGAGGAATCTATCTAGCGTCAAGTACGGTGCTCATGTTGAAGCTTTTTCGTCCTTCACCTCTCTTCTTTCTTCTCATGCTCCCGAGATGCAACTCTCCAGGGCTGCTCTGGCGGACATGGCTACCGACTTTGAAACAGACATGGCACGATGTCACAATGACACTCGGTGAACCCAGACTCCCAGTCGCCGAGAGACAGACCCAATCAGGCTGAACCGTGTTGAAGCCCTGACTCGAGGATGGCGCAAGTGTTCAAATGCCGCAGCTTGGATACCCTGAACGAGGGGCCTAGAAGCACAACGACTTCTTTTGATTGTGGTGTTGATTACTTGTCAAACAAATTCGGTTCATGCTATGCTTCATGGACAGGTACCGCGGAATCAACACTCCCAAAAGAATGAATAATCAGAGCTAGACCGTTGCCAGGATTAATTATTAGGTATCTATCTATTGTGCCGAGCTCGCTCCACCCGATTCGCCTTCCCATCCCGCCGGGTACTACTTCCTCGCCTTTCCACATTGTGACCACCAGATCTGTTTCCCTGCAACACCTGAACAACCACTAACCCAGCTCCCTTTTCTCTCCTCGCCACCGTTCAAATCTTCTTCGCAAACTCATCTTGAAGCTTGCCAACCTTCACCGACCCACCCTGAACAGACTCGACAGCAGCAGCCATGGCCGAACGCATCCTCATGAACGAGTACCGCGAACTATCGAAAGAGAAATGGACAAATATCGAGGTATAAAGTCTCGATATCTTCGCGCAACATCCTCGTGCCATAGACTGACTTCTTTCAGCTTGTTAACGAGAACATGTTCGAGTGGAGCGTCGCCCTGATCTGCCTGAACACCGACTCACTTTACTATGGCGGCTACTTCAAGGCCAAGATGACGTTCCCCAGTAATTATCCATATCAGCCTCCGAGTATGTGTACGCATCGGTCGCCCACTATTGCACAATCTAACGTGTTGCAGCCTTCAAGTTCCTTCGGCCACTCTACCACCCAAACATCTACCCCGATGGCCGATTATGCATCTCGATCCTCCACCCACCTGGTGACGACGAACAGTCCGGCGAGACCGCTGCTGAGCGTTGGAATCCATCACAGCGAGTCGAATCCGTTCTAATCTCCGTCCTGTCTCTCCTAGACGATGCCGAGGTCTCCTCTCCTGCAAACGTCGACGCCGGTGTCATGCTGCGAAATTCACCCGACAAGTACAAGGAGATGGTCAAGAAAGATCTCCAAGCCAGCAAGGCTGACATCCCAGAGGGATACGTCATGCCCACGGCCGAAGAAGCCTACAAGACCGTCAAAGAGGTCTCCCTGAACATGGACGACTGGGCCGATTCCGAAGATGATGGTGACTTTGGGAGTGACTTTGGGAGTAACTCCGACTGCGACGAGGACATGGAGGTTGACGCTGCCTCTGAATTATCGGGAAGCGAGGCAGAAGAGGAGGAGGAAGAGGACGTGGACGAGGAGGAGGAAGAGGAGGAGAGGGACGAAGAGTGAGATGGCCATGTAACGAAGCAATTGGCCTTTGGTTCTTTCAGTCATCCTCTGGTGGATTTACTGTGCAAGTTTTACAGCGTGGAGTTCGGGACGGGCTGTTGCATCTGCATTTGCATTTCCGGCTATTTGCATAAGGTGCGTTCAAGGCGTCTGGCGAACACCTGCTCGCGTTCACTTAGGTCAAGGTCGCTCCATTTACTTTCTTATTGCTTACATGCCCGGCACCTACCTCAGCTAAAATCTACTTGGATTTACGCAACCCCTAATGGCACGATTGGACTCGGCCTCCTTTTTGTCTGTGCTGCCTTGCACTCTGCATTCTACAAGCTTGGAAGGGGGCTAAGGGCGGTGACATTGGGTCTCATCAATTCTCTGCTTTGTCCCACAAAGCTCTTCGCACTCCCTTCTTATGTATGGTGGCTGTCAGCACTCAGTTTGACATAAAACCTCTAGATGCGAAGCCTTGGCTCTTACACCCGATCGATTCACATACAACGAATCATGCTACCCAGAAGGCTTGTCATCTGTAGGAAGGAAGTCAGAACTATTACGCAGCACCCAAGCTGGATGTTTGTGACCTCGAGCTAAACCCCTATTTTGCTGCATCCTTTGGATTATGGTTTCAACTGGCAGAGATTGGCATGGATGGATTTAGGCTGTTTCTTAGCTCGCTACACAAATGGTGAAGCATTCTTATGCTGCTGTGTTTTCTGCTCCCCTTATTGTTGAATTCTGCGGTCGTTTTGATGGGGATTTGGTTGGTGTTTGGCTGTTCCTTGATGGTGTAATGACGCCTGTGGAGTGGTCTTCGTTCAACGTTTTGGTTTCTTGATCAGACGGAGCTATTGATTGGGTACTTTTATGAGAAGTGAACCGTCAGTCTGGATATTACCTACATGTCATCACTTTGGTAGAAGGTAAGGGTTTGATGTTTGGAGAGGCCAGGTGACTCGTGTATACTGAACGGAGCCTGGGTCTAATATTCATTTCAGTTTCGAGTTGAATCTAGGAATGTCAAGCTCAGTTCGACGTAGCTGACTTTCTGGTCGTTCAGATCTCCAACCCTTTTCGGCGATGAAACCGGATTGAGCAATCCAATCTGAAGGTAGGCGTTTGGCTTGTCAATGTACGGACGAGGATATGCAGAGGTGGACAGTCAGAGTGCTTAGCAGAAAATGGGCTTCGGGTTGTAACCATTGAACATGATGGTTGTTCTGTGGAGTTCTTTTCATAAATGGGATGGGAGGTGGAATGATGTAGGCACGTCCAAGTGAGATACTGACTGTCTACTCATCTGCCCCTTTCGGGAAAGACATGTTCTGTACCAAAGTACAACCTGTTCTCGCATTCATTTCGCTTATAGAATCTGGTCCCGTGCTTATGGTGGTGTATCATTACGTTCTTCAGCTTCATCGACCGACAACACAAGATTACTCCCGACCTCACGCACGCTTACCACTTGGAAGACAGCTAGTGTTATAGACAAGTCATCAGAATTGTCGAATTCGGTGTACTAATGTGATGGTTTGATAATGTAAAGATATAGAAGTGTCTTCGACAGCAAACCGTCACCTCACTTTCAATTATCATCGTTCACTTTCTCAAGGATCCCACCTTCTCTAAAAACCCCACCTGACCCAATGTCGCTCTCTGTCGCTCTCTGTCCCTTCCTCTCTCCGAACCAGCCTCAGCACTTAATCGCATCACCGGCTGCCATGATAGCAAGACCTCGAAAGCGACCATGGCTCAGCTCGTTTGTATTGTCAATACAAGCAGAGAAGAGGATGCGGCCTCTTACGCGCCAATGCGAGACAATGCAAGCACGGATTGGTGAACAATGTAGGAAGAACGGTAAAGGAAGAATGGTGGTGAGGACAAAACCTGGGGAGAGCGTGCAGGGATCATAAATCTATACCTGGAGTCGAAGCGAGCACCTGACATGGCGAGTCATGTCGGCCTTGGCGGAGCTAGCTGTGCTAGCTCAAAAATTTCAACGAGGACTCCAAGATCAGTTCGATAGGTAGCACCCAAAGTCGCGACAATTTCCAGTTTCCACGACGACAATCCGCCACGATGGTTGCCACTCAAGAGCTTGAGAAGTACACCATTAAGCCGCAAGCGACGACTCCGGAGGTGGACTCGTCCGACTGGCCACTCCTGCTCAAGGGCTACACCAATCGTTCGTCTTGCAATTGTCCTATACACTTCGAAGCTAACTCAATTCGCAGTACTTGTTCGAACTGGTCACTTCACCCCCATCGTTGCTGGTTGCACTCCATTACAGAGAGGTTCGCAAATTTTGCCGTGTTGTCAAGCTGATGTGGTGCTAACACGAAGCCAGACCTGAAATCGTACATCAGCTCCGGCGTAATCAACCTCGACAAGCCCTCAAATCCATCTTCGCACGAGGTAGTCGCGTGGATTAAGAAAATACTAAGAGTGGAGAAGACTGGTCACAGCGGAACACTCGATCCTAAGGTAAGTTCTTCGTTCACTTTTTGCGGGAGGATCGTCAAAAAGAAGAACAGGGCTAACGCCCAGACAAGGTCACTGGTTGTCTTATTGTGTGTATCGATCGTGCGACCCGTCTTGTCAAGTCGCAGCAAGGTGCCGGGAAGGAGTACGTCTGTATCGTCCGCTTTCACGACAAGGTCCCAGGTGGAGAGGCACAATTCGCACGCGCTCTGGAAACCCTGACCGGCGCACTCTTCCAGCGCCCACCACTCATTTCCGCCGTCAAACGTCAACTCCGTGTCCGTACCATCCATTCTAGCACACTCTACGAGTTCGACAATGAGCGCCATCTCGCAGTTTTTCATGTCAGCTGCGAAGCCGGAACATACATCCGAACACTCTGTGTTCACCTTGGTCTTTTGTTAGGTGTAGGAGCGCATATGCAAGAGCTTAGAAGAGTCAGAAGCGGAGCCATGTCAGAGGAGAATGACATGGTGACGTTACACGATGTGATGGACGCTCAATGGACCCAAGACAACACTCGGGACGAGACATATCTGCGAACTGTCATCAAGCCTCTCGAAAGCTTGTTGACTACCTACAAGCGCATCGTCGTTAAGGACTCGTCAGTCAATGCGATCACGTATGGCGCCAAGGTTATGATTCCAGGTCTGTTGCGGTACGAAGCTGGTATCGAGGTCGGCGAAGAGGTCGTGATTATGACCACCAAGGGAGAGGCTGTCGCGCTTGCATATGCGCAGATGTCTACCGTCGAGCTCGCTTCATGCGATCATGGTGTTGTCGCGAAAATCAAGCGTGTCATTATGGAGCGTGATCTGTACCCAAAGAGATGGGGACTGGGCCCGGTCGCACAGGAGAAGAAGAAGCTAAAAGCTGATGGCAAGCTTGATGTAAGGATGGTGTGCTGAAAGTATCGTGGCCATTACATGCTAACACGTCTATAGAAATATGGCCGCACGAACGAGAAGACCCCTGCGAAGTGGAACGAGAACTACAAAGACCTCGCTGCACCAGCTCCAGAAGCAGCAGCAGCTACGCCTGCTGCCACTCCAGCCAAGATCGAAGCGGCTAAACCTGAAGCAGACTCTGATGAGGAGATGAACAACAAATCGTCACCCGCCCCGGAAGAGAAATCGAAGAAGCGAAAGCACGACGGCGAGACAGCAGAAGAGAAGGCCGAGCGGAAAAAGAAGAAGAAGGAGAAGAAAGAGAAGAAAACCAAGAAGGAAGAGTAGATGTGTGTATGAGCTGCGACCACGACTGTAAGGACTATCTGGGCTTTGATTTTCTATCCTGCACTATTCACGTGTTGCATAGCGCGATGCCGGGGCTTTCTAGGTGTTCTAGGCGTGGTGTTGGCCCTCGTGTCATTCGGTATGGAGAAAGGCGTTCTGATAAAAACGGTCAAGACTAGGGATAGTCCATTCTTCTTTTCATCTTCTAGATCAGAGTGTCAGCATTAAAGTGCTACAGTACTCAATACAACCACGTTGATTTGTCAAAGCATAGAGGGTTTGTCACTCTTTGCAATTCCCTGTGACGATCCTGGGAATTTCTCTCACTTCTAGTAGATACATGGTTCAGAGCCACTCATATATATCACATGAAGGGCTGGGCTTGAGGCTTCGGTCCTTCGAGGGGTTTTGTATTCGTTCCATGGCTGTGGCTGCTGGTGTTACTGCTGACTGGTTGTGTTTTCACAAGACGAGTACCTGCGAACCCGGTATATCCAAGCTATCGAAGGAGATATTAAGCTCAGACGAGGCGGAGAGTATAATGGTACAGTCGGGTCGTCAATACAATACAATGCCTGTCAGCTTATCACTACTGAGGATAAGATACCTTGATTTCTGGAACTCTTCAAGCTGTTATCGTTATGCGTAAGTTTTCTAGTATGTTCTAAATTCGGTCGTCGGGTGATCATCGAAATGGTATCTTACCATCGATATAGATCGATTCTTTCTTGTTGGAAGCGCGTACTGGCAGAGAGGCGGTACTCGTAGTCGAGTCACTGTGGCTACTTATCTCACGAAGTGGAGCGGAACGAAAATCCAAAAAGGTTGAAAAGACAGACTCGGCATATCATCATATTTTCAGAGTCACCAGAAACACCGAGCCATTGACGGAGGAGGAGTCATCAAAATTATCCAAACAACACTATTTCAAAAGGACGAACGGCAGAGTGATATGCCAGAACACAGAAACCTCATCAACATCAAAACCAATGTGCCGACTACAACCCACCAACAGTGACAGTCAATAGCTTCGGATTGACATCGTTGACGAAACCGCTTTGATCACCGCCCTCTCCCTCCACGTCATCGTAAGGGAAGGCATAGCCTTTGCCGCCTGCATTTGCCGCGTGGACAATCTGATGGTTGTCAGCAAAGCTCGAGCGCCAAATTCCGAGATCTGGATCTCGACAAGCTCTGGCAAGTCGAGAAGCGAAAATTCCGCTGCAGGAATGAACTTACCCTCGAATAGTGATTCGTGATGCGATCCTGGTAAAACTGGCTCACCGCCGTCGGCTGCTTGGAACTAGACAGGAGGGTTGATCGGTTGAACGCTGCCGCAAGCTGTGGGATGATCTGGTTTCTCAATTCACCGCTCCCGGTCTCGAAGGGTCCGCTATTTGAGGAGAAGATATCGGCAGTGGTAGGTTTAGCAAAGCTCTCCCCACCTAGCACCAGTTGCCCGCTTGAGGTTGAAGTCTGTCCGCTAGCATTGAAGGCATCTGCTGCGATGGTAAGAGGCTGAGTCGTGTAGCGTTGCCACACCTCATTCACGTAGGAGTCGTAGTAATTCTGGAAATCCCCTGGATGCATCATCATGCCGTTGTTCGGGCTCAAGGCTCGAAGATTCTTGCCATTTGCGGTGACAACAAGATTGCGCCATCCAGCCACGCCATCGGTACTGGATTGGGCTTGAAGATCCGAACAAATCGTGTCGAGGCCCGAAGCATTCATACCTTCAACGGTAGTGACCTTGCCTGACGTGTTCGTGAGGGAAAGAGCAATCGGGAAGGCAACGAAATCGACATAAGTGATATTTGCATACAGCTGCTCAGAGTTCCAGGTAAACTCAGCGAAAGCCCAGGAGATGTTGATATTCGGATCTGCCTCGTTCGTGACGGAAGGCTCAACCAGTGCTGGACCTGGATTCAGGAGAAAGGTCAAAGTGCTTCCAATGGCAAACCATATTCTGCCTCCTGCTGTTTGAGGAATCGTGATCGTTCTGGTGCCTGCAGGTACTGATATGCTACATTCGGCAGAAAGTGCTGTTCCTGTTGAAGGAGGCGATGTAGGATAGTATGGAGTCTGTCCATCACTTCGCAACAGATAGACAGCATAGTTATTATTGATAGCCTGTCCAGTGACGTAGCAATTGACCGCCCTGGCAGTATGGTTGACCAAGGCGATCTGGAGGGTAGGACTGGGAGCTGCTGCTTCGGCCGTTGCGAAACCTCCTGTCAGGGGAGCTTGTGGTACATCCTGGGGACGGTTCACAACAAGATTCATAGCTGGGGTAGCTACCGATGCGCTGACTGGAGCAAGTAGGTCGGACTGCGCCTGAAGCGGCTTTGGGTTCACTCCCTTTCGGGAAAGCTTCCTCTTCGCCGAAGCGACCACGCGTCTGAAAAAGCCTCGCATAGCGTCGCCGAGGTGGGTAATCTGAGATCAAACAAAGGGTCCACGGACAGGAAGAAAAATGCTTTGAAGGTTTTGAGAAACAAGATGACAGAATAGAGGACGTGGTTCATAAATGCTAGCCAGACGAGGACTTTTGGAGGGCAGACTCGGCAGGACTCGGTTGTCTTGTCGTGATTCACCAGAAGGCTTGATTAGGTATGAGAAGAAGGTGGTGAAGGACATGCACACGAGGCCAAAAGGAATGCGAATGACACGATGCGGGATGTTCAATGTCAGGAGAGTGATGGAAATGATTCGATTCCCTACTGCTGGTTGCCCTTCCCTATTTGTTGGGTGGGTGCCGATCTGAGAATCCAGCCATGGGAGTTTCTCAGACATGGCAGAGACTGTGAAGGGAAGTTGTCGCTGCCGTACATGCTTGATTGGACATACACCTGTGCTAGGGAAATGAGGGTGGAGACCCTGCCAACTTCTCTCTTCGGCCTTGCGAAAAGCAGCTTTGGGATATGGGTCCATGATCACAGTATCCTTTGTTTCATATCGGCGAAAGTCTGGCGCTCCACGTTTCCAGGATTGCTAAATGGACGAACGGAAGTGGTGGAAGGGCTCCGGTAAGGCCTGAGGCAATGGGGCGATTTGCCAATTTGTTCGACTTGAACACGGCTGATTCGGGTAGACGTAGCATCGTGGAGAGAGCGGTACTATTCAATATCCCTCGTGATTCCCGCTCACATGAATAATTGTGTATGGGAGGGTAGTATGCGAACCGTGAAGAATCGTAAGGATGTAAGGGCAGATGACCACCATCAAGCATGCTAGTACGTAAGCGATGTTGGAGGGGCTCGAGATCAGCACATGAGGTGTGGTGTGCAGTGCACCGACATGGCACATCTGGCCATGGCTTGAGGTTTGTTCATAAGACGGAAAAGATTGTTGAATGTTGATGTTGTTTTTCGGAGTTCGGGCTGGGTTGTGGAGCTTCACCTGCGGCCTCAAGTGGAGCACTAAGATGGAGCTTGGACGCAGTCATCCGTGGGACGATCGATGCTTAGGCTGGCTTGGTACAGCTCAACGGGTCGTCATTATGTATATAAAGTGCGTGGATACTAATCGCCTTGAGACAGATGCACCCAAGGCCTCTGCAATCAAAATCTTGCCATATATGAATAGCCAAAGGTAGAATGGTAATACGCCGTGTCGCCCACCATGTCCAAAACGCCTGTTATGCACCATTTTCCACTTTAGGATCACTCTGCTCCCTTCTCCTTCCTTACCAATGGTTCTGAATCGGCAGCATTGTCCTCATCTTCCGATGTCAAGCCTTCAAGCTCGAATTCTTCTGCATCTCTGACGCGCTCGTGGTTTAGTCGAGCATGTCCACTGATCATGGAGCCATTTTGATGTCCATGCTCTGGATCCAGCTTGATGCTTGCCGGCTCCGACTTCACTGCATACAAATAGAGGAGCATGTTGACGACTGATGTGGTTAGTCATGTAGCATTGTTCTTCTGGGGCATGAGACAACTTACACAGATACAGAAGGAAAGCGATGCTGTAAAGCATAAGCAGATACGAAATGTGATCGATCCCGGCATCACTTAGCAATTGCATCTGCTCTTCTGTGGCGCCCATGAAAAGGAACCCAGATGCGTAAAGCAGCTGAGCCGGATTAGTGCTGGATAGACAGCATGTGGGAGAGGAACGCTTACAAATGGTGGTAGATGCTGAAAGCTGTTTGGATTGGAGCCGTCTTCAGAAAGAGTGGCTTTGTCCTTGAGAACAAAGCTGATTTCGATCAGTCGTGCAGCTCCAGCTCCCATAAGAGTGTATCCAAACACACGGTGTACCATGGTCGAGATCTTCAGTGTCTGAGGATGACCTGACATGGCGTAACCCGTGAGCAATATGACCATAGCTGGAATGATGTTCCGCTTCGGGCTTCCATCCCTTCTTCGACTAAGCCAGACTCCTACCAAGCCCGCACACCACCAGACCACACCCATAGTCGTATGCTGGATATCATTGTGAGCCCAAGGGCCACCCCAACGGTGCTCGGTGAAGGTGTTTACACATCCCCAGGCTGCGATCACAAGCGAGTCGAAGAATTCCTGACTTCTGCCACTTCTCCTTAACCATCCTTGTCCAACGAGAAGGAGCAGTGTGAGGACGATGCCATATCCAATGAAGGCACTTCCCATGATGAAATGGGCGAGGCATTGTCCGAGATGTTCTCCTCGACAGAATCCAAGTGCTGTGATGCCGCCAAAGAGCATCTGTACCCAAGCAGCCACGGGCAGCACTTTTCCAGAGACCCCATGCGCAACAGCGATGACGTTCCTTATCTTTCCCAGAAAACCGCGCACGATGTGGAGCTTGAGGTATACGCCGGCCACGACTTGCCCCATGAGAAGGAACATGAGCCATGGAGCAAATGATGAATGCACATTTGGCGCAAATTGCCGACCCTTATGTTTATGGCCAAGGAAGTATCCTACTACTGCGAGGGTTGAAGCCGTCGCCTGGACAGGAACGTGCCATCTAGACCGAATCATCTATAGCTGTATCAGCACTCATGTCCGTAGTACCTATATGGATTGTTCGGAAGTCGCACTCCTAGCACCATTCCTGTGGGCATAAGTAGCCCCCATGTCAAGGTCATCAGGAGTATGTGTATCCATAGTGTTGAGTCCTACAAGTCCATCAGTTCTGTGTGTTCGCCCAGAAGAGTGTTTATCCTTACAATAGGGTCGTCCGAGATAAAATCCCCCTCCTTTATCATGGCGTTGTGATGCTCATGGGCCTTTGTGAGACCGGCGAATAGACAGGAAACAAACGCAAGCTGTGCCAGAGGTGTCCGCCGCCTCGAATGCATATGGTGTGACATGGTGGTCGGCCGTAGGGTTCGGGCGCTGCAGGTGGCGGTTTCGTTTGATCGAGGTCCAGGAAGGGAGACGCTGAAGAGATGATTCGTAGGATGGTCAGTCTCTCATCTCGTCGTCGATTGTGTGCAGGAGTCAACCCCGGAAGTTGTGTCCTGTATATTGCGAACATCTCGTAGCCCTGAGCAATCCAATTGAAGCCACGGAAGGTATCTTACATAAGCGTTCACGGGCTTCACGCTTGGAATCCACTGGCGGGAGTGCTGCAAGTGATGACTTCGCGACAGGGAGTTTTCGTAGGGCTCGGCTGGTCGCGTCTTCCACAAAACAGAAACACGCGACAAATGCATAACGGGAACAAACTGCTGCAATGGAGTCTTCTATGGCAGATGAAGCTTCAACTGAAAAAGCGCAACCCATTAGCACTCCGCAGAAGCAAGGGAACGCCACGTCTCGTGAGATCGCAGATTCGGATGCCGAAGACGACGCCATGGACATTGACGATGAAAAACCCAGACAAGTGTCAGCAGTAACTTCGATAGACCAGGACCTTTGCGAAGATCCAATTAAAGGAGCAGGAAGCCATGCACTGCATCAAACGCAAGAGCTTGATCCTTCTTCGCCTTCTGAGCCAGCACATGTTTCTATCAATGCGCGGGAAGCTTCATACGTACTTGGATTGGACGCTGACGATGGAACCACTGATAAGAGCTTGGAGCCGTCGGAAATCATTGCCCATAGTCCTCACGAAGAAGCTGATCCTGAACATCCAGTCGTGCAAGTGAAAACAACAGAGCTGCTCTTCGACAATGAACACAGAACTAATTCAAACACGATACTGGAAGGCCTCGAGCAGATGCAGGAGCCTGATCTGCAGGCCTCATTTTTCAAGTCTGATGGACCCAGCCATCCGGACGAACATACAAAAGTTTTCATGCAAGAGGAGAGAGCAGAGCCCCTAGCAGCCAAAGCAGAGTCATTTCGTGATACTACTACGTCCGAATGGTGTGAAGGGCCTGTTCAAGCTTTGAAGGGTTCGAATACGTTGGGAGAGACTGTGCTCTCGGATGGAATGACCATCTCACACGTACCAACTAATGATGTGAAAAGGTGTAGAAGCCCAAATACTCTATCAGCGGAAGACTTGATATTGTATCCATCGACGACTGCAGCCGAACCCGTGCCAGGAACGTCGCAAGAGATCAGAGATGGTGCTCACTCGCCTGCGCAGGATCAGAACAAACTCGAAGCTATTCCAGACTCATCAATTTCAGATAGAGCTATCAACGCACCCGGTCCAGCTGCATCAGAACAATCATCACAACCCGAAGCCAGCAGTCTGAAGACCCCACAAGCAGAGCAAACACCAGAGCAGAAGCGAATGGTCAGCTCTCCTCACTCATCTCTCTCTCTACACAATCTAATCAAACCAGGCAAACCTCAGATCCCGCAACACTGCCTTGACGCAGACTCTCACTTCCCTCTCGCAACAACGAAACGCTCTCCTCCACTCCCTCTCAGCCCACCTCTCCCCGTACACCCTCGCCGACATCCCCTCGGTCCTAAAACCCTACCGCGGCAAGATTGCCTACACACCCTCAACCGCCGCCCACATGACACCCCTCCCCGCACCCATAACACCAGAAGACGACGCCAAACTGATGGCGGAAGCACGGCAGGCTATCAAAGATCACATCGGACGGTTACATCGGTACAATGAGATCAGAGATGTGGGACAGGGTTTGATCGGGATGATAGCAGATCAGAGGGGGAAGAGGATCGTAGATTGCATGGATGAGTTTGGGGTTGAGGTTGGTGATTGAGATGATTGGCTTCCATTCCATGGGTAGGATGGGAATATCCTGAAATGTGTGACGACGCGTGGTTCGGAATGATCCAGCACCTGTGTAGGAAATGAATCGGTAGGTGACATGTCGATGCCTCGCTGTTTGCTGTGGGAAAAAACATCAACTAACACGATTCAGCTAGTCGTCAGAATCTACAAAAGTGATGAAACTGTTCAAAGAACTGGGCAGTATTGTCAGGAAGCAGTGCAGAAAGAAGGAATAAATTGAATTCAGTCGTGTTCTTCTCAGATGAAGCTCCACGGCAGCAATCCGATCACCAACAATAGCGAGCGAGCATACAGACCATCTCCAAGAACAATGACAGACACCGGACACCTTCGCTGAAAAGGCCAGACTCTTTGCTATACAAGCCCTACAGATATTGACCCGAACAATGTACATGTTCTTACCAGAAAAACAGAAGGATCAAGCAGTTCTCTTATTCTCCTTCTTCTTCCTTGCAGCTAATCTCGCCTTCGCAGCAGCAACTCGATCTGCAGGTAACTCTCCCATCGGATCCTTGGCCACTTTCGCCGGCACCGCCGCAAGCGGATCATCGGGCAAGTCCGTCCTAGCCTCCGTCCGCCTATGTTTGCGTGAGGAAGGTACTGGTGTCAACGCGTCCGATGGCTTGGTGCCTTTGGCTGGCGGGTGAGGCGTCGTTTCTTGTTCAGCTTGCATGCTCAATGCCTCAAGCGGCGCTGACGCCTCAAAAAGGAATAAGTCTGGTGTTGGCTTCTTTGCACTGCGGTCACGATTCCTCCTGCGATTCCGCGCCGACGCCGGAGCGGCATTTTCGAAATCCGACGGAGAATGTAATGGAGGTGCAGGTGGACTGAGAAGAGAATTCATATCCCGCTCGCCCAGGGTTCTTCGTGTTGGCGTTGCTGACATGCTCCCAGGCCGAGGCGTCGAAGTCCTGGTGATGGCCCCTGGTGCTGGAGTTTCTGATTTCTGCGATGTATCTCTGGCGACAATGACGGAATCCTGTCTAGCAATAGTTGCGGGTCTGCGTGGAACTCGTCGCGGCTTATTTCCTGTTGGCCCACCCTGCGAACGATCTGGTACTATGGATCCTGATAAGAATGGTTCGAGGATCAAATCTGTGCTCACTGCGGCGTCATCCCAGATCGAAGCCGGTGGAATCTCTCTTGATTGCGGTTCTGATGTCCCGCTGCTGCGGATTGGTGACGAAGGTTTGTGAGGGGCAATTGGTGCCTCAATCCTAGGCACAGTCGGAGCCTGCTGTGAAGTTGAAGCCTCTGCTTGTTGTCTTAGGATAGCAATTTCGGTACTGGTTCTAGCATTTTCGGCTAGTGCCTGTCTCAGCTTCTCACGAAGATCCTTCACTTGCACTTCCAGACTAGACTCGCGCGTATGGCGCTTCTTTCTGTCGTTGTCAAGCTGCCGCCGGAGCTCAGTCGCCTCCTCATCTTTCTTCCTTGCATAGTCCCTTGCCAGCTTCTGCTTCGCAATCAACTTTTTGGTCTCTTCTTCGCTCTTCTGAGAATATGATATGTATTGCTCCTTCCAGTATCTGCCAGACTCAGATCGCGGTTCCAGCACGTCCATCGTGATATCTGCGTCGTCCTTTGCACGTCCCTTGACTCTAGGGCTCGTGCCAGTTGCCTTTGCATCGTACAGCTTCTCTGATAATTTCCCCTTGGACTTCTTGTCCTCCATTTTTGACTTCTTCTCTTCCTCGACATCAAGGGTCTTTGCAGCCCATGGACTCGGAAACTTGCCCGGAGCATTGCTCGGCAAACCAGTTTTACTCTGCTTTTTTCCTTCGTTGTCTATGACATCTGCGCCCCAAACCAACTCTTTCCGACGTACAGGTCCACCGCCCGGTGTTTTAAGAATGCCCCTCTTCGTCGGTGAAAGCCCCAATTCGGTGTTCTCGCTCTCTTTGCTGAAAAGTGCTTTCGGAGCGGAAAAAGGGTCGATTGATGCTGTCTTGAGCTTCGCAACGGGTACGACAGTGGGAGGGGGTTGTGGTGTTCCGAAAATAGCATGTTTAAAGGCGCGTACGGCAAAGACTGGTGCTGGTGTTTCTGGTGCGTCGATCAGGGTATCGTCTATCTTGACTGTCCTAAGCGTTTAGTGTTGTTGTTTGCCGGCTGGAAAGCGACGTGTCTAGTTACCTTCTTCGCCGTCGTCCCTCGGACCTGTAAACCAGGATAACATTGTACCTATTTATGCGACCAGATAAGTAAGGATATCTTGTCGCATGAGAGACTTCGGTATGAGTGTATATCTGGCGCGATCATAAAGAAAGGGAGTAGTCGTTGTTGTGTGAGTGAAGACGCGATGCCGTTGTTGTTTACACTAGTTTTCCAATGATTGCGCCGGATGCAATTGCGGGACAATCGAGCGTTCAAATGCTAAGCGAGGGACAGAATTGGATCCAGAGTGAGTGTCGGCCAGATGGAGGAGCAGGAGCGATAGAAGGCGAGGTGTTGTGGAAGTTGCTCTTGTGTTCTTGGTGTTTACCGTCCATCATGGAACCACCGATTTCATTCGCGTCGACGATCACCACTGGCAGCCAGAAACTGTGCAGATCACGGGACGAGCCTAACGACTCAAGATCCGCAACAACTCACTGGCTCTCTGATTCACACAATACCTACACAGCAATTACGAATACTAGAGCAACACTATGAATACCGGCTAGAGCGCAGGTGACTCGTGAGCTGAATGGCCGCGAGATCACACAG
Source organism: Venturia effusa (assembly GCA_007735645.1). Taxonomy (NCBI): domain Eukaryota; kingdom Fungi; phylum Ascomycota; class Dothideomycetes; order Venturiales; family Venturiaceae; genus Venturia; species Venturia effusa. The sequence goes on along the minus strand of CP042188.1, from coordinate 1,213,354 downwards.
CATCTTTTTCCTGGTCCAACTCGCTTTTTAACGGATCTTGGTCTGAACAAAGTGCGTAGCAGCTACCCTCCGTTCAACTGTGCCTGTGCAAAACTTCAGCAATGTCTTTTCTGAGCTGATCGAAAAGGTCTAAAAATCTGGCTGACTTCACTTCAGCAACTCGTCGAAAGCTACATACTGCCGACATGGCCCCCAAATCACCCTGGAAAACCAAGAATGGCAGCATCAACACTCCCAAAAAGGACGTCAAATCTCCAGCCTTAACAATTACAGATTATGAACAAACTCAAAATGACGAGCTCGAAGTCCTCCAGGCCATATATATGGAGGACTTCGAGGAGATTGAGACCAAGCAGAATGCTTGGAGCAAGCAATCCGACAAGGCTTTTCGACTACGGCTAAAAGCTATGTCCGATGACGACGTCTACGTTGTCTTGCTGGTCAAATTTACCACTACTTATCCGAAAACACTGCCATCCATCACCTTGGAGAAAATGAGCGATGAACTTCGGTCGAAAGGCCGAAAAATGCTGCAACACGTCGTTAACACCAGGCCAAAAGAATTGCTTGGTGAGGTTATGATCCACGAGATATCTGGTACGATCTGCGATATTCTGGAGGACGAAGCACAATTCAAGGCCAACGGCCTGAAATTGCCCAGTTTGGGAGAAGAACGGGTCGTTCACGAAGCTGCTCTCAGTAAACTTGCGCAGCAACATGAAGCGAAGGAGACCAAGCGCCGTGAGGAAGAGAAGGCAGAGGAGGACCGCGTTCTGCAGCAGATGGTCGAGGACGAAATCAATAAGCGACGTGACCTCAAGAGAAAAAGCCGAGTAGTACTAGCCGAGTCGCCTAGTAACAGTAAGTCTTCTTTATGACTGCGTTGGGACCACTTCTCGTTTTGACGCGGGACCCATGCTTGTCGTCATGAACTTCGCGAAGTCAACTTCGATCGTTGAAAATGCTTCGCTGGAACTGCAGCTGACGTGCCAAAATAGATGTAGTGACCAACCAGGCTTTCGTGTCTTTCGATCGCCCAATTTCGTATCAGTCTGAAGAGTTTTCGGCTGTTGTGGCACCTTCAAGGCTGGCCACAGGCCCAGTCACCAGTACTTATCTCGTGCAGCCCGCCACGAATGATTCTTCCTCATTATCCGGCCTTTTCGTTCTCAAACAAGTTCAGATCAAACTGTCCGAACGGCAATTACTTGTCAAGCAGAAGATCCTAGCTCTAGAAGATGAGCTAGAAGCTCTTCGAAATCTTAGAGCCCATCCGAACATAGCCAAAGTCATCGATTTTCGAATTGACCCACTGGCTGAAACATGGCAAGTTTCGGTGCTAATGGATTATGCCCGAAAAGGTTCATTGACAGAAATGCTGTCTACATTCGAGACGTTGCCTGCTGCGCAAGTTCGAACCTGGACCATTGAACTATTAGAAGCACTTGACTTCTACCACAGACAAGGGATCATTCACAGGCGCATACATGCCGGAAATGTGCTTCTCTGTCAGCCGACTTCGGGCTCCCCTATGCATACAAAGCTTGCCGACGCAAGCTTTCAAGACTCTCTTCACGACTTGCAAGATCGCAAATCGACGAGTACGTTCTCGGCCCGGTCTTCCTATTGGAGTCCACCAGAAGGCAATGAACATAGATCAAGGAAGACAGATGTCTGGGATCTTGGCGTAGTCTTTCTTGAAATGCTGTTTGGGCTACAAATACCTCAAAAGCACTCTGGTCCTACCTCGTTGATTGACCGAATGCAACTCACAGCACCATTAGAGGACATCATGCGAAAGTTCTTCAAGCCTGACCCCAAGAAAAGGTCTTCTGCGTTCGATCTAATTCCGTCTGAGTTCTTGCGCAGTGAGGTAGAGGTTTTCTCCCAACCAGCTTCGCCGGCGCACAGTCGTCTGCCGTCCTCTGTGAGCATGCCCAGACCGGACCGACGGTCGTTGCGCCGTGGCTCCAGTGCTTTCCAGATTTCTGGTGCCTTCTCTCGCTTTGCCAGCGAATGGGTGGAAGTCGGACGGCTAGGAAAGGGTGGCTATGGAGAGGTTGTCAAGGCCCGTAACAAGCTTGACGGTCAAGTTTACGCTATCAAACGAATTAAACATAACTCTTCTCAAGCACTTGATGAAGTCTTGTCTGAAGTCATGTTACTGTCTCGTCTAAACCACCCTTACGTTGTGCGATATTACACAGCTTGGCCCGAGGATGATTTTTCTGAGGACCAGTCTGGTACAGACGAAGGCACAGAGACAGCCACAGAAGCCGAGACTGAAGAAGCAGTATCATTCTCTATGGGAGGGATTGGCCAGAGTGCGACTGGCGGCCTCGACCACATCAGCTTCAGTGGTCTTGGGGCAGACATTCAATTTGGCGACGACTCGGAAGATGACACTGATGATAGGTATGTGAAATTTTCTCGAGTTATCTGAATGCCTGACAGTGAGTATTTCAGTTCAAGCAGGGGTATTCGAGTCATGATTATTGTCGATAAATTTCTGGTGCAGTCATGTCGACCAATTCGCAGAATTTTATCGACATCCATCATACTTTAGATGAGTGTTACTGAAAGCTAGCTTCCATGGCGGCCATTGGCAAAGACTGTCGTGACGGCCCTGATGAATACTTTGGACAGATCAATCGGCAGCAGGAAAAGTCACTTCGCTTGTGTTGGCGACGTTCGGATGACTTGGATCTAGTTGACCTGGTCTTTCATAAACTCACATGGCTCAACCGGGTTCTCTCTGTCTCGTTTGCGACACTTACTGTTCGAATACACTTAATTTGCTTAGCCATAAAACTAATCCTCTTGCTAGTTCCGCATCTGAATCTGGATCCGGTTCAAGAACCCCGAGTACTTCTGGCAGAGGATTTTTCGGTCCACCTTCGATCTCAAAGTCCAACGAACGTAATGCGCTAGCGCTTCGGCGAACCTCTAGCTCTCATGGTGCTCGACCAGTAAAATCAATTCTGTATATTCAGATGGAATACTGTGAGCGACACACTCTGCGAGATCTCATTCGAAAAGAAATGGACGTCGAACAGAGCTGGAGAATGTTTCGCCAGATTCTAGAGGGACTAGTGCACATTCATAGTCTTGGAATCATCCATCGCGACCTCAAACCTGACAACATCTTCATTGATAATGCCAACAATCCGCGTATAGGAGATTTTGGATTGGCCACGAGTGGACAAACTCACTTAGCAGACAAAGCAGCATCACTCAAGGTCAGCATGGATGGCGACATGACGCGGAGCATTGGTACCACCTTTTACGTAGCTCCTGAACTCCGCTCTACTGTCTCCGGAAGCTATAATGACAAGGTAGATATGTACTCTTTGGGCATTATCTTTTTCGAAATGTGCTTTCCGCTACACACGGCGATGGAACGAGACCAAGCCATCCGAGCGATTCGCGAAAAACAACACACCCTACCTCCTGTGTTTGAAGCACCCGAGAAAGCACTTCAGAGAAGTATCATCGATTCCTTGATCAGCCACCGACCTAGCGAACGACCATCGAGCTCAGAGCTGTTGCAATCTGGAAAAGTACCCGTCAAGTTAGAGGATGAAACCATACGGCATGCATTGAATGGTTTGTCGGATCCCGATTCTCCCTACTACTTACAAATCATGTCCGCTTTGTTTTCACAAACCCCGAGTAAACAGATCAAAGATTACACCTGGGATCTGGGTGATCCAACAGGAGTACACGATGCAGACGCCAACACCTTGCTATTTCAAAACTTGGTGAAGGAACGGTTATCACTGATTTTCCGCCGGCATGGCGCCATTGAAACGCATCGTGCACATCTGCTACCGCGTTCGACTTACTATCCCAACAACGATGTCGTACAGCTTCTAGATTCATCCGGAGCTCTTGTTCAGCTGCCCTACGATTTGATCATGCCCAACGCGCGTGCAATCGCTCGCAAATACCCTGCAGCGAACAAGATTTTTGCTTTCGGTCACGTCTTCCGCAATACTTTCAGTGGAGGAGCGCCTCGGTCTACTGGGGAAGCAGACTTCGACATTGTGTCCCTCGATACCCTTGATCTCGCCCTGAAGGAAGCTGAAGTCATCAAAGTCCTGGACGAGGTGATCGACGAGTTTCCTGCTTTCTTGTCGACGCAAATGTGCTTCCATCTCAATCACGCAGACTTGCTGGATTTGATCATGGAGTTTTGCCGGATAAGCATTCCACAGCGACCAGCGGTCAAGGAACTGCTCAGTAGACTAAATCTCCGCGATTGCACGTTTGCAAAGTTACGAAACGAGCTGCGCTCCCCTACCATCGCTGTGTCTTCGACCTCACTAGATGATCTGGCGCGCTTCGAATTCCGAGACAGCCCAGACAAAGCCTTTGCAAAGATTTCCGAGATTTTCGAGGGGTCGAATTGCCTCGATCGCACTCGCGCTATCTTCAAACATCTTCAGGGCATTATCAAGTATCTGAAATTGCTGGGAGTCCGACGAAAAGTATTTATCTGTCCATTGAGCAGCATCAATGAAAAGCTGTATACTGGAGGTGTGCTGTTTCAATGTCTGTTCGACAAGAAGAAGCGCGATGTGCTAGCAGCTGGTGGAAGGTGTGTCAATCCAATCCTTTTCTACACGACTCTTTCAACATACTTGTGCCCAACGTGGGATCCAGGGAGATCAGCTAGCTTCTGGCGAGCTCCGAGATCTAAGTTGCGGTCAAAATTGTTAAGACAGATATGTTTTTCAGCTTTCTAAATCGATGGCGTTTTTGAGAACATCAACTGATTGTTCATGGTAGATACGATCGTCTCATTGAGGAGCACAAACCTAAAGTTCACGGCCAGTTCACAGGGTGCCACGCTGTCGGCTTCAATTTAGCCTGGGATCGTCTGGTAACGCTGATGTCTCGCTTCCATCAGAGTGTCGGAAAATCGAATACATTTTTGAAAAGGTCCCCCAATACAGAGGAGGAGGAGCTTGCTGGAGCGTGGAAAGTACGCCGCTGCGACGTTCTCATTGTTTCCGTCGATGCTAGCATCATGCGCTCAACTGGTCTAAAAGTGATGGCCGAATTGTGGGCGAACGACATTAGCGCGGAGCTCGCAGTCGATGGCGATACTATCGAAGAGATATTACACCAATACCGCGACGAACAGCATGGCTGGGCTGTGGTTCTCAAACAAGATCCTATCGCAGGTGGACGGGCAGATCTGAAGATCAAAAATCTGGTAAGTAGACAGGATTCTGACGTCAAGTACGAGAATTTGGTACCACATTTGCGGTCAGAATTGCGAGAGCGGGAACACCGTGAAGGCGCTTTTGTGAAGAACAAGCTCCAGTCACGACATCAGGTATGTCATCACATTCTCTTGACTTGCTCTCTTGCCACTGCCTCGAATATTTATTTCATCCTCAAATCTGTGTTGAGATCGACAAACCTCTGGCGATGTCATTCGTAAGTATTGCCAAAATATTATTGGTCTCGGCCCGGCGTCGAGAGATCTTAGTCAGCGCGCGATATCTGGAATCCCACGACGAGCAATTGATCCAAGTTACTAACCTGCTTCATATTAGCAAACGAACAGCTCAAGTGCAGATCACGAAAATCGACAGACCGTTCAGGTTTTGATGGCCCAGCATCGCAGCAAGAAGTCGAATAAGTGGAACATCGTCGAAGCCGCCCAGTTGCGCTCACAATCTCTACTTGCCGACTATTCCAACGGACCAATCGCTGCTGTGGAGACCAAAGATGAAATCCTTGACGCCATTCGAAGCACCCGATTGAGCGATCCGGATAGCTGGAGGAAGGTGGTTCAAGTACAAAACCCAGGGGAGAGGGACTACATTGGGCAGATACAAGACTTGCTAGAAAAGTTCAGGGCCAGCTGGCTAGATGATAGCGAGAGTCATTGTCGATGCGCATTCCTGTACAATTTTCGAACGGGACATATGGTGCTTTATGATTTGGGGCTGTAGTGAATGATGGTCGGACATGATTGAGCCTGTTCTCGTGCTTGCGAAATTTTAAGGCAAGTAGCTATGAAGGTCAAGTGTCTGGTAGAGAATATGTTTGACTCGGTATAATCGTCGATACTGTGATAATGCGGGTGAAGTTGATGATAGCTGGCGTCCGACACAACCGGTCACGAGCGATCGAGGCCGCTTGATTGAAACCTGGACTCCAGATAAGTCTCCTCAGGTCTTGGAGGGCAATGACGAGGCACTGTGATAGGTCTGTTATAAGAATATTGATAATAGCTGCCTACTTGTGATTACGCTGAGTGACCTTGCCTCCCACCAGCGAAGACCTGCCACAATGATTCAATTTCTCCCTCAGCCGAGGCGTAGTTCTATTCGGGTGCATGCAAACGCATGGACTGTAGATAGGCATCGGCAAAGTGTCCGATGCGGATGATTGATTCATGGGAACAAGGCGAAGCTGGGCGCGAGTCGGAGCCGTAGGCGGGGGCGGCCTGGGCGAAATTTATAGCCTCATGCTGTGCCTGAGCGGGCGATTTACCTTATCTTGGTGAACTCGTCTTGGTATTGCTTAGCTTCAGAAGCTCTCTCTACCCTTCCACCATCCTGAAGAAGTCCTACGTATGTTCTAAATGACTTCCGTTCCCTCTTCCCATACATTGAGATATTGGTTCGGCAAATCGGTGCACGAAGAACGCCAATGCGAACGTGGCTGATCTCACTTGACTTTGTGGTTTCTCACACCTCAGGAGGCTTATGACCCTATTAATAGATTTCACTCCGGCTATCAGGAGGCAGATCCCCAGTATTTCTCTCTCTGGAAGCACAAAATCCTTGGTCCTCCTATCGTTGCGGCCAATGATTTCGACCCTGCACGCCTTGCCGATCATCACATATATCTGATGCATTGGGATAACTTTTCAGAAACCTTCGGAACTCCAAGCAACATGTCACTTTCTTCCACAACCTTGAGTAACGGCAACGAGTTCCCTGGCGTCGCGCTTGTCACCGGCGCCGCTGGGTCTGGTAAGTTTCAACGTGGGAGCCCCAACTTTTGAGCTGGCAGGGTCTTCGCTGGGCTGCGATTATTGACGTCTTGGCCAGGAATCGGAGCTGCTGTTGCAAAGGCCTTTGCGATAAGCGGATGTAAATGTATCGCTATCACGGATATCAATGCAAGCAAACTTGAGCAGACGAGAGAGGAGATTGCGGTCATCAATGCGGATGTCGTTGTGCTTACAGCAGCTGGTGATATCGCAGATGAGCGCTTCGTCAACGCATTCATCAACAGCGTGATCTCGGAGACTGGGAGAATAGACTATGCGGTTTGGATGGCCTCCACCAATTTTCAGTCTGAGGTGCTGATGCCGACAGGTAAATTGTGCCGGGATCCTAGGAAACAACCAATCTTCGACCAACACTTCTTTACCGGAATTCGATCGCATCAATGATATCAACTATCGCGGATGCTGGCTCTCATCCAGAGCGGAATTAAGAGCTATGCTCAAGCAACAGCCACTTCCCGATCCATTCGGCGATGCAAGAAGACCACCAGCAAGAGGAGCGATCGTCAACATTGCCAGTCAGCTCGGAATCGTTGGGCGCCCACGATGCAGTAAGTATTACAGCCGGATCAAGGTGCATCGGGATTCCAGGACTGACACAATTTTTTCAGCCGCATATTCAGCATCGAAAGCTGCCGTGATGGCCATGACTCGAGGAGACGCCATCGATTACGCAGAACATGGAATTCGCATAAACTGTATATGTCCAGGGATCATCGATACGCCAATGACCAATACCGATCCACGGGTCGCAAGTATGTTGCAAGCAAGTGTTGAAATCGCCCCGATGAAGCGCATGGGAAGGCCTGAGGAAGTGGCTGATTGTGCTTTGTTCCTGTGCTCGCAAAAAGCGAGTTTTATACAGGGGGCAAGTCTCGTCGTTGACGGCGGGTATATTCTCAATTGAAGGAAGCTTCCTCGCTTGATGCATAGTTATGTTGGATTTTCCTCTGGGAGGTTGATTAGTTATGATTCTGGACTTCAATGAGCTCGCACGGCTTTGGTCAAATATCATCATCGATCTAGGCGTTGTAGCTTTGCCGGGAAGCAGAGCATTAAATTCTCTCTTACTACCATCAGCGTTCCGAATCTACGTCCCTTATTTCCTCGTTCGTTTCTTAAGTCACGAAACCTTGTATCCTCTTCCCATCAATTTTACATGACTCAACACTGCTACCGAAGAGACAATGTAATATTCCAGAAAAGGATCATTCCAACATTATTCCCAGCCAGATCTCGATATCGATCTGCGCACTAAGCACCATCGTTTTCCCATCACCGGTTCCCATACTCTACCCGATTGCAGCCTCCGCAAAAAAAAAGTCCCCACACTTCGAGGCGAAAACATCATTTTGACATCTTCGTGCAAAATCTACTCGCACCAAAAACATGCGATCCACGACTAGAAAAGACACGATGTTCACAGGTGTGAATGGATAAAAACAGCAAAAAGGAACTTGCCTCCATTCAGAGTTGAACTGAAGACCTCGGCATGGCTATGCAGTACTAGTGCCGCGCTCTACCAACTGAGCTATAGAGGCTTTCCTTGAAGTACCATGCCTAGATGATGTGATTATATAGCTGTAATCTTTGTGGGCAGACAGTATGGAGCACAATCGATGCGAGTAGGCAGCGCACTACACAAGAGGCTGAAACGTTGACAAATACCAACGCCAAGCTCAAAATAGATTGCAAAATCCGACGAATCATAAATAGAATATTTGAGAGATTTCATGAGACTAGTCTTTTAGAAGACGAATATACCAAGATCCATATGTTTAAGATACGCTATCTAATAACAATATTTGAGCTACATTGTACTTAGGCTATTCTTTCATAATTGTCAGAATCTTAGCAACCCGTATTAAAACTCGAACCACGCCTAGATCGTATCCATATCTGACAAGAGCCGAGTTTCGATCTTACCGCTGAGGTCGCGAGGATTTCCTTGAGCGCCCTCCAGCCAAAGTGACAGATCTACGGTGAAGTTGGCAACCCAGGTTATGGGCTGAATCCGGCCGACGGTCCCGTTGGGATTGGACCAATACACTATCTGATCTGTGTTGTATTTTGGTCCTGCTGCAGCTGGGTAGGTGAAGCGATTGAGTGGATCGGTCTGCCTAATCGTCTTGGGCTGCCACAGTACCGTATGAAAGGAGTATGCGTAAGAGAACGGATGGAAGTCTTATTGTTGATTGGGCTTCAATCAATTGATTGTATAAAATGAAATAAGTATGAAATAGTAAAAGAGATCTCTGAGTTAATGCATTGTGTATTGTTCTATCGTGCGGATGAATGTATCTACCATTCCCCCTTTGTACGAAAGAGCAGAGTTTCCACATCCCTGCCAGGACCCATAACTCCTCATGAATCCACACTTATCTTCTCAAAGGGCGATCTATATAGAGTCGAGGAGATGATTCTGAGTAAAGTCTTTGAGGAAGAGCATAAAGACTGGGCGCTAACAAGTTTATCTGCGAAGGAAGCTCATCGAGCTTGTGAGGAGATATCTTCTGGACACGGCCCAGGCTACCCAACAGTTCCGAGGCTTGCATGCCATCCGGTCTTTCTCGCTTGATTGGTACCAGCTTCATGTTGAGGGCTGCCGCTAGAGCAAGGCACAATGATGGACGCAGTACAAGATGTCCAATGGCAGTATGTGCCCCTATCGGTGTGAGAAAAGATGCCGTCAATCGGTCAGTTTGCACCAACATGCCTTCTCACTGACGAAGTGGTAGCGAGGCACGTGTCCGACGATTTATTACGACGTCTTTACAATCTTTTGGCATTCGCGAGTTCATAAGCTGTATACCAGCCCCTTTACCAGAATTTTGATGGTATAGGTATGTTCAACGACGATGACGATAGCCTTATGGAGTTGCGCATTGGTCAATTGACGGCGTTTTTCCTCGGGAAAAAATTTGATTCCTTGGTCCTTATGTTCTGAGCGTAGGTAATGCACAAGTGGGACTGGATCGGTGTCGTGTCGATGGCGCTGTCAATCCGTCGATGGTCGGGTGTGCATAGAGTAGGGTGCTTCTACAGAGCCTCTTACTTTTGCCATGGGCTGTGGCTGAATTTAGCTCGAAGAGGCCGTCCCGCTAAGAGACAGCCATCGCCCCGGCAAATCCATACCAGGCGACTGCGGCGATTTTGATAAGAGATGACCATGTCTACGAACCTACGATTGAATAAAGAGAGTCGCGGCCTCACAGTAACGAGCGAATGACACGGGTCTTTGCGAAGCATAGCGCCGAAATGATCGTAGAATAAAGCATTAGGAATCCGACAAACAAACTTTCTTCTACACGCCGAGTGGAAGGTATGTGAACCAAGGTCTCCAATCATCGGCCGATGAAGCTTTTAAACTTCCGATAACGTATAATACTTAGCTTTATTTATCGGATAAATAAAGCTAATTATAGTTGTTATAATAATATCGAGATAACTATAATAATAGTATTAAGTTTACGGAGGTAATAAGTAGCTAAGGTACTACGCTATATACTTAGATTACGTAAAACCTAGTCTTAGTATAGTTAGTAGCTAATATCGCCGTTAATAGTTAGATTTATAGTAGGATTTCGATATTCTTAACGTTGCGTACGGGCTATATTATCTAAATTTTAGTATTACGGCTAACTATACCCCTATATAGATATCTCCTATACTAGCCTAATTAAGATAATATATTTTATATATTATACGCTTAATCGCGCTAGTTTTACTTGTATAAATAACTTATAAATTAAGGTAGTATTAAAAAAGTTATTAAACTTAATTATAATACGCTAGGCTAAAAAGTAGATATACTATAGTAGATTTATAAACCTACTATAATATTACTATATCGATATAAGTAAGGTATATAAGAAAGAGTAATAATATATAATAAGCTACTATAAAGAGATTATAAAAAAAATTATAAAGATCTATTAAAGATTAGTAGAGAGAATAAGGTTAGAAGAAAGTAATAATATAAGTATAGACTTTAGACCCTAGCTTATAAGGAATAAAGATAACTTCTAGTACCGTACTTATAGTTTTAAGCTAATAATATTCTACTACTATACTTAACTATAATAATAATAGAGAAATAAACTAGTAATATATAAGAAAAATAGAACTAGTAATAGTAATTCGATCCGTATAGACGGCTTATTAATTAAGTAAGTATAGGGTTAGTAATAAGGATATAAAGTAAGGGTACCCTAACAGACTTAGCGTTATATTTAGGAAGTAATTTACGCTTACTTACTTAAAGTTATTTAACTTAAAACCTATAATAGGTTATATTTATTAATACGAATATAGGTATATAACTACTATTTATATAATAATACTTCGCTTTCTACGGAGTTAGGGCCTAGTAGTCTACGGTTATTAGTAATAAGTAGATTTATACGGCTAAATATACGCTCGGCTTTACTACTTATTATAGAGTAAGATAAGTAGTTATAAGCTATCTTTAAGAGTATAGGGAAATCGGTCTAATAAGCGTTCTACTATACTAATAGATTATAATTTAGCTTAACTAGTATAGCGAGATAGCGTAATAGCTTATTAAGGTATATATCTTAAGTAGTAGAGCTACTTATATTATAATCGCTATATAGCGATAAAGAATAAAGGAATCGCTTAAAAGATAAGGGTTTTAGAGATAATATAACTAGTAATAAGTTCGCTCTTAAGGGCGAAGATAGAATAGACTTAATAATATCGCTATAGATCTATAGAAGTCTAGCTACCTTATAGCTACGATAGTATAGCTAGTAGGTATTAAACTACCGTTTCTAGCTAGATAACTACCTTACTTAAGACGGTAATATATAAACCCTATTAAGAAACTTTATCTTTAACCCTAGATATAGAATAACTAACCTAAAGTAGGCTATATTAGTATCTAGATTACCCTTATATTCCTTAAGCTTCTCGCGGTATATAACTATAGAGTTAATAATATCTTTAAAGCGTAATTTAGGCTTAAATTTAGCTTCTAAACGGTTAAATTCCTATAGTAAAAACTCGGTTATAGTATAAGTCTCCTAAAGTATACTATACGTACTATTGGATAAGTTACCCTTAGTTATCTTTATTATCTCTATAAGAGGGTTATATAACTTAATAAGGGCTTTAATATAGTCCTAATCCTTACGAGTAAAGCGGAGGTAATCTAGTATATCCTTCCGGATTTACTATAGAGAAACTATATTAATATACTTACGGATATAATATAAATAGTTATAAATATAGTTCTATCTAATACTACTAAAAAGAACTAGTTTTTTAGTAAAACTAAGTTATATAATATTATTATCTTTAAGGCTTTTATTGTACGCTAGGTCGTTATATTAGCGTAATATAGCTATATATTCGGCTTTAGCTTTAGAAGATTTAGTAATATTAACTATAAAAGTAATAGTCTTAACTAAGATACCGTATTTACTAATAGTTACGGTATTAATAGTACCTTTAGAAGCTAAAGTAATAATATTTATAAGTCGTTTTATACCGATATCTTTAAGCTCTACTTTCGCTATATTAGCGATACGATAGCTATAGTACGAGATCCGTTTTTCTTCGGCCGTAAAGCTAAGTTAGTTAGTAATAATACGTAATATAATATCGTTAACTCGCTCCCTATTAGCTATAAAGAGGCTAAGGTTTAATAATATATCGAATCGGAAGAATATATCTTATAGGGTAGAAGTAGTTTATTTACTCTTTTTACTAGTAATAGGCCTAGTAGTAAGAGGAACTATATAAAGCTAACTACTTAAGTTTATATAATAAGCGATAACTACGAGAATATAGTAGTTATTACGGCTAGTATAGTCGAACGAGATATTTATACTAGATCTTATAGTCCGTATACTCTCCTTAATTTTCTATAATAGTAGGATAAATTAGCTATAGTAATCTCTAAAAGTTATATTTTAGAGTAAATAAGTATCTGTACGAGAGTCTTAGTAAGATAAAAATTATACTCTCTAGAAGAATTAAAGTTGTAGCTAGATTAGCCGACTAACTAACTACTACTTCCCTTACCTAACCTATATAGCGGTAGGCTAGACTCGTTCGTAGGTAGCGTACGGACGTTAATATAGTATAAAATAGGGATAAGCGGCGCTACTTATAGAACCTAGAGGTACTAGAGGGGGGGTTTAATAATATTATTAGGGGAAGACTTATAATAATTTAAGCTTTAAACTCGGCGTAAATCTAGGTTTATACGGTAGTTAGTAAAGTAGTAAAATAGTTATCTACTTAAGGATAAAGCCTACGTAATAATTTACGTAGTTTAAGGCTCGTAATCTAGCCGCTAGTAAGTCTTTTAGTAATCTTAATAGTTTAGTATAACCCTCGAAGTAGCCTTAGGGCTAAAATATAAGCGTTTATATACTTACTTTAAGATCTATTATTATAGCCTTAAATTTATTCTTTATAATTAGCCTTTAGCTAAGCGTACGGGCTATCTTTTAGTTTTTACGCTACCTCTTCTTTATTCTTAATATTCTTAGGCTTTAGATACGGCTATCGCGGTTAATATTATAGTATTTTAAAAGATATTCTCGAATATAGTAATAGCTAGTTATACGAAAAATAGCGATATTAGTACCAGGACGGGTTTTAGTATACTTATAGTAGTATAAGTATATCTATATCTTAGTACAAGTCTTAATCTTATAGATAAGTATACTATACTTCTAAATTAGGCTACTTTAGGTATAAATATTAGGATTAAGGCCCTAATACTCGAAGCTATAAGGTATACTATTACTAAACTTATAAAGATAACGCGTAAATTTAGTTTCTTAGTAACGTAGTATACCTTTAGTATAATTACTAGACCTAATAGCGGGGGCTAGACGGTTTATAGTACGTAATAGACGGGATTAAGGGTAATCCTTCTAGTAAACTACGCTATAGTAGCTATAAAGTAGTAGAGGGTAGAGACTAGGTACCGTATAAGTATCTATCGGCTTAGCTTTAGTATCTAAGGGCTACTCTATAGGCTTAAAATCCGAGCTATCCGTACTATCCGAGTTATTAGTATTAGTTTATATAATATTTATAAGATTAATATACTTAATATCTAGCTCGAGATCTAGAATCTAAGGTACGTCTTATTGTAGGCTATAGCCCTTAGATCTAGAGATAGGATATCCTATATCTCGGTATAGCTCCCGTATAAGATACGGCGGTTACTATAGAAAGGACTATAAGAGTCCCCCCTCTCCCCTCTTATAGATCGGTAGTTAACTTAGTTTACTATTCTATCTTTAACCTCTATATATACGGGGTCTTCCCGTAATATTAAGTTAACTCGTATTTTTCTTACGCCCGCTTATAAAGCGTTGGCCTAAGCTACTATTTATACGAATACTATAGTAAACTAAGGGGACTTAGCTACTATAAGTAACTTAGATACTCTATAACTCTAGCGGCCTATTAGGCTAGAGGAAGACGGGACCTTTATTATAAACCTAATAGCCGCGTAAAATATAATAGAGGCCTAATTAGAAGAGGTAGTAAATATTATCCGCGCCTAAAATATATAGAATAACTAAGTCGTAGGCCTTATTACGGCCGTCTAATAATTAGCGGCCGCTATATAAACGGATAGAGACTCTATCTCCCTTACTAGACCTTAGGACTAGAAGTCTCTATTATAGAATAGTACTACTAGTATATTTCGAGACTATCTTCTATAGATAACGAGCTTCTATAAGGCGTAGTCTACCTTAAAACCTACGCTCTCCGCGGAATACTACTAGGACTATATTAACGATACGCTACTAACGGATAAGCGTATACGTATACGGGGTTTCTAGATAAAGGGAGGTACGAATAGGAGTAGGGACTCTAAGGACTTCTTTACGGAGCTCGAGAGGACGTTCTTAGACTCTATAGAAAAAACTAAGACCCTTAAAGCCCTAGTCTAGTTAAAATACTAAGACGGCTAGCCGTAGTACGACTACTAGCTAGTTTTTAACGGCCTCCTCTACGCTTCGTACGGGGATCTCTAGAATAACCCTATTAAAATTAAGTAACTAAAGAAAACCTTTTCTAACTAGGTAACGATATATATAGTTACTATAGTAGATCCTATAGGATATAACGAGTTTTTAGTAGAGGTTACTAGAATTATAGTAAAATATAAGATAACGTCCTAATTTTTAGCTAAGAATAAATAATAGGCGTCTAGGGGTCTTAGAGCGGACTCTATAGCGAAGAGGATAGTAAATTTCTCTAGAGGTCTATCGTTAGGATATACCGTAGATTCGATAGATAATACGGTTATAACTATAACGAGAACCGGCGTTAGCTACTAAGCTAAAGATAGGTCTAATAGTAAGAGCGGCGGGAAAACTATACTATAGGCTAAATAGGTCTCTAGAGAAGTATTAGCCGCTCGAAAGAAGAAGAGTCTATACTTCCGCTATAGAGGAAGTAGGTATCGCGTAGATAAGTACGTCTATTACTCCGCGATAAACCCGAATAAGCTAGAGAAGATATTAATAAACTTAACCTAAACTCTTCTACTAACTAAGAATACTATACCTCTCCTTAAGGAGTCCGAGTCTAAAGTATTAGGAAAAGAGTAGATCCCTCTTAAAGGTAGGAGATAGAAGTCTAGATAGTACTTAAGAACGGCTAGCGATTATACTAATAGAGAATAAACGGAAGGAGTATATTTATAAGCGTAATTCTTAATAATAATAAAGAAATCTTTACTCTAATTAACGAAGGCTACGAGTACTATACTATAGTTAACGAAAACCTCGCCGAGAGGCTTAGACTCCGTATAGTTAACTATATCTTACGCCGGATATTAGGCGCGATAGGAAATATAAAGAATTCTACTATTCGAAAGGTAGTAAGCTTCTATATAGATATAGGCGGCTTCCCATAAACCGTATACGTATATAGCGTACCTAATTTAGCGTATAATATAATTCTAGGGAATCCGTAGAAAACTTATAATTACGTACGGACCGCGCCTAATAAACGGTAGATATTCTATAGAAGGGTAAATATATAGATTAAGGAGAAGGGAGACGCTCTAAACTATATAGACTCTATAGAACCTACTACGGCTATCCGCGCCGCTAGGGAAAGTAAGTAGAAGATAATATAGAAGAGACGAAGAAAGATAGATAACTTCGCGGTTATATTTATAAATATTAAGCTTATTAAGTAGGGGTCCGCGTATAGAGTATAGATAGCCGCGATAAATATAGCGGATATTAAGAAGGTGTTAGAAGAGAAGCTATCTAATACGGAGGAGGAGCTTAGAAAATAGCTACCTCCTAAGGTTTATAATCTTATCCTACTATTTCTAACGCGGGAGGCCGAGAAACTAGCGCTATATAGACCTAGGCTAGACTATAAGATTAAGCTCTATAAGAAACCTAATAGTACCCTTAAGTCGTTACTATAGGGCCTAATCTACGGTATATCGAAGGAGGAGCTCCTAGTACTAAGGAAAATATTAAATAACTTATTAAATAAAGGGTTTATACGACTATCGATATCTCTAGTAGGGGCCTCTATACTTTTTATATAGAAAGCGACGGGCGGTTTACGCTTCTATTATAATTACTAGGCGCTAAACGCTATAACTATAGAAGATTAGTACCCGCTATCTTTAATATTAGAGACCCTACGGAGTCTTATAGGGGCTAAGTAGTTAATAAAGATAGACGTCGCGTTAGCCTTCTAGAAGCTACGCGTAGCTAAGAGATATAAGTATAAGACCGTATTTTAGACGAGATATAGCCTTTTTAAATAGCTAGTTACTCTATTCGGTCTTACGGGGGCCCCGTCTAGTTTCTAGCGGTATATTAACTTAGTACTACGGGAATACCTTAACGACTTTATATTAGTATATATAGATAACGTCCTAATATATATATCGGGCTCCTAGTCGGACTATTTCCGTAAGATAAAGTTAGTCCTCCGTAAGCTTTTAGGCGCGGGCCTATATCTAGACGCGAAGAAGTATAAATTTATAAAGAAGATAATTAAATACTTAGGGTTTATCGTATATACTAATAGAAAAGGGTTAGAAACCGATCCGGAGAAGGTAGAAGCTATCTATAACTAGTAGGCTCTAAGAACTTAAAAGAAGCTACGTCGTTTTCTTAGGTTTACTAACTATTATCGCGTATTTATCCTATAATACTCCGTAGTCGCCGCCCCGCTTACGGCGCTAACTAGGAAAAATACGAACTTTATATAGAGTAAGGATATAGAGACGTCGTTCTAGGCGTTAAAAGATCTATTCTACTAGGCCCTAATCCTTTAGTAGTAGGATCCGTAGCTTTTAACGTTCGTAGAGACTAATTATAGCGGATTCGCGCTTAGAGGCGCGTTAAGCTAGAAAGTTAATAGAGTCTACTACCTAGTAGCGTATTACTTCGAAAAATTAAATAAAGCCGAAATAAACTACGATATCTATAATAAGGAGCTACTAGCCGTTATTAAGTACCTTAACTAGTAGGACGCGGAGCTAAGGAGCTATAGCCCCTTTATAATTCTAACGGACTATTAGAATCTAGAGTATTTTATACGGAAGTAGAAGCTTTCTAAGCGGTAAGTACGGTAGGTAGAAAAGTTAATATAATATAGATTCTCTCTTATATATAGGCTAGGCTCCGATAGTATAGTCCCGGATACTCTATTAAGAAGGTCGTAGGATATACTAGAGTAAGAGAACTACGAATCTAGAATCTAATAAGTTATTCTAAACGAGGCGCTATATAAATAGACGCGAGCCGCGCCGGTTAGCGTACCTACTATAGAGAACGTAGCGGGACCCCTAGAAGATAGTAAGATAAATAAGTTATAGAAAGAGGCTTCTAGAACGGATACTATATATATAGCGGTAAAGACTACTTTAACGGATAGTTCGCGCTAGCTCCCTAGCGGGGTATACCTAAAACTCTAACTATCTAACTATTATCTAGACGCGTAGGGATACGTAAGGTATAGAGGGAAGCTATAGATTCTAGGCTCTCTATTTATATCTAAGGCTAAGCGAAAAGCTACAAACCTCTTAATAGTAGAATAGAATATCTTAAGGACGAAGATAATTTAGAAGTACTACGACTTACTATTATCTAGATACTCTAGACGCGAAGGGACGATCGCTATCGTATAGAGGGACTACTACTAGCCGTTAATATTCTACTAAATTAGGCGATTTATACGTAATTATAACTTATATAGCCGAAATAAGTTATAGCAAGATAGAAAATATAGTCTCCTATAGTCTTTAGCGGTCCCCGATCGTTTCTTCTCGGATATTTCTATAGACTTTATTGTAGACTTACCTAAGTATTTAGATTTAGCTACGTTTAATAGTATATAATTATATAGAGGGCTAGATTACTATAGATAGAATACTACCTTAATCTGTCTAGATCTAGCTACCTTATTAGATATAGGGGTTATATATATATATATAGTCGATTATAAGTCCGCTTAAAGTTAAGAATTAAGTATTATATAACTTAATAACTAGACTAGTTCTTTATCTTTCCTTATTTCCTTACTTCTATTTTTTCTTATCTTATTTCATTAGTACTATTAGCTAACTACCTATTATTCCTATAGGATATTGGTTGATACCAATACTAATTAGTAGTTAGACTTAATTTAACTATAGATTCGTAAGGTTTCGCTAGTAAATAAGGAGATTATAACTATATCTCCTAAGTTTTAGACGAATACTTACCTAGAATAGTCCGATAATCGTATTTCTACTATTATATACTTAAACTCCGACCCTACTGTTTATTAATAATATCGAACGACTATATTAAGCGAACTTATAGCCCTAGAAATAACGAATTTCTATCGAGAATCCTTATAGATTATTAAGATCTAGAAACTATAATATAGCCGGAGAAGATAAGTAATAGAAATTAACTCCGAGTATTATAACTACTAAAAGTACGAAAAGCTCCTAAGTATAACTTAAGGGATAACTCTTCTTTACTAATAAGAAGTATCTTAAGTTACCTTTATCCCTTAGTCCGATAATAACTAATAAAGAGCTTAATAGCTATATCGTATACTAAGCGTACCTATACGTATTAGTAAGTTTACTTAACGAACTCTAGAAGTACTTTTATAAAGACTTTCGTAATTAGAATACTACTATATAGTAGAAAGTCGATAAGAAACAACTAAGAGCGCTAAAATCGGTTTTAGGAGAGGCTCTTCTAGCTATAACCTAAAAAGGAACCCCTATAGAGCTATAATTAGCTAACGGTATTTAGGTAATTATATCGACTTACTAGTTAAATAAACTTATAGATACTATATCTATAGGTTATCCGAAGATCCCGCCTATGACTCTAACTCTAGACCGAAAATAATCGACTACCTAGGAGGTTTAGTATATATAACTAGAGTCTAGTAACTTAAGACGATTTTAAACCAATATTACTTAATAAAAAGGTAAATAACCTATTAATGATTAGCGTTATAGAGTACTACTATCAATAGTTTAGGAAGGACTAAAGGAAATACTAGCCTAGTAATAATCTTAGTAGCCTATATAGTAACTAGAACGATCTAGATCGAGACTCGAAGATATTTTTTAGAACTTTATTAATAGCTAAACTAACTTATAAGACCTATAAATAGTAGTTATACGAAGATTAACCGACCTTAATAAGTTATATACCGACGATATAAAATATAGCGGAGAAGAGGACGACGTACTCGAAACTAAGCTTAGAATCTTCGTAGAAAATATAGGAAAATATAGAATATTCGACGGAAAAGAGGTTATTAATATATTTCTAATAATACTAAAAGAAAAGGCTAGAGACTTTTACTATAACGAGATAATAGTAAACCGACCTACTAGATAGATCTAAGGTTTTAAGTAACTACTACGGTATTTCGAGACTCCCGAAAGACGCTAAAGATAATTAATAGAATAGAGAAATACTACTCTTCTCTCTTATATTTAAAGTTCGCTAGGAAAGTTAATTCTAGAGTATCTAGAACTATTTATTAATTAGTTAAATTAGCTATAAAGAAACCTTAAAAAGTCTTAGGCGGAAGTATACGAATACTTACTCCTAGGCTATAAAGATATTTAAGAATACTAGTATACCTTATTTACTCCTAAAAGTACGTATTAAGGCTTAAACGATTAATTACGGAATTCTATTATAATAATTACCGTAGAAGGATATGTAGTACGCTTCCAGATATTAGAATAGAGCTAATAAGCGTTTATACTTAACGAGAAGAATAGTGAAACTAACTTATAAATTACGGAATACGAAAATAACGATAATAAAGCGCACTATACTAATAGAACTTATTAGAAGAACTCCCTTTCTAGAGGTAGAGGAAGAAGTATAAGACGTATAATAGAATACCTAAATAGAGGATAATCTTCTTAAGGAAGAGGAGGAAGATTTTAGCTAAGAAAAATAGGTTAGAAATACTATATATATAGTAAATAGGGCTATTAGTCCGTTTACTATACCCTAGAAGAGTAAAAGGCTAGTATTAAACGATTTAAAGCCTCCTAACTATTATACTATACTATAGAAGAGATTATTAAGGCCTATATAGTTATAGTTAACTTCTAGGAAGGTACTAATAATATATAGGATAAATTAGCTAGAGAAGAGGTATATTTTCTCTTTTAGGAGGAAGAAAATAACGAAGGCTTCTTTATAGTCGCCTAATAGCTATCCGATAATACTACTATATATTTCCTTACTTTGAAAAGGCTAGTAAACTAACTTATATATATTATACTAGAGATATTTTAGTTTAATTATTAGTACTCGGACTAGGTATTTTAGGGTATCCTACCTAATATAGAAGTATTAGGGATCTCTATAGTAGAAGAAGGCTAATTCCGAGTATTATAAGTTTACTTACTACTTAATTTAGATTAATCTACCGCGGGACAATATAATATTCTATTTAGTAAAGATTCTATATTAAGCCTTAGAACTACTACGGTACCGATACCGTTTAGATCTATTAATTTCTACGTAGTACCGGCCAATATACCGTTTCTTATATATATTAGAGATATAGATCGCCTTAGGATCTATCTTAATAATATTCGAAACTAACTAGTCTAGGGTAATAAGTACTTTCCTATTACTAGGAAGTACGGTTATCTATAGATTAAACTACTAGTTCTTAAGTAAATTATAGATACCCTATATATATAAGATAGTTTAATAACTAATTCGAGTTACTTAGCTACGTTATTAAACGGTTCTAACTAACGGTTAGTCCGTTATAATACCCCGGAACTATAAAATACCCGATTTTTAACCCCTTACTAGCTAAAATAAGCTACTAATAATATACCGTTATTTACCTTCCTCTAATTATTCTTTTTAGACCTAGATAAACGTTAATTAAGATAAATTTATCGACGTCTTAGATATTCTTTAGCTTAACGTCTATTAATAATCCTTACTAGAGTAGAATTAAATAATATTAAAACTAAGGTTATTTAATTAATTACGTTAATTTATAAGTTCTACTAGATGAATATAAAGGCTCTAATACGGTTTAAATTCAGCTTAAAAGATAACCTCATTTTTAATTTAGAGATTATTATAGATATCTTCTTTTTAGAAGGAAAACTAGTACTATATATTATAGATATAGCAACTATATTTTAAGCTACTAGATTTCTTAAAGGAATAACTACTAATAAGGTCTAGAGATACGTCCGAATAATCTAGATTAATACCTATTTAGGTTCTCTAGATATAATTATTATTAATACTAGTACGAATTTTACGGCTTATAAATTTAATTAGGAGGCAAGTTCTCTTAATATATACGTTAAAGAGATACTAGTTAAGGCCTATTATAGTATTAGAAAAGCTAAAAGATACTATACTATCCTTAGGAGGTGCTACTTAATTTTTGAGAATAAGTTAGCTTTAGAAAATAGTAAAACCCTCCTCTAGTATACTATAAAAGCTATTAACGATATAGTAGGGCTAAATAGACTTATTCCTATACTTCTCGTTTTTAGGGTATACCCTAAGATTATAGGTTCTTATCTACTCTATTACAACGAAATAGTCCTATACTAATTTTACTATATTCTATGCTGATTAGGTTAGAGGTATTAGTATAGAGAGAGCCTAGCTAATAGAAAGAACCCTATATACTAAAAAAGATCGAAAACTATAACTATACAGTTAGAATTAATAATAGGGACGTAGTATTTCGGTCTACTAGCGTAAAGCCCTATTAAACTCGACTATTAAACGAACTTATAGCCGAAAATAATATATTTTTATTAGATTCTAAGAATAGGGAAGTAGTAATTAGGGAGGAGAAGTAACTTCTATCCTAGGAGCCTAGGATAGGCAATAGTAATAAAATAAATAATCTAATAGTAGCAAGTCCGTTTAATAGCTAATTAAGAGTTTCTAGGATATAAGGAATAGTTATAATTAATACGGTAAGGACGAGATCTCGACGGCGATATCTAGATAAGTATACCTAGTACTTTATTTAGCCCTAGGAAGTATTTCTCTCTATAATAGAGAAATTAGACTATATACTATATCTCTAATTACGTATAGAAGGTAAACTTAGGGTCCCTAAGGGGTCGGGGGATCCCCCGACCCCTCGAGGGCAGGGGGGGTCGGGGGGGGTATTCGGGTCGGGTATAGGGGTCCCTAGGACCCCCCGCCCCGACCCTAAACCCGCTAGAACCCGCCCCGATTAATCGGGGCGGGTTCTTAGCTAAAAAACGTAACTTTTTCGTATAGTTTTATTAATTACGGACGACCTATAGGTATTTTATATTATATAACCTTATAGACTTATAGAATAGGTATTTGTCTATAATTCTAGCTATTTAGATCTTAATAATACCTAGGTTAAGTATTAAAATATGTAACTTAAAAAACCCGACTTCCCCCCGATTAGCGGGTCGGGGGTAAAAGCTCCCCCCGACCCGAAAACCCGCCCCCCCCCTATTTCTACCCCCCCCGCGGCGGGTCGGGGGGGTACCCCTAAAACCCGACCTAACCCGACCCCTTAGGGACCCTAGGTAAACTCTTCTTAGATAACCTACTATTTTAAATTTTAATAATAACTAAGATTAATAGGTTAACAGGTAAAGAAGTTATAAAGTTTATATAGAAACCTATTATAAATAAGCGCATTTTTAACTCTTAAATAGTCTATAAAATTAAAGGAAAAGGGACGGATAAACCCTATAAAAAGTTACGGCTTATAGTATAAGGATTTAATAATAAAGGTAAGGAGGTTATCCTAACCTAATCGCCTACTATTTAGAGAGCAAGTTAGAGATTAATACTTATAATTACGGTAACTTTACTTAACGTACGTACTCTCGAGTTTCTACGCCTTAAAGTTCCTAAATCTATACCTAAAGGATAACGAAAACGGTTCCTCTTAATATTAAGAGATATTTCGCAGGTATATACCTAATTAAAGACGATATTAAATAGAAGAATACTCGTAAATATACTAAAAGAGATTATTTACCTCTATCTACCTAGAACTATTATAGAAATTATTAAACTATTATATAGTATTACTGAAGCAGGCCTGCACTAGTTTAATACCTACTATAAATACTATAAAGAAAACCTAGATATAACTACCTTAGTCTATAATCTATATCTCCTAGTTATAAAAGGAGATATATTTGGTATTGTTAGTATATAAATAGATAATACTTTAATTCTCTATAATAAGGACTTTAAATTTAAAGAGGAGGAAGAAAGATTAAAAGCTAACTTCCTAGTAAAGCCTATTAAGGAGCTTAATAATAATAATTAGCTTATTTTTAATAGCTATATATTATCTAAACGAGGGCCAAACCTACTTATAAAGTAGAAAAACTAGGGAGAGAAGCTATTTCTAATTAATCTTAGCTAGGAAGACTTTAAATAATTCTATATTAAGCAACGTATAAGAGGTATATATATTATATTAATATACTAATCTAAAGTAGCTTTCGACCTTTCTATAGCTATATAGTATTAAAATCTATTAGTTAAGGATACTAAGGCCCTAAATAAACGTATTATCTAGTAAAAGGATAATTTAGGCCGAGGATTAAGCTTTATTCTACTAGATCTAGATAAAGTAAAGCTATTTATTTTTGTTAACGGCTCTTTCGCAAATAATAAAGACCTAAGTAGCTAAATTAGCTCCTTAATTATACTTAGAAATAAGTCTCTATAAGATTTTAAGTTTAATCTTAAGGAAAATATTATCTATTAGTCTTTAACTAAAGCTAAAAGAGTTACTAGATTAGTTCTCGCCTCCAAAATCCTCGCTATATCTAATAGAGTAGATAAAGGCTATATACTAGCTACTACTCTATCCTAGATCCTAAAAGAAGTTAATTTTCTAGTAGTACCTATTATTGTCTATATAGATTTATATAGCCTATATAAATACCTAGTTAAGCTAGGAATAATAAAAGAAAAGAGACTTATAATTAATATTATAGCTCTTAGAGAGGTATATAAGAATAGGGATATTCTAGAAGTCCGTTAGATTAATAGTCTTAATAACCTAGCTAATATACTTACTAAGGCGAAACCTAACGCTTATTTAACTAAGTTAGTATCTATAAATAAACTCGAAATTCGAGTAGAAGGCTAGGTAAAGCGACTAAACGGAGTTATAGGCTAGAATACCTAGTAATTCTATTAGTTTTTATACCTATAACTTTTAAGGAACTTTTGCTGAGAACGTAGTTAGTATTTAAAGTTCCTAATATTTTTATATATTTATTTATTATAAGTTTACTTACTATACTTACTTCGTAATTTAGACTATTTTTTAGAAGTAGTTCTACTCTATTTTTATATTTTGGCTTGCTTTTAGTATAGAGAAAAGAAAGAATCCCTAGAAATTATTAAAAACTATTAAAAACTTATTTAGTAATGCCTGCTATAGTATTAATATATATATAAACTCTATCCTAAATTTAGTAAAAACTAGGAAAGTATATTAAATAAACTTATAAGCCTTAGAATACCGCAAAAGATTAACCTCTCTATAAACTATTACGATCTAGATCTAGGATAGGTCCCTTAGGTTTAGGAGTTATATTTCTAACCTTATTAGATCTATTACTATAATACTTCTTACTAGTACTCTTAATCTAAGAGCGAGCTATAAAGTAATAATTAGCGTAAGAACTATTCTACTTAATTCGACAAATAGTAGTAATAATTATAGTAATAGTACGGTAACTATTAAAAGGAACTATATAGCTACTATAGTAATAGGTATAGGTACGATTTAGAGGATTAGTAATAGCCCCTCTCGATATCTAGCTAAAGACTACTACTATATAGTACTAGTAATAAGTTCTAGTACTATCTCGATCTACCTAGGGTCCCTAAGGGGTCGGGGGGGGTATTCGGGTCGGGTATAGGGGTCCCTAGGACCCCCCGCCCCGACCCTAAACCCGCTAGAACCCGACCTAATTAATTAGGGCGGGTTCTTAGCTAAAAAACGTGACTTTTTCGTATAGTTTTATTAATTACGGACGACCTATAGGTATTTTGTATTATATAACCTTATAGACTTATAGAATAGGTATTTCTCTATAATTCTAGCTATTTAGATCTTAATAATACCTAGGTTAAGTATTAAAACATGTGACTTAAAAAACCCGACTTTCCCCCGATTGGCGGGTCGGGGGGAAAAGCTCCCCCCGACCCGAAAACCCGCCCCCCCCCTATTTCTACCCTCCCCGCGGCGGGTCGGGGGGGTACCCTTAAAACCCGACCCGACCCGACCCCTTAGGGACCCTAGATCTACCTTTGGTAAAAAACGAACGTCTTTATCTATATTCTTTCCCGGAACCTAGTTAGCTTCCTAAGTAGAGAAATTAGGACTATCCTAACCGCCTTCGTAATTAATAATATCTAAATAAGTATAGATTAATAGGTTTTAAGTTCTATTATAAGAATCTATAATAGTAAATAGCAAATAGAGTTCTCGTATATTCCCTAGGTTTTTTAGCGCTAAATTAAACTCTCTAAAGAATTTAAGTAGTCTAGTAGGCTCTCGGATACCTAGAACTTTATCTCTATTTAAATAGACGGTTTTTCCTTCGAAATTCTAGAATCTACTAGGTATAACTTAATTAGGATTACTAATAGAACGAGGAATTATCGACGTAGGATTACGAGGAGGTCTAGAACTATTATTAAGTTAACTTATAGGTTCTAGTTTAATAGAATTCTAACTTACGGGGTATTTCTAGCGCTAGAACTACGACCTCTACTACTAGAGTTTCTACTACTAGAACTACGGCTAGAACTACTCCTACGTATAGTACTAGGACTCTTAGAAGGAGGAGGAGGAGTCCTAAGTTACCCTATAAATAGGCCTTATCTAGGAACTGCTCCTCTACTATATATAGAAAAAGGTACACCTGTATCCTAATACCTAGATATAAATTAATGACCTAGGAGCCTATTAGGAGTTTAAGGATTACTACGTATAGTAGGAGGAGTAGTAGGAGGAGAGCTATCGTTAGAAGGCGATTTAGAAGAGACTAGTTAAGGATCTATAGGCGTTAAACTACGGCTACGTCCTCCGGGTCCCCGGTTTCTACTACGGTTAATTAGTATAAATACTATCTTTCTACTAATATATTAATAGTAAATTAGTTTGACGAGTAGATATAATCACCTTAAAGAAAGAGATCGAGAGTTTTTAAGAATTTAAAGGAGTAGGAGTAATCTCTATTAAGGAAGTTAAAGAAAAGTTAAAGAATTCCTACTAAAAGGCTATTAATTTAAAAGCAAAGATTTGCTAATATTTAGGGGAATAAAAGAGAGAAAGTAAAGTATAGAATAGCTACTTATTTAACTACTTTAACGGTATTAACCTACATTCAATAAAATAGCTAAAAACAGGCGATTTTAGATAATTTATATATAATTAGGCGACTAGATCTAGTTACATAATTAACAATTTATACTTATATAAGTTATATAGCTTATAATAACTATATATTAAATTACTATTATATAAGAATACTAATAATAGCCTTAGTAACCTGTTAGGAATAGTATAACCCGACCTTTAATAATAGATATACTTATAATACGAATTTGAAGTATCCGGAGCATATAAATTCGTTTAATAACCTATTCGAATAATTCCTAATGGAGGAAATTTGATCTAATAACCGACTAGGATAACTATAGGATAGTAGACGGATTTAATTTCTTAGTTTTAGGAGTACTTTCCTACGAGATAGTTCGGCTATCTATATACTTATTTTACGCAGTATATTTTATAAAGAAGAGTTACTAGTGTTTAGATTCAGCTACGTTTAATAGTGTATAATTATATAGAGGGCTAGATTGCTATAGATGGAATACTACCTTAATCTATCTAGATCTAGCTACCTTAGTAGACATAGGGGTTATATATATATATAGTCGATTATAAGTCCGCTTGCAATTAAGAATCAAGTATTATATAACTTAATAACTAGACTAGTCCTTTATTCTTCTTTATTTCCTTACTTCTATTTTTCCTTATCTTATTTTATTAGTACTATTGGTCAACTACCTATTATTCCTATAGAATATTGGTTGATACCAACAACTAGGTATAACTTAATTAGGATTACTAATAGGATAAGGAATTATCGAAATAGGATTACGAGGAGGTCTAGAACTATTATTAAGTTAACTTATAGGTTCTAGTTTAAGAGAATTCTAACTTACGGGGTATTTCTAGCGCTAGAGCTACGACCTCTACTACTAGAGTTTCTACTACTAGAACTACGGCTAGAACTACTCCTACGTATAGTACTAGGACTCTTAGAAGGAGGAGGAGGAGTCCTAAGCTACCCTATAAATAGGCCTTATCTAGGAACTACTCCTCTACTATATATAGAAAGAGGTGCACCTATATCCTAATACCTAGATATAAATTAACGACCTAGGGGCCTATTAGGAGTTCGAGGATTACTACGTATAGTAGAAGGAGTAGTAGGAGGAGAGCTATCGTTAGAAGGCGATTTAGAAGAGACTAGTTAAGAATCTATAGGCGTTAAACTACGACTACGACCTCCGGGTCCCCGGTTTCTACTACGGTTAATTAGTATAAATACTATCTTTCTACTAATATATTAATAGTAAGTTAGTTTAACGAGTAGATTTAATTATCTTAAAGAAAGAGATCGAGAGTTTTTAAGAATTTAAAGGAGTAGGAGTAATCTCTATAAAGGAAGTTAAAGAATTCCTACTAAAAGGCTATTAATTCAAAAGTAAAGATTTTCTAATATTTAGGGGAATAAAAGAGAGAAAGTAAAGTATAGAATAGCTACTTATTTAACTACTTCAACGGTATTAACCTACATTTAATAAAACGGCTAGAAACAGGCGATTCTAGGCGATTTTAGATAATTCATTTATAATTAGGCGACTAGATCTGGTTATACAATTAACAATTTATACTTATATAAGTTATATAGCTTATAATAACTATATATTAAATTACTATTATATAAGAATACCGGTAATAGCCTTAGTAACCTATTAGGAATAGTATAACCCGACCTTTAGTAACAGATATACTTATAATATAAATTTTAAGTATCTAAAGTATATAAGTTCGTTTAATAACCTATTCGAACAATTCCTAATAGAGGATAGGGTCCCTAAGGGGTCGGGTCGGGTCGGGTTTTAGGGGTACCCCCCTAACCTACCGCGGGGGTTAAATAGGAGAGGGGTTAGGGTTTTAGGGCGGGGGACAATTTACCCCCCGACCCAATAATTAGGGTAGAATCGGGGGCGTACGTAATACTTATTAAGATATAATACCTATATAAAGTATTATATAATATTATTAAGAGATAAGGTATTCTTATAGAAAGTAAGAGTAATAATTTAGTAGAATCTAGGTCTTAAGTTATAATATTTATATATCGAGTATTACTAATAGTCTCCTAATAGTTAATATAGAGAGAGAGCCATTTATTTAGTACTATTATATAGAGAGAGAACGGGTATAATATTAGATACCGTCCTTAGACTTATTATCCGATATATCTCGCTTATTAATAATACTATTATTAGTTATAAAACTATCTAGATTCCTATTATTATTATTATCTTCTTCTTCTATCTCCTTATTATCCTCCTTATCCTTATCTTAAAGCCGACCTCGAAATATAGAGATAGGAGTACCCTTATTATCTACTATATCTATTTTATTAAGATAATTAGTATTAATATTAGTCTTCTATTTAGCTAATAGTAATATTACTAAACGTTTAAGATCTATATTACGAACTCTACTATATCTCTAAGTAGTATCTCTCTTCGAACTAAATATAAGCTCTTATACCTTATTTACTAGCGAGGCTTTAGGTAGATTAGCTCTTAATCTAGCTTTATTAATAGGATATACTATCTACTAACTAGTAGGACCTAGTAAGGAACGGCTAGTTATAAGTCGATTACGTAGGATCGTAATTTCGTCTATATTAAAAAATTGGTAAGAAGAGATAAAGGGAAGGGAATCGATAGTATAGGTCCCTATAGTAATAAGGGCCTATATAAGCGTTAGAGACTATTAGTAGACTATTAGGTAAGTAGAATACTAATCGATAGTTCTTCTTTATAAAGATATTTATAGATCTTCTTATTTTAAGTAACGAGTACTAGACTATTTACCTTAGTATTTAATAATTATACTATATACTACTATAATCTCCTTATAAGTCTAAATATAGTTTACTAGTAGTTTAAGTAGCGAGCGATAGTAGCTTCCTAGAACTTTTTAATTTACTTATCTACTATAGAGGACTAGATTTTAGTATCGAGAAGTACGTCTAGATCTTAATTAAGGGATTCGTCGTTATCTTCGTCGTCCTCTTTATTATTACCTTCGTTATCGTCTTCGTCGTCTTCGTCGTCTTTATTATTATTAGGTTTAAAGGTAATAATTTTATTAAGAGGGCGTTTAAGGATATTAGGATAGCTACTAGTAGTAATTCTAGAGGTATTAATTAGTTAGAGGACTAGTAAAAGAGTAAGGAACGTTAGTATAGATATATCTCTTATCTATAACTTCTTAAGTAGCCGCCTATAAAAGCTCCTTTTAACGCGCCTCTAGTAATTTATTAAAGCCTAATAAGTCCTTTACTTTCTTACGCGCTACTAATATTATAGTATATAGGTACCGCCTAGCGTAATCTTTTATCTTCTTAAAGCCTTTAAGACCCTTACGGCGCGTAGTCTCTTTCTATATATACTTATTTATAGATCGCTACGTAACTAGTTTAGCGGGCGCTATAGTAGAGAGCGGCTAAAGTAAGGAACGGCTAATAGTCTACTAATAGTTAAGGGTACGATTAGAAAGTAAAATAGGCTAAAATTACTTTTATAGATAGGATAATATTAATTAGTAGAAGGAGTTCGTCCTAAGCGCAAAATAGTAAGTACGGGCCGATAATCGGCGCCTAAAGCGGCTTAGCGTATAGAGATTTTAACGCTAGTCTATCGTATATTAGAACGCGTCTTTACTAGTTACCTCTATAACTATTATCCTCGTATTAACTTAGCTAATTATATCTTATTAGGCCTATTAAATTATTCTTATCGTTATTTATTACTATAGTATATCTTTATTTTAAATTTACGCGTACGCGTATTTAGTAATACTAATTATAACCTTAGGCGCGTACTAAGATAACTAGCGTAATTACTACTAGTAGCTCCTAGATCGCTCGAAAGTCTTTAAAAGGTTTAACTAGTACGCCTAAGTTACGTTTAAGAAAAACAACTACTTAAAAGGCTTCTATAAAGAAACCCTACTATTATAAGCTAGGAAGTAAGTAAAATACCTATTAGTTTACTAATAGTCTATTAATCCTTACTAACGTAAATTCTAGCCGTCGTATTACGTAAGATTCGTCGCTACTAGAAGAGGACTAAACTCCTCCTACGTAAGTTACTATTTACGAGATTAGTAAAAGAGATTACCTAGAATTTACTTATTATTAAGGATACGCGCTATTAGAAGACGGCTATCGATATAATTTAAGAAGCGGCCGAGGCCTTCCTAGTTAGCTTATTTAAAGGTAATATTTAATATATACTTAATTATCTCTAGTCTACTAATCTAGAATAGATACTAATCTATACACTATCTATACTAAGCGAGTAACTATTTAGTCGAAGGATATATAGTTAGTAAGACGGCTTTATTAGGGTAGGGGTAGTAGCGAGTAAATTCTAGGCTAAAAATATAACTAAATAATATATTTTTAGAGTTATACACTATAGGATAAAGTATAGTATATATTAGGCGTAGAATATTAATAATACTAGTATTTACCTCTCTTAACTATTAGTAGACTATTAGGATCTCCCTCTCTATCTTTCTTTATCTAAGCTAAATAAGAAACGGTAAATTTAATCTCTCTTAATAATTAGGAGACTATTAGGATCTCTCTCTTCGTCTCTCTTTATATAAACTAAATATATTATCGTAAATATAGGCTCCCTCGACTATTAGAAGACTATTAGGATATCTTCTATCGTCTTTCTTTATCTAAACTAAATATAATATTATAAATATAGCCTCTCTTAACTATTAGGAGACTATTAGAATCTCTCCTATTATCTTTCTTTATCTAAACTAAATCTAATATCGTGAATACAGCCTCTCTCGACTATTAGGAGACTATTAGAATCTCTCTCTTCGTCTCTCTTTATATAAACTAAATATATTATCGTGAATATAGGCTCCCTCGACTATTAGAAGACTATTAGAATATCTTCTATCGTCTTTCTCTATCTAAACTAAATCTAATATCGTGAATATAGCCTCTCTTAACTATTAGAAGACTATTAGAATCTCTCCCGTCGTCTTTCTTTATATAAGCTTAATAATAGGTTATAAATTCGTCTAAGTATATATTCTAGTACCTTAGGTTATACTACGTAATAATTTAATATTCTTCTTATTAACTCGAACCCCGAGGATATATTTTATTAAGATTTTAATAAATATATTTAATTCCTATAAGAATTAATATATATATACTATAATACGTTTAAATAAAATAATACTTAGTTGTAAAGAAGAAGAATAAGTATACTATTAATCTACGTATTTAGATATATATTATTTGTCTACCTTAGGTATAGCTATATACGCTTAAATAATTTCGTATAACCCTCGGTATTATATTAGAATTAATATTTACTTAGCGTTATACGGTCGTATAAATTCTTAGAGGAAGTAAGAGGGATAATTTAGTAGAATCTAGGTCTTAAGATATAATATTTATATAGCGAGTATTACTAATAGTCTTCTAATAGTTAATATAGAGAGAGAGTTATTTATTTAGTACTAGTATATAGAGAGAGAACGGGTATAATATTAGACGCCGTAGCCCGTCCCTAGACTCGCCTTTTAATATAATATTAATAGGTTTATTCTTTAGTACTAGCGTTATTATCCTTATCTTTACGCTCTTAACCTTATATCTACGCTTTTAATCGGAATATTTACGCTTCGTAGGTTTAAAATCTTCTAGAATACTATATATCTTACTACTCTAAAACTAGAGTAATAGGACTACCCCCTAGGACCGGCTAGACCCGTAATAGTATTATTAAAGAAAGAGATTTAGTAAGCGTAGGTATTACTTTATATCTAAACTTTCTAGGTTTAAATCCTTATCCCGATAGTAACCTAAATTAACCTCTTACTACTATAATATCGCTTCTTTCCGTCCTTTATAAGCCGGCTTAACGAGCCGATTATCTATAAGTTTAGACTTCGAACTACCTTATCTCTCGTCTTCTTAAAGTCTTTAATACCCTTACGGCGCGTAGTCTCTTTTAGTATATAGGGATTCGACGATCGCTACGTAATTAGCTTAGATAGTACTATAGATAAGGGCTAATAGTCTACTAATAGTTAAGGATATAAATAGAGGCTAAAAGACGATAGAATAGTATATACTAGGATAATATAAATAATTAGTAGAGATTCTTAGTCCTAAGCGTAAAATATTATATATAGGCCGATATTCGGCGCCTAATTTAGCTTAGTATATAGACTTTTTACGCTAGTTAGTCGTATCCTAAGACGCGCCTCTATAACTATTTTCTATTTAGAATATTACCGTTACGCCTGCTTTAATTCCGCTAATCGTATTAATTCTACCCTACTTATTCTATTCTTTTTATTAATCTTTATTATAGTATATATTTATAAGGAATTCGATCGTATACGTATTTAGTAATATTAACCTTTACTTTAGGCGGATAACCCTAAACGAGTACCTTTCTAAAAACTTATCCTAAAAGTCTTAGAGCTAGAACCGCGAAAGAAAACTAAGTAATAGCTTTTAGAAGACTAGCTTCGCGTAGAGATACGCGCTCGTTAAGATAAACTATATAAACGCGACCTTATATAAAGAGCTAAAGAGAGAAAATAATTATAGAAATAACTTAGGGAATAGGAAGACGAGTCTATAAATAGCGTTAATATAGATACTAGTAATAAAGATACTAATTAAGACGGCGGCTAAGACTCTAATATACCTTAATCTAGCTCTAGCTTATCTATACCTTCGCCTTAGCCTCGTATCTTTAAAGATAGATCGCCTAGTTCGTCTATACCTCCGCCTCCGCCTTATAACTTTAAAGGCCGTTCGATTTTCTCGCCTAAACTACCTTTACCGCCTCTATAACGTCTATAACCTTTACTAGTACTATTAAAATCTTTAAGTAATTCGTATTCTTCGGAGAGTATAGACCCTAGTATTAAAGCTAGGATAGATATAATACCTCTACCGCCTTAAAATTAACCTTCTCGTAAATAACCTCCTAAAAGAAAGGCCGATCTAATAACTAGAGATATTACGATAGGCGGTAATAAGCCTAGTTATAACTTAGAATCTATAGTAAAGCGTACGGGTATCTATCTATCCCGTAGTACTAAAGTACTAAATAGCGCTAATCGCGTAAGTACGGCCGCGTCTTATACTTAAAAGACGCCTTATAAATAAGGTAGAAAGAAAATTATAGGTCCTTAGAAGAGGGTACCCTACCGCTTTAAGCTAGGAAGTAAGTAAAATACCTAATAGTTTACTAATAGTTTTTTAATCTTTACTAACGTAAATTCTAGCTATCGCGTTACGTAAGATTCGTCGCTACTAGAAGGGGACTAAAATACTTACTAAGTTCGGGCCGTTTACTAGACTAGTTCGCGAGATTATCTAGAACTATAAATCGGACCTACGTTTCTAGAGATCGGCCCTCGAGGCCCTATAAGAGGCTATAGAAGTCTTTATTATTAGTCTTTTTAAAGGTAAACTTTAGTATATCTTTTATCTATCTAATATACTAATAAGTAATAGATACTAACTTATACGCTATCTACGCTAAACGTGTTACTATCTAGATAAAAGATATTTAATTAGTAAGGCGGATTCGGGGAGATAGTAATAGATACTAGGCAATATAATTAAATAATATATTTTTAAAGTTTTATACTATAGAATAGAGGCGTTTAGTAAAACTAGTATACCTTAGTTATTAAATATAAATACTATTAGTCTTTACCTCTCTTAACTATTAGAAGACTATTAGAATCTCTTTATCGTCTTTCTTTATCTAAACTAAATATAATATCGTAAATATAGCCTCTCTCGACTATTAGTAGACTATTAGGATCTCCCTCTCTACCTTTCTTTATCTAAGCTAAATAAGAAACGGTAAATTTAACCTTTCTTAACTATTAGGAGACTATTAGAATCTCTCTCTTCGTCTTTCTTTATATAAACTAAATATAATATCGTGAATATAGCCTCTCTCGACTATTACGAGACTATTAGGATATCTCCTATCGTCTTTCTTTATCTAAACTAAATATAATATCGTAAATATAGCCTCTCTCGACTATTACGAGACTATTAGAATATCTCCTATCGTCTTTCTTTATCTAAACTAAATATAATATCGTGAATATAGCCTCTCTCGACTATTACGAGACTATTAGGATATCTTCTATCGTCTTTCTTTATCTAAACTAAATATAATATCGTAAATATAGCCTCTCTCGACTATTACGAGACTATTAGAATATCTCCTAACATCTTTCTTTATCTAAACTAAATATAATATCGTGAATATAGCCTCTCTCGACTATTAGAAGACTATTAGAATCTCTCCTATTATCTTTCTTTATCTAAACTAAATCTAATATCGTGAATATAGTCTCTCTCGACTATTAGGAGACTATTAGAGTCTCTCCTACTATCTTTCTTTATATAAACTAAATATTAAATAGTAAATTTAACTAAATATATATCCTAATACCTAAGATTATACTATAATATAATATAATATTCTTCCTATTAACTCGAACCCTAAGGAGATATTTTATTAAGATTCGAATAAATCAATACCTTTCGTTACGTTCTTTAAGATTATAGCCTCTTAGTACCGTACTAGATTTTTACCTTATTTCGAACGAGAAAATAGGCTCTAGCCTTTATCTATTATACTATACTAGTCTACGTCCTTATCTATTAATATTCCTATACTACTATAGCCTTATCGTTATCGTTATCTACGTCTATACCTACGGCTTATAATCTATTCCTACGAATTAGCCTTAATAAAGAAGTCTACCTTTAGGTACCCGAATATACGGACGAGTTCTAGGACTAGTTTATCGAATAAGTATAGTATAAGACCGAGTTCGACGAAACTAGTAAAGTACGTAAATCTAAAATAAAGTTCTATAAATTTAGCGGTACTAAGTAGGCTATATACTAGATATACTTCTAGGAGGGGGCTTATCGAATAACTAGCGCCCTAAAGATCGTATACTTACGATATAATAAGGTTATAGTCTACGGGAATTACTACGGTATAAAGAGTCTTACGGAATATATCGATTCCGATACCTATAAAGTAATTTCTAAGAGACGAGGTTTAAAGTAGCTAACTATTAAAGAGGGCTTTAGGGTATCGGTAAGACTATTAGTAAACTATTAGGTCTTCGAAATACTAATATCTACTAGAAGTACCGTACTAAAGTAGAGATTATAGAGGCCGGCGATATTAAGATATATACTAATAGCTTTAACTAGTAACTTATTAGGACTATCGTCTTATATAAATAGGTAATAATAGCGGTCGATAATATCGAATTCTTTCGTCTTATATAATACGTAAATCCTAAAATTACTATAATATCTTCGTTAACTATTACTAACTATATTCTTAAGCTACGAGAGGCTACTAAAAATATAATCCGTAAACGTCTCCCTCTATCGCCTTAGAAAGTCGTATACGTCTTAGATAGATAGTCTACGCCTCGCCGGGATAGCTACGTCGTAATTAAGGTATACTAGGTTCGTAATAATTAGGTACTTAAAGACGTACTAATCGGTTTCGAGTTCTATACCGGTACCTATAGCGGTACTTATCTCGCTAAACTTATAATAGGGCGGCTATAGTATTTCGACCTAGTATAGAGGGTTATTACGTTTACTATAGATAACGCGTCGAATAATAAGACTATAGTATAGTCCGTTAACGCGTTAATTATTAAGCTCTATAAATATACGAATATTTAAAACGAGATTACGCTCTAGCCCTATATCGCGTACGTAATATAGCTTAGCTATAATAGCCTTCTCTCCGATATTAAAATACGACTAATAAAGGATAAGCTTATAAGGAACTAGTTAGAGAAGGAGGAGAAAACTACTATAGTACTTATAAGGGGCGAAATTCCTATAAATACTTAAAGAGGAGTAAGTTAACCCCTAATAGTCTCCTAATAGTTCTAGAGTTCTATAGCCTACTAATACTATTCTTCGCCTAAAGCTTCTATATACTATAGCTAAAGCGCGTTAGATTACTATCTTTATTAATTCGAGCAAATAATACTAGCTTTCGTTCTAGAGGATTTAAGCCGTATAGCTTAAGAAGTACGATACTTATTCGATAGCCTAATATCTTCGCCCGATATAGGATATTAAGACTAGGTAGGATTCTACTTTCTATATATTAGTACGTCTTCTTAAGTTAGGCGAGCCTATTATAACGTATACGAAGAAAGAATACGCGTATCTCTCTCTTAATACTAATAAATAGGGCTAAGTTAAATACCTCGTTAATATCCTTCGTTCTTTTACTATATATACCGCCCTTATAAGTACGTCTAAAGAACCGACTATCTATTAGGTCTTTAAAATCTATAATTATCTCTTTATATACCTCGAGGACGTAGAGAAGATACTAAAGAGTAAGACGCGTCGATAGAAGGTCGAGATTAGGAAGGTATACGGTAGAGTAAGGGAGAAGATTAAGGTCTACTACTCTACTACGTCGTATAGCTAGGTAGGTAAGCTCTATAGAATAGCGATCCTTCTCGATCTATACGTAAAACTTAGTACTTAGCTAAACCCTAAGTAGGTACTAACTAAGGATAACGAGTTCGATTAGTAGGTATATTATTAGAAGGAGTTAAAATAGCTATACGATAGTAAATACGTAACGCGAACTCTAACTAAACGACGAAGGGCTATACCCGATAGCCTTAAGGATATAGAGATCTCTCTAGATTCTATTAAGGTATAAATAGCGATAGCTAAGGCCCTAATACCTTTACTAGTTATAGGTAGGCTAACTAACCGGATAATTAACGATAGATAGAAAGAGTTTAATAACTATCGGTCGTAGAGTAAGTCTCCTCTTACCTAATAGTTCCCTAATAGTCTCTAATACGTAACTAGACGAGGCGTAAACTTACCTAAAGAGACTCTTCTAGTAATAGAAGCTTATCGAGCCTCGCTTCCCTCGTATTACTATAATAGTTAAGGATATTTTCGTAATTTAGGCGGCTAGTATTAGTATTAAACGAGAGTTTAGTATTATAAGCGCTTTTAATACGGATAATAAGACGTATAGTCTAAATATTCTTGTAGCTCTAATAATAAATAACTATAAATAGAGAGTACGGTAGAAGTAGAATCTCTAGGATTACTACTTAATTTATACGCGTAAGGATATAGTTATATCTAACGAGATTAAGGTAGAGCGTTAGATATTAGAGGAGGCTATTTATTATTTTATTCGTAACTTACTTAATCTCGATAATATAAGTAAGATAGAGGATATACCTAATTCTAA
The DNA here is from genome assembly GCA_007735645.1 of Venturia effusa. Lineage (NCBI taxonomy): Eukaryota > Fungi > Ascomycota > Dothideomycetes > Venturiales > Venturiaceae > Venturia > Venturia effusa. The sequence goes on along the minus strand of CP042188.1, from coordinate 1,175,095 downwards.
TAACTTACTATTTAAGGGAGAGGAGATTAGAATAGAGATAAAGATAATACTTAGTAGCTTTAAGCGAGATAAGGAGGGTTTATTAGGCGATAACCTTAAGATAGTTCCTCGTATAGTAGATCGCGTAAAGGGTTATATAAAAAGACGCGCTTAAAATAAGAATAATAGAGAGAAGCGTAAGGCTCGTAAGTTAACGGTTCCGGGATTATAAAGAGCTAGTAGCTTAAGCCTTTACGTAATAGTTAATCCGGAAAGTAATAGTAATAATACGGGCCCTATACCTAAACGAACTCGCTTAAAGATAGACCTACGATTATAATTAGTAGTAATAACTAACTTTAACTATTAGGAGACTATTAGTATTCTAGGATTATATATTTATACTTCGTATATATATAGTTATAAATAATTATAAGTTGAAACTTAGTATTTCGACTCTAGATAGATTAATATCTAAAGCTTAGTATCTCTACTCTCTATTATATATATATTATACGATATATTATAAGACTAGTATTACGTACCCCCGATCTATTTAGTTAGGTTAGGGTTTATTGGGGTAAGGGTCGGGGCGGGGTCCTCTTAGAGAGTACCCCCCTAACCTAAACCCCCCTCCCTAACCCCCCCTAACCCTAAGGGGTTAGGGGATAACCCGACCCCTTAGGGACCCTAAGATCGGTTATAATAGGCTACTATTATAGTAAATAAGGATAATAGAAATTTAGGTATTATTAGTATTCTTAAGAGTTATAGCGGAGTAAATAGGAAAAGTACGAATATAATAGGGTAGTATTACTATTATTTACGGCTATTATCGCTAATAGTTACTATTTATAATAAGATAGATACTAAGGAAAATAATAAGGATAATAGCCGCGAGGTTAGGTATAGAGGATACTAAATTTAGGGTAGAGAGAAGAAAGAAGGTTAAGGGATAAGATATTAGTCGGAGTAGAATTTTTTCTCTTCTACTAGCTAAGGGAGTCTACTAAAGGAAGGGCGGAGTCCTAGGGTAATATTATAGACTATAGCCCTTAGATCTAGAGATAGAATATTCTATATCTTAGTATAGCTCCCGTATAAGATACGGTAGTTACCGTAGAAAGGACTATAAGAGTCCCCTCTCTCCTCTCTTATAGATTAGTAGTTAACTTAGTTTACTATTCTACCTTTAACCTCTATATATACGGGGTCTTCCCGTAATACGTCTAGCTTAGAATTAGACTATAAATAAGATCCTAATATATTAGAAGATTCTAGATTCTAGGCTAGAGAGGCTTAAGTAGCCTTAGCGGTATTTATAGTACGAGGGTTATTAATAAATAGCTTTATTTTTTTAGCTTTTATAGTAGCTATAGTAGTATAAGAGGATTCTATACTAGGACTAGTAATTATAGGGTCTATAGTAGCTCTACTAGGCTAAATAACCCCTAAGTAGCAAGGGCTTTTATTAGGTAATAAGTTAGTAAGTACGTCGGCTTCTTAAAGCTACTCTTAAGTAGTAGATTCTTTAAATTTAGTAGGTAATTCAGAGGTTCTTTTAGAAGGTAAGTAACGAGTAGAGAAAAAGAAGTTAATCTAATAGCTTTAAGTAAAGTCTTTAGAGTTATAACGTATAATAACGAGATAAATAATAAATATAGTAGTTAAAATAAGTAAATAAGATTAAGAGATTAAGAGATAATAAAGTTTAATAAATATAGTTTAAAGATATATCTTTATAGTCTCTCTACTATATATACTTATATAAACCCTTATAACTCTACTAATCTCTAGCCGAATCTATTAAAATTTTAATAGTACTTTAATCGTACTAATTATAATCTATTATAGTAGTAATCCTTATATATTATCCTCTCTAATTAGTAGTTATTAAGAGTAAATAAAGTAGTTACTATAGAAATATAATATTAAGGGAAATCGATATATCTAGCTATAGATTCTAAGCTCTTATCTCGTATATTACTACTACTATAGTACTACTACGGCTAATCTAATATACGTAAATAACTCTATTTAGTATAGCCTAAAGTTAGTTAAAGTATAATAATATAAAATTTAGTAATAGCGGTAATACGGCTAGCCGAGGTATAATAGTAAGCGATAATAGTTTAATATTCGTAAGAACGCTTAGACTAGGACCCTAATTTATAGCTAAAGTAGCTAATTAGAGACCGTAAAAAGCTAATATAATATTACTAAACTTAATACTATAGGTCTAGATCTACTATATCCTTATATATATACCCCCCCTAAACTATATATTGCTAACGCGGCTTTCGCCCTATTTATATTAGTAATAAACTACTTAAAGCTATTAATTTTAGAAGGTTATCCCCGTCTTCTATTATTACCGTTATCGGCGATAAAACTATTTATCCGGATAAATAAAGCTTTAAAAAATAGTTATCGGCTCGAAATTACTATAATAAAGTCCGATATTTATCGAACCGATGACATCGACGGTCTTGGCGCCCGATGATTGGAGACCTTGATGTGAACTCGTGCCCACCGCCCTCAGCCTTGACTCTAGCTCATTGGTTGCCTATACTCTGGCCAGGTTCTGACTAGTCATGTTCCGAGCAGCTAGGAAATGTTCCACTATAGGAGCCTCAGATGGCTCCAGGCTGTGCCGTCCATTTCATCATGTCTTGGCCTGCTAGTGTGATATTAGAGTAGTATACCTCACATTGATTCGCTCAATTTGAGCAGTGTATGCTGGATGAGTAGATATTGCGGGCAGAGAGCGAGCCTGCATGCACCTAGGGGACGAAGTGTGCTGGACGTAGCGCCAAGTGGAACATATTCTCAAGCGCTGGCAATGGCAGTGGAGAAGGGAGGGACGGGAGTCAACAAAGATATCGTTTCTGAAGACCGATTTCGAATTCCTTCCACTCAACCCGAATGTTGTTGCGCCATGTCTACGAAATAACCTTTCTCATTTTCAAGACCTGACCTGAACTTGGCCGAAGTCCTGCGTCTTCGAATTGATACCGAGAGTGAATCAGCTGGAGCCCATCGTGACTCCGCCTCTTCAGCAGTTTCCAAACGTCGAGATCTCGTCGTCAACAAGCTACACGGTCTAATCAGCGATGTCGACTTATTCCAATTCCATATGGACCATTGGTAAAAGTTCTATGCGCCATTAAACCGTGGCAGAAGCGTTGTTTGTTGTGGTGCTTTTGGCTACTTACTTGCAGTGGAACCTAGAGAGAAAAGTTTCTGGCCATTCTTTCCGGCCAGTCCATCTTCCACGAGATGATGTCGCAAACAAAACAGTTGGGGTAAGCCTTAATTTTAATCTCAAAGTCAACGGATTGAGCTGACTGGTATACGGTGCAGTTTGAAAAGATTCTTGCCGTATCATCAAGGCCAAGTTGGCGTACCCTGGGCCTGCAAGCAGCCGCGCAGCTCACAGGTATTGAAATCACTGTGCCAAAATAACCTGGTAATCCGTCGGATTTCGTTCGTGCGTTCGAGCAGATTTCGCCGCGTGGAGTCGACACGAGGCCATTAGGACACGGCTCAGCCCTGGCCTGGATTGCTCATCTCGACATGTTGAAGTTTGTCATATCATCTAGATTCTCGACGGCATTGATCGTGGAGGATGACGTCGATTGGGATGTGGACATCTTGAGCCAGGTACAGCAGTTGTCTGATAATATTCGTCTCTTCTTCAATGTCGGTCCTCAGAACGCCAGCCCTTACGGATCCGGGTGGGACGTTTTATGGATCGGCCACTGCGGCGAAGTGGCTGGATATGTACCACACGTCGATTACCCCGACAGTCACCGCATTGATAAAACAAACTATACTGGCTGGGCCAAGAACTTCTGGGTGGACATAATACCACAGGGAGATCGAAGGGTGCAACATGCTGTGAGGCCCGTTTGCACGTTTGGATACGCAGTTACAAACGATAGCGCACAGGAAATACTCGGATTTCTTGGCCAGGCTGGAGGCGAGGCGTTCGATGTCGGATTGTCAAGAATGTGTACCAATGGGTACCTGAAGTGTGTGACGGTTGTTCCGCAGTTAATGGTACATTGCGAGCCTCCCGCGGACTCTGGATACATCAGCCCGGTTTATGAGAGCGACTGTCAGGGCCGAGGGTCTGACGACTTGAGTTCCTTGAGTAAGAAGGGCACGACAGCCAACATAGCGTTCAGTGCTCGGTGCAGGGCATTGTTTGATGTTGTCTGTATTGCTAAGTGGTCTGGATGAAGTGAGTGGTTACGGAGTTTCTCTTCCTTGTCGTCCTCATTCCGGTCATATGGGGTTTGAAACTGAGTTCAATTCCAAGTCATTAGCGGGCTTTTGGCTAATCTTTTGGCCGCACAAGCGGTTAGCAAGTTGTTGCAAGCGGAATGGCCATACAAGTACCCGCATATCGCTGGTACCGTCAGTGATCCACCAAGCGATGCACCAAAGGTCTTCACATCCCGATGAAATGAATATATAGGAACAGCAGGTGGGTGCACGATTGCACAACCACTGGATGACGAGACCCAAGGCCGACTGTACGGACTTGTGATGAAAGGGAGAGTATGAAGAATTGGAGAGAAACAGCCTACCTACAAGTACAATGTTACTGCCTTGTAACAACGCGGTGTACACCCTCCCAACATAGCATGCGTTCAAGTCATCTTTATGCGGTATCATCTCTTCTATCGATCTATCCGAGCAAATCATCCAGTCCACCGCCAGTCTTCTGCTGCTGCCCACCTTGAGCCGGTGCAGGAGCAGAGCCAGGCGTGGCAGTAGCACCCCAGATCCCCGCGCTGGCTTTCTGCCTCGCCATATCAGCCATACTGACTTTCCCAGCCTGTCCATCAGCGGGCTTTTTTGCAGCACCACCGAGCAAACTCGCAAAAGCATCGCCACCGGCGGGTTTCTTCGCACCACCGATTGTCGTTCCCATCGGTTTACCCAGGTTTGCCAAAGAAACAGGCGTAGATTTATGTGATGATTGTTGTTGGACTGGTGTTACAGGGACCGAAGTAAAGTAATTCGGACCCGCAGGTTGGAAAGACGTGTTTTGTTGTGGTGGAGCTTTGAACGCAGCCAAGGGGGCGGAGGGTTGAGGAGTCGTGAGAGTTGAACCTGCTTGTGCGGTTGTGGATGTTGTTGAACCAGTTCGAGGGGGCGGAGGAGAAATGGAAGCGAAGAGATCTGTGATATTCTGGCCTTGGTTGCCCGATCTAGGTTGTGGCTGTGCATACTGGGTAGCAGATGTAGTTGTAGAGGTAGAATTTGGTGGTGGGATGGAGAAAGCCGAGGTGGTTGCTGGGACTGGGGTTGCTGATTGGAAGTCATCAAAGTCGTCGTCGTCTGCTGGTGCGGTACTCGATTGCAGGACATTGAAACCTGCGGCAGCGGGCGCCTTTCCATTTGACGGCGCCACGGTTGGCTCGTCTCCAAAGTCGAAGAGATCTTCTTCCGGCTCTTTTGGCTTCGCTGGCTCTGGGGCCATTGCTTTTGCCGCTCGCCGTGCCGTAGAAGCAGATATAGAATCTGCTTTCTTGCGTCCTGTGGCACTCACAGCGCCCTCGTCATATTCATCATATTCTTCAAATCGATCTCCTCGACGTGACGACGCAGCAACGCTCGACGAAACGCCCGTATCCTGGTAGTCACTCGACTGACCACCAAATCCGCCTCCGTCTCCATATACGCCACCACTGTACTGTCCATAGCCAGCACTTTCACTTCCGAATCCGCCCATTCGACTTCCGCTACCTCCCATACTGCCTGGTCCCAGACCTCCACCTCCTTCATAACCAGCATATTTAGTTCTGTTACCACGAGCCTTCTTTCGCTCGGTCCTGATCTTTTCCACGTCGGATAGCAATTCCACGAGTTCCTTGGATCTGTTACGAACATTAATACCCTGATCCTTCCCGTTAAGATCGATGAAGTGGAATTGACGGAGCATCTTGAGGAGGGAGAGGTGGGATCGTGCATCGTCAATAACGCGCTCACTGCCATTCTTGACCAGAAATTCGAGCAGTTGGAGGCCCTAGATATAGCCATGTACATTAGCACAGTGTCTCAGCGAGAGCAGGTTGAGGGGATGTATGGACCTTATAAATCTGTCTCCATTCCTCAGCGCTCTTTTCCGTGAACCTCTTGTATATCATCGGCATGATTTCATTCAGCAATGAGTAATTGAATGTCGCGGTAGCGATCTCTTGCATAAGTGTTGACGATGCGCCCCATCTATGTCCAAAAATCAGTATACTGTATCCGATGGCTTCCTAGCGCACATCCAAGAGATGGTGGTATTCTTACGGCTCATTATTCGTCGCCTCCCTCACCTTCGCCTCCATTTCCGTGTAGTTCATCACCGCTGTTCCCTATGTTAGCTCGATGTCCGCGAGCGGAATTGTAAGCACCAACCATTCTGAACCTTTCTCACTCCCGCTTTGATATCGTAGAGCGAGATGTTGGCCGCGGCCTCCTTTAGACTGGCGAAATCCATGTTGTGGTGTGTAGAAGGGAGTTGTCGTCGTTGTGATTGTGGGTGCGAACTGCTAATAGGCTAATAGCTGGCAATTACTTCACTTGGTGATCGACGCCACGATGTTATTAAGCGGCCACGGCTCGACAGGGCACTTGCGGGTATCCACCACAAAACAGTCCCTATTTCGTCCCGAGGTATTCCTATGCGAAAAGGCTCAATTCTTAGCATTGCGCCTGGAAAATCGATTACCGAGCGAAAAATAAAACTGACGATCTGATCACAGACCGAACGCTTCACACATTCTGGTAGAACTTCAAAGTCGGAAATCTCTGGTTGGTCTAGATGCGAACGACCTGCTTTGGATACACGGACAACTGAGGGAGGTTGAAGCGTCGGACCATTGGATTCAGTTTTAAAGTATACATGCACTCCGCCTCTGTTTGGACCGAGATTTTCATGGCCCTCGAATGCCACGCCCGATACGTGATAAGGTACGCAAGAAACAAAACGCCATGCTATGCAATTGAACCATCCTGTGTACTTCATATGCCTCCCAAAAGATGGACTCCTATGATCTGAAGTCTCATTATAGCGACAAATCTAATCATCGCCCTTTAAACCCAACCAATCGGTCCAACAATAATAATCGACGCAGAACCAAAACTTCCAATACACGCTCGCATTGTCCCAGTCAAATGTCCCGTCTTCTTTCCGAGGGACTTGATGTCCAATTACATCGCTACCACCCCCAATAAAGAGATTAACTATAGGTACATTTGCAAATTTTTGCCATGTGGTTGCTGATGGGAGAAGCGCCGATTCAGCCGGTAATAAGACTGCACGTTTGGCACCTCTTATACGAGGCGGCTTACGTTGTTCTGTCGCAAGTGCCGTTGATCGGCCAGTTGAAGGGGTAGGGTTCTGTGCGGCAAGCGACTGTGCTAGAGGCGAGGGTGCAATAGACGCAAACGGGTCCTGAAGGGCTGTAGTAGCTGTTGCCGAAGAAGCCGTCACCGATGGAGTCCGTCCCGGAGTGTGGTTCTGTAGGGTTGCAGAAGAGCGTTGTGAAGGCGAAGCCGTCGCGCTTGCAACAGCTGCTGGCGTAGCGAGGATTGCTTCATCGTTCGTTGGCCCACTGCCTCTATATGGCTCGGCGTACACGAGATAACCCTTGATGACATGCGGTGAGTAGTAACATGCACGCTCCGCTGCTTCTGCTGAATCGAAAGTGACTTTTATCCAATGTTCACCGCCATCGTACTGGTTCTTCTTGCGCAATGCTTCCTGTGATATTCTACCTAGTCCACGAGCTTGCCTGAGACTAAGTGACAGGTCGTATTTTGTGTGAGGAGGAAACCGTTCGTAGTCCTCGTATATAGCGCCTTGCGATACCCGTTCGTAGAAGTCTATGGCAGCATACTGAAACGCAGCAGGAAATCCGTAGATGATGGCTTCGGTTGGCTGGCCCACAGGCGAGGGCTGAGTGGTCTCTGGTGCAGTGATGGACCCGACTGCAGGTGTAGACGAGGCGCGCTGCTGTTCCTTCCCATCTGTCTCTTTGGCCCTTGCGAAGATATCGTCTATAACTTGCCAGTTTGCGCCGGCGTCCTTGTCTTGTGCTCGGGACGAGGGGGTCGCAGTTTTGCTCCGCGATGGTGTTCGTCTGCGAGTCGACCGTCCGAACGGCCCTTTTTCGCGATCGAGGCGCGACGTGCGGTCGGGACTAGGAGAGATGTGTTAGTTGGTGTTTGCAAGTTGGGCGTAGATTCATCGCAACCTGAACCAGACGAATTTCGGGAAAGGAGAGAAGGTCGGCTTCATGACTGATTCCTGTGGAAAGAAGGAAATGCGGGCTGCAACGAGATAGAAGTTCCAATGTGTTGTGCGACTTACTCTGCGTATTCATATGCCCATGGCAACTGCTGGCCGTTCACTGTCGCTCTCTCTCCATCTGGCACGGCATGGACCTGCATTCCCCCTCCACCGCGAAATGGTGATCGAGCATCCATCTGCTGCTTCTTCAACCAATTGCTGCGGGACCAGTAGTCTTTCGGTAGGCGGTCGTCGGGCGGTGGAGGATAAGTTTCCAGGGAATCTTTTGTTGGTGTTTTTGTTTTCGCCAAACATCCGGGGCCACTGTCATCTCGATCCACGCTTCGGCGCTCCGAATTCACCTCGCTCCTAACGAAAGGTCGACGAAGAAAATTCATCATAAACTACAAGCCTTGCCAACGATCGGGGATACTCCAAAATCTGCCATTTGATAAGTCCAGGCTTGTAGATCGTCAATTTCGTGTGTTTGGGCTGGTTTCATACCTTCAGCGAGAAGCAATATGCCAAACCGTCCCCGATATATCCGCAGCAATGATATCAACAGGGAGAAATCGGAGCAGAGAATATCGAGGAAGAAAGGTTTGTACTTGAGACATAACCCAGTCACGCGAGCAGCGATATGCGGTTTCCCGCTCAACACTTCATATTTGCAAACACGAGGATTCATACCACTCTACATTCCTGGCAAGACACTGAAACAAAAGCATCCAAATTCCGGATGGCACTTATGTACTCTCTTTGATGATCCGAGACACATCCAGAGTCCTGTAGAGCTGGGCGTATGGGCCAAAGCAAATTTCATTGAGGCGGTATATATGGCATGATCATATCATTCATAAAGTCATCAGCTGCTGGTCTTCAAAACCAATACTCCGAGCCGCGCCAGCTGTCGATGAACCATACCATCCAATCACTGAAGACCTCATCCGGAACAAAAACAACTACACTCAGGCACTTACCAAGGATCAAGATCATTAGTGATCGCATCATCTATCATTTGCTGCATTTCTTCTTCGTCCACAGACAGGCATGCTCTTGATTTGGGCATCACACAGCCATCTCCATCTCCGTGATTTTCTTCAATTGCCCTAAGAATCTCCTCGTCTTTTTTAACAAGTTTCTCTTCTTTCCGGGTCTCCGTGGGAGACAGTTCCACGTCTTCTTCTGCAAAGTCGTGCAGAATCTGCGTGGATATTCCAAGCTCGTGCAAATCATGATTTGGAGCCGGTGATACGTGGTGTGGAGGAGCGGAGATAGACCGCTCCAAAGGCGCGGTCTTAGTTGTAGTGCATATTTTAGAAGATGGGACAGAGCGTAAAGGTTGGATTTGACGCGGCAGCTGCGTAGTTGATGCGAGACGAGCCTTTTTCGCGACTGGTTCGATGAATAGCGAAGCCTCTGGGCGTAATTGAGAAACATTGAAAGTGGCATAATCTACTGCAACCGTCTTCGAGGATTGCGGTGCTTTGGGCATGAAAGATGGCGAAAATATTGAGGAGCCGAACTCATCTTCTTCAGTATCTGATCCATCTTCGTCGATGAATACCGCACGAATGTCTTGCGTAGAGACCCCCCATATACCTATTCCAAGCCCTGGCTCCGGCGACGAGATCGCCTTAGAAGGAGGTTTGAAGACCTTTGGTGGATTTCGTAACGGAGGTGGGGGCATCAACTCTCGATCTTTCTGTGTGGAGGCGTTTGTGAATCGTTTCGACGCTGGCTGAGCCTGAAATGAAAAGTCCTCTTCATCAGTGTCTGATTCATCATCGAACATGCTTTCCGCAATCTGAGTAGAGTATCCATATCTTGTTAGATCCGTGGTAAAGGAGACCTGAGCTTCTGTGAAGGATACACAGTTCGAGGTGGTCTTTGGCGATGGAGTGACCATCGCGTTGGGAAACTTGCAACCTCTCTTACGTTTCAAAGAACCGAAGGAGGACGGCGACTTCGGAATTACTCTGTCTCCTAGAACAATATTTTGAGACAAGGTCTGCTTGAAATAAGCAAAGTCATGGACCACGACACCTTCATGGGCACTGCTAATGACGGGGTTGCTGATGTTTTCGGCAGAGTTGAGAGGATCATCTGACTTTGCTTCGAGGTCACCCACTGAGTCCTGGGAGATGCCGATCCCGTTGATGAATGATACGCCAGGAGTTTTCGGCTGGCTCAATTCTCTTCCTATTTGCGTTCCAGTCGCGAACATGTCTACCCATATATCAGGTGGAGATATGCATTGAGATTCGGTAAGGCTAGGCGCTGGCCTTGTTGGAGACACTGTCAGTGGATTCGGAGGAGTGTATGTTGATGCATCAACCTTGGAGTCCTGTTTATTTTTCGAATCTTCGGTAGCAGACATGTTCAGCTGAAGTCCACCACAGTAGTCTGCGGCTTGTTTCGAACAAAGCAAAGGATCAGGAAGTTGAGATATGATTGGCGAAGACGATGGTGCAAATTTTGTAAGTTGGTCGGTTACAGCATCAGCCGCAGCCGGCAGCTCCTTGGAACGTGGTATGCCCAGTCGAACTCCAGCGGAGCTTTCCTGTTCACATGCCGGAGCTAGGAGCTCCTCGAGACAGATATCGTCGTCGAACATGTCCGCATCGACAGCCTCTAACAGAGTTCTCGCGTCTATTATGGCTCCCGTCCTATCATTGCTTTCCTCCGGAATCCTATCTATCTCCACCTTTTGACCACCTTCTTTGTTTCTCACAGCCTCTTCAAGACAGACTTCTTCGTCGAATATATCTTGTTCTATGGCGTCCTGCAGCAAAGCCTTTTTGACCTCTACATCGTTCTCAGATGCTCTGCCTTCATCCTCGTCCACGATAGTATTCTCCTTGCCTTTCAGGCTGTTCTCTTTGATCTTCTTGACCCCCAAAAATCCTTCCATCGCCCCCTTCAAGCATGAACTATCAGCATTCCACTCTTAAGAAACTCGTACACAACCGCGAACAGCTCAACAAAAAGAAATAAATAAAGAAGCCTACCTTCATGGCCTTTTGAGTATGCGAAAACCCCGCCAGTTGAGTGGCAAGTCCCAACCCAATCTTCGCCCTTCCCTCTCTATCCCTCGCCTCTTTCGCCCTGGCCTTCTCCCGAGCCCTCTTCCTCTTAGCATCCCTCTCCCTAAGCTCCTCAGCACGTCGATCAAGTGTAGCGCCCCTCGCAATCCTCCTCATTTCATGTTCAGGAAGCCTCGGTCCATTTTTCTTGAACGAGGCTTTGGCGCGTGTTGACGTGGTAGCTGTATGCAAAGCTGGTTTCATAGCTGGACGCGACGAGGCAAGGCGAGGCGGGCGGGATGGTGATGATGGGTCGTTAACGCGACCCGGAATAAGCAAAAGACATTTCCAAAAGAAGTAGACGGTGAGAGCGGTGTGGATTTTGGAGTGGTGGGAAGACGTGTGCTGTCAGGACAGATTGGTTTCGGCTAAGCGCGAAGATGCCTCGCGATCACGAGTCGACTCCACTTTTCGCCTTGCCATGAATGATCCAAGACCTGCAACAATTTTTCCTCGTCTCATCATTGTTTACGAGATTTACTCTCGTATCATATTTTATCATACATTACAAATGTCAAATCTGCTCATTTCGTAGCCATTCCAGAACAATGTGTATACTGTATACCCATGCGCCAACGCTATGCTGCCTATGCACAACCCAACAATCAATCCAAACCTCTTTACAAACTGAAAGATTCGCAATGCACGTATATACCTTGCGCTCCTGTGCCCTTATGTACAGCTCGCTCATCACTCAACCTCACAACAGCACTCCTCACATCATCGACCAACCCTTGCGGTCCGCAGCATACGACTGCGCTCTCGCCGTAAGCTTGCTCCAACACCTTGCGGATGATGTTGCGTGGCACCGGTCGTCCCGAGAACACGGCAATATCGGGATGGATCAGGAGTTTCCGTGTCAACATCCCACAAGTTGAGTCTATAGACGAAGAAAGGGAGTCTGGTCTCCGAGCGGTTTCTGCTGCGACACCACAGCAACATGGGTTTGCTTCGCTCTTGATTCGATCCTCGTCCACAATATCGGCGGTACACCTACATGCTACTTCTCCGGCCCTTGATTCTGCTTTTGAGTCGATATCTTGGACGGTTGTGTCAATCTGATCACGCTTGAAGAGGCCCTCTTTCTCCGACATCAAATTTTCAAGATTGAGATCTGGTTCCTCGGGGTTGCCCTTGCCGTATGTGGCTGATGGTCGCTTTTCGTGTGAGTATCCTGACGACTGGAGGATACTCTTGTGCTCTTCAGTAAATTCGTCATCGCAGGTGCAGTAGACAGAAACCTCCACATCAACATTGAGACCTTCGGCACGTAACCTGGCAACATCATTGATGCTTGTCGAAAGCTGAGAGGCGAACCAGCTCAATTGGCCTCTAGACTTCACAACCCAGACGAAACGCACGTGGCGTGTCACAACACCAGCGGGTCTCAACCAGGTTCCGCCACCGTTTCCTTGCTTCCAGCCTGTTACGATGTCTCGAAGCAGTGGCATAGTGAAGGTGGCGCCAGTACTTCCCGCGAAGAAAATGACGCTGTCAAACTGTCTCAATGGTCGTATCTGTCCATACGGTCCTTCAATGGCAACGCTTTTAACCATGGGAGCGTGGGAGTCAGGCAGTAGCAGCAGTTTTTCCGCGTGGCCATTGAATTTTTTTGTTGCGCCCTTCTCGGTTTTGACGTAGAATTCGATCTTGCCATCTTCTGGAATTGATGCGATGGTAAAAGGGTGACTTTGCAAAGGTACCACAGAGTAGCACGAAAGGAAAACATGTTGACCAGCGTTCCAGCTTATCGGCGGGTTGTTGATGGTAATCCTCGTGGTGTTTTGCGGGAGTGATGTGAATTCCGCGTTGCAAGCCCAGAGACCCTTCATACTGCCCTCTCGCCGCTGCTTTGGGTGAAAATAAGAGATGTTGGCATACAAGACACGCAAGCCACGCGCCACTCGGTCGAAGAAGAATAGGCCCACTGGAATCCAGATGTAGACATGGCAATCTGCTGGAGTATGGATATAAACCATGCCGATGAAAACAGCGAATGTCATGAGATGCTGAATCAAGAAGAATTCGTATTTCCATCCTCGGATTGGGGCCATGGAACTGAAAACGATCCAGACAAGGAAAACCCACGCGATAAGGCCTCTGTATGTGATCGGGTCCGTCCGGAGTTTCTTCGCCGCAAACGATCCGTAGGGCCACCAGTTGGTCAACCAGTAGCCGAAGTGGATGGTCGAGGTGAGCAGGAGACAGCGAGCACACCATCGATGCAGCCAATTGATCCTCTCGTAGCTCATGCCAGTCAGAAATCCAATGATGTTGGTCTTGGCAGCTAGAAGGAACAATAATGGGATTTGAGCCAGAGAGACCCAACCTGTCCGGTACCCAATGGGCTCGAGGTTTACGAATGCTTGCGTATCACTGAAGCCAACGAGACATAAGACGACCAGCACAATGATGTTGGCGACTATGAGCGACACTTTCCCAACTGTGGGCATTCGTATTTGGAATCTCCCGATTTTTATTGGATCGAGCGTGGCATTTTGGGCTTCACGCGCGATGGCCGTGGCTGTTGCATTGATTCTGGCGGGTAACGACTTGGGTTTGGATGGTGTGGGCTGGCCATTTCTTGCGGCTGCCAGTCTGGCGAATGTCAGTGTTGAAATGTTTGAAAGTCACCTGCCCGTGCGTACCGCTGTCGACAGATGATTATGTCACTCAGGTTTGCGATAGCAGCAACACCAACAACGCCGCCTACGAGACCCAGATAGATTTTTGGAAATTCAGTCAGAGCAGGAATGCCATTTCCAATCGACATTGAGCCCATGCTCATGTCCATCCCGGAATGATCGTGCGCCATAGCGGCGATGGTAGTATAGGATGAGGGGGTGAGATCCAATTTAAGGGAATGGGAGATCGAGAGACTTGAGGATGCTGTTTGTAATAAAGTGGTGGTTCACGCATGCACACGGATCATGCTATACAAGTCGTCGGAAGAGCAGGGTCTAGGCTTATGTGAATAGGATGAGAAGGAAAGTGGGGGAGAAGGCGGATGCAAAACCAGGCTGGTGGTGTCGACGCCCATCTTGATTCCAGAAAGACAGGCTAGCCTTGCCGTGACGGCCCAGAGGTTCCTTTCCTTTTGTGGTGGCACCACTGAGTAGGTTCCTGCATGGTCTTTGCATGCTGATTTGGACGGCAAGCCTCCGCGAAACAATATACACGCGGGCTTCTCTCCACAGCACCATCTTGCCTGCCTTCCGAAGCTCAGTTGGAACATTGAAAGTTGAAGCAGACGGTTTCAGATGCGCAGCGAGCAACATCTTGTCACTCTCGTGGTGTTGAGTGTGGCGAGTGCCTCTGTTCGTGTTTGACGGGCTGCTTAATAATCTGCTCATATATGCTCAGGATCCTCAGGTCGGGCTGCAGGTATGATGCACGCCAGGATGCGAGCCACGCACAGATCAGCTAGTACTTATCCTACTAGTCCCAGGCTGGCTCCTAGCATTTGCCAGGAAGGTCACACCTGCAATTAAGCAGTATGTACGAAGAACAAAATTCCAGCAATCCACGCTTCATCTTCGTCATGGCCCCGGTGCCTGCCTTTCTGAGATTCGACGCCATATCCGAGTACAAACTATAGTTCCGTGGGACGCCTCCGCCACTTCCGTTCCCGCACCTCGAAATAGTACTTGTATGATCTCCAACGCGCGCTGTCTGCAGAAACCTGAAGGTCACATTTTGCTCCAGACGGAAGTCCTCAGGTCGCACCACCTTGTGTCTCTTGCCCTCCACGCTCATCACGCTTGTCATACTCATACCTAATCTCCCTTTCCACTATACTGCGAGACCCACGCCACTAAGCTTCGGATCGGCTCATAAATCTGTCGCAAATCTGCTCATAGCACAGCCCGTAGCGAACACCCGATCCCGGCAGCATACGATCCAATTGTCCAGCAAATATCTTCCTGTCGAAGTCTTACCACCAATACCACTATTACCTTGATTGAGAGACAATTCATTCACGATGGACGCCTCAGATATGGTCATGGCGTTCTTCAGCAGCCAACACACTCCCCTCTATTCTGCTAGTTGGACACCCAAATCATCAGGCGCATACGCTGGAACTTGCATCTTTCTCGTCGTCCTGACTATCATCTTCCGATCACTGCTGGCCGCCAAACACATTCTGGAACAGAGGTGGGGGGACAAGGCATGGGATAGACGTTACGTGGTTGTCGCTGAGAAGCAACCTGTCGCCGAACAGTCGCGGACGGATCCCGATCTCAAAACCGCCATTCTCACAGCAAACGGCGTTGAAGAGCAAGTCAAAGTGGTTCAGAGACCTGCTCGCAGCGTCCAGCCTTGGCGATTTAGCGTGGACTTGCCTCGAGCCTTGCTGGTCACGGTCATGACGGGTGTGGGTTACCTCCTGTATGTAGCTTACCGCAATGTTCCTGCAGGCGCGCGTAGAAACTGACCACCCTCTAGCATGTTAGCCATCATGACTTTCAACATTGGATATTTCATGTCGATTCTTCTCGGTACGCTTGTGGGGGAATTGGCTTTCGGCCGCTTCAGCCAGACGTTCGACGATCATAACTGAGCGGAGGTGGGGAAGTTTTAATTTCGGCGTTTGGGAGAAAAACGACCATTGCACATCAATCGTCTTGACGGCGTTTATTCGGACGGTCGAGAGATCGGGATCGGGATACGGCTCCTTCATAATATTATTTCCCGTCGCAGAAAATAGAATTCCTCACCTGTCGCCTGTCACTGCTGTCAGTATCGCTGTTTCTGTTTGTGGTATATTGTGGTTGACATGGCCGGAGCAACATAATTCCCGCTGCCGCTCGTGCACATGCTTTCTTCACCGATCGCGCGTCCGAGCACTTTTGCTCTCCATCTAATCCTGGAATTCGGAGTGGGCCATGCCAAATCTAAATGTAGAGCCATATCATAGCACGATGACATCTAAATACCTTCTTGTTGCGATCTAGGGTAGAAATGGATGAAATCCCCTGGCGACGAAATACCTATCATCGCGATTTCCTCCTCCCGTGAACACATTGCCGTGCCGATCTGCAGTGGACTCGGAGTTGCGTTAGGTAGGCCTTATAGTAATACGTGTTAGACAAGACGCGTGACAAATGCCAAGGCTACGATGGCACGTTCTTCGGCGACGACATCCGTTCCTCCCACCTGCACAGATCCAAAGTTCCCAACTTCCCAACGAAGAAGACCAGCCGATGCGTGGCGCCAGAGAGTCGGAACACGAGGGTCCTGCATTAGAGAAACGCCTTGAAGCCACAGGGGGCGTTGAACTCATAATACACGACTTCCTACTACAGTAATTCAATCAAGTTGTCGTTTGCGATGCAATGGCCACAGATTCGACTTGAAGCTGGAAGAGGGAGGTCAAGGCCTCACAGCTCGTACACACGGTTAACCACGCTTTGTCCTTTCTGAAAATTGACTATCAGTAGGTAAGAAGCATCTATACAGTCTTGGTATCTACAAGCTTGACAATTACCCAGCTTTAGAGCTAGAATCTATCCCTACTTCACGAAGTTTGATCGGCACCTGGTTTGCACGAGCTGTGGGACTTTAGTCTTTCTCTTCAAAGTTTATGTGAAATCGGTGGCCTTGGAACTTTGGAAGGTTTAATTGCGGACGATAATTAAACCTCTATTCCCGTTACAAGGTCTACCTAGTCTTCCGAATACACAGTCACCTGCCACCCTGCCCGCCGGTTACTTCAGTTAGACTCGGCTGCTTACTATGGAAGCCAGCGGAAAGAATGTTAGTATGGTTATCCCTCCACACCAATAAAATATACATATATAGCCTATATGTACACTCCGATTGGCTCTTATAGCCTGCTATTCACTCTATTTGGCTCTGGCTTTATTACGGCAGATCGACGTGCTAACATTCTTTCCGCCGGTCACCACAGTAGGCTGGGGGGAAAGTTCCGTGGACTGTATGCACTTAAAGCGTTGTCACGACCAAGCTATTGTCGTTGAGAACGGACACCTCCTCCACACCATATCCCACGAACATACCTACCAAAACCAACCAATCCTAACGTCCTATCTCAAAAAGACCTCATGAAGTCCTCAATTATCATTTCAGTCGCTGCACTCCTGCCTGCTACCACTTACGCGGACTTCGACTCCCCATATCACGTGGGAAAAAGATGCCACAAGTCGGCCGTTGACTCGTACAGGAAAGAAGGAGCCTATGGGTGTGTCAGTGCCGACGGCTACTCATTGGGGGTGCACACAAATTTCGATATAGTTTGCCTTAATTTGTGCAAAACGGGGACAGCGGCTTTTTGGGATGCCAGGGTCCTACACACATATCGAGCGACCGTGTAAGTAGTAGACCGATCAACCGAAGCTCAATATCGAGTGATACCTGCTGACATAATTGATAGTGAACTGCTGGGTAAGAGGTGGTGCTTCTGCACCGACTTCGACGCCAGGGAATGGGTATAGGTTCATAGTGAGTGATACCAGATTACATAAAGGCCGAGAAAAAGGCGAGCTAACATAGCACAGGTGCTTGGGCTGAGAATATCGTGTGCATGTCTATCGGTCGTGTCTCCATGAAAGCATGGATAGCACGATGCTGTTTCATCGCCGACTGAAGAGGAAGCGACTAGTTGGCTACACGATTGCTCAGGCGGAAAACAAACAAGGAGAGACACTTTTCACCAAGGATCGGAGGTCTGAAGACGGCAACTTCTCACTCATTTCAAACCTGTATCATTGCTTAATCTTCCGATTGTGCCACCAGACCCTGTCCGCCCAAGACTCGAGTCTGTTTTTCCGCTGCTGGAGGAAACCAATGGATTGGCTGTGGTAGCCAACAGGAATAATTTTTGCACGGTGACACCCTCACAGGACTAGATTATTCATGTACAAGAGATAATATTACCACAGCGGTCCCTTCACAGTAACAGCCGAATGTTCGTATCCAGCTCGTGCCTAGAGTTTGCTAAGCTCCTAATGCCTGTCTTCACCTCCACGTTCAAAGTAGTAGTTGAAGTGCGGAGGATCGACGTACTAACATTCTTTCCGCCAACAACCATAGTAGGTAGATAAACCGTCGTCGCGACCGCCGTATTTCATCACCAGTGTCCTTTCCTTTTAACCCAACCGAATCATATCGACTCGTTCAGTCAATAAACATGAAAATTACAACTCTCGGCCCCCTCATGCTCCTCGTCGCAACTGCCAGCGCTCTTCCCCAAAGCGAGGGCCGCCAGCTTGGTCCCCCTCCTGGACAAGGCCGCCCACCACCAGGACAATGTGTTAGCGGGACCTGCTCATCTTATGTAAGCCGATCTGAGTTGCCGATGGAGGAGACATACTTAATGCCTAACGCTGCGGGTTTCTAGTGCAAACTGAACGGACATTCATATGGAAAGTGCGACTCGCACAAGAATTGCGGTTGTGTAGGTTGATCGATGATTGGGGGGGGAGAAAGACGGGAGGGAAAGAAGGAGTTTTTCATAGGGAAGAAGAAAGGTAAAGGCCACTGGTTAGGCATTCAGCATCTTGGGCTATATATAAATATGGAAACACTCTTTCAATAAAGACAAGGTGTTTAGAAATCCCAACTTGCTACTATAATCCAACATAGTTCATCGCCTACGATTATATAAGCTTCCGATTGTGCCACTCTGCCCGCCTGTGACCTGAATCTCGGTTATCTTCGCTGCCGAAATAATGCGATGGACCGTATATAGAATAGCGCGGCGTGAGAACGGTATCTAGCGTACGCTAACTCAACCGGAACTACTACGTAGTAAGCTCAGTAGCAGCGTGGGGCTAGAATGATAATCTGCTCATTCCTGCTCGCAGGCTTGCCAACCACCACGAATCGTGAACCTACTGCTCCAAGACTCACGCTGCACCACGCCCAGCGACAGCGTCTCGGCGATGAGCTGTGCCGTGACGGAAACACGGCTGGCCAGTGTTCGATGCTAAGCCAGCATGAGTTGTTGGGCGGTCCAATGGCAGGGTTGCGCGCCAGCCAGACCCGAGTTACGGCCAGTCTCTGCAGGAGCCATGAAAAACTACATGGGACATGGGAAGCTGGTCGTTCTTTAAATCTTCCGGAGCTGCTCTCTCTGACGTCCCATCTATGCTTGCCTACCACAATCATACCTTGCAGTCTATTCGCGTCTCCTCACCTCGCAGTACTTCCTCTCACGATCCCAAGTTCCCTTCTCAATCTTAATTCCCACGACAATACACCCAATACCTGCGAACAAATACGACAACCGCTACAATGATCGCAAGAACCCTTGTCCTCTCCCTCTTGCCCATCTCCGCGCTCGCGCATTTCAGGGTCGTGTACCCAACAGGTCGTGGTTTCGATGAGGACAGGATTGTCAACTTCCCATGCGGTGGCTTCGACAGCCCCAGCACCAATCGAACTTCAGTCCCTCTCACTGGCACATTCCCAATACAGTTGAGCATGGAGCACACTTCCGTCAGAGCTGCCGTATACATGGCTCTCGGCAACGACCCACAGAGCGCCTACAGCATTGTGCTCAGGAATACCTTCCTAGAGACCGGACCAGACAACTTCTGCGTTGGCGGCGTCACGATCCCCTCGAACCTGAACCTCACCGCTGGAATGAATGCGACGATTCAGATCGTGACCAATGGTGACCCGAACGGTGGTCTTTACCAGGTAATTAGAACGAATCCTCGCGGCATCACAAAGCTAACATGAATCAGTGTTCGGATGTTACTTTCACAGACACAGCCCTCAGTCAATCTGATTACAACGCAAACTGCGCTAATAGCACGGGCGTCACTGCAAGCTTCATTGACAACACGCCCCCTAACGGCACAGCCACCAGCACGGGTACGACCCCATCAGGAACAGCAGTATCCACCAGCAGCAGGGCGTGGGCACCACAGAAGACTGTTGCTCCGTTTGTTCTCGGTGCTCTGGGTTTGATTGGAGGTCTTGCAGCTTTGTAAACGAGCACATCACGAAGGTTGGCCTCGCTCATTATACACGGGTTCGGAGGGAGCGGTCTGCTCGTGTGCTCTGAGAATGCTTGGGCGTACACATTTGCAGGTTGGCATGTACTCACTTGCGCCTTGCGTTTCTAGGTTGGAAAAAATGAGACAACCTGATGTTCTTGTCCATCCTCCACATATCCTACTTCTCTTTCGCTTGCTTGGTTCTGGTTATCATGAAACAGATTACCTTGTCCTTTCATCTCATCCTGAAGCTCGAGCTTGTCCTTGCATCATCTCTCTTTTCTCTTTCGTCCTACTAAGCTACAATGGGCGAACGTCACAAGCCAAAAATTTGCAGGTAATTTTCGATCGGATAACAAAGTGAAGCAGGACTAGTATTCTAAACATGCTCTCATTTCATGGCAGTAAGTTACAATGAGCGAATGTCAAAAGTCAAAACTTGGGGAGGTCATCTCGATCGGATGAAAAAGGTTGTCGACCATGTTGTCGAAGAATTTCCAAAAGCCGCTCTTACAAGTCGATCTCTGTACCCGGACGAGCAATATCGGAGCGCCAATGGTGCGTATTGACAGGATCTTTCTGGTAGATGTTGACTTCGAAGAACTTGTTGTGGTGAGTACATTTGTAGTTCTTATATCTGAGAGTGTGCATCAGTCATCGTTCACCTAACGCGCGATTGGGTCCAAAGAGAGAGAGAGAGAGAGAGAGAGAGAGAGAGAGAGACTGACGCATTCAGCTTCATATAATTAGCCTCTACGAGATCCGCCTCGGTAATTTCAACGAAGAAATTGGGGAAGACTTGATTGTTGCGGTCGGCCATGAAGTATCGCTTGCTCTCGAGCGGACCGTGATTGACTTGCTGGACGAGCTGAATCACGAAGGGGTAATCGAGGTCTGCCGGCTTCTTTTCGTGTTGGATGGAGCTTTCTCGTGGGAAAGTTGCGTATTCGAGGAAGGAGCTGAACTTTGGCTCGTGAGAGAGGATTCGGGGTTTGTAAGGCTCGGTATTCCGGCAGCAGAAAAGGGAAGTCATGTTGCTTGGAGAAACGCCACTGCTGATAAGTTGCTTGGAGCAGGAGCATAGGATGTAGGGAGTCCTTTCCTACTTATATGCTGCCCGGTCACTCAGTGCCCGTGAAGAATCCGTTGGCTAGACTTCATCTATTCTTTTGTCCACCTAGTCAAGGCCAGGCTGTCTCTTGATACTTCAAGTCCCGTGATGTGAGGTCTACCCACCAATTAGACACGCAGGATCGACGTTGCATGAGGCCTACCCTCTCCTTTTGGCAAATTCGTCAATTCTGATCGGACTAGAGCATGACGCGATGAGGCCTACCCAGTATCCACTTCCTATTCGCCGAGGATTGGGTTCAATTGATGATCCGAAATGCGTTTCTATAAACGTGACAGCTCCCAAGATAAAATCTGCCCAACACATGTGTCAAGTTCACTTCATTGTCACACCGCATTGCCAAAATTCTCATCGAGCCAACGCGTCTCAGTCTCCCACCAATCTCAGGAGTCGGACACGTCCGTCAATCCCTGAGCTCTACCATCCTTCGCTTCTCTTCCCACCATTCATCACCATGAATATTTGAATTACGTAGAAGAAGATCGTCTTGGACCTCCCAGGACGATTTTCTTCTTCGACAGGCTTACCACTCTTAACTACGAACGAAACAATGACTCTCGTACCCCTGCTGTGAGTGCTCGATATTCTGCTCCTAGATGGCTTCTACTCATACCATTATAGCAGCTCTTACCGCAGAATCGAACTTTAAAACCAGCTCAAAACGTTCCGTCCAATCTCAGCTCCGTCTACGCTTGTTCTCTCCCAACATGCCTCAAACAATTCTCCACTAAGAAGGCACTTGCGTGCGTCCTCTTCCATTTTTTCCTTCTATTGGAACAAGCCACTAACCATGTTTCGATAGTCGCCACAAACGCACGCACAAATTCAGATGCATTTTGCCTCAGTGTCCATATTACGAGCAAGGTTTCCAGTACAAGAAAGATCTTGTGCGACACGAGCAACGGGTGCATGAGAATGGAGGCAGGTTTTATTGTCCGTACCCAGAATGTAGCCGGACTCTGCAAGACGAACCATTTCGGATGGACAATTTGCGACGACACATGCACGATCAGCATGGACGGGTGGATGGGACGTAGTCAGGGGCCATTGCGTGGTATCGATTCTAGAACTTGGAGACTGACGAGAGTTGAGATTCAGAACGAAGTCGTCGCTTCGGTATCTCTCTCTGCTGCCAATACCTCGTGCATCACTGTGCTCTTGGACTGCAGATGTTGTTTTGTTTTGAGGTTCCCTTTCGCAGGCGACGAAACCGTGACATGGCTGTGGCACTGGCAGTTCGGGATCCTAACCGAGACAGTAAGACGTGAAGACATGTGGCGATGGTGGCAGCAAACTGATGTTGATGAAGATAATGTGGTGGAGAGAATTAGTGCACGCAGAGAGCTAAGGATTAGTCAGCCATCTATCAGGTATCGATGGCCTCTTCCCTCTCTCACTTCATCTCTCTTTTCACCCAACATGAGTGACATGATGGCTGCGAACCTGTTCAGTAGTAGTACAGCACAATGAAGATTTGGACTCAAGAGTGGCATGATGTTTGCACCTGCAGCATTGGCACCACCCGACGCAGGTCCTTCCTGCTCTCTGTATTCACCCGCCCATCAGGACGGGGAAGGCTCCGCGAGTACTTTACCTGGTCTCTCCAGCTGCCACTGCCCATCCATCTATCAGTACGGAGAAGGCTCCGCTAGCTCTTTATGCGGTCTCTACAGCTGCTACTGCCTGCCGCCTCGCTCTGTCTCTTGGCCAGGGCAGCCTATACACATCCTTTCCTAACACTTCGTCCTTTTCTGCTTCAACGCTAGCTGCTCAAAGTCACAGATAGTGACACCAGCCGATGATCTCGCTACTGTGGACAAACAGTCCATGCCAACCAGCCGCCTGTGATTAAATTCGGTTCGGTCCGGCAATTTCATGCATACCAGAGACCTCACTCGACCATGAAAGACCTGGTCGAACGCATATTCCCAATTCGAGTTGTGATCGACCCCGAGCGAGAGCGTCTTCGTCTTAGTAAGCTCTGGCTTTTCGTCATCTGAGAGCGCCTCAACCGGCTTGGTTCTGCTATCTAACAATTTTCCAAGTAAATCAACAACGACATGGTGAAGATCCATTCTCTTACAAGAGATCGGAACGAGCTTGTTATCAAGACGAACCTCCACCAACTACAGAGCTAAAGCTACAAGGATTTGGCGTACTGCTGGGCCTACGACTCATTGGCCCTGGTCAATACCAAGCAGTCTTCGTCACCGATAATTCGTTCAAAGTGCTCGGAATCGACCATCAAGACATACTTGCACAAGATTCATTTTGCGATTTGATCGCTCCGACAGACAGAACCGAATTTCAAGGGCGGCTCGATTCACTTCTTGGGCCCGAGTCTGGCCATGAGACAAATCCAGTCACTTTTCAGTGCTCAATCCTGTCCTCCGTAAATAGATCAGCGCTGTTCTGGTGCACATCTCACCGGTCAAAGAACTCCGCGGATGTGGTAGTATGCGAATTCGAGTCGGACTCTGATTGTGCAAAGCAAAACCAGCCCGCTCCGAGAAAGCCTTCGAGAATTTTCAGCTACGAACCATCGGCTGACGAATGGGCCAAGTCCACGACCAGAACCAGCAAGCCTGTATTTCCCTGGTATGGCTCCATCGACGGGGCCAGCCCAGTTCATTCCACTGATCTCATTAATGCAATAAGCGGAATCCAAAGCCAATTGACATCGGCGACGTCAATTGAATCGCTTTATGGAGTTATCGTTGGAACTATTTCTGAGCTAGCAGAGTTCGACAGGGTCATGCTATATCGCTTCGACGAGTGCAGGTGTGGCGCCGTCGTTGCAGAGTATCTCTGCCCAGAGGCCAGCGAAGATCTGTTTTTTGGGCTTCACTTCCCTTCTTCGGATCTTCCCTTATGGATTCGCGAGCTCTACAAAGAAGATCGAGTTCAGCTGCTGCGAAGTCGCACATCCAGCAAGGCTTCTATTGTATACAGAAACAATGACAGTCCTGAAACCGTGGACCTTACCAGATCCTACCTCCGCGATGTTGGCCCAGACAGAGTAGGGATCTTTGCGGATCTGGATGTTTCTTCTGCGATGGCTATCGCACTTGTCGTGGATGGTGGACTGTGGGGTATGGTCATGTGCCACTCATATGGTTCAAAAGTGGTTAAGATCTCGCCTCCGATGCGTGAGGTATTTCGAACGATAGGTGATTGCATTTCAAGTCAAATCGAGCGTAGGTCTTCGAGCATACCCAGAAATTCGCTCGTATCAAACTTGGCTGTAATCAAGGTCTAATTCAAGATAGGCTTGACATATGCAGGAAGGCTTGAAGCACGAATGATCCTAGCGACAGGCCTTTCCCAAAATTCTCCCGCCGCTTTCATCACCGGATCATCCAGCACAATTTTACGCCTGTTCGCTGCCGAGTACGGTCTGCTTGTGATGGATGATGAGGCGAGGGCAGTAGGCAAGCTGGGATCTTATCAAGAAGCGTTGGTACTCGTGCAATATCTCCGTGCTCGAGGAGTTCGATCAATCCTAGCTTCGCAAAAGATTACCGAGGATTTTTCAGACCTTGTATACGCGCCTGGTTTTAACAATATTGCCGGATTGATCGCCATCCCACTTTCGCGAACCGGATCGGATTTTCTTGTCTTCTTTCGCAAAGAGCAGCTGATGGAGATTCATTGGGCCGGCAACACGCAAGAACGATTTGAGCTACTCGGTATGGAAATTGCGGAGCCTGCTGCCACCTTTCAAAGATGGGTAGAGCATGTAGAGCACACGAGTCGGGAATGGACTGAATGGCAACGCAAGTGACCTTCGATTTGCCTATAGATGCGTACTAATCGAACGTCAAGTTGAGATCGCAGGTGTACTGAGCACTTTGTACGGTACGTTCACGGACTTCTGGCGAAAAAGGCAAAAGAAGATGCAGAAAAGTCGAATCAGACAACTCTTGATATCTAATTCGTCCCACGAAGGTTGGTCCTTGGATTTCATGAGGTGGGTCGAACACTGACAGGCCTAGTCCGCACACCACTCAATCAAATCATCAATTACCTCGAGCTATCGTTGGATTCTGATATGGAGGAAACGACTCGCAGTCACATCGAAGCTTCTTTGAAATCCTCAAAATCCTTGCTATACGTCATCAACGATCTCCTTGATCTTACCAAGGTAGAAGAGTTCAATATCTTGATGCACGAGGAGCCTTTTTCCCTTCGTGATGTAATGCATGAAGTTGTTGGGACCTTTTCTGCCGAAGCCGAACGCAAAGGGCTGGCTATCTCATTCAGCATTGATAGCATGTTCCTGATTGAGCAGGTCATCGGCGATGCCCAAAGACTCCGCCAAGCCGTTGCAAATATTCTGAGCAACTCTTTGGCACACTCAGATCACGGCGTTATTGATGTCGAGATATATCCTGTCAAGGATAAGAGTTCTACAGATGCCCAAGACACCTTGACTATCGCGATCAGAGATCAAGGTGAAGGCATGACTGAGCAGCAGCTCGACACCCTATTCATACAACTAGAAAACTTGCTTGACGAGGATGAGGAGGAAGATGATGATGGAGAAACAAATAGGGCGCATGCCCCAGCAGCATCTATCGGACTGGGTCTTGCGGTTGTGGCTCGTTATGTGCGTAACAGCAACGGCCAGATGAAGATCGAAACAATGCTGGGCAGAGGCACTAGGGTCTCTCTACTGCTGCCCTTGCGTACCACCACTGGCACCCAGCCTCATCCTCTGCCGACTCCTCCATCTGACTTGAATACACAGGAGTCCCATGCCACAACAACGCTGAGCGATACTCTCGAGAGTAGCCATTCACAAAGTCTGGACATGGGTCATACTCCGCCGACTTCGCTCTCGCCGATTGCAAGCCCTTTCCCGGCCATAACGGCAGGCGGCATCACTAGGGATGCTGACTGCTTTCCATTCCCCCCAGCAGAACACGTTGCTCTTCGAGTCCTGGTGGCAGAGGACAATCCATTGAACGCCAGGGTAGTGAAGATGCAGCTCACCAAACTGGGACACGAGGTCACTGCCGTTGGAGATGGGCAAGCTTGTCTCGACAAGTTCAAAAGCGATACCGCATATTTTGACCTGATACTCATGGACTTCCAGGTCAGTAGACAACTTCCTCCTCCTCTTCGAAGCTCACCTTGAAGCAGATGCCAATTGTGGACGGCCCGACCTCCGCTAAAGCTATACGAGCTTACGAAAGAGATTGTTCCCCGATGCTGTCAAATCTCGCCAGCGTTCACAAACGCATCCCGATCTTTGCGGTCTCTGCATCGCTCGTTGAGGAGAAGCGCGAGGAGTACATCGAAACCGGCTTCGACGGCTGGATTTTGAAGCCGGTTCGATTCAAGCGGTTGGATACTATGATGAGTGGGATCTGGAATGAGGATGTGAGGAAACAGTGTCATTACAGTCCTGGGAAGTGGGAGAGTGGTGGATGGTTGACCTGAGATACATGACCATGGTTGCATGATGAGCACCTTATCTCGTATCATAAGAATCCTAATCGTAATTGCCTTGTCAATGAATGGACCATCAGCACGGCTGCCTGTGTAGATACAGTGTTGAGATGCTATCCCGCGACCAGTCAGCACTGCGGTGGGCCGTAAAAAGAACTCAGGTGTTCGAGGACAACAAAGCAGATCCTCCGCTTTCACCGAATCGATGGCAAAGGCTCCCACGGATCTCTAGCCTCGCGACCACACAGATTCTCAGCTTCACCACTCCCCTTCACCAAATAGACGTCCTCATGTCGAACACCGAACCTGCCCGTGAGATACACCCCCGGCTCATTCGTGAAGACCATGCCAGGTCTCAGTCTCGTGCCGTGGTTGCCCTTGTTGAGATAGGGGCTTTCGTGGGCCTTGATCCCGATCCCGTGGCCCACCCGGTGGGTGAAGTAGGGCCCGTAGCCGGCGGCCGTGATGACTTGTCGTGCTGCTATGTCGACGCTTGCTGCCGTGTTGTTTGGACGGAAGTGGGCGCGGGCTGCGGCTTGGGCGGAGAGGACGAGGTTCCAGATTTTGAGTTTTTGGTTTAGGAGGTCTTGCTCTGCTTCGTTTTTTAAATGTTTTTGTGATGTGGTGGTTGATGGGGGCAGGATGGCGGCAAGTTTGTGCCATACGCTTCGCTTCGGTGGGTCGATGAAGATACTTCTGCACACGTCTGAAGAGTAGCCTAGGTAGTGTGCGCCCACGTCAATCAAGATCATCGAGTCTTCTTTGATCTCGTTGTTGCCCGTCACGAATCCTCCATGCGGAAGCGCCGCGTTCTCGTCAATCAGGACGATATCGAAGAAAGGCTCGAATCCGATGGATAGCAATGTGTTATCCAAGATCTGCATGATTTGGTTCTCGGTCATTCCAACGGTCAGACACGGTCTCATCGCCCGTATGGCGGTGATGGTTCCTGTATTGACGGCTCTCAGAAGCTCGATTTCGGGCTGCGTCTTGATCTGACGCACGGCTTCAACTTCACCGCCTAGACCTACCGTCTTGAAACCGGCACTCGTGAGACCCCTCACGATGTAGTCTCTTAATTCCTCGTCGACCATGACTTTCACGCCTTTCTTCCCAGCGAAAAGACCATCTCGCAAAGTCGCATACGGATCCCAATGTTCCTCCCACCCTATAATATCCAGCGATTCTCCCTCGTCCACGACGGGAATCCCCAACATCCTCACCCTCCCGACTTCAAACGCCGGAGCTAGGAAACTCATTTTGCCTCCGACCTCTCCGCTTGTAGCATTGACGCGTGGTTCAACCACCATGAGAAAGGGTCGCTCCTCTGGCTCCCATGGTTCCTAATCTTTCTGTGAGATGTTACCGTAGTACTGAAATGTGTAACCCGGTTCCAAGATGAATGCATCGAGGCCTTCGGTATGAAGTGCTTTGCCTAGATTGTTACGGCGGGCGACGAACTCTGATGTTGAGATTGGATGAGCGGATTTGAGAAAGGAGAGCTGTTTGTGGAAATTCTTGATGCTGCATTTTTGTGCTTTTTCTGTAGGACTCCGAAAGAGTGTTGGTTGTATTGTGGTAGGGTTAATATGAAACGGTAGTAAAAGCAGCAGCAGGAGTCCTATTAATAAACTGAGTCGTATGGGTTTTTGAACTCTTGGATTCCAGCCAGAGATAGTTGAGATGTTCTTCATGCTCGGAAAGAAAACAAAGGTGTCTATATACCTAGTGTTTGTGAACGGCAAGGTAGCGGAGGTTGTTATCGGATGTCGAATCTTTGTCAGCCGCGCCGCGTATTGATCTTGGAGCTTTTCATTAGAAAGGATGAGACGGGAGCGACAAGAAATATCGTCGGTGAGTTGTTTGATAGACTTCCGGATTCAACTACATGTATGATAGGGGATACTTGGCGATTTCCTTGTCTTGTGACCATGTCTTCATACGTATCTTCTAGCAGCAATGGCCCTGATCAACGGTGTGCATTACTTTGCAGTTGTGTATGACCCTGCCAGACGTGCCATCTGGAGCTCGCTATAGGGACGAGGTGCAAAATGAAGCATTTCTGCCTAGTACTCAAGAAGGCAACGGAAGACAAAAGGAACGCGAGGATGGAGCCTGGAGGTGTTTGAAATGTGTCCTGACTAAGATAGAGTACTCTACCTACCTTAAGTGACACGGCCCAACTTCTTGGACTAGAATAACTTCACCTTTTCGATTTCAACACCACAATCGCCAGCCACCCAACATCAACCCGCACTCCTTGCAGCGCACCTCAAATCTTCTCTCTGTCTCCTTGAAATTCAAGTAAACACATTATCACTTAGGACCATAGCCGCAATTCCGTCGCAATGGCCATCAGTCCGCAAGTGTATGTATGCGCGCCTCCGCGATTTGGATACATGGCTAACGATATGCAGTACCAACATCCTCATCATATTGTAAGATATCCTACCCGGAATATATGGGACAACATGGACTAAGTCTGGGACAGATTTATGATGCAGGCATCGAAGAAGGTCCCCTTTGAAGACCCCAATGTCCTGAATGGTGTCCGCGCCCTCTACGTCCTCTCCAACGTGATTATCGCCGGAATCTACTTCTATGTGAAGATGCAAATAGACAAGAAGAAAGGTATACATGCGCTCAACCCTCGTGGGGACACGATATGAAAGTACGCCACTGACACCAACCCAGACATGAATGTCCTCAAATATGTCGAGCCAGCCCCGATGGGATCCACCGAGGAGCCCAAAGCTGTCACCACCACCATTCACGCATACGATCTGCAACAACTCAAAGCCCTGTTCAAGGCACAAGTCATGGGTGTCGGCATGATGGCCGTCATGCACATCTACTTCAAGTACACAAATCCTCTCCTCATCCAGAGCATCATTCCTCTCAAGGGTGCTCTCGAGGGCAACCTCATCAAGATTCACCTCTTCGGACAACCGGCAGTCGGTGACTTGAAGCGGCCATTCAAAGCTGCCGCGGGTCTCATGGGTGCTATGCAAGGTGGCGAGATCAAGACGGACAAGAAGAGCGTGGAGGCTGCCGAAAGGTCTGGCCGTGGAGGCGCAAAAGAAGAGTAGGATGCATGATATGCCTGGCGTTAGCTTGAATCAAGAGTCTTGGGCATGGCTCGGCACGAGGTTGAAGAGATGTATGTGATATGACCATACGGAAGGCTTGGGCGTCTGTTTGGAATCATGATGTCCTTTCCCTCTGGCGATCATGTGCTGTTGGACATCTACAACTCAAAGCTTCAATTTAAGCAAAAATTTGGTGGAATGACAGGTTGATGCGCTGTCATTTGCTCGAATAGTGAGACGAAATCCCTGCTGTGGTCCAAAAAAGCTCGAATATGGGGCAACATGAGATTCTATCACATTCAAAGTATCGCTGATCATCTTCCCGTAGAGCTTCCAATTTGGCATCTCCACCCAATTTATTCCCTAAACATCTCAAACATTTCAAAACAATTCTACTCCACCTCCTTCCCTCTTCATTCCGTACTCTACACGACGCTAACTGAACTCGAACAAAACCTTACGGCGTTTGCGAGCCCTCAAGCTCAAGAACGTGATGGGCCAAAGAGGAAAAGCGTGCCTTGGTTGCGGATGTTTGGTGCGGTCGGCAGGATTTCTTTCTACGTGTCTCATCGTATACAGCTTGGAGATCGTTCACGAGGCCTCATGCACAACTCCGAGCAGGCGTGGTTGAATAATGGTAATCTTTAGCAAAGGATGTGGTGCGTTTGTTTTGAAATGCTCAGATACGTTGGTCCAATAAATGCGTAGAGACTTGATGGAAGTGCGAATTTTCAAAGCTCTTAAAACGTGGGTCCTAAACCAGATACCTGGAGGTCAAAGATGCTAAGGTCCCGAACTGCCCAAATTGCCACTAATCCCGTCAGTTAGCATGGGACTTCACAGCCATTGGCCTGTGATTCCGCCGCATCAAAACATCGAACATCAACACAGCTCGTAACAGAAATTTTCGCCACGTTCCCTACTCACCAACCTCGATGCCGCCTCGAGCTCAACCCTCGGATCAGCTAGCAGATATCAACAGAGCCAGGTACGTGGCATCGAGCCGAACTATCTCAATGGCTTTCACTGACACCACTGCAGTTACAGGACAGCTGGATCAAAGATGCCTACCTCCTTCACGTCACTTCCGCTCGAGCTGCGCCAGAAGATCCTCCTCCTCTCTTTCGATGAACCGTACGATCAGGACTGGGCCTTCAGCTTGAACTATATTTCGCTTCGTTGTTGCCTTGTCGCTAGATCGACCAAGGACTATCAAGTCAAGGTTCCGTTCATACACGACTGGGCATGCGTACTGAAAATCACTCATCCCGACATCGAAGCCGATCTCATTTGGGTATTGAACAAAGTGCTTGATACCATTGAAGCTTCATTCATGGCGGAGAGCGCGCGGGTGTTCAACCGAAGCAAGTGTTTGAGATGGCTGAGGATGTCGGGCGTGAATAATTTCTCGCTCGCTTGTTATGGAGGCGAGGAGTTGTTCTCGGTAAACCCTTTCTGGCAGGTATATGATCGATTTTACGATCGTAAGCAAGAGTTGAGAGCGTCGATGACGAAGAGTCTCGGGATGGATTTCGATTAGGTATCACCTGCAGCATAGCAATCGGACGCGATGGACGCGCCATCAACACATATTGTGGCGCTCAGGATTTACTCCAGTGTTTATAGTAGCAAAATGGTACGACTAGGCCTGAACTTACCTGGCACACGCGTGTTACTTCGCAACACATTTCTCCAACTCCACAACAATTTCTTCTAACAACAACCTCTACACAACAACAGGCACAGACAACCCAAATCAAACCTCCAGAGAGCAAGAGTCGAAATTTGGGCCGCCCCTCGCTCGTCAGTGGCATCCTTTTCCTAGACTGAACCATACTGACAGCGCTGTAGACACGAAAGCCACTCTTCCATCAACATGCCGATAAGCTACGCCTCTCTGCCACTCGAGCTGCGCCAAAAGATCCTACACTACACATTCTACGAGCCATACGTCCAAGATGTAGCCTTCAACATCAAAATGAATCAACTGAATTTTGCCTGCAATCGTACGGCGGCGGGTGAAGTCTACACGGGCATAATCCTTCCTCAGTACGCTCCGAATACAGCTGCCTGGGCTTCCACATTGGCGATAACGCACCCACTGGTCGAGAATGATGTCCATTTCGTTTTACGCAAAGCGCTCGCTGCCCTCGACTCCCCGGACTTCAATTCTGCAGTTGAGCGGGGATATGAAGAAGACCGGGATGCATGCCGTCGCTGGTCAAAAATGACTCATGTCAATTCGTTCACAATGCATTGTCTTTCAGGAATGTGTCTATCACCCAGAATACGTCACTGCATCGCTTCTGGGATGAAGCGTCAGCTGCGATCGCTCATCAATGAAAGAATGGGATGGGGCAACGAGGCGATGGATGGAAGAGTCGGAATTGACGTGGTCTGACTAGCGATCAGAAGTTCATACTTGGATTGTCTGGAATGCATCAGTGCATACGAGGATACTTGGACTTGCAGTCGTAAATGAACCCATTTTCAATCTCGCTATGGGTTACCTGGCTTACTCTAGGTTATAGCCAGTGTTAGAGCGATGATGGCTCGCATATTTGTTAGCCAAGAAATTCACGCTTAGGTTAAATGGAGCTTGCAGGTGACCCGGCTGTGACGTACCTACCCTGTTGATGTTTTAATCGCCCCAGTCCCTTCTAAACTCTACAACATCAACTTCAACCCCGGTGCCTCCATACAGTCATATCTGGTATGTTAGCTCAGATACACCAAGATCAATTTACTGATAGCAGCAGGAAGGTCGACGTCACATCAAACACAATGCCGCCTACCTACGCCTCCCTCCCTCTCGAGCTCCGCCAGCACATCTTGCATTACTCATTCCACGAGCCATTTAACCAAGACCTAAACTTCAACACCAATCTAGCCGTCCTCCAAAGCGTATACTCCACCGCAGTGTTCCTTCCCAACCTTCAACGCCCCATTGAACATCAGCAGGACATCTCAGCACCGTACACCTCCGCCTGGGCTCATACATTGCACTCAACCCATCCTATTGTCGAGAATGACGTCAAGTTCGTTTTGGACAAGGCCTTGCAGCGCATCGAAGCCCGGTTCAAGTCAATTGTCAAGAAGAAGCTCGGGAAAGAATACTCTCTCGAGAAGCGCGCGCACTGGGCGTACTATGTGCTACCCAACAGCTTCGTCGTGAAGTGCTGGGGCGGGTACCCTCAGACTCTCTTTGAACGATTGTGTGAGCTCAGATATCTGGTGATGAAGAGGCTGGGCTGGCCTATTGTCGACGGAATTGGGCCTCGATCTTGACGCTAATCCGTCAGTTGACGACGTCAAAACGCGGGATTCGGCTTGGGTGATGATGGGCGACCTCATTGAAAGAGGCATGGACTGGAGTGGAAACTGCGGATTTCTTTAATATGTCAACTCTGACAAACACTCGATCTCATGGCGAAACACTGAACAACAACCTCGTCATCTCTTCGGCTTCTGAACAATGACTAGGAACAGTTCGTACGTACCTCTCCAAGCCTTGCTGGCTGAATCAGGTTAGTTGTCTCTAATGCCCTCGACCAGATCAAACTTGTCATCCGCAGACGTCGTAGCGGCCATGTCACCTTCATTCGAAGGTCCAACCACGTTTGCCTGCCTCAACGTCCAATTATGCCAAGAGATACTCCCTAACTCATTCTATCAGTCCACTGCGTCCTGAAAAGTAAGCTCACTGGGCCACACGGTCCTATACATGATCGAAAGTGGATGCAGATCCATCACGATACCAACTCGGGAATAGGGATACCTTGGTTTCATATGGTTTAAATTTTCCAGGCGTAGTGAACAGGACTAGTGAGCAAATTTATAATACGAAACCGCTCCGACCTCACGGGTTTAGCCAGGGAGCATAGCTGGTCACTAAGCGAATAGTGAGACGAGAGATCAGATGAAGCTATTGACGATTGCAAGACGAGCATAATTCTATTTTAATGGAGGAAGAGAAGACCAACGTGACACGAAGATACTGTAGATCAAGATGAGCTGAGCAAAATTTCATATCCATTCTCATCAAAATTGAAAATCGCTCACGAATACCAGAACTCCATGTCCTTGTCCGCACAGTGGGTATCATATCGCATCTCATCATCATAGTTCATCACTGCTTTCTTCGTCCTTCGCTTTTCCATCCTTCGCCTCCGACTTGGACTCCGTCTCTGTAACAAGCGCCGGCGCTGGCCTTGCCGACATCGCTATAGCAGTCGAATGTATCCTATCCACCTTCATTTCCGCCTCATTCGCTTTCGCAGCATCGTCCAGCAACTGCGCCCTCCTCCCAGCATAAAACTTGTCAAGACATTCCCTCCTCTCCGCCTGTGTCCATGCTTCAACCACGAGCGCAAATTCCGTGGCATCAGCAAACCCAAAAGTCCTCGCCATTTCGCAGAACTGCCTCTTCCTCACCAGTTCCGGAGGCCGAAATCTCCATTGTATGCCTCCTTCTTCTAGCTCCGAATCACCTTGATTTTGGGTACCGAAGATGGGCAAATCGTTGCCTTCGATTGTGTTTGTGTTCTCGGCCGCTCGGCGTGAGAGCTTCGCTTCGGTCTTGCTGGTGCCGATGACCTCGGAGTTCTCGTGTGTATATTCCACGCCGGCGGTTGAGAGGATGGCCATGATAGGATCGGTCTTGATCTTCGGCGTCACTTTCCGTGTCGCTTTGGACTTTTCTTCGCCCCCATTTGCAATGAGTGCAGCAAGCTGGCTCATCGCGGCAGTCTCTCCCTCATCTTCCTTGAAAGGATCGTCGTCATCGGCACTGGTTTGGGACATGTCCACACCAGCGACCATGACGCCTAGTCTACTCTCTGCGACGTTGGTCTTGTTGACGATCTCCTGGAGTACGACGCCTTCGCCTTGGTATGCGAAAAGGTTGGCCAGTCCGAAGATCTCACCCTTTTTACCTTTGTCGTCCTGCACACCTTTGAAATAGCGTCGCTCAGAACTGGCTGTGTACCCGATGTTGGCTTGCTGCTGCTTATAGATCTGACGCGCGTACACGATTTCCTCGATGGTGCCTGCACTGACAAGTCGAAACACTTCGACGTCTCTCAGCTGACCGATTCGGTAGGCTCTGTCTTGGGCCTGCAGGTCGTAAGAGGGGTTCCAGTTGGGATCAACCACGACTACTTTGTTCGCCGAAGTGATGTTGAGACCAACTCCGCCAGCTTTGGTGCTAATCAAGAACACGAACTGAGCTGGGCTGGCGTTGAAATCGTCCACCACTCTTGCTCGCTCTGCCAGCTGCAAAGAACCGTCCAGATACGATACGTTGTAGGTCGTCGTTGATGTAAACAGGATTTGAAGCATTTTCAGTAGTCTCACACTGTGGCTGAAGATGAGAACCTTGTCGCCGTTCTGATGCCAGAACTGAAGCAGCTTCTTGAGGATCTTCCACTTGCCACAGAATTCCTGGTTGGCAAAGTTGAGAATGCTGTCTCGCTGGCGCCAGAGATCTTTCCAGGCATCTGGCAGAGCTATTTGTAAATTTTGTAGGTCCTTGTTTTGTTTCTCCTGGTCATCTAGTCCTGATGGGATGAGCTGCGCCAGATGGTTTGCCAACTTCTGCAATGTGACGATGGCTGGGAACACATAGTGCTGCCATTTCCCATGGCCAGGGATTTCCGCGTAGCAGCACCAACCTCTCTTTTTCCCAGAAGCACACGGACACATTTCGGCGGAGCTACGGATGTAGTCTAGGATCTCAGAGTCGATGTAGTTGGCGTAAGCCTCAGCCTGGGTCTCGGTGAGCGGACAGAACACAACCCGATCGCTCTTCTTTGGCAGTTGATGAGCGATGAGACTTTTCATGCGTCGAAGGAAGAACTGGGGAAGGAGGTTTTTGACGAGTTTCTCTGCGGTTCTTCGCGCCAGTCCAAGTTGATATGATGTAGCGTCGTGGGCTTGCCCAAGTTTCAAGGGCTTGCTGATCGAAGCTTGCCAGCTTGCAAGAGATCCAAATCGTCCAGGGTTGGTCCAGTTGAGGAGGGTCCATAGTTCATCATAGTTGTTCTGTATAGCCGTACCAGTCAGACCGATTCTGCAAAGGGCATTGATATCGTTCATGGCGTGCGTAATCTCAGACTGGCGTCCTTTGACTTGATGACACTCATCCGCGACCACACAGTCCCAATCGACTGTGTTGATGGCACTGGCATTTATCCGGTATGTGGCATACGGCACGATCATAATCTCCAGCCGGCCGGTGGTGGCAGCGCGCAAAGCCTCCTCTTTGTCAGAAACAGTGCCGTGGTAAACATATACGGTCCACCAACCCCAGCGGTCCAGCTCTGCCTTCCAATTTTCAATGAGCCCACTCGGGCAAACAATGAGCACTTTTGGGTACCATCGATTGTCGTCTTTGCGTCTCATCTTACGCATTCTTTTTCTGTCCCGCGCGTCTCCAGTCTTACCGAAAGCGGCGGTCAGGAATGTTATTACCTGAATAGTTTTGCCCAAGCCCATGTCGTCTCCAAGGATCCCGCCTCGTTGCCAAACAAATAATTCGTGAAGGAATTCTGCGCCTTCCACCTGATAGTCACGCAGCCACTGTGCGATCGGAGCGGGTACCGTGCCCCCTGAATATTGAAGCTGTTTGTCTTCATAAGGTGCACACGGCGTCAAACGTGGTAGCTGTGGCTTCTCCTTGATATCTTGCAGATTCTCGTCATCGGAAAAGT
The DNA here is from genome assembly GCA_007735645.1 of Venturia effusa. Classification (NCBI taxonomy): domain Eukaryota; kingdom Fungi; phylum Ascomycota; class Dothideomycetes; order Venturiales; family Venturiaceae; genus Venturia; species Venturia effusa. The sequence goes on along the minus strand of CP042188.1, from coordinate 1,138,383 downwards.
AGACATCGTCGTAGGAGGGAGGAAGTTTCAGCCCAGCTTCTCCAAGCGTCTGTTTGATTTTCTCGAACCTGTCCTTGCGGTTTTTGATGTAGTCGGGAATGTGTTCGTCATCCAGGCGATGGTTCAGTTCGTGGTCAGCTGGTTCTTCGCCCCAGTTGACGCGCTTCTTTCCTCCTTTCTTTGCTATAGGCGGCGCGCGTTTGCCTACTACTGTGGAAGTTTGACCAGCTTTGCGCGCCTTAACCCTTTTAGTTTCTGCAGCAGCAAGTTTTCGCTTTTTCGCCTTGCGATTCTTGAAAGTTGTATACGCTGTTTCCGAATCTTCATCCGAGAATAGATCAACCTTTTCGGTGTCAGAAAGCACGCTGTAAGCGCGTTGCTTCCCCTTGCCCTTCTTTCGAGCTTCAACGTCTGAATGCGCGGTTTCCGAAGAATCATTATCAGAATTTGACTCTTCTGATCCGATCACTTCTAGGCCTATATTAGTCTATATCATCTAAGAAGAAGCTCGTGGTTGCATACCTCTGATATACTTATCAGTATTGCCGCGGTTAACCTCCTTCGTCACGACATCGAGGATGTCCAAATCGCTGTCACTAATGTCGTCGCCTTCCATACCATCAACTTTTTCAACGATAGTTTCGCGTCCTCGCTCATATCTACTGCCAGTGGAGGTCCTCGTTCGTGACTGTATTGTACGCGACATAGTTGATGAAAGGGAAGCGGGGAGATGGCGTGAGCAAGCGCCACCTTAACGCGTCAACATGTGACATGTAGACTGTCTAGGGGGTGCCAGTGTTCTGAGGAATGATTCCAGAGTCCCAATGTCGAGATGGTAGAGAAAGTAGCAAGATCCTCTCGCTACTCTCTATCATTCCGTTCGTCTCACTCTTCCCCCAAATAACATGAATCGAAATATGTATCGCCCAATAATCTCATAGCAAATTCGTGACCACAAAACTATCTGGCCCAAGCTCCACGAAATAATTGAAGACCACAACTCTTAGACTTATCTATAACGTCACACCAAAATGCCTCTCGACACGTCCTCCTACTCCCTCGCCCTCCTCCGCCTCGACGGCCGTCGCTGGAACGAACTACGCCGCATCAACGCGCAAATCTCGACCCAAGCCGCCGCAGACGGTTCCTCGTACCTTGAAATGGGAAACACGAAAGTAATCTGCACAGTTTCCGGTCCCGCCGAAGGACGACGTGTTGGCGGGGGATCGAGTGGAAACGAAGCCAGTATACAGGTAGAAATATCGATCGCTGGATTCTCTGGGGTGGAGAGGAAGAAGAGGAGTCGGACGGACAAGTACGTTGAACAGCTCTTTCACACTTTTGATAGATTGGGATGACGATAATAGTACGGACAATGGCTGATTCGGTACATTATAGGAGGATATCAGAACTTTCGCACACATTAACGCAAGCCCTATCCTCGACATTACATCTCCAACACTACCCCTCAAGCACAATAGCCATAACCCTCCACGTGCTATCTCTCGATGGCTCGCTCCTCGCCGCCCTCATCAATGCCTCCACTCTCGCTCTCATCGACGCCGGAATCCCAATGTCAGACTACCTAACCTCCTGCACCGCCGGCCTCACCTCTTCAGATTCAAATCCCACGCCGCAAGTGAAAACGCAATCGGCGATCCCAGGTCTGAATAATCTAGGTGGAGATGAAGACGTGGATGATCCTCTGTTGGATCTGAATGGATTAGAAGAGCAGGAATTGCCATATTTGACAGTAGCCACGTTAGGCGAGGGAGAGAAGGTTGTCGTCTGCGTGCTGGAAACGAGGGTACAGATGGATAAATTGGAGGAAATACTTGCTGTAGGAATCACTGGGTGCAAACGGGTCCGAGGTATATTAGACGAGGTGGTGAGAGCGCAGGGCAGGAGGATGGTGGAAGGTGGTTGAAGGAGAAATCTCATGGTAGTGGAAGGATCTCCTTTCCGCATGCAATTGTTATCCGTGTAGAGCTCTATCAGCACTTTGGGTACCAAAAGAAGAGGGTGGCCTGCGAGGCGACAAGAACCAGCTCTAACAGCGAGGACATACCCCATTGCGTCAGCAAAGATGTCTCCTGTAAGCAGTACGAGCTACTCGCTTGCAAAGATGCAAATGTTGACGGCAATAGGAGCGTGGATCATGTCCAGTGCGGTAATCTCAAATTCAAATCCACGGCGACAATATGCCGCACCGTGTTTGAGTCTCACTTCACGCAAGCTGTTTGCGGGTGGCTGTGACAGATGTATATTGACCAACCGTAATCACCGTAATGGAATCGCTAAGAGTTGGAAAGCGCTCTGGATTTGATTACCATCTAAATCCACTTACTGAAGTCCTCAGCCCCACGCATTTCATAGTCGCCAGAGGCACGAAAAATTGTTCATAAAAAATCAACGCGAAATGGATATGCTCATGCCGATAGTGCCATAACGAAGCCTCCTGCCCGCCTATGGAATGCCAACGTGAAGCCGTCATGATCATCGTTATCCATCCAGCAATATGGCAACCCATGATGAGCCCAAAGAAGATGGTTGTTTCAACTTTGTGTCCTATCCGACGCCAATAATGTCAGTAAAGCAATCGAGAAATTTTTTGGGGGAGTCGTCGGTCTGAATAAGCATAGGGGAAGGCAGCAAGCAGCGGGTGAGCGGGAGCAGAGCTAGAAACTGTGTAATTAGGGATTAGAGAATGATGAGAGCCAGGGGAGCTTCGCCTCCGTCAATCCAGCTACCCGAAAATCACCGGATCTGGTGATGACGAAGAAGAGTCGTGAAATCGAAATACAGCAAATCCCATTAGCGTAGGTGTTGAGGTGATGGCTCATTGGTTCATCATGGATCACCATAGATTGAAGAGTCCCAACGTTTCCTTAATAAGTAGACAATGAGCCCATCGTAAAAGGATAGTTCATCAGGAGGTGTCGAATTGGGATACCCGAGGAGTTCGCGCGATGGAGTGTGATAGATTACTGAGGATGGTATCCTGGATAGCTGCCTCATGAAGTGGTTGAAAGCCTTAGTTCGGGTCCAGTTGAACCCCCAAGGACGAAAGCCGTTGCAGTACCTATCGAAAAGCCATTCCAGAAGCGAGGATTTGGTCGAATTCGGTCCGACGCTTAGCGAGCAAGCTGTTGCGAGCATGAGCAGTCCCAGCTTCAGAGACATGGCGTCGGAAGCTGACCTCCAGGCTCTTCTGTGCTGGTGGCTCGGTATCGTGATCAGTCCACTTTTTGCTTTCGAGCGACGTGAACTTCATGAAAGCATCTCCCATCCGACGCTCGCCCAAATCTGTTTGCTCTGTGTCGTGCCAGTCGATTTCAACCTGGCGAAGGCTCGGAGCAGCCGCAAGCATTTCAAGAGTCCTATCAATGCGCTCATTCAAGTAGTGTTCGAAAGCCCAGTCAGATTCCAACTCCGCATCGGGTGGTGTGGTCTTCTCACGGAGCCACTCGGAGTCCCATGTAAGGGTGATCTTGACCTTGCGAACTTGTTCTAATGGAGAGAATGCGTTGTTCTTGAATTTCTCAAGCGTCTCTTCGAAGAAAGATTGATGAGCAAATGCCGCGGTGACGTCAATCGCAATGAATGAAGTACTGTAGTGGTATTCCGTGGCTTCGTCATGGATCTGCTTGTTGACCTGCAGGAGATTGATTGGTGGAGGACAGCCGCGTGTCTTGATGGTTTTCAGCATGTGACGGTACTTGGTATTACGTCCAGTGTATTCACGGCGAGGAGCTGGTTGAGGGGCAGGCGCAGCATTACCATCATCCTCGTCCTGTTCATCGCCGTTGTCGTCCTCATCGTCGCCCTCTGCTGCGGCTTCATCATCTTGGCCGCTGGCGCCGTCGCCGTCTGCCTCGTCTTCGCCATCATCGGCGTCTTCTTCGTTGTCGTTTCCACCCTCCTCGTCAGATTCGTCTTCTCCAACTTCGGCGACATGTTGCATCGCAGCAGCAATGCTTGTGTTAGCCGTGACTTCTGGCTCATCAGAGTCTTCTGCCTCAACATCGGTCATTGCAATGTCCTCGTCTTCTTGTTGGGTCTCTGGCTCCTCGATCTCAGCATCCTCCTCCATTGTCTCGCTCCCTGGGTCCTGTTCCTCGTCGTCGCTGTGCTCACTCTCTCCGCCGTCACCGTTGGTTGGGTTAACGGGAGCCTGTGGAGGTCCCACATCTGGGTCAGTCTTCTCGAGGTATTCCTTCAAGATGAGGTTAGGGTGTGGGCGCTGGCTGGCGAAGCCATAAACCTTGCGGCGAAGCTCGAGAGGAATGCTCAAGAGGCGAGAGGGCGCGGCATCTTGCGACATGGTTGCTGGTGATTGATTTTGACCTGCAGTGAGTTGAAGAAGCGGAGAGTTGATGAGTGGGACTAGAGTTGTTGTTGTTGGTGGTACAGCCTCGCCGGTCAATAGAAGAAGGATTTATGTAGGCTGCGTGTGTGTTATACCTAGTCGACTTCACGACGTGATTGGTTAGCGCGCGGGTGTTGTCTGTGATCAGCTGAAAATGTTGGAAGTGGATTCAAGGGACTATGGAGCTCGTCTAGGTCATCAGAAGCTAATCCAAACCGTTTGCAGCAGACTGAACTATGGCAGGCAGTTGTAAAACCGCTGGCTGCCAGTGTCTGTCGTCTGAACGGAAGGCAACGCTCGAGCTGCGGCATCTTATATGTCACTACGTACTCGGACGGCTCAATTTGCTCTCAGATGGAGTGAAGACAATACACAATAATAGAAAGGCCTGCATGGGCGACGGGGCGTGGAGTTGTAGTTGAGCGACGAATCCGCGGATCTTTATACTCTCCCGTAGTTAGCCGTAGTCCCAGCGGGGATCACAGATCAGCTCTTTGGGCTAGACCAGATGGAGGCTTTGGTACCTTGGCGGTATCTTATGCCTTCCATTGACACCTCAGACAACTTGAAGATACACAACCCACCACCCCAAATTCTCGCAAGTCCATCTGGACTACAACCTTTCCGACGCTTCTTGCTGTGGTTTTTGTCGAGTGTTCCGCGCAGATGACGAATGTAGCGGCCGCATCAAGACGCTTTTGCTCTCCAAATCAGTTCTATGTAAGTCTAAGATATGCTTCCTCTCCACCAATGCTTAGAATAAATGCTCCGAAGAGAAGGATCCATAGATCCCAGGCATATGGACCCATCATCGAATTTCTTTGATCATTACTCGTGTCAATATTTGACGATTTGGGTGATGTCACTCGCGAGTCGTATATCTGTTACCCGCGAGTCTCCTCCCGAGTCTTTGCCGCAATCATAACCATTTATGGCATATTATGGTCTAGTATCAGGGATTCTAAACTTTAATCGTAACTCCAGGCGTAGTGCATCAATCGAAACGTCTCTACGTGTTCTCTTTTCACTCTTCGAGTAATTTCCTCTCCGACCCGAAGTGCTCTCTTCTCCTCTTTTTCCTCTCATGAGTAAGTCCATTTTTCTATACTTGTAGCCTGTTGGGCGTGGTTTAGCAAGGGAGGCTGCAAGGGATGCGAATTACCGTTTATTATCCCAGGTACCATAGTACGAGTACCTCGATCACTAAACTCTTGATCACTTGCTGGAATCTGAAGTATCCACACACGTGCCTAACATGGCAATGCAATCACGTTCGCTATTCTACAGCTTCACCCGCTGCAAAGGCGCGGATTATGGAAACTGACAATGCGAATCTGGCCAAGGCGGTATGATCTGCCCGCGCTGACTCGCCAGCACTGCAACTCTCCGACACAGTCGGCCCTTTTCACGCTGCCGAGTGGGTCGAAGATTTCTTGTGGATTCACTGCGAATACCTCCAAGTATCAGGACAAATTTCTCCAGGACAAGCTCCACAGACTTCCTTCCTGCCCTCATCCTTGGGCTTTCCCTGATTGTGCCCCGAATCTAGTCGTCTCAAACTAACATTAGCTCCAATCTCCAATCCTGACAAGCCTTTGCAACCTTGGACACTTGAGACTGCCGCGTAGAAGAAGCAACAAGGTCGACCAGATCGCAATCATTTTCCTATTATTTGACAATTGAAGTCATTTCCAGAACCGTCGCGGAGATCATGAAGATCGCAAGGCCGTCCTCTCCACTCTTACGAACGGCACATGGCCTGTGGACGGTGGTCGAGGTTCACCCTTGTATCTAACTCTAATAACCTCCTCGACCGCCGACCTACGTCGTTGTGCAGCATAGATCCTGACATCTGCACAAATGGTTTTGACTCCGTCCGGACTCCGCCGTCACAGCCAGATGGACCTACGGCCATGATTGCGAGATTTGCCCTGCTAACCTGTATTCGGAGATTACATTCCAGTGATCTCGACTTCTTTTTGCTTGAGCATAAATTATGTGAAGAGTTCCGGCTTACTTCTCACATCGCTTCGTTCGTTTCATTTTCATTCCATTCGCTCCTTACTTCCGTGTTGACACGATGTTTCCTCAGTCTTTCCTTTTTGTATTGCTGGCTGGCCTTGCTGCTGCGCAACCTGTTGACCAGGTTCTTCCTCGCGCTGCCAATGCGACTAGGAATTTCAAGTTCTTTGGCATTAATCAGAGTGGCCCAGAATTTGGGGAAAACACCATTCCTGGTCTCAAGAACAAAGAGGTATGTTTCGCGCATGGAATCCTCTATGGCTTTTGCTGACATCACATAGTATGTCTGGCCTAATCTGACCACCACCGATGCGTACAAGTCCAAAGGCATGAATACTATGCGCATCAACATCCTTGCTGAGCGACTTGTTGTGGGCAAGGATCAGAAAGGTCCATTAGCAATGGAATACGTCAACGATTTGAAAGCTGTATGTTCGACTCAACCTGTCAGGTGGCCAGTACTGATCGATCAGACCGTGAAAGCATACACCGAAGCGGGCCTATATTCCGCAGTTTGCCCACACAATTACGGTCGCTGGTTCAAAGAACCGATCAAGGACGTTGACGCCTTCCAAACGTACTGGTTCAACCTCGCCTCTCTCTTCAAAGACAATGACAAAGTCATCTTCGACACCAACAATGAATGTATGTAATGCCCCAAACTCCTCCCTCGGCATCAATTAACCACTCCCACAAAGTCCACGACATGGACCAAGCCCTCGTCGTCAAACTCAACCAAGCCGCCATAAACGGCATCCGTGCGGCAGGAGCAAAGACCCAATACATCACCGTCGAAGGCAATTCCTGGACTGGCGCCTGGACTTGGACTTCCTCGGGCAATGCAGCGACAATGGGGAACCTCACCGACCCCAGCAACAAAATCATCTACCAAATGCACCAATACCTCGACACCGACAGCTCTGGCTCCCACGAAGAGTGCGTCAGTACCACGATTGGCGTCGAGAGGCTCGAGGACGCGACGAAGTGGTTGAGGAAGGAGAAGAAGATTGGTCTGCTCGGAGAGTATGCTGGAGGGAACAACGCAGTCTGCAAAGAAGCCGTTGAGGCGATGTTGAGGTTCCTGGTCGCCAACAACGATGTCTGGGTCGGTCATATATGGTGGGCTTCTGGTCCCTGGTGGGCCACTTACATGTATAGCATGGAGCCTCACCAGGGAGTCGCGTGGAACGCGTATGCGGATTTGATTTCAAAGTATGCTTGAAACCGAGATGTTTAGATACTTCTGTGAGTCAAATTATAACAAGGCCTTCAAAAAATTTGCACCTCAATTTTGCAATTCATGCTGACGCTAGAATGTGAAGCTCAGTTCGAGAGAAAGTGCTCCATGCATCGGCCATACTTTCGCTGTATAAAATGTTCTTGATTCGTGATCGGCCATCCGGCAGCAGCCCGGGTTTGTGGTTCTGTATTTTGCTGCGACTCGATTCGGCGCGTCCATTGCTCTTTCCGATATTTCCGCCTGTCAGTTCCAACCCCCTCGTCAGCCAAGCAAGAACAAACCATTGCCAGTGTGCACCACCTCTCTGACTACAGGTCGAGCTGTATTCTTTCCAGTTCCTTCACGAAAACTCATGATCATCCCCAACTCCGCTGTTCAAATCTCTTAATTGGCCTACAAGTGATCCGTATAGTAAATGTCGAGAACGCTTCTCATCATCCTCCACATCTCGTCAGCATGATCTTTATTCCGCTCTGCATCCGGAGAACACATCAGAGGCGCCCAACGCTTCAATTTCTCGCCAGACTCCGTCTTCAACCAGGCAAGAGAAGCTTCATACCGGCAAAGAATTCTACCACGCCACCACATATACATGCTTTTGGGAGGCGTTTCCTGATGAATCGACTGTTCTCGGTCACATTCAAAGACTTTTAGTTGTTGCTCTAGCACAAAAGGAAGGTCTTCGACGATAACGGGATGGGAAACAGCGAGGACCTTTGCGCAGGCGTGTAGATGAGGAGCGGACGCAGGACGGAACGCTTTTCCGGGCCATCTGCTCCATACAACAACTTCGAAGAGTCTGATGTTGACGTTGAACGCGATGTCTTGGTGGGTGGCATCTTCGAGTGCTTCGCTGAGGATTTTCTGACGCAATTCGAGTGGCAGGGAGAGGTAGCTAGTAGGCGGCATGGTGAGTTTGTTGAATATGGTGGATTGATGGTTGTTGTTGTTTGGTCGGTCGATGTTTGGAGAGGGAAAGGTATTTAAAGACGGGAGTGACCTGAAAGGCAGCCTGTCTTGAGCATGTGACGCGTGAACGGCGATATCACAGAACCCACCTGATCAAATTGGACATAACATGCCGTTGATGAGGTGAGGTTTGGATCTGTGGTAGGAGGTTTGAGGATTGAGCAGTCTTACTGACTCTTTCGGTCAAAGGATCAGTGACCTTGGGGTTTTGGTGGGTTAATCCAGGTCCAAGATGTTTCCCTATCACAGTGGTTGACGATGATTAAGTCATTTGGCTGTATGAGATGAGTAATCATTCGTGTTGATGATTTTGTAAGTCTGGTTCCCAGTCACTGCGTGTTCCCATTGCTGAGAAAACTGGCTGAGTTCTCAGTCGCCTTGGTTCCTCTGCTCCGTTCGCCACTCTTCCATCCATTTTCACGCACCTTTTCTCCACTATATAGAACACTGATCCAACACAAATACCAAATCGTCAAGGATTGCTTCACTACAGACGGCGCGAAGAGTGGATGCCCGTTCTTGTGTGCGGCGCTGGAAGCCAATCTTTGGGACCATGACCCATCTCGCTCTCGTCGGGTCAGTTCACAAGACTACAGCGTCGAGACCTCTGAGATTGTTCTTGAAGGAGATATCCTGCTCAATTGCCGCGTCGAATGACGGGAGTAGCCTAGGATCAATCAACAGAGCTCGCAGATTAAAGATGCGAAATTCGCCATTGGCATCTCTCTTGTGTGAAGTCATGCCGTCGGTGTCTGGGTGATATCACTTTTTGGGTGGAAGTCAGTGGAATGGCGTAGTCCTTACCACATCATCCAGACAAGCTGTCTGTACTTGGTGATCCAGGGCTATTGCAGAGATCGCTGAGCAAGTGCGATCAGTGGTGTGTGACAAGTCTACACATGACTTTGCCAGGTTCCTCATACAGTACTCTCCAGCTGCAGTGAGGGGGCACTGAATTTGAGATTGCTTGATAGGTAAGATTAGACTTGCAGGAACACAACGCCTTCAAATCTGAATCGGCGGTGCCGTGAATACCAGATTCAGCAGCGGTCCGATCAAGTTGGGAAAGCCAAGCCGTGAATTCATGATTAGAGGAGTGTGCTTCAAAACCTTGCGGATTGAGGGTGATGCTAAAGTAATAATATAGGTATGTCTGCAATTTGGTTAGCTAATACTCTACTGGCCACATCACAGACACTCAAAAAAACTCCTTTCCAAACACCAACCGATAGCCAGTTCCTTCATGCATTCTAGGTATAGAACAGAATTTTCCCAAGCACAAAATTTGAAGCAGCGGATCTCCCTTTGAGCACCCTCTATCCAATCAAGCACCGCCAATCCCTCCGCCAGTACCCAAACCACTCCTCGTCTGCCCCAGATTCGAACTCATACTTCTGAATCCAGCACCCATGCCGATAGGAGCACTACTCCTCCTCCTGATCCTTGGATGGCTACTTGGTCTCCTCTTTCTCCCTCGCTGTAATTCGGAGTCATGTCCAGAAGAAGCCTGTTCATCCTCATTGCGAGTGCGCCATGTAGGCCATGGATCATCCTCCTCCTCATCATCATCCCCATCGTCAGGTGCATATCCACCTTCGCTGTCGGTGATAAACCCAGAACTCGAAGCCAGCGATCGGCTTTGGTTGGAAGGACTAAAGCCTCTGTTCCGGCGAGATCGTGAGATCGTCCTTGAAAGAGTTGTTTCCCGGCTCAGCACACCACCCAGAGGCGCAACCGAGTCTCTGTCCTCTGACGCGGCACCGTCTGTGCTATTCAGCCCCAAGCTTGTGTAAGAAGGCACCTTCCGATCCCCCTGCTCTTGTTCGTCCGCCGTGTCCGTGTCTTCTGTATCTTCTCCAACAGCTTCCTCGTCCTCGCTGTCGTCACCACCAAATCCTTCTCCTTCAACAAGATACCAAGCAGGTACACATGTCAACGCAGCAAAGAATGCAAGAGTCCAGAATGGAGTGACCATGTAGCCTTCCTTAACTCCCCACGTAAAGGCAGCTCCGCCAATCGTTGGTCCAGCAGCTCGGCCGACGGCAGAGACAGAAGTAGCGACCCCATTCACAGTTCCAAGTACCGCCAAACTACTTGCTGAGTTTGTGAGCAGGATGGTCGAGCAGGGAAACGCAAAAGTCGCACACAGTCCTTTGATCATCCAGAGTGCAAATAAGGTGCCCTGGGCTCCGAGCACTGAGGGAACAAGTGTGGAAAAGGGTGCGAGAATGTAAATCACTGGCATGGCCATGAGGACAGCACGAAGACAGTTCAGGACACCAAATTTGCGAGCCAGAGGTGGAAACAAGACAAACTGGAAGAAAATTCCACACATGCCGTAGACCGTAAACAAAAGACCGATGCGACCTGAGTCGAGGCCGAAGCCTTGATTAAAGCGCAGTGGAAAGCGATATGGAAAGACGCCTGGTCCGGATCGTGGGTGATGTAAGAAGACGGGAAGAAGCTGATCAAACGCTATGGAATGCATAGCGAGCAGTGTGTAGCAAAGCAGATTCAATGCAGTCTGCTTGGTCATCACTTCTCGAAAAGTAGGTTTCTTTGCGGATCCCAGCGAATCTAGTTTGGCAACTGCAGATTCCTCGTCTTGTGTCGTTTTGAGCGTGCTTGTGGATGAGTGGAGTAGTGGTTCTTCCTCACGCGTTTTCTTCCTTAGAGTCAATTTCTTGATGCCTTGTACACCATATTGAGTCGCTTTTATCAGTCTCTTCCCAATGACTAGACCATAGTCCCGACTATCTTTCTTCGCAGCCAGAGTCTCGTGCAAGAACAGAACTCCAACTGTAATGCCAAAGAGAAAGAAACATGCCGACACTAAATTGGGCAAAGCGTACGGGTATCTCCAGAACAGCGAACCTCCTCTTGGATCATCTGTCGGTTTCCTTTTCAGCGGATTGGATAGCGCTCCTCCAAAAGCAGGGCCTAGCACCGAGCCAATATTGTACACCAACGGCATTACACTGAATGCCCTAGGTTGCAATTCTCGATATGGAACCATTTCAGCCACCATCGTCCTAATGATTCCAACGTTTCCGTTGCCTGCTCCTGACATAGCTCTGGCCACCAGCGCCATTGGCAGTGATGTACTGAAACCCCATATCAGCGATGTGATCATTGTGTTGAGCAAGCCCAGCAGGATCACGTATTTGCGGCCGTATCGATCACTGGCAGTGCCCCACGCTATGGCTGTGAGACACTGAGAGAGAGAGTATATTGCGGACGTCGCTCCAGCCCAAAAGGCGATGTCTGGTTGCGGTACATGGAAGCTCTCGATCATCTCAGGCAGGTATGGAAAGATGGAAGTCAGCGTGATAGGCTCTGCGAATCGACATATTGCTGCACGTGGGTTAGCACTCCGTCCAAATACATGTACAGGAAGAAAGTCGTGAAAATATATACCGAGAATGGTCAACTGTTGTACAGGCAGCTTCCTCTTGCTTGGTTCCTTCACCATCCTGCATGGACGTCCGCATGGAGTACATGAAATTCTTGAGATCTTAGAGGTTGGGAAGGGCTTCTTCCTCCCGACAAGAACGGCGAAAAGAAGTTGAAGCAACTATGCCAGTTCTTTATGACTAGCTAGGCGTCTCCCAAGGCAGCGGCTGTGACGGCATGTAGTGTGAGACCTAGAGACAAACAGTGAACGGGGGCGGGCATATCTCCATGATATATGCCTGAGGTTACTCGTTGTTCGTGAGCTAGTTGAGCGATGCAAGTCAGTAATTCGTTCATCAGGTGTGCCAATATGCAGAACCGCTGCAAGGAATCGTGCATCATGGCCCCTCTCTCTGGTTCCGCTGCCATCTGCAGTCATTTTCGATGGCCACGATTGGCTGAGCGGGGAGTATGCATGTATGGGCCCGCAAGCATGTTGCCGTTAGCAATCTCCCAGATTGATTGGAGCCAGCCGGCTGGAGGCTCGGAGTCGAGGTTGCGGAGTTCAGAATGCTCAAAGAGGCAAAAGGCGGAAACGAAACGGCCTACGTCAGCAAGCGATACCGGCACCGGCTACCCCAGGCGCCAAGGCCTGTCTCGCGAGTCACGACCTAGAAAATTCGGCTTCGACGGCACGTTGTCTCTGGTTTATGAGGTGTTTTCGCACACAGAAGGCGGTGGAGAATTGAAAAGCCCGCTTGCAGAGGGAACTTCAACGCAAGTGGAAGGATTGGACAAGTTGGGATGTTTTATCATAATTGACAGACATGACAGAATTCTCAACGACTCCGCAAGATCACAACTCCACCCTAAATATCTACAGCAGCAGACGCAAGCCAGGGGCTACGAGACTTGTCGAGTCCACGGACATTCTATTCAGGATCATGAGCAATACCGATCTATCGAGAATGTAAACTACCATTCTTCCAGATAAAAACCTGGTCACGCCAAATCGACATTACACGCCCAGATTGCTCTCGTCAGAACCTCTGAGCTCTCCGTCTGAGTCCTTATCCATTATAAAGCCGGGATCTGAGCCTGAGGTCGTGCTGCTTGGGAAATGATAGCACCTATTCCTTGTCTGCATACTGCAGTTGCAGAATACATCAATTGGCTACCTGGTCGTCGTCACTGAGCTGGCCTTTTTCTGTTAAGAACCAGTGACCAGGACTTGCTCTCCACGAGTCTTCCTCGGATTCGCAGGTCCAACTTTCCTCGGGCATTGTCCTCCGTACCTTCTTCTATGTCGTCTACCAATCGTCCTTGTCGTCCTCGTCGTCTGTATATCATGATTAGCAGGTGAATCAAGCATTGGAAGCCTGTCTAAAAGGAGTACTCACCACTATGGCTGACCTTAGACTTCCTGGCCGCCAATGCACTAGCCAGAGCTCCAGCTAATCCGGTATCTCCACCGCTCGAACTGGTGCCGCCAGGAGCAGAAGATGCGGATGCTTCCGTTGCTCCACCAGGAACCAATGGTGTGCTTCGATCTCTCTTTTCCGCTGAGCTGACCTTCCGCAATTTTGGCGCAGACTGAATATCTCCTAGCAAAGCACTTCTTCCTGGAACAGCGGCCACAGGTGGTAATGGTGGCGGCGGAGGCCCTGCATCCGAAGATGGAAGAGGCGGTGGCGGTGGAGCATTGGACGAAGGCAAAGGCGGTGGTGGTGGAGCATTCGAACTTGGTAAGGCTGGAGGGGGAGGTGCGCGGCTGGATGGCAGAGGAGGAGGCGGTGGAGCATTACTTGAAGGCAGAGGCGGCGGTGGCGGCGCATTGCTTGATGGCAGAGGCGGCGGTGGAGGCGCATTATTTGATGGTAGAGGCGGTGGAGGAGGCGCAGTACTTGAGGGAAGTGGTGGTGGCACAGGAACTGGTCTGGAGGCCGAAGGAGGTAACGGCGGCGGGGCAGGTGCGTTAGCTTGAGGTGGTAATGATGGAGTTCCATTTGCTTTTGGCGGTAAAGGTGGAATGATTTGCGGTGGATTGTCCCTTGCTGGTGGTGGAGGAGGTACTGATCCACGTGCTGGAGGTGGAGGGGGTTGTATTCGAGGCCCATCAAAAGCTGGTGGCACTGCAAATCTCGAGGGCGTCTCGTTGTCGTCCATTGGCATCTTGGGCGGACGTGGCGGAGGAGGTGGACCAGGATTAGCTACATTGGACGTAGCACGAGCTCTTCCAGGCAGCACAGGAGCGTCGTTCACAAATTTGCCCGCATCTGCAAAGGGTGGAGGAGCTTTATATCGCGCTTGAGGTGGAGTCGGAGGGGGCGAGGGCGAACGGGCTCGAGCAGGTGCCGAAGGAGGTTCAGGTCGAGCTCCTCGTCGTGGTGGTGGTGGAGCTGGAGGAGCACCTCTTCTCGAGGCAGACGAATTGGTGCTTCCAGTGTGTTGAGGGCTTATGTCGCTGGAGCGGTTCGACGAAGATAGTCCTCCAGGTGGTGGAGGTGGTGGGCCCCTTGCTTTAGGTTCATTTTGCTGCGAAGTTTTCAGGAAAGCTTCCACCAAGTCGGCATTCTCGACCAATTGATCATCACCAAATCCCATTTCCCTCATTTGTTGTAGAATTTCTGGAGGTATACTCCTGATGAAAGCATCTCTTTCAGCTGCGGCTGCTGCTGGCGAAGGGGCAGCTGGAGCAGGGTGTCGGACGGCCTGAGCTGGCGGTGGTGGTGGAGTATCGAGAGGTGCAGCTGCGTGCTTGTGCCCACCGAAGAGACCCCCCAAGAACCCATGGCTTTGCTTCTCTGTTTGAACCACACTCCCATTAGCTGCTCCTGCTGGTCCAAAGGGCTTTGATTTGGTGCTCTTATGAGCCAGCTTCTCGCGCTCGTCTACCTTCTTCTTGAACGTCCTAGCCTCCTTTTCGTCCGAAAATGATAAACCAGCTAGACACTGCTCAAGTTCAAAAGAGTGAAAGAACACGCGATCCTGATTGTATTGGAAAGTGTCGTAAATTTCCTGATCCCAGATGACGCCGCGGTTTGCGGGCTGTTGCTGTCAGCCTGAAGCACGAATTGATCCGCTCACTCTTTACCTACCGATATGTCAACCAGCTTCAACCAGATTGTATGTCCAACCAGGTCATTGGCGAGCACAACAGCTCCTTGAAGGCCTGTATACGTCCATCTCGATCTGTCTGGATAGGCAATGTATAGCTTCGCGACCGCGACGGCGTGAATCTTATTCGAGGGCTTGGGAACGGTCCGCTTGACCGTCTGTTTATCTTCCTCGGAGAGTATGGACGGCATGATGACTGGAAGGTCTCGGCTTCTGGATCGATTGTTATGTGATTAGGCAAGGAGGAGGTTCGTTGCAACACAGAATAGGCATAAAGACAACTCCGGTGTGCTCTGGTTATCAAGGTTCAAGTCCGGGAACCGACAATGGCGACGTGATCTTTATCAGGCGCAGAGTCCTGGCTTTCGGTTTTTCCAGCCTCTTCTTGATCAGCGTTTGGAATGGAGGAAACAAAGAATTTGGATTGACGGAGGAAGCGGGTTCATTCGTAGATGGAGACGGCGATGGCTTCGGAAGCGCCGAGCAACGCCCGTAAGTGTGCTTATGTAACTTGTAAGTCTTCGAGGTTACCTACTCGGACTCAGGTTCCCCAAATACTAAACTTACAAGACGCGTACTTTCACAACATCATCGCGTTATGGCTTGGTCACTGATTTTCTTGAATGGAACGGCTGCTTACCCTACAAAACAGCTGAGTCATTGGTCACCGCGCAAGATGAATTGAGTCTGATCACAATCCAGCAAATAATACAAAGCCGGTTCCATTCTTGTCTGAAAACGCAGCGGCAACGGCAGACTTGACGGATCTCTTTCACCTTGTCTTTCCCTTCATCCAAACTATGACTACCTCTCCAATGAGACTTGTTCCTCATTTCAGTCAACATTTATTCCGCCCTTAGCCTGGCTCCAACAGCCGACGGAAAGAGTCTCGCAACGATTCGAAGAGGCGTTATTCGACCCCAGAGTTTACGATGTTCACAGAACTGTGTGGCTTCTGACTTCAAATGGATGTCGATGCATTTCTGAGGAGCTCATCCTTCAAGTCGCCAGAAATTGGTGGATACCAATCTTAGCCCATAGATCATATCACCGTTTCGTTGGACCTCGAGGGATGCAGAATTGGTGAACTTTCTGCGCGGCCGGAAACTCCCAATCCCAGATACTAGTCTCCTGAATGCGTCCCCAGAGCTAGCAGCTTAGAAATGCCTTGATGTTGTTCAAATTGACCAACAACTCTGCGAATGCTTTGGCTCAGTGGGCTTTCTTAGCCGTCCTTGCAAGGCTTGAACCTATTCGATCAGGACTGTTATAATGAGCTTGCAATCACCATCAACCGGCCTCGATTACCAATCCGAATCACGCCATCTCAGCAGTCCTCCCGCCGCAAGCTGTGTCCGTGGCGTGTTCGCGTAGGCTGGATGTCCGAAATCAGCGAACGCGTCTTGTACATCCCGGACCTAGCTTGCTGCATAGATGATCTTTCGCTGGTCACTGTTGTTCTCCAGAATTTCTTGCGGGCGGAATTCTCCTACAGGCATAAATGTATCCGAGTGGCTGACGGAAAGGCTAGTGTACTTGGGTTCGAAATGCGTGTGAGCCTCGTGGTGCGCGAAAAGCACCAATGTGTCGTCTTTTTCCTCGACTTCGAGATTAGGCCGAGGCGATGGAGCAGAGCCTTTGTCGAAATCCACAGTGCCTAATTGCACGTGCTCAGTACGTGTATACCATGCGCCAGAAATCCCATGCGGTTTCGAAAGAAATTTGATGGGGCTTCCCTGAGCTGTTGGTGGAAGCAGAGTAATATCAACTTGGTGGATTCGAAACTCTTCTGGGGGCAGCTCGTTCTCGGGCGGAATTTCATGCGGCAAGAGTCTCAAGTATTCTTCTTCGACATGCATCACACGCGTAAACACCGCGCAGGAGTCATATGATTCAAATAAGCACTCGCGCCGTGGTGATGCTTTCAGCAAAGCTAGAGCCTTCCGCCGGATATGAGGCCATCGACACTTCCATGCCACAAAATGTAGGGGAGCGATGATGCCTATTTCGAAGCTGAAATGTTTCGAATGATCTGCGACCTCTGGCACCAATGTCTGCGTCAGGGTAACTATTTTCTCGTAATCGTCCTTGTACTGGTCCCATATTGTTTCGTGTGGTGAAAGTGATGCGGCCAACCACAAGCTCAGAGTGATTGAGAGGGCTTGAACGAGATTTTCACCTTTTTTGTCGTACTCAGTTTGGGCATCAGCCTCCTTTGCAAGCAATTGCAAGTAGTTCGCTTGCCACCTGTCGAACAGTTTCTGCAGCCTGATCTGTTCCACAATCATATCTATCGAGACGTCGGACCTATACTTCGACTCTCCAACAGACTGGATAAATCTCACGATCACGTTGACCAGATCTGTCAGCTCCACCCTGGCTATGGCGATGGATGTGGCCGGTGGCGGGCTTTCGAACGACTCTCCGGCATCCAAGCTATTAGCGTATATCGCCATCGAACGCCGGCCGAACAGAGATGACAGCATGTTTAGGCAACTAAAAATAGGGACCAGATCTCGTTCGATGAAAGCTTCTTCCGCCGCGATATTCGAGTGGGCGAACGGAGGTCGGCCGCCACTATGCTTCCGCCTCCAGCCTTTCAGAATGTTGATACCGCTCTCTATGTGTGTGATGGCACTCGCAACGTTTCCTCTCAGAAAATCCAAGCATATAAAGATGATGGCAGCCATGAGCGGTACTCGGACCGAATCGGGATTTGCTTTGGCGGCCTCGATGAGCGAGGCTATCGCCTTATTGTAGGACTCCAGAGCGAAACGAGCATGCGACTCCGTCCTGGCTACTGGAGATTTCCCATACAAGCTCTCGTCCTCGTACATGGCGCTGACGGCCATCGTAGCGTACCGGATGGCTGGTTCTGACAGACTCATTTGCAGCACACTGCCGTTCCAAAATCGGCTGGTAAAGAAGCCAGACAATTGCGGTGCCGTTTCATGGAAGAAGAATTCCAATGCTCGTCGTTCTAAGACCGAGCCAGCGAAGACCGAAAGCTGTTTTGCGGGACTTGGCGGGCTCGCAGCACTCTTTGGAGACTTGGAGCTACGTGTCGACTTGCTTTTGGTAGGAGCAGGCTCTGCATAACCATCGCAAACCCGCCCGGTACTCGTACATCGCATACACTTGCTACCTATTTGTTAGCTCTGTGTTTCCAAGACTCTGGCGTTTGGATTGCGGACGGTTTTGTTTCGTCACATTTTACATGTCTAATTCTATCAAGGTCGTTAGTTGAGGTAGCAATTTCCAAGACTACAGGGAGTACATACTTGCACGTCAGACAGCCAGTCTTTACCTATTACACAAGACATCAGAACTTGCTGCAGAATACGACTTGTAAGGAGGTCATGCTTACCTTCGGCTTGCTTGCGCGCTTCTTCTTACGAGCTTGTTGTACGGACCCATCCATCTGGTTTACGGACAGGTAATTCTCATTGTGGAGTGGAGAGAGAACGTAGTGGAGAACAGGTACCTCCAAGTCAATGTGACATGGTCTTGAAGCAGGCCAAGCGGTGCGAAACCGTTAGATTGGCGCCGCTAGTAGAATGGAGTGTTACCGTGTATGTAGATTGTAGTTGATCTCATTCTCTACTCCTACCTAGCTATTGATGAAACACCCATGTACCACGCACTTGCATACCACGATACCTCTCAGCACCTCGTATCCGCCATGGATGGATATTGCCTGTTATCTAAGCCAAACTCTAGGGTGCATGGGGCGTATTTGGCGAAGTCAGCAGCCATGTATAAGGGAGCTCTTCGCTTGCCCCGCTCTTCCGTTCCGTTCCGTTCTATCAATCTGCCCAAATTGATTGCTGACGAGCGAGCTCCTATATACCGTACACCAACTCCAGATCCGTCACACCCGCTACCCAGAGTACTGAACGCAACTCAGAGCCGCGCCAGTCGGAAACAACCGCCCGCTATGAGATCCTCTACCAAGGAGCATCCGATTCCCTTCATCTACAGACTTACATTCAATTGGATCGAGCCCGTACTCGCCTTTGGAGGCGCCATACAGGGTTACATCTGGCCCAGGGCGCTCCTCGCCATTCAAACCCCAAGCGTCCAATACAATGATTCCATGCACCCCATATTGACCCAGCTTGCGGGAGGCTGGATCCTGCTCGCCTTCAACGATGCAGTAACTCTTCGTCTAACTCGGGACGTGCGCGTTTGGACCTCAATTCTGACTGCCGGTCTCCTTTCAGACATCATCTACACCTCCAGTCTCATCGAAGACCTCGGACCAGCGGTATTCTGGAATCCAGCGAAGTGGTCCTTCATCCACGCATTCACTCTCTTGACAACCATCCCGCCTTTGTTCGTCAAAATTGCCTTCATCGCACGCGTTGGCTTGGGTCCAGCTTGGACGTCAGCGAAAACAAAAGCCTCCTAAAACACTTACAAGGTGGCGAATAGCATGTGAGCAATCCAGTAATTTGGTGTTGGCGTTCGTTCAAGCTTTCCTAGGAGTTTTGATGGTGCAGAGTTTGAATCTGAGACATATAACCGCTCCCTTTGAGGCACACGGTCAGTCGCAGCTCCGTGCATCCTTAGTCTCCGAGTCGAGTCTACCACGCACAATCTTTTGACTTGATCAACCTTTTCTTAGACATCAGAATCAAGACACTCATTCCGTCCCATTCGTGCCACCAACCCCAGTCATGATCCAATCATTTGTTTCAACCTTTCGTAAACGCAATTTTCACGAATCCCAGCTCCACCACGCCTCCGTCTTATCTCTGTCTGTGGGCCTAAAGATACAAGTCCAGGTGCCATGAAGTAATCAGCGGACCTGCATGTACGGTACGTCAACCAGGTCAAAGGAAGAGTGCCCAGCACAAGGTCATTGCCTTGCCCTAACATCTTCTCGGCAGATTGGACCGAAGGAGGAGCACGCCCTAAACGTCGGATTTGTTGACACCGACAAACAACAGCGGACGAAATGGTTGTGTCGAGCGGGCCTGCAGCGTCAGTGCGGCCTCACGAAAGTCTCATAGAGGAGTGATCCCTGCATCTAATTGATTTACATCTTCACGGCTTGCGCAAGACCCGGACAAATTTACACGGTCGTGCGAATAATTTCCCACAACGACGATCATGGAAAGCTGATCCTCCGAAGAATCTTCACATGCACTTACTGAAGCTTCTCGGCACGACCGACCATAATCTTGCCGTCTTCTAGCTGGGTAAAGGTTGACGACACCGTGATGGTGTACAGCATACTCTTCCCTAAGTAGCCGTTCCCATTAATGCCGCCCCGTTCCGAGAACTCTGAAACCCTACAGAATCCTACGGCTACGGGAAGTCAGGGCAGATTCAAGATATGGCCCTGAGGTACGCACGGAACGACCCATGACTCTTGCGAGCCAGGCTGCAAGAGTATCTGTCACTACCCGCTCGCCGTCACGTCAGACCGTGTTTTCGAACACATTGCATAGTACCAGTCTGTTGAATGCCCATATGCGACAAGTAGAATGCATGGGACCATGGGACCAAATTCGCACCTAACCAATGACACAACATGAGATAATTGGCGTAGGCATCGCTACTGGCATGAAGCTTGGTACAGTCTTGAATGAGGCGGTATTTGGGCTAGCCTCAAGGTCCAGTCAATCCATCTCATCCGCCTCTTGACGTGGAACCTGAAGTAGACAGGACCTCCAGCTCCTCGTCGCTAAATCAGCAAGTCCGTTCGGCGTTGACGGCATTATGACCCGCCACGACTTTATCCTCATGTTGGAAGAAATTGATCACGGACTGCTGCTGGGTACACTCAGTGATACCCAAGGTGACCATATCATTCAATATTCACCCCAGGTACCTGAAACACTCGATCCAGCGTTCTTCGCTATTACAGACATCCACCACCCTCACTTTATTGAATCGGATCCTTAATCCGACCCCACCAACCATGTTCTCAGTCATCTGAAACCTTCATCTTCCTCTTCTTTTGAGCCACTCCCAATCTTCCACCCTCTCCTTTCCCTCGTGTCTTCTCCATCTACCTCTCCAAAATCACGAACACACACGTCTCAACGCTAGTCAAAACCACAATCATAACGACCTTAGCAATCAACAGGTCTGTGGGGAACTTCCCCCTGCCGCTTCCGCCCCAGCTTCCCTGTCTCCAGGCGAGTGCAACGGTCTTCGGCTTATCCTGAGGTGCTTCTAACGGATGTGACGAGCGTGCTAGATGAAGAGCTTGCTTTTATGGTTGCCATAGCCGTGACGACTTGGACTGAGCGTTTGTGTCACCTTTGCCGCCCAGATTGTTGTCAGGAGTGTGTGGAGGACGGGAAGCTTGATTGTGGTAGTTTTCGTGAACATCGTGACTGGGAAGTGGCCCGGTGCTTTCTGTTGTCGCAACCTAGATTCATCGACGGCTCTCTTAATCATCGAGCTTGGTATTGCACCGGACAGGCTCGGGCATCAAGCTCTGGCAGTGGCAACCATTCTGAGATGCCTACAATAAGTTCCACATCGAAAGTCAACTCCGAAATCCTGGTCTCACATTGACTTCTTCCATCAAGAAAAGATTCCTCCCCTGTTTATGTCGTCACTGAGACAAGAGAAGGTGTACCCATCCTCGAATCGCGAGCGAACTTCAATCCGAAAGAGATCTTAGAAGATTAAATGCAAGGGAAGCAAGGGAAAATCGACATGTTGAAGGCAGCGACCAAGGCTTCGACTGCGGTCTTCACATCAAGGATCTAGGAGAAAGCTACGGCGGACCTCCCTTGAGAGAGGCGTTGACAGCTGTATAATGGCATCGAGGGAATGAGATCGGGTTTTCTATGTCTTGAAAATGAAGAAGGGATGGGGCAAGAGAAGGACTGAGGTAGAACTGAGGTATCAGTATCCTGGCTAGCTGAGACCAGATATAACTGGGAACGGGATCAAGCGCAGAACGGGATATCGGAACTATTTCGCGTGCTTGGGGCCATGTCACAAAGAAGCGAGAGAGAGTTGTAAAGCTTGGGTAAGAGGGAAGTGCTCGGAGTTTCGTCCTGCTCTTCAGCGTGGCAAGACAGTTCTGTCAATGTGCTGTCACTACCTGAGGTGTCATATTGTCCATTCTGCCTCACATCCTTCCGGATCAATCATTCCAGAAGCAGGAGTAGATTGATGCTGATGTTGGAACCCCGTTGGTCAGAACGCGTCTCTCGTGTGCAAAACACCGCGGACAGATCTGGGCTGCGGAATGGGCTGTGTTGGTATGTGGATGGAACACGAGAGTTCGAAAGGATAAGGTATAGATCAAGCAGCGCCGCATCGCGGAGAATGGAAAAGCGATCCCAAGTAATTGTTGACAGACTAGAACGATAACTTATTTGTAGTATGGTATGCGCAACCCGAGCAAAATCAAACTTGATGCTGTATCCCACGCCTTCGCTCAGTACGCAACAATGACTTGATGGATTAGAATTTAGTGACCCTTCGAATCACGAACAATCTGCCGAAGGGGTGCTGAATTTTACTACAATTATCAGCAATACTCGCACCAAGCACTACGTAGAAACACCCACGGAGATTCCGCCTCATAGCCACATCAATGGGTCGGAGGTTGATAGTAGCTATTCGCGTGGCCATCTTGAGCAGGCGGAGCACCTGGCGGAGGCGCGCCTGTTTGAAAGCTTTGCTGCTGCGGTGGAGGATATTGACTCTGCGGTTGATAAGTCGTATCCTGATATTGCTGGTCGGCCACCATGGGTACGCTCTCGCCCTTTGCGAGTTTCCTCTTCTGCATCCTCTTGTAGACGAGGAAGGCGATGATGCAGATGATGATGACGACGACGATGATGACGACGATGGCTCCGATGATACCTGGCGATATCTTCTTCTTTGATTTTTTGGAGGTTTTTTTTGTTGCGCGGGCGCTCAGTGGTGATGCGGTCGCGAAGGAGAGGAGGGATAGGACCACGAGGAGAGCTTGGTTCATCATGTTGACGCTGCGGGAAGCTGTTGTGTGCGTGATTGAGAGACTAAACGCGAGGAATGTGGAACGCGGAGGTGAAGAATTTAAGGGAAATGAGAGCGCCTCCATATGGAAAAAAAATCAAGGTATTTGATAGCCCACAGTTGCCGTTGTGTTGCGAGCAGGTGTCAGAGGTTCTGGGGGCCAGTGAATGTGATAGGTCACGCTCAAGGCTGCCTGCATCCACTGTCCACCATTCCGGTATTCTCGTGGCGGAGCACCGTTGGAGAGGAGTCTTCAAGCCTTTGAACAGTGGCGTTGATGAGGGAGAACGACTGGCATTTCGGAGTTCCAGGCTGCGCATAGCCCAATGTGCTGCGCCCGAAGCTTGATGCTTCCTTGCATGGAGGATGAACCATTCGATAATACCTGTTTTTGCAGTATTCAATCACATTCCCACTGCCAGTGGTGGCTGGCTGCTTGCAGGTCGTGTCATCACTCACGGAATCTGTGCAACTTCAGCGCCCTGGAAACAAGGGAGGCATGCATTGTTTGGTCTCTTCCAGGCTCGTGAAGGTGAGCAAACCCCTCCAGATCAAGAGGTCATTCCTGCGCCACGATGATACCTGTTTTACAGGAACCATAACACCAGAATTAAACGACCCTGTGATCATCATGGAAATGCCAACTCGAACGATGGGAAAACTGCCATCCTCGGTGTCTAAACGAGGAAGATAAAGATCTTTGGCTTCGAACCACCAACGCAGCCCCGACGTAGATTATCGTAAGATATTTGAGTATCGTAAGAAGCGACCAGTAATCATCCAAGTGATCGATCTTACCTCGCCAAGCGTAGACCAATTATGCGTTTTATGTCTCTCCCCAATGATCTTTCTTCGCGTCTCAACTGAGACCCTTAGACTTCCCGATCTTCTCTCCTCATGAGGCAGATCATCACTGCCTTGGTTGTGGCGATTGACTGCGTGTCTACAGTAGTTATTCGAAGAGTCCAAGTAACGGCTCTTGGCATTGATAGCTTCGAAGCATCCCAGTTGCTGATAAGTCGAGGTCAAACAGAGTTTGATAAGCCTAGGTTGGTTGGAAGACTGGTTCCGGGCATGGACATTAGCATTAAGTTTGTTGCCATTGCTTGGAGGCATGTCGACTGTTCCGCAGTAGAGATCACCTAGAGGTTCCTTATATCAAAATTAGACGTGTTAGCCAAGTGTAGAAGCACAAAGCTTAAATCGCCAAGAAGACCTTCTCAATACAAACTTCACGTCTTCGCCCAGTCCTCTGGTGATGCTGCCCTTTATCTGTAGGATCGACTTCGGATCGTAACGCCGCTAAAGTCGATTCTTTTATTCCTCTGCACAGCGTTTCGAAGCATCGTGAAGCGCTTCTACAGAGGAAAACAGCAAAACTGTTGATGTGGTGTGATGACCTGTGTGCTGTGCTTGGGAGTGATAGGCTTATACAAAGACCACAGATTGCAATGAAGTGCTGACACCGATCTCACGGGCAGCTATCGCACCGACGAGCCCGGCCCAAGAAAGCGTAGGATCATTCGGCTCTCCAACACAAGGCCAAAGCGTGTCGAAAATCAATGCCACATTGGTCAGACTAGTCGCCTCCTTTTGTTCCGATGGTGCAATCCCCGAGATAAGAGTATCCGATAGGAAATCCCCTTCCACTGCTTTGGGAATGCGTGTACACCAGCAGCTGGGACTGTGGAGTTGTTGGGACGCCTGGTAGATTCATGAGAAGATACGCGTAATCTGATATGCAGGCTGTCAGTTGTCTGCGGCTGGGCGCTGCAATGCACAGTCCGAGAATCAACTTGGATCCCAGAAGTAGGTATCGTGAGGTTTTGGAGATTGGATTCATTGGAATGTGGATCTGGTTGAATGGAGGCAACGGCCACGAAGATATTTTTGTACAATCCGGACCGATTGAAACGATGCCTAGATGACGGTGCCTCTATCTCTCTATCCTCCCAGTACAGACCTCCCTAGTACTAGTGAGAACTTTGAAGGTGTGCAGGTGGGAACGTCTGCATGTCGATGGTCGACGGTCGATGGGCCATTATCATATTTCTGCAATTGTAAGGCGTTCCCACCCTTCATCAACGACCATTTGTCTGAAACAGCGCCCAGGAAGTGGACAAAGCAATGGAGCAGAGAGAGTATGCGCTCTCTACAGAGACGAGCGGATGACCTATACGAGTACGGATAGCAAGACGACGGCAGCAACACGGGACCGGGACTCCAGTTGTGCAGAGACATTGGACTACCTATCACCGTACTTATCTATATACCATGTATATGCTTGCGCCACATTGTCGACCGTTGCTTGATGCGCGTTGATCCCCTGCCCCCAAAACAAGCGTTTGATTTGCTGGAAGCCCAAACAATCCAGGAGCAACTTCATTAAACTCGCTCCACACACATCAACAGAGTGCAAACCTGACCACACCAAAACACGCTGCGCCCGGGACTCTACCAAATCGCGAGACAGGGAGACCACTAGCCAGCAAACATCCTCCGTCTCCACGTCTTCTAGCCTTCTAGAAATCGCTGAAAACAAGCATCGGCCGGTGTGCATGGTGGCGCTATCCCTTAACATCAACATCCCAGGTCGTCATTCTCCAGGGTACCCGTG
Source organism: Venturia effusa (assembly GCA_007735645.1). NCBI lineage: Eukaryota > Fungi > Ascomycota > Dothideomycetes > Venturiales > Venturiaceae > Venturia > Venturia effusa. The sequence continues at coordinate 1,112,679 of CP042188.1, read as the reverse complement.
GCCTACAGATAGATTTCCCGGCTCTCGAGCAGAATCATCAACTCCATCCACTGTCTCTTCCGGTCACGCTACCACACCAATTGTTTTCCCTCCGCTTCCTCACCACCGCCAACCTGACATCGAGAGTGCAAACCGTGCCGGCCATGGCACCCTCGTGAGTTTCTCGGCCAGGCCACTTCGCACTCTGGCAAACTTCCTACTGACCTGTCCGCTGCAGCATTACCGATACATGGCGAACCTTCTGGCACTCCATGACCTCCAATGACCGTCACGCGTCGCACGACTCGCCCTACCGATCTGGTAAACACGTCCCTCTCCCTCAGAGCCGTCATACTCCTCTTACCTCCGTGGCTACGTCCGCCATTGAATCCCGCCACGATGTGACCGAAATGGCCCAGCACCCAACCGGCCCAATCAATGGCTTTGTATCTCCTGTACGGGCCATGTCGCCAAATTCTCCCTACTCCCCGGGCATGCGCTCTGAACTCCGACGACAGTCCAAAGATCCTGGCTCCGCTCGCAGCTCGGTGGACAAACAGCCAGTTACCGAAATACAAATGCAGAGCTTCAGCGATGGGCTACCGCCTCCACCGCCTGTTACACACTCATGGAAGCGAATCGACCGCTGGGCGGCTGAAAATTATGAAGAGCTTCGTGACAACCTCTGCGAAGGTGCAACATCCAACGACATCAACGATCTGGAACACCAGCTCGACTGCACACTGCCCATTGAGGTACGAGAATCAATAGGAGTTCACGATGGGCAAGAACACGGAGGTCGTCCGACGGGAATCATCTTTGGCTGCATGTTGCTCGACTGTGAAGAGATTGTCGAGGAATGGAAAAACTGGCGTCGTGTGAACGAGGAATATTTGGCAGGTCGCCCCGACACTTTTCAGACCCCTCAAATTCCCGTCAAAGCATTTGCTGGACCATCATCCTCAACAAGCACCATTATCCCAGAATCTACGAAGCAAACCAACAACCCGCTATGGCGCAATGATCTTCTGGAAAAGCAGCAATCGCAACCACCCAACGCCGTCCAAAAGGCATACGCGCACCCGGCTTGGATTCCTCTAGCTCGCGATTGGGGAGGAAACCTGATTGCTGTTGATCTTGCACCAGGTCCAGCTGGCACATGGGGTCAGATCATCATCTATGGCCGCGACTATGACACTAAATTCGTTATTGCGCGCTCATGGGCCTCATTCCTTGCAACTGTTGCCGATGACTTGAGCAGCGGCGATAAGGTTATCATTGAGGAGGAGAGCGGCGATCTCAAATTCAAGTGTTTCAAGGATCACGATCCACCCTATCTGGAGATTCTGAGATGGAGGTGCGACCAGAAATACGGTCGAAGACCTTCGAGCATGTCAGCAATGTCGAAAAAACGTGGCAGCGGCTTGAAAATCAACGCAAGCGTGGGGGGATTCGACAAAGATGCTTCTCCGTATGGTAGCCCCACCTCAGCTCCATCGGAACGTGGCAGATCACCTCAGCGATTTGTCGGAAACGCAGGGAAAGCGCCAGCCGCAGCAAGCCCTCTTCGCCCCATGGTATCAAGCCCACTTGCTCGAGTTGCGGAGGAAGGACCAAAGCCACTAAATCTTCACACCGATACTGAAGACCTGAGCAAGACGACGTCTCGCTCGGCCGGCACGGACAGACTCGTGTCCGTCGAGTCACCGAGACTGAGTGGAGACTCTGGTCCAGGAACGCCAGTACTTTCAGACTCCACGAACCAACGCAAGGTACCTGAGACTGCGAATGGGAAGGCCAATGGTCCCAAAATGGCTGACAGTGGATTCGGAGAAATGAAGACGGTCGAGATATAGACAAAGTCGCTGGCTTCACCAAGCTCTTGCGTAAACCTGAACGCGAAAACGAATAGTCGCTCTTCCTTTCAGCATTGTCCGGCGTTTATATCCAAGTGACTCCTGGTGGATGGGGAACATCATGCTAATGTCGTGTTCATATGTATATTTCCAAGGCAATTAGCCTTGCACGTTGTTCGAGAGTCATGGCGGTTAGCACTACTAGTGGATGCATGATTGCTCCAACGAGTTTGCAAAATACGGCTCAGGAGTTTTTGTGGCTGAAATGTTCATTTCTCACACAGATGCGAATCGGTATGGGCCAAGGTGGTCCCGCATCCTTAGCTTACGGATGGTTTTCTGGGCTTGCTGACAGACGTGCTGAATTCTGTACAAACATTGTGGTTACTCGGGTCAGTGTACGATTAGACTTTACAGATTTGGATCGTAGCAGAATCAGTGATTGTGTTCAGCCCACAGACCAATTCATATTGTTCACATTGTCTTCTGCGACCCAAGTGCTTCGCCAATGGAAAGTGGATTGCAAAAGCCTCGAATCAGGGACACTGTCTCTCTCTCCATGTATCACGTGCACGAGTCCATGAACCTTGATGAGCCTCGCAGCTCCAGCGTGCTGCGTGCATCATGGCATGCACATATACTTGAGAATGAAAGCGAAGGAATGACTTTGCTATGCCGCATTCGCCGACGATAGCGTCCCCACAACTCTCCTGCGCTCCCCTAGCTGAGAAGAACAACAATGTCTCGGTTCACTGACACAAATCGAGGCCTGGGAAGTGGAAGAGGAGGATATGGGCAAGGAGCTCAGAACTCTTACTCTAATGGATACGGCAATTCCGGGATAAATCCATACGCCGACGATACATACGGGCCACGCTCGTCGGCAAGAGACCCAGCATCTCCCGTCGAACTCAACAACGGACCTCCAATACCAGGTCGAGCTCGCGATCGAAGACAAGGCGGGTACGGACAACCCCTACCACCGATTGGAGGATCCTTTCCAAGATCGAGGGATAATCTTATCGAAGAGGAGCGAGCACATGTGAACCGTCCTACAAGTCTCGAGCGCGCCAGCGGGAAAAGAAGAAGTGATGGCACACCTTGGAGTCAACGAAGTCCAACGCGCAAGCAACACACTGGCAACGGATCCACCCAGATTGAGCAGGTGATTCTTGGCATACAAAGAGAATGGGAGTTCATGACGGACGAGAAATGTGTTCCTGTAGAGATTGCGCTGAAGCTCATGGATGGGAGTACTCTGGGTCTTCAGGACCGATATGAACAATTTAAGGATGTACACGAGCAATTACAAACAGCGTTGAAGGCAATTGTGAATGAGCATCATCAGGGGTTCAACAGTTCTATCGGTACTTTCCATAGTATTCAGCTGAGTATAAAGTCTAGTCAGGATAGGCTGAGAGGACTGAGAGACTCCCTGGTGCAAGCAAAGACGAGCCTGGCAACGACGAAGCCGGAGCTGAAAGGGCTGGCGACAAGCAGTCAGGACTATGATGATATGTTGAAGGTTTTGGGCTCGATGTGCGTTGTGCATATGATCAAGTGGGGGTTCTATGCTAACTCATGGCACAGAGAACATCTACAAGGTATACCTGAGAAGTTGGAGGCCCGCATTTCGGAGAAGCGTTTTCTGAGCGCAGTCGAGTTACTGCAGGATGCGCTGAAAACCATGCGAAACCATGACATGGACGAAATCGGCGCATTGAGTGATCTACGAGTGTACCTTAGCAACCAAGAACATGTATGTCCATTGCCTTTAATGCATGCTCCTATTTTGACGCGAAAGTACCTGACACTTGTAATAGTCCCTAACAGACATCCTTGTGGAGGAGCTTCATAATCACCTGTACTTAAAATCACCTTATTGCGAGCACAGATGGAAAGCGTACGCTCCTCAGCACCTGAAAGCCAACGGAGTGGATGCGAAAGAGCCTGTGATTGGTGTAAAAGGGAGGCCACTATTCTACTTCTTGGACAAGGTGGATACATCGATTCCCATGCAGGACGATCCAAACCGGAATCCTGAGGCAGATACGTTCATGTATATCCAGTTGCTGGTGGAATCGCTAAACGGTCTTGGACGACTTGATGTTGCCGTCAACACTATTACAGAACGTTTGCCAACGGAGATGTTCAAAGTCGTAGACAAATGCAGCAATGAGGCTGACCAGAGGCATCCAAGTACTCTGCGGGGCAGCAAAAATGGTCGAGACGTGCTTGATGGCACGACAAGCGCCAGGAGCATTGTCTTAAATGACCTGCTTGGAGCACTTTATGCTCGATTTGAAGCCATTGCCGAGGGCCATCGGGTGGTACACGAAGTCATCAGTGGTATCTTGAAGCGCGAAGGACTGCGGACTTCTTCATCGTTGACGGGAGGGTTTCGAGAGCTATGGAAGCTCTATCAGAGTGAAATCAAATCACTGCTCCACGACTATCTGGCTGCTGATGGAAACCTGGCATTCGGCCGTGGCCAAGCCAATGACCGTGGAATTGGCATTTTCTCCCGTCAGCCGCGAGACAAGACGAAAAAAATGTTCAAACTTACAGACATGGATAAAAAATCTTCAGATCTCACGGTCGAGCGAGAAGATCTCGAAGGGATTCTCAAGTCTTCCGTGCCTGGCCTTGTATCAGAACCGAAAAGAACCGAAGCCACAATTCAGGAGACCAGTAATGCTGCCATTGACGGCAGTGCCACTGGCCATAAACTCCTTGTTGAGCCTAGCGTTTTTAATATGGGTATATTGCTTCCTCCGTCGTTAGCCTTTCTTCAACGACTCAAAGAGGTCGTGCCTCAGACATCAGAGATTGCTCTGAGCACATTGACCTCTTTTCTCGACGACTTCCTCATCAATGTCTTCCTACCACAGCTCGAAGAAACGCTCGCTGAACTTTGTGCTCAAACTTTCGCTCAGAACGATGCTTTTCAACAAGATTCGCAGTGGGCCAGTCATTCAAAAAAACCCATTTTCAAGGGCACCCACACATTCTTCACTCTCATCACAGCATTCTGTCGAATGCTTGATAATCTACCCCATGACCAAGCATTCACTCATTTGATCATCAATCAAATGATGGCATACTACGAGAAATGCCATATTTGGCTTCAAACCACAATCGCACGTCCTCACCCACACCCAGTAAGCGGGAAGATGGTGAAGATGTCTGCGGCGTTGATGGAAGACGGTCCAATCAAGGATGTAGTCATTGGCCTCACCCACGCAGACGATGAAGGAAAAGAAACATTAATCGAACAGGAAACGGATCTCCTCATCAACTCAGTCTCAGAGCTCCCCATCGAAGAAGTCGATCTCATCGTTGACAGGCGAAACATCGCTCTACTATGTTCTCTTGCGACAAGCATGAGGTGGCTTGGTGTCAAGATCAAGGGCATGCGACACATTTCGAATCTAGCGGTCGACTCGAGCAGAAGGGAAAGTAACGTCAAGAATCAGAGGAGATGGACTTTGATTGGGAACGCGGACAAAGGCGTTGAAGACGGACGGGTGTACTTGCCTTTGAGTAGTGAGAGTGCAGTCGAGTTTGATGGGGTTGTGGAGAGTTTTGGACAACTCGCAGAAAGCGTGGTTCGAATACTGCATGTGGAGATCAGGAACCACGTCACCTTCTACCTTGGCCAAAGCATGAAAAGGAGCTTCCTATTACCAAACGAGGTCTACGAACCGGACGAGCAAGTCCTCAAGCTCAACGCCGATCTTGTGGCCTTTGACGAAGAGCTGGCGGAGCATCTTCTCCCTTCGCAGCAGCGGTATGTTTCCCAATTGCCTCTCACCTTGTAAGAATCCATACTGACTCACTTCCGCAACAGATTCATAACCTCTCACCTCGCAATCCACCACGACAAGACCCTCCTCTCCCTCTTCCCCACCATACCCTCGCTCAACTTCCACGGCTACAAACACCTCCAACTCTCCATCACCGTCCTACAACAGAACCTCAAGAACATCGACAACTCACAGGCCTCCCTTTCCCGATCCGACAACTACCTCAAATTCTTCGAACTCGGGCCCGAGGAACTGATCAGGAAAGCCAAGGAAGCTACGGAAGGAGGCACGGCGTTCGGTTATACTTTTGAACAGGGAAAGAAGATTATCGATTTGTTTTATAGTGAAGCTGAGGAGAGTAGTAAGCGCGAGGTGTCCGTGCAGGCGAGGAGGAGTAGGGAGGCGAGGGTTTTGGAGTTGAATGAGTGGTTGTACTGATTGTATCTAACTAGGGAAGTCACTTGATTTGGAATCTCTTTCGGTGAACTTGAGCGTTTGGGTATTCTGGAGTCTTACTCTTAATGCTTGGAGCAAAGGTATGGAGGGGAGGGCAGGCTTTCTGTGTTTTGCCAAAGTGATTGAGAGCGCAGGTAGTTTCATGCATATACGAAAGGCAATGACGAGTATCGGTTCGGTTTGATGCTGCGTGCCTGTTGACCATCCCACACATGACCTAAACATCCCCAAATCCCCAAACGAAACCGATTCCACACCTAGATGGTCAATAAACTCAATACGCAACATCCATTCCATCGCCTCGATTTCAAAAGACATTAAAGTTGACTATTGCAACCTATCAATGTCGCAAAGCACACTCAAGCGCAATAGGAGATGGAAACATGGCAATTGCGCTCTAGACTTGTTAGTTACCACTACGTCACCCCATGGTTCGCAATCAGTACGTGAATGCACGTTGCGACGGAGTCCACGCCGCAGATTCCAACAATCGGTGGCAGAGTGTTCCACCATGACGGAGACAACCTAAGGAACATCGAGACTATCCCATCCGAGTAGACACGAAAAGTGCGAGTGCCAAGGACAGGATTACATTATCCACAACAATGCTCGAAAAGCGATCAAGAGCTGCTCTTTGTAAAAGCAATGCCTCCTCTCATTATCAGGGTGCGAGACCTGTCTCTCGCGTCTAGGAATACTGTACATATCCGCTTTCCAGACCATTCATGATTGACCCGTCTAGCGCAGAAAAATCGACCGGTGTACAGCTCGCTATCGTATACACGACCCCTTTATCCCATACCGAAGCAATGCAACCACAAAACGCCTGTCCAGCTCCCCAGAAAGGATTCGCAATTATGACTTCGGGTAACGACACGTCAAGTACCGGATCGCCAAATCTAAGGAGGTCCTCGTCCCGACCCTCGGCTATCCCAATGACCAGCCGATGCACTTTGTCGTGGATCCTGCCATTGCGGTGGTGGCAATTGGATCGATCTGCCACCCCATCTATTATGAACACCAGGCGCATGCGGACTGGATAATTGGGGCTGGTTCCTTGCAGGAAAAAATTCAGCCGGAGCTTGAGGCGTGTAAGAACCAGTCCCATATTCCATGGACATCCTGTTATCATGCGGCCCAGGGGAGAAATAAGCCTGGTTTAGCTGAGTGTGAGGATTCCACATGGACCCCATGGGTCTCTGGTGATGGTACGGCAGAGGAGAAGAATGAGCCAGACCGTGACGACGAGCAGAACCGGGACCCCTAAAGTGCAATCAAAAGTGTTAACATCTGATGCACATACGAATCCTGTTCAAAACTCTATTTGCCATACGTGAAGGTTCCAAAAGTGCCATTTCCGCCGCCAGGAGTCATCGATTGCTGCCCTTGGAACACATTTGTGCCTGAACCCGGGCCCGGAGTAGATGCAAGGCCCGCGGAGTGTGTCGTCGGGGTGCTTGGGCCATACTGGTTTCCGTTTTGACCGCCTGTCGCAGCTGCGTGCCCTTGGGCTGCAAGAACGGCTGCTTGCGTTGCTGTTGAAGCTGGTAGTCCAACACCTGTAAGACCCCACATCTGTCCATTTAGCTCTTCGGGCAGGTTGCCATCAAAGAACTTGTCCCTCATGTGCCAAAAGATAGAGCCTGTCAGCCAAGCATCTGATGCTGCCTGATGTTGATTTCCTATTCTCTGGCAGCCAAGTTGGTCAGCAAGATCTTGTAGACCCGCTCGATTGCCCAATTCATTTATCATTCTTGTGGCCTCGACGTTGAGCGTGCCGCGGCGTAACATAAGCTGCGAATGTTTTAGAAGGTATTTGACGTCCCAGATATTAGGAAAGAGGATCCGGATGATCTCCCTGTAGCCTTCCTCGTCCTTTGGCAGTGGTTTGTTCCATATGACCTTTGCTAGATAGCCAAAATCATAGCCTGAATGAAATGATATCCAGTGGACAGTGTCAGAGTATATCAACCCTGATGTGACCAAGAGGGCGCCGAATTGCCTGATATCAACGCCACGAGTCGTATGAGCATCGAAATCCGATCCAGCTTTCTTTAGCAGAGTGAGGGACTCTTCGTTGTACATGTCTTCTTCGGGCGAAAATTTGAAATTGAAGCTCCAGGAACAAGGGCATATGTTGACGTTGCTTGCATATTTACCCAACTTGACATCGCGGAGGGCGGTTGTTGGCACCTCTTTCCCCTCAACATTGAACAAGGTTATGCCGAGTTGTATGATTTTTAGGAGATCTACGTTGGCTCGGAGGGTCTGGTAGTGATAGCTGGCTTTTGTGACAAAGTCGCCAATCGGACGGGCGACGATTCCTGGGAATTCAGTATCCTGTTCTGTTAGCTATGGACCGTAATTGGCGAGTAGCGAGCAACTCAACACACCATGCTGATGTACGGGTATTTATCAACCAGTTGACGCAGAACGACGAACTCTTGATTGAGATTGCTCTGCCAGACCTCCCGGACTCTCGGATTCGTTGTCCTCGTGGCATAGGCGCCAGGGTTTGCAGCTTCCTGAGCTTGTTGCTGGAGAGCAGCACCTCGAGCGAAATTCAGCTGTGCTTCTCTACTTGCCAGTCCCGTCTCACCGCCGCCACCTCCCCCCAGGCTGCTGGCAGCGTTAAACATGGGCACGCCTCCATTGCCAGTCTGAGGCCCGAATATGTTCATTCCATTTATGCCAGTTGCGGCGAAGGATGGGTGACCTCCGCCGAGATTATGTTGGGCGGTAGGATGTTGAAGATGCGCGGGCTGAGATATCGAGGGCTGGGTGAAGCCGGCGAAGGGATTCGACGTGTTGTGAGGTGGGTACCGTGTATTCGGCATGTTGGTGGTGGTGGTGATTATCGCTGGTCACGACTTCATAGATGGTTTCGAGCAATTCGATAAGATGCTGAGCTGTTGATAATTCCTTGGCGATCTCTCCGGAGACTCTTGAGCAGGCAGCAGCTCTTTTGTCGATCCTCCAGCGAGGTTTGTGTTGTATGGTTGTATGGTTTGCGAAACTCTGTTAGGCTGTGTGTACCTCCTAGTGGTAGAGCAACGGACACTGGCGTCTGCCAAGCTATGTGAAGTCGTTACTCCCGCATCATCACGACCGAACACCGAAGCCACCATTTGGACTAAACTCAAACATCTTCACTCCTTCGGCAACTCGCTATTGCACCCTCATATCCTGGTAAGATACTACATGCTCATTCAAGCTTGCTACGGCTGGCTAATACGACTTTCCAGCTCGCAATGGCTCCTCCGAACATCACCGGCTTCGACCCCAAAAAGCTCGCTGCTGCGTCAGGCTCTCCAGCGAATGACCCATGGAAGAGACTGTTCGTATATATGTCTCCTAATCATCTGGTGTCACCATACTGACTACCAGCTATAGAGAAGCGTGGCGATATTCCGGTCCTTTCTCCCGAGCAGCACGATTCAAGGGCTCCTTCCCAGGCTTTGGCATTGGTCTCGGAGCATTTGCAATTTACTGGGCAGTCGACACATTCGTCTTACCGAAAGAAGATCACCATGGTGAAGAGCACCACTGAAAGGTTTTTGGCTGGCATGGAAGACCGCGTTTTGGCGTTCTGGGGAGGAGTATCGCGACAGTATATGGCTCACATACGTTCTGTATATACGCCTGAGCTATGAAGTATGGAACGATCTTCTCCTGACGGTTGCGCCGCGTTGCGGACAATATATTAATGGTTTGAGCAAAAGCATCCGGACGCCATGTACCTTTGAGCGAAGTCCCTTATTTAACGGCGAATATTGAGCAAACCGTATGAGGATGGTTCTTCACCTCCCTCATAGGGCTTTGTTACCTGCTAGAAACGCGCGTTTCCAAGAGTCAAACTGCTCTGTCTTTGGGTGTGATGTCCAAGCAGGGTAATCTAGGCAGGCCAAGTATCGCATTCGTACTTGAGTTGATGTTTGGTCCACCAAATCGAAGTAACACCAGATTATGTAGCTGTCTGTTAGCATCGTGATAAGCCGACTTGAAATTGGCCTTTTTATCTTGCTGCTGCGCCAGCGTGATGTCGTCCATTGTGAGGGCAAGAATCCGACGTGATACGCAGTCTCTCTCCAGCTTTCTGCTGTTTGGCAGGAGAAAAAAGCATTCTGAAGGAGAGATTATGATGATAGACTCGGTCCAAAGAAGGATCATGGTGTGACAATTGAAGCCGAACTGCTGAGCACAGCAACCCCCACGCTTTGTTGGCAGATGCAGCGAGATCGTCGTCCGTGTGAACTTCACGCTCCTACCTACGAAAATCGATGCAGAGCTTCAACACCAACCGTGCTGCCAACACCCAAACACTTTGCCATCTGCCAGTATTTTCGATTGCAGCATGTTAATAGGCTTTCACCGCTCAAATCAAGATGCCTAGGGTCGTGCCCCCGATTGACGGCAAGACCAACAACCTTTCATCTTCCCTAATAGAATCGACTGCTGGATTCACCGCTGGAATTGTAGCCACTTTGGTCGTCCACCCGTTTGACATTCTCAAGACCCGTCTGCAACGTCTGTCCCCTTCTCATTCACGTTCTGATTGAGAACCATATTCTGACAAGCTTCACAGTGGAGACGGGGAAATCGCAATGGGGCAATTCATCCCGCATTTTGCGTCAAATTGTGCGTGAGGAAGGCAGCTATGGAGCTCTTTACAGAGGCATTGGACCGAACATGGTTGGCAATTCCGTCAGTTGGGCTCTCTACTTTTTATGGTACGAGCCGGTCACTTACGATAATGCTCCACCATCTGACAGTCGACAGGTATGGCAATTTGAAAGACGTGATCCAGTCATATCGAGGACAGGGCAAGAGACTAAATGCAGGAGACTATTTCCTCGCCTCTGGTACTTCAGGTGAGCACATTCCCTGGTGAAACTGTTACGCTCGTGTTAACGGTCATAGGCATCCTCACTGCTGTCTGTACCAACCCGATATGGGTAATCAAGACTCGCATGCTTTCAACCGGTCGCAATGCTCCCGGAGCATACAGGAGCATGTCCCATGGTGTCAAGGAGATTATGCGGACGGAGGGTCCGAGAGGCTTTTGGAGAGGTCTTGTCCCGTCCCTCTTCGGTATTTCTCATGGAGCAGTGCAATTCGCCGCCTATGAACAATTAAAGAATCGAAGAAGCTCGCAACGCAGCGAGAGTCCTGGAATGAGTAAAGAGCTAAGCAACTGGGACTACTTGGCCCTAAGCGCCGTTTCCAAGATGTTCGCTGGAAGCATTACTTACCCGTATCAGGTTCTCAGGGTACGCCTGCAGACTTACGGTGCTGAGCGGACCTATAGTGGAGTTTTAGATGCCGTGGCTCAGATTTGGAAGAAGGAAGGATTGAGCGGATTCTATAAAGGGTGCGTTTTCACCTTCCCACGGTTGCAAAACCATACAATTCGCAGAGTGCACATTATCTGACCTTGCCATTCAGCCTCGCGCCGAACATCGTTCGTGTGCTCCCGTCAACTTGTGTGACGTTCTTGGTTTATGAGAACACGAAGCATTATCTACCAAAGATGTGGGATGCAGAACTTTTGTCTGGCGCAGAATGATTCGGATTCTTTTCACGCCGCGAACGGTCGCGATCATAACGGGCCCCAGAAGCAGCAATGTCACATGCGGTCATAACCATCATTGGCAACCCCAAAAATTGCCGGCGTGCTGGGCCCCGCCGAATCTTGGACCCTGGGAAGAGTTTGGTACCAAATCAGCTTTAATGTCTCCGCAATATGCACTTGCATCGTCTGACATCGCTCCGCGACGGTCGATCGTTCGAGAGCTGAGCGCTTTAAGTCGACTGCAGTGTCGTTCACCAACGCCACAACTTCGAGGCCGCATCACAATGGTGTTGACCAGAGCTTTTCGAAGAATTCTGTTCACCAAAGATCAAGAGAACGACAACAATACACGTGAGCCACCTCAGCCTAACGAGCGGGAGCCTGTCACCCGGAGCTCATCGCTTACACGACGACGGTGGTGGCTCAACAGAAGCAGCTCGCGCAAAGGGCCTCATATCTCGGAACCCTTCGACCCATTCCCAGTACTCGCAGCTAATGCCCAGGACTTCGATTCCCGAATCACTTCGACGTCACTAAGTCAGATATTGTTATGGTACATGTACTACGACGTGGTGCAGGTGCCGGAGAGGAATTCGAAATGGTTCCAGGACTTGCCAAGAGAAAGCATGGTGGGGTGGATCGGGCTTGGAATGGAGCTCAAGCGGACGAACAGCTTCCCAACCAAGAAGTTGAAGCTTGCTTGCGACAAGTTGAAAATCGATGCTAGACAAGTGGTCGCGCGTTTGGTCAGACTAAGCGACAGAACCAGCATGCTACACTCATCATTAGATACAAAGACAACATACGCCACACAATTCGAGGAGCTCACTTCTGACTTGGAGTTGGTCGAGTCTTTGCGCCCTAACCCTCAAACTGATGCCGGACAATGGAAACTAGAGATCAAGAAGTGCATCCAAGACTATATGCAAGTGGTGTATCTCAAGGTTCTTAACATCGGCCAATTTGAACTCGAACCTGCAATAACCAGAAAGGAGACCCGTCGCCGGAACGATGTTCGAAAGCGGTTGGACCAAGTGTGCAATGCGCCACGACATCCCCCCAAGGATTTCTATGATGAAGCTCAGGAAATGCTTGGCGGAAATTGGGGTATCCTTCCGACCTGTCAGAGAATTTCCACTAGCATGTCAGTGCTAGCTTTGAGTGATGGTGGTCTACGGAGCAAATCTCCGAATGGCAGCGAGAGAGGTGGAATCCCAGGCCGTGGCAACCAACTTGACCAAAGCGATACACGGCGGCGCTCGGCACCTGATCTAAACGACCTTGAATGTATACTCAACCAGATGAGAGTCCAATCCTCGCGTTTTGCTGAAGAGCTCAGACAAATACGACTTCAGCAGGGACCAACCTCTGCAATACAGAGGGCAGACTCATTGAATCCAAGCTCAAATCCAGCCATTTTCCAACATAAGGCAGCACGTAATCTAGACTTGGACATCAATCATGGAGGTCATCCAGTCAGCGATAGGAATGGCACCTGCTTTTCTCATCAGCCAGATGCGATTGGAACTGCCACTACGGATCCATACGAGTCTCACCACAACCGAATGGAAAGCAACTTCACCCAGTGGCTACAGAACGAACGACCTCGGACTTCTCATACACATCAGAGCCATACCTATTTTTCAGAAGACCCTTCCTCGCATTCCTTGGCCCGTCATGGGCAGCTCTATTCCCAGAGTCCCATTACTTCTGACTCCGTCGGAGAATCTTCAAGACAACAGCACGACGCCACCAAAGATCTCGACAATGAGCCAGACTGTCTTCGCGGCCAAGCTTCGAATGCGCTGCACGACCGTCTATCTCAATTTCAGAACACGTGGCTCGTAGATGGACCGTCCTTCGTCCCAAAAACCTTGGCATCACGGGAATCAATTGCGGCAGTGTCTGTGAGTGATGACCCGAATTGGTCGGCGAATGATCCACCGACGCCCACAGAGGAGTCTTCATTATTCATGACACCACCATCATCACCAACATTGTCTATGCTGAGCATGCCATGGTGGAAAACACCTGGAGCATGGCCTCCTGCCAGCGAGGCAGAGCGATCGCATCTTGGCTCACCTCTGCGCACAACGAGCTCGTCGGCAAGCATTTCCGATTCAATTGGAGTTCCCTCTCGAGCTACTGTGGCTGGATATTCAGACATTACAGATCCTGGTCAAATGGCGGAGGCGATAAGGGTTCGAACAAGAAGGGCCATGGCTACCATGGTGGATCTCAGTTATCTACCGAGCCGATGCTCTCGATCGCCTGAGAGACACCGCGACGCTGAGTTGAATGAGAACGAGGGACCGGACCTGTCCGAAGCAATGAAGGGGGTGTACGACGAACCCTGAGTCCTCTTGGCAGGGGTTGACAATGAGCAGGGAGTATCAGCGTATATATCATAAGTAGACGCGTCCACGGCGTCAGTCTATGGATTGAATGAGCAATGTAGATGTGGCTAGTGATAGTAAGCTCTCTTAGTTAATTATTTTGCGGATATCGAGATTCAGTACCCTATAGGGTCGAAGTCAAATGGATAATCTGAAATGTAGAATTGTAGTTACCAGTGCTGTTTCACACGTTGGCACCTTTCTTCTGATATCGAGATTCAAGATGTAAAGCAAAGAATCATAAAATGCTGTTGATGTCCTGTACGTGGTGTTCGAGAACAAGGCTGAGTATTTCGTGCTGATGATGGTCGAAAGTCCGGCCTAGCACGTCGAGAGTCCAGAATTGACAACTTTGGGCCGCAATTCGAATAATCTCCATGACCACTCAGCAACCACATCGCTTCTAGAATGGCCAATCCGATATGCTGGCGGACGCCGATAGGCGTTTCCAAATGCTTAAGGGTGAGGGAAATGCCATTGCGATTGCAAAGCGTCACTGACTCTCTTTCAGACATCGCAACCCTCCTCTACACGATTATTACCACGGCCGATTTGGACACCGGAACTTTCACAGCGCAAAAGCTTCGCATCACATAAGTCTATACCGAAAGGAGCCAGCACATTGGCAGCTTTCACCCAGCCATACGCCGAGAGAAGGGCAAGGGAGCTGGCTGAAGATCAAGCGAGGAAGGAATACAACCTCGAGAACATGAGTGACGAAGAGAAAGCCTCGATGCCGGAGTCAGTCTTTCTGTTTCCCGCATCTATAGCTTTGGCAATCTGATGTACAATAGACAATATCAGCACCTCCTCGCCCTCGATCCCGCCACAAGGGAGATAATCTACAACACGCGCCTCCCACGCTCCGTTCAAGCAGTCTACATGGCTCCTCTGCGCCGGACACCTCAATTAGGCCTCGCGGTATGCGACCTGCAAATGCGCTCCTACTCCGTTCGTAACCTCGAGTTCTTCGCCGACTTCGCCATGCGCGCTGCCTACTACCTTGGCCTGCCTGCCCGGGGGCCCGTACCCCTTCCACGCATGACAGAGAGCTGGACGGTCCCACGGTCCAACTTCATATACAAAAAGTCGCAGGAAAATTTCAGGAGGATCACGTTGAGGAGGATGATACAGATCCAAGATGGGGATCCGGAAGTGGTACAGTGCTGGCTGGGCTACCTGGAGAAAAGAGCATATCACGGCATCGGTATGAAAGCCAATGTGTGGGAGTTTGAAGAGTTGGATGTGGCGAAGAGGATGGACGCGAAGGCGGACAAGGCCAACCAGGCGCTGGAAGAGCATTGGAGTAATTTTGGGATGAGGGCGGATGCGGCGACTGAGGAGAACATGAAGAGGATTTTTGGGGATGGGGCGTTTAGTCAGAGGCCACGGCCTATGGAGGATTACATTCGGGATCCGATTGAGATCAGAAGGAACAAGGAGTAGATGCATATCGTAAGAGCGGGATTTGTACATATATGGCAGTGAAGAGTCTCTGGAGCACGCACTTTCATCTCCGTGCCATGCAAGATATCTATGAGGAATCACGGTATCGATTTCCGAAAGGCTGAAGCATAAAGCAACTTCCATGTTTGGCAGACAGTTAGTTGAGGCATACGTATATCGATTCGGCAGTATCACTTCATCGCAAATGCGCCGCTGGGGACAAGATGAATATGTTGGCCAACTTAGGGGGCCCTTGCCAAGCCGCACTGGCTACAGTACCGCCACCCCCTTCCCCATGTCTTCCATTGACTCTGCTGTTGACGATATCAGCAGGTATTGTCCGCGACTAAGCTTCTGGTTGCCACCCACTCCTAACAATTGTCTCCCGCCTTGTCGCTTTCGGCGTCGAAATTCGTACACACGCACCAGGGTAGGTGCTTGGAAGGGTCGGTGTGGTAATCGAGTAGACTGTCAACCGTATCAGCGGGAATCATTCGCGATTACCTACACCTCGCGAGGTCCGCTACTCACGCAACAGATTTGTACGTATACAGTGGTGACCCGAGCGACGCCCAGTCGTGACATTCTTTGTTACAAGCAAACTCGTGATTTAGATTGAGACAAAACTCCTCATCTACTTTTCCCTTTTTCAATCGGGCACAAGCTGGCCAACCCCCATCCTTGCAAAACCTGACCCCACTGTTGCAGCATCTGTATCCGTAGTGCCAGGCGGCCAACGTCGTGGAAGGTAGTAGAAGTGCAATGACTGATACCAGGAGTAAGGATCTCATAGTCTCGACTGGCGAAAGCGTGGGATAAAGACAAATTTTTCGAAAGTAGGATTGGTGTTGTGGAGTAGGTACGTGTGGGCTGCGGGTAATGGGACAAGAATTATCAGAGGGGCGACAATCTGCCCGTCCCGTCGATCTGTTGTATATATGTTATCGAGGGCCCGGCATTCTGTCCTTGTACCCATGCGTTTTGCTTAAACATGATCTAATTTCTTCGCGTGATTATCCGGCCAGATGAACCTTGGACGTAGAGGATCTGCCGTAATAAGACCGTACTTTCCTTACTATGTGGAGGGAGTTCGCGACCAACCAGATTGTAGGTAGGTAGGAGATGTGTACTAGGTTTGTTTATTGAATGATACCGATGCTAGTACGGCCTACCTTTGGCACACTAAATATACCGAGCTCCCCCTCCCCCTTTTTTGGGCAGGTTGCCTTGTACTTATGAGATTACAGTACTGCCCGTCAGTACGTGGATACTTAGCACGGAATCTAATTCGTTGAAAGTAGGTTTCACGGGGTTTCTGCCGGCGATGAGTAAGCTCCGATAGTGTATTACTCTATATACACAATTTTGATAGAAGATAATGGTGACCTAAGACAAGGTAGAACTCGATGTTATTATGAATATCAGATTGTATACGGATCAGCGGGATACTCTGATTATACTAGTAATACCTTTGATAGCTTTAGCAGCCTCCAGGCTAATTAAAGTCTGCAAATCGATGCGACTGGAAGCTGAAAATCTATTTGTGAGTGGTGATAAGTTATATAGGAAGCTGACAAGTCTCGCGATTATTACGTATACGTAACAGTAGTAAGTGGGCGACGAGTGTGTAGGTCGTGCTTGCAAAACCCCTGTTATCTCCACTATATGAATATATATGCCGTGCCAAGTGTCCACGTACTTTACAGGCAGCACTGTGCTGATTCTTTTGTGTAGAGGTTGGTGACCCATGCTGGGCAAGGTTTTGCTTATCAAGGGAGACCACCACCCTAAATTTGAAGCCAACTCACCCCCATCTTACCAAGCATGGATTTCGTCCCTAGGTACCAGCGCATATGCGATTACTAAGGTGAGCACATCCCTCCAGCGGAATGGAGATGATCAAATGCCGTGAGAAGTCCAACCATGTGGGCCAGCCCAGCGAATATGACTGCAAAGTGCAGTATTTGATGACTAGCCCCATATATATCATGCCTTCTTGGAAACCATTTCTCTGGAATCTGCCGACAATCAGCAGTACTCTGGTCTTCAGCGACAGCAACGAGGATCGACTGACCCTTGCAGCGTAAGTCGCTGCCCCAGCCAGATTCAACGTCGCCATGAGTAGCATCCAATCAAGACTCATACGCCGCAGCTGTACTTGGACGCCGTATATGGATATGCTATGGACTATGGGAATGATGAAGGAGAGCCCGAGTCCTGCATACATGGCCGAGCGAAATGCACGAAAGCTGGGGCTCCGGAATCCGGTTTGGAGCGTCATGAAGGTACATGCTGCTGCTAGCACTGATACCATGCTCCAGTACACCTTTTGCAGGTGCGGATCGCAGAAGAATCCATAGTAGACACATGGGATCGTGGAACCCCACATTAGGATCACGATTCCGAGCTGCTGTCGTTATTCCGTGTATGACACAGGGGGGCAGCAACGATATCGTACGTAGTCTAATTGGTTCCCGTAGGCAGCCACGGAATGGCTATGGTTGTTGAAGATGTGGAAAGTTGCTGATAGAAGGAAACAAATCGCCACACCGAAGAAGAATGTCGAGAAGACGATTACATCTGCTGTGCTTGCTGAGCCATATCGAGGCAGGATTTCGCGGAAGACGAAGATTGGGAGCGTAAAGAAGAGGATGGAGCCGGATATGTGGGACCATATGTTGACGGTCTCATTGTGTATCTGTAGAGTCGTTTTAAGTGATTTCAGAAAGGAATGGGAGACCGGTCTGTAGCCAGTTTCGATGTACTCGTTGTCTCTACATATCCAACGTATCAGCCGTGGCTTCAGAATTGCAACGTGAGCCCGAGTCCATACTTTTGCCAATCTGGAATTTCATGAAATGTAAGTAAGGCAGTGTTGCCTTGCTTTGAATTTGCTTCCTTGCTTTGCTACGAACCATCAGAATGGTGATGATCTGTAGGACCATTGCACTTACGTTCTGCACCCTGTGATGGTCAGGCCTTCGGTTTTTCAGCCCATCAGCCATGAGGATGTCAGGACGAGACGGAGGGAATAGATTCTTGCAAAGAGGCAGATGGTAGATACCACGCGCTGTTAGATATACCCCCCGCGACCATTGGGAGCTGCCCATATCATCTCGACTTGTCAGCCCGCGCCGTCGCCCCACCCTGTCTCATCTCAATCTCACTCGGTCAGCAAGAGATGCAGTGCAACTCAGCGATGCCCGTTCATTGGCATTTGGCACAATGCGCGCGGCTCGCACTTCCTCTGTGTCTTACAGCCCCGGATCTGAGGGCGGTCGTTGTGTGGTGAAGGGTATCTCACTCTTCTTGCGCTGCTCTCGCTCATAGTCTCGTACTCCGAGTCCTATTAACCATGTTCATGCTGATACTTACCTCCATTTTAATTGTTTCTCCTTCTTTTCAAGAGACTTACGCTGCACCTATAAGCTCGTCCAATGCGACCAGCCCTGTTGTTGGCTTCGTGCCTCAAAACGGAGACCGTGACACTCTTTCCCTTCTGTTTAGCTGTCTCCTCACATTGGGATTATGCGTCTATTCTGCTGTCCATCTAAACATCCCGCCTAAGAATGAGTCGGTGTGGAGGATGAGATGTCGAGAATTACAATGGTGCATCATAGGCTTGTTTGGGCCCGAACTCGTGGTCTATGCAGCATGGAGACAGTGGAGCTCAGCTCGAGAATTGAAGCGTCAAGTCAATGGCATGTCGTATTCACGAGAAACGCTGAAGAAGAGTTGGACTTTCGGCTCAGGGACCATCACGCAGGTATAGACCGTTCCTGTTGTCTTCACCATCATCATCATCTGATTCTTCTACCTAGGTCGAGAGCAAGAACGTCCTCATCGACGATTATACGCTTGTACATGGCTACTATGGCACAATGGGAGGCTTCGCGTTTGAGCGAGACTCGTTCCCTAAGAACCTAGCTTCAGAAATCTTTGGCCAGCACAAACGGCTCACATTGACACCACGAGGTGTAGCCCTTTTAGCGCAATGCGGCCACCTACCTTTCGTCAGCGAGGCTGAAATACGAGACAAGAACAAGGCCGACACGGTAGCCAAAGTTCTGGTATGCTGTCAAGCTGGATGGATGATTGTGCAGGTCATAGCCAGGATTGCTGAGCCCTTACCAGTCACTTTGCTCGAAGTCAACACAATTGGGCACGTTGCTTGTGCGCTGGCCATGTACCTTCTGTGGTGGCATAAGCCTCGTCAAATCAACGAGCCGACTCGATTGGAAGGAGAGTGGTCAGCGTCGCTGTGCGCATACATGTATCTCACTAGCCAATTGAGCGGTCGCAAACACCACAAGATGCCTCTTAATAAAAGCTCCAACGACACAGCTGCCGGAGCCCTGACATGTTCTCTCATACATCCTGCAGGCCTTGGACGCCAGGAGCCCTCGATAGAGGACACCAGGCCCGGCAGTCTCTCTGTTTACAAACTTCACGTCAATGAGGCCGACGGCAGCGAGCTAGCTGAATCACCTTCTTTAAGCCATGATCTCGCATCGCGTGCCATCGCAGCCCATCCGGCCCTGAAAACAAGATTGATGTGCAAGACCCATTCCATTGTCAATTGCTCAGGCTGTACAGTCTTGACTATTCCAGCGGAGGAATTCCTTGCCCCAATAATCTCGGATTGGCCAACCGATCAGCTCCTCCGACGAGTCGACAGTCTCATCATGGGTGCCATCCTCTGGTTCGCCACCATCGCATACGGCGCCATCCACACTGCAGCCTGGAACTCCTATTTCCCCTCCACTCTCGAAAAATGGTTATGGCACGCGTCCTCAATCTACGTCGCTTTCTCAGGAATGGTCTGGGTCGTCATCAACGTGGCTGCGAAAATCTTCCCCGGCATCGACGCCCTCTGGATGAGATTCCTGCATCGGAAGACGTTCTGGCTTACGGATGTGGTGATTATCCTTCTTTGTACAATCTGCGGGCTCGCGTACATATTTTCCAGAGCGTATCTTGTCGTCGAGGCATTCGTTAGCTTGAGAGAGCTGCCAAAGGGGGCCTACGAGACACCGAGTTGGACACAGGTTCTCCCCCATCTATAAAATTTTAGTTCACATCCTGCCAAATAATTCGGCATCGTAAGACGTCTGTCAAGCATGAAGTGAAACATTTTGTGATTCCGCCGGGTCAGAACCTTGTTCCCAAATCTGGATAAGCTCCTCTTAATGAGGCGGCGATTAGTGGGTATTGCCGAGTCCCGACCACCACAGGCACACTCGATCGTTCCTGAGAAAGGCGCAGAACTCAACATCTACTAGTCAGCCCTTGCTTACACCTCAAGCCTACCTTACCTATCTGTAGGCAATCACCAAAGTTCGAAAGTCGAAAACCTATATTCTGACGCGTGAACCTGCCATGTCACTATCAATGTAACGTCCAGCACTCCCACTGTGGATTCATGAGGAGTTATGGGTCCTGGCAGGGATGTTAAAAACTCTGCTCTTTCGTACAAAGGGGGAATGGTAGATACTTTCATCCGCACGATAGAACAATACACAATGCATTAACTCAGAGATCTCTTTTACTATTTCATACTTATTTCATTTCATACAATCAATTGATTGAAGCCCAATCAACACCCACTCCCGGGGAACAGGCAACAACCCCTTTCCCACAAGCAAACAGATCCATCT
Organism: Venturia effusa; assembly: GCA_007735645.1. Taxonomy (NCBI): domain Eukaryota; kingdom Fungi; phylum Ascomycota; class Dothideomycetes; order Venturiales; family Venturiaceae; genus Venturia; species Venturia effusa. The sequence continues at coordinate 1,091,511 of CP042188.1, read as the reverse complement.
TGCATACACATTTGCTTTTTGCCTAGGCATCTCTCTTTCTCACCTCATAGGCTCATGCACAGCCTCGTCCGTAGGTTTTACCTAGTGCTTCCAATATTCCCGTCAGCGCTATCCCGTATACTGTACACATCGAGAAGCACTGCCACTGCCACTGCCACACTGCCACTATTCCCTCCCGTTGCTGACTACATACATATACATACATCCATCTCGAGCGTGGCCGCAGCGCGCTGTACCTACTGTTCCCCCACTTTCTCACATCCGAGTAATGTCCCTCGCATTTTTTGATAGTTGATCCTTGTTTGCTTGTTCGCGATACTTTGTTATGTAAAGATACTTGCGCTGAGGGTTTACATTTGGGAATTTTTTAAGAGGTTGTTTTGAAAGAGGTGTGTGCGCTTTTGGGAATAGGTAGGCAGCTACGGAGCTAGTATTTATGAAAGCTGATCTGCGGTCGTTGACACTTTTTCCAGTACATAATAGACGCCATCGAGGCATATACAGATTGAGTTTCGAGACAGCTCAAAACAAATCTGCTTGAGCGAATCGCCTCTGGTGCTAGTACAATTTCAGGGCCACATAGAGTCCATTCAAAGACAAATCATCGTATCGCAGGTTTGGTTGCTAACATACCTATCCTTCGAGCCAACACACGGAGGTAAGACGATGCTTAGAGATTGAAGATTTAATCAGCTGAGAATGCGAAGCGCAACGTAGCCAAAGGGGAAACCAAAAAGCATATGCACAAGACCAACACTTTTCAGAATCCAAGACATCCCTCAAAATGGCCAAACACAATCCCTTCGCCAAATCAAAACGCGTCTTCACAGGCACCACAGGCATGGAAGCAAACCACTTACCAGAAGCACTCCCTCCCAAAAAATCACTCCTCACAAACCTCCTCGCCAAAGCCAAAAGGAATAAAACAACCCTCACCGCACCACTCCCCTGCTTCTCAACCCCAATCTCGTCGTCTCCGAAACCGCCACTGTTCTTTACGCTCCCGCCCGAACTCCGCCAACAGATCTACACCTACGTCTTCGCCAACAACGGTCTCTCCGACCTGCGCCAGCATCTGATCCACGGCCGTTTCTGCCTGGACAGGAGGAGCTACACCGTCTCCCTCGGTCTCAGGATCCTGCTCGTGTCGAAACGGTTCTACGCCGATGCTGTGCCGATTGCTTATGCCCAGAGCGTGTTTTATACTTCCTTCCGCGCCACCGAGGTGGACGGCACGACGTCCGTCTTCCCCTGCTGGAGTCCAGAGGTCAGACGGCATGTGAAGCATTTGGCGATCTGGTCAGATCCGTTCAGTTGGAGGAGGACGTTGGGTGCGATTGAGAGCGCGGGGATGAGGTTGAGGTGTTTGACGTTGTGCGACAGTAATATCAACAATTACATGAGGGATGAAGGAGTGAATATTTGTGTTGCTGAGTGGTTACTCGATATCGCCAAATGGACGGCGACGTTGCGAGAACTCCATTTCTTCCTCACGAAGATCAACGCCGTGTTCAAGGGAGCCGGAGATCTGAGGAGCGCGGTGCAGCAGGTCATTACCGCCGATTTGGCGACAGGCGAGGAAATGGATGGTGACGATGATGAGAGAGCACGGGACACAAACACTTTTGATCCAGAAACCCATGCAATAACGATAAGCATCATTTCCAAAGAATCACGAAAGCGAGAAGTCGCTCTGACCATTGCGACAACGACGGAAGCGGAAGAAGCCGGGCTGCTGAAGGATAGAGGGGCGTGGGATCACGGTGATTCAAAAGGCTGTTTCAAATTTCAAAACTGGAGAAAAGGTTAGTTCAACGATGTTAGGTGACTCTTTCGACGGCGAATGGATCTGATAGGGGATGGATTCGCTGGCACTGGGGCTGAGTGGACTGATGCGTACCTGAGGTGGTCTATAAGCCTGTTTGACTCTCGAGAAGGTGCGGGAGAGGGCGGTGGTCGATTCCTGTCAAGATTGGTGTCGCGGCCTCTGAATTAGAACGCTGTAGAGATGAGTGAAAAGCTGGTGACATCCGAAGGCAAGCCAAGAATGCAAATAAAGGATAATCCGAAGAAAATCCAAGTGTGGACCGACATTTGTGTCATGAGAATCCATTTCGAATTAGGTGTGTATATTCTGAAGACGTCACGCTATCGTAAGCTCTCAAGCTCCTTCTCGATACGAGGACGACCAGTCTGCCAGAGACGACCGTTGTATCTAACGCATCCCGATCCATCCCATCCGAACACCGCGCCCATAGAACAGATTTCCAGGAGTATAGAGAGAGTTTGTGGTTGATTGCAGAAACCCAAAACACATTATGTCAAGGCAATGATGCAGTACCGCCTTTGCGCAACCAGGTATACTGTGTTCCGACCCGTCCTGTACATTCATTTCGATTTCGTTATGACCATTACTTCTGACAGTTCAGACGTCGTCGTCGTGTCATTGCGAGAGGATGTGGATATATGCCAAGTGTGGTGGCTTTCTCCGTCTAATGTACAGAGCTCAAGGTGCGTCCTCGAGCTGGTGTGTCGACGGCAGGTTGCTCGCCAGTGTTGTTTGCCTCTGTGACGACCTCGTGCAGATATTCGCCGAGCGAATCTTGACGAGCCTGTAATTCCTTCTCTTGTCTGATGCCGCTCTCAGCAAGCTTTGTCTCGGCCTGCTTGAGCACAGCAGAGACGTCGATGCCTGCTTTCACGGCATCCTCGATGGCGGTCGCGAGAGCCTTCTGTTCATCAACGACGGCGACGAAAGGACGGAGGTATTCGTCAATATATTTCTGTGGGAAGCCTTCTTCGATTGCATCCTTAATGCCCATGTTCAGCTTGTATCGATATGTGCCCGATGGCTTGCCCTCGATGTCTTGGGTGATGTTTCGATTGCAATAGATGGTTACGTTGATACGTTGTGGCTTCTTGCGAGCAAGGTCCGGTTTGATGCGCTCACCATTCTCACCCTCGCGCTTGCCCCAGAATTCGACGAAAGCAGATTCCTTCTCATACGTAGTTCCAAGGTCTTCATAGCCATCCAGCTTCTCCTCATCGCCTGGGCCAAGACGCCAGACCATACCGTAGACACGGTCGTTGTCTTCTCGTAGATCGTCAGTGCCGACGAGAGGTCCTAGCCATGCTGCCGTGGCAGGAGAGTATGGTGCAGCTGGAGCTTCGACAATGTTGGCGTATCCGAGTGTGTTGATCTGCCAGCGCCAGTGGCGGAGGCGGCCGAGTCCGAGGTATTGAGCATTCGGACATCGCTGTTGCATTTGGTTTCGCCATAAATTGGAGCCATACGCGAAATACAGAGTGTGGCCGTCTCGAGAAGGACTTGGAGTACGGGAGCGATTTGCTGTTGAAGGACGCGGGATTTCTAAGCTCAGCGACCCCTGGGGAGCGCTGTTACGGACGATAGAGTCCATGTTTGTGTGCGTGGTGGAAGTGGTCCGTAGGTCTGGATTTCAGAAAAGCTATGGTTGTTGTATAGAATCTTCGGCTTCGTGTTACCCGTCTGACAGGACTTGTGTGAATGTCGATTCGGAGGCAGAAATGTTGGTGATGACGAGGCTTTATTGTTTTTCTGGCCAAGTCCAGCCGGGAAGATAGTGTCTATTAATTTAATAGGGGGTCGAGGGGGTGCAGAGGTGTCCTTCCACTGACACCAATTGATGCTCCCACGAGTTCCGAAAGCAATTATAGCGCCAAAAAATGTGAGGCAAGGACGGGTCACGGGAGCAGCTTCAGCCACCACAGCCTCAAATCCTATTTTGGGATAGCCGAGTCCAAGCCTCAATCTCCGTCATCACAAACTCCGCGCGCCCTTCCACACAATCATCTGCTGTCTTGGACAAAGAAACCGTGGGCACTGCCACAGACACGCCGTCTTCCTGATGTTACTTCTGAATTCTTCTGTATTCATACAACACACCCTGCACTAAATATGGCAAGCTCTACCACGCCCCAACGATACCTGCGATCGGAATATCGATACCAGTCGTGTAACTCGCCGTATCAGACAACAAATAGACATAAGCACCGCCGAGCTCCTGAGGCATAGCCAATCGAGGCATACCGCCATAGTACTCCATCTTCAAATCCCAATCCTGTCCCAAGGCTTGATTAGCTCACTCACATCTTCATTTCGGACGGATGGTGAACTTACAGGAGCCTTTTCAACATAATAAGTCATGGCCGTCCTCACAAATCCGGGACTTATCGAGTTGACTCGAATCCCATGTTTGGCCCACTCCATGGCAAGTGTATGCGTCATATTCCTCACTGCGCCCTTTGTACCACCATACGGTGCAGATGGCGCGGCGCGGTTGGGGCGATACGATGTCATGGACGCTGTGAAGACAATACTACCCTTGACACCCAATTTTATGAATTTTCGAGCCGCGATCTGGGCGCAAGCGAAGGCACCGAAAACGTTCAGGTTGAAGAGCTTGAGGACCTCTTCTCGTGAGAAGTCGAGAGCCGGTTGGTGTTTGGTCATTCCTGCGTTTGCAACCATTCCGTCCAACCTTCCTTCCGTCTCGATGATATTGTCCAGAGCTGCTTCGATGGAGGCGTCACTCGTCACGTCCGTTTGGATCCATTGGAAATTTGAATGTTTCTTGGCGAGGATGGCAAAGTCTTCACCTGGTTCCATCAGGTCGAGGGAGTAGACCTTTGAAGCGGCGTTTTCGAGGCAGACTTGAGCTACTCCGAGACCGATTCCTCTGTTTGCGCCGGTTATGGCGAGGACTTTGTGTTTAAGAGTGATTGCCCAGGATTGATTTGGTGAAGGTTCGGTGCTGAGGTATGGCATTTGTGAGTCAGCGGCCTGTAAGACCGGTGGCGCTGGGCCATCTGGGACTGACTGTGTTGGATAGCCATTGTCATTTGAGGAGAATGAATCTGCTACATCTGAAGGATGAAAAGAAGCCTGATCAAGTGATGGGGTCATGCTGAAGATAAAAATGGCGTCGATTGACAGAAACCGCTAAATCGAGAAGGCCTTTTTCGAGGATTGGAAGCATCATATCTTGAGAACAATGAGGAATATATACTTTGAGACCACTCGTTGAAATTGCAACCAAGAGCAAGATACCAAGCTTGCCATCGTCCAAAGGAGAGATACCTACTGTGAATGCGGAGGCGAACGGTGTATCTCGGCATTGAGAAGCCGTATGGTACGTCTCGAGGCACTTCATCTACAGAGTCTTGGTAATCACACACTTGGTGATCTTCCTCGTGCTGTGATTCGCGAACGATTGACGAACGAGGCGACCGCTTTTTTGCGGACGGATTATGTACCTGGGGGTTAAGCCTTACGCCCCGACGCGAGGCGCATCGGACCTGAATCTTCGACCAAACTCCACCCGATCAGCAATCGCTTCCCCGCAACAATCCAAGATTTTGTCGAACTAAGGGTCCATCAGAGGCGAACCGGGACTGTCGTGGCTTCGGGCTCTGCAAGCGATGGTATGGATTGGAAGATATCAGAACTCGTATTCCCAGGGTGCCGGCTATCAACGTCTAAACGATGGACGAGCGGCGAGTTCAGACACCACTATTCGCGTCCGCTCTCCATCAAATGATATTGGGATGGATACCTCTTGGTCTCGCTTCGCTCCCGCTTCGCGCATCACTCTGGATACTGGTCCACTTCCACGTTTTTACGAGACAAAATTACTGACATGGGAACAGTGTGATGGTGATCATATCATTGACTTTCGCATCGTCCTGACCTCCGCCCTCCGTTCATATGAAGCCCTGCGTGCAGATCCGTCCTCTTGAAGCTAAATCCTAGAATCTTATATCAAGCTCCATGCTGCTCGATCTGCTCGTGGATTACGGAGACTTCCGTAACTATGGTGAATAGGGGGCCAGGGAGGATGATCCCAACGTCCACGCTCCGTCCTTTTCAAGCAGTCACACGCCGATTATCAATCTTCTTGTCTTCAGGGAGCCCCAACGTCTCCGCAGATTTCATCAGACGCTCAGTCGGAAAGGACTGTTCCGTGGTCCTGCTAATCATGTATTGCGACATCCAGCTTGCAATATCGGCAAATCGGCTACGCGTAAAGTTTTGAAGATTCTGTTGGAGCGACCAATATCAACGTCAGAGACTGCTCCCCCTGAACAGCTCTTCTCGACTGTTTGTTGCTTTTATTCCTAGGAACAATTTAAGATAGGCCACGATTGTCCCGACCACCAGCTAGTATCGCAGCCTGACAGTCCGGGTGTAGGTGTGGAGAATGCAGGGCGCGTCGTATCCTCCCTCGTAATGCTTCGTCTCGCGATGTCGAGATTGTTGATCAGCTATCCCGTGGCGACGTAGATCTTGTTATCTGGAGAAGCAAGTCGAAATTGATGAACATATGGCAATCCTAGTCACCTTGATTCTCAGATGGTTGTCGACAAGGAAGTCCAAGTGGAGTGGTCTAGAGTCAGTGGTCTCTAGCGTAGAGATGATGCCGCGTTAATTAACCTGGTTGGACGATTCTTCTTGAAGTTGTTGGGTTCCAGTGACCCTCCCTCGGTGCAACTAGCCAACTTTGTCAGATCTCATGCTATGCTCCTTTGGACCAAGACCACGACAAAGGCCTGACGAGCAACACCAGCTGGTAGCTCATTCATCAAAGATGCCGGGACAATCTATTTCTTTATCACTGAAAGACTCGTTGAGAAGCATTGTAGTCCACCTGCCGGAAGATAATCGCACTAGAAGCGACTACCATTTTCAGCAGCGCAACGACTCTTTTCTTGGTGTCGATTGTCCCATGGGAGACCTTCACAGTCCCTTGCGCAATCCGATGGCTCTTCTTCTTCCCGATGACTAAGAATGTATTGGTCAGAGTGCATGGTGAGATACGAACACAACCTACGACAGCATAACGTCTCTCCAACAGCTGCATATTTGGCCTCGAGAAAAATGGATGCACCACAAGCACCAGCACGCGAATCGTTCACGAACTATCGAGATTCGAAAATCGAGATTCGGAGATCGAACATCAGCAATCCCGAGAAATTTTGCTCCACCGAAAGCATTGTCGCTCCTAGATTGGGTTATACGACCAGATGTGGAAGATTTGTGGGTCCGTGCCATACAACGCAGAGCATCCATCCCACCAAGACCGAAGTCGTGGTCCGCGAGAAGTTAATTGGGAACATGTGAGTGAGCATCGAGTACATACGCAGAGACATTGCTACCGAGCCTGTTCCATCTCAACTCGGGCAGACTTCACAACTCATTGCATCGTCCAGTCCCTACTAGGCTGGAGAATCGACCTGGAAAGAGCTTTGCACGAGGTGGCGTTGGGATGCTGTGCAGAGTAGCGCAAATAGCGACAAGAAGAGCCATCGTTTCCTTCTGCGCCTCTGTGATGCTTGTACCATACATGAAACCATGGTTATCTTGTATGGGCCATTGTAGGTTCAAAACGCCTATTGTGTTCCTTAATGCTAAAGATACAACCATAGGTTATCAGTGTCTGTAGCGTCCCTCGCACTCCTACAAACTCATCATATACAGGTCGACAGAGGTTGCTGTGAGTTGGCCCTCTGAATCTGCCGCAATTGCCACGGAAGAGCTGACTAGCGAATTAGATCATCGTATGTATGGCTACTCTTCACTCAGCTAGACAAAAAAGTAATGAATCGCGTTCAGCCTTGCACTTATTGCTTCTCCAGCTGGCGGCCCTATTCCTCTTCACCTTCCGCAGCCAAGGCAACTCTGTCGCACCTTCCGATTTATCACCACCTCCCGTGGTAGCGCAGTCAAAAACATTATGGATATCGCTGGTCGCTATGGCATCGTCTTTGCCTCTATTCGCTCAAGCAATTGTTCACTTCAACCATGTAGCAACTTTAGCAATGCTGATGGTAAGAAAATCTCTAAGATCGATCCACCATTCTATTAGTAACACTCATCCTTATCTAGAGTCTCACTCTGCTCGCTGGGCACATCGTCGCTCCGATGTTCGTCTCAAGAGCAGAGCGACTTGAGCGTATGTGCGGTACCATAGCAGTCACACTCGCTCTGCTTCTGATCCTATTCGACGAATATAGGTTGACGGTCAACGGAATATTGTTCGGGCTTTCAGCGCTCGGGTTTGCGGTCGTTGGAAGAACGCTCTTCATCACGACCCTACAGACAGATAGCTCTCATGGTGATGTCCCAGAACGTCTTTCTTGGGATGCCGTGGTCAGGGTATTGGTATCATTCGCATTCATGCCCACACTTGCATGGGCCATGTTCGTCGAAAATACGCTCAGCGCGATTGAAAGCTTCGTCCGCAATCCCTTGCATGTCGTTATAAATCTTGTCCTGGTCTGCGTCTGCCTCGACATCGGGTCCAAGACCATGCAGCGCCTCCATGAAGAGTCTAGCATATGTTCGAACGAAACGCCAACACTATTCATGTTCACGGGTTTGACCAGCTTGGTGCATCTCTTAGCACCACGAAGGAGCTACTCGTCATGTTGGCAGATAGCTGTGTTTCTTTGCATTTTCGCCCTATCTTTTGTCCGTGGCTGGGACTCGCCAACTGCTTCCGGCATGGACGAGAAGGTCGATGCAGAACGTTTCGGTGATGGTGGATTGAGTCATGAATTTCTTAGCGCCGTCCCTGCCTCTGATCCCGAAGCACGCTCAACCGACAATCCTCTCGAAGATCCGCAAGGCCACATGTACTTCGAAAATATTTTGGACAGATCTGTAGTGTGGCGGAGTACGACGTGGACGATTTCTAGAACGCCGGGCGCTACCTCCATGGGTGTGGCTTTCGGTCTCTGGTGTGTTTTCTCGTACTTGAATGTCAGCCTTGACACACGAGCATCCTTTTACAGCAGACATATTCCGGCTCTCGACCTGTCTTACCAGCCAAGGCTCGACCTCGATATCGTCTTGAACATGTACGATGAGGATCCAGCATCTGCTGCATCCATGATCTCGGATATTCGAAACCTGCCCAGTGCCGCAAACAAGACTACTAGAGTGCTGATCTACTACAAGGGCAAGATTCAGAATCAGATCGCTCTCGAGGCCCTCAAGCACCAAGCTGGTGCTACGGAACTGATCCGACTTCCGAATATTGGCCGAGAAGGAGAAGGATTTCTGAATCATATCGTCACAAGATACAACGATCTCGCTAGGCATACTCTGTTCCTGCAAGCCCGAGTACACAATTACTGGGAGCTGAAGAGAATGATAGGCCATTATTTCGTCCCAAGAACAGGAATGCTCAATCTCGGATTCTCTGAAGTATGCCATTGCGATGACTGCTGGGACCGGCATGGCTGGCGTGATGACATCTCGAAGGTGTACCAATCGGTGTACAACAGTAGTTGCGCAAGCGCCTTGTTGTCATACAAGGGCCAATTCATCGTTTCCTCTGAGCGTATTCGAGGACTAGATCGTAGCATCTACGAGGGCCTTCGCAACGCTCTCGTCCATCCGACCAGCTGGGCACATCGAGAACCATATCTGCGCGGCCGTGAGGACTCGATGAATGCGCCTCAGTTCGGGTACACCTTGGAGCGCGTGTGGTCGATTCTGTTCCAATGCTCCGAGATGGAAATTGTCGACAAGTGTCCAACATTGCTCAGTGGGACAAGAAGTGGTGGAGACATCGCTGATTGTCAGTGTCTTGACGACGGATGAGTCGGACTGTCAAATCGTAGGAATTTGTGAATGTTATTGGTCGCATTTTTGAGATACCCATGGTTCTTTGCATAGCTGGGGCGTTAGGTTGTCTTCTCGTCTAGATTATAAACACTTACCTCAAAGCCGACTGACCGTCGAAGACACACGCATAGTAACCTTTTAGACCTCGTTTTCATTGATTCTAGCAGCTCATCCCAGCGAAGAAAACAGAGGCTCAAGGGAAGACTGCATAGCTGGGGTGTTTGGTTGTTTTCCTGTTCAGGTGATGAATACCTACCTCAGAGCCGACTGACTATCAGGGACCACGCTTAGTGACCTCTTAGATCTCGTCTTCATAGACTCCAGCAGCTCACCTCAACGAAGAGACCAGTGGCTGACGGTAAGATTGCACTCCTGCGTGCCATTTCTTCAATCCGGATGCGACTCAGACACGTATACGGGTTGCCACACCACTCCTGGTTAAGACATGGTAAGTGATTCATAGTTGCAAGGCGATGGACCTGCGTCGCAGAGATTGTGAAGTTGCACAACCGCGCATGAAAGAAGAAGATACTAGTAGTAGCATTGTGAGTTCAAGTCAAGATTGGCTCACCACTACCGCGATCCCGTGACAATGCGTAATAACACCTCAGGGCCATAAGTAGGATTGAAAAGCCAACTACGCCGATGGCAATCTATAAGAGAGCTCGTCAGGGAATGCTGTGGCATAAATCCTCACCACGCAGTCGCGACTCGGAGACCAGAACGATCTTTTCTCATCTCGCAGAAATGGAGCGCAATTCGGCAACCTCGCCTTGGACAGGCCGCCGATTCGATCCAATAGAGCTATATGTTCAATCGAATGAGAGCAACTAGCAAAAATGAGAGGTGATGCAAATCGTGAGTTGTTGCTGGAATCAATGTATGCCAGGTCAGGTGCGAAGTTTAGCCGAGGCGATGAGGGTCCCGTAATCAAGGGGTAGCGCTAGCTACGAGTAGATACGCTAGAACTATTGCCCGTTACCGTTCATGCAGGTGCAAACGCCCGGCGATCTCGAACCGCGAGCGGATTCGGAAACACTGGAGTCTGGAAGGCTAACAAGGCTGAACTCCAGACTCCAGAACTCTAGCCTAGGAGGTACAAGAATCAATCATCACCGGAGCTATCTCCGTACATCCAGAATTTGGAAATCGCGGTGATCATCAGTCGCTACTATGATTCATCCGTCTACTCTTAATCGAGCATCTTAAGTACCTAGGTAGGGTAAGGGTTTCCAGACCCGGAGTCGGCACGACAATCCCATCCTTTTCCCTTTCGAAGCTTGGTGGGCTCTATTCTGGGAGTTGATATCTGTAGGCTCGGGCTGTTGTTCTGCTGTCGACGGTCGACCCCTTCATTGCCTGTTCCGCGGGATGACAAGTGGTGAAATTGATTTTTGACGGTATCCTGGGGGCTTTTGGAGGAGATGGCGATGGCGATGTTGAGGATTTTTTGGCAAATGCGTGGTCCGTCGTGTTAGAAAGTCATCATTATCTTTCTCAAATCGCAGATGTGGGTTTGAGTTCGGACGGTTGTGCAGGTGGTGTGGGGAGGATTGGCTTCGAGATCCTGCCATCTCTCACCTTCGTGGCGTAGGTAGCGATTGGTCAAGCGCGGTGCTCGAAGCCCTGAGACGCGCTATCTAGATAGGTACTTCCGGGCACCCAAGACGCTCAAACGAGGACCGCAAACGAGCATGTGAGTACTATATACATATTTGATGACGCACGGTATATTACAAACAAACAGCATTCCGCGAAGTAGCTCGACATGGCGTCATCGCCTGGTCCACGCGAACACGCCCAAGCTCTAGACTTCTCTATCATACATCGCCCAACTCAATCGGCAGTAAACCTCCAAAGGCAGAAAACGCTATTCGAATGCCTGTCCACTATGTGCTCCTTCACCCAAGACACGGTGTATATTATTGGAAAATGCTCGGCCATTAAAAAGCAAGTACACATCGCCGTGGCGATAACAACGCTAGAACGCTTCAAAAATTCAGAAGTAAGGAGAAAGACATCGAGTTATGGCATTATGCACGTTTCGTGAAGCGGTCTAAGAATGAGGGTTTCGGTGGTTCCGTAGTCGTAGCGGCGGCAGGCGACTCGCCAGTCTCACCATCGGCTGGCGCGACCAACACTGTGGTGCTCTTGTCGGTCTTTGCTGTGTGAGTTGGAGATGAGGATTCGGACGTCTCGGCCACTGGCAAGCTGGTGATCTGTAAAGGAATGAGATTAGTTATGTTTCTTAACTTGATATCAATATTGTGTTGCTAAATCCAGCTCCATTTACGTACCTGATCACCGTCATCGTCGATCTTTTTACTCCTTGCTTGATTGTTGGCTTCTGGGTCCATCATCCTGTTCTCCGCTTGCGCCACCTTCTTCTTTTCCTTCAGGTACATTGAATAAAGGATTCTACTGCCGTGCAATTGAGCCATGCAAAACACAATATGCAAGATTGGCGTCACAATCTTGAAGGACAGCTCCCAGCGAGACCATGACTGCGCCAAAAAGACCCCGATCATGATCGTCTCAGCCGTAGTTCCACAAATAGTGATGAGACAGGTTCCGAGGAAAACATTCATCAGAAAATAATGGCTGTCGTTGTAAACGCGGTATAGAATTATGGCAATGTTGGGCCAAAGCTCAGCTAGGACGTCAAAAGCGCCCCACACGAGACATAGCATGAATTCGATGGTGGCGTCCTGCTGATGAGTGAGGTCGAGGCTGAGAACAGTAGCGGTTTGGGCGATGAGGATGGCTCCAATGTGGTGCGCAACGCCGATGGGCGAGATTTTCGCACGGAAGAGCAACTCAAAGATATACATCGAGCAGAAGAGGTGAGTTAAGATGAGGAGAAGATCGCCCATGGAAACGTTGGAGTGCTTCGCCATGGGCGTTTGGAAGTCCGCGTTGCCGAACAAGATGCAAACCCATGGATAGCTGCCTACTAGAAGAGTGATTATCTTAATGCCCATCCCGATGTGGTGATTCGTGAAGCCACGCTGGGTATCGACATTCATCCCTGACCAAACTCCGCGATAGAACCGAGGAAAAAGCCATTGCTCAAAGATGTAATGCCGTATTAGGAACAGCAGGACCAGTATCGCAGTAAGAATGATGCCCGAGTAGCCTAGTAGATCCGAGAGAAGTTGATTCTCTATGGAAGCGATCTTCGACTTATGGCCATGGTGCTTTGCGCTGGGTGTTGCAGTAAGTGCGGAGGAAGCGTCTGTGGAGGTTGCCACAAGATTAAAAGGCCCAGATATATCCGACATGGTGATGATGATAACGACGTTCCAGACCCGGCACTGCACTCGTTAGCAAGAATGTTCTGTTGACAGTTTAAGCGCGCGGACTCTATCAGTTCTCCGAGCTTCGAGCGTTTCCTTGCTACAAACATGCAAAACGATATGGGCATTCTTGTATGACCGGAAACCATTCGAAGTGCTCGGAATTTTTCATGCGGTGTAACACTTGGGGTCAAAATCGATAGATTTCCAGAAACGTATTTTCCAAAATTGCCGGAATTTTGTCGATATCGATGACAGATTTAACAAGGGTTACTGGACGAGTGGAGTTGTGCAGTCGGAACGTCGTCTTACCTTTGTCTTCAGGGTAGTCGCATGAACAACGATGAATTCACAAGTCCAGCGAGACGGGTATATTCAAGCGAGCTGGATGTCTAGATTAGTCGCGTCGTCAGTACAAAGGTAGAGGACAGCAGCATCGGCTCGGAACTCACACAATGATGGGTTGTCCACGGCTTGTGGAGGTAAAGGAATGAGCGACTGGATGTGCCTGAAGAATGAATTGGAGCAGGAGTGAGATTTTGACCTGTACAAGGGCAAAATCGACTGTGATCCAGATCTTCGGCGGGAGATATGAAACCGGAAAGGTGGAAGGCCAATTTTTGGTTGAAACAAAAAACATCCCAGGCGATCAGGGGCTTGGCATGAGCTTGATTTTGAGCTGAGACCAGGCACAGCAGGCCTTAGCCAGGGGACAGTGGCGGGTTGAAAATGGGGTTAGGTCGATTCGCGAGATTGATCCCTCGCCAGCAGGTCTAATTTGCTCAACCGACCTTTGTCTGAGGGTTGTAACGGGGGGCGGTTTAGCTCGCTGTTGAATCAAACAGCGAATCGGGGGCGGCAGCGAGAAATCCCCTTTGTTAGTGCGATGCCCTGCGCCCCCAAGAATCCAGGATCCAGAACATTTGGTTCATGGCTTTATTTGGACTGAGTGAGAGAGAGGTGCACGGAGTCGTAGACACAGGCGTCTCCATCCACGGCGCCCATGCATGGGTGTCGTCCCACGGAATGGGTGAAGCTCGTTTTGTTTAGTCCTCTCGGCGACCGCAAATGCTGCACGTCACATTTCATGCAACCAGGCCGCGATCCATATTCTATGCAGCATTGTTGGGAGCGGAGAATCTTTCACTTCGTGCCCAACGTCTAGAGTCGACGGCGCAATCAGCCAGTTGATCGACGAAGTTGAACATCTGGTGGTTCGAAGCTCGCTCTTCACGGTTCGGGAGACGCCACCTCAACGAGAGAGAGAACGTTACGCTTGCAGCACAAAGACGGTCCTTTGCCGTGAAGCCCTCGCTGCCCGGCACGAGTCCGAAGAGAAGTGTGGAACGGCTGAGCATTTTGTCACCAAGCCGAGGGAAGGGTTGGTGACACATGAGTGCCGGGAGCACCATATATTAGGTATCTTACACCACCAGTTTGTAGAGCACAAAATAGAATCCGATGACCGACATAGAACGAGTGATATCATGTGCTGCGAGGGCAAATGGGAAGACGAATTCGTTCCTTAAACAGTAGTCGAGGAGATGTAGTTCGAAGAAGCATCTGACTCCATGGATCTTGGTCGTCTTGGTGGGGCTTGGCAAGGTGGAGACCACCACTCTTATTCTATGGAGCCAACCCGGGGAGGGAGTTCGATCCCGCTGTCCATGAGATGAGATCTGATTTAATCCACTCTTCGGTACCGCTCGTTGTTGATCTCATCATCCTTCACGTTTGCTTCACGGTTTACTGCCTCAGGTTTCGGCATCATCGATGACGGAACGCTTCTCGCACTCGACAGGATATAGGTAGCCGTGGCGACATATGCTGTCTGACATTTGATTATGACGCTTTTGCGCGGATGCCCGACTGACAATCCGTAGGGCACGGAAGATCAGACGTGAACGCAAGCGAGCAAGTGGCATTTTAGGATCTTCAAGCTTTCCAAATCGAGCTTCCCTTCCTCCAAATATAGGTAGGTCATGGACTCATAGTGTTGGCAATCGTTGCGGCGCAAAGTGGAGGTGAATCGGCATTGCAAGCATCATGCCTGACACCTCATGTCCATGCGTGCGAGATACAGCATGGTCGGATGCAGAAGGGTTTGCTGAAAAGAGTGTGTTTCATTCGTTCAACCTGGATCGAGCTTTGCACCAATTCACCATCTCTCCACGTATCCAAATAAAGATTCACCACTGTGCTGTGTCCTGGTATGCATTTATTCCTTCGAATCCCGTGATTGGGCTGCCAATGGATGGACGATCCTTTTGCTTTTAATAGAGGTTCATTGTGCCTGCAATTGCTCATCGTCGCCTTGAATTGCTGAGGTGTAGGAATCGCAACCGTAGCTTTGTTTCCAAGTTCCACAACGGGAAATATCACCAGAAATCTACTACCAATGCCGATCAAGAGTTCGGAGCACGGAACTGATGAAGCAACTGTGCATCATTCAAACCCAACCATTACTTATAGGTAGCTTGAACAAACGAAAGTCAACTGAACACATCTTGACCAACCACCTCTCTTTCCAATCTACCCCGGTGTACAAATCAAAGGCTCATCACGGGCTGCTGCATATTCAAGAGCCAAAATTAGACCGCACGAGCTGACATTCTCGGTCATACAGGATGTGAGTATTAGGGGCTAATCTGATGGCTGGAGATGCCCTGAGCGAGCTGTCGTAAACGAGAGGATGGAAAGGATAAGATGATGACAAGTTGGACAGCATATAATAATCATTAGGGTATTTCAACCAGAGATTGGTGTGCTCAATATCGGTGAGATACAGTAGTGGTTGTTGGACGAGTCGTTCGAAGACGCTTCAGCTGATGAATAGTAAGTATGATTGGTGAGCGAAATCAGTGGCCCCAAGTCTCTCATCTTTTCATGTAAACTTGCTGACGCTCGTCAAAGCCGTTACGATTTTTCATCATATCCCAGTGGGGCAATGGTGAAGAAGACCAGCTGCATCATAGCCGTGTAGTCAATCTCACTGCTTGTCATGGTCTTGACGTGCGCAGGCATGTCCTTTAAAAGTTCCCAACATCCACTTCACGTACTCTTGCAAAAGCACGAGAGATGACGAGACCGCGACCTTAGCTGCCAAGTGCACTGAGCCCATTGCGTATACGTGTAGTGTTAAAAATCGCTGCCATCTCTGTTCCGCCCTGTACCTCTTTGCCATTGATCCAGGCACGTATATCCTTCAGAATCGGTTAGGCAGAGCGCGAGTGACCTTTTCTGGGTTCACACGTTGCACCGTAAGAGTGTCGCATTGGTGTATGGAAGAGTGAGATACCCTCAGAAGTCTTCGCAAGCCGAATAGCCATGTTAGCATCAGTGGCCTCCGAGAACCACTTGATTACACTCTGATGCTCTGGAGGGCTAAAAGCATTCCGTGCGTATCTGTATCGCCCGTCCCTATTGCTCCGCTCGACCAAGCAAATAGAAGCAATGTCGCGACAGTTTCGGGCCCGCGCACATCACTCCCACCGCTTCGTTCGGTTACCCATTGTCCGCTTGTTCATGCTGTTCCAAGCTCTCGACTCGTGAGGTCCTTATATGCCTCTCCAAACATCCTCTCTCACTCATCGCATACACTCTCATGGAGCCCGCGATCTCTCATCAATATCGCTGGCGCCATCGCTCATTCCTGAGGGACAAGCTACGAAGGCATTATTCCCAGTCCACGAATAGTGCTCGACAAGTTGGGACACTTGTGCATAACTGCCATAATTCGCCGCTGAAGAGATAGCAACAATGCCGTGCTCTATGCCATGCAACGGAGGCCAGTATGAAGAATGTTGACAGGCTTATCAAACATCGTATGCGCGGAGGCGGAAGGAGTATGCCTTTTAGGAGCTGCTACGAGGGAGAAGGTTTGGGTAGAAATGGCAGTGGCCGCAACTGTGGATAGGTCTGGTGTCAACTCTTGATTTAAGCTATCAGGGATTCAGTATTTCAGACTACTCGATTTTGTTAGCAAAGAAAGTGTCAAGCCAAGTCTCCCTGACAGAGTACACTGGCATATGCAATTCAGCTGCGCATCTTCATTGAGTTGGTACTCAAAATTTAGGTGTCCCCCGTGAAAGAAGGGTGTGCGCCACCAGAACTTGAAGTTTCTAACGACGCCATTTTGAACCACCGAGGACAAAGGGGTGAGGTTAGCAGTAAAAATGCTATGCAATGCACCCGCAATGTAGATGTCGCCTTTGGCATACTTAGTGCTGAATAATTCGAGAGGAGTAACTCGAACCCGTCATTTGCTTCAAGCTGGGGGTAATATTTCATGAGGAGCAGCTTGAGGCTCCCGTTCTTATCTTGATAAGGTAGGCGCAAGGTGCCGTGAAAGTCGTAGTCGGATTAGACATCACGGGACCACATCAGCACGAAGTGTAATATACGATTATGGAGAAAAAAGGATCAGTCCGGCTGAAACAATAACGTCAAGGCAGATGTGGGGCTACCAAAATCGGTGACAGGACATGAAAACGCACGACAGATCGGCAAGATTACATGGGCTCTATAAATATAGTACACTGAACTTTTTTGGCAGCCTGATCGCTCATCAGGCCACAATTACCAGACCTTACACTTCGGCCGCTGCAACAAGGACGAGACTGCTTTTCGCAGGGAATCTCTTCAGCAGAATGTGCAGGGCTGCATAAACGATGATGCCGCAGCCGCACATGCCACTGATGACACCAAATCCTTTGAGGTACTATGAGCAGTATTAGATGGAGCTAGGACTAAAGCAAGGCTTTGTTCATACCTTTGGACCTTCTTCTGACGGAAAGAGATAAGCGCCGTAAATCTGGGCCGTGTTTCCCATCGCATTGACGAGAGCCAGAGAGACACCACGAACCTCTTGCGGCATAGCACCGAAAGTAGAAGCGGCGTAAGACAGCGACAATCCATTGGAGGCCCATAGGCCAGATGCCACAAATATCAATAGGACGTAACGAGCGGTGGAATTGTAGATCCCACATATGCAGACACTGCAGATGAAAGAAAGCCCAAGCCAACCTGCGATGACGATCCCACGGTGCCTAGGGACTTTGTCCATAAAATAACCTGTTGCGGCGACAGCTACAAAGGAAACAGCATAGATTGGCACAACCATGTACTGAGCCATGTGGGATGTATACCCAAGGCCTTTGACGAGGGCCGGGTAGAAATATGTCAGGGTTGAAGAACCAACGATGATCATATATCCCGAGACAAAGAGCCACGTCCGCCAATCTCTAATGGAAGTGCACAGAGCTTGCCGAGCAGTGATGTGAGGAACGCTGTCTACCCGGATCTCGATATTGTCGGCATGTAAACGAGATTGCGCTAGCGCCCTCTCTGTGGCGGAGAATCTCTTCGTGTTGGACGGGTAATCCAGGAGAAGAAAATGTGCAATAATAGCCCAGCCCTATACGGTAAGCATCATGTTAGGAAACGGACAGTCACAAGTGACGCATAGTGGGACGCACGACAGTCGCTGCCCCTTCCACAACGAAGAGCCATCTCCACCCAGACATTCTTTCATTCGTCAGTTTCGTCAGCAGTGAAGCAGTCAGATTTTGGCATACCCATAAACACCATCCAGCCCTCCAGTGATAGCTCCTGCGATAATCCCGCCGAATGCTCCAGATATAACGGCCGCTGAGATGTAGACTGCAAATCGTTTGGACTGCTCGTCCTTCTTGTACCAGCTCGAAAAGAGAAGAAGGACTCCAGGCGCGAAGCATGATTCCAAAGCGCCAACAAGCAGGCGGAGTGCTAGCAACTGATGGTAGCTTTTCACGAGTGCCATACAGCACGTCGCTACACCCTATGATGAGTCAGTCGGTCTTACTCGATGCACACACTCGTTCTTCATCACCAGGGCTATCCGCATGCTAGCCCAATTGCAAGCCGAAAAGCAACCGCAACCAGCCACAAAACAATAATTTAGAGTCTTCAAAAACCTGCTGGCTCCCAACCGGTCGCAGCCTTTTCTGTCTCCTTCAGACTCCTCAGAAGTAGCCAAAGTCTTGTCTCCTTTTTTGAAATCCCCCAATTGCTAGACTTATGGTGCAGACCTACCCAGAGCATCATGAGAGATGGTAGAAACGTGCTGGGCCGCGATCTAGACAAGAGGAGATTTGATGGGACCTCAAACACGACATAAGTGATGAAAAACACAATGAGCACCAACGAATATTGGTTGGATGAAAGATCTAGGTCGATGTCCATTCCTGCGACCTTTGCGTTTCCGATGCTTTGAGAGGTCAGAGGTCCCCAGCAATCTCGGGAGAGCTGTGGTATCGAACTCACTTGGTTCTGTCCATGTAGCTGAACAGGTACATGAGCCAAATCGTTGGCAAAAGGAAGAGATCAATCTTCCTGACCAATCTGCTCTCCGTCTCCATGGTGAGCGCTTGGAGTTTGGTCTCCATGCTGTGATGCCACAGATGCCATTGTGAAAAATTGGAAGAACTCTACTGTCTTGAGCAAAAGCAGTGGCCCAGCGGTCCAAAGACCGATGTAGAGTCGTATGTACAAGATAGGAGAAATTCTGTCGGCACAGATTGTGTTCGCTTGGGAAAGCAATTGGAGTATGTTCCGCACATACCGGCCTCCACAGGTCCCGAATGAAACGGCACGATTGCGGCAGGTCACTTGCTCATTTCCAGATGGCTTTTGTTGTTGGAGGATGGCATTTCGAAGTGCCTGTCAGAGAAGCGGTCAACGATCCAGCGTCGGTCGGGCATATCATGCGAGATTCGACCACGCTGTTCCATCTTCTTCCAAGCATGTTCTCCAGGTTGATCTCCGGCAAGGAGAGGCAGTGAGTGGGGATGAGGATGCCGCCCAATAACGATGGAAAAGGGCCGACTTGAAGCTTGGGGAGACGCCACAGGCGGTGGCCGTCGTCAGACAGTGGGAAGAATACCGCGAGTCCGCGACGAGAGAAAACTCGCCGATTTGCTACTCGTACACATGTCGCAGGACCTCGACGCCGATATCAGTCCACCATACCCCTCGTCACGGTCGATAGATGGGGTGCTACAGCAAACTCTTCGCCTCCCGCCGCCGGTGACGATGCTGCCCACAGCCCCGCCGCCCGCTTCGAGCGAATCTCCAGTGCGGAAGAAGCGAAAGAGTCGAGGCCGAGGATTGCGGACGACGACCGGATGTCGGACGTGTCGGACGCGCCATATGAAATGTGACGAGAAGCGCCCACAATGTGGACCATGTGAGAGATCTGGACGGGAGTGCCTGTACAAGGATGAGGGGGAGCCTTCCACGACTCAGACTTCTACTGAGAAAGAGGTGCGTACCAAACTTTTCGTATATCGGCATCGGGCCTGAGGCCGCATTTTTTGCGGAGGTGTGAAGAAGTAAAGGATGGTAGCAGCCGTCGGTTTAACCTCCCCCCATTATTCCTCCATTCATCATTCATCATTCATCCATCAATCATCAATTGTGATGCCCGTCGTCGCATCGTCACCATCGGTCGTCGATGCGGGCGACCCGGCCAGAGACTTTGGCGAGAGTCGGGAGCGCTGGATCCACTCACCATCTCCCTTCCCATAGGACGAGTGTGCAATATATCCTGGTCCAATCTAACGTGACGCTGGGCTGATAAGAGGCTGACGGGCACAAGCAGCACTCCAACAACAACAACAACAACAAGAACATACCCAAAGCAAAGGCAGACACCGTGTCACCGCTCGCCTCGTCTTTGTACACTGCCCACCATGCTGCCCTGGATCCTCAGGACCTCCCCTCGGCGACTAAAG
This sequence comes from Venturia effusa, assembly GCA_007735645.1. NCBI lineage: Eukaryota > Fungi > Ascomycota > Dothideomycetes > Venturiales > Venturiaceae > Venturia > Venturia effusa. Next base: position 1,070,773 of record CP042188.1, on the reverse strand, counting down.
TGGAGAACGACCCATATCGCTCTACTCTGGCATACAACACGGCTTCGACTCTCCCTGTCCGTTCGGACACCGCTCACGAAATCCGGAAACATCAGGATGAACCAGATCAGCAGCATTGGAACACCCCCTTCGATCCAACTCACGTGCACGTCACAAGTCCGTTATCAACAATAAGCTCGACCGCCGGGTGGGGAGGTCTGGATACTGCTCCGCTCAAGTGGCTGGATCTTCTTGCCGGCGATGCTCGCCAGAATGATGGTCAATTCTCAATGGATCTCCTGAGCTGGAGACAGACAGTTCAACAGCCTGGTATCACGACAAGTCATGTAGTTCGACATGAACGGCGACCATCCTTTGATACCGCAGCACCATTCACGCCCATCATAGCTCCTCCCACGCCCATACCATCAATGCTTACACAGGAGAAAGAACCTTGGCAGTCCGCCATCCAGTTGCGAGACGACCAGATCCCAATCTTTCGACGATACACGGATAAGCTCGCACTCTGGATGGATTTGTTCGACCCACAGAAGTGCTTTTCAAGCTTTGTCCCACACTTGGCACTTGGAAACGAAGGACTGATGAAGGCTATCCTTGCTCTAGCATCACGCCACATGTCTATACAGCCAATGGATGGCGTTGGACTAGATCGCAATGCCGCCGTTCAGTATTATCACGAAACGTTGCACTATCTATGGGGAGCGATGAAGTACGAATCGTATAATCGAAGTCTCGAGCTCATTGCCACCGCCTTGATAGTCTCACAATACGAAATGATTGATGGCACCAAAGGCAACTGGGAGCGACATCTCCAAGGTGTATTCTGGATACAGCGGACAAGAAATATTGGTGCCGAATCACCAGGACTCGAAGGAGCAGGTTGGTGGTGTTGGCTGCGCCAGGACGTTTGGGCTGCATTCAGAGAACGTCGACGCGTCTACAGCTTCCATCGGCCCCTGATGCGCTACGCGGAAATGGGACCTTATGATCTCGCTTCGAAATCCGTATACCTGCTAGCCCAATGCGTCAATTACAGCTCTGAGGAAGAGGCGCAAGAGGGCGCAAACAATCTACACGTGAGAGTCGATCGTGGAAGACATATTTCCGAGATGCTTGACGAGTGGCATCGCAGTTTGACTGTTCATTTCAAACAACTGCCGTTGGCAGAAAATTCCGACCACCACGTCTTCCCGCCAGTATGGATCAATCCCTCACCACTGGCCACTTCTATCCAGCTGTATAACTTCGCTCGAATTCTGCTGCTGGTCAATGAGCCTGCATCTGGGTACAGTGAATTCCTGCGACGAGAGAAACTTCTGAATGACGCAGTCGACACTATTTGTGGCATTGCTTCAATGATCTCGGATGAGCCCTCATCCATAACCTCAACCATGTGCCTCTATGCAGCAGGGTACTACACGAATGACAAGGATCCACGCAAGCGGGATGCTATTGTCAAGCTTATAGACTCTCATCAATTGCGCACAGGCTGGCCAGTTCAGTCATTGAGTGAGGAGCTTCAAGCTGAGTGGACAGCATCAGATGCAAAATGAGAGATAATAGTGTCTAACACTCCCCCAAAAACCACCTCTGTGGCTGGCTTGTTTAGGATCGACGCTGTCGTCCATTTGAACATTTGCTTTGCGGCTCGATTCGAACCAGCGGCAGATTGCGTGACATCAGAAGTACTCAGTACGAGATCTTTCACCAGCCTGTCTGCCAAATACATCTGTATCGACACAAAAGACCACGGACACAGATGTGATCTTCTCCAAGCTCTCCGTTCTTGCGTTGAGTATTGAGAAACACAAATCATAATAAACGCTGCATCTACACCCAGTTGTTGTGCAGAATGTAGGACAGACTCATGGTCCCCATACCCATTCTGATACGCATTCCTCAAGCGACTCATGTCTGATTGACACCCGGATATCTTCATTGGGTTGTTACCTGTTGAAGACAATGTTTGAAAAACGGGGGAGACGGGAATATACCAGCTATAAGACAGGAAGCGAAATTGGCGAGGCGCGCTTCTAATTGATCAACAGACCTCAGGCTGCGCAGGTTCCACAAATTCAATTATTCTCACTCCTCATCTCATCTCTCTTACCTCGCACAAATCCAAACATCTGACAATATTTTCTTACTTTCAATAGATTTGACGATACTCATGTATCAGCCACGCTGACCCGCTCGATCGTTGTCGACACCGTCCGAGACCAACATCGCTGTACGACCTATCAGAATGTTCGCAATTCCACCAGGTTTCCAATTGTTCTCACACGTCTAAGCTGTCGCGCATCCCTGATCACCACGTCCACCCCCACCCGTATTATGCTTCTGTAAATCAACGCTCTCTTTTGGCGTGGTTTGATGATGTTCGGGAGACAATACAGCGAGAACATTACTTTGAAGCCGGCCCCAAGATCTCGTGGACGTAGGTTGAGGTACGCCTTAGTAGTTTTAGATCCAGTACTTAAGCATAGACCTTCTCTTAGATGGTCCCAAAAACACTAAGACGTGATAGAATAGTGAACTCGCAGGCACGCTCTCGAAAGTAATATTCTCGCTGTGTCGCTTCATCATGACTGATGACGCTAGAAAAGAGCATTCAGTTCCGGAAGCACGATATTAATGTTCATAACCCTAGCAGATACTACTGTGGTCTTAACGCCATCAAATGTGGACTGTAAAGTAGCGGCAAGGTCATCACGGCCTCGAGTCGCTCGCAGATTTCATCAAAAGACCCCTGTTGAGTGACTTGCGGTTGATATTTATTCACTATAAGACCACAATACACCTGCCAGAAGAGGTAGTTGGCAGAAGGGATTGTCGTACGGAAATCGCTACGTAGTGATGATCTTTAATATACAGCCTATTCGTAGAGTCTGAATCATTGTCAAAGACTAATTCCCGCTCCACGTTGTGCGATGGCGGAACCCGGATCGACGTGCTAACCTTCTTTCTACTCCTACAAGCCATCATAGCAAGGTCTTCTTCCCGGCCCCTCCCTCTTAGCACCTACTAGGTAGTAGATAGTGGACTAGATACCAGCTTCGACAGTATAAGTAGTAGGCTCAGAGTAGACGCTGGAGGTCGTCCCCAGCAACCCATCGATAATCTCTAATACTCTCTCCATCATGAAACTTCCCATCACTCTCATCCTCTTCACAGCTAGTCACTTCGTCTCAGCAGGCGACCAATACAAATTCTGCTGCTGTCACACCAAGGGCTGGGGACTCTGCGACGAGTGGATAACCAGCCGCGTGATTGCCGAGAAAGCACCCAGAGAACGCTTGGACCTATCCCGCGTAGCCTGGACGATAAACGACAACGCCCCTTTCGATTGTCCGCATGGCTGTAAGTCTCCACACACCACACACATATATACTCTTACATCGTTTATCAATCCCCCGTCTCGTTTATTACTGTTGTTGTTGCTGATCCAGATACCCTACCTAGACTGTTACATGTATGCCAGGGGACCACCTCTTGACGACGGCTGGATTGGCGGCGATGAATCGGAGAAGTATTGCAATATGTTTAAACAGATTAGTAAATGCTTCACTCCCCCTCAAGTGCTGAACTCCCGAGAGATTTGAAGGAGACGATTTGGTAGTAAGTTTGCGACCCGTGCTTATGTCATTGTTTACAAAGCTGACGATAGTGCACCAGATGGAATCGACAGATCGTCAGCACCCTTTTGCTACGTCAAACTTGAAACGCTATGTCGATGTACACTGCGACATTGTTGTTTTCTTGCTCGCCGATGTCTGAACCACATCGGATTGAAGCGTTTCCCTGCCACAACTCTTGCTTTTGACCTCTACAACACACTTTAGGGTCCAAGACATTATTGACGCTGATGGTTGGCATATCAGTCGGTAATTAAGTTTATGACTCCAAAATCAATGGAAATATGAAGGGAAAAAACGCCTGAAAGTGATCTGTGGCTAACTTTAATATGTGTTGCGACCACAGCAGACCAACATCGAGGGAGGCAGGAACATTATTTTCTGGGTGCATTTTTCATGTCGTTAGAGCAAATGGTCAATACTTATGCGCTCATTTTTGTTCACGAAAGAAGGAGAGCAGAGAAGGAAGCACTGAAAGCGCCATACACTCCTAAAAACAGCCCAGCACGGGGCTTGCTACCGCTGTGGAGTCCGACAGATACGCGATGGGCGTTGAGCATTATACTAACGAGGGTGATAAGGGGTTGCATGCCGCTTGCTCCGACCATCGTTCAGCTGGATTAGAAAGTTGATAATTTGATGCAGGGACCTGAACTCTTTTGAGCGGAGAGACAGGCAATGACTGACCTCCTTACACGATAAGCCGGCTCCGAACATCATTTTTCGAGTCTAGGCTTCTGTGGATGGAAGAACCCTTCCCTTGAATTCGCGCTCTGTTGAAAACCCTGAATGGACATCAAAACTGTCTTTGTCAAAGTGGTATGATCCTACAAGCATCGAGACCATGTAAAGGTTTTTTTTTTCTTGTCCCACAGTTCCGGGTTTCGCTGTAGGGGTGACTCCGGAAAGAAGACCCGAGTCTTTGTTAGTAGGAAGGTCAACATCTGGGGATTTGGAGAGAACGATGCTGCTTTGCTGGAATTGTGCTTGGTAGGTAAGGATGACTTGGAAGCGGCGCTTGGGGAAAAAAATCTCGAATGGCCGTAAAATTTTCATTGCGAATCCATGTACAGTGCCAGCGTTTCTTGCACAAGGCTCTACGTTTGCTAGGCCCATTGGAACAGCAGTGTTTCCGCCGCCTCAATCACTTCGCCTTCCCGGTACTGCCACAGACATCCATCTGCCACTCTCCCAGCGCTCTCGCCTTTTCGACGCCGATCTCCATCAGCTTCGTCAGGGTGACAGTCGCCGCATTTACCTTAATGTAGTCGTTTGAGTCCTGCAAGACCAGTTTGTTCACGTTGACCTTGCTGACACCCCTCCTGATACATTCTTTCATGATATCCTCGGGAAACCCATTCGTTCCATGCATTGCGATCCGTAGTCTCCCATTGATCGCTTCTTTGACCTCACTCAACCGCTGGAAATCCAATTGTGGCCCTTCAGCACCATACTCGCCGTGTATGTTTCCAAAAGCAGGAGCCAAAAAGTCCACACCGGTGTTATAGAAATCTTCCACATCCTCCTTCGTCGTCTTGACACCCTCTAACTCTGCCGTATCTTTGATCCCATCCTCTCCCCCTTCAATCCTCCCTGGTTCCGCTTCCGTCGTTATGCCCCTGGCATGACAGTAGTCTACCAGCTCTTTCGTCTTCCTGAGATTGTCCTCACGCTCGTGGTGGGACATATCCACCATAATACTATCGAACGGCAAATTATCAGCAGCATGTCGAATCAGATCTTCATCCTGCGCATGATCCAAGTGTACGGAGATGGGCACAGTAGCGGATTTGGCGGCTTGAGAGGCAGCGTGAACGAGGAGGCCCGAGGAGAACGTAACGGCCCAAGGGAACATCTGAATGATCAAGGGGGATCGTTTTGCTTCTGCCGCTGCGACGAAGGCGATAATGTGTTCGATCTGTGCACAATATTCATCAGCGTTTTTGGGCAGGTGAGGACCCTGATGTCCATAGCTTCGCTGCATGTACGTTGTAGATGACAGGCGCTATTACACCGTACCCTCCTGCCTCGGCGTCCTTCAAGATCTGAGCTGTTTTGTTGTTGGCTAGGGAGGTCGGCGACATGGTTTCGTGATCTGTTCAGTTTTGAACCGATCTCGTACTCGTACCGATCGATTAGAAGACATATCTCGAAGACGATGGTGCTGGCGATGGTGGAGTGAGAATCGACAGGGCCAGGAAAGTAGCCGTAGATAGGCGAAAGGGTCTGGCCGCATGACGGCAATCATTCCGGGATAGATTCAAAAAGCCAACAGTAAACGACGACGACGGATAAGAAGTGCACACGTCTGGTGAACATCTGAAAGACTCAGATAGTCTCGCTGAGATGCGGCATCTACCGAACTAAATATAATATAAGACATCAAGAAATCTTCATCGTTCCAAGCGAGAGATATTGCCACGGCATCCTACTCCCCAGCAGTCCCACACTAGTAAAACAAATACTGTACAGACGCCCGCATGCATGCTAGTCCCTTGAACGCCATTTCCTTTTTATCGCCAAACGAATCAGACGACACACTTTAAGCAAAGTTGTCGCTGCGGTCAACCCAAACGTCCTCCAGTTCCGCGAAATTAGCAAAGTGGAAAGGCCGATGCAGATCGTCATAGAATTTGGACGGGGTATCAATCTTCACTTGAACTGCTCTCTTTGCAACATTGGCAGAGAAAGCAGCACCCATGAAACTGTAGTTCCAAACACCATCCTCGGGCACCAGATAGTAGCCGCGGATCTTGTCACTGAGCAAGAGCTGGCACTTCTCGCCAAAATCTGTTTGAAAGCCGTCAGGGTGATCACTCTGCATGTCAACGTTGTCGGCGCCCCATTTGTAACCTTCCGGAGTCAATGCCCAAGCAGACAGCGAGACAGAGCCTGGGGTGAAGGCGACAGTCATCGTGACAGTTTTCTTGTCCCATGACTTGTGTGCCTGCATGAGACGAGCGTGTTGTGTCACATCTGCAGCGCTCATATAACGTGGCTCCTGACCGGCCACGGTGTGGATGATTCCAAGTGGCTCCATACCTTGGAGAGATGGATTTTCGGGCAGGTGGAGAGGGAGCTCCACGTTGCGAGTATTGCCGATCTGCGGTACCATGACGATCGTGCGTACTTCCTTAATCTGGTCATTGTCTGGTGGCGAAGATCCATAAAGATATCCAGCAACTTGTACACGAAGATCCGCAATGGTGATGAAGCGCCTGAGAATGTTCTTCGGCATGATGTAGGTGTAATGGCCGTCTTCCTGAACACCTTCGGTGGAGATGTAAATGTTGTTAGAGCGAGTGCGCAAATTGGAGGAAGCAATGGCTCGTGTCCTCCATTCCGTCTTCGAAGCAAAAGCTGCCTGCTCATACTGCGATGTTGTTGTAACGATGATTTCTTCGCCCAAGACGTTCTGGGTCTTTGTCGTCACAGCCGTCAACTGCTGTTGCTCTTGCTGCTGCTTCTCAATCTCCGCTGCCTGTTGGCGCTGCATGGACGGCGCACTGATCTCCATACCAAGGATGATATCTCGAACTTCGCTCGATGTCAAACTCGAAGTGTTGACACTATTTTTCTTGGCATAGTCACTTAAAATCATATCTCGAAGTTCAGTCTCCACCTTCATCCATGCCTGATCGTCTAGGGTTGGCCAGACGTGATGCTCTTGTGTGATGACAGTTTTGTCCGGTCGCAGAACTAACTTGGTTTTGTCAAGATTGACATGAAGCGCTCTCAGAATCAGAATGAGACGTGAAAACGCCGTGTAGGATGATATGGTTTTGAGCCATTCGTCGTAGAGATTGAAGAGGACCATTTGGGGTTCGATAGCTCGGAGGATCATGTCACCGAGCTTCTCGACCTTCATAGCAGCTTGGAACGGCAGTTGTAGCTCAGAAGCTCGGATGGAAATATTTGGGAAATCTAGCAAGTGCACCTCGAGTGGATCGAGGAGGCCCTTTCGAGTGACGATGAGCTGTTTTGGCTGCTCTTCGATGGGAAGAGATCGAATAAGAGCTGCGACTTCTTCTGCAGTCTTCCATTTTGCCAATTGCCCAAGACGTTTTTGACCAGCCCAAACGCTTGTGTGTATGATCTTCAAGAACAATTGCCCAGTGCGAGGGTTGAATATGAAGATGGCGCCGTTAATCGGCTTCGTGGTCAAATTGCCTTCAAAGGTCTTGTGGATGGTAACCCGATAAACGTTGGTGTCGTCGACAAATAGCTGGATCTGATTACTGAACAGTTCAGAGTAATTCTGCGAGTTCAAGAACTCTTGGTTGCTCTCCGTGGAGTAAAGTTGCAATCCCTTGCGGACACGCTCCCGTAAGACGTAGAGCGCTGGATTGTTCTTCATGATCTTGCCCATAGCGACTTGCATCAACTGCTTGAGACCAGGGAACCAATTCCCATATGCCGAGTAGAGATTGTATGCCAAGTCAACGCCTATCATAAGACCGGTAGGGGATGGATAAATACTCATGCTATCGGTGGTGTAATCCAAGTACTTTGCGCGGGTGTAACGCTCAATATCGTGCGAATCGTAATCACCATATCGAAGCTGAACGTCGAACCAGAACTTGTTGGTCGTGGTGGAGGTCATGGTATCCTTGGTGTCATACAAAAGGGATGGATTCGAGACATTCCATTTATGACTTGCGAAAAGTAGAACGTCGGCGCAAGAACTGTTCATCTTATAAGACTTTCGAGGATGGATAGTCTCTTTCTGAACGGTCTCGATTCCCAGAAGTTCAAGTTCCTGATCAAAGACCTGGCAAAGATCCATCACTATGGATTCGTGAATCTTCTGCCACAAATGGGCACGGAAAATTTGTATGAGTGAGATCTTCAAAGTGGGGATCTTGCCGTGCAAGAAAATCCCGGTCAAATCAAGCTGGACTTGGAAGCCCACGTACACATTGGCCCGATTGATGGTTGGTGACCACCAAAGAGTGAAGCGTCGATTCGGGATTTGATTTAATCCAGATCTTTGCGCATTCGTAAGTTTCTTGAACTTCATAGACTCTTCAAAACCGCTCGCTTTTTCCCAGAAGAGACCCTCCCAGGTGGGAAAAGCGGTTGCCTTGAACAAAGTATGCTCTAGGATGGTCTCCACACCACCTAGAGCCTGGATGACGTCGGTACGGTATGAGTTCAAGTTCCAAAGCTTACCGTCGTGCCGCTGGCTGGTCCACCAGAACGGGTTGCTCTTCATATGCTGGTATACCTTGAACTCAGTACGAGCTCTAAAACCTTTGTCGAAACTGAGAGTGCTCCGGTCCTTCTGAAAGAGGGTGTTGATTCTGGGTAGACCACGATCCCAGCTGTCTTCAAGATCCTCTAGCGTTAATCGGCGGTTCTGTTGTTGAGCTTCCAGCCGTTTCTGTGAGTACTCAGTCCATACACGCTGAGAGTCAATAAATTCTGACTCCCAAGGGATGATGTATCTGAAAATGTTAGGGATCAGGGACTCTTCCTCGTGAGTCATACCAGATCGATAATGGGTGACACCGGTGTCGGTCTGCTTAGACCAACGCTTGTCGCTTGTCGGGATAAGGATATGCGAACCAGATATCATGCCCAAACCTCCCAACTCCTTAGGCGTGTAGAAGACAGCTGGAGGGAAACGAGAAGGCATTTTCGAGTTCAGACCTATCTTGACTCGGGTCTGGATCTTGGTTTCACACTTAACAATGGTATCTAGAAGGTTTACCGTTGATACAGCAGCTTCACGGTAGTAGGTGAACAGTGAGATCAGCGAGGTATTCCACTTGTTGGCGATTTTGGTAAAAGTCGTCGAGCCCGAGGACATGAGGATCTGTCTAATGCGGTTGTTGAAGGCCTGCACATGTTCCTCTGTGACCTGCAAGAAGGCATGTGCTGTTCGCTCCTTGGTCGTACTGTCGACGAGAGCCCAGACACTGTCTTTAGTGGCAAATTCCTCGTTCAAGTTGCGAATCTTCGGAAGAATGCGCACCTCGAAACCAGCCATAGAGAACAGCAAATTAGGGTTATCTCGACTATAGACGCTGCAGAAAGTGTCGTCCCACTCAATCGTGGTGACTGATCGCGGTAGTCTATTCTTCAAGTCCCAGAAAACAGCACGGCCTAAGTTGACATCGTGTCTCATGAGGCGCATGCGGGAGTCTCGGGGCCAACACTTCTTATTCTTGTAGCCAATCACGTTCTCAAAATTAGGGTCGGGCTGCTCGGTCAAGAACCGTTGGATCAAGTCTCTGGATTCTTCAGCAGTGAACTTGAAGAAGACCCAAATCCGATCGATGTATCGCGTGTAAAGACGGATGGGATGCCTGGTCTCAGTGGCGCGGTCGCGGTACTGGAGGAAGTCGTTGGGTCCTTGTGGAGGTCCAGCAATTTCACTAGCTCTGTTCAAGCCAAGCAGAAGCAGATCTATGATGAGACCGTAGTACTGGAAAACGAAGGCAGAGAATTGAAGACCACGAATCATGCCGTAATTGTTGACATGGTTCATGTCCTTGTAGCTCAAAGACACATTGTTCTTAGACGTGATATAGTCCGCCAAGTTGTGATCCATGATCAGTCTTAGCAGTCTGTTGAGCAGTGTAATATCGATCTTCTCGTAGACTTTGGAAAGCTGTGTCTCGATCATGACACCGCATTCGCCATTCTGGTATTCCCAGACCTGATCCAAATTGTTGATGCCTTGAGCCCACTTGTACACCAGCAGAGGAGGAACCTCACCATCAGATGGCTTGATCCAAGCAGGGAACAAATGGCGCTGGTCGGCTTGATACCAGAGGTATTGGTCCAAGTAGGCGTCTGTGATCTTCTCCATTGGTTCTATATCGTACACTGGGTTGATCGAGCTGTAGTTGTCGTTCATATCGATGCCGACTTCTTTGAAGGCACGCTGAGTCAATAAGAAGCGCTTGATACGAGCCAGAGTTGTACCGGGAGAATCATATGCCTGTTCGATCAAGGCGAGCTCCTCACGCTGATTTTGGTTAAGGCGACCCTTGACCGAGTAAGCTTCACGCAGACGCTCAAGAGCAAGGATCAAGATCTTGGTGTCGTGCTTGTACGAGACACTTGGGAATGGAATAGGCTGGAAACGCCGAGACTCGAGCCAGTGGACGGCGGTGGTGTAGATGGCCACAGCTTCCTCGGCTGAGACATATGGACCATCCTTCATGTAGTTGTGCTGTCGTTCTTGCTCGGCCTTGAGCCACAATCGAGTCAGTCGTCCCAAATTCTTCTTTGCCACGGTCTTGTCCACGGTAGCACCACGTCGAATACGCTCGCGATTGTAATGAGCCACCGAGATCCACCAATCAGCTTTACTTTTAACATATCGTAAGATGATATTTTCAATGGGCGCAGGCAGACCTGGAACCTTCCAAGGAATGTTACTCTTCCAGCATCGCCAAGCTTCCGACAAGTGTTGTAGAACTGTGTTGACTTTGTTTTGCCTGATCCCTTCCGGCATCATATCCATGAGATCAGCCATGACAGAGGCACGCAATTCAAGATCGAAATGGGATTCTACACGCTGCTTGGTGACGGTTTTCGCGACACCCTTGCTGTGACGTCCTTCGAACTGTCGTGACAAAAGGTTACCAAGCCATCTCTCGAGAAGAGGAATGATGCCGCGCATGAAGAAAAGCCATACGCGCCATGCTGGGCCCCAGAAACCACAACCTGGACCTTTGCCGACTGGACCGGAATTGAATCGGTAGTAGATCAAATGCTTTAGATCTTTGCAAGAACGAATCTGGTGCATGAGCTTGTACTTGTACCGGTACATACCAGTAAGCTGACCAACGTGGTTGAAAGCGTACAAGATACCATCAGCAAGCTGGAAAGCATCAATGTTTCCCAAGCGGTACTGGACTTGAGCATCCACGATCAGTTTAGTCAAGCGCAAGATTTCTCGCATCAGATGAAAAGCATTTCCGAAGCGCGACTTCTTACGTTCCTTAGTTGTCAAAGTCTTAATGGGCTTCAAGTTGAAGTTGTAATCCAGATGCAAGTAGGTCAAGTTCTTCCTGTGAATCAACAAATTGAGCATGTTGAAACCCTGTCTGCAAACCTGCAGGCCTGCTTCCACCCAGTCAATAGTAGTTTGCTGGAAGAACTTTGTAGACTTCAACGACTTCATCAAGTTTTGCTTACTCTGAGGCTTCGGCGGCTTTCGGTGCAGCTCATTCAGCACGTATGATTTCAGCAGCTTTTGATAAGAGACCCGAACTTTTACGGGCTGGCCTTGAGGGACGTGTTCGAGGTACCATTGCTTGACTAATGGCACATCCTGAGCGCGAACCATCCGTCCAGATCTCGTATTGAAGGGAAATGGTGCCCACCACAGCGCGATGGCAGAAGCTGTGTCATCTGTGTATAATGGTTTGTCGTCCATGAATGGCACGAAATCCGAGGGCAGCTCGAGATCATCGTCCTCGTTATTCCCTGCACCAAAAAGCTCGTCCTCGAGACTAACCGAAAGATTCTTGGGTGCCACGGATCGAGAAGAAATCGGGTTTATGACGGGATCGAAGTAAAAGGCTGGTAGATTTGGGTCGTCGGTGCGTACATATGTGATTTGTGGATGTGAGTACCAGGCAGCCACGACGCTTCGTGGAAGAGAATTGTAGAGGAACGGGAATGAAACGCGATACTCCGTCCGAATAGGATGGCGGAAAATTATTCTGTCGATGGCGTTGAATTCGCCAAAATCTTCCTCATTCGGATCGATGTCTTTGTACAGTGGTTCGAAGCGCGGCCCTCCTGGAATGGCTACGTTGAGAGCCTTCGCGGTGAACATGCTGTTAAGGTCGAACATATGATAATAGTTCTTGTCCACCACATCACTCAACAACTGATGACTCAGTCGGTAGAGCGTGGCCATCTGAGGAAGAGTCATGTTCCATGTCTTGTAGTTCGACGAGTTTACATGTGGTGTGTCCAAAAGGGGCCGGTGGTCGTAGAACCATTCCATGACCGGCCCATCCTCCTCTTCATCCAATTCCATCTGAATAGGCTCTGCGGGTTCCACCTCTTCGATATTCTCGGACCAGGACAATGGAGGCTCTTCGTCGTCGAATGGAGGAAAACGCATCCGCTTGAAATGCCTACGATCACTCTTCTCACGTCTCATACAGACCCAGATCGTCGCCCACTGCGCATGGAAAACTGGCTCGATTACACGTGGGACCTCGTTAACCAACGTCAGACAGCCATTGACGTGATATAAGACCTTGACATCTCTCGAAGCCTCCCATGGCATAGGCATATTCTCAAGCAGTTTGAGGACCGCATGTGGCATGAACTTCAGCGCACCCAGATAGCTTCGCTTGTCACTGCTGAATTTCTTCTGCGAGACATCTCCAATATCTTTGACAATCTTCCTCAAATGCTCCGGTGGCATATCATTCTTCGTCGTGTCGTACTTTCCACCACCCGGTGCCTTCTCTGCAAATCGAGCACGCTGTGATCGGACCCAGGCACTCTTCTTTTGCGCAAACTTGGCCGTCAAGGGGTTTGCGACGGGCTGCGAATAGCCTGGAGGTGGTGGTGGCGCCGCACCCATTCCCGGTGGAGGAGGGGGGGGAGGAGCCCATCCTGGAGGAGGTGGAGGTCGTCCTGCCATGATCGAGTATGTGGCAGCGAGATGCCTCGCTTCTTCAAATGAGGAGCTCGTTCAAGCGCGTCGATCAGTCGCCAGAAGTGAGACTTGCAGTGATCAAAGGAGCGAAACAACTGAACGGGTTAGTGATGTCCGGATGTTTCTGATAATATGATGGCCGAAGTGTCGAGGTCGCTGCGAAACGTCGTGGGCTGTTCTGGTGTTGTGCTCGTGCGATAGATGCAGTCAAGCTCTTGGTGTCTCTAATCGCGCTCGACTCGGTGCTCTGGATGTTGAACGGGTAGCAGACAGTGTTCACTTACTAGATTTACGATCACTGAGAGGAGCGCTCTCCAGCAATACGTGGTTGGTGATGGGCTTGGTGGATTGGTCGCGTCTCCTCGCTGGAAGAAGGCAAAGAAATCTCGATGGAAGGCATTCGCCGCATCAGGTTAGCCAGCCAGACCCTAGTTTAGACCCACTTCGTGCCAAGCCGCACGACAGCGAAAATCAAGTCGACTCGAAACCTCTATTCGTGAGATCTATCGACACCCACGCCAATAACTTCATCGACGATTCTGACAAAATGCCAGACAATCGCCTCGTCTACGTGAGTACAAGGCTCTAATATCGGCATATACGGGTCGCTAACGTAGTCTTCTTCAGCGCCGCCGGCAATCATACAACACCAAGTCCAACCTCGTCCGTATTGTCAAGACTCCCGGCGGAAAACTCAGATATCTCCACATCAAGAAGAAGGGAACTGCACCAAAATGTACGCTCAAAATCGTAGACCTGGATTGCAGTTAGGACAATAGCTAATGACGAATTAAAAGGCGGTGACTGCGGCGACAAGCTCCAAGGTGTCCCAGCCCTTCGACCACGCGAATATGCCAACATTTCCCGCCCAAAGAAGACCGTCCAGCGAGCATACGGTGGATCAAGATGCGCTAGCTGTGTCAAGGACCGTGTCGTCCGTGCGTTCTTGATCGAGGAGCAGAAGATTGTTAAGAAGGTGCTTAAGGAGTCTCAGCAAAAGAAGCGATGAACGCGTTGCGATGGGAAGGAGTTGACATGAATTACGGGATCTCTGGGGCTTACACAAGCTATGTTTCATAAGGCATATTGGACAAGGGATGCAGTCGTCAATACACCACTTGACAGATTTGCAGTCCAATAGAGACATAGATTCTCAAAAGTTACTTTGGTCCTCACCATTCCTAACACCTTGGCTAATAGCATTGTGAACTGTGTGCGAAGCTAATCCTGCCAATGGATGTGACGACCTAATAGCAATAGCAGCAGTACCGCGCACATGGGCCTACTTGACATGATGACTAGGGACGGGAAATTACAACTATGAAATGACCGGTAGGTCAAAGAAGCACACGTTCGTCCGAGAGAGTGTATCTGCCTGCGTGACAATGTCTATCGGTACGCTCTTCTTTCTACGGACGATACCAGCTGGAGTGAAGTTCTTAGATCATCAAATCCGAATTGTCAAAACGATTGAGAGACAAAGATTGGACCCGGACTGCTCGCAGCTCCGTCGCGAGAATGACGTTTCGCTAGTATCTACACGATCAGTCAAAGGCAGGGGCAGGTCACCCATCTTTTCAGCACCTGCAATCAGTCAAGCCGGCCCCATTCCACCGACAAAAACGACGGGAATGACAAGTACCTCCTACAACAACCAGTAAACTATATTCGAAGCACAAATTGGCCCCTCAGCAATGACAAAAACGTTGAGCGACTTACCACTCGAAACCATTGAACACATCGTCGACTACCTTCCAAACCGCGATGCGCTGCTATACCTCCGCCAATCGTCCAAAGATCTTTGCGCAAAAACTCTCCGTCAATTCAGCAAAGTCTATTTCACGAACGTTGAGTGGAGATTGAACGCTTCCAATGCAAGAGCAATCTGCCACTTCTCCACGCGTCCCTTGGTAGTGGAACACCTTGCATCCATCGAGTTGACAGCTCCAGCTTCCGGTGGCCGCTCCTATGACAATTTCTGGAAGGCTAAGAACATCAATCTCACCGATCTCGCAACAGCTCTGAGCCGGTTTTCCCACCTGCGCGACCTCAAGCTTGTGGGATTTGGATCTGGGAATGGTCACAAAGATGGCGGATACTTCATGCACATCTTGGTCACTCACTTGGCAACCAATAGACTAGAGCAACTGAGGCTTCATGACATCGCCCTCATCGAGAAAGATGCCGTGGAGTTGGTCAAGAAGTCGCATCGCAAAATCAAAAAGTTTTCCCTCATAAGGGTTGACCTCATCTTCAAGAACAGCTCGGCATTTGCGGAAAATGAGCCATACCCGCCTTGGTCTCAGCTTCTTCTGGCCATGGAGTGCTTCTTGAATCATTGCGAGGTCGCCATTGAAACCCCAAGGGTAGATGGAGCTCATTATTTCATCTGTCCCCCGTGGGGGACCTTGGACTTCTCGAAGTACCAGTGGAAAGGGCTCACGATTGAGCACCTTGACAATGATGATGACGACGAGCCACTCGCCCTCATTCATATCGCTGACAATTCTGATTGGTGGGAAGGAATCAAGAGAGCATGTATCTTCGCTGTTGCCGAGAACATCCAATACATTTCACCTGACAAGTATTTTGATTGGCTATCGGAATATAAATTCTGGCGGGATTTCGAACAGATGGATTTCTCTCGACATGAAAAACTGAGGAAACTGCAGTCGTTGTAGTAACCCGGATTCGACAGTAGGGAACAGAACTTAGGATTTATGGTGCTGCTGATTGCGAAGGATAAATGGGCAAAGTCGACGAACAGGACAAATACACCAAAGACAGAGCCTACGACTGCTCAAAATACCATACGAGAAGTATTCCTTTATATCACGACACAGTAGAGGTCCTGAGATATGGTTTTGAGCGTCAGGGACATCGTAGTCCAACAATTACAGCGGTCTCGTCAGACGATCAATCTGCTTGTTTTGTTTCAGCGTATCCAGAACTCCGTCCAGATGACCGTTGTAGCACGCACCCGAGCCTGCACCCGCAGAATTCGTTTCTACGGACAGTCGCTGGGATGGAGTAGCAACTACGATATCTACTACAGATTACAATTGCGGTATACAATTGGTCACCTACAGGATTACAAAGTTATGTCAGATAGGTAATTACATTACAGTTTAACACACAATCATGTCTTCCACTATTCCCTTCTTCACTCTCTCTTCTTCGATGTAGCTAAGGTTTGAGCCATCTTCAGTTGATACAGAATCCATATTTAGTGTTGTCACCAATCCTGTATTGAACAAATGTCAATCGACATGGGCATACTAGTATAGCTATAAACTCGCCAAAGTCGTCCCTTTTACATCCCAACGAACATTGGATTTGATACACTGTAAGTGAACGTTTTCGGCGGCCGGCCGGTTAATGGCCAGACCGATAGATACAGGGGTCAAGGTAAATATATTGATAGCTAAGCCACGGAGAGGGCGCTTCGGCGGGCTTGAAACACTAAGCTAGCGTCCGAGATCACTCTACTCTACGCCCGGTATGGCTCTACTGTATCTATTTGAACTACAGGTGACAGGTCTCCTTGTAAATACAGGCATTGCGGCCTGCACACCCGTCCGCGAAGATCAGGTTCAAACCGCGATACCCGGCAGAAGTGTCGCAACGGAAAACTCTCTTCCTGTATCGTCCGGCTCGTCAGGTCTGTCTAGGCTGAAAAGAATGCGAGAGGATTGGTTCCTTGCAGGTTGCAAAAGCGTCCCAGTCGATCTTCTTTGCGGCAGTAAGTCACGCCGAGCAAAAGGAACGGTCGGCTTCGGGCTGAATCACCTAATGCGGAGAAAACTTGGCGCGTACTACTAGTAGTAAATTGCGGGGACGCGACCGCGACCATGATATAATTATCCTCCCCAAACTCGTCACGCATCGGATCGGAACCTCCAAAGTGCACGTACCTTACTCAGAGGCTGACTTTACGTTATAGAAAAGAGTCGATTCGCTCCTCTTTAATTTCTGTTACTCCCAGGTCTGCTCCATGACCTGCCTTCGACCGAACAACCCTCCAAGATGGCAAACATTTGTGTCACGATGTCGACGCGCTTTGGATGACCGGCTCTGATCCACAGCTAGCAAGGACGCTTTCGGGTTTTCGTGACATGGAATTTGCCTTTGATACGATGGATGCAAGGAAGATTTGCAGATGAGATGGCCCGAAAGGTCTAGGTTGGTGACGACTTGGTGGTTTGCTTTGTAGCAACGGCATGGGCGGCGGTCTACCTTGCGTAGTGCGTGTTCCCGCCTACCTTTGGTCAAGCTGGCGACGTGTGAGAAGCAGCAATTCTCTTATGTCCTCGTCCTAACCATCAAGCTTTCTTTAGCCATTTGTGTTTAATCTCATTTCACTTCACTTCTGCTATACTCTCATACGCATCAAAACTTTCGGTCACGATGGTCGGGCGCAGATTTCCTATGCGTATTCCATCAGCGAGTAACATCCATTTCGACATCGACGACTACCTTAATCGTATCTGTCTCCCATCTCAGACACACAAGCTCCCCGCTCCCATTGCCAGATTTCTAGGCTGGCGGAAGAACCCAGCAAAACCAATAGGAAATATTCTCGTCGCCCTCTATGCCTTCCTAGGAACCTTCACAGGTCTCATATTAGTAGGAGCTGCATTTCGCTATTCACCTCTTTTGAGAGAAGATCACATTCCTGTCATCTTCGCTTCGTTGGTAAGCGTCTCCAAGACCAAACATCTTGTCATACATATCTAACGCACTCAAAAGGGCGCCACAGCAGTCTTGAGTTACAATAGCATCGCCTCTCCCCTTGCCCAACCCCGCAACTCTTTTTTAGGCCACACTTTCTCTGCCCTCATCGGCGTCTCAATCGCAAAACTCTTTGGTCTCCTACCGGAATCTCAATTCCTAGCTCTACGATGGGTCGCCGGGCCTATTGCCTGCGGCCTCGCCAGTTCCGTCATGACAATGACAAACACCATTCACCCGCCTGGAGGCGCCACAGCCTTGTTAGCCATCATTGATCCAACGGTGCAACAAATGGGATGGATGTTTGTGCCGCTGGTTCTACTAGGAAGTGTACTCATGTTCTTGGTTGCTCTGCTCGTAAATAATATTCAAAGGGTATTTCCGACTTTTTGGTGGACTCCCAGAGACGTTGGCAAGAAGACTATGGAAGATGTGGAGAAAGACTGGGACGAGAAAGACAAGTTGAAAGTCAACGAGGAAAAAATCGAGCAATTTGATAACGCAGGATATACACATATGATCGTGCTAAGTAGCAACGGGATTGTTGTGCCTAGGGGGTTTACATTGGCCCTGGTGGAGGAGCAGATGTTGGAAAAGTTGAGGAATAGGATGAGAGAATTCGGTGAGGGAGAGGAGGAGATTGAGCGACAATTTGAGTCCGGGAGTGAGGCGACGCATGTGTAGCGTCCTCGATGCTGTTATGCTCGTGCTTGCTTTCGTCTTCTTTTGATGCGTTCTAGCGACGGCGTTGGAGATCTGTAGATGATACCATTATTCGGATGATGGTGGATTGGCAATAATTTGAGTTCATCATTTCGAACAATCTCTCTTGTTCAGGCCTCGACCGGGTATTTCGTTACAAAGCGAAACCGGAAAATAGGAGCGGTATGTTTGGGAGAGTCGATTCTAAGCACATTGGTCTATTCGATTCATGTTCCTATGAGCCTATGTATGGCGATAGCTGCGCGCTCAAATGTCATCTCTTGTCTCTAGATCCGGCTCGCAATCACCCAAGCATTCTCAACTTCTCAACTTCCCCTTACTTACTTGTAGATTCACAGTAGATACTCGCATATATCGTATTTGTTGTTCTAGATATGAAAGTGTTTCAGTCCCTTCGTAGGGAAGAGCTGAAGGATGGTCAAGGAAGCAATCGAGACTTTAGCTACTTCGTAGGTGATTTAGTTTCTCGAGTTGGAGAGGGCGACTTCGACCCCACTCTCTCGTGTCGACTTCGCACATTCGGTTGTTGCATGGCAAGCGCTGAAATATAAAAGACTCTGGTAGTTTGAGGTCGTGATGAGATCTGCTCTATATCGGGCTTTCAGATCTTGGGCTCTGGAGACTGGACCTTGATCATGCATGTGCTTCCGTATCGCCTGTATGTATGTGGTCGTGATGGTGGTACTAAACCGAGTTCCGGAGTTTTCAGTGTATTTAGGTACGTCCGAGAAAAAATCTATAAACAATCATACCAGAAACGCATACCTATATTGGCGAGCTGCTTGTTGACAGCGGGAATCTAGAACTAGGCGTGCACGTCACTAGTCTCGCATTCATCTTCGTCCCCTCGCTAATCATACAATCATCGTCAACCTCAACGTCTTCTGGTTGACCCAAAGCCCGTGCTATCGTATCTTGAGGAACTAGGTGACGAGCTTGAGCCTGACGAACCTCTCGTCCCCGATGGTCCCTCCCCTGCATTGCCTCCCCCAAACCAACCAGTGTTCCACGGTTGCTGCTGTCTTTGACCGCCTCCGAACCAGTTGTTGCCTCCGTCCTGGGCATATGCCTGATTTCGATTCTGATTTCCGCGTGCCCCCAGCGCATAAGCCGCCGCTGCACCAGCTGCTGTGCCCGACCAGAAGCCTGGCCTCCAGCCCTGCGAAGTGCTACTAGAGGGCTTTCTCGGAGCCGACCCGTACCATGAACCAGATGGTCGATAGTCGTAGGGCGGCGGAGGGTCGTCATCGTCTCCTCCGTTCCATCCACCTCTAGGGTTTCTGACTGGGTTTCTTGGAAGACCAGTGGGGCCTGTAAAGTAGTTCTTCAAGAAGGAGTACAGCATCCACAACGCCACACCGGCGAACAGCATCCAGAACAGATACATGATCACGGTGTCAGTTTGTGTATACTCGTAGTCGTCGGATCTTGGATCGCCCTTGAGCGAACTTGACTTCCATGCGGAATTTTTACTGCCATACTTCTTTTGGCCCAGCTCAGTGAGGAGCAAGCGATACTCGACGCCACAGCTTCCTTTTCTACAAACTGAATCAGTGACTCTTTGTCTCAAGATGGCAGCACTCGTGACTACTTACAAGATGTATGGGTCGTCGGAACTGCTGTAGCCTTCACAGATGACATCTGTAGACCCAAGCTTAAATTCCGGCGGCAAAGAGGCCTTGCAGGTCCATTCGACATCGTCGGAATCATAACCAGACCCTGAGTTTGTGCATCTCATGACCTAGGAATAATTAGCTTTTACATGGTATTATATCCTTCATCAAGAAGTGACGCACATCAACTTCATAGTATGGTTTGCCAGAACCACCTATACACTTGAGCTGCGGAACGGATGCTACGCGGCGATGAGATGTCTGAAGGCCCTTCTTGAGAGTCAAGCTCTGGATGTTCTTAAGAAGGACCTTGTTCTGGCGAGTGTCCGCAGCCTCAGTCATAGCCAAGAGGCCGAGAAGTGCTGACACTGCCTTTATCAAAATGCTTCGAGGCTTCATGGTGTTGTTTGAGGGTGCTCGCTGATGGTAGAATGTTGGATGAAGGTTACCACCTCGTCTGAATAAGTCCCTCATATAGCTACATACATGATTTACAGAGGCCACTTGTACTCTGCCGAGTTTGTCGTTCGCCACCGAGATGAGTTGAACGGTGTTTTCTCTCCGCAAAGCTGGGCAGTACGATACCGTAGCAGGCAGCAGCAGTGGAGCCTGAGTGCCTGACATGCCTCATAATGAAATAGGCCAAGGTTCGGCCAATCTCCGGCCTCTAACCGTATCCTTCCCGTAGGCGAAAAAGCTTACACTAGCTAAACCTGTCCTCTGCCTCCGACTCCCTCTCCCTCTCAAGGCCATCTCCAACAACAACTTCAAGCATATCACCGTCGTAACTATGTCTGAAGTATTTTGGACATGGCCTCCAGTGACGAGGTACGATTACGTCTGCCACTCCATCTATCTCTTCGCCGAACAAAGCCTGAGCATCTAACACAAACGAACAGGACCCTCACTGCTGCCACGCTCGCGCTTTCGGTCCTCGTCCACACGCAGATGATCGATTTGATCTACGTGGCTTACATACCAAAATTCATCTATCGAATCACAAAGCTGCCTGAAATTTGGCGCTTCATAACGCCGTTTCTCATAACCGGCCCCAAGTTCAGCATCTTGATGGACCCATATTTTCGTAAGCTCAGGCTCTAGAATTGCAGGAGAACAGACACCTCATCTGCATGTAGTCTTTACCTATGGCAGTGGTCTGGAACGCGACTCGCCTCGATTTACAGAAATCGGTTCCTTCTTCGTCTACGTTGCCTTTGTTATGGCCATGATCGTGGTAAGTGTGTCTTGCCAGCAATTTTCTCCTGGCCATGGTTCATGTCGTTCTTACATCTATACTACGCCTCAATGTTTGTGATACACCTCCAAATATCTGCCCACCCAAACTTAAGACAAATAGTTGGAGTGGTCCTGGAAGAGAGGAAGATTACCCTTGCACTGCGTGTGTTCCCATCATTCGCAACCTCAATCAAAGGGTTCGCGCGCGGTGTGAGCATGGTGGGAAATGCCTTGAGAACCTGCGTAGAAAATGCTCGACTCTGCGTGGAGGTTTGGCTCCCTACATACTCCTTGTCATATATCCGTTGTGCCTAGCTTTCCTGCCTGAACCGCAACTGACACTGGCTTTCAAATAGGCTCTCTGTGGCCAACTTCTCGGTGGCTACGTGTTCCTCCAACCTCTCATTCTTGCCTTCGCCTACACGTTTTCACAAGACAATCCAAACACCAACATTACCATTTATATCCTCACATTCCCCGCGAAATACCTTCCAGCCGCGCTGGTCTTTTTAACCTTCGTTATGGACGGCCCTGCTCCAGCCAAGGCCCAGCTCACCGGACTGGTCGCAGCTCATGCTTATGACTTCTTGACAAGGATCTGGCCAACTTTTGGTGGAGGAAGGAATTATATCAAGACACCCAACATGGTGAAGAGATGGTTCAGCAGTAATACGCCGCAACCATTGGTCAGAGGCTATGGCACAGCTCTCAACGCGAGGCAAGCGCCTCCCGCAAGTGCTGGCTGGACCGGTCAACGTGGCCCTGGTCGACGACTTGGCGGCGATTGAAAGCAATAAGTTGCCACACACCACAGTTGTTATGAATATTAGCATGGAAGAAAGTGTCATTGATGGCATAGAACGGAGTCACGGATGTAGGATTACTCGGCTGTTGGGATACCCTCTTTGACATGGCTAGTGTACAACTACCATAATACTCGAATTAACCTCGGAAAAATTCCTCTAAGTCTTCTTCTGCACCTGTCTCCAGCTATGCCAAACATCAGAGCTTGGGTGTCATTTCAGAAAGACTTCCTGGTAGATCTGGATTGAATCGTCCGCGGTTGGCCGCTCTGCGATGCCTAAGCTACATCGGGATTTTCACTCACCCAATCGATAACTTTCATACGGGTGAAGCCTCGTTGACCACTGTCTGAATGCGATGGATGATTGAGAGAGTATTTGAGCTCCTCCGCCATACCAGCCTTGGTCTTTGCGTCCTGGAATCTCGACCCTCGTTCGTACAGCGGTCTTGCTGTGAACGTGCGCTGCGAGGATGGTGTCGTACTGGCCACGTCGTCTGAGCGTCGTGCCTGGACGGAGTACTGCCGCAGTTGTACAGACCGTGAGCCATCGTGGTCTCATCGCGAAAAAATGTTGGCTGCAAATTAGTGGCAAGGTTATCACGGCCTCGAATTGCTTGTAGAATCCACCAGAACGACCCTATTGGGTGATTTGCGGCTAGTCTTTTTGCGCCTCGAGACCATAGTAGTTGTATACGCCTCGCGATATGATGTCAAGGTCTCTGCATCCCAGCGCTCCGAAATTTCGGCTCTGGTAACTTCCACCTCATATTCTTTGCATGAACAACGTCAGGCATGATATGAAAAGTGGTGGAACCGATATAGTGGTCCGTATCTTCTGTGTCACTTTCTCCACTAGCAATGAAGTTCTGATAGCAGGCAGGGACTGGCTTTATGCGAGACAAGAATCTAGAGACAATATAGATCTGAGCTCAGATTGATCTGGCTCACCGGCAACCATTCTTGAGAGCGCGAGTCTCGGTTCTAGGTCGGCCGTCGAATTCTGGCGATCTGGTTGACGAGATTGCCGAGGTATTTATAGGTCCAATGTTCGGTTAAGAGCGGTTCATCGGGCCGAGATTTTCTCCCCTAAGTTCACCTCCTAGTCTCTCTTATCGTAAAAGCCATGAGAATCATCGGCACTTACCTCCCCTACCCACTCCTCCATTGTTTTTCGGCTGACGTGTGTCTCAGCCCGTGCTGAGGTGACGAGTGCCTCGCGAGATTGATGGACAACTGGTCGTTGTGGGTCGAAAAACCCGTGCTAGTGTTACAGTGGACAAGAGTTCTAGACATTCTGTGCCATTTGTGTGTTTCATCTTCGCGGTTTTCCAGGAGTGCGCACTAATTTGGGATCTTCAGGTCCGGGTCGTAGGAACCTCATAGTGTCTCAGTATCTACCTGTATCTGAGACGATGACAGAATCTGGGGGAAACAACGAGTACACCCAAAGTCCGCAAGCCGGGCCTTGGCTCCGGACTGTTTATCTAAATACGATACCACCGCTCGTAAATTAATTGGACCTGCTTTTGTTGCTTGTCTATGAGTGGAGCAGTTTTTGGAGCACACTGTGGTAACAATCAAATATTGACCAACCAGCGACGTGTATACCTTTTGACACCAGGCGAGAAGTGCTCCGTGGTTGGAAAAAGTCGGACTGACTTTCTAGTGATCTTCTTTGACAAAAGCTCTGATGACTCCATCATTCGAAGACAGCACAAGTTGGACAGCGATCATGCCATCATGATTGACAAGCGGAATACTCCCCCTGGAAGCCCATCCCCGGAAAACTCTTATCGCGCCTAGACATGGTTCTATCCACAGCTCCATCTGTATTGCGTGTCCGAACGAAAAGTCAAAATCTACCTGGTCGTTGGACACACAGGGCTTTCAATGCATGGATCCTACTAGCGTCACGCAAGCTGAAACGAGGTTGAAGGGCTTCTTCAAAAGCTCAGTGGGATGCCTCTCACAAAATACGTCAAATACTATTTCCTTAGCTCTTGAGCTTGTTTGCTCACCATGGCTACTTCGACGGTCACGACTACAGCTTTGGTCACGAAGTTTGCATTGGTGGCTGATTTGGAAATCGCGGAGTACGATAAAGCCGGTGTCTTGAAGGCGACTTATGTCGAGTCAGCACTTGCGAGAGACTCGAGGCGGGTCGATGTATTTGTGAGAGCTTCCATTCCATGTTTTGTTCGCTGATCGCACAAGACTAATTCTACTTGTAGCGATCGAAGAACGAGAAGGGATTGACGCGAAGAATCATCGATATTTTCCTTCCCGATGGCTACCCACACTGTGTCAGCGATGACTACACCTCATATCAGATATATGTAATGTCTCTCATTTCCTCGCAACGACACCTGAGTTTTCTCTAACTGCTTACCTTAGGACACCCTTCAGTCGTTGGCCGGGTCGATTGCAGGAATGATCTCTTCTCGAGCAGTCTGGGAAGGTATGACTAAATTCCATAACACCATACCTGAGGCCTTAGGGCCATGCCGTGTCCCCAAGTCTGGACCCTTCAAACCCAAAATGAACGCCTATAAGACATTCAGCTAAGATTTGCAACAGGGATCGGCGTCGGAAACTCGCTGGCCTCACCTACAGGCGCAGTCCTGATCAACGTCACGCGAGAATGCTTTGGCAGGTTCGCAACAATAACATTCGCTCACGCCATTGGAACATCAATCGAGGCAGAATGCAAGGCGCATCGGTTGTTAGCTGATCTCCTCTGCGATTCGGCGATGGTGCTTGATTGTGTTTCACTGTCTTTACCAACGAGCTATCGTCTGCCTGTGCTATGTCTCTCAAGCACACTCTTCGCCGCATCCGGAGTCTCTGGTAGATCCGCAAAGAGCAGTCTAAGTTCTCACTTCGCCAAATGGAATAACATCGCTGAACTGAACGCAGTAAGTCGGCTGTCAATATCTGTCAAGTGCTGTGACTAACATGGACCAAAGACCGAATCAAGTCAAGAGACAGCCGTATCACTGCTGGGCATGTTGCTCGGGTCCATCGTCGTTTACATATTCCCCAGCCGTACCGCCACATGGATTTTGCTGTTTATCCTTCTCTCGCTCCATCTCTTATTGAACATTGCTGCAGTCAGGGCAGTGAAACTCCGGACAGCTAACCGTCAACGAGCGAATATTCTCTTATCAAACTTAGCAGCCACGGGAACAGTACTCAGTCCCCAAGCCGTTGCAGAAAGAGAATGGATATTTGAAAGTCGGGCGGGTTCAGTGTTGAGGTGGCAATCTGGTCCTGTGCTGGGCCATTGTGACTTTGGGGTGTCCCTCGCATACCTGCTCGACAGTTTATCTCAGCGCCATTCCGAATATCACACGAAGTCCACGAAACTGTTTGGGATCAATCTCGCAACAATAACGAATCTCTTCCGCGATCAACAATACTTACTTTGGTGTCGACCTTGTACTTCAGCCAGCCAGCAGTCCGAACTACGAGTCCTCGTCGTTCTTAAGCAAGGAGTAACACCCGAGTCGCAATTGAAAGCATGGTATCATGCCCTCCTGCTCGCTCATCGAATGAGCAGGAGTTTGCCTGGGAGGCAAATCGCAGATAGTGAATTGCTTTCTCATGTCGCTGCTTCACTGGATGAATCGAACAAAACATTCGATATGTACACGAGGCGACTAAAGACGGCAGGATGGGAGCTAGGGATGCCAGCGCTGGAAACGAGGTTGGGATGCAGGGTGGTATGTGAGAAGAGGAAGGACTATGCCCAATTTTGAGGATTGGACAGGCGCCCAAAGACGCTCTTGTATATATCTCAATGTATAGAACAAACATGTAGCATAGAAGTGTGGCTGCTGTTTGTCAGCTCAAATCGAGATTGGTCGCTCGACGTGGATTTGATCAAGTCGGCTCACCATCTACCACAATGGAATATTCGAACACTCATCGTTCAGAACTGTGTCCGTTAGTGAATAGATACAGAACCTTAGGGTCAGACAAAGCTTCGTAGAACTATATTCGTTCTCCCTGCGCGTGGCAGGACGAATCTGATGATTCCCGCGCGCTCGTGACGATGTGAGAAAGTACAAAAGGACATAAAGAGACGACCCAGGATGGATAGTTAGAAGAAAGGCCATGCAAGACGCGTCAATTGCGGAGTCCTATTACAAAGGTGACGCGCTTAATCATCAGCCACAAAATCCGGTCGCCAAAAGGGGCGTTGTGTTCGTTCCACAAACACCAATAGCTCGGACAATTCGAATCCATCGCTCTCCATTCGCAGAGATCGAATGCGATAGAGGTCGCTCTTCTACGAAACCGACGGCGGTCTATCATTCTTCCCCGCACAGATGAAATAGCCGATCAATGCCGCAAGAGGCCGGCCGGTTTGTGCTATTACTCCGTCCGATATAGGTGGTTGCAGACGACTTGAAATGCCGTCTCCATCTTTCGACTTGGCTCTCTTTCGATTGTCCTTCTTCTAGTTGCATCAAGTTTCTTGTCAATTTCATCAACGCTTCCAGTATGCCTTTCCTAGCCGAAACCCACGTTCCAATTCCAAATCAAGATCTCCTATCTTGGATGTTTGATAATCCTTCTTACGATGAAGATATTCCGGTTAGGATCACGCTATATCCATACTTCAACTGTTGCTTAAATACCTTTAGATCTACGTCGATTCGGCCAATCCAGCAAGGTCGATTTCGAATCGGCAAGCTAAAGGCATCGTGAGAAGACTTGCTGCTGGGTTTCGAGAGGCTGGATTGCAGAGAGGAGATGTTGTTTGCATGCATGCGTTCAATGATGTGAGTAAATTCCCGCAATATTTGAGTGGAATAGGAAATAGGGCTTGGAATCATGGATCAGAACAGCGAGTGATACCTTTGGCGAGCGAATCTGATGGGATCAGATATTCTATTCAATGCTGTTCCTTGGTATTGTCGCGGCTGGTACGAGGCTCGCAACTGATCAAGTACTACACATTCCTAACGTCTTGAAGGAGGGATCTTTGCTGGAACCAATCCATCCTACACCTCCTACGAACTCGTCCACGCCATCCAAACAGCCGACATCAAATTCTTCATCAGTGAGCCCGAGCTGCTAAAAAATGTCATTTCAGCCTGCAGAGAAACCTCGATCCCAACCTCAAACATTTTCGTCTTCAACATACACGCCTACAGCGCTCCAAGCCCACACGGCCTCAGATCCTGGACATGGCTCCAAACCCACGGCGAATCAGACTGGGAACGCTTCGACGACCAGGAAACCAGTGAAAACACCACCGCAGCCCGTCTCTTCTCATCAGGCACGACAGGGTTGCCCAAAGCCCTAAACATGACCCACCACAACTTCGTCGCCCAACACACCCTGGTAATGGAACATCGACCCCGTCCCTATCCAATCCGGCGATTGATTGCAAACCCTATGTTCCACGTCTCCCAAGTCCCGCGTGCCCACACCTCACCACTGCGAAGCGGCATTGTAACCCACATAATGCGTCGCTTCGAACTCGAACCCTGGTTAGCAGCGATTCCCAAATATAAAATCACGGAGATAAACATGGTACCCATGATGGTGGTCATGCTTCTGACCTCTAACCACCCCCTCTTCGCGCCCTCCACCTTCTCCTCCATCAGAAATAGCTGGTCCGGCGCCGCCCCGCTGGATAAATCGCTACAAGCGAGGTTCAAAGCAATG
The DNA here is from genome assembly GCA_007735645.1 of Venturia effusa. Taxonomy (NCBI): domain Eukaryota; kingdom Fungi; phylum Ascomycota; class Dothideomycetes; order Venturiales; family Venturiaceae; genus Venturia; species Venturia effusa. The sequence continues at coordinate 1,042,711 of CP042188.1, read as the reverse complement.
TTACCAAGAGAAACACCTTTCAATCAGGTCTGGGGTATGAGTGAGACGAGTTGTATTGCGTCCATGTTTTACTACCCCGGACAGGATGACAGTGGGAGTGTGGGACCGGTGATTCCTAATTGTGATGTTAAGCTTGTTGACGAGGAGGGGAGGGATGTTACGGCGGTTGGGGTGAGAGGCGAGTTGTGTATTCGGGGACCGATTATTGTGAACAAGTATCATAAGAATGAGGAAGCAAACAGGGCGAGTTGGGACGACGATGGATATTTTTGGACGGGGGATGTGGCGTACTTTGGACCTGAGGCGGAGGGGAGACCGATTTATATTGTTGATCGCAAGAAGGTATTTCTCCCTCTTTATTTCCGCTGGTGTGAATTTTCTGATCTGTTTCAGGAACTCATCAAAGTCCGAGGTTTTCAAGTTGCGCCGGCGGAACTGGAAGCTGTATTGATACACCACCCCGATGTGACAGACGCTGCTGTCGTTGGCGTTCAGCATTCCCGCGAGGACTCCGAAGTCCCGCGTGCCTATGTTGTGCGTCGACTTGGGAGCTCGCTGACAGAAGAGGATATACGAAAGTACTCTAGCCAAAGGCTGGCAAAATACAAGAGCCTAGATGGGGGCGTCAGATTCGTAGAAGCAATACCGAAGAATGCCTCGGGCAAGATTCTAAAGAATCTGTTGAGAGAACAAGCCAAAAAAGAGATGGGCGCGAAGCTGTGAGCAAAGCAAACTGCGTACTGTGCGGGATATATTCATATAGATGGACCAGATGGCCAGAATCTCCTACGCCTCCAATGTGCTCAAAGAAGTCCCATAGCTTTCTTGACCTCTGTCAAGGTCGCATTCGCACTTGTAGCAGCCTTAACGGCGCCCTCTTCGGCTACATCATTGAGGTACTGCTCATTGCTCCCTGACATTAGCTCTTGATATCTCCCGCGGATGGGCGCGATGGATTTATCGATTGAACTGGCAACGTGCTCTTTCAAAGCCTTCTTGTTGTACGTACGCATCCACTTCATTGCATCTTGTATACTCTCCCCATTTGATCCTTGCAGATGATACCAGATGTCGATTAAATTAGCAATACCGGACCGAGTCTGTGGGTCGTACTCCAAATCTCCATCCAGTGAGTCTGTGAATGCCATTTTGACCTTTCTCTGAATGTCAATTTCAGTATCGGTGAGAAGGATGCGGGAGTCTTGGCTAGGATCTGATTTGGACATTTTCTTCCCGGGAAATTTGAGCGACATGATTTTCCTTGCCGGTGCTGAGCCAATTAGTGTGTGTTCAGTGATCTTGCCTGCATAAGACCTACATAGCACGGTTTCCGGCTCCACGAGGACCTTTCCATAGACGGCGTTGAAGCTTCCAGCACAATCTCTCGCGAATTCCAGGTGCTGAACTTGATCTTGACCTACAGGCACGTGTGTAGCTCTCGTCGCAAGTTAGTATGATCGGTTGATGATTCTCAGCTGGTACCATCATACCGATGGACTAAGATGTCTGCAGCTTGCAGAACTGGATACGAGAAAAGACCTAATTGCAAGGGTGTATCAAAAGGCCTTGCACTGTCTCCCAGCGATAATTTGCTCTTCCACTGTGTCATTCGCGATAGATATCCAACAGAAGCCGTGCAACTTAGTATCCACATGAGTTCTGAATGAGCTGGTACCTACTTTCCCATCAGCCCGAGTCCCACTGCGATTGAGGATATCCAGCTCATACATGGCTTTGGAAGAAGATGGTTGATCGCTTAGGATCCAAGCCGATAGCCAAAAGCACAGCCAAAGATTCCCTCCGCCATTTTCTCAATTGGTCTGGATCTTGCTTGATGGTAACGGCATGGAGGTCAACCAGCGAGTATATGAGGTTCGTGCTCTCTTCAGCTTCGTTCTGCTGATCGACCCATCCTTTCAACGCGCCTAAATAGTTTCCCAGATGAGGAATTCCCGTGGGTTGTATGCCTGAAAATATCGTCTTCGTACTGGGCTTGAGAATGGTCTTTAATCCAGCCTTGGCAATCTGTGCCATTCCGGTTGACAAATTTTGGTTTGATGTTTTGTTTTATTTCAATTGAGGCTCTAGAGTTTGATCCATGACGTTGGTTGGATCTTGACATCCATTCGCGAAACCTGAAGCACTGTGGCACTGCCACCGCGACTAACCAAGACCACGACACAGCACTTGGCTTCTTACTCCCATGACGCCCGTCCCATACCTAGAACCACCGTACACACCTACTCCAAAAGCAAAATACATACAAACAACGCAGATCCACCAGTAAACATGTCGTGGTCAGGTATGCATCGCCCCATAGATCCCGGGATAATAATGGATAATAAGGGATATTAACGGCATCGTAGGCTTCAAAAAGAAGGTCGACCGGGGCGTCACCCAAGTCATGATGAAGACCGGTATGGACTTCAATCCGCCCTTACGGATCCCTCATCTTACAAGCAAACTCGAACCGTAGGGCAAGTCGAGAAGACAAACGACCGCGACTTTGAAACAGAACTCCGCCGGTACAAGACCATGGAAACCGCCGCGAACAAACTGCAGAAGGAAGCAAAGGGATATCTGGATTCATTACGAGGTACATGATCACCCAAAGACATGTAGGAGGCTCCACGTCGCTGCCAACCAGCTTCAACGGCCTCCTGTCTATTCTACTACCTAAGCTACTACTACACAAAACCACAAGAGACTGACACACCCGATTCCCAACAGCAATGACAGCCTCCCAAATGCGCATCGCCGAAACGATAGACGCCTTCTACGGCGACGCCGGCACCCGCGACGGCGTCTCCCGCTCCTACAAATCCGCCGTCGAAGACCTAGACGCCGAAACCATAAAAGCCCTCGACGGCCCCTACCGAAAATGCGTGCTCGAACCCATAAGCCGCTTCTGCGCCTACTTCCCAGACATCAACGAATGCGTCAAGAAGCGGCAAAACAAACTCACAGACTACGACGGCCTGCGCGCCAAGGTCAAGAAGCTGACGGAGAAACCGGACAAGGACGTGCAGAAGCTGCCCTTGGCGGAGAGGGAGGCGGAGGCGGCGCGGAGCGCGTACGAGGGATTGAATACGCAGTTGTTGGATGAGTTGCCGCAGCTCATTGATTTGAGGGTGCCGTATTTGGATCCCAGTTTTGAGGCGTTGGTTAAGATCCAGTTGAGGTTCTGTGCCGAGGCGTATTCGAGGATGGCGCAGGTGCAGCAGTTTTTGGACAAGGATACGAGGGAGCAGTATGCGGAGGGGCACCTGGATGCAAGGGTGGAAGAGGTGTTGCAAGAGATTAGGGGATTGAGTATCAGTGGGACTGTATAATGATGTTGTCGATTGTTGGTACGGTTTATGAGAGGATATGATGTATGAAAGATGGAGACGGATGGCAAGGCAAGGCAAACCATGGCGTTTAGGCATCGTTAATCGGGTAGTCCTTCTGTTACATGGGAGCTTACGAGCTGTTCGTGAGCCGCTAGAAGTTTGGAATTATGTATAGCTTCCGCTAGCTGTATGAAGTAGAATATTCCATCCCCATACAATGGTTTAGGAAACCAATTGCAGTTCCCTTTGTGAAAAATTCAGAATCTATGTCAGCCAAGTGTTTGCCTGATTGCAACGAGGCGAGACATTATGAAATCTCAGCAATGTAGCTGCTTGTCTCCATATTAACCACTAAAAATTTTCCTCTTGTCATCCTCAATGCCGCTTAGACGCTCAATCATGCTGTCCTTAGAGCACGATGACAAACTTCCGAATCATCGCAATTATGTCCACGCCAAAACGCTCAGCAAAGAAATTGACCTGTGTGCCCAGAGTGAATGATGAAGAGTCATGCGTATCCTGGAACATCTCAGAAAAGAATAGACCGTACCCAGGAATCTTTTCACCATGTTGCCAGCTGTGATAGCATGATAACAATCCAGTCATCGCTGTGCCACGTGCTTTTATTCCCATTCATAAGCACTCGCGACCGCTCACTCTCCAATCACCATAGCATTCGATGGTCCACCAACAGTCACGACCTGAGCGGCTGGGACAACTGAGACACCATTTACAACCGCATCAAGTCCGTCATCGAAGATTGGATGTAAGGAGTACACGGGGGCCTGAAATTCTTCCCCATCGAACATGACGAAATTCTGAATCGGCTGTTCCCTAGCGCCGAGAACATTGATCACGTCCTGTGCCAAATGGGCACCCAAGAATGCCGTGACTGGAGACATTTCTGAGCCAATGTTCTGAAGAAAGGAGCGAAGGAATTCCGAGCGAAGAGTCTCCATCGGTAGCTGGAGCTCCCTATGTTTCTCGGTTGCTTTGGTGGTGAAGGCTTGGAGGTCGGTGTGGGAGTGTGTTGGTGCCCGACCAAGTTCCTTCTCGAAGTCCCACAGAGCGCGGAGGCATGAGAGCAGTGGTGTGACTTGCTTCAAGAGACGATTACGATTGAGGATCTCGGAAGGGAGAGGCGAGCTATTTGCCAGTAGTAAAGGAGTGTAGAGTTCTTTCTTCACGACCACTTCTTTCAGCTCTCCATTCTCGCGCTTTGTAGTTGTAGAGATGATGCTGCGTGTTGTGCATTCTGGGCCAATTCGGGTGGGGACATTCGACTTTTTGCGCTCGATTTGAAAGGTGTGAGAGATCAGATCAGCAAAGATGTAGCCGTACATGCCGTGGGCGCCTCCTGCATAGAATGCCTTCTCTTTCATGCGCGAGGCTGCATTGAGCGTGGATGTTGTGGGAAAGTCGAGGTCAGTCGCAATGATAATATCGAAGGGCGCAAAGAAGCCAGCCAGGTCAGGCTTGTCGCGGACATCACTGGTATCAACAGTGATTTCAACACGAGGGTTGAGCTTGCGCATCTCTGGTGCAGCAGCTTCAGCGCGATTTCTGCCTACATCGGCTTCCTGGATGAAGAACTGCGCAGCCAGATCGTCTTCAGTGACAACCTCATGATCGATTATGGTGAGTTTCCCGATTCCGGCGAGGACTAGATTCTTTGCGACTTCGTTTGCAAGGGCTTTGACGCGGATGAGGAGGATGTTGGCCTTGCGGATGCTGTAGGCAGTCAGTACCTCAATTCACGCGTTGTGAAAGAAGTCTCTGCCTCGGAATCGGCGCGCAACAGGAAAGGAATTGCTCCGGTTCTGGAAATTGGAGAGGTAGAATGCAGCGCAGCCTTGGGTCCTGCTGCGTCCGAGTCCTGGCAAGAAGCTGAATGAAGCTGAATGAAGCTCACTTCTCCTGCGCTTGAACGCCCCAAAGGCGGATCTGCCTATCGTAGAGGGCGATCTCGTCTATACCAAGTCAGTAAACACGACTACACAGCGACATCTGTGATTGTCTCGGCGGCTCACCGGCGCTGATGGCCTCAGCCTGAGGGACTGCCTGGGCCGTCTCCACAGCTGCATTCTGTACGCCATTGTTCTCCATGGTCGTGATTTGGTGGTTGTTGAGGATTGTGAGTTGTCAGACGCAGGTACACTTGCGTTTGGAGTTGTCTCTGGTGGTGGAACCGTGACCGTGGAAGCTATCTATTCGTCAGCCATCCAACTGTGGGGTATTGCTTGGAATGACTTGCAGCTCAAAGGCACATCTCAGCAATGAAGACACCGACCCGGCCAACTCTCCCAGCACCGTAGCACCACACACCACACATTTCCATATCGACATAGACGTACACGCATTGCTACGGCCACGAGAATCCTGTTCCGACACGTATCCCTCCCATCAGCCTCCACGTCGCAGCGCCAATCCATGCCCGGGTGACGCTCCGCCATGGCAAATCGCAACCAGAATTACGACTTCCCGCCCGCCTCGGACTCAAATGTGCAAATGGGCTCCCTGACTGACCGCTTCCATCATCTCCGTCAGCAATTAAATCCGGATCAGGGCGAGTCGTCAAACACTCAACGGCCGCACCGCCGCTCCGCTCCCCTCGACCACATGCACTCGACGAGATTCCGAAATACACGCCGAAGCACCCACCATGCTACCCACACCGATTTACCGCCTGTAGCGTTGCTGAGAAGATCGCGGTCACCCTCCTCCTCGCCCGCTGAATATACACCCTCTTCTGCACGACCAGGACGAAGCCGGCAATCAAGCTACAGGCGCCGCTTCCGCAGGGAGATGCAGGACGGTACAGACGCCTTGGAGGACTTGATTAGGGACAGACCGGCTCGCCTCAATCAGTTACACTGGCAGCTGAATGGTGTGTGCCACCACCATGGGAGGGGCCCGTCACTAACTCTGGCAGACACCGAATCCACATTGCGCGCAGGCGACGAGTCTGCCCCACGGTTGCATAGGTCAAAACGGAGAAAGATTGATGATACGACTGAACGCAATGTCCCGGCATTCAAATATGGTTACCACGGTCAGACTGTGGCGGGACGGCTGAATATGGAGATTGTCAGATGTGATGGAGGCGAATGGGACCTCGCGAGGGATTCAATAGCCATGTCGCGCGAGACCCATAGAGCTGAGAATGTTCTGAAGGATGACAAGAGCGTGTATTGCACCAGATATCCAGAGTGTAACCTTCTGCTGCGACATCGGGACGAGTCAATCTTCCACCTAGACAGCCTTACGATTAGGGCCCCTGAAATGGGCTATACTGCCCCGTGAGTTCTCCTGGTTCACCCTTTCTTCAGATATCATTCCAACTTCGCGGAATAGCAAAATCTAATGAAACGTAGCAGTCTACAACAAGGCCTTGTTTTTGTAGGCATGACGCCCGAGAGTTTGGTCAAGGGGAGTGCAGCCTACCATATTCGATACGAGGACTCGTCTTCAGAGACACGTTCGCCGTCACCATCCTCGGGCTCAGAAAGTATCCCACTAGTCGAAGCTCTCCATGACCGAGCCGTTTGGGATGCGCACAGAGAGAGATCGTGGTACCGAGATCATGATCCAGATGCTTCTGGCGCCCATCCTGCCACTGGTCAAGCCGATAATCTAAGAAGAGCCGATCACTTCAGACGCTACCCGCGGAGGTCGAGCGTGCGTGAGCTCACTCATTCACGCTGGCTGACGAGAGGCGAGGAAACCACGCAGAATGCTTCAAATCTAGATAACTGTGACTGGCCGCCATTGGAACCAGTTTCAAGTAATAATCTCACACGTGCACCGACGCCGCCGCCTTTCACTGTCATAGCCGAGAGCGATGATGGCAGCGACGACGCATCTGTTCGGACGGGATACTTGCCACCTATGGTTTTGAGAGACGACGGGAGCGACGAGTACAGAGATACCATTAGGGGCTTGCAGTACGGGATCCCAAGACCGGCCAGAAGAACGTCGCCCGGGCAAATAGAGCCGAGATCAAATCCCGGCACTGAAGGTGACAATGAAAATGATGGACGAAACGTTTTGCGGCCTAGCGCTAGCTTTTTCATGGGAGAGCAGAGAAGCCGGATTACGATAAAGTTTGAGCCACCTGTGTGAGTTATTCCAAATTCCTTGTGGAAAAAGTAGACGTGGCTAATGAGGAACAGCTCAGGCAGGTTTCTGATGCTAAAATTATTCAGTCCTCAATTGCATCATGGGAAGAACATTGATATACAATATATACAGGTGAATGGGTTTGCAGGGCCCAGGTTCTTTCCTAAGATCGAGTGGAGGTAGTCTATCACTACCAGCATTTACAGCTCGGATGATAGGGTTCAAAGGATTCATCGAATGACCAAATCATATGCACTTTGAGCGCTTAATCATCGTGTACATCGTTATACGTCCGAGACTTTCGAAGCCCAATTATGAAAGGATGTCGATACTTTTGAAGTCGCCACGCTGCTTGCCATCATGCTGATACGATAGGATGAAGAACTAAATTCTCTTCAGGATGGGTAACTCGAGGTCATATCCTGATCTCTGTGAACGAAGCGTGATCCGTTGAGATGCGGGATAAATTCGAAAGTGACGCGAAGATAATCGGAGACTCACTCTTTGACCTGTTCATGAAAGATATCTTCAGTTTATTCACTACTCTAGGGTTCCGCCCCGACTCTACGCAGGCGAAATTTTGACCTAAAACAACTTTTAAAGCCTTCGGAGAGCACTTTTGAGCCAGATCTAGCAAGGTTTTTGACTTAGTATAGGCTACTCGCACCGTCCCTGTAAGCTGAACCATAGATGCCCAACCCGAACCGATCAACACCTTAGCACATTGGGCAATTTGGTCAAGGTGAAGTTCGCCTATGCGTCGGTCCACGGGTGGGTGGGTGGAGACACAATGATAATGTACACAGGGCTTTCATGGCCACCTGCAGATTTAAGCCTTGTCTGCCTTAGAATGACCTCAGGACACCTGAAGTCGCTTACATCATCTATCTTGTCCCCACCTGCACCTGCACCCGACTGGCGCATATGCGACGTCTTGTTGCAATGCTCCACCCGTAGCGAGACGCGGAAAGCTAATCACGAACAATCAGTAATCTGACCTCCAAGGCATCATTGAGGACTGCTCTTACCCAGAGAAACCAGCAAGAGATCTCAAAACCTATCACTATGAGCGGGACTGGACATACTAGACAAGAGATCATGTATACACAACGAGACGAGGGAATTGGGCGACGCATGCGGTCAGAACTGGCAGAATCACGAGGATTGTGGTTGACGAATGTGATCAGATGTGGAAGAATGCGTCCAGCCAATGATAGCTCCCACCTACCTATAATGGCGAGAAGAGCATCGCAGTCAGACGTTACGTAGGCAAGCACGCACACCGACAAGCCCATCGATGCTAGTTGAGCGCCGACTCCGAATCGGTCCATCAGCCCAGGGATGAAGAGTCTGTAAATGCTTGAGCACATGTACGTGCACACCTAGAAGATGACGAAAAGTTTCTTCCGCAGCGAGCTTGCTTGCCTAATCTTCCAAGCTGTACTACGATGTCATGCCCAGTAGATGTAGGTGGGGCCTTAGGTCTTCAATGGATTTTGAACCGGGTAAAGACTGGGCTGTAACCCTACGCTGGGAAAAAAAGCCTACGTCATGCATTGACAATCTGCCGGATGCATGAGCCGATCACTTACTCGGATATGCTTGGAGTCGAGCTAATCAGACGTAATGCTTGTAGATAGAGCATGTAGGAGACTGTTCTCCAGCTGAGAAAACATGTGGTAGATCATTTTGGTGTGGTGATGTATATGGCAGAATAGTTTCGACCAATTAGAGAATCTTACCCTAAACCGCCTAGCTGTGGCCGTAGCGGCTACATCGTCCCGGTCGCATCATACCCAAAGTCTTCCTCGTACCTACCTAATGGTATAACTACTTCAAACTACTACATTTCATCACAGACTACACAAATAACCGAACTTTGGAATGAGTTACCGAAGTAATGTCATCCATCATAATGTTTATTAAAAACGTTGGCGGTATATATCGACAAGCTCGCCTATGCATTGTCCCGGTTTTCATACTAAACCATGCCATTTGAATGCATGTACTACGTAGTAGACTTGCACAATGCACGTGGCAGATTGGCAATGCATACCGCCGACTTCTTTCTCAACGCATGTAGATTTACAGTCTTTACCCGGTTTCGAAGCCGAACTTCCACCCTCTCGACCACGATGATTCATCATTTTTCACGACTTGAATATGGAGACGGTCGAGAAGCTTAGTAGTGATGTGAATAGGTCCAGCCTACGAAGATACTCGACTTCATCACGCATCCGCTGGAACAGGGCGGTCCCCACCTACCTTTGTCCGACATGATACCGTAGCAGGTCCGTATGCCGGATCATGTAGCAAACCGTTCCAGCAATATGGTACCGTTGTGTAGTTCTGTAGGCCTTATGGACGACTAGGTTCCCCTCCTAGAGTCGACAGGCGGAGAGCCTCCGGATGACGGTGTCATCTCCGAACAGTGACAGTGAACTGTCGAAAGAATCGAGGACATGTATGATCTTTTTTTCTCGTCACACCAACCATAGGTACAAGGACCCGACCCTGGCTTCGGTGGTATAAGTAGGCTACGAGTAGATAGTCAGGAGAAGTGACAAACTTCTTGTATCGATCCATCGACTGTCACTTGTTAACCTTCTTCATGAAACCGCGCAGTACTCTTGCCTTCCTTACCGCCTTCCTCACAATCATCGTCTCCGTCTCAGCAGGAAAGTACAAATTCTGCTGCTGTGTCAACACGACCTTGAACGGCTGCGACAAAGAAATAACCACGAAGGTAGCCTTGGCAGTACCCAAACGAGCCTGGGATATATCAACCAGGCATTTCTTCACTGATCAAGGCGCCCCTTTTGAATGTGAATGTGAGTCTGCTCTCACCTCCTCTTTCGTCTTCGTACTTATACTGACTCAGACAGACTGCTACGCGTTCGCTAAGTGGTACGCTAAGTCGTACTACCTTAAGAAACATCCCGACGATGGATGGATCGGCGCTAAAGAGATGGGCGGTTATTGCAGTAGAAATGGTAGGAACACCAGTTCGTGCTTTACTCCTACGGACGAAGGGTATAAATGAGAGAGCTCGGTTGAAAGCAGAGATGGATTACGGCGGTATTGGAATCGATGACTGGGAGTCGGACGAGAAGCTTCGGAATATGGCAGAAACGCCGCTGCTTAACAGGAAAGGAACATTTGGATATGATCGATCATGGTCTCATCAACTCTGTTCCATCAACCTTCTTCAACTCGCCTCGAGTCTTGGACCTAGTCAGCGCGAAACGAGTGCCTGAACATTCACCTCCTGGGGTAGACCGTGGTATCCCAGTCACAAGGTCATGGATCGAGGTATGTAGAGGGAACAACGGACCACTTAACTTTTCCGCCGGCTTCCGTAGTAGCCTGGTAAATTAATTCTTCGGCAATTGTACCGAAACTTCATATATTATGGTCGCTGCCCTCCTTTCCTACGTGTGAAAAGTGCAATACCTTCCAGACTGGCAACTCTCAACTACTATCGCCCAACTGCTTCACTCTCGTAATATGCGTTGCCTGACCCCCCTCATGGCCGTAGCAGCCCTCATAGGCTCTAGGTTCGTAAAGAAAAATATCAAATTACTTCCTGACTCCTAACTAACCAATTCCCTAGCTTCGCCTGCGTTCCAACTGAACCCCATTTAGCAGTTGTAGCCTGCGTTCCAACTGTAACTAACGGGCAAGTGTCCCTTAGAAGGACAGGCTACACCGATTCTTGCTGCGGATCATCTTGTCGTAAAGGAGGATTTGTGAGTTCTAGAAAATATCTTTTGCTGCGTCTCTTACCTAGCTCGTGAGCTGATTAGTTATAAAACAGTGCTACTTAAAGCAGGGTACCTTGCCCGGAGACCCAGACCGCAGGAAAGCTTTTTACTTTTGCGCGACGGATGGAGAGAAACGAAAGAATATCGGAGTTCTCACTGACGGAGAGGTCAGACTTTCGGACCAAGGGTATTGTCTCAGTAAAACTGGTGTTTGAAGGAGGAAATGTTTGTCCGAGAAGTTGAGAATTAGCGAGACTTTCAAGCGCAGGAAAGCCTTCAAATGGAATTGCTTTTTTCTTAGGGTCAGGTGATATTCTTGGCGCTACTGCTGTATCAATCGTAAATTGACTGATAACTTGAAACGTTCCACCACTTCAATTGGCACTTCGCCCTCGCACCATTCTATTCTCTCGCTCGAACCGTTCCATCATACATTCACCGCCATGATATTGCGCCGATTCTCCAACAACACTGTTCGCCCGCCCACTGCTGGGAAGCCGAAGCGAAGGGGTCGAATCATTCCTCCTTCCGCGCCAACGCGTCCTGTAATACTGCTGGCCCCTCTCAGCAACGTCTATATCAGATGCCTTGATTGCGAACGCCCTCAACACCATCAATCCCTCTTATGCCATCTTTGGAGGTGTCAGTCAGCCTGCAGTAGCTTGTAAGATCTGGGATTTGCTATCCCCGTCCTGGACGACTCGGAAGAACCCATCAACACGGCCAGAAGAACCCCAAAGTACCCGCGAGCTCGGTAGCCTCTTCATTGCCCTTAGAAATCTCATATCTGTCTAGCAAAGGTTCTCAGTAGATCTTGCAAACATGATGCTATACTAGTTGAAAGGTGGGATGTTGCGAAAAGTTGAAATCATGGCAATGGCAATGGCAAGGTGTAGGCTGTCTCGGCTTCACTAAAGCGATCTAGATTTTGATATCGAACCTGCCTTCGAGAGACCAAATTGGCTCCTGCATCCTCATAACAGCAAGCTCAAATGTCGCAATTATAATCAGGAATCATCAGGAGAGACAGATAAGCTGCTAGGGACCTCATATCGATTTCAAGTCTTGTATCAATGTGGGACTGCTCTTCACATGTCTATACTGGATCAACCGAGTCGGTCCTCGACAATACAAGATCAGATTATTGTTTGGACGAGTAAAGCTGTATTGCATTAAACGTCTCACAGGCAAACACTCACACTCATTTGGTTGATGGTTCTCCACGAAGAATTGACCGGCAGGAACAAAGTAATGCAACGGAGTTACAGAAAAATCATTATATTGCATCGTATTACCAGCGTGCCAATTCCAGGCTCAAACTCCATCACAAGCAGGTCCTAACTCTCGAAAATCAAAGTCCGTACACATCATACAGCATGCTGGCATCACTCATCTCTCATAACCTCGTTTATCCTCCGAACTCGTTCTCATAAAATATACCATAACGCCGATTTCCTCCGCATGGCTCAAAACCAGATCTCGACATCGGCAAAGCCAGTTCAGTTGCTCCATCCGCGGAGACGATTGGCAACCTCATTGACATAATGTCCGGTCGCACCATTTCCATCGTTGAGATTTCCAGATGGGGCGACCGATCCAGAATTGTAAAGACGGAGCGCGATCCAAGGGTTGTGTGTCGGGTTCTTTACAGCGTCATCCATGTTTCCCTTGAAATGCTGCGTTCCACATCGCACCATGGCATAGACGTCCTCCTCGGTGATACTCGCCAAGTCCCGGCCTTCCATGGAGGGACAGCCATCACTCTGCATAATGCCATTGCTGGATGATCCATCAGGAGCCACAGTTCGGTGGATGTTCAGTATACCATGCGATTCCTGAAAAATGATTGACATGATCAAAGCTGGGTTGATGCCTAAATCCACACCTGCCCTATAGACAGGTTTCTTCAATTCTGAGACAGCCGTTAGGTCTCCTAATCCGGTTTTCAGTTTGTGATTCTCCCAAATGCAATCTGGGCTTATCCATGATGACTCTGGGACTTGACGATCGAAGTCCGTAGAGAATCCAGGCTCGACGTCAAACTTTTCGATTGCTGGAGGTGGGCAGACTGCCGCAGTAGGGTCCTGAGGCATGGTCTCGTTTAACGACACAGGGGATACTATCGTGTTTCTGGTGTGCAGTATCGGAGCGGCGGAGACTCCGATCCTCAGCGCTATAGCCATACTGACAATAGCATCGAAGGAGAATGTGAATTTCATCTTGGTGGACGGTGGACTGCGGTGCGTAATTGTTCTACTGAAATTGTGTAAGTTTCAATCTCTACTCCAAAGTGGTTTCAAAATGAATATGGGGTTGACTTAGAATTATGGCAGCTGTAGGTTGATATCGCAAGTACCGGAGTACTGATTCTCAGAGTTTCAGACTTGAAAAGAAGAGCTTTTGTGGAAAACCGAATTGCTTTGGCAGGCTCGCTCTGAGCCTTTGGGTTGGTAGGAGTTGGTATGCAAGAGCTTGATGGCCGCTCTGTTCCCCAAGTCTCTTATATCTTTAGGTGGAATTGCGAAGTAGAGCGACTTCTAGCCTCCGTATGGACGGACATTCTGACCGTGAAAGATTTTGACCCTTTTCAGCCAGAAAGTCAACCACCCATTGTGGCAAAGTATGTCGTCCGCCATGGCGATGAGACTATCCCCTGGGCAGCCTGTACACTCGAAGCCCAAATCGGTCTTCACGTTGGTTCTCGACGAACGATATAAACCATGTACTCGTTAAAGGGACACCCAAATTAGAACCCAAGCAGCGGCTTTCTTGGACGAATTGCGAAGAAGTCTGTCCCATCATCACTTAGTCCAGCTGAATCTCATGATTCACTTTGGAACATTGAGTCTCTGTTGCCACGGCTCTTCCATTATCTTTTTGGGCCGGAGAATTGAAAGCATGTTACTGTGGATATCAGTCATCTTTTGGACAAGGTTGGTCTAAGTAGAAATTATTCTGGCTAGCGCATCCGCTTGGACCATCCAATGTTGTCTTGTGGGACTCTTTTTCGATCTAGGATTCTTGGGAAATGAATGTATCGGGCCCACTACGAAGAATGGTTCATCAGGTCAGTGCTTGATTTCATTCTCGTCGCTATCTCGCTTCGCGATTAGTCACTTGCACACTATTCCCACTTGTGGGCTTAGGATATCCGACAAACTGGAAGAGCGGTCGGTTGATCTGGTAAGAGACATGATGGTCTCGAAATTCTGGGCAGTGGGCTAATTTCGTCTGGACAGCAAAGATCTCTGGTTCCTGTGGTTGCGCCCGTCTGATTTGTGGCTGACATGCTAGGCTGGGTTTTCGAATTCATTCAATGCAGAGCCGTCAGACCAATCTCGTCGAAGTTTCTGGAGTTCGACGCCCAAGTTCAGCTGAGACAGACGATCCGTCCTCGATATGGCTGACGGTCGGAAATATACGCTGGTTGTTACTTTCGAAACCACGACGACGTCCACTTTTGGAACGCAAGGATCAGTAAATAACACACCACCATAGCAATCTCGCTGCAAGGCTATCGTTGCCATCTCCACCCAGAGCCTGCCATCTCCGTCTGGAAAACATAGACCTTGATCGCTAAAGTTCCGAGGAATGTTTGGGTCGTGAACAGCTCGCACTTGCCTTTGACTCGGCTCCATATGACGAATAACATGTATGTGCGCAGGTCAAGTACGACAGACAATGATAGCGACCTGCAAATTTCGAGTCCAAATTTTGCGGTCTCGAAACGATGGTTTGTCCTTCGTCTGGCCATCTCTGTGGTGAACATCTTCAATCAAGTTGATAGGAGGCACCTTCTTCGCAAGATCCGAGGACAGCAAAGTGCCACGAAGCTGCCCTCGCTTGAGAATGTCGATATTCAGCAGCACTTTTTTGGTACGAGACTGCTATCGACAGATTGCTACAGACCTATCGATACTGATCTTGAGGTAGGGGTTCCCAGGTTCGGTGCGTCTGCTCGGATACTACAGCATTTACGAAGAGTCTAAACCTCGAGGGCCCTCTACGGAGAGCCCGCCTTTCTAGGTAAGATGAATAAGAACGCTATGGCTTTGGAAAACTGACAGAACACTCAATTTATCAGAGTGTAAGTGGCAATGGCTACTGCATCGGCATTGCGTTCTGCCTTTCCGACGACATGGCGAGGCATTATGAAGGCGTTCATGTACTTCGGGCTAGGATACACGGTGACACCAAACAGCGAGAACGGTTGTTCACGAATTGAAAGACGGGAACTCATAGAACGACTACAGCTGGCAGACCTTGGATAGGATCGAATTTCGAGGCTCTGGGGTTGTTTCCGACCAATGGTTATCAGCAGCTCGCCAGATGCATCTTAGGATTGATGTGCGATAAATTTCTGGTAAGCACAAAAGATGATATTGCCAGGAAATCATTGATATTGAGGTGAACTTGAACAATAGCAAGCCAAGAGAAGATTGGATGCAGTGGGTGATGAACACAAATACACATCACGTGCATTGGTCGCCCTTCACCGCAACTCAACGCAACTGCCATACAACCGTCTGTACCGATTCCCTTCTATTATCCGCCATGCCAGCAAAGGCTATCAGTAAGGCCAAACAGGCCAGAATAGCCAGGGGCAAGTTGCCTATCAAACGTCCTTCATTTGAGCGAGGCCTCCAAGACTCCCAATTCGTTCTCTGCCTTTAATGCCACGACCACTGCTGCCCACACCTCCACAATTCTCGGAGGCGCAATTCTAGCGATGAACCGCTGACCTTCTCAAAGGAATGATAGCTGGTCAAGTCGTCACACTTTACGTTGGTGGAGCTGTAAAACCTTACGCATTACACAAGGATCTCCTCGTTAACACTTCGACCTACTTTCGCAAAGCATTCACTGGATGTTTCAAAGAGAAGGACGGAGAGATAGTGCTCGATGATATCATAGAAAGAACGTTGGATGTGCTCAAGAGGTGGCTGTACGCCCAGAAATTGGCAAAACCAAAGACGCTGAGAGACAGATACAAGGTCCGTGTCCGCTTCATCGATGGCATCGATGCCAACCAGCTGCCGGTCTGCGGCTACGCTTCCCTTGAGGACTTTGACGACAGGGCCATGGCGGTCACTCTTAAGGCGATGTCGCAGAATGGATGGTCCTTGGACACCCGCATTGTCTATCTGAGGGGTCGCTTCGAAGCCTTTGATCACCAAACACTGAAATTCTGGCATTGGGACGATCTTGTTGATGTTTACATCATGGCAGACAAGTACAATTTCCCTCATCTGAGGGACGAGGTCATCAAACAGTGGCAATACCAAGCGGCAAACTTCCGCTCTCACTGCACAATCGAGACCGTGGCCCGTGCCTTTCAAAATCTGCCGGAGAAGTCCAACCTACTATCACTCATCATGGATCACTGGGCCTTCCTCTGGCAACCACAGCCAAGAGACATCAGAGCCATGCAGATGAAAGCTTGTATCTCTTTCTTAGCGCGCCTCGCTTTGGCGCAAGCCGTACACAAGGGCTCAACATTCGCCAAAATGCGACATGAGTTCACAAAAGCGCCTCGCTCTCAGCACGAACATGTTGGAGAAGATCATTCTTGCTCGGGCTTTGAAAGGTACTCGTATTCGAACAGGGTTCGAGTCTCCTCAGTGTGGCAAAATGGCATCTTCACTGACGAGCGCCCCGACAATGTCAACACCAAAGCCTCCACACTCACGAAGCCCAAACAATGGGCAAAAAGATCACTACACAACCTGGTGGGTGTGTAGCTACGTAAATCCCCGGACGGATTTAGCTTCGAATCGGGGACGGTGGTGGTTTCGTGGATTGTGGTATACGGCGGTTTGCGGCTGACGGGGTTCGAACCCTCTCCCTCCCTCTCTCCCAGATCCTCCACCTATATGAATTTGACCCGACGTAGACCATACTACGATGCCCTTCATATGACGAAAGTTCGGGGGTTTTGATATATATATTCACCACCAACGTTGTCCTTCAAGCTAAGCTAACCGAAGCCCTCAACTGGGAGAAGGCCTATATATTGGCCCATCAATACTGTAGACTTCATCTATATACCTGTATTGAAAGCAGTGGGGGTTGAGATCAAATCCTGTTAGTATTATAGGCACGAGGAACGTGTAGTCATAAACATTGAATTAATATTGTATAAGGAGTTGTAAAGGTCTCGGCGAGAGACTTAAGAAGATATCCTCGGGTTACGTGACTTAAGGTTACGTAATTCTATAAAGAACTACTAAAACCGTAATATAACCCCCCCCCGAGGCGTCGTTATACTCCTACGACGATATAGTCTAAGCTAATCGTAATCGTTCTATTTCTAACTATCTCTCGTAGTCTATTCCGTAGGGTTACGGCGAAATACGGAAGTAGGGGTTCGTAATAGTTACGTCGCGACCCTAATACGGTAGTTATACGAGAGTTACGCGTACTACTATAGTATAGCTTCTATTAAGTTAAGTCGATTAGCGAGATAAAATAGATTATATAAAAGTTAAAACGGGTTAGCGCCTTTTACTATACTCTATATATAATCTAAGTAATACGTAGTCCTCTTATATATATCGTATAGGGTTAGGGGCTAAAGAGGAGAGATACGGTAGTATAGCTTATAATTATCCGTTCTAAGTAATCTAAGCGACACGCGGTCCTCTTACTTATTCTATAGTAGTTATAAGTAATAAGAGCTAGGTATAATATAATCTAAGAAGTCTTTACGCGAGACTTTAAATCTAATACTAAAGGATAAGAAGTATAGTCGTCTACTACCGAGGGCCGAGGGTATAGGTACTTATCTTTATATACCCTAGTTACTTAATATCTTCTAGATAGAGAGTTATAGTAGCGAGTTCTTAGTCGGTTATTAAATCGGAGGCGGTTTATCCTCCTTAAGATATTTAGGTTTATTACCGCGATCTAGCAATATCGGGGGAGTCTATTCTACTAGTAGTTTAAAATCCCGTAGTAGTCTATTAGCGTTAGGGTAGAGATAGTAGTAAGTAGCTAATTTCTTATCGTAGGCGGTTAAGTCTTTTATATAGTACTAGAAAGCATTGTTATATCTAAGCTATTTAACGTAATACTAAAGATCTATCTTTCTTTTCTTCTCTTTTACTACTTTCTTACGTACTAATTTCTATCCGGAGGCTAAGATTACTTCTATATCCTATTTCTATTATAGTACGTCGTTACCTTCTCGAAGAATAGTAACTAGTAGAGATAGTAGTAAGTCTTATCCTAGATAGGGCGGATTATTAGTATCTAGGAGCGGTATTAGAAGATTTAGGTAGAATACTAGATATAACTACTATAGATTAAGAGGTAAGTCGAGTTCGTAGGCCTTACCGCCGTATATAATTCGCTTAATTAGAAAGGGGCCTATAGTAGTATAGTCTAATTTCTTACTCGGTCTCTCTATTCGGATATTTTTAGTAGAGAGTATAACTATATCTCTAATCTAGTACTAAGGATATAGTCGTCGCTTCTTATTAGCCTATAGAGTATAAGATTATACTACCTACTTAATCTCTTATTAGAGGTATTCCTATAGCTTCTATTTTTATTAGGCGATAGTATTAACGTCCGATCTATCTAACTCCGACTTAACCTAGTTTAGGTAGGTTAAGTATAGTAATATAAATCCGGATTAATATTAACCTTCTTCGCTTAACTTATAGCTAGCCTCTAGAACTCGTAGCTATACTACCTATAGGTAGTATTTGGTTAGTATACGGATAGTATTCGGTTAGTATATAGATAGTAGGACTTAGTAGCGGCACGACCTATAGATAGTATTTAGTTAATATAGATAGTATTTAGTCGGTATATAGTTAGTAATCGGGGTTTAGTAGTTAATATTTAATATTCGAGGTTTAATAATAAGTAAGTACTAAAGAGAAAGGATAGTTTAATTTTAAATACTATTTATTCTAGTAGTAGTTATTGTTGTGTTTTTTTGCGACGGTTTCTAGGAGTAATAGGGAATCCTTCGGATCCCGTAACTATTCTATAGCTCCTAAATATATATCCCTACTATATTCTCTCCCCTACCTACTAATACGTCGTCCTATAACGTATTTATAAATATACGAGCCGGGCTCTTAGGGAGGAGACAGCGAGCCGTAAACTATAAAACTAAGAACGCTAGAATATAATAAAGTCCTTAAAATCAAAATCGCTATATCCCTAAACTCTAAGTTAGTCTCCTTAAGCTAGCGTAGTACTTAAATATAAGCGCGCGCCTAGAATCTATATCTAGACCGGGCCTAGATTCGTAGACTACTCCTCCTACTCCCTTAAATATACTTCCTATTCTTGCCTAAGGTTCTTAATAGTAGGAGTAATAGTCTCCTCCTCTCCTTCTCTAGTATCCTTCTTAATATACGTCTCTACCGGTCGCTCCCCCGTATAGGTATCCTTTATATATAAATAGTTAAAGAAGGAGTCCTTTCTATAGATCGTACGCTCTAACGCGACTATTTTCTTAAACTTCGCCCTAAAGGTATCTATAACTTCTCGCTCCTAACGCTTAATCTCCCCGTCTCTATACTACTTATTATTAAGGAAGCGTATAGCTTCCTAGTTAGTAACTATAGAACTCTACTTTATCTACCTAATAAGAGCGGCTATAATATTCCTCTTAAGACGGTACGGAATAGAGGCGTACTATAGCTAAGGGATTCGACTATAGTTAACGGAGTAGCCTAAAGGAGTCGAGGGCCTAGTAGCTATATCCCTATAGACGGTAGATAGCGAATCCTATATTCCGCCCTCTACTATCTCTATAGTTTTATAGTTAAGTTTAATACTATAGAACTATAGTAGGTACGTAATACGCTCTCTATAAGCCGGCCTATATATCCCGTAAGGTTAAAGGCTATAAGTAATACGGATAGTTAGGTCGTTATATATAGTATTCG
Source organism: Venturia effusa (assembly GCA_007735645.1). Lineage (NCBI taxonomy): Eukaryota > Fungi > Ascomycota > Dothideomycetes > Venturiales > Venturiaceae > Venturia > Venturia effusa. Next base: position 1,022,587 of record CP042188.1, on the reverse strand, counting down.
TCTAGTTAGTCTTAAAATACTTCGCGTCCTCTAGAGTCTAGTATAGCTTAGGAGTAATACTAGCTATATAGCTATCCTTAAGAGGAGCGCCCCGAGCTTCTATACGCTATATCTAGTCCTTATATATATCTAGCTTATATATTCCTAGGATAATTATAGTATAGTCCTACTTATTCTTACCTAAGATAGTAAGACTACCTTAGATTACGTTAAGCCCCCTACTAGTTATAATAGCCTTACGAACGTTAGTATTAATATAGGCGAACTCTATATTCTAGCCCCTAATAGTATACTTAGTATAGTAGGGGTAGAAGATAAGCTAAAATCTACTATTAGGCCGAGTAGCAACGTAAGTAGCCTAGTATACTAGAGATTACCGTATAATCTATTAGCCTAGACTATAGTATAAAGTCCGATTCTAGCCTAGATTATTACGTCTATAGATCTTACGCTAGTACTATAGGTATATAGTAGACTCTAGCTAAATAAGTTTCTTAATAGTAGGACTCTTACCCTTATAGATCTTCGTAACCTAGCTCGTCTTATTAAGGTCCTCGAGTACGACTCGTAGCTCCTTATAAGGGACTCTCTAGTACTAAAACTCTTTCCCGGAGGTAATTTACCTATCCTTTTCCTACTAGGCTATCTTTACGTTTCTAAGTATATCCTTCTAAAGGTTATTCTACGCTAGCGTATTTAGGCGGTTAGCTAGCTTAGCTAGACGGGATCTAGCGAAGGTATAGATCTTAAGCTTATTAGTTTTTATAGTAGGCCTCGCGCCCTTCTTAAACTAAGTATAGGTATTCCTACCTACTATAAAAGTAGCGGGAGAGTTATATAATACGAAGTCCCGAAGGCGCTCTAGTAGCTCGGTAGTAGTTCCCTAAGTAACTTAGAGCTCCGTCTACCCTATACTAAGCCTAGTATACTTTAAGTAGATATTTACCTTAAATAGTTAATTATTATTACTAAGCTAGACTACGTTCGCGTTTAGGGCTTTAGCCTTAAGCTATCGTAGATAGATAGTCTTAGGTATCTTTCTCTCCTCTACTAGCTTTATAAAGACCTTTCCCTTATTATCCTTCTCGTAGGTATAACCCTTACTAGTAGCTCTAGCTTTCCTTAGTCCCTAGACGTCCTAATCCTCCGTAGTAGAAGGGCTATCTTTAGCGCTAATAGATACTTCCGAGTACTTAGGTATATTAGTAATTAACGCCTAGCTCTATAATATAACTAAGCCGGGCGAGGCTACCGATCGACGTAAGCCGATAGTAGTAGGGCTATCTATTAGGCGAGCTCGTAGTCTCCCTAGGCTTATTATATCTATAACTCCCTAACGAGTTATCTTAATAATAACTATTAGTATAGTAATTACTAGTTACTAGCTAGAGTAGTTACGAAGAGACCTATAATCCGACTAAGACGATCCCGCCTATACTTTATTCTATACGTTCTATACGTCTATATATCCTTCCGTAACGGGGAGAATATATTAGGGATACTCTATAGTATAGTATTTCTCTCCGAGGCTCTCCTATTCCGCCTAGGTAACGGGATCTATATCTAGGTCGGGCCTAGATTCGAAGGGAACTAGGTTCTTATTTACCTTAATCCTACCGATAACGGTTTAGATATCTTTAGTAGATAGGGCTAGAGTATTACGTACGCCTCCCCTAAGGTTACTAACTCGGATAAAGATCTATCGGCCTAGGAAGTAGAGTATATTCTTAAGAGAGTAATATAGCCTATATAGATTAAGGTACTACGCTAAGTTCTATAGTATATCGCGTCTATTAACTATAGTATCCTAAGGGCCTATAGGGTCCGCTCTACTTATATATACTAGCGGAGATAGTCTATCGTCTATTAGCCTATCTAAGATAGCTTTAGGCTAGAAGGGCCGTCTCTAGAGTAGCGTTAGGATAGCTATACGGATTCTATTAATAGTAGAGTTCTTCTTGTCGAGTATCTTCTTAGTATTATTAGTAGCTTTAGTAAGTTCCTTAAGCTTATTCTTATAGGCCTACGCGAAGGTAGTATAGCTACTTAGGCCCTACTATAAGTCCGAGTCGGACTCTATATATATAAAGAGGTAGGTAGCTATTATCTCGGTATTTTCTATCTTCCTCCTCTAAATCTCGAATAGCTCCCTAATAACCTTACGCCTATCCTAAACGGGATAAAGCCTAAGCTTCGTAGTAATATCCTTAATCCTCTAACGCTAGCTATAGGTAGCGCGGTAGATAAAAGCTTCTAATAGAGTAAAATTACCTTAAGGGCTAGGTAGGTTATATATATTCGCTCCTACTAGTATTAAATTTATACTACTAAAACCTCGTATCTATACTAACTAAGACTAGTTACCTAAAATAGGTCGTAAGAAGAAGCCTTATTCTATTTAGTTACTACCTAAGACTAGTCGTAAAGATACCCGCTCTCTCTCTTACTCCTATTTCTAGTACTTATTAAGCTCGCCGGGTTATATACGTTCTAATAACGCTCCCGTCGGTTAAGGCGAGCCTATATTATCTACTCTAGTACGACCGCCTTTATTAGCTTTATTCCTCCTAGCGTCGTAGGCCGCCTTAACCTAGCGCGACTAATCGTCGTCGCCGTCTATTATAACTATTACTTCTTAAAGTTATTATCTAATATATATCTATCCTAGTAGGCTAAGATATAGTCGAGGCTATCGAAAGTATTAAAGTTTTTAAGTTATAAAAGAATTAAAGGGCGCGGCGATACCCTTATTTATTAAGAAACTTCTAGCAAAACTTCGGGAGTATATAAGGCTACTCCCGTTTTTAATACGCGAGTATTTTACGTCCCTATTATTTAACTTTATCCCGGTCGCCTTTAAATAATCTAATTACGGAATAGATAATCTATAATCTTCTCTCCCCCGCCCTATATACGTCGCCCTATAACGTATCTTTCTTCCCTAAAGTACTCTAAGTATTCTATTCTATATCTAGGTCGGGCCTAGAATCGCCTAGCGCTTAGAAATATCTATTCTAAGAGCTCCGGAAACTCGAAGGCTAATATAAAAATAGAATTAGAAATAGAGTCGTATATTTAGGCTCCTCGCTATAAGTTAACTTTAAGCCTAGAGCCTAGAGCTCCTTCTAAGCTCCTCGAAAACCTAGTAGTCCGTAGGGTTAAAGCTAGCTAGTCGTAGAATTTAAACTATAGGTTATCTTTAACGGACCTTAGTATCTAGTTCTTTATCGTCTCGCTCCTCGTCCTCCGCGTTTAGTTCCTTATCTATAGAGATATTACCTACGTCGAGCTCTAGTATATTGTTATCGTCTAGAGCGTTAGGTCCTAACTTTAGTAACGTAATCTCGGCTCTTTAATAGAAGACTCTTATCCTATTACCTCTAATTAACCTATATATAGGAGTACCGTCTAGTTCTTCTAAGGTATAGCTTCTAATTAGTCTCTTTATAGCTTTATCTATATAGGCCGTAGAGATACGGTAGGGCCTAAGCTAAGTAAAGTCTAGCTTTAAACTATAGTCCTTATTAACCTTAGTATTATATAGTAGGACGAGCTAACTAGCGACTAGGCCTTCCCTTCGTATACGGATTTACCTTTACGACTCCTAATACTCGTTAGCTTCCTTACGTATACGCTACTATTTAGCTACTACCTTCTATAGGTCCTTATCTCTTTAGTCTAGTTACTTAGCTCGTAAGTATAGAAGCTAACTCGTAGTTTAGATAGAGGACTATAGTAAACTTTACTAGGATAGTATCCTTAATTTAATAGGTAGGATATATTCCTCTTCGAGTATTATCCTAGCGGGAGTTATCTCTATCGTCGTATTTACTATAGTCCTATCTACCTAGAGTATAGTAGGTAGTAGGGGCTTCTAAGATTTTCTATTACTATACGTAGCTCTCTTTAGTATATTAAGGAGTAACTAGTACTACCTCTTAATACTACCCTAGCCTTAAGAGTTATACGGCGAGATAGTAACCTTACGTATATTATATAGTATTAAGAGAGTATCCGTAAACTTCTTATTTTTAGATCCCCTATTAAACCCTATCTTACTTATAACTCCCTAGCGACAGATTAATTCCTTAAAAATAAAGTCGGTAATTTACTAGAATACTAGGTAGGTCCTAAAGATACGTACTTCCGACTAGCTACTTAGCTCTTCTCTTACCTAGATAATCTATTTAAAGCCGTCTCTAGCTAGGAGTAAGGTATAATTAAGAGACTATCTTACTCCTAGAACTTTATTACGGATAACTATAGAGTTTAGGCCTTCTACTATATAGTTTCTATTACTTATTTAATATTGTAGGTACTCCTTAATCTATTAGCTAACGTCCTTAAAGTAGCTATCCTAGTAGTATCGCTACCTAACTAGGGCTACGGTAGACTCCCTACCCTTATAACTATAAGAGTTATAAAGCGACTTAATAATAGCCTATCTTTCTATAGTATTATCTACTATACGCCTATAAGGCTAGCCTCGCCTACCTCTCTTAAATAGTTATTTACGTAATATAAAGTATCCTAGGGCGGCTCTCTTTAGCGTAGTTAGTTCTTTTCCCTTTAGTCCTTTAGGGTTATATAAGGTTACGAGGTACTCTACTATCTAGCTATATTCCCTAGAGTAATTACCTCGTAGTCTATCCTATACCTCGCTATTTCGCTCTTAGTTAGGCTCTTTCTATATAGTACTAGAAGCTTAGGAGTCGTCTAAGTCTCCTAACGTATCTAGGCCGGGCCTAGATAAGGGTATTATTCTAAAGTATAAGTCTAGCCTATATAGATATACGCGTAGGCCGCTATAATAGAGGGCGCCTAATCGACGGTCTATAAAGTCCTCTATATTAAACTCTAGCTCCTTAGGGACGTCCTTCTTAGGTACGTCGCTATACTAGCGGGATAGGCTATCGGCTATAAGATTCTTCTTTCCTTCTATATACCTAATTTTAAAGTTCTATATCTAGATCTATACTAACTAGCGTATAACTAGTAATCTAGCTACGTCCGAGAATACCCTATTAAGCTAGTAGATTAGAGTCCGCGTATCTATTTTAATAATAAACCTAGCTCCCTAAAGATATAGCCTTAGCTTCTTAAGAGAGTATAGTAGCGCTCGGTATTCTAACTTTACCGCGTTATACTTACGTTTAGAGAGGGACTATATACTACTTTCGTACCGGCACGGATACCTCTTCTTATCTTTATCTATTTACTATAGGACGCTACCCTATCCTTCGCTAGAGGCGTTAACTAATAGTATAAGGGAGCTAGTATCCTTATTATAATAGATAGGCTTTAGCGCGGGCGCACTTATAAGGGTATTCTAAAGAATAGTTATAGCCTCCTCCTATTTAGTTCCCTACTTAAAAGGGGTATTCTTTTTAAAGAGCGTAAAGATAGGCTTTAAGATAGTTACGAAGTCCTTAATCTATATACGGTAGTATACGTAGACTCTAATAAACGCCCTAGCTAATTTTAGTAACCTCGGGGTCTTCTAGTTAATAATAGTAGCTATCTTATCCGCTACCGGATACCGGCCGTCTCTATTATAGTAGTATTCTACTATATTAACTCCTTCTATATATATATTAAACTTTTCGCCCGAGATAGTCGCTCTAGTACGCTTAATATCTATAAGTAGGGCGTCTAATTTTACTAGATACTCGAGGATAGCGCGACGTACTCTACGTAGTACCGATATAGCTCTATTATATATTATCCTAGGGCTACTATAGAGGGTATCGTCTACGTATACGTTACTAGAATCGGCTTAGTAGAATATAATCTTCTTTATAACTCGATAGAACTAGGCTACTAAGTTCGTAGCTCCCTAGGGTAGCGTAGTTATCTTTAGAAGGCTAAAAGGAGACTAAAAGAATATTAGGTCCCTACTCTCTTATATAAGCTCTAGTTAGTTATATCTAGAGTAGAAATTAGTAAGGGAAATATATATATATCCCGTAAAGAAGTCTAAGAACTTATCTACTATCGGAGGAATATTAGCGTCCCTAATTATTATAGTATTAATATTGGTAGCGCTATTGATGAGCCTATACTTCCTATTTTTCTTCTAAACTAGGAACTAGGGATTACGGTATAGTACGTAACTAGGCTCTAGTCTACTAGTAGATATCCTCTCCTAGAATATCTACTTAATCTTATTCCCTAAAGCCTTCGGAATATAGAAAGACTTAGCCTACTATAGGTTATAGTCTATAACTCGGATTACCTAAGGAGGGGTAACTTCTAGACGTATCTTCCTATATTTAGAGAAGTTCTATACTAGGGCCCCCTCTCTTCGGTATAATATCTCCTTTACGGTAGACCTTTTATTAGTATTTAGGTTAGGGTTAATACGTATCTTAGAGAACCGTAAGTTAGTAAGCCTCTACCCTCTCGGGAATAGGGCGTACCTCTTTTTAAAGAACTTATCGAAATAGGAGTTAGGTTCTAGGCTAATCTACTTCTTTATAATATACTCCCTCTAATTAATTCGGCCTCCCGGGGTCGACCTATCTTAAAGAGGGATATTTTTAGGTAATATCTTATCTATCTTCTTCTTATATATACCCGCTAGACTAGGCGTATTCGACTAAGGACCTCTCTCGGATATAAACCTAGAGGCTAGCGTATCTAGGTCGGGCCTAGATACGTTCCGGACCTACGGGATATACCGCTTAGATACTCCCGATCTAGAGCTTCGACCGATTATATAGCTAAATATAAAGTTTTTATATCTATCCCGTATACTCTAGAGGTACTTCTCTTATACCCGCTATCTAGCTATCTTATTCCTTATTATTAGAAGGTCGAGTTTAGTCGTAGTATAAACCTCCCTAGAAGCTTCGTTAGGTAAGCTCCGCTCTATATCTATATACTAAAAGTACTTAACGGTAGGGGCCGTCTCTTACCCTAGTAGGCCTATATTTAATACTAGTAAGCCTTTATAGGCCTAATTATAGGCGGACTCCTAGCTAGTTTCTAGAAGTCCGCCTCTCTATTTTCCGAGTTATCTAAGTCGGTCGGGTCCTCGCTCTCGTCGGAGGAGATAGCCTCCTTAATTATATTCTATAGGCTTCTAGTATATAGGTATTCTATAGTTATAGCCTACTATCTAATAGTTAAAACCCTATCGCTAGAATATACCTTATAGTCTATAGTACTATCGGTACTAGCTAAGATAACTAGTTAACTACGTATCGAGAATAGTTAGCCTAAGATAAGCGCCTAGGCGCTATCTTTTAAGACTATAAAGATAATATTATAGTAGTTAAAGCTTACCCTAGCTATACGTACTATATAACTAGTCTACCCGGTAAGCGGAATCTTCCTTCTATCTATAACCTTTAACTTATTTATAATTAGCTTCTAGACCTTATTACTTAGGCTATTAATAGCTAGGCTATATTTCCGAGCTAGGTTCTCGGATATTATATTTACCTCTACCCTAGTATCGTAGAGGCTTTTCGCCTCTACGTCTCTAATCCTTATAGAGACTATTAGACTCTTCGTAGAGACCCTAGATCTACTATTTTCTTTATTAATACTAAGGACTATATCGGTAGTAATCTTATTTATCTTACTAACTAGGTTAATACCTACGCCTATAACCGCTACCCTAGGGCCGCTACTAATAGTATTTATACCTCTAGGAGTAGTAGCTTACTTAGTAGCCTTTCGCTTCCTCTATATAGCCCTCTCCTACTTATAGCGCTCTATCTCTTCTATCTTAGGTCGGATATTTTCTACTAAGTCTTTAGGTAGGAACTTATATAGTATATCTCTAAAGGCTAGTAGGTATATAATATAATCTTATATACTAATCTAGACCGTCTACCTAAGTAAGTCGCTAGCGAGCCGTACCCCGTCCTTTAACTTATCCGTCTTCGTAATATACTACCGTAAAGTTATAGCCTTAGGCTTCCTAGTCGGTACCGTTTATATCTACTATTACGACTAACCGTATAATATACCTTACGAGTCGTCTATCTCGTCTACGTTATTCTCTAGTTCTATATCTATAGTACTATCGCTATTAGCTTATCCCTCTTATCTAGTAAGGTAATCCTCCGCGGCGTCGCGTAGTCTACTATATACTATATACTTTACGGCTAGGACCCTCTTCCCTACTCCTTTCTATACGCGTAAGGATAAAGGCCCGCTAGAAGCCGCCTCTTTTCTCTTTTCTTTATCTACTTTTCTAGGTATACCTCGAGTAGCGGCGGCGATATATATTAATAGGACGTAGCTTCTAATTCCCGCGAGGCTAATATTACTTATAACCGTACCCTTATCTCTATACGCGGAGCCGTCCGTTTATAAGTCGAGGTCTAAGTTATAGTCTAAGTCTAAGATTCTACCGAGGGCTAGGCCTAAGCTAAAAGAGTTAATACTAGATCCGTATACGGTAATATTCCTAGGCTAGGCCTAGGTATATAGACGCTCTATCCTCCTCTTATATTACGCGATAATCTAAGGCGCATAATTAGAGGCGTCTAGAAAGTTAATAATCCGGCCGATTTTTATACCTAGATTATCCTAAGTACCCTAGTACTACTAGCGAGGGGAGGCGTCTATATTCTAGAAGTAGATACCCTAAATAACGAGCGTAACGTAGTCTAGGTAGTTTCTTTCGTAGTAGCCTAGCTCTCTATAGCTTCTATATAATCTCTCCTAAGCCTAGCCTCCCTAGGCGTATCTAGGCTAGGCCTAGTTATATATATATAGAGGGCTAGACTAGTTAGCGGCCGCCTATACGCTATAGATATAGGGAGTAGGTCCGCGAGGCTAACTAGGTATAAAACTAGGCCTAGTATACTAAGGCTATAAGTTTATCTAGCCTACCTAATTCTAATAGAAGGGGGCTTACGAGGGTACGGAAGGTAGATTAGCGACCTAGACTATACCTAGAGTATTATTCTTTATATTATTAGCTATCTAGATACTAGCGAGTACGAATTAGTATATATTCTTTCTAGCTATAACTATAACCGGGTCTTTACTATACTAAATAGAGTAGCTAGCAATTCTCTTTAGAGTATCTAAGATCTTAAGCTATTCTAGGGCTTCGAGAATATTAGAGCGGAGCTTTAGCTTCCCTATACTAGGTTTCTCCTCCGCTTTCTCGTTATTCCTCTTAGAGACTATCCGCTTAACTACCTTATTAAGACTAATACCTCTCCTACTATCGAGGGAGAAATACTCTATATTCTTATTCCCTATAACTATCCTCTCTACCTTAGTAATAATACGCCTAATATTAGAGTAGGTTAAGCGTACTCTTAGGTTAATATTAAGTAGGAGATTAAGCTAGTACCTAATATCCTTAGGTAGGCCCCCTAGGAAGATACGGCTCCCCGCTAAGGTAGTAAGCTTATTAGCTCTATAGACTAGGGGCTAGAATATCTTAAATTCTTTAATAAAGCCTCTAGTATCTAACTTCCCTAAGGTACTCTAAGTAGTAAGCTTATTTAGGTACGCTACTATCTCCTTACGCTAACGGTCGTTAAGTCCCTTATATTCCTTTCGTAAGGAACGGCGTAGAAGTATATAGTCTCTAGTCTTATACCCTAATAATAACTTAACGTCGACTAAGAGTTCTAAGGCTATATTTCTTAGTAGGGCTTAAATCCTAAACGTACTATCTTAGATATTATATATATTAAAGGTATCCTTAAGGCGAACGAGGAAGTCGGTAATATTCTTACCCCGAAATTTATCCTTAGCTAATAGAATATAGTTCTTAAGTTCTAGAATATTACGGCGAGTACCCCTAGATAAATTCTAGGCGAGGCCTATACTAAGTATCTATATAAGAGCGGCTATCTCGTTCCTTATAACGAGGCCTACGTCTAAAGTTATAGGAGTAGGAGCTAGGATAGGTCTAGATATAGTTAAGTTACTCTCTAAGGTTCCAGGAGTTATAGTCTCCTTATTATTATCTTTCGGGTTACGGTAGCTATTAAAGTCTACTCTTTAGGCTTCCTATATAAGCGGGTCCTTAGCTTTAGAGTTCCTATCTATACGCTCTTCCCGGGACGCCGTCTACGAGTCCTAAGAGGATATAATAATAAATTACGTATAGAGAAATTTTCGTAGAATACTAGAAAGCGTATAAATAACGAGGGCGATTTCGAGTACTATCCGTAGTAGGTAGGTCTTAATCTATATAAATATACGGGAGGGAGCCTAGCTCTCCTAAAATATAGTTAAGTCCTATCTAGCTAGATATCTCCGATAGAGTAGTAGTAACGGTTTAGGTACTAGCCTAGACTAGCGTTACCTATAACTTTTTCTTATTCCTTAGTTCTAGCGCTACTAAGCCCTAGGTCGCGAGGCTCTAGCTATAGCTAGGCTAGGCCTAGATATAATCGGTATCGAATCTAGTCTAGGCTAGCGTTAATATAGTCGAGTACTATAATAGTTCGTATAGCGTACGTACGTTTATTTAATATTCGTACGGCCTACCGCGAGGCTATTCGTTTTTAGAGTTCTCTCTAAGACTTCCCGTAGGTAGGATCTTAAGAGATATATAGGTATACGCCGTAATACGATACGATATAATATAAATACGGTTATAAAAGTTGAGGATACTTACGTTCTTTTAAGTAGCTAGGTGCGTCGTAGCTACTATAAGTTATATTAGGACTTCTTCTTTTATATATAAAAGATAGTACCCGGGTACGACCTCCAAAATTTAGGTAGATTAAGTATAGTAATATAAATCCGGATTAATATCAACCTTCTTCGCTTAACTTATAGCTAGCCTCTAGGACTCGTAGCTATACTACCTATAGGTAGTATTTGGTCGGTATACGGATAGTATTCGGTTAGTATATAGATAGTAGGACTTAGTAGCGGCACAACCTATAGATAGTATTTAGTCGATATAGATAGTATTTAGTTAGTATATAGTTAGTATTCGGGGTTTAGTAGTTTATATTTAATATTCGAGGTTCAATAATAAGTAAGTACTAAAGAGAAAGGATAGTTTAATTTTAAATACTATTTATTCTAGTAGTAGTTGTTGTTATGTTTTTTTGCGACGGTTCCTAGGAGTAATAGGGGATCCTTCGGATCCCGTAACTATTCTATAGCTCCTAAATATATATCCCTACTATACTAGTCTCGGCTTAGAGGTTCTATACTAGTATAAGGATAGTAGTAATAGGAGGCGAAAAAGGGGGAGATACCTATAGACGAGTTAATCTTATTATTAGAGAAGAATTCTATAGATATAAGGAGGTTATACTAATCGCTCTAGATATAATTATAGAACCCTCGTATATATTGCTCGAGGAAGGCGTTAGCTACCTTAGATTAACTATTGGTTTCTAGGTAGAAAGCCGTAGAGAATAGAGGTTTCGTTCCTATACGTTTATATAGGTAGGTCTAAAATTTAGACGTAAAGTTAGAGCTATAGTTAGAGATAATAGTCTCGGGAAAGCCCTAGTCTCTCTATACTTTATTCTTAAAGACTTTAGTAAGTACTCTCGCGGTAATCTTTACTATCGGTATAAACTTCCGTTACTTAGTAAGTCGATAGACTACGACGAGGATATTAGTATATACTCTACTACTATCCGAGTTCTTCGAGGGTAGGAGCTCGACGATAAAGTCTATTAAGAGGTTATAAAATAGTCTCTAGAGGGTAGGTAATAGTTATAAGAGACCCTATTTCTTTTACCGTAATTTCTTAATTCTTAAGTAGTATCGATAATTAGATATATATTACGAGATATCTAGTAATATACTAGGCTAGTAGTAATTACGGCTTATAAGGTTATAGGTAGCTATTCTTCCGCCGTAGCTACCGACTTTAGAGTTATAAGCTACCTTAAAAAGCCTAAGGCGTAGTAGTAGGTAATTAGGAATATATAGACGGTCTTAAATAAAGATTATCTTATACCTTTAAACGAAGTCGGTTATACTATAGCTAGGAAAGTAGTACTTAAGATTAGTAGTTACCTTATATTTATCGATAGTATAGTTGATAGATTAAGCTACTATATCCTTCCGGTAAAGACGATAGATCTCCGCCTTAGTATTAGTATCTTTAAATAGTAGGGCTAAGATTCTAGTCGCTTCTCTTATATTACCCGTTCCTAGTAGACGTACTAGTTTCTTATTAGTAGAAGGAATTACTTCTAGTACTAGGTTTCTAGCCTTAAGGACTTACTATATACGATAGGTAGTATAAGGGTTAGTCCTAGTAACCGGTAGGTCTCCGGGTCTTCGCGTAAAGCTATCTAGTTTCGAGCCCTATACTTCTAGTCGATACTAGATTTAGAAGTTAAACTAGGCTAGGAACTTACTCTATCTTACTTAGCGTAGGTTAAGCTATTTAGTAGTTATAAACTATTATAGATTCCGATAATTAGTTTTGATCTTTATAGGTTTATTAGTATTAATCCTAGTAAGCTTAGGTCTCTATTCCTTAAAGGCCTTAATAATAGCTAAGAGTTCTTTATCGTAGATCTTATAATTATACTTAGCTAGTAATATTTTCTTTAAGAAGAAAGTAACTAGCCTTAGGGTATTACCGTATATTTAAGATAATATCCTAGTAACTACGGTATCCAATATATTAGTCTTGACCTAGGTTTCTTTAGCTAGGTTAAAGTAAGATAGTAGGAGATTAGGTTAAAATATATCTTTTATCTTTTAGAAGGCTTAGCTATAGACGGCCTCTTTCTATTTAAGAGGTAGTAATTTACTAGGCTTCTAATCTATAATACCCTTAGTAAGTTATATTAGTAGCAAGGCGATAGCTAAGAATAACTATATAAAGCGGCGGTAGAAGTTATAGAACCTAAGAAAAGAGAGGATATTATAAACGTTCTTAGATATCTTCTAGTTATATATTATCTATACCTGCTAAGGGTCTATACGGAGGCCTTCCGTAGTAATAATTAGGCTAAGGAACTTAATACTAGTTACGTTAAATTTAGATTTATTAATATCGTAGTATAGGCCTATAGACTCTAGTCGCTTAAGAATAGTACGGACCTTACTAAAGTAGTCTCGTTCGCTCCCTTCCGTATAGATTAGTACGTTATTAAGATAGATATAGATAAATATATCGATATACTACTATAGTATCGAATTAATATAGGACTAAAAGAATCCGGGCCCGTTATATACGCCGAATAGTATAACTTCGTATTTAAAGGCTCCGTATCGGGTTATAAAGGTAGTAAGGTCTTAGTCGCCCTATCTTACGCGGAGACGATTAAATATAGTAATAATATTAAGCTTTAAATAGCGCTTAGCGCGGTAGAGTCTATCGAGTATCTTACGGATAAGAGGAATAGGATATCTATTTTTAACCGTAATAGCGTTTAGTCCGCGGTAGTCTATATAAAATCGGAGTCTCCTACTAGGTTTCTTAACTAAGATAATAGAAGACGAGCCTTTAGCGGTACTTAGGGTAATAAACCCTTTTAAGAGATATTCGTTAATATATTTCTTAACGGCCGCTAGTTTATCCTAGAATATACTATAAGGCCGTTTATAAGATAGAGTAGAACCTAGTTTAAAGTTAATTTTAAAGTTATTAGGAGAATAGTCTAGTAAAGAATCGGCGTTACGCTTATTAAAGGCCGAGTATTTATCTTTTAGGGGAGTTAGTAACTTAATACGAATCTCCTCGGGCGTTAAGTAGACCGTCTTTTTACTAAACTTCTTATAGTCTTTAACGAATATCTTAGATAGATTAGTAGTAGATAGCTAGGTAAGCCGTTAAGCTAGGTTCTATTATTTAGTAGACTAGTTAAAGTCTTTAGCTAGATTAATAACGATAACTTCGTAGTTAGGCCATCGGGCTATTATTATAAATACTTAGAACGTTACTATCTTAATATTAAATCGCGTAGGAGTTATAGTATCTCGATTTATACGGAAAGCATTACTAACGTCCTATTTAGGGGGAGTAGGAGCGGGGCTAGAATTAATCGATACTAGCGTAGCTAAGTCGCTTAGTAGTATACCGTCTTATTACTATAAGTCTTTAACTCGTCGCTCCGTATTAACCCTACTATATCTTCCCTTTTATTAAACTATTACCGGGAGTTAATAAGTAAGGTAGTAATAAAGGTAGTAGGATAATCTAAAGGTAACCGTCCGGTCTACCTAACTAATTACCGGGTTATAGGTATTAAGCTATTTAATACTAAGAATAATTTTATACGTCCTAAAATCTTTAATAATATAGTATATTATCTACTCGACGTAGTTCCTAATTATAAGGTCTAGTACTACTATATAGATAAGGTAAGAAGACGTTGTTCCGTTAGCTAGTTAAAGAGCCTTAGGGCGGGTAAGTAGGATACGAGGTAGTTTCTATATACTAGCTAGGATATTAGTAATATAGTAAGTAGCCAATCCTCCGCTATTAATAAAGGTCTCCTTTCGTACGTTACTAATAGAAGTAAGGGCTTTATACGGGATTAATAAGTAATTACTATTATATTAGTTATAGATCGCTAAGAGGATAGCTAGTAGGTTATTAGATCCCTAAGATTAGCTATCTAGTCGCTCTAGATAAAACTATAATACGGATAGATTTAAGCTCTCTTATATTAGCTCCTATTATTCGAGAGTAATATTAGGGGCTAATCTTTTAACGAATCCAAGTCGGATTCAGAGTTAGTTTCTAAATCGTAAGGTTTATCCTACGAGTTAGGAGCGCTATCCTCCTTATTAATAAAGCTTATCTTTTTTAGTAATATATTCTTCTAGTTAGGGTAGATTGCCTTCTAGTAGGAGTAATAGCCTTTACCTCTATACCGGTAATAGATAACCGGATTCCCTTAAGTATTACGGTAGAACGTAGGTTTCTTACGATCGCGATTACTAGCTTCTCGTAAGTCCGTTTAGGCTACTAAGGATTATTTATCCTTCGTATTTAAATAGCGCGGCTTAAAGGAACGTTTCTTTTAATACTTATAAGAGTTAGAAGACCGTAGCCGATTAGAGGTTTTACCGTTAGTATTATAGATCTTACGATTATAGGCGCCTTAGTAAAGGAGCTTATACTATATATTATAATCCGTCTTATAGATACTTTAAGCTACTCGCTATAGATCGCGAGTAAGTTATTTAAGATACTCGGAGATAGAGAGAATATTATTATCCTACTATCCTAATTAATAGCGTAGGTAGTCGTATTTAGTAAGGAAGGTAGTTAGGTCGTTTTCTCCTTATACTAGGTTCTCTATTTATACTTAAGAGTCTAGAACCGTATTCTTAGTTCTAAACTACTTACGAATAGTATTATAGGCGTTCTAAGGAGTCTAAAGTTTCTTCGTAGTATAATCTACGGAGAGTTACTTATACGCTAAGTCGTCTATAAGTTTAATAATCTATAATAACTATATATTAGGAGTCTAGTAAGGGTATAACGCTATAATCTTTATACTATATATATCGATAAACTTACTAATAACGCTATTATCTTTACTACCTTAGTAGGTAGTAGGGTCTAAGATTCTATCTCGTTAGTTAAACTAGGCTTCTACTACGGTAGATAAAGATTAACTATTACGGAGATCTACGCTATTAATATTAATAACCCTAGGCTTATATCCTCTTAGCGAGGGTTAGCTACGTACTAGTATCGTATTACGACGGTCGTCCCGCTTATTACGCTAATAGTTATAGTATTAGTAGAGGGTCCGCGACCGAGTAGAGACGTAGTTATTTATAATATCTAGTAACGGGAGACGGAGCGGAGGCGATTAATCCCTATAAGATAGAGTCGGTAGACTAGCTATAGTATTAATCCGCTATCGTAGTCCCGCTTTATTCTCCTATAGGTTTTAGTAACTACTTAGTAGGTCCTAATACTACTTCTTAAGCTTAGTAGCTTCTTCTTATATCTTACTTCGCTCCCTAAGTATAATAAGGTAGTCTAATATCTTATACTAGAGGTAAGCTTCTACCTTTAGTAGGCGGCTTCTTATAGTATCTAGTTCCTAGGTTTAGGCTTCTAGGTTACTCTACTAGTTACGATTCTTATCGACGGCGCGCTTCTTAAGTTTAAGTAAAGCGTCGTCTCGTTCTTATCGATAACGGCGTAGTCGCTCTTCTTTATCTAGAAGATCTAGAAGGAGTTCTACTACCTATATTTCTAGACCTTTTCTATATCGTATTATACTAATAAATACCTAGTTCGCTTCTATTAGGTAATCGGTAAATAGCTAAGGGACTTCGTTTATAGGAACTTATAAGTATAGTCTAGGTAAATTCTTATCCTTAAATAGTTTATCGAAATATCGTAGGTCTACTATCTAGTCTTTAAGTAGGCGCCCTTCTTTAACTTTCTTCTATAAGGCCGAATAAAATTTTTCTCTACTCTCTATAGCTATAAACTCTATTAACTTAATAATTAGGCTCTCTCTCTATAAAGCTAATTCTAGTTAAACGGTATAGCTCTTAGGAGCTTAAGTATAGCTCGTAGGAGCTTAAGATTAAATTTAAGTAGAGCCCTAAGTTTAGCTATTACTAAGTCTAGTTATCTTAAATACGTTTAGTAGTCGTAGTATAGATAGACCCTATATAGGGAAACCTAATAGTCTACCCGAGCCCAATATAGAGAGGCCTAATAGTATACTACTACCTATACGAGGCCTATTAGATATACTACGTCTCTAGGTTCTAAACGGAGAGTAGGCTATTAGCGGGGAGTTAATAAATATACTAGAAGTCTTCTAAAGGCGTAAGTTATCTAGATATAAGTAGTCTAAGGTAGGTATAGTAGGAGTCTTTAGATTATCGCTAGGACGGCCTAAGGGATTTATTAACGGTATAGTATAGTATTTAATAAGTTAATAGTAATTCTTTAGCGAGGGAACTAGTATAGTTTTAAGGGTTTTCGCCCGAAGCTAGAATACTAGTATTACCTACGTAACGCGTAAGTAACCGTATTATCTTAATATATAGACTTTCCTACTTTTAACTACTATAGTATTTCCGGCCTTCCTTATATTCTAAACTTATTAGTATTGCTAGGGTAATAGTCTTACTTATTACTATATATATAGGGGTATATTTATAGAGGGCGCTCTATTTCTCGTTAACTCTTATCGTAGTAATAGTACTATTATCTTCCTAAAGTCTAGTGTCCTTCTCTTTCTCGTATAACTAGGGTCCCTAAGGGGTCGGGTTATCCCCTAACCCCTTAGGGTTAGGGGGAGTTAGGGGGGGGGTTCGAGTCGGGGGGGTACCCTCTAAGAGGACTCCGCCCCGACCCTTACCCCGATAAACCCCGACCTAACTAAACGGGTCGGGGGTACGTAATACTAGTCTTATAATATATCGTATAATATATATATAATAGAGGGTAGAGATACTAAGCTTTAAATATTAATCTATCTAGAGTCGAAATACTAAGTTTTAACTTATAATTATTTATAACTATATATATACGAAGTATAAATATATAATCCTAGAATACTAATAGTCTCCTAATAGTCAAAGTTAGTTATTACTACTAACTACGATCGTAGGTCTATCTTTAAGCGAGTTCGTTTAGGTATAGGGCCCGTATTATTACTATCGCTTTCTGGATTAACTATTACGTAAAGGCTTAAGCTACTAGCCCTTCGTAACCCCGGAACCGTTAACTTACGAGCCTTACGCTTCCCTCTATTATTCTTATTTTAAGCGCGTCTTTTCGTACGACCCTTTATACGATCTACTATACGAGGAACTATCTCGAGGTTATTACCTAATAAACCCTCCTTATCTTACTTAAAGCTACTAAGTATTATCTCTATCTCTATTCTAATCTCCTCTCCCTTAAATAGTAAGTTATTAGGATCGGATATATCCTCCGTCTTACTTATATTATCGAGATTAAGTAAGTCGCGAATAAAATAATAAATAGTCTTCTCTAATATCTAACGCTATACCTTAATCTCGTTAGATATAACTATATCCTTACGCGCATAAATTAAGTAGTAATCCTAGAGATTCTACTTCTACCGTACTCTCTATTTATAGTTATTCATTATTAGGGCTGCGAGAATATTTAGACTATATATCTTATTATCCGTATTAAAAGCGCTTATAATACTAAACTCTCGTTTAATACTAATACCAGCCGCCTAAATTACGAAAATATCCTTAACTATTATAGTAATACGAGGGAAGCGAGGCTCGATAAGCTTCTATTACTAGAAGGGTCTCTTTAGGTAAGTTTACGCCTTGTCTAGTTACGCGTTAGAGACTATTAGGGAACTATTAGATAAGAGGAGACTTACTCTACGACCGATAGTTATTAAACTCTTTCTATCTATCGTTAATTATCCGGTTAGTTAGCCTGCCTATAACTAGTAAAGGTATTAGGGCCTTAGCTGTCGCTATTTATACCTTAATAGAATCTAGGGAGATCTCTATATTCTTAAGGCTATCGGGTATAGCCCTTCGTCGTTTAGTTAGAGTTCGCGTTACGTATTTACTATCGTATAGCTATTTTAACTCCTCCTAATAATACGCCTACTAATCGAACTCGTTATCCTCGGTTAGTACCTACTTAGGGTTTAGCTAAGTACTAAGTTTTACGCGTAGATCGAGAAGAATCGCTATTCCGTAGAGCTTACCTACCTAGCTATACGACGTAGTAGCGTAGTAGACCTTAATCTTCTCCCTTACTCTATCGTATACCTTTCTAATCTCGACCTTCTATCGACGCGTCTTACTCTTTAGTATCTTCTCCGCGTTCTTAAGGTATATAAAGAGACGATTATAGATTTTAAAGACCTAATAGATAGTCGGTTCTTTAGACGTACTAATAAGGGCGGTATATACGGTAAAAGGATAAAGGATATTAACGAGGTATTTAACTTAGCCCTATTTATTATTATTAAGAGAGAGATACGCGTATTCTTTCTTTATATACGTTATAATAGGCTCGCCTAACTTAAGGAGACGTACTAATATATAGAAAGTAGAATTCTACCTAGTCTTAATATCCTGTATCGGGCGAAGATATTAGGCTATCGAATAAGTATCGTACTCCTTAAGCTATACGGCTTAAATCCTCTAGAATAAAAGCTAGCGTCCTTCGCTCGAATTAATAAAGATAGTAATCTAACGCGCTTTAGCTATAGTATATAGAAGCTTTAGGCGAAGAATAGTATTAGTAGGCTATAGGACTCTAGGACTATTAGGAGACTATTAGGGGTTAACTTACTCCTCTTTAAGTATTTATAGGAATTTCGCCCCTTATAAGTACTATAGTAGTTTTCTCCTTCTCCTCTAACTAGTTCCTTATAAGCTTATCCTTTATTAGTCGTATTTTAATATTGGAGAGAAGGCTATTATAGCTAAGCTATATTACGTACGCGATATAGGGATAGAGCGTAATCTTATTTTGAATATTCGTATATTTATATAGCTTAATAATTAATGCGTTAACGGACTATACTATAGTCTTATTATTCGACGCGTTATCCGTAGTAAACGTAATAACCCTCTATACTAGGTCGAAATACTATAGCCGCCCTATTATAAGTTTAGCGAGATAAGTACTACTATAGATACTAGTATAGGGCTCGAAACCGATTAGTACGTCTTTAAGTACCTAATTATTACGAACCTAGTATACCTTAATTACGACGTAGCTATCCTAGCGAGGCGTAGACTATCTATCTAAGACGTATACGACTTTCTAAGGCGATAGAGAGAGACGTTTACGGATTATATTTTTAGTAGCCTCTCGTAGCTTAAGAATATAGTTAGTAATAGTCGACGAAGATATTATAGTAATTTTAGGATTTACGTATCGTATAAGACGAAAGAATTCGATATTGTCGACCGCTATTATTACCTATTTATATAAGACGATAGTCCTAATAAGTTACTAGTTAAAGCTACTAGTATATATCTTAATATCGCCGGCCTCTATAATCTCTACTTTAGTACGGTACTTCTAGTAGATATTAGTATTTCGAAGACCTAATAGTTTACTAATAGTCTTACCAATACCCTAAAGCCCTCTTTAATAGTTAGCTACTTTAAACCTCGTCTCTTAGAAATTACTTTATAGGTATCGGAATCGATATATTCCGTAAGACTCTTTATACCGTAGTAATTCCCGTAGACTATAACCTTATCGTATCGTAAGTATACGATCTTTAGGGCGCTAGTTATTCGATAAGCCCCCTCCTAGAAGTATATCTAGTATATAGCCTACTTAGTACCGCCAAATTTACGGAACTTTATTTTAGATTTACGTACTTTACTAGTTTCGTCGAACTCGGTCTTATACTATACTTATTCGATAAACTAGTCCTAGAACTCGTCCGTATATTCGGGTACCTAAAGATAGACTTCTTTATTAAGGCTGATTCGTAGGAATAGATTATAAGGCGTAGGTATAGACGTAGACGACGATAACGATAAGGCTATAGTAGTATAGGAATATTAATAGATAAGGACGTAGACTAATATAGTATAATAGATAAAGGCTAGAGCCTATTTTCTCGTTCGAAATAAGACGAAAATCTAGTACGGTACTAAGAGGCTATAATCTTAAAGAACGTAACGAAAGGTATTAATTTATTCGAACCTTAATAAAATATCTCCTTAGGGTTCGAGTTAATAGGAAGAATATTATATTATATTATAGTATAATCTTAGGTATTAGGATATATATTCAGTTGAATTTACTATTTAATATTTAGTTTATATAAAGAAAGATAATAGGAGAGACCCTAATAGTCTCCTAATAGTCGAGAGAGGCTATATTCACGATATTGGATTTAGTTTAGATAAAGAAAGATAATAGAAGAGATCCTAATAGTCTCCTAATAGTCGAGAGAGGCTATATTCACGATATTATATTTAGTTTAGATAAAGAAAGACGATAGGAGATATCCTA
Source organism: Venturia effusa (assembly GCA_007735645.1). Lineage (NCBI taxonomy): Eukaryota > Fungi > Ascomycota > Dothideomycetes > Venturiales > Venturiaceae > Venturia > Venturia effusa. Next base: position 1,001,697 of record CP042188.1, on the reverse strand, counting down.
ATAGTCTCGTAATAGTCGAGAGAGGCTGTATTCACGATATTATATTTAGTTTAGATAAAGAAAGACGATAGGAGATATCCTAATAGTCTCGTAATAGTCGAGAGAGGCTGTATTCACGATATTATATTTAGTTTAGATAAAGAAAGACGATAGGAGATATCCTAATAGTCTCGTAATAGTCGAGAGAGGCTATATTTACGATATTGTATTTAGTTCATATAAAGAAAGACGAAGAGAGAGATTCTAATAGTCTTCTAATAGTTAAGAGAGGTTAAACTTACCGTTTCTTATTTAGCTTAGATAAAGAAAGATAGAGAGGGAGATCCTAATAGTCTACTAATAGTCGAGAGAGGCTATATTTACGATATTATATTTAGTTCAGATAAAGAAAGACGATAAAGAGATTCTAATAGTCTCCTAATAGTTAAGAGAGGTAAAGACTAATAGTATTTATATTTAATAACTAAGGTATACTAGTTTCACTAAACGCCTCTATCCTATAGTATAAAACTCTAAAAATATATTATTTAATTATATTACCTACTATCTATTACTATCTCCCCGAATCCGCCTTACTAATTAAATATCTTTTATCTAGATAGTAATACGTTTAGCGTAGATAGCGTATAAGTTAGTATCTATTACTTATTAGTATATTAGATAGATAAAAGATATACTAAAGTTTACCTTCGAAAAGGCTAACGATAAAGGCTTCTATAGCCTCTTATAGGGCCTTAAGGGCCGATCTCTAGAAATATAGGTCCGATTTATAGTCCTAGGTAATCTCGCGAACTAGTCTAGTAAACGGTCTAAACTTAGTAAGTATTTTAGTCTCCTTTTAGTAGCGACGAATCTTACGTAACGCGACGGCTAGAATTTACGTTAGTAAAGATTAAAGGACTATTAGTAAACTATTAGGTATTTTACTTACTTTCTAGCTTAAAGTAGTAGGGTATCTTCTTCTAAGGACCTATAGTTTTCTTTCTACCTTATTTACGAGGCGCCTTTTAAGTATAAGACGCGGCCGTACTTACGCGATTAGCGCTATTTAGTACTTTAGTACTACGGGATAGATAGATACCCGTACGCTTTACTATAGATTCTAAGTTATAACTAGGCTTATTACCGCCTATCGTAATATCTCTAGTTATTAGATCGGCCTTTCTTTTAGGAGGTTATTTACGAGGAGCTTAATTTTAAGGCGGTAGAGGTATTATATCTATCCTAGCTTTAATACTAGAGTCTATACTCTCCGAAGAATACAAATTACTTAAAGATTTTAATAGTACTAGTAAAGGTTATAGACGTTATAGAGGCGGTAAAGGCGGTTTAGGCGAGAAAATCGAAGGGCCTTCGAAGTTACGAGGCGGAGGTGGAGGTACGGACGAACTAGGCGATCTATCTTTAAAGATACGAGGCTAAGGCAAAGGTACGGACGAGCTAGGGCCGGGTTAAGGTATATTAGAGTCTTAGCCGCTATCTTAATTAGTATCTTTATTACCGGTATCTATATTAATACTATTTATAGGCTCGTCTTTCTATTCCCTAAGTTATTCCTATAATTATCTTCTCTCTTTAGCTCTTTACGTAAGGTCGCGTTTATATAGTTTATCTTAATAAGCGCGTATCTCTACGCGAAGCTAGTCTTCTAAAAGCTATTACTTAGTTTTCTTTCGTAGTTCTAGCTCTAAGACTTTTAGGATAAGTTTTTAGAAAGATACTTATTTAGGGTTATCCGCCTAAAGTAAAGGTTAATATTACTAAATACGCATACGATCGAATTCCTTATGAATATATACTATAATAAAGATTAATAAAAAGAATAGAATAAGTAGGGTAGAATTAATACGATTAGCGGAATTAAAGCGGGCGTAACGGTAATATTCTAAATAGAAAATAGTTATAGAGGCGCGTCTTAGGATACGACTAACTAGCGTAAAAAGTCTATACGCTAAGCTAAATTAGGCGCCGAATATCGGCCTATATATAATATTTTACGCTTAGGACTAAGAATCTCTACTAATTATTTATATTATCCTAGTATATACTATTCTATCGTCTTTTAGCCTCTATTTATATCCTTAACTATTAGTAGACTATTAGCCCTTATCTATAGCGCCGTCTAAGCTAATTATATAGCGATCGTCGAATCCCTATATACTAAAAGAGACTACGCGCTATAAGGGTATTAAAGGCTTTAAGAAGACGAGAGATAAGGTAGTTCGAAGTCTAAACTTATAGATAATCGGCTCGTTAAGCCGGCTTATAAAGGACGGAAAGAAGCGGTATTATAGTAGTAAGAGGTTGATTTAAGTTACTATTAGGATAAGGATTTAAACCTAGAAAGTTTAGGTATAAAGTAATACCTACGCTTACTAAATCTCTTTCTTTAATAATACTATTACGGATCTAGCCGGTCCTAGGGGGTGGTCCTATTACTCTAGTTTTAGAGTAGTAAGATATATAGTATTTTAGAAGATTTTAAACCTACGAAGCGTAAATATTCCGATTAAAGGCGTAGATATAAGGTTAAGAGCGTAAAGATAAGGATAATAACGCTAGTACTAAAGAATAAACCTATTAATATTATATTAAAAGGCGAGTCTAGGGACGGGCTACGGCGTCTAATATTATACCCGTTCTCTCTCTATATACTAGTACTAAATAAATAACTCTCTCTCTATATTAACTATTAGAAGACTATTAGTAATGCTCGCTATATAAATATTATATCTTAAGACCTAGATTCTACTAAATTATCCCTCTTACTTCCTCTAAGAATTTATACGACCGTGTAACGCTAAGTAAATATTAATTCCGATATAATACCGAGGGTTATACGAAATTATTTAAGCGTATATAGCTATACCTAAGGTAGATAAATAATATATATCTAAATACGTAGATCGATAGTATACTTATTGTTCTTCTTTACAACTAAGTATCATTTTATTTAAACGTGTTATAGTGTATATATATTAATTCTTACGGGAATTAAATATATTTATTAAAATCTTAATAAAATATATCCTTAGGGTTCGAGTTAATAAGAAGAACATCGAATTATTATATAGTATAACCTAAGGTACTAGAATATATACTTAGATAAATTTATAATCTATTATTAAGCTTATATAAAGAAAGACGACGGAAGAGATCCTAATAGTCTTCTAATAGTCGAGAAAGGCTATATTTACGATATTAAATTTAGTTTAGATAAAGAAAGATAATAGGAGAGATCCTAATAGCCTTCTAATAGTCGAGAGAGGCTATATTTACGATATTATATTTAGTTTAGATAAAGAAAGACGATAGGAGATATTCTAATAGTCTTCTAATAGTCGAGGGAGCCTATATTCACGATAATATATTTAGTTTATATAAAGAGAGACGAAGAGAGAGATCCTAATAGTCTCCTAATAGTCGAGAGAGGCTATATTCACGATATTGGATTTAGTTTAGATAAAGAAAGATAATAGGAGAGATCCTAATAGTCTCCTAATAGTCGAGAGAGGCTATATTCACGATATTATATTTAGTTTAGATAAAGAAAGACGATAGGAGATATCCTAATAGTCTTCTAATAGTCGAGGGAGCCTATATTTACGATAATATATTTAGTTTATATAAAGAGAGACGAAGAGAGAGATCCTAATAGTCTCCTAATTATTAAGAGAGGTTAAATTTACCGTTTCTTATTTAGCTTAAAAGAACCAAAGATAGAGAGGGAGATTCTAATAGTCTACTAATAGTTAAGAGAGGTAAATACTAGTATTATTAATATTCTACGCCTAATATATACTTTACTTTATCCTATAGTATATAACTCTAAAAATATATTATTTAGTTATATTTTTAGCCTAGAATTTACTCGCTACTACCCCTACCCTAATAAAGCCGTCTTACTAACTATATATCCTTTAACTAAATAGTTACTCGCTTAGTATAGATAGCGTATAGATTAGTATCTATTCTAGATTAGTAGACTAGAGATAATTAAGTATATATTAAATATTATCTTTAAATAAGCTAACTAGGAAGGCCTCGGCCGCTTCTTAAATTATATTAATAGCCGTCTTCTAAAAGCGCGTATTCTTGATAATAAGTAAATCCTAGGTAATCTCTTTTACTAATCTCGTAAATAGTAACTTACGTAGGAGGAGTTTAGTCCCCTTCTAGTAGCGACGAATCTTACGTAATACGACGGCTAGAATTTATATTAGTAAGGATTAATAGACTATTAGTAAACTAATAGGTATTTTACTTACTTCCTAGCTTATAACGGTAGGGTTTCTTTATAGGAGCCTTTCGAGTAGTTATTTTTCTTAAACGTAACTTAGGCGTACTAGTTAAACCTTTTAAAGACTTTCGAGCGATCTAGGAGCTACTAGTAGTAATTACGCTAGTTATCTTAGTACGCGCCTAAGGTTATAATTAGTATTACCGAATACGCGTACGCGTAAATTTAAAATAAAGATATACTATAGTAATAAATAACGATAAGAATAATTTGATAGGCCTAATAAGATATAATTAGCTAAGTTAATACGAGGATAATAGTTATAGAGGTAACTAGTAAAGGCGCGTTCTAATATATAATAGACTAGCGTTAAAATCTCTATACGCTAAGCCGCTTTAGGCGCCGATTATCGGCCTATACTTACTATTTCGCGCTTAGGACGAACTTCTTCTACTAATTAATATTATTATATCTATAAAAGTAATTTTAGCGTATTTTACTTTCTAATCGTACCCTTAACTATTAGTAGACTATTAGCTATTCCCTACTTCAGCCGCTCTCTACTATAGCGCCCGCTAAACTAGTTACGTAGCGATCTATAAATAAGTATATATAGAAAGAGACTACGCACCGTAAGGGTCTTAAAGGCTTTAAGAAGATAAAAGATTATGCTAGGCGGTATCTATATACTATAATATCGGTAGCGCGTAAGAAAGTAAAGAACTTATTAGGCTTTAATAAATTACTAGAGGCGCGTTAAAAGGAGCTTTTATAGGCGGCTACTTAAGAAGTTATAGATAAGAGGTATATCTATACTAACGTTCCTTACTCTTTTACTAGTCCTCTAACTAATTAATACCTCTAGAATTACTACTAGTAGCTATCCTAATATCCTTAAACGCCCTCTTAATAAAATTATCGCCTTTAAATCTAATAATAATAAAGACGATAAAGACGACGAAGACGACGACGAAGATAACGATAAAGAGAACGATAAAGATAACGATAAATCTCTTAATTAAGATCTAGACGTACTTCTCGATACTAAAATCTAGTCCCCTATAGTAGATAAGTAAATTAAAAAGTTCTAGGAAGCTACTATCGCTTGCTACTTAAACTACTAGTAAACTATATTTAGACTTATAAGGAGATTATAGTAGTATATAGCGTAATTATTAAATACTAAGGTAAATAGTCTAGTGCTCGTTACTTAAAATAAGAAGATCTATAAATATCTTTATAAAGAAAAACTATTAGTTAGTATTCCGCTTACCTAATAGTCTACTAATAGTCTCTAACGCTTATATAGGCCCTTATTACTATAGAGACCTATACTATCAATTCCCTTCCCTTTATCTCTCCTTACTAATTTTTCAATATAGACGAAATTACGATCCTACGTAATTAACTTATAACTAGCCGTTCCTTACTAGGTCCTACTAGTTAGTAGATAGTATATCCTATTAATAAAGCTAGATTAAGAGCTAATCTACCTAAAGCCTCGCTAGTAAATAAGGTATAAGAGCTTATATTTAGTTCGAAGAGAGATACTACTTAGAGATATAGTAGAGTTCGTAATATAGATCTTAAACGTTTGGTAATATTACTATTAGCTAAATAGAAGACTAATATTAATAGTAATTATCTTAATAAAATAGATATAGTAGATAATAAGGGTACTCTAGCCTCTATATGTCGAGGTCGGCTTTAAGATAAGGATAAGAAGGATAACGAGGAGATAGAAGAAGAAGATAATAATAATAATAGAAATCTAGATAGTTTTATAACTAATAATAGTATTATTAATAAGCGAGATATATTGGATAATAAGTCTAAGAACGGTGTCTAATATTATACCCGTTCTCTCTCTATATACTAGTACTAAATAAATAGCTCTCTCTCTATATTAACTATTAGGAGACTATTAGTAATACTCGATATATAAATATTATAACTTAAGACCTAGATTCTACTAAATTATTACTCTTACTTCCTATAAGAATACCTTATCTCTTAATAATGTTATATAATACTTTATATAGGTATTATATCTTAATAAGTATTACGTACGCCCCTAATTCTACCCCGATTATCGGGTCGGGGGGTAAATTATCCCCGCCCTAAAACCCTAACCCTCCCTCCCCGCGGCGGGTTAGGGGGGTATCCCTAAAACCCGACCCGACCCGACCCCTTAGGGACCCTACGTATAACCGGCTTACGGGAGGTATAGAAAATCGGAGGAGCTTACTTATATTAGCGCTTCCTATAGGGAGAATTAGTAGGAGTCTAATTATAACTTCCTTATTAGTTATAAAGCTTCTTAATAGCGTTAAATAGCGCGACGGCGTTACTATTATTAGGAATCTATCTAGCTAGCTTATTAGGGAAAGCCTACCGTAGTAAAACCTTAATATAATATACTATTATAGGCACGAGGAACGTGTAGTTATAAACATTGAATTAATATTACATAAGGAGTTATAAAGGTCTCGGCGAGAGACTCAAGAAGATGTCCTCGGGTCACGTGACTTAAGGTCACGTGATTCTACAAAGAACTGCCAAAACCGTGACAGTTAGCACAGTGAAGACCAAGGTGACGCGTGTGAAGGCGACGCGTATGAAGACGACGCGTATGAAGACGACGCGTATGAAGGCGACGCATGTGAAGGCGACGCGTATCAAGGCGTCGCAGATCAAGGCGACGCGAATGAAGGCAAGGCAACGAGGATGAAGGCGATGTGGCGATGGTCATTGATTGATCGAAGTCTCTCAGATACTGACAACACTTCCAATGTTCGAAAAAGGAGCGCCATTTCCATACTCCCTCCTGGCTGACAAGTGGGAAGACAGAGGTTTCCAAGTCTCCTTCTTTTGTGGCAAACAAGATATTGTGCTGCCGAAGAAGACGTACAAACTTGGCAGCAAGCCAGTCTCTATTAAATGGGGATTCTGAGAGCGGCCAAGTACTCACCGCTCTATCCATTTATTACCGCAAGTATCAAAGATCTGTGCGTGGTCTCTGGAAGGAGTAGCATTGCCTTTCGGACCCATATATCAGCTTACTTATTATCGGCAGAAACACTTTGAATCAGACTGAATAAAATCGTGTACAAGCACGCTAAGTTTGTACGTCGTTTTCGGCAGCATTATACAATGTTTCTTCTGACTCATCAATGGGCAACAAGGATTTTGATCCCCCCATGATGGCGAACGTGGAAGGGCTTTGCTAGATACCAAAATTCTAGCTGCTACAAAAGGTACCTCGGTCAATGGCACGACCCATGGACCAATGTGGATCATCATTCGATTTCGTTCATAAACTATACCAGGGTATCATATAAAGATCAAAACGCTCACACGAAGATTTCAACTCAAGCCAACTTCGGCCTTGCTTTCCAAGACTCTGACTCACCTTTCAGACATCGAAGATCAAAGCAAAATACCACGCCCCAACACTGACACGAAGCGAGTCATCATTACATATACGGTGGCGGCGGCCCATGTGGATGGTACCCAGGCGCGTTCACATTAAGCTCAGGCTGCTGCGTGTGATCCTGTTGTGTATTTTCCGTCTGTAAACCAAAAGGTTGCGGCTGAGATGGATCCTTGCAATCCTCACCTCCTGCAGTACGGTATGGAAATTGAGCTGATGGTTCACTGTGCAAGCTCATCTGTTGCGCGCTTTGCGCTAGTGATCCCATTTGTTCTAAAGGAGCGTATGGTGCCTTGGCAGGGTTGCTGTATGCTGCCTGCGGTATCGGATGCTGCTCTTGTCCATAAGGGACGTAGCCCTGAATCCCGTTATGGGGTTGTGGACATGACGCAGGCTGTTGCGGCTTTGAATAGGCGGTGTAGCCTGAGGTGCTCGGTACAGACTCTGTTTGCTGAAACAGCGCAGAATACTGGGAGCTAGGCATCGGTGAGAAAGTTGAGGGATTGTAAACCGCGGTGGGAGAGGAGGCAAGATCCTGCCAACGAGTGGGTGGAGGTGTGGTCTGGATTACAGGAATTGAACTAGTCTGCGGATTCAGCGGATTTAACTGTTGGACTTGCTCAATACGTGTCACAATTGACGGTGAGATGACGGGAGTATCTACTTCCGTTGATGATGGCTGTTTCGGAGGGCTGTCAAACCGTCCATGAGCATTGTCCGCAGGATTCCCAAACGTCGCCATGTGTGTGCCGGTGTCGAGCTCATATCGTGTCTCTGTGTGCGCTTGACCATCTTCTGTTCTATTGTGCTCGGTGGGTTCGGATGGTAGCAGGTCTGCCGGTAGTTCAGCAGGCAGCTCAACCGGCCGGCTAGCAAAACTGTCCTCGGGTAATTCTGCCATGAAAGCGGTGTGATGATATCCTGAGCCAGCTTGATTGTAGGAATTCATTGATTGTGGGCTTTGAGAGAGTGGCGGAGAGGCTAGGCCACTTGATTGAGTGAGTGCGTCCGGTATGTGTGCACTTTGCCAAGGCATTGAGACCAATGGACCAACAGAGGGGATCGCAGATGGTGCGTGATACGGATTCAAAGCAAGGCCAGCGTGAGAGCCAAATGCTGGATTCTGGACGGGAGGCGGTGTGACATGTCCCTGGTACTGGCCGCTGTCTGGGGAAAATGAGTATGAATGCGTGCTTGCCTGAGGGGACACAATCCCAGGAGTCGAAGAAGGCGGAGGAGGAGAGAACGACTGAGATGCTGGGATTGGGCAACTTGTTATTGGCGACACTGGCTGGACTGGTGATATCTGGTTGTAAGACTGGGCACTTGGGAGTGGCGGAGAGAACGCGCCCACTCGTGGAGGAGGGTATGCTCGCGAAGATTGGATTGGTGTCAAGGCTTGTTGAGTAGTTTGAGCAGGTGGTTGCACAGGGTAGAAGACAGGTGAAGCTTGCTGTAAAGGGGAAGAGATCTGTTCTTGAGGCTGCCATGCTGGCTGCGAGTCTGTAGGATGAGGTGTCTGAGTATATGGAGCACTGGCAGGACCATGGCTAGCAAATTGCGCATCAGGTGGCGGATACTGCTGATTCTCGTGGTTTACTTCCGGCTGCGGATATGTGCCACTCGTCTGCGGTCTTGTAGGTAGGGAAGAGCTCTGACTGTAGGCGGTCGTCTGTTGCTGGTACGAGGCGCTGTGATCCGGAGCATTGTTGTATTGCGGTTGGCCATATTGCTGCAGGTGCTGTCCATGAGCGAGAAAGTGATCAGGGTTTCTAATGGCCCCGTCGACAGCAGTATAAAGAGCTTTCCTGGTCTCAGCAGACTTGTTGAGGTAGTCCATGCCTCTGGATTGATAGCAAGCTCGGAAGCGCAGAGAGGGTCACTCCGAAGACGATGGCATAGAGGGAGTAAGTACTAGGTAGTGTTATTGTCACTGTCGCACAGTTAGTGACTTGCCAACGCGGCTGGAAATTTATGTTCATTTGGACAAATGAAGTCTGGCGGTGGCTTTAGCTGGGATGGATACGGATCGTTCGGTGACTGCCATAATGCCTATGATCACCAGTTTGGAGTTCTCTAAGCTCAACACACAATCTGATTGTGTACGGTGCAACAAAAGAACGAAGTAACAGAACTGTTCTCACACTCAGTCCAGCACGATGACGAAGAGGTTCACGGAGTAAGGTCGGGTACGCAACTGGCAAGATATCGTCCGGGTAGCTGCTGCTGAGGTCGCATTGAGATTAGCGCGATGCGGGCGCTATCCCTTCTGGGGCTTCGTAAGGTACCCGCCCCGATTTCGCCTTCCGAGACTACTGTGTGCCAGGCCGCTGCTTACTCATCGCCGGCAAAAACACTATAGAAACTCACTTATAACGAGGTAGATTTCCGAGCCAAGTGTCCACGTCTTTTTCAGACGTGCTGTATCATGTTCTTAGCGACCTCCTGTCGAACAAGATCGAGGCATGGCATTTCCATTCCCTTCCGGCCTCGCTGTCTCTGCGACTTCATTTTTCCAGATTGAGCTCTCTCTCTCTTTTGAATGCTCATTCCAGGGGCACTTGGATGACAGAAGCCGGTCGACTCAACAGTACCATTTGCGTTGCTAGGTCATTCTACACCAAATGCATCTGCTGAACAGACACCTCTCTCTCCTCAGTCCAACAATCTTGCCGAGGCCTAGTCTTCCAGGGAATGAGAAGCCCAGCCACAAGGAATCCTCGCTAGGATCGATCGACTCGCCAACCAGAGAAAGGACGGTGCCACGCGGGTGACAAATATAGCGGGCCATACAAGCGATTCTCAATCCTCACCAAAATCCTCAACTTCTGAGAGGAGTTCCTCCACACATACTCGATAAATAATTCTAGGAATTCGGACCTATCTTTCTACTCTATAGAACTAGAGACCTACCTCTTTAGAAAAAAAAATTCCGACGTTGTGGTGCCGGAAGCTTTTCTCGTGCTTAACTTTTGGTGAGGGAAACTGCTTAGTAAGGCCCGCTATATTTGTCACCTGCGTGGGTGCTAGTGGAAGCATTCCCAGCCACCAGCACGCCAACAGACTCCTGCACGAGGCTCTCGAACACCAATGGGATTGTCTGAAGCTTTGAAAGTTAGAGCCGCTCAGACCAATTGCGTTCCAGTTCAAGCAATCACATCGATACTTGCTCCGGCTGCTTCGCCAGAGATGTAGATTTTTTCGACTTTAATCTATCTATCTCCTTGGCTGCTACCACGTCTATGGTAAATGATTGGGCGCGGTCTGTGCAGGACTTCTCTGCGCTTCTTGGGTGCTGTATTTGCCCAGGACACGGCTGAAGTACTCAGGGAGGAAGCTATATAATCAGCCACACTAAACACCGCTGCAGCGACTTCTAACATGTCTCATCCTTGTGTCACGGCCATCCGTCCACAACCGCCCGCTAGATAGCCCATTCTACAAGTCAGTCGCCCATCCTGCGACCTTTCACAATGCTGCAGGACTGTCAGACCGCAGCTCAACCCCTAAGGCCGTTGCCTCAAAGATTCCCTACAATCTTGATCTTGTGCTCTTTCGTACGACTTAGAGCTCCTACAAACTTCCCCATCACATAACAGATGTTTATTTCTCCTCATTTACGATGGATACTTCCAATTTTAATGTTTATTGCCCTCATTGCGGTGGTTATAGGCTTGGTGGTTGGCCTGCCCAAGTCGGCTATTCCTCCACTTGCTGACAACTCGAATGGGACGAGTACAGATCATAACTTCTTTTTCTTCTTGTAAGTACATCCTCGCAACGAATCTGGAAAGGTCGGAAAGGACCAGGGTGGATGCGACAAATGTGTCCGACAACGAGTCCCCAAGTTGGGATCGATAGACTGGAAATCTGGCAGTCCGAAAGTGAAACTTGCTAGTAACCTGGATGTTTCAATCTGAACTTGTGGAGGAGTCGAAGCTTCTCTATAACAAATAATTGATATTCCAGAACTCCACGACTAATCAAGTCGACAGCGGAGACTCGTACACAAATACTGCATTCGATCCGCATGAGGCTCAACCATCGCCGTCGGATCCATTCGGCAATGACGCACTTGCGGATATAGAGGGACCCCTTGCTGGGGGACCAAATTGGGCCGAAGATCTCACTTTCATGTACACTCAAAAGGCCACTCTGTCCTATGATTATGCCTACAATTGCGGCACTGTGGATAACGCTGTTGTACCCTCCTGTGGCCCAGGTGTAAGGACCATCGTGGACCAGGTCGAAAACTTTGCCCAGACCTTAAAGAAAGGTTCTCACTATGGCACTTTCTATCAACAAAATTGCTTCCTTGCATTTTGGATTGGTATCAATGACGGTAATATGATACATTTCTTTCTGATATGTACGAGGACTGACTATCACGCGTGCAGCGCATATAACGGCCAACGATGCGAATATTCAGGATAAAGATATCGACCCGATAATGGAAAAGGTAGCAAAGCGTTATATGGAAGAACTGTCTATTCTTTATAGCTACGGAGTGAAAAACTTCCTACTGCTTAATGTTCCACGTTCGTCCATCCTATCCCGTCACCGTAATCACCCACCACTAACACGTCCAAGCATTCGACCGCACACCCCAGGTCTTAGAATCACCTCAATCCAACATCCTCCGACAACGAAAGGCGATCGCTTCTATCAATGACCACTTCTCCACTGCGTTCCAGGCCTGGCAATCCTCCCATCCCGGCATCAAGTCTATGCTTATTGACACGATGTCTATCTTTAACGAGGCTTTGGATGATCCGATGAAGATTGGGGATAAGAATAGTACATGTGATGTCGAAAGGAGCGGACCTGACGCCGGATGTGTGTGGTGGAATGATTTCCATCCTACCGTGAATATGCACCGGTGGGTGGCGGAGAACGTGTATAAGCAGGCTAAGAGTGTTTGGGGAGAATTCTTCAAGTGATCAAGGCCATCCCTTCATACCGTTTTGAGTCAATTTCTAGGCGTACACGGTGAGTCGGCGTGTAATTCCCTTCTCGTGACCTCCAGTAATCGGTCAAGATATAGGATAGGCATACATTCCGTGCGGCGTTGACCAAGCGCAGAAGACAGCACTGCTGGCTCGCTCCTTTGGAAAGCAGCGTCACCAACACAAAAGAAATACGACCAGGATGACGATGGTGCTATCCATCTACCGATAGCTGGACCCAACTTCTTGCCTTGCGTCCTGGCCATATTAAGGACGAGCTATGCCTCGGATGAAGAAACCTCCACTCCAGGACCCAAGTCTCCGCTGATGGTGATTCCTTGATTCTCCCGAATCGATCCGGATGCAACTTCGGACTCGCTGCTGTGCCGGAATCTGGCGGGGAGCCTCGAATTGTGGTACGTGATCACTGCATGTGCCAGCACAGGGAAGAACTATGGAGCGTGGCTTTACCTACGTTCCCATTACAGTGAAATGCAAAAGAGTGTCATGCTCGTTCCTTCCTTGGTGATTGGAAATCCACGTGTATACTTTGCTAACCCGATAACAAAAGTTTATCGCGCTCCTTAAAACGCCAGCAACCAGCAATACCTAATTATCCGCTCATCGCACACCTAGAAGTAAGAACCTTGTTTCCAGAATCGAGAGAATTCGACTTTCACTTTGTCCAACGAGGTGGTTGCGAATACCCTAAACCAAATGTTTCTACTGCTATTACAACTTTACAACCTCTTGCGCTTCTCGCCACCGACTTTGCCGTCTCCATTGTCGAACGTACAGGCCGCCTCGCCGTTCAATTGTCAAGGGTATGAGAACTGGTATTATCCATAGATACTGGCGCTCACAAATTCGCAGTGGCTCTCTTTACATCGTCGCACATGCAGACGACGATATCCTTTTTCAAAATCCAGATCTCTTGGCCGAGCTGCAGGATCGCACCCGCTGTGTTACATCGCTGTACCTCACAGCGGGTGATGCCGGACTCGACTTAGACTACGTCAAAGGCCGAGAGAAGGGAAGCAAAGCGGCATATTCTTTCATGATGGGGTCCGATACGACACAGCTCATCGAAACGCCCTGGACGACAACAACTGGGCTTCTGGCAGATCAGCGAGTGGTCATCGAAACATACAATGAGAACCCCAATGTACAGCATGTGTGGCTGCGGATCCCTGACGGCAACTACATGGGAATCGGCTATCTAGGTTCGAACTATACTAGTATCAAGAAGCTATATACGGGCGAAATCGAGGAGATTCGGACACTTCCCATCATCGACGTGCCTGTCGCGCAGAGGCGTCGAAATGCCATGGTGCCTTCGTACTCAAGCTACACTCTGAATGGGCTGAAGCGAACCATTTCCGAGCTCGTGATATTGACAAAGCCAGTCGTTGTGAGGACGCAGGATTGGCAAGGCGAAGAAAGAGGCGACCATTCGGATCACTACACCACAGCGAAGCTTGTCCAGGATGTTGTTGGTGGCAAAGGCATCGAAATCGTCGGGTAAGTCAAGTGGTGTTGATATTTCTGACTGTGCTACCCATTGTGCAGTTTGACTTACAGATTGTAGTTACATTGACTATATAATCGCCTCCTGGCCGATGAACCTAAACTTGACTTCGGAGAACTTTACAAAAAAGTCGGATGCTTTTTTTGCCTACGCAAAGCACGATGATCGAGAGGTGGGGCAAATAGCGCGCGCTCAGTGTCGGATTTGAAACTGACATTCTTCCAGTGCCAGTCCTGGTCAGACTGTGTCAGCAAAGGAGTCGGAGAGCCGTTCTGGCTGCAGAGACAATACCATGTTGGAGATCCCCTCACATGAGCGGTTTGGTGTTGTAAACACAAGAAGCGATGGCCAATTCTCTGAGCCCAATCCTCGATCCTTGGCCAGTCTATCGCATGCTCAGTCACAGACACCGAATCAAGAGTTGTTCGTGGTGCTATGAAATCTGCCAGGTCCGTTCCACCACGTCTGCGTGACAGCTGTCTTCACTACACAAACGGCAGCATCCGTGACACCCTCCTGTGCAAGCATTTGACGAGTCGTCGGCGATTCGTGTTTGATGATCCAATGGATGTTCAGATCATCAGATTCGGTGAACCTCGACGAGAAGACGGAGAAGTGCTGTGAGCTTTGCAAACCATCCAGGAACAGCATCAACGCAATCGCCATCAGTGTTTCAAAGCCGAGTCGCGTGTAGCAGTACAGCAGTTTTGTGGTCGTCCTGACCAAAGAACGAAAGAGTGGGTTAGGGTTACAAAAGCAAGGGTGGATCGGGGAACCATGAATTCAACTCCGCGCGACGGAAACCGTTGGGGACCTAAGTAGAATTGTGACCGGTATGTAACGATGTTCCATGCAATTGCCACATACATCAGGTCCAAGTATCTGAAAAGGTGGAAGATGTGACAGAGAGAGGGAGTAATCCGCTACTGATGATGTAGCAAGGTCCATAAATTCGCGCACCGTCCCAAGACGCTCCAACATCTCGATGACCAAAACTTTGGTTTGAGCATAATCCGGACAACGGCTTCGTGCAGACCTCGTCCCTACGCATGATCCTTCCAGAAGAACCATAGAAGCTTGCAATTTGCTCACCCTTGCGCCATCCTTTCAGAGGCCACCCATGGAAGGCTGTCAATGGCTTCCTGAAAAGCTTCCTTAACAAGATTACTGTGGAGACCCGGAGCTAGACCCCAGGTTATTGGCCGTGGGTTAGAGATGACTTTGGTTCAGTTCCATGGTGAGGCTCTGGGTGAACCATAATACTTGCTCGGAGAACCGTTATCTCTTTGCAGGTAAGTATAACGCGTTCGATGGACCGAGGACCATGAGTAAAGGATCCGTCGCGAGGGCTGTATAAAGGAACCTGATGTCCCATCAATCTTGAGCATACAAGGCAAACGAACAAGATCTTCTTCCACACCTCACCAAGACACATTCTAAAATCTTACATCATACATCATGAAGCTCGCTTCCACCCTCACAACTCTGGCACTTGCCTCTCCTCTCCTCACCACGCCTCTCTTCGTGCCTGGCCCAATGTTCGTCCCGGCTATCCTCGGCTCCTCTTCAGGTAAAGAATCCCCTGTCTTCCCAAAACTCCACATCACCCATTATCGAACTGCGAGACAAAACTGCAGCGCTGGAGGGGCATCAGCGTTGACTACGAATCTACCACAGCCGCCTCTAGTCAGCTGTCAGCCAACATCTTCTGATTCCCTCCACCCCTTCTCCCTCACAAAAAAAAGCCAGCCCAAAATTCCCCCCTCTAACACCACCACCACAACCACAGAAACAATCAACCACAACGCCAAAAAAAGCGCCGCACCACCCTCCCTTCAAACCCTCTTGACCCCCAGAAACATGTTAGTAACTCTAGCAACCACATTCCTCATCACCCTCACCCTCACCGTCGCTCCTTTCTAACTCCATCCATCCACTCCGCAGCACCACGGGAAGAGATGTAAACCCCACCACCACCGCCATTAACATCAACATCAACATCTCCTCGTCCCGGGCATCGGCATCGGGGTTCTCGAAATGGGTGATGCCGTGGGATGAGTTTGGGATTTTGGTCGGTTGTGTGTTTGGTACTACTTTGCTGGTTGCTGGTTGTGTGGGTTGTGTTGCGGCTTTTCGTGGGAGGAGGGAGGGGAAGGAGCAGGGTTCGGAGGCGTGGGATTTGTAGGGGTAGTAGTTGTGAGGTTGTTGGATATCTCATTGATTGTAGCAGATCTAGCCGGTTCCATGGGCTCAAGAGAAGGTCAGCACGTCTAATAAGGAGAGCCCGAGATTGGACGCTTGGATGGCACTTACTTCACCCGCATCATTAATCCATTATCTAAACTGGCTGGTCGAAAGAAAAAAACAAAGACGTAGACAGAAGCGAACAGATCCGGCAGCGTACTTGAACAAGCAGGGTATCATTTCTAATTTCCACACGTCTAAGACGAATCGTACATACATGGCCATCCCATCTTTCCACGAAAACACTAAAACCCAGTCCCATGTTCACCTAGCCAGGACAAGGGCCCAGCTTGAAAGCCACACAAACTCCATACCAGCTCCCCATACAAGGGACCGAACCCGAACCGAATTGCGTCGCTTGCCCAGAGTCGACTTCAACAGATGATCATCAAACAGTCTCAGGGAACGCCGATCGCTATGCTGAAATGCTTCGAGTGATAATAAAGGATTAAAATAAATGTGATGTCCTAGTCGGAATCAAGGTCAATGACATCGGTAACAGGAACGCTCTTCTTCGGCGGTGGTGCTGGCGGAGGCCGGTTTGTTCCCTGCTGTCGCTGTCTCGAAGAAGGCGTGCTGCCGTTCATCGATGTAGACCCGTTGGCAGTTGTGGTATTACTCTTTCCCTTCGCGGAATCCTGTGGCGTATAGGGCTTCTTCTGCGGGCGCTTTCCATAATCCTCTCGAGGTACAAACCTGCTTGGTCGGCTCATATACGCCGGCAGGCTATTGAAAAGTGAACTGGTTGATTCTGCCAAGCATGGGCGGCTACTCCCACTGCCATTCAAGCGGATGTTCGGTGAGTTCGAACCGTGGGAGGACCCGAGGTGAGATTGGCGGAGCTCATCTTTGGCCATGTTTTCTTTGAGGTCGGTCATGCTTTGACCCATGGCTTGGGTGACAGCTCGCACTCGTGCAAACAGCGCTTCGTCTTCTGGAAGGATGTTCGCAGCCTGTGATGATGTCGAGGTAGCCAGCAGTGGTGTTTCGGGGCTTGTATGTTGCTCTGTAAATCGATTCCCAGTTGGTGTACTGAGGGTTGGCTCGAAACGTTTCTTGCGACCAGGTGGGCTGTTTTCCGTAGTGGACCCTACGCTGGCATTGAATTCATCACTTGCTCGTGCGCGCTTCATACCTGCTTGGGCCAATCGGGACTGCGTTTTTGAGAAGACAGGTTGAAGCCCCAGAGCCTTGTTGTTGAAATAGTTAGAAGTCATCGTGCTCAGTCTGGTGCCAACAGGCACTCCTAGTGAGTCGAGCAATGATGCGCCGGAGAGCATCGATATACCCAGAATCGAAGATCTGTTGGATGAAGTTGATGCATTGCTTAGTGTCGGACTGGACTGTCTTGGTGCTTTCTCAACGCGGTGACTGGTGTTCTTCGGCGGCGGCATCATTGACGATGCATCAGGCTGAGTGCGCGAGCGCTTGTGTGACCGTACCGACGTCCTACCTTCCCTACTGTTTATTGACTCGCTTTTGTTGACTGAGCCGATGGTAGGTAAAGCCAAAGTTTCATTGCCATTCAGTAGGGTCGACTGCTGTTGCCCAAATAAGCCGTGTTCAAGCTCCAACTGCGGTCGAGATTTTTGTCGTTCCAGGTCTAGATTCCTGCGGAAAGTGTCAAATTCTCGGTCTTCCCGAGCCAGCAACTCCTCTCGCTTCCGAAGCTCTTCGGTTTTCTTCTGTGCTTCCTCCTCTTTCGCTCTCTGGGCTTTGGCTTTCTTTTCCGCAGCTAGTCGCTCTCTTCTTTCTCGTCCAATCCGCTTGTCCCGCATCTCCGATGCACTCCACTTCCACCAAAAGAAATACCTTCGCGCCAGAACCTGCCAACGGAAACCGTCCGCCTTCTCTCGATCCATCTCTTCCTCGTGCTCTCTGATAGCTTGTACAATCATCGGTGCTGCAACGTGTTCCACATACTGCTTCAAAAAGCCTTGAGTTGGGTTTAGCAGAAGCTGTCTGGCTACATAGTCCCATGCAGCCACCTCTCGAACTTTTCCGTTTGGAGCTTCTGGCGATTTCGCGGCTTCTATTGCTGGCTTAGTAGTTGTTGAAAATGGTGCCGCTGAGGTATCTGGTTTCTGTGCTGGCTGCGGGGGCTTCGCTGGTGTCCCAAGTTGATCATGTGATGAAGTTTGGGGGAGCTGAGGTGTGGCACCGATTTGTGCCGCTGTGTCCGTCGAGCTTCGGGTTGGTTCTTGCGTGATTTTAGAGGTTTGTGGTGAAAAAAGCGGTGTGGAAGCAGCTATATGACTGTTTGAAGCTTTCGGAAACCCGCTGAACGAAGGCGGCGTCGCACCGATGGGTTTCGATGTCATTGATGCGCTTAGTCCGAGCGCCGACGATGATGCTGTGCCATCTGTAAAGCTCGCACCAAGAGCAGATGGTTGTGAAGCGCTAGATGAACTATTTTTCGAAGTTGTAGTGGTCTGCACCCCAGGGGTCATAGATGCCCCATTGTCTCGTCCTGCTGGCTGTAACGAAGGGAATCCAAAGCCATTCGAAGGGGCTCCGAAAGAAGGAGTTTTGGAGTCATTGGCAGCTTGAGATTTCAGTAAGCTATTATGCCCTAGGTCGAGTATCGAAGGCTGCTTGGCTGAGCTTCCGTTGGACGGCGCAAATGGACTCGCTGATGGAGTAGTAGTCGTGGTTGAAACACCGCCAAAGTTGAATCCACCTTTTCCGTTTGTAGCAGGAGCGAGAGGTTTCTGCCCAAAAGAGCTGGAGGGCTGCGGAGTCGAAGTCGTTCCGAAGGTCGATGGTTGGCCGAAGGCGCGAGCACCTGTCGATGGCTGACCAAACGCAGACGGTGCTGACGAGCTTGAAGTGGAAGGCTGACCGAATCCGCTGAAATTTATGGACGGCGGCGAAGGAATTGGCGCGGACGGTGTAAACGATGAAACTTCAGGATTGAACTGAACTTTCTTTGTAGGTTTGCTGACCACTTTTTCTTCTTCAGACAATTCTCCCACAAACAGAGACTCTTCGGGTTCCTCGATCATCTTCTGCTGACGCGCTTGTGTGACTGTCAACCCCCTGATGATGGCTGTAGCTGTCCGACCGTATCTCTTCCTTTCGACGAGGCTGTTGGAGAAATACTGAGGAGGCATATCGTTCGACGCAGCCGGAAGCGAACGCTCCGGAACTGTAGAAAAATCCACATAGGTGTGCTCGGGATCTTCCTTCTCTGTTACCTGGATACGGTAATGTTGAAGAAAGTCTTGCGTTTCATCCTTGCTGTCAAAGGCAAGCATACGCCTCATGTCGTTCAGAGTCCAGTCCTGGTTGACTCTGTTACCTGGCTGATGTGCGCTTAGTATAGTGTGCAAAGCTATCCGCCGTATTGTGTTAAACTGTAACTCGGCGACACAGGACAGTAAGTATGAGATCTGTTTCGATCCCACCAGCTTCCAAAACCGACCCCAATTTTGCTGAGCAATTAAGATATTGGTCCTGGCTCTTCCGACGAATGGTCCCTTCCCATCTATGACCTCGCAGGCTGCAGCGTAGACACTCAATGCGTGCTGTATTTTTGGATTCCTTATCAGGTCCGCTGGCCACGTCTGGACCTGGTCATCAAGATCCGATATGTTGTTCTGAATCTGAAAAATGATCCAACACGCTCGAAGTTCCGGTTCATGAGGAGACCTGTAGCGGTCTCGGACTTTATCATAGTATCGCAAAAGAGATAAGAGTGTCTTGTCAAATTGTTCGCGATCTTGCTGATAATTGTACTCTCCAGGAGCCTGCGACTCCGGCAGTGTTCCGACGTAATGCATGGAAACGACGTGGAATCGAGCTATTTGCTCATAGCACTCAATCGCGAGTCGTAAATCAGATGTGCTGGTAACTTGCTGGATTGAAAAGTCGTTGCGAATTGCCCGCGTGCGGTCCCATATGAAGGTTTGATTGGTCGCCAGCCCGGACTCGTTGATGAGCGTATCGAACAGATAGTCGACTGTGCGCTTGATCCAGTCAGTCTTTTCGTTCTGGCATCACAAAACCGAGCTCACCTTCAGCACTACTGGTGGACGTAACTCAGAGGGAGGCTGGTCGCCCTTTCCAGCTGCAGATCTGCCGAACCTCTTGACCATGCGACTTTCATCCACTTTTTGGGTGGGTTTCCCGTCTTCTCCAACAACCTAGTAACATAAGCTTCCAGCCACGAGTATTGTCCCTGTGCTGTGCATACCATCTCTGCCGGCTTCGCATCCTTCTGTGTTATTCTCTCCATTCTCTCAAACTCCGGGCATAGATCCTGGCATGTTCCAACCGTGGTAATGGCGTTCTTGAGATCTTGAGGTTGATCCGGATCTCCCATGAGCCCATGAGCAATGGCGTAGGCAATCTCTTGTTTTCGCATTTCTTTGAGCTAACGAACGTAATCGGAGTCACTATGACGGTTCAGTAGAATAGGAAGGCGACATCATACCTTGTTAAATCTCTCCTCATAGGAGCCAGAAGTGGAACCAGTTGAAGATGTGTTGCGCGCAGTCGCAGAGCTACCATTGGATGCACCGCCATTCCTCCCGTATGTACTTGGCGTAGAGTTCTTGGGTCCTCGTGGAGCGCTTAATCCTTGAGCTCGATGCTGAAGTGTCCTGCTGGAGCCGCGTTTAATGCCGTTTGCATAACCATTCGCACGAGTGCGACTGGCAGGGCTACGTCCTCGGCCGTCATCTTCGCTTCCATTCGTACTCCTATTGCCAACTCTGCCCCCTCCTCTTCCTGCCCGGCCGCCTCGGAGCAGTGTCGACATTGTCGCAACGACGCGGGGGCTTAACGATTCCAGTTCGTCATGGGCGATATCGATGGGTGAGCGAATGTTGAGGTGGGGTGATGTGGACGTGTACACTCTTCAGAAGTTGTCGGATGCTCTTGAGGGCGGTGATAAGGGGCGTGGGTGTTCTTTATAGGTTCATCAACCTTTGTTGGATCTTTTGTCGCGAAACGCAGACGGCTGGAGCTACACGCTAGATAACATGCACGTGATCATCTCTACTTTTGCTTTTCCTCACCAGAGACATAGAGAATCTCTTGACAAGTCACTTCATTGTTGTGAACAAGTTCCTGAGCTATGAGATGTATGAATGTCCTACAAAACGTAATTCTACCTACAGCTTCTCCTTTCCAAGAGAACCCATCATCATCCCCATCTTCTTCCCGATCCCAAGCCCATCCACAAACTCAGTCATGCGGCAGATCTTCGTCCCCTCGTCATTAAAGTGGAAGATAATGACATATTCATCTCTATAGCCACCTTTCAAAACGTCCTTCCCACCATCAACGACGACATCTGCAACGCTAGAACAATGGACGACAACCTTGTTCTGCTCCACATCTTCCATGACCAGTCTGGGCGTTACTTTGAAGCCGCGCAAGTTGGGGAGAATGGGCGTGAGGAAAGCATGGTATTGCTCGTTGTTCAAGGGAGGTTGTTGAAGTGATGTTGGAAACATGAGTTCTTGAATCAGATGTAGAGGATTGAAACTGTGAGTTCAGCCTGCTGACCTGGCAATAGCTCTTGAATGCAGTCGTCGATGCGGAGAGAGAGTATGCTCTCCATCGTCCAATCCTCAAAAGACTTGAGGACCGCGAGAGCAGTTTTGCGACGCTGAGACATGGATGACGAGGTAGTCATGTTGGATGGTATGGAACTGGCCGCTTCATTTCTCTCGACTAGACGTTTGCAAGATTGATTGCAAATTACTGAGGCAAAAAGAAAAGCTATCATAAGCCATAGGAGGACTAGCTTGCACTACTTACTGCAGACGGCGAAATGGGATAAGTAGACCCGAGCATTGTCGATCTGCGAATCGACAGCTCATCGACACTTCCTTATCCTCACTGAGAAGACCATCCCCAAAGTAAAACACTTAATCTGGACAGGTCACGAAACTGGCAAGTCTATCCAGTTATCTTCTCTTTGGACCCGTTCAAGCTCGTCATCATTCTCAATCGCGCGTCCTTTTTCCAACAGCCCCAATTGTCCATCTCTCAAAGCTTCTTGTCCCACCAATCAAGTCCAGAATCGGTCTATATTTCTCCCAGGAGGGAACTATTCCTGTTTCTTCATCCAGTGGCCATGCCTAAGTACAGAGGGTGTCGCTCCACAAGACGTCGCACATTCTCTTGTGATCATGAACGTAAACTCCAACAAAAGGCTGCACCAAGCTGAGCACGCAGGCATTAAGATACCGCAAAAGTCTTGTTAATCGCCTTCAGCAGAGTGACAAAGTCACACGCTTCCATGTCGATGTCTTAAAAGCTTGCGAGAGAGGCTTTGAGAAACTTGCATGCAGAAGTAACGCCAAACGGTTAAGAAGTTGGTGACTTCAATTTTTTGGGAAATTGTGGAATGAGCACACGTTTTCCGCAACGAGTGCCGGAATGCATCCGCTGCCAGACCACTCGTCTACAACTCTACATATCCATGCGGTTTTCTCGTCGGCGGGTACCACTAGAGAATGAGATTGTGGAGAAGAAGTCGAGCATGCTCGCGAAATCTGGCGAGATGCAATCCTTGCAGTGTTTGATCCAGTGTACGCATGCAAGTGATCTATCAACCACAGGCTCGATACACACGCTTTCCTGCTGCTGGTACCTAGGCTTGCTCCACTAGAGATACGATTCCCGTCCCGCTAAGTGACGATATCGATATGCAGTAACTGAAGCCACGTAAGTCGCTTCCTCTCTCTCGCCAGCGAAAGAGCAGGAGCCTCTGTCCGACAGAGCAATTCAAGAGAGGCCGGGGTATCAGCAGACCTTGCCCTTCCGCCAAAACGCACCGTCAATAATCCTCCCAGTCCAACCCCCACCAACACATCACCGCCCAGGAAAAAATTCCTCACGCACCGGAATGCCATCAAGGGATGTATGCAGTAGTGGCCGCTTCAAATGCGTCTTTCGGAATGGATGGATGGACACTCCGGGTCAGCCAAGTACCCAGCCGAGCAAAGCACACAGGACCTACCCGTTATTCGAAATCCCGCCCTCACCTTCGCCTTCGCCCTTCACCCACAACAAAGAGTCGAAACCTTTTGCTCTGAACTCTGGATCAATGGCTTTGGGCGCTGCCCTAACTCCTCTCTATATCCCGTCTTCAAAAGAAGGGTGTCGCAGATCCCTTGCGCAGAAGATCGCCGCCACGGTTAGGAACAGATGCAAATTGTGACGACATAATCACTGATGAGGCGAGTTCTGAATGTGGAATCGAATACATGATCGTGAACCCTACCCCTATCGTTCAATTGACGAGAGCAAAATGCAACGTGACATCCAATCTCGCTCATGGACGAGCACAAATGTGAACCTCAGGCACTCGATGGGAGTTGAGACAAAGCCTTGGATCACGGAAGGCTGTTCTCTTGGTCAAGCATGAATACCAATTACTCTATTCCCCCCTCTCCACTTTCGCTGGAAGGGAAAGCTCCATACATGGGTGGAAAGCCCCAAGAGCCATTATAAAAGAGAATCCGAAATACCATAGATACCACACCACACCACACCTCACATTCGCTCGCTCGCTCGCTCAAGTAACCTAGCTCATCAAAAGTGCATGCGCAAACAAACAAATCGCAAATGTCAATAAAAACAGAAGACCTCCCGAAAAAAAAAGCAACGCGAGAAGGTCGCAAATGAAACGCCGGTTTAAAGGTTGAGCGAAAGGCTGCAAATATATACACTCATTGCCAAGTACCTACATATTCCCCCTTTCCCTTCCCCTCCCTCTTCCTCTTCCAACTTGGACGGACAAATTCTTGCCAGCGCGCACAAAGCGCGTAGGAGTGGACACAAAAAATGCAAAAGCGAATGCCTCCGTCTCGCACATGTCGCAGAGGATGGTATGCGTCCATGCGCATGTGCGGGCAAGCCGAAAAAATTAAACGATGTGTCCAAAAAAGAGCTTTTCGACGCAAATTACCTTCCCATAAGTTTCTTCTCTCGAAGAGGTTCAAGCGCGAATGCCGCTCGAGTACGGCGCGGGGCGGGGTATAAATATAACAGGGTAAGAACAAGTCCGTTTTGAAAACACCCGAGATCGCCGGAATAAGAAGGTCGTGGTATCATGTATGTCATGAGTATGTTGGTCATAAGTATGTACTGCTGCGATGATTAGGCGAGTGGGTGAGCGACTCAATAGTTTTGCGATTGATTATTAGGAGGTGGTTGATATTGTTGGTCAAAGGAACCTGGGGTGGGGTCCCAACGAGGTTCCTCTATCCACGCATTGTATGCCGTTGTGGGTTGGGCGGCCATTTTCACATCCGATGTTGGGCCGAGACCGTGGGACAGGGAGATGGCATTGAAGTTGAGATGAGTGGGAGACTGCGTTTGATTGGTGTAGTACTGCTCGATGTCGGTGGGTGATGACTCGAAAGGAGCAGGCGTTGGCGTCTGGACAGCAGGAGGGGAGCAGCCTGGTAGCGTGAAGGAGAATGGTTGCTGAGGCATGGTCGGCGGCACACCATAGGTCATCTGATTCTGAATTTGTAATGGCTGGCTGAACTCTGTCGGGCTCCATTGAGGTGTGGCTGCACGGTGCTGACTGAAGGCGGCTGGATCCCAATGGCTGTTTGAATGAGATGCCTGCAAGTGTTGCTCTAGTTCAGGTTGAAAGTGAGCAGCGTATGGCGGACTCAAGCTATTCATCGGCGTGACGCTCGCTGGCGACACATCAGTTGACGAGCCGACGAAAGTTTCGCCAGACATGTCGGGAGATTGAGATTGAGAGATCGGAGAATGCTCGCAAGTCTCGCTCAGATCGCGCATGATTCCGGTTTTCTGACGCTTAGCACGAGGTTGTCTTTTGATGCGCATCGTTTCCATTGGGTCCTGATAAGCGATGGGTACGTCGCCGTCTTGGTGTTCGTTAGCGGTATGCGAACAGATGAGTCGGATGTCACTGACCTTTTTCATCCTTCAAGACAAGACTTTGCTGTCGCGCAACATCGTACAGCTGCTTAAGTAGGATCTTGCGCTTGTGGAACTTCTCTTGGGGCTCATCGTCGAATTGGAGCTTGATTGAATTTGTGGACGACTCTAGAATATCGATTCCATTACTCGATGCCCATTTGGGATCTGTCTGAACAAATTTGATAATGTGGATAGCCACAGCAATGCGGTCTGCAATCATCAGTCATGCGTACACCGGCAAGGATAAAGGAACCTACCTTCAGTCCGTTGATGATCTGGTTCTACAAAACCGACCTGCTCTGGCCAATAAGGAGGTAGTACCTTGCCCTTGTAAGGATGATGCTTTTGCTTGTGAGGCTCAAGCTCTTTGATCCACGCTTTGAGGATCTGTTTCAGCGCTTGCTGCTGAATGGCCTTGAAGGTGGTCGTGAAGAAAGCAAGAATAGCATCTGCAGCTCCAAGCGTCAGGGTGACAGTGGACACCACATTACACTGTTGATCATCATCTTCTAACGACGGCGAGTCTTGGTCGAGAGACGCAGCGCTTCGCTTGCCAACACGGACATGACCCTGCTCTGACACTTGAGATTGATCAAAAGCACTCGGGCGACGGCTTTCCGACACCAGAGTCGTTTCTTCGATGCGACGCTGTGGGGCTGGATGTGGAGGTTAGCAAACGACCAATGCTTAATCTGATGACCATTACTTGCCAATATGCAGTGCAGAAGGGATAGAGTACAAGCCGGGGTCGAAGTCATTTGCTTGCAATAATGATGCCGTCAATTTGTTCGAATGGAAGACTTGTTGCATTTTGTGCAAAAAACCCTCGTCACGAGAATTGGACAGGATAGCCTGGGCGTTGCCTCGCTCGTCGGTAGTGATCAAGGCCCACGGTCGGTGATGGCGGGCCGAAGCGTCCAAACGCTCCTTAGCTCTGCTACACACGTCAACCGGACTGGCATGATCCTATTTGGGACGCATGAAGTTAGCAGTGTGGGCGGAACAAAATTGTTAGTGCGGGGTGACGACTTCAAAAGTGGTTGAGCGGACGGGAGTGGGTAGCGCCAATGAATTTCATGCATGAAAGGGTACGTACAGGTTGTTGGGGAGCAGGCTGTATCGTCGTGACGCTTCGCCTCGCCAATTGTCCAGGCCGACTCGTCGACTCGCCAGAAAGTGGGGTCGACGATGGATTGAACTGGGGATGAGGGTCGAACTGGATCATTCCAAAGCCAGGCGGTTGCGCAACAGCATTGCTGTGTTTCTTGCCACTGCTGTTGCAAAAGAAGGCGTCCGAGAAGGTTGCGCTGTCGACTTCATTGCCAATGGCCATGGTGTAGATTCAAGTTGTGTGCGCTGTGATGTGCCACTCGGGCTATAGGGCTGGACCAAGTCGAGATTAACACATGCACCCAGCCCTGTGATGGTTGAAAGCAGAACAAGATGTCGATTGCCCAGAGAGCAGCATTTACAATCCTGTGTGGAATGTCAGCAGGTTGGCGAGAGGTTAGAATAGCGTCAGGCAAGTGCATTGCCATTGGGCACGGCAGTTCGAAAGGTGGGTCGCTGATTGCGGCGTATATGCAACGGATGAGGTCTGTAGAGACAGGAGACTCACGCAGCAGGATGGCGGAGAGGATTATCGTGGGCAGGAAGTCTGCGGATGTTGCGTGTACATGAAGGAGGCCTTTGCAAGCCGAGAGAGTCGGTTTGGGGTGGAGTAACAGTTGTCGTGTTCCGAGGATGAAAGAGGTGAGAGATGGCGCCAAAGTTGGCGTTACACAGCAAGTCCAACCTGGTGCTGTCTACCTAAGGCACAAACAGCCTGAGGATGCGGAGTCCAAGCAGCTGATGGTAACTATAGGTTGGATAAGCCCGGGTCGCTGGTAGCGAATCGAAGCAGACAACTTGCCTCGTAGGAAGACTGGAGGACTGGATGCGAGCGTCCGTAACAGGTTGCCGACGGACTTTTCACTAGGCCGACGCTTCTATAGTAAGTACGGTATTGATATGTGAAGGTTCCTGTTGCAATGGGTCTCGCATCTAGGTTTATATTCCACGGGCCCAGCTCTAGCGGCTGGCACACGGCACAAGCAGCAGCAGGCATGGCAGCAGCTGTTTGATGGCGTCCTCGTTCGTCGACTGTTGCCCCGTGATTTCTGGGCCTTCCAGGTCGCGTAAAGGCTCTTGAGATCGGGGTTGTACAGCTGAGCTGATACATCTCTCGCGACTACCAAGGACTCGTTCACGCGAGGATGCGGGCGGGCCAACGCCGCTCAAAAGGGTGCAGATAGCAGCGCGCAGCTCTGCATGGCGGCAACGGGCGCAGCTCGATTATCGTTGGTCCAGGCCAGACATTTGGGATGGTGTGTAGAAGTCCATGCTTACCGACATGGATGTCTGCTGCCCTTCTGGCTTGGAAGTGGGAGTGATAGGGGCTGGCGTAGGCTGGCCTGGACATAACCGCCAACAAGCGCCCAAGCCTAGCGGCCGCCTCCCCCACCACGGCCCTCACTGACATCAAACGGCCGGCCTCGCGAAGGAGAGCCTGCAGAGTGCAGAGAGAGGGCACCGCTCGTTCAAGCATGCAAATCCCATTCGATTCCCTGGTCGGCCACATCGGGAAACAGATCCGGAAACGGACGACGAGCTGGCGAGTTGGAAGCCTGCCCGACATCCGTTGTACCACCAGGGACTGCAAGCACGCCGCTGACGCCGCTTCTGGAAATACAATGCAATTGTTCTTGTCCCCAACCCAACCCTGAGCGTGCCATGGCCTCAGATCGCGTCCGTTTTTGGTCGCCCTCACACGCGGGGCTCATCTGTAATCGCATCTGATCAAGTAGCCATCGCAGATTCTGCCATCGATCGACAACCTTGACCGGGCAAGAAACTGTTTTGTGCTTAAGAGCTGTCGCTGGCTTACACTCTTGTGGCGGACACTACTCCGGACGCGGGTGATGGCCACCATGGATCGACTCTCCATAACAGTCAATACCAGCGGGCCAACTATAGTCCCAGCAAGCCGGAATTGGTCGCAACGCCCACCCGCACCTTTCTTTTCTAAGCGTGGTCAAAAACGTGGGAACTCCACGCCGTTTGTCTCCTTCACGCAAACTCTTTTCGCTTACTCGATTTGGTGGAGGGCTAGGTACAACAATAGATGCCTTCAGCTAATGCCCCTTGCTTGGGAGCGATTCCCATCGCTGCTTGAGCCACCAATTGTTCCTTCGGTGGATCCACTCTGCTCCAACAACGTGTCTTGCCCTACAGATAGCAGCTTGGCTTCGCTTTGAGTGTCACAGCGACGACGTTGATCGTGCATATCCCACGTCAACGGAACAAAATCTACCCCACAATATAAAGCCACGGCGAACCAACGCGCCTTTTCCACTTGCGCCGAAATGCTGTTATCGGCGTCGTTATGCTACCGGGCGGCAAACAAACAGAGTATGCAGATACGCATGTTTCTTTCGCTAAATGCGCAGCAAGGAAACCAAATGGCATCGGGTCCTGCTCAGTCAGAATGCAGATGCTGTTCCACTCTTCTACCAGGTACAATCATTGTATATCGACCGAGCCTAGCAAGTTCGCCTCCTTGACCAGTTCATAGAACAGACCCTTGGCTCGAATAAGCTCTTTAGGCGAATCGAACTCGGCAACCTTCCCGCGGTCTAAGACGACGATCCTATCTGAGTCGAGAATCGTGTTGATTCGGTGAGCAATTGTGATTATGGTCTTATCCTTGAACATGTTGCTCCTGAGCGTCGCCTGCAGCAGCGCATCACTATTGTCATGTCAGCTCATATTGTCCTGGGTATCAAAATGGAAGTCGAACATACGTCTCAACATCGACGGCAGCCTGCAGAAGGAAAGATTAGCTCTCAATCTCTGTGCAACACGTGGCTCTTCCGCGCCACAGGAGTCGAGAATACGTACAGTTGCCTCATCCAGAACCAATATGTTGCTAGGGGTCAAAAGGGCCCGTGCGAGGGACACAAGCTGCCGTTGACCGCTGCTCAGGTTGGAGCCTATCAAGGTCCCGTCAGAACCTAATCAGGTTTGCAAGGGCAAGCGAACGACGTACCTCCTTCATGTATTTGCGCATCAAGACGGCCTGGCATGCTCGAAACGTGATCCCTGAGCCTGGCATGATCTGTTTTGGTGAGCGTTAGCAAACAATCGCATGCTTCTGTGATATCTCACGCACCGAGGACGCTCCACAGCTCTGTATCATCACGGGTATGAGCCGGATCCAGGTTATCTCGCAAGGTCCCTTCGAAAAGTGCCGCATCCTGTGGAATGATGGCAAGCCTTCTTCGGAGATCCATCAGCCCTATGGTGCTAGTGTTCAAACCGTCGATGCTGATGTGACCCTCGGCTGGTTCGATGATCCTGAAAAGAGCAAGTGTGAGAGAGCTTTTCCCTGCTCCCGTCCGGCCTACCACCCCGATCTTCTCGTGCGGCCTGAACGAGAGATTGATGTTCTTCAGGACCAAATCCAGCCCAGCCCTATATCTAACGCTGAGGTTCTCGAACGCAACGGCGCCCTGCGCTGGCCAGCTGATTGGCGGGCGCTTCTTCGAGATAATGTCTGGAGCTTCGCTAGGAAGAGCAGCATATTCGAGGACTCTCTCAACTGACACAATATTTGTCTCAACTTCGACTGTCTGACGGACGATCCAGTTGAGAGACTGTGTAATCTGTAGCGCATAGGACATTGCCAGACCAACAAGTCCAGCTGAAGGCCCGTTCCCTGCTGTGACTGCAACAACGGCAAGCCCAGCCGCAGTCAAGATGATGACAGAGCCAATTAGCTCAAGTCGCACAGCAAGCCATCTATTAGCGTTGATAGATGGAAAGAAAGCACGTAGGTTAGCATCTACCCTCCATTCGTTTTCTGAAGAAAATCGTGATTGCTGACGGTATGCGCGTATCGTACTGATCCCACTCAACGACTCCTGGAAGTGCGCGTAAATTGGACTTCGGCTGATGCTGTCGAGACGCTTCAATTCTCGTGATGTTCGCAGATAATATCGCTGAATGTAAAGGTACAGTGCTGCAAGTGGTATGATCAGAGCGATAAACACGGGATTTGAAGCTGAGATCACGGCCAATGTAAAAGCGGCTGCATGTCAGGTTAGCCACAAATACCGCTTCATGTTGGTGCCTGGCATGGTATCACCTCTGGCCGAATTCACGAAGAGCATATTGAACGTCCGTCTGTTTGAGATGCACTGTTAGCACGCCACCTGGCATAAGGTTTGAACGAGTGGATAACTTACGCAAGAACTTCATCGACACGGTAAATGTCGCTGCAAAGCCATTAACTTGGGGTCTCACATCAGATCATGGAAAGAAGTGAGATGTATATCTCGCGGCCCGTCGGGAGGGTCTCCCATCCGCCGCGCTTGCAGTAGGCTGCGCTCGGAGACAGTCATAACGTACCTTGAAAAACGATTGAGGATTCTTCCTGCGGGTGTTGTCTCGAAGAATTGCATGGGGCTACGGAAGATTGCAAACGCCATCCTTTCATGGAGCTTTCGGGAAGCCTGGTTTGCGGGAATCAGCATTCGCTTCATGCACGTCAAATGATGGGGAACGAGGTCACCAATCAGAGAACGAGCATGCTCACGCGACTTGGGTGGCGATCGCTCGTTGAGCACTTACCTCAATTGAACAGAATATCCAAAGTATCAGGGTCTGGACGACCACCAAGGCAGATGATCCGAAGCCAAAAGCAAAATAGATCCCCAGATATTTCCCGACTTGTGGATTGCTGCCAGCATCACCATTGACCTCTGACCAATGCTTCAGCCAAACACTTCCAGCTATCAAGGATTAGCGACTCGAAACATCCATGCATTGATCGATTGAGCGATCAAGGTCCCGAAACCATGGGAGCGGATTCAGGCTCCCGGAATGACTTACCAATTTGTGCAGTCTGGGCCCCAATCAGGGTGACCAGGTAAATGGCTACTGCTACTAGGTTGGACGTCTTTGCGTACTCCCCATAAACACTCCACTTGACCTTGCCTTTTTCGGAAAATTCTTTTGTTTGCTTCGATTTCAGCCCACCGGCTTCTTCATCGACAGTTTTCCCACGCGGACCACGGAAACTTGCCGTACTGGCCCGACGCAAAGTCAATGCACTCTCCCTTCGGACCGGACCGCCTCCTGTTCTCAGGGCCGCCAGTTGCGGGAGGTTCTCCTGAGCTGCTTCCATTTCGTGATCATCGTCCTCGGAGTCACGGGTGTCGTCGTACACAGTCTCCTCGCTCGAAAGACTCCCTGGTCTCGGCGAAAGCTCGTCAGGCGATTGGTCTTCGTTGTTGGCTGTTCGGATCAGATTTGCTATTTCGCCTTTCATTGCCATCAATTGGGCGTAAGTGCCACGCTCAGCGATTTTACCCTCTCGAAGCAGCAGTATGTAATTTGCTTCCATCAAGACTGGAATGGAGTTGGTGGCCAGAATTCGGGTTTTGCCAGAGAGTAATCCCTTGGGACCCAAAACGTTGTTGATTAAGTGACGGCCGACATGCTGGTCTACTGCCGAGAGAACATCGTCCAAGAAATATATGTCGGCACGCGCATAGACGGCTCGTGCCAATGTGAGACGAGCTTTTTGACCTCCCGAGAGTGATATGCCTCGTTCCCCAACCTGGGTCGAGTCGCCATCGGGAAGAGTAGCGAAGTCTTCGACAAGCGCGCACGCCTTCACAGTCTTTTCATAAACGTCAGGATCAAATCTGTGACCAAACACAATGTTTTCCTTGACTGAAGCATTCATAACCCAAGAAGATTGAGCTACGTAGGCGGAGGTTCCCCGAAGTACCACCTCGCCACGGACCTTCCACAGATCGCCGAGCATAGCTTGCAGCAATGATGATTTACCTGCACCAACTCGACCGACGATGCAAGTCAACTCTCCTTTGTGCGCAGAGAAATTGATGTCCTCGAGTGCATTTCGAGCTTCTGCTTTGTTCCAGGTGAAAGTAGCATCTCGAATGCGAACCGATTCTTCTCCTAGTTCTTCAACTGTGTCCTCGGTGATGACAGCGTCCTTCTGCAGCTCTTCAGCCAGGAAATAAGATGTCAGTCTGCCGACTGCTACCGTCGCCTCGATGATAGCAGTAATCACATTGGGCAAGATTGAGAGAGGAAATGTTAGCAAATTGAATAATGTCAGGGCAGGAAATACGATGGCTGAGGTCAATGGCGTGTCCCGAGTTAGAACGAATACTGCGAACGTGGAGCAAGACACCAGAAAAGGTGTCGTTGACCAAGTAAAGTTGGCGAAGGCTTGAGTTGCTCCAATTTTGCGTAAAGTCTTCAGCTCTAAATCGTTTCGGATGTAGTTGAGCTTGTTGATGAAAGCTGTGGTCCATGCGTAGAGTTTTATCGATTTCATGTTATTCAGGATCTCAGTCATGAGCCGCGTTCGTGCATCCTTGTTAGCCATCTGCCTTTTTTGTAGTGACTTCATGAATCGAGCGATGAGTCCATTCGCCGGAATCATGAGAACCATCACACCAATACCTGCAATCATACTGAAGCCCACTAATTGGTACAGCGAGACCATGCATAGGACTATCTGAAAGGGTGCAGACCAAAGCTGTTGGCCATATTGAGTCAGATCTTGCAAACGTTGTACATCCACGGCCATATAGTTCACAATATCGCCAGTGGACTTTGCGGCCCTTCCTTCGTTCGAAAGTCGCATCGACTTCATATAAACTGAAGCTATCAGCGCAGACTTGATTCTCATTCCTGTTTCGAAAGCTCTTTGGAAATACTGGTGCAAGGAAGCAGTCTGCGTGACTGACACGAAGAACATTGCCAAAGCGATCGCGACACCTCTGATTTGCGGTTGAGGATCATCAGTGCGATAGGACTCGACCCACGAGATCAAGAGCCGCAAAAGCTGTGGTTGGATGAATTGAAGGCAATCGCTGACAGACTTGAAGATTGAGCCTCTCAAGTACGGCATGCCAAACGCCCTGAACATGGCAATCCACAAACTGGGGTGCTTCTTCCTCGTCTCCAATTTCCATGCCCGTTGAAATTTGGTCGATGTTTCATTCGTTGAATCTCGCCTCCTCAAGTTCCACAGGTCGTCTTGAGTGAGGAAGTGCTTATTTCCATATTTCATCAGTGGAGTCATCCAGCCAAAGGTGAAGACCGAGAAAACATTGGCATATTCGTAAGGACATTCGAATTCATCTCCCAGCGCGTCGTATGCGCTTAATCGCTTTGGCACCAACCATTCCAACACCAGCTCTGCCGACGCAAGGCCGACGCCGACACAAAAGGAGGAGAAGTATGCCGTATGCCGTATGGGAGTACCTTGAGCGATCAAAGACCGAAGCTTCACAGCGAAAGCTATGAGGAGGAAGAGCCAATAGAAGAGTGGGACGAAGTTTGGATTGCGGGACCGCCAATGCTCGACGTATTGCACAGAGAATATAAAGCATGCAGATAGTGCAGTGACGACAGTTGACCAGAATCTGAAATCACCGGCCCAAACACTTCTGTAGTGTTCGATCTGGAAAACGGCTTGGAGGACGAGGTCGACGATGAAGGCGGCAATGAGGGTCTAGGAAAAGAGGTCAGTCCGACTGAGTTGGTCAAGGCTAGCACGGGTACGCGTACAAGCTTTGCATAAAAATGCCAATCCTTCTTCACGGGCGGTGCTGGTTGTCTCCTCAAGTAGATGATGGCTCCAGTTCCACCAACAATTCCAAATGCGGCAATTATGGCAACCCAGACGTCAAGAAAGCATGGCGTAAAGTCCCATCTGAAGGGTGATAAAGGTCCCCAACCTTCAGCATTTCCACATAATGGCTGGCCGTGCTTATTCGTTGCTGTTAGGTAGCTATCCTCGGACCAATTGTGGGCAAGGAACGGTCGTTGAAGCCGGGTGCTCATCGAGGGGACAAGTCGGTAGTCGCAAGAGAAGGGTCTTGCGAGCTTTGTGGAGGACGAGGAGAAGGGAATGGCGATGGAAAGGAATTTGGAGCTTGAGGATTACGAAGCCGAGCTTCTTTTGACTGGACTACTGCTAGTTCGATTGATTGAGGTTCCTCCGCTAATTCGGCTTTAGTTAGCATTCTCCGCGACCGGTAACGCTTAGGTCTACGTAATGGCGTTGACGATATAGTGTAGACGATCGACTAATGGACGCGTCGTGATTCGATGAAATGCGGGCGGAATCATCTGTTGTTTCCCAAATGTGGATTGCCGTCTGGGATCCAGATGGTAATGCGCGGTATCTGTAAATTGAGTCGGCACGTTCATCGCAAAATGCCCCTCGCCTCATATTATGCGCCATGCCGTTTGGTGACGGGAGTGGACAATCACTGTTGAGGCAAGGCACATTTTTAGCATCAGATCGTTGTGGATAAATTCATTCTTCAAGTGTCTACCCTGTATTTTGTGTTGCAACGAGCAATAGCAAGCCAGTTCCCAAAATCTTCGTCTCTGTAGTCACAAACGCCATTGTGCTTGCAGTAGTTCATAGCCAAATTCCTTCTCCATAACCTGGAGACCCGGCCAGCGTATGCATCATCAACATCATTCCGTCTAGTCTCCGTGCACCGCAGTCCCTGTGCGTGCCACATCCGAGCAGTGTCATGGCATAAGAAACAACACTTCGAGCAAAGTGAACCGAAGCTGGTTGTCTAGATGTCTTCAATGTCCACGTCGCTCTCGTCGGAACCGCTGCGCTCCTCATCGAACTCGAAACCGATGCCCTCGTTGCCTTCGTCTGCGTATGTGTCTGTCTCGTTGATTTTCGCATTCTCAGGCAGCTCGCCGTAAGCCTTCAAGCTACGAGCCTCGTCGGCCGAGTATTTCATGAGCACGTCTCCCTTGCCATCTTGGTATTCTCGAAGGGACCTTGCCGTATATGTTAGCCTCCACCTTCCCATGTGGTTTCTGGGTGTTCTCTGTGCTTACAGGAGAATAATGTCGCCCTGGTTTATCCACACCTTCTTTCGCAACTTGCCACGAATATGTGCGAGTCGAAGAGGGCCGTCAAAGCATTTTGCCTCCAGTCTGCCGTTGCCCAGCATCTTGATGACTTGTGCGTACTCCTGACCGTCCTCCTTGAAGACGAGCTCTCGCTTCTCGTTGTCGTTCTCGTTCTTTCCTGTGGGCGACACCTGTTAGCCCCGCGTATTTTAGAGCCAGGCGTGCTTGTGTCTACTTGCCTCTTCTTCGGTTTTTACCTCCCTTTCCCTTGTTCTTAGGCATGTTGGAAAATTTGACTCGTTCGAGGCTGTGCGATCGAAGGGCGAAGTCTTACTTCTTGTTTGGTTGTTTGTGATGGTGGGGTGTGAAGCGACGAGTTTAAGTAGTCTAGCTTGGTGTGCGTAGTCTAGGTAGAACCACAGAGGCGAATGACTCGCTTTGAATTCACCTCCACATGTCCGCGGTCCACACGCCGTTTGAAAACAACCATGTTCCGAAGCTCCGGGCCCGAACATTCACTCTTCACCATACGGCCGTCACCACCATGTCCATCTGGAGAACCCGAATAGCACCAACAGCTCGGTCAGACGTTGACTTCCAATTGTTCCGCTATCAATACTGGAACAGGTACCACGTGAGCCATCACGTCTCACACAACGCCGGGCAAATACACCTTGTCGCCCTCCAACAAACATGGAACGCACGCGAGAAGAGCGGTGTCTGGCTCTCAGTAACATGTCCAGTGTTAGTATGCTCGAGAGCCATAGTTCGACGACATCATACACGCAGGTTCAGAGCTGCACTGGCTGCGGAGTTCAATAAGCAAGGATTGGATAGACACGGCAAAGTGATGGCCGGTCAAACACCCTCATTCCAAGGAACACTACATGTCATTTTGAATCCATCGCTTAAGCAAAGCAAAGGTTCGGCAATTCGACAGGCATGCGCTTCAATGCTCTCCGAGATCATGGAAAGAAACCAGCAAAGTCGATCAATGAACCATTCCACAGATCGACAACATTCAACGAAAGGCTTTGGCGATAAGACAAGGACAAAGGCGCTAGATCAGGGCAAGGCGTTGAATTCGAGAACTCGAGCTGTCAGGCATTGGAGACCTCTTCGCGGATCGGATGCTCTGCCCTCTAAAGGGCCCGAAGATCTGAACACCGACTAGGCACAGAATCGCAATAGGAGAGATGCGCCAAAGAGAAAGCACCCAGTCCTTCAAAAGTCGAGCGCTGTTACCAGTCCGTCTCAAACCTTGTCTGAAAGATCATTATCGGAGCACTTTCAGCGAGCACGGTCTTTAATTAGGGTCAACCGAGACTGTTCTGAGCTATCTGGCCCATATCATACAGCATACAAATCCTCCACAATTGCCTTGACCATGGCTTGCATATCTTCCGCTGCCAATCGCCCAGCCTCGAGCACCTCCTCATGATTCGCTCTTCCTCGACTCAAATACTGCTCGACCTCTGCCTCCGTCAATCCTTGAATCTCCGGATCATCCCCTGATGGACCCGATTCAAGCACAGCCTTGTTCGTTACCAAGCTGAATGCCAACACTCTGATACCGGAATGACGAGCTACCATAATTTCGGGCACCGTGGACATGCCTAGAACGTCAGCACCTAGCGAGTTCAACATGCGGCACTCGGCTCGTGTTTCGTAGCTTGGTCCAGCTACAAAGGCATATACTCCTTCGTGCAACCGACGGGTCTTTCTGTCGTGGAAGCCGAGAGACCTCCAGCAGGCATGGGCGTGCCGCCGGAGGGATAGATCATAGGCATCAGACAGAGGTGGAAATCGCACACCGAAGTCGTCTTGATTAGGGCCGCGAAGCGGATTGACTCCTACAAGGCCGGCGAGATTGAGATGCTGCAAGATCGTTCATTTAGTATGGGATGAAGGGGGATCTCAAAAGATGGAATGACTCACATCTTTCAGGAGAACGATATCACCGACATCGTACGACTGGTTCAATCCTCCAGCAGCATTTGTGACTACATACCCGATCAGCGCTGAATATTATGACCACCAGCGTACCATCTATTCACCACTGCTGCTGGGTCAAATGATATCGAAGTTGGTGTCCTCGTGACTGGCGCACTTTAAGACACGAACCGATAACAATATTGCTATGATCTCAGCGTTATTTGTCCATGAGCGGGCAAAGATAGACAGATCTCAGCTGTTCGGCAGTGGCACGGAATCGATGAGGCGGCCGACGGTGAAGATTGTGAATCCGAACATACCAATCATAGTTTCGACGTCCAACCTCTTGCAAACTCGGGTTGCGAAAGTGACAAGATCCATAGAATGTCCCTCGTAGAAACTTGACCATCGAATCAATGACTGATGGCACCATCACAAGATGCTCTGTAACCTACTGTGCTCTTCCCACCAGCAGCATGACTGGAGTTTCATGTTTTCCGATTGTGCCAAAGACGAGCTTTCCAGCATGTCCTTGAACTATATATTGCGGATTCAATCAATGCTTCAGTCGCGCATGGCTTGGGGCTTGAGACGCATACCCGTGCTCACAGCGAAGCCTGGAATTTCACCGTAGGACGTCTCTATCCGCGGAGAAGAATTTAGGGTATCTGCGAGGCCGCCCAGGCCTGAGCCGCATACAATGGCTACCTTCGGCTTTCGAAGTGCTTCTGGGAGCAGTTTGCGGATGTGGTTTGCTGTGTCGGTTGCCCTTTGGAACAGGTTCGGGAGAGGCGCTGAATCATCCATTGTAAATTGATTGTTGGGAGTTGGGGGGTCCCTGGTACGGAGTCGACGGAGTAGGTAGGTGATTGTGGGGTCGGAATCGAGGTAGTGTGGTAGGAAGATGGATGGAAATAGAAAGCGATCGTCAACTACCCAAAAGAAGCAACGAGCTTGTATCTAATTCCACCGCCATGCCATTCTCTTCCAAGACTCCAACCTCAGGCTGCCCCTATAGTGAAGGCTAAGGTCATGAACAGAGCCGCTATGTAGAGATTCAATCCACCTCGTCGGACCTTCGTTTCTACTTCTGTTCTCCACTCGTGCCATCTACATCATCTGTCGGCCTCTTGTCTCACTTCGATTCGTGCCCGACTGGCTGCCCTTCCAGCTTCATTTCCCTGCCCGCCGTTACCCAATTACTGGCCGTCTTTTCAGACCATCAAGCTCCCAGGCTCTCGCAAGCTCTGCTGACAATCCACCACTTGTCTCGTTGGACCGCGAAAGACCATGAAGACACGACATTTCCCACTGGACTCGCCATAATTATCAAGCACCATGTGGCGCCGAATATATCTACTTCTCATTCTTGTTCGCCTTTACTTTGCCCTGTCTCCGAGCTATCTTCATCCTGACGAGAACTTTCAAGGCCCCGAGGTCATCGCTGGTACGCCTCATCCTAAACGTTAACAGCCGTACCAATCGCTAACCTCCATTCCTTTCAGGCGAGGTCTTTGCCTATCCCGTACATCATACCTGGGAATTCACCTCCGATTACCCCGTTCGAAGTACCTTTCCACTATGGCTCATATACGGGCTGCCCATGCTTGTGCTACGCTCGCTCTGGGAAGGGATCGGGAAAGAGGTTCCGCCACCCGTCGTGTATTGGACACTTCGCGTGCTTATGTTCACTTTGAGTTTTGTGCTTGAAGATTGGGCGTTGCAAGAGTTGATTCATGAGACGAAGCGACGACGCGTAGCTTTGATTTTGGTCGCGTCCTCGTACGTGACGTGGACATATCAGACACATACATTCTCCAATTCCATCGAGACGCTGGTAGTACTGTGGAGTCTGGTCCTCATTGCTAGGATTGTGCAGGACAAGGCGAGTCACCCTGGGCATATGAGATCTGTATGCGCAAAGGCTGACAAACAGAAAAGGAACAATCAGGCGCGTTTGCTTGCGCTGTGCTAGCCTTCTTGATTGTGCTTGGGGTCTTCAACCGCATTACGTTCCCAGCTTACATCATTGTTCCCGCGCTCCAACTGCTTCCTCATTTCAAACGGAAACCATTAGCACTGGTCTCTATTCTTCTCGGCGGTTTCTTCACAGCGAGCTGTGCCGTGCTACTGGATACTTCTTACTATCGGCCAAAAGACAACCTTCTGCGGACCGTGTTGAGAACTCCGATAATCACACCTATCAACAACCTGCTCTACAACTTTGCAACCAGTAATCTCGCTGTTCACGGTCTCCACCCGATTTACCAGCATGCAGCTATCAACATGCCTCAACTACTCGGACCTTCATTTTTTCTAGTCTTGACGAACCAATTCCATAAGAATATGCGGATCGTCGCAGCCGTCTGCGGCACCCTCATTCTTTCCGTGTTTCCACACCAAGAAGCACGTTTCTTGGTTCCAGCGGTGCCGCTCATTCTGTCGTCGGTTAAACTGCCGCGAAAGTTCACCCGCCTGTTCATCGGAACATGGACAGCCTTCAACATCTTCTTTGGATTTCTCATGGGTACATTTCACCAGGGCGGCGTTGTGCCTATGCAGATCCACATCGCTGGACACGAAGGAGTCCGACACGTCTTCTGGTGGAAGTCATACAGCCCGCCAATCTGGCTGCTAGACGGCAAAGCCGACATCATCGAAACCACCGATCTCATGGGAATGCAAAAGGAGGCGATGGTTCAGGAATTACTCGCCAGTGTGAATTGTCAGGTCAAAGACAAAACCGGTGTCTTCCTTGTGGCTCCATATAGTGCCACATACCTCGACAAATTCATCAGATCTCAAAACTCCACTCGCGAACCGGAATACCACGATATTTACTTGGAAGAAAGATGGCGGTATCATAAGCACTTGAATCTGGACGATCTGGATTTCGGCGATGATGGGGTTGCGAGTACGCTGGCAAGGGTTGTGGGACGTAGAGGTCTGGTGCTTTGGGAGGTGGGTGTTAGGTGTCCCTGATCTGTCTTGAACTTCGGTGGCGATTTCCTCCTTGCCCTTTCCAGTAAATCCTGATGATACCCGGCTTCGTTAGCTTCGAAATATGTATCCGCTTAATCGTTCCTTGGTCTTTCGTCTCTTTTTGCAACGCTTGCATGGGATGGGAAAGGGAGGGCATGTATGGGTCATGAATCTCAACGTACTGTACACATCGAGGTCTGCCTTGAAATATCGTCTTATGTGACTTCGGCTAGTCTGTTATCTTTCACTGTTTCTTACTACCTATTTCCTTTGTCTATTTCCTTGGTCTCTTTGGTCCGCCTACCTATATCTTATATCGTGCTACTCTGTTCTGAATGCCAGGCTAAACTTGCGATCGCCGACATGTTCGTCAAGGAGCCTGATGTGAAGGTAGAACACGCAAGACCCGGTTCTCTCTCTGCCTGTTCCAAACACTAGAAACTGGTACCATTAGTACAGTGTGAATCATATTCACAGCCAT
This sequence comes from Venturia effusa, assembly GCA_007735645.1. Lineage (NCBI taxonomy): Eukaryota > Fungi > Ascomycota > Dothideomycetes > Venturiales > Venturiaceae > Venturia > Venturia effusa. The sequence goes on along the minus strand of CP042188.1, from coordinate 961,017 downwards.
CCATCCTCAAAGTATTCCCGCCCATACCTTGAAAAACCCCTCGCAAATATATAAACAGCGAAACCATACTCCATCCATGCCCCCAAAAATGCCCAAGCAAACACCCCCCGCTCCTCCCAACCCTACACCCCCATATCCTACTTCCTCCCCTTCTTCTCAATCTCCTCCATCAAAGCAACCAACTCCGCCTCCGGCCCCTCAAACTCCAACGCCTCAGCAATCCACTCCCTAGCCTCCTCCACCCTGCCCATCTCCACAAGACACCTGCCCCTTCTCCACCACGCCTTCCCATTCTGCCCCTTCTTCAACTCAACAGAACACTGCGCATCGACCGCGCCCTCGGCCCAAAAATTCCCCGCCATATACGCCTGCGCCCTATTCGCATACAGCTGCGTCAATTCCTCGCGACAGAGGCCCGAGGGTTCCCACAGAGGACGGCTGGCGGCCATGTTGATACCCAGCGAGTAGAGTTTTACGGCTTCCGCGTGGTCGTTTTTGCGTAGGGCCGTGTTGCCGCTTTCGCGCAGTTTTTGGATCTGGCTGCTGCGTTTTGGGTCGACGGGGACTGGGGGTGGTGGGTGGCCGTCTTTGTGGACGCTTATTAGGGAGCGGTGGAGGGTGTTTAGGGCGGTCAGTTCGGTTTCGAGGTCGGTGGTGGTGGGGTGGGGGGTGGTTAGGGTTTTGGTTTTTGGGTCGTAGGTGAGGGGGAGTTGGATGAAGGTTTCTGGGTCCATGGTTTGTTTGGTGGTTGGTTGGAGAGGGGGTGTGGTCCTTTTCTTGTGTGTGTGTGTGTGTGTGTATTGCGGTACTTGTTGGATCTGCTTGCGCTTTGTGGTGCGGTCTGATCTGGTTTCTGTTATTTTTCTTGGGGATTTGGTTGAAGACAGATCATCGACGGCGGATGGTTTCGTTCCGGTATTGCAATCTCATTAGGCCTCGCGACTTCCACGTCTTCTTCTAATGAAAATGTGAAGATTATGCTATGGAGGAAACAGATCATTTCCAGATTTGGCTGGGTATACTCAATTTGTAGGTCTAGCCATTGCTCCTCGACAGTCGTGCATCGATGCCGAAGAATTGATCAAGTATGTAAATTCTTCGGTAAACCCACCTTGTTCCTGACTCTAAACAGGCTCCCAACTCGTTCAGTTGTGGGCCAAGAGAAATAATAGAATGCAGCTTATGAATCAGAATCAGACTCGCTGGCCGAGTATACCGTAATTACTTGCGAAACTCGCCGATGCTTCGTAATCGTTTAAGCTTCGTAGTCGCATATTAGTTATCGCTTAGACACTTTAACTCGTCTTTAAATATGTAGATAGACTTACTAATATAGTAATATACTTAAATAGCTATATTAAGGACCCGTAAGTGTCGAATTATATATATATAACGAAATTTATTATCTTAAAAACCCTCCTACTTTAACTAATTAGCTTTAGTTACTATATACGATTTCGAGCCTCCCTTACGATACTTCGTACGTAATAAGACCTATAATCTAGCCTTTTATACTATAACTAATAAGGCTACTAGAAGACAAGGACTTTATACTAGGATTACGCTATTAGACCGCGAGGATAGCAGCTATAGAGGATAGATTTAGGAGGAGTTTCGTATACGTATCGCTAGTAAATTAAGGCGTAGTAATAGGGTTATCTATATAGTAACGAAGGTATTAGAGTATCCTTAGTTTCGTACGGATAGATACTTATATAGTATAATACGGAGACTAGATTACGGGTATATAGAGTAGACTATTATCGATAAAGAGAGTAAGAGTAAGAGTAAGAGTAAGACGGATAAGTAAGACGGATAAGTTATAGAGAGAGAGATTATATATATAGTTATAGGTATTATAGTCACGATATATAAAATAAGTATACGATTACCTTAATTAGCTATATCCGCTTCCTATCGTAATAATTAAGGCTAAGATTAAGTAACCTATATTTAGTAACGGCTACTACTTATTACTAAAGCTTTTTAGGAGTTAAGTAGCTTAAATAAAAGAGCTTATTTAGCTCTATAACTACCTACGCAAAACCTAATTAATTTAGTATTAAGTTATAAAGTTATATAGCTATATAGAATTTCAAATCCTTAGCCTTAAACTATATTATTAGGAGATACTTTTTTACTTAGAATCTTATCTTTTATAACTATAACTCCTACGACTCTATAAACTTAATATCCTTATCGGTTATTACCTAGGGTAATTAGCTATTACTATCCTTATCTCTCCCTCTCTTTTTACGCTCTCTCTATATACTAGCTACTAGCGCTTAAATTAACTTATAGCGCTTCTTTTTACCGATAGTAATATCTCCTCTCGCCTTATATATCCGCTTTAAATCTAGTACTAAGTAACCTTTAAACTAATCTGCTATTATAGCTTTAGAGACGTTAAATAGCTTAAAATTATCCTATTCCTCCTCTAACTCGGCCTTAACCTTAACCTTATCCTACTTATACTATCCTAACTAGTCTAATTTATCCTAAGGGACCTCCTTTATACGAACCTTATAGTCCTTACAACTATAAGGATATATATTAATACTAGTATATATAAAGGAGTTAGTAATTAGGCTCGGTTTATCCCTATAAAGCCGTTACTAGGCCTCGCTAACTATACGAGTAAATATAATTCTCTATAACGAGAGACTCGGTTTTTAACGTATACTAGTAGCTATATACTCGAGAGCATCTTTAGCGTCTATTCTATCTATCTTAGCGTCGATAATTATCCTTAAAACCTCCTTAAATAGCTTATTTATAGATATATCGAGGGGCTAAAGAAGACCCGTATAACTACTAGGTATAATAGCTACATCGATACTATAATCTCGTAATAACGATAAAATCTTAGGTATTTTATAGAAGGCTATATAGTCTATTATAAGTAATACGGGCTTACCTTTAAAGCTAGAAACTAGTTTATCTATTATCTATCGCTTTATTAAAGCCTTATTATTATAGGCTATTTTATTAAATTCAATAGAGACTCGGGGGTCGTAAAGATAACCTTTAGAAGCGAAGATTAAGCTATATTTAGCGCTATAGAATATAACCTTCGGTCTATACCCGGAGGATCCGTCTATATTAATATATAAGATAAGTATAGCTTACCGTTTATCCTAGCTAGATCTCGCGGTAAGAATACGTACTAACTTTAAGCCTATATAGGCGTAAGTATAGCCCGTATTATATTTAAATAGTATTAGGGTTTTATCTATATTTATAATATTACTAGCTTTATATTTTCGAGTAAAAGCCTTATTATACTTCGGCCGTCCTAATTCAATAGACTTAGGCTAAGATTCTATACTTTTTAGGCCTAAAACTAATAAAATCTTATTATCTTTAGTAGCCTTAGAGACGGTATTATCGTCGTAAGGCTCCGTAGTAGATACGGAGAAAATTAACGAAAATAAGCTATTAGTAGAGGTACTTACTAAGGGGGTTAGTTCTGGATCTAGATCCTAGGACGGTTACTAAGTAATAGGTTCTTAGCGCTCTAAACTAATTAGAGGAGCCGTATTACCCCTAATATAGAGTATATCGCGAGATTCTACTAATAAATCTAGTTTATATCCGGAGCTTAACCTAACTTACTAATACCTCCCTCTTTTTTTTTTCCTTAAATTATAACTTATAAGGGCGCGGCGGCGGGGGGTTCGGCCCTATAATAAGTCGTCTATAGAACCTTATAAATAAGTTATAGTACTCGATATATTTACCCGGTTTCTTTTAAGCTATATTAGTTACTCTCCGCCGCGAGATCTAGTATCTACGGTAGAAACTACTAAACTAGCTTATAGTAAAGCGGAATTTCGTACGCTAGTAGCTATTATCTTCTTCTCCCTCTCGGAGATTAGGATTAACGTATATCTACTCTATAAGTATCTTAGATTTTCGTCGAAACTAGCTACGGTTAATAGCTTTAGTATAAGTAGACTTATAGTAAAACTCCTCTATAAGTTGCTACTTAAGTAGAGGGTATTTTTTAGTAATATAGAGACCGGCTTCTATCCTCGCACGTCGACTTTATCCTATTATTACCTCTCTATCTCGCTACTAACCGTTAATAGTTTAGTTAGGTATCTTAAAGAAACTTAAAGCCTTAATATTAGTAACTACGCGGGTACTAGGGTTATAAAAAATACCTTTACGTATATATTAGTAACGTTTACCAGGGTTAAGGTATCTCCGCTCCTCGTATATCTACTTAATAACCTCCTTCTTTTTATCTATAGACCGATTAAATTAAGCCCGTTTAGCGGGCTATAAGGAGCGAGAAGATACTTTATACTCGAGGCTTTTTATAGTTAGCCCTAGCTTTAGTACCTTCCTTATTCGTATCGCCTTAACTTTAGTAGTAATAGTCTCTTTTTAAGCCGATAAGAATACGGAATATACGGAGACTTATAGTAGCTTTATACTATACGCTTTCGCGTAGTTATTAACCTATTACGGAGGCTTAATTAGCGGCTTTTTCTTTACGGATTTTATCGCATTTAAGGTTTAGCTATTAGCTTTAATTAGTACTAATATAGCTCTCTTTTTTTAAGAGTTTAAAACTATAAGTAGCGATATAGGAGGGTCTTTATTTAAGGCTAATATTATATAATACTAAAAGTAGTTATATATAGAGGATTTTACGGCTTTATAGCTTTATAGCTTTACGCCATCGTAGCTAGATAAGAGGTTATATAATTATATATTATAAGACAAGCTAAGCCACATATGCGGCATTATCTCGGCGATTACTAATGTACGATTACGAGGGCTAAACGGCTACGAAGCATCGGCGAGTTTCGCAAGTAATTACGGTATCAAGCCAGGGACGGCAGATAGTTACAACCTCGAGAGATGCATCGAGGTATTTCCCCGTCTCTCCGCAGGATATTCTTGGCTCACTAAGATCCACTTTCCTTCACGATATCACATTCTTATTATATCAGCGTCACTCACCAAGCATGTGGATGGAGCACCGGCATTTTAATCAGATTGCCACCACCATTCTTCTTCTTGTTTTGATTCCCAGTGCACTCTTAGTCTTCGGTTTACTAGATTTGGCCTCAGACAAAACTTCAAATTGGACGAAATCATTTTCGAAGAATTCTGATGGAGGCAATTTGAAAGTGAATGACCGTACTTGTCCGAGAGAGCTTTAAGAATAGTCATCCCCATGTGAACACATACACAACTTCCAATCCAGGAACCCTCCCAAAAATCCTACGAGAACCAATCATCAATACCGCTCAAGTCTCAAACCTCTCTTCACTCCACCTAACCCAACCCCTAACAATCTCATCCACCTCCCTGATGCTCCCCGCGCTAGCTCCGACCTCGAACCACTCCTTATGCTCTGTTCCACATCTACAACTCTTCTTCACCCTCATCCCCAACATTTCAAGATGCAGATGAATTAATCTCTCCACCTTTACAACATTAGCTACCTGTCTCGGCTCTCCCCTCTTTCTCTCATACGGATAACTCCTTAGCAAGGAAATATCATACTCGCATTGTTTTCTCCATTGAGTGAGACGTTGATGGACATTTTTTGCTCGACCGATTTTGAGAAACAGGGTTTTCTCTGCGTCGTTCTTGGATGCTGAAGGGGCGAGACGCGCGTTGGATGATGTATCGAAGAAGCGGCGCTGGAGGATTGTCTCTTGCCGTTTTAGTCCTTGAGAAGGGGGTGCGGAGATAATGGAGGCGACTGCTGATGTTTCGTCGTCTGTTTGTTGGACCTCAGTCTGCCAGAAAATGTAGATGTAGCCTGGTGCATCTGTCTTCGAGGGCAGTTCGCTCATTGCTGTCAGCAACTTTGCGTAGCAGATTCTTGTAGAGTCTGACGCCTGGCGTGGGAGTGGTGGCGGCCATTCTCCGTGCATACGTCCCAGTTGTTGCGGGTCTGGTGTTGATTTGGAGTGAAGGATAGATGGTCGCTGATCTGTCAAAGCGGGAGGAGTATCAGACTGGGAGAAAGAAGCATTAAGGTATGGCTGTCGCTGTGGTTTCGATGGTGTGGAGTCATTGTAAACTTGGAAGTCTGGCCGAGACCTCGATGGTAAATTCAAATTGTTATTCTGACTCGAGCGACGATATGCTCCTGATGGTCGTCTTCGATGTTTTCGTTTCTCGTCCGATGGATCTGCACCAGAATCATGTCTGTGATCAGAGTCTCGCCGACGGATCCGTGGACTCGGAGTCTCGGCAAGAATTTGCTGCCCAGCCAGAGTCACGGCCGGATTCGAGCTTCTGTAGTCCATATTGGGCAGCCTATGCTCGCCGGATGGACGTGGTTGTGATGTGTGCGCCATTTCAGACTTTCTCGAATCTACCCTGACAGGTCTCGGCACATCTAGTCTCTCTCTTTGTCGATTACTGCGCTCTCTTCCTACCTTGGGAACAGGCTCATTGCTGAAGCAGCACATGATCAATGAAGAGAAAAGGCTCCCTTTCTTTGCCGGTTGCATGTCCTCAATCGGTCTCTTCCTCGGAGGCTCCGGCTTCAAAACCGACTCTGGCTCAGCTCCAGTCCTCCTGCGATTGCCGTGCGAGCGTTTCCTTCTCGAAGATGTTCTTTTCGAACGTGGATCTGCCGCGTAATCGTGCGCGACAGTCTGACTGGGTTCTGGTATGCCAATATCATGGCGAGAAAGCTTCGCAGGAGGCGAGGGGCTGGCTTCGACCTCCTCGTCCACATCTTCTAGACCCAGATTTCTGAACACTTCCTCAAGACTATGCCGGCCCTGTATTGATACCACACTTCCCTCATCTGCATGAAGCTGTTCTGCTTGCGCCTTGTGCTGGTGGCAAAAGAACACAGCTGGATCTTCGTCATTATCCGTTATTACCACTGCTCCGTCATATCTCGACGAGTTTTTGGGAGAAGCGAGAGCTCTTCGACATGCTCTTCCCCTGTCAGTAACTCCACGACAAGTCGTTAATGCATTCTTAGAGTCTTTCCGTCGCAATCCTACCAAGTAGGATTCTGGAGTCTTGGTAACTGGAGACGGCATTGTGATTTGAGAATGCTATGAAGCTTCCCTAGTATGGTGAGAAAGGAAATTGAGGTCGAGAAAGATCACGCGAGGACGTGATTCAGTTATGGATGTAGCACTAAGATAGGCAGCAGAGCGCGCTAAGGTACGTGATGGAGAACGATTAGCTGTCAATGACAGCTGCGTATCTAAGCGCACGCGCCAGATACCTATAAGAAGAGTTTGCAGTTGGGGCGATGGCTGGGACTGGGAGAGAGCGAAGAGTCAGTGCGCGGGAAAGGAAGGCTGGGAGCTGCGCCACGTGGCGCAGCTTGGAAGAGTGCAATGCCGAAGCGATGCAGCCTTCAAAGGTCGATATGGGGTTCATCAGGTTGTTCCAGTAGGTTGCTTCTCTATTTTGGACGTAGCAGGTAACCTTAGAGGCGATAAAGGGTACGAGTGGGCAGTATAGAGAATTGAACCTAGCTAGTACTACCTCTACTTCAGTAGAGAGTCCACCCCAAGGTTGTCTCCTATGTCCACAATAGAGAAGCAACTTACTGGAATAACCTCATCGATTCCCATAGCTGTGTATTTCGCAGAGTCTTGGCTTAGAAACAAGCTGCACTGCGTTTTCGGATGTCCTCGACCTCTCTATAGCCCGGCGACTGGTATCTTTCGGTGTTTCCAAGCGTCAAGCAATCCCAGTGCGCCGTCCGTGTCAAGAGTTCTCGACCCGTGCTGGAAACCTCGTTCGAAGCTGATTGTTGATAATGTCAGGCTTGGAAAAGTTGTGACTGCATAGGCTGCGGGTCCCTGATTCTCTCCCGACGCCATGCCCCTCTCGGGTTATGTAGTGAGGATCGTTTCGCTGCGATCTTGACGTGCCGGTATCCTCCCCTTTAATCCCACTCGTCATCCGTGAAGTCTTCATCTTTATCCTGTGTCTTTCTGGTCGCCAAGCGGTCGCTTGTCGTCACCTTCGCCCTAACCAAAACACCAGCAGCCAGTAATCTTGTCTCCAAATCTTTCGTCGTAAAGCTGTCCCCATTGCCCAATCCCTCAAATCCAACGATCCTATCCACCCCAATGCCATCAACGAAACCTATCACACACGGCAGTACCTGCACCTTGAGCTTCGTAACCAGAAACGGCGCATTTTCGACGTTGATCCTTAGAAACCTCGTATCGAAATGCTTGGGCGCAAGAGTCTACCAAGAAGATCAGCGGAAACTCTCTCATCTTCTTCCCGGAACAGTAGCACAGGGAAGAAATGCACCCACATCCAGATGCCGATCCATGATCCCACACCTCCCAAAATCCGTCTTAAAGAAATGCACAACCGCATACTTCGTACTCGTCGTAACATCCATAAGCTCCTTCTCATCTTTGATCTCCGTGAGCGTGCCACTACCCGACTCTTTCATCTGTTTCGCGCGCGAGAACTCAGAATGTAGTTGTTGGATGCGCTGTTCGCGGAGGGCGGAGAAGGCGCGGTCATCATCCTCTTCCAAGGACGCGATGAGCGCGTCTTCGTCGTCGGAGTCGATGGCATTGCTGGGCCGGTCGAGAATGGCGGCGACTTTCGCGTCGATTCTTGACATTGTAGGCGGTTTGTGGAGAGGGTTTTGATTGCCAGTGTTCGCTGTACAGTGTATGGCGCAGTGTATCTTTGTTTGCGAGTGGACGATCTGGCAGTGGGAGGACTTGAAGATGAGTTGAGCGATGGCCTGTACGCTTCAAGGCCAGAGTCTTAATTAGCATGTATTTCGGAAGTGCTTTAGTGACTTCGAAATCCAGCCCGATTCGCAATCGGCCTATGATACCCCCATGTTCCTAGTACGCCACTAATCTTAATGAGGCCGCCAATCGGCGGGGAATACTGGACTTTCACTTCCTCGTTTTGTAAACCCGCATTTAGAAGATTGCTAGCAGGTTCATGTGCAAAGCAAGAAACAGCTTTGTATCAAAGGTCAGAATCAGTAGTGAGAATATACCTTTGAACTTGGATTATCAGAAGTCTGAACTAGAATCTTGCACGAGCTCCAGTGATTTGGTATTGTTGCAATACTTTCTGACGCTACAAAGTCAGTCGAAGGCGAGAGAGTTTGCAAGAGGGCTTTGCAGAAACCGAGTTGATGGATTCAATGCATAGGTTGAATAGAACACAAGATTGATTCATTCCCACCGCGTGTCGATGCTGCTGAAAAGGCGGAGGGCACGGCTGTTCAGATGGTCTCAAAATTCATTAGACTACAGAGGCTTTTCTAGTCTTCCACACGGCCGAGTGGGAGAAGAGCCACTATTACTCAATGCATAGCAGATATGGAAAACACCCTCAATGAAGCCATGACCGTATCCATCAAGAGATAGGTCCAAAATTGCCCATCCTTCCGTTTTCAACGGGCTCTTGTATCTCCATAGCAAACGCCGGCCATCATCAAATGTGTTCATCATAATAGTGTGAGAGTTGAGCTATACAGCCCATTGGAACCGCATCGATCGGGATATCGCAGTTAAGAAGATGAATCTAACGGTCTTCGGCCCACTCGTTCTCGCGGCGGATCTGGTCCTCCTCCTCCGGTGTGAAATCATTCTGAATGTTGAAGGTCTTGCGGATCTCCTCTGGAGACTTGCCCTTGATCATATTGGCAACAGTCTTGCAACCGACATCGAGAAGGGCTTTGATATCGAGGTAGTTAGCGGCCTGTATTGATTCATGGTCAGCATATGTCAGGGTAAGTTAGGTCAGGTCGTGAATGACGTACAAGGATGATCTCGAAGAGCATTTCCTGGTCGACGGACATGTACTTCTGGTCCCAGTCTTCGATATCGGTGGACTTCTTGCGCGAGTCGGAGTCGTCATCGGAGGCGGAGACTGGGTCGTCCTTGTGGTGGTCGCACCACTCGATGACCTTCCTAAGAACGGCCTCGTTGACCTGGAGCTAGTGTTAGAGGGTCTCAGGAGTAGCGCTCAAGGCTGTTGCTCACATTTGGCACTGGGATAGGTTCCTGAGTGGCAGCCTCTCCAAGATCCTCGAGCAAGTTCTTGATGAGGACCGAGCGCATGGCGGCCTTGCGATCTTCTGTCTGTTAGCTGGGTCACTGCAGGGAGAGAGTTGAGGGGGAAGCGCACCAACGCTCACGTCAACACCATCAGATGCGGTAAGGGAGATGGTCTGGACTGGAGAATCAGCGGCGGCAGCTGCTGGAGCGGCGGAGGAAGCCATTTCGTGGAATGCGGTTGTGGAGATTGGTGGCTGCTTGTGCAGTTATTGAGGATGGTGGATGAGTGCGAGGTTGGTGATGGTTTCTGAAGCTGGCGCTGGTGGGCGAGGAAGTGTGGATGTGTGGATATGAGGTGAGGGAAGAGTTGAGGCGGTTGTTAAGTAGGACAACCGTAAGTGAGGTACCGGTGTTGCCAATTGAAAACGGCCCGGGAACGAAGCAGGCACCAGTCCCGTGACAACTAGCTTTGTCTGAATAACTTTGATGAACACTGAAGACAGAAAGAAAAACACGCAACTGCTGTGCATTCATCCATTCCGCGTCAAAGCCATGCACAGGTCCAGGCTGCTCTGGCCGCTTACGAACCGTCTCGAATGTATCTCATTTCTACAGGCCTGTTTCTCCCGCAACAACACTTCACTCGCTTAAGCACGATCCCCATATGGGACAGTTCCTCACAGCCTCATGCTTGACGTCTCAGATGCGCTCTAGCCGCATTCGAACATTGAAAGGCTGTGTTTTAAGCCTTGGAATTGTGTGTCAACCAGCATGGCATGGAATTTGGCCTACCAGTAGGCAGCACCGCTTCGATAAGAATGTCTACAAATATATGAAGGCCAGGACAAAGACACTATGTGACCATCCGTAAGGCGAGCAAGCCGCCAGGATTTCAATATGGCAGCGCGAACCGTGGTATGTCATGGTTGTCAACAAAAATGGGATGTGGCCGTTCTGTGAACCGGGACCAGGTAACACTCGAGACGAGGTGGAAAATCAGAGAAAGAAGAAGAAGCTGCACTTGATGAATTCAATGACGGGACTTTCAATGATCCAGACGGACAGAGGGACGTCTGTCAAAGCCTACGGGTTCGGCTACTTCATGCCACATGGTACATCGCTGTGAGCCTTCACTCCCCTACCTAACTCTTGGGAGACTGCTCTTGATGAGAAGCGGTTTATCACCAACTGGTTTATGTGTGAGTTCACAATGCTACTCGGAGTAGACTTGCGCCATTGGTAATCATCGTCTTGCAGCCTTAGGTAACTTTGTGGTCGTTGGGGTAAGTAAACTAACAGCACTCGCATTGAGATATCACACATACATTGGCGTTGGCATAACAAGCTTGGTAATCGTGGGCTCCTATCCAGTCATTTCGACTGAAGAGCGAGACCAGATTAAAAATCGATGTCGCGAAGCCTTTCGACGATACATTCTTTGAAGGATGCCAGAAATTTGGGATGATATTGATCATTAGCTAGGACGACGTGTATGCCTCAAATTACGCACCCATTTAAGCACATGAACGTGATGGCAGGGCTCGACTTAATCATCAATGACATCCCTGTTGAAGAACCTCCAAATCTGTCTCCCTGCCTCCCGTCCGACAAGGTCACAGATTTCCTCCTCATTCATGTTACTCAACTCTCTCACGCTCCTCACATTCAGGCTCAGAATGACGAGATTCTTCTCCGTTACGCCCGGTACATTCCTGATCATATCCATTGGATCCTGATTAAACGTCCTCCCCGTCTCCGGGTCCTCACCTGCCTCGAGCCCGAGCTTCACGGCTGTATACGGATCCGGCTCTTCCTGCTGCTTCTTCAACTCGTCAAAAATCTCGGCGGTCTGGTACGGAGACGAGGACCAGATGATGCGGAGTTTGGGAAAGTGAAGAGTCAGCATAACGATTTTGCTTTGGAGATCTGGTGTACCCGTTGCTGATGCAGCGGCCGAATGAGAGAGGTCCGAGAATTGCTCCAGGGTGAACGATTTGGTATCACCAAATTCGATGAGGAGCATGGGGTTTTTGTAGTGCTCAAGCATCATCTCAACCTGATGGAAGAGGCGGCCGTTTTTGAAGGAGCCGATAAGATCGCTGACAGATTTGCGCTCGACGCAGATGTTCGGGGTCAGAATGTAGTCGCCGACGGTTAGCTGAGCTGGAACGACATCCACCGAGCGGGCATGGAGGAGACCTGTGAGCGAGGAGCGAAACTCTCGCATATCGCAGATGATGCGTGGTTGTACTGCCGTTGCGGCAAGTCGACCGCCACCAGCAATGCGAGTATTGATTGTGCGAAGAAACTGCTCTTCTTGGGTTCCCGTTCGTCTGTCGTCGAACGTGAGCGCCATACTGCCTCGCTCGCGAATGAGCCTCGTGAAAGCATCCTTCTCTTTCCTCACGGCACTGAGGTAGCGCTGCTCTTCCACGGACCCGCCATAGTACATGAAATAAACCCTCACATTTCTATCTGTGTGCGAGCTTCGATAAACTTCAATGCGACGAATGAAGGCAGCATCTGGCTCATACATGATGACATATCGAGGTCGCACTTCATCGAGCACATGCTCATCCATGTCCCCATCAAATGGATGCAACACTATCAGATTTTTCAGATCATATAGCTCGTAGTAGTCCTCCATCCTGTCAAGGGAGTCTACCACTATTTCCTCCTTCTGTTGTGCTTCTGCCTCCGTGATCTCAAGGTCGGTCAGTAGACTGGCAAGATGAGCCTCTTTATCTCCAGCTGTGCGTCCACCAAAGTCACGACCTGGACCTGATGCAGCGGATCCTCCTCGAACCCTTCGACGTTTATTGGGCGGAGCTCTACCGCGCGAAGTCTGCGCGCGAACATCGGCTGGTGCATTGGCGAGCTTCTCCGCATCAATGGTACTTGTCATTCGAGTAAATTGTCGTCTCCAGTGTATGTAGTTCCGCAATTTTCGGCGCATGAAGATCTCCCCAGAAGCTCTGGGTTCTTCGCCATCTTCATCTTTCGCTTTTCCGTCTGTATGAACATGCATACTCTGCAAGTAATCTTTCAATTGGTTGCAAGTCGCGATATCACCACACATGATGAGCACTGCGCCACTCGAGTCGTCTTGAGGTACGGGGTTGAAGTAAACGTCGCGTTCAATCTCTTCCAGCACTTCTGCAAGCATCTCCCACTTCGGCAGCTCCTCGAGGACAGGTTGTAATGTATCAGGGATTGGAGATGAGCTTCTTTCGTTGAGTCGGACATCTGTGAGCTTTCCAGTATAGACGCGTCGTTTTGCAGTGTCAAAGAGAGTGTCGGCGGCATCAAGGAGAAGCCACGGTGACGGGTTTTCTTTCCTCTTGCCTTCCGGGGCTTGCTCGTCGGCAAGCAGCATGTCGAGGTATCTTTGAAAGCCCACTGCGTCGTATGTGAGGACGAATCTGTGCGTTACATTAACAGGTTGACGCACATCTCTTGACCGGACACTGACCGAAGAAGATCATTTAGCTTCCGCAAAGCATTCACAATCTGCTTACTCCTTGGGCTCGTTCGATGCCACACAGGGTCTAATTGTCGCATGATCATTCGAAAGAAGTCACGGTGTAGAGCGCTGTCTATATTCCACTCTTCCATCTCGACGCCCGCATTTAGCTTCTTGAGCTCCCCAATACTCGCTTCGATGCATTCCATCACAGCATTTTGGATAATGCGCATGCTCTCTGTCATGGCAACTTCGAGTTCAATAACCTCAGCCTTCTTCTTGCCTTCCAAGGATTTAGCAACATCAGCCTGAAATCGAGGATAAAGAGCAGCCTTTCTCAAGAATAGATATCTCATTTTGGTAGCCAGTGGGGAGAAACCGGAGACAAAAGCTTCGGGGACATCTGAAAATGCCTTGAGAAATCCAGTCTTATTGTCCTGCCTATATTTGCGAAGTATGAAAGCCTCCAGCGAAGTGTCCGTTATTCTTTCCGCATGTAAAAGTATTACTCCAGTAACTTTGGATGCATCGAGCAGACCAGATAAAAAATCGACGATCAGGATTCGTGAGGTGACGCTGAAGATTCCAGTCTTGTTATAAGACTTTTCTCTCGTCTGGGGTGTCAATGCTTCACTACTGATAGTGGTGAGACCTCGACATTTTGATGGCCGGCTCAGCTCAGCTTTCTCGGCCAGCGCCTCTCCGATCCATTTCTCTTCACGTTCATCGGCGCCTACTACTATCACGATGTTATGTCCGACGGCATCGTAAGCATGGAGAAGGTTCGTCACGATCCGAAGCAAGCCGAGGCCGCGTGCGAGGATGAGGAGCTGATCTTCTCTACGCAGTTCGTGGAATATCTGTTGCTGAAAACCCTAGCATCGAGGTTAGCATTCATAGAGGGTATAACGGACGTGTCCTTCTCACGAGCGGCAAAGCTACTTTCACCGGCGCATCTTCATCTCTAGGCATTGCAGCTTGAGAGTGGATGGTAACGACGAGAAAGCTCAAAGGCCGAGGGAATTACGCGACACGGTATCACGGGATGGCCCACAACTCCTAAGTTCCACGGGTTCCCCCTCCCTACAGATTCTTCACACACCCTTCGTCCCAGGACTTGGCTCTGCATTCTCCAGCATTGCGCCCCTGGGGCCCTGGGCATCAGCCAGCATGGGAACAAATGACAGACCCTTCGTTGGGTAATTTGCTAGTCATGCGTGTCAATCTTTGCCTGATGCCTGGCTCTCTCGAGTCTCACCACAAAGCCGGGGCCTTAATCAATCTCACGCTCGTTTAATGTAGTCAGGTGTCGCCACCAGGAGCTTCGCATTATGCCCTTGCCTTGTCAAGAAGAAAGGATTGGATAATTTACTTCAAATTCAACATCCCCTTCTCTGGTTTCCATTATTCCTACGCTCTAGATTTCAGGAACCTTTCCTCCAACATATTGTAATGCTTCTCTCCAAGGCCCTCCTCCTAGGCGCGTTGTCATCTCTTATTCATGCAGAGCCCAGAGATGGGTGTTCCGGCCCGTTCTCATTCCCAGCCCAATCTGGTGGCCCTTCCAAAGGAATCAAAATCGGAGAACGCATAGTCAGAGTCACTATACCCAAGGACTATGAGCCAACCAAGCCAGCTCCTCTAATTGTGGCTTATCACGACAAAGGGATGACTGCGGAGGAGATGGAGAAGTTGACGCATTTGAGCGATCCAGCCTTGAATTCAGAATATATTGTGGTATATCCCGAAGCTGTCGATGTAAGGACATTTAAGCGTTGCCTTGGCCGCATTACGCATGCTGATTTCGTGCAGAGTAAATGGCTCTCCGACGAAGATGCGGACGTCAAGGTTGACGACAAATCCTTCATTTCGAATTTGATTGATGGCCTCACAGAGCGCTTGTGTATTGACAAGGACCGCATTCATATGACCGGACTAGGTACTGGCGGAGGCCTCTCACATCTTATGGCCTGCGATCCCATTTGGTCCAACAAGACCGCCTCCTTTGCCCTCATCAATCCCACACTTCTTGTTGGCCTGATCACGAAGAATGACGTGAAGGATGAAATCAACATGCTTTGGGAAAGATGTAAACCCGCTCGGGTTCCCGTCAAACTTATGGAGATACATGGCGAGAACAATACGCTCAACAGTTATTGGGGAGCAGTGGCAACTTCTAAACGAGGACGCATTCCCGTGATACAATGGTTAGTGGGTTGGGCAATGCGCAATGAATGCGGTGAAGC
This sequence comes from Venturia effusa, assembly GCA_007735645.1. Lineage (NCBI taxonomy): Eukaryota > Fungi > Ascomycota > Dothideomycetes > Venturiales > Venturiaceae > Venturia > Venturia effusa. The sequence goes on along the minus strand of CP042188.1, from coordinate 945,310 downwards.
GAAGGGTGCGCCAGTCAAGAAGAGCGAGGACGACCAGCTGTTCAGTACTGAATTAGCGAGTGGTATGATCTACGAGGGCGCAACACATCCGAATAAATTGCACAGGGCGATGTATCGCTGCTACGCACTGACTCCAGAAGAGCAAATCGAGAGGTATGTTGGAAGCTTTCAAGTCATCGACAAAAAGACGGGAGTAATGGTCCCATTCGCACAAAAGGAGGATAAGAAAGACCGCGGCGATCTCGTTTTGGAGCACCAAGTTGTCAAAAACTATGGGCACGGCTGGCCGAGAATCGTCATGAAGGACGGCACGACCGAGGAGTTCGATACGACCCAGAAGGAAGAGACGGCAGATGAACCAGTCTTTGATGTCACAAAAGAGGTCTTGAGATGGTTCTCTCAAAACAGATTGTCAGACGAATCTCGTGCCCCTGGTGAGGCGAGTTATGAAGCGGCATTGACCGAAGAGGCGATCGCCAAACTCGTTGCGGGCATCACAGAACGGGTAGACCAGAAGCAGAAGGAACTCAAAGGTGGCGAAGGGGCGATTGAAGCGCATCAGGACGCACCGGTACCAAATGAAGAGACCAGCGGGAGAGATCACATCAAGGATGAGCTCTGAACAACCAAAATCATGAACGTAGCTTGATGCACATAATGCGGATCGTATTTATCTGCGGAGGCGATTCCTTTTGAGTGCTTATCGTCTCATTGTCCCTAAGGACGAAAGACGATAGCGAGGCAAGCGGCTGAGAACCTGAATTTCGGATGTTTTCAGAGATCGAGTTTCACTCGCAAAGAAACTCCATGGACGTTTCCCTTGAGCCCTCGTCCTCCGGGACTTGACCGTTCTCCTTTCTGCATCTCGAGCACTGGAAGTCAGTCGAACGATCGGACGGGAAGCTAGGCCTACTCCCAAAAGAGGAAAGCGTGCAAAACTCCACGAAGTCACAAAACACCACGTTTCAATCGAGATTTCATCTTTTCACACGATGAGAAGACATCGAAGGTCAATTTTCCCCATTTTTGAGGCAAGACTAGGTCCTCTTAAGGGCGTGCAGATTTAATCCCAGTACGTGGCGTCAAAAGAGCCTCAGGCAAGGAGATTTGTGCTATGAAACCCTAGCCGTCTTGTCCCACCTGTTCCCGTACAACGACCTGCACGCAACCATCCCTCGAACGTATCCGTTTCGCAAAACGATCGTGGATCGCAGGCGAGATGCAGACCGCTTGAGCATCCTTCTAGGTCATCGCCTGCGTGCATAGACAGCCAAGGATTCGGGAGACAAGGGAGTATATACTCGCCACTAACACGGGACATCAGCCACAACGACGAGCGCTCCAGCAACCAGACGATATAAATTGGCAACGATTCGCCTTGATCGCTGAAAGAGTAGTGTCCAAGATCTATGGCATCTATGTTCCAGGTCCGGTTGCGGAGACTATTCTTCATCCTCACACTTACAGCGCGAGTCCACCTAGCAAGTATGCGACTTGTAGAAGCATCCCGTCTAGACCTATGGGAAAATCCTCTGCGGTCTTCTTCGAATTTCTATTGCTATTCGGTCAGTCATAGGAGAGCATCATCGTCATCAAAGATCAGATGAATATGTGCATTTCGGTTCACTTCGGTTCAATGCATTTCCTTGAACGTGTTCAATCACTGAGTCCGTCTCAAAAGTTGAGACAATGTTCTAACTTTTCTTCTACACATCTGCCTTGCTTATTTGCCTATTCAAGCATATGCGTTTGTGTGACCGACCCGTCTAAAGAGCCTTGTACACTCGGATCGATATGCGTGTAACAACCAGCAGACAAAACGGTTGCGCAACGACAAAAACCGGGTAAGTCGATGCAGTCATGAAGTGTATGTGTAATGAGGGGAGTATGGGGAGCATGATCTGTGCTTCGATGTACCGAACCACAAGAACACGCTGTCTTAAAGTAACAGCTGGAATTGGTTGTAGCTGTCCGTTTCCAACACGAATCTGGTCAGAGTGCTCCTTTCAGATCTCCTTATCGAGATAATTTCTACTGTTCAACGTCAAGTGTACTCTTGTTCCACTGTACTGGAAAACTACCTCGACAGTGTTCTCTTGATAAAACATGGTGCTACTATTCACAGATTTTTACACTACCCAGTACGGCAAGCAGCACATGCACACAGGCGTGCTCCACTCGACCCTACTTCGTCATTTGTCAATTTTCGGATAGTCACATTATAGGCGTTTGGCTAGAAAACAAACCTTAACAGTGTAAAAGGTTTGAGGTTTTCTTAAATTGTGAAATTTCTAACTAATGTTGCTAGGAAAACATTTCATGATCACTGACGCAACTATGTTGACATCAACACAACACAGGTCGGTCTCAACGGGAGATAAGACGACTTCCTTACGCAAATCCTCACTCCTTCGTACAAGCACAAACTCAAACAGTTTCTCAGAGGAGATGATGAAACCAACATTGAGCCCGGCTATTGGGCAACATTTGGCCTTTCTGGCACTCAGCACTACTCTCTTTCTAGCCGCGCTAGATTCAGTCCTTATTGCTACTGCGCTCCCGACCATTGCGACACAGTTCCATATCACCGATGCAGGTTACGCATGGGTTGGTTCAATTTACTTGCTCACAGTAAGTCACATTAGCAACAACAACATCACCAGCTTTCACCACTGACACCATTTAGTTCGCAGCAACCGTGCCGACATGGGGAGGGATATCTGAGATCTTCGGGAGGAAGCCAATCCTTCTTCTCGCAAATGCTATATTTTTCCTCGGCAGTCTGATCTCTGCGCTTGCAAAAGATTTATCCATGCTGCTCGCTGGGCGCGCAGTACAGGGCGCTGGAGCTGGTGGAATCATGACTCTTGTCTATATCTGCGTGGGAGACATTTACAGTGAGAGGTACACGAAATCATCTGCAGCCGCACAGTGCTGGTACTAAAACATGACAGGAAAAGCAGCTTCGTTCTCGGCCTTTTGGGAATGTTCTACGCATTGGCAACTGCACTTGGTCCTGTTCTTGGTGGAGCCTTCACCCAGATCAATTGGACTGTGTGCTTTTGGATCAATTGTAAGTTTGCATCGCCAACGCACAAGTGGAACAACACGACTCACGATTGGCAGTACCCGCGGTTCTGGTTGCTATGGTTCTTCTATGGCTCTACCTCGATGTACACGATCCGCGCACAAACCTCATCGCTGGACTCAAGGAGATCGATCTGTTTGGATCTTTGACCGTGGCTTCGGCGACGGTCATGTTTCTCCTCGGCATTCAATTGGCAGGCGTCAAACTTCCATGGAGCTCACCGACTGTCATTCTCCTCATCGTCTTCGGCACTCTCACCTTTGGACTCTTTTTGCTCCTGCAGTGGAAGATCTCGACCAAGCCAATTATTCCACTCCGAATCTTCTCCAATGTCTCAAACGCATCCACACTCCTTGTTGTCGCATTCGACGCCATGGTCTTCAACTCTGTCGCCTACTTCCTACCTCTATATTTTCAAACAACCCTCAACGCGTCACCTCTCAAAGCTGGGGTGTGGATGCTTGCTCTCGCGCTCCCACTCGCCATCGTCTCTGGCTCAGCAGGATGGTTCATGAACCTCTCAGGAAGATACCTCGAGTACCTCCGCGGTGGTCTGCTCATGATGACCATCGGCATCGGCGCCTGCATCAATTTTCCAGCATACATCAGCATAGGACGCATCATTGGTTTCCTCGTCCTCATTGGCATTGGTTTGGGACCCAACTTCCAGGGACCCATGATCGCACTGCGATTGGGCGTGGCGCGGAAAGACATTGGTGCAGGCATGACTACGCTGAGTTTCTTGCGCATGTTGAGTGGGGCCTTCGGCGTGGTTATCGGCCAAGTCGTTTTTCAGAGTCAACTGAGAAGCCACCTGCTGTTTCTCGCCGATGCTGGTGTGCCATCTGACGTGATCAATGAGCTTGCACGTGGGTCGGCAGTCGCGTCTTCGAAGGCAGCCATGGACACGCTACCGCATGATCTGCTGGTCCTCGTCCAGCAGGCGAAAGCGCAGAGTTTCAGTAAAGTTTGGATCGCCTACACGGTCATCTCTTTCGCAGGGCTGGTTGCAAGTTTCGGGATCAAGAAGATGTCCATGTCAGACACGCATGAGGAGGTGCGGACCGGGCTGCCGAGTTCTCAGCCAGAGAGCGGGTCGAGTTGTGAGAAGATGTCTGGGGACAACGCGAGCCGCGAAAAGAGAGGAGCTGGGGAGGCTGTATAGTTGTTGCGGGACATACATGTTGTGTACTTTCCCCGAGAGTTTGATTTGAAGTCAGCATGGTTTGTGACAGGCGTTTTACATGGGAGTACAACAACGGTCGGATCTCGGAAAATGGGAAACGAGCATGGGAAACGGAGTACCAATGCATCATGGGTGGTGGCGTTCTACATATGCTGGTCGCGCTTAGCGATCTTTTCTCGTGTGCTAAATGCACTTACGAGAAGATAGATGGGATATACGGCAGCGATGTGCATTCTTGCAACGACCTGGCAAAATTCTTATAGAAGTTGGGCATACTGGTAACTGAACGCTCTCCGTAGCATTGTTCCACCTTAGGAGCTGTTTAGCAGAATCTATGTGCACAGTAAGACACAAACCCGCACAAGACTACGGCATATGAACATAGTGCGTTCAGCTCTTCATCATCAAGCGACCGAGTGGTTGGGATGCTGAAAGACTATGAGCGCTTATCAAATGCGGGCAAGAGGGAATTTTCAAAGTAGTAAGCCTTGAATCCTGTCGATGCTAAACTAAGTTCTGGTCCGATTGTCCTTTCAATAAAATTTGAACTCGCTAATATCATTCAGTCTCTTCCAACAAGTATCTACGACTACTTGTCCTCGATCCACTCCAGATTGACCGGCGTTATAGCTTTACCAGTCTCGAAGAAGCTCAAGATATTCTCCATCCCAATCTTCTCGAATCCCATGTGTGATTCCAGACTCGCTCCCGCCGTATGGCAAAGGATCTCTACATTGATCATAGGCGCAAACCCGGGGTTGACATTAGGCTCATCATAATGGACATCCAGCCCGGCAAACGCCAAATGTCCACTTTCCAAAGATTTGATCAACGCATCTTCATCCACCAGTTTCCCTCTCGCAATATTGACGAACCCACTCCCTTTCCTCATCTTCGCAAATTTCTCCTCGTTCATGATTTTGTTGGCCACCAACGGCGTCGCCAGAACAATACAATCGGCGTCCCCCAGCATATCATCCAACTTCTCATAATAGGTCGCCTCAACATCTTTCTCCATTTCTTCCGGCAACCGCCTGATATCATAATACAAAATCCGCATCCCAAACGCCAGCTTCGCTTTCTGCGCAATCCGATACCCGATCTTGCCGAGCCCGATGATACCGAGAGAGTGGCCAGCGGGATTGTGCGTCACAGCGGCGATATTTTGGTGCGCGGCGGTGAATTTGGCGGTGTCGAGGGAGCGGGCGGCCAAGGCTGACCAGGTGAATCTTCGGAATCCGGAGAGGATTAGCCAGATTGCGGCGTCGGCGACGGATTCTGTGCAGGCTGGGGCGGAATTGCAGTAGATGATTCCGCGTTGGGCGAGGGATTTTGTGTCGACCCAGTCGAAGCCTGCGCCGGCGGAGGCGTAGATTTTGCAGGTGGACGGGAGTAGAGAACTGGGTTTTGGTTATTTTATATGAAATTGAGAAGATATGTCGTGACGAATTGGCGTCAGAGGGCGCTTGGAGATCTTCTAGTCAAGAAGGAAATGGTATATGGACAGAGATGCCAATATTTTATGTCCCAAAGTCAAATGGCTAAGAAATTATCGATATTGATCCCGAGTCAAGACACTTTTGGTGAATGTTGAATGGTGAAGACACCTACATTATCTCTTCGTCCCACTTTCCCATTTCCCCTCCCGTATTCCAAAAGGGTCGATAAATCGCAGCGAAGTCCCCAAATTTGTGCTCCTTCAAGGCATCGATGAATTCATCCCTTGGCATGCTGTAACTTCGGACTATCTCAAATTTATCTGCGATCGTCGCATACAGCTCGCGATTCCATTTAACATCGTCTCCGCAATGCAGGAGTATAGGTTTCGATATTGAAGAAGACATGTTGATTGTGGAAAAAGCAAACGAGTAGAGAAGGATAATGAGGAGTTGATACCGGCAAAATTCTTTAGCCGGGTATGTATCACTCAAATGTACACGGTCGTGATCCTATGTACACGAATAAGCATTCCGACGCATGTGGCTCGGATAAACCTTTGTCCGATCCCGACTAATCGGAGGTCTGTCCTCGACTTCGTGTTAGTTTCGTGTTATCTCGCATTAAATCTACTTGGCTGCACTGCACCGGCACCGGCATCAGCTAATGCAGATTATTGAGAATGAATTCGCTTCAGATAGCGGTGGGAGTAGAACTTCTTCTTCTGCGGCGAGATCTACTGCTTACTCACATTAAGCTGCATACCACCATGATATCATCCATCTACATCGCTTTTCGCAGTGTCTAGGAGTCGCGCGAGAGTGGTCTGTACAACTCCTTTGGGCTCCTTACCATTATGGTGTCTCAGCTAGGGTTACTCCGACCGTATTCGAGAGCTGCATTTTTGGCGTGGCTACTGCATATGGTCAGGGGTTACTGAATACGGTATTTATCGCCTCTGCAGGTGCCGTATCTTCAGAGGCTGAATACACTGGTACACTCAGTTTTGGGTGGCGTTGGACGCACCTCCTCTATTCAAGGCAACCCGAAATAGCAGATGCTAAGAATGTAGTGGCAACTGCAGCTTCAATCTTGCTGTGCAGTTCACTTCAATTGCAGTCAATTGCAGCGTTGGCCCAATGAAATTACCAAGAGAGGGAAGTTTGAGCCTACCCCCGTCGCAATGGCTGCGCTTGAATTGCAGCTGTGATTGGAGTCCGAAATGCTAGCTCGAACGCTTCTCTACCATGATGTCTCTATAAATTGCCCTCCATAGTGTGTAGATCAGAGGCAATACGCTCCGCCGTATGTTGATATGCTCGCACATGTAAAGATCGATTTCGTGCACTAATTATATGTAGGATGCATGGGGACATACGAGATATATGTCTCAGTATGTCGAAAAGCAGCGGAGTACATCTTGGCCGTGCATGTGCGAGTGGAGGGCTTTGCCGGAATGAGATTGAAAAGTTGATGCCTACTGCGTCAAAAATTGGTGACGCTGATGAGAGGGTCCTGCATGAAGGTATTACAAGTCGCACTGGAAAGTAATTAGAAAGAAAATGTACTACAGTACTGTGCATATGATTGAGCCAAAAAGCCCGGGCTCAAACGAGGTTGATTGGGAATAGTAACCATCGTCGTTTGTGCGTTACTCCGGGCATTTTTCGAGGAGTTGAGTGAGTGGGTGAGTGGGTGAGTGAGTGAAAAGAAAATCCGAGAGCCAAGGTAAATGCATTGACGGCTAAGCATCGGACAGGACCTTCCGGTCAATAGACAGCCTGTTAAGGCTGGCACTAGCAAGCTACCCTAGGATACGATGTTGAACTATAGCTAGGGAATATCTCCTTTGAATAGATAGAAAATGGTGTGACGTAGATTAGAATTGCGTGCGAGCTCCTAGATTTACTCTTCCCTCGCTCACGCAACTTCTCGAAAAAACAGACCGGAAGAATGCTCAAGCGACAAAACGAGGGGAGATCCCGCACGCATGCTTGAGGGTTGGTTGGCTGGGGTAGACATACATTGTAAGATACTGTATTAAAGAAGACCAAGACCGAGACGGTCTACTGATCTGCCTCAACGACATGAGCGGGACGACAGTCCACAGGATATTTCCATTGACTGGAGGTCAGGAGAGGACGCCTCGTCTACGTTGGAGGGAGTCGCGCTGTATATATTGGCAGCCGAAGTAAGCGGTTGGCCTTGGCAAACACCTGTCATCTTCATGTCTTGAGGCCGCCGAACCCTTCCTCTCGACCTTTCAACCTCCATCAACTACGCCCGTTCATACAGAACAATACTCACTCCTCAACAACAGTACTGTCTCGAGCTTCTTGCCGCCCAACTTCACTCAGGCGCAGGATCAACCTCACACACGCTTCTCCGCCCTTGATCATCTTCAAAAACGGAGAACATCTTTTCGGGCCTACTTTCTTCGCCGGCTGTACTACCTAACGGGGGTCGAGCCACGGCTCGCAGATGCTGTGAGCATTGGCTGTCTATTTGTCCAGGTTCTCTGGAGAAAGATCCAAGATAGAGCAGCTTCAATTGAGGGTGGGGGCCAAGACTGGAGACAGAGCGATTTCCTTTCATGGATCCCAACTCCTGCTCTTCAGGGCCATGCCACTCCCAGGATACTTGAAGAAGTTAAGAGCTGGAAAAAAGGTCACGACCTGCTGCTGAGCTCGATTACAGCTTGAGCCCTAGACATTTCGTTGTCGTTTAGCCCTTGTTCCTGTCACCTACGTACTTGTTCGTCAGCAGCATCAAGCGAGTAATGGCCCGGATTCCATCGTGACATATATGACTCGGACGCTTCTACCAGTGCACCTCTTGTAACGTTGTCACAATCATGCCTTCTCGAAGCCGTGGTCGAGGTCTACAGGACTAATTTTCGGTGGAGTTGCACGCTCTACAGCTGTCAAAATAGGAGAGCGACCTTGTAGGATGAACCTTTCACCGCCAATCTACTGCTCTTTTCAGTCGTGGACACCTCCGCATGCGAAAGCACTCCCGCGGACCCTTCTTGGTTTCACCTTGATCTAATGTCCGCAACACCACCTCCACCATTCAGGATACGCCTGCCCGCCGCCTCAATAATCCTCGCTTGGATCCCATCTCACATCGTTCGGTGCGCCTGTCATCCGGGCTCCGCGGGAATGCCGTTGTTTCCAAGTCGTAAGGCCTACCACCGCAAATGCTCGGGCAATCCTGAGCCAGATCAATCCTCCGCAGGCTAAGCGAGCCTCGCTTTTGCCAGTGACAAACCCTAGGCGTAACCGGCATCACTTATCGTTTGCCAGGATGCTCCCAACCACGTTTTGGTTTATCCACCATAGGCACTGTGCAATCTGCACCTCTTGCCCATAACTTGAAGGCGGCCCTTGCTTTTTGTATGGTCGCGGACTGGGGACAGCCAATGAGTATCTAGGACTGACCATCACCCACGTGGATTGAGCTGCTCTATATACGTGCACATCCGTTCCGAACTTGCAGCTCTGCTAAGGCTGTACTTAATCCTTACTTAATCCTTTGAGGAGACATATTGCTGCTTCAAAACTTTATCTCCTTTTCCTTCTTCTTGGCGAGCTGATGATATCGAATGCAACCATGGAGAAGCATTATGATGCCGCGGTCAGTGAGACTGCAGACTGCTCATCAGGTCTCAGCGATGGGGCGTCGTTCGACGAGAAGGCCACGAAACGATTGATAAGGAAGATTGACTTGGTGCTCCTGCCTCTGCTGTCGATTCTTTATCTGTAGGCTGCCTGTTTATACCTTCGTCTTTTCATTGTGGACTGACAATGATGTAGTTTGAGTTTCCTAGATCGGTATGCTGTAGGCTTCTGAGCACACGGTATTTAGTGTCTGACCTGAAAGGCAGTTCCAACATTGGTAATGCGCGATTAGCTGGACTAGAACACGACTTGCATCTCAAAGGTCTCATGTACAACGCTGCGGTAGCGGTCTTTTTCCCGCCATACGCTGCCGGTATGCCCAAGGGACCTGAGATGCTTGAAAACGTGCTAATCCTGGGGATAAGCTGAGATACCTTCGAATATCATTATGAAGAGGCTTCGACCGTCAATATGGATCCCTTCAATGATGATTGCCTGGTCCATTGTGTGCGTGTGCATAGGTCTTGTCCGTAATTATGCTGGGCTTCTCGTGGCGAGAGCTTTTCTTGGCTTCACCGAAGGAGGATTGTTTCCTGGAATCACCTTCTTGTACAGTGTATTCGATCTCAACCGCACTATGCTGCTAACAGCGAAACAGCATTACAACCTGGTATAAACGTGATGAATGCGGACTGCGATTGGCCATCTTCTACTCCTCAGCCACTGCCGCCGGTGCCTTTGGAGGCTTACTTGCCCGAGGCCTAATGCAAATGAAAGGCGTGGGCGGAAAGTCAGGCTGGTCGTGGATATTTATCATTGAGGGGCTCCTCACCTTTCTTGTGGCCTTGGGAGCGTATTTCTGGATGCAGGACTATCCAGACACTGCTGGATTCCTTACAGAAGCGGAACGAAAGGAAGTCAAACGTCGGCTGGAGACCGACCGAGACTTTCTCGCCGACGAGTATAATACGATGTTTGTCTGGCAGGCTCTCAAGGACTGGAAGGTTTACATGTTCGCCTTCATTTCTTGTTGCCTGGCTTTGCCTACGTACTCAGTGAGTCTCTTCTTGCCGACCATTGTCAGAGATTTGGGGTACAAGAACACGACGGCTCAATTGATGACCACGCCTCCATACCTCCTGGCCTGTTTCCTTTGTATCGTTGGTATGTCCTTCTCCGCAAGTCTCAAATGAAAAGTCATTGACACTGCACAGGAGGATACACAGCAGACAAGATGAAAACACGTGGTCCATTCATGATAGGGTTTTCCCTCGTCGGGTAAGCATGCAAATCTTCCCTCGCAATTTACGTCAACGAGACTAACCGTATTCGCCTCCAGGATGATAGGTTTCATCATCCTACTCACTTCCCATGACCTCCACGTCAAATACGCCGGCTGCTTCTTCGTCACCTCAGGTCTTTTCCCATCAGTACCCCAAGGGCTCGCCTGGGCATCCGTCAACGTTGGCGGCACCCTCAAGCGATCTGTTTCAATAGCGACATTCGTCATGTTCGCCAACGTATCCGCACTCTCATCCGCCTTCATCTTCTTGCCTAGATTCGCTCCACTCTATCGCACCAGTTTCTCCATCCTGCTCTCGACGACCTCGGCCGGTTGTGCGCTTTCAATCTACATGACGTACTGGTTCAGGAGAGAGAATGCGAGGAGGGAGGCCATCAAGCCGAAAGCCACGTACACGGAGGCGGAGATGCATGCGCAGAGGGAGATGGGCGACCACGCTGGATTCTGGAGGTACACGACCTGAGCTTGTTTTGTTGAGGTAGTTGGTCGACCTCTTGATGAGGCTGCCAGGTGCGAGATATCTAGAATGGACTACACAGGTAACGAAACTCCACGGGGCGACCAAAAAATAATGGCTTTATGAGGCGTTCTGGGATTAACGACCGATGTAATGAGATTTTTTTTTTTTTCCATGCTTCACCTCGCATTGAGCGAGTCGAAATAGACCGGTTTTGCTTGCACGAGTTTGATCTCGCTGTGAACGCTGCAGTATGCTTGGCCTAAACCTGTTGAACTCTGGTGTTACCAAGACACATTTCCGATGTCACTTCTTGACCATTGCAATGGTATCGAACGGACTCGTTCCTTGGATGTCTACAAGCTCCAGACAAATGTTACTCAAAGAATATCGACGTCTTGTCTACATTCTGATCACCAGGAATGGCTGGGCTGGCATGGTCAGATCATATAGATATTCAGCCTCGCCAAAGGACTGAGGAATTGAGGAATAATGTGCGACTGCCACCTCCAGGTCGATTGCTTGCTTCACCGAACTCCAACATTTCTTAATTCTATCATGCGATTCTGCATTCTTCTAGGCACCGAAGTGTGTTTGTCTCGACTTGTCCCATATTTTGCTCGCACAGGCGCTGGCCTTCGAGAGATTTTCGAGGAGTCTATCCGACATCTCACCAATTGTTGGAGGCCGTTGTCCCGAAGGTCATACCAAGTGCAACATCCCTCGCGGAGAGACGTGCTGTCCATCTGGGTTGACATGTGATACGCATGGTGATAGCCTCTGCATCTGTAAGCATTCTCTAGTTAATTTGTCTGTGAGGTCTGGCTGAGCAAATTGCAACTGGAATCTCTTGCAGCAGTCTCAAACCATGTAACGGCCTGTCATGGGTGCTGATTTCGGCTGGCTGCCGTACCTTGGTGTCATGGACAATCTTTGTTGCCTACCAGGTTGTAATTACTCCGCATTCGTCGTCTAGTCCCTGCTCCACCTCCCGCTCTACCCGAACAGCCTCATGTGCATCCAAGCTCTTTCTCCGATGACAAAATCATATTGCGACACGTCGCCGCGGCCTCGGTGACTCGGTCCCACCTTGCAATGCGAGACCAGCATCCCCACCTTCGTCCCAGTCCCATCTCTGCCCTACCACATGCACGCTAGCCATGATCGAACCAAGCGCACCATCAGCGACCTTGCGCTCATCATCCTTTGACATCCGGGCGACGGTCCCAGCAGTATGTATCGGCAGCATTGTCATCCCAACCTGAGCGAGGCAATGGGAAGCCTCGTTGACAATACGAGGTAGCGATGATCTTGTTCCTTCCTTCTTCCCGGCTTCAAAGAACGCCAATGAGAGGAAACTCAGCCGTCTCCACCAACAGAGACATGGTTTGGTAATAGGTTCTCTACTTCACTTTCATCCAGGGCCATCGCTGGCCTCACAATCGGATCGCTTGCTGTTCAAACTACCCGAGCCTTGATTCTTCTTGGTGGAGTATGATCATGGAGGATAAGGCTGACGGGGGTCTCAGGCAAACTTGGCAGAAAAGAACATCAATCACACTACCAGCAGAGCTATGAAGGAGATGAAATCGCGTTCTACAAACTTGGGTTTGAGGGAATTTCTGGATTATGGGAACTTGACGCTCGTAAATCTGTTGAAGATTTGCTTGGTGGACGTTTGAAGAGTAGTCTGTGAAGAGTAGTTTGTGAGCTGGAGGTAACGCTGAAGGACCCCCGTTCCATAAGTTGCGGAGCAAATATGAGCCATAGTCGTTGATCATTGCCAGATGAGCTATCAATGCCAAGGTGGGTCTAGGAGTTGATGTTCCTCTTGTATACGCCCAGTACTATATGGCTTACGGTTTCTAAGTTGAGAATGGTATCGATCAACTTCCAAATAAGTAGGTTTGGAAGCTTGTCAGCAAGTTCTCCCGACTTCAAAGACTCCCATCTGATAGCTGAGTCTTGGATGATCCAGGTGAAGTCGGTCCGCCTGATGCTCTGTCGAAATTGATGGGGCGGGAGAATAGACAATGGCATGATAAGAATCTGCGAATGAAACAATTAGATTGTATTCTTTTTCTCTAATTCGATAATGGATCGAGAGGTAAGAGATTTCGGTGAGAATGTTGCTTTGTGGCTGTCACGGGGCATGACTAAGCATATAATTTTCCCAGTACTTATACATGCTCTCACCCCGCTGGTTTCCGCTCTCCAGCATTAATTTGCAGAAAGTTTAACCCCCATGAGAAATTTGACGAAGAGCAGCCATTTCCCTCTGTGGCTCCGAGTTGAAAGATTGGGCAGAACGACTCGCCGTATCAAGAAGCGCTGCTAGAATTTCGGATTCAATTAGCCTGTGTCTCCCGTTATATCGCTACATTACTTGTCCCTCCTTCGTCCTTTCTCTCTCTCTCTTCTCTCCTGCAGCTCTGATGGACGCATGAGCCAGCCCGAGCCCTCACAGGCTTGGGTTCGTCCTTCATTCACCTACGGAACCTCGCCCTCCTGATCGCATGACCAACAGCATCCTACTATAAATCCCTAAACCTACCGCCGTGCTCCATCTGCCCGCCCTAGAACCCAACTCCGCTCCCACCTCCGCCTGCATATCCGCCACTGCAGAACATGGACATCGCATATCAACCAAAGCGCATACAGACGAGGAAGCAGCCCTTCCGATTCAAAGACCTGCCGGCAGAGATTCGTCTACGCATCTACGAATTCGCCCTCTCCGTGCGCAAACCCGTCGACCTCGCCGGCTTGAACCAGACACGCATCGCCCCGCTCCTCCGCCTCTTCCTCACTTCTCGACAGATATACGATGAAGCCTACCGAGTCTTCTATGCTGTAAACACATTTCGCATCTTCTCCTGCGATGGCAAATTCTTCAACCACAGGAGGCAATTGCTTAGCAGATTCACGCCCTCCCACCAAGCATGCCTCACATCCATCGAGCTTCGGCTAGGGCCCGGGTGGACAAAGCCTCCGAAACACTGGGTCTTGACTTCGAGGATGGGTCTGGAGAAATGCACGGCGTTGAAACAGCTGAAGGTGTTCGCCGAACTGGATCCGGAGAATAGCGAGATATGCAAGCAATGGATGAAGAATCATCAGTCCTACACCGTGTTCGGTAAAGACCTCATGGTCAAGATCCTGACGACCGCGCCTAATATCACAGAAGTGTGGTTTGATGGGTTCCCATCGGTGCTGAAAGATGGACCGTTGGTGTCGGCATTGTTGGCCGAGGCGAACAGGTTGGGCAAGAGAATCACATTTGGACCTTTGCGTGGATGGGCCAAACCAAGGGCTCATCGCGAACTCGACCTCGAAGCGATCGTGAGGCAGACGTCGTCTTTGGCTCTTACACATGTGGCTGTTTTTTGAGTGGCAATGTTTGAAAGCACTTTGCTGATCTCGATGTTCGCAGTACACCTTTTCTCTTCGCCTAGCCGAACTCGACCGCGTATATTGGTCTTCTGATCGAAGACTCGGTGAATGGTGGTTATAAAACACAAGCATTTTGCTTTATTATGGATTTTGCGAACATGCGTATGGCCAGCGATGTGCATTGGCATTTCATTTTTGGGCGGGACAGTTTGCGTTTCCGGCACGTACTTTTGCATTCTTTTTTCTTTGGCATTCTGTGTACTAACTAGTATGTAACCCCCTCGTCGGTCTTGTGACATTGCTACCCTGTTGTATTTATTCTTCATATTCAGGCAAATCAAGTCAAGAGCATTGATTGCTGTGAGGAACCTGTTGAGGACTGAGAATTGCACGAGCATGTACTATCCAGAGACCTGCGATTTTGTCCGAGTTCAGTCAATGAGCAGGCGATTATTGCCATATATCTCACAAGAAGCATATTGTTTAGATTTCGACCTTCCAAAAAGATCCGTACCTCACAAATTCGAGGTGGGAAACTTTCTATCCACAGTATGAATTTGGAACGCGCATAGAAGGATTCGACTCTTCTTGAAGGCGACTCATATACAATGTCGGACCTCGAATCAGGACAAGAAATATACAACTTCATCGCTTCAACTCCTCGTTGAAAGTAAGCGTCCACGCCGTGCCGCCTCCGACGTCGCGTCTGCTCCAATAGCGACTAAGACCAGTAAAAAACTCCTCGTTCGAAGTCGCCGTTCCACTCGGAGTCTCACGAGTATGGCCTCCACCACCACCACCACCACCACCACCACTCCCACCTACCCCAAAACACAACGGACATAATCCAACATCACAGCCCCTACCATCAAGAACTTCCCAACCCTACAGGACCCCCCCTCGGCACCGCCGCTGGCACCGCAGCTGGCACGGCATCCAATTCCTCCTTGACGGCAACCCAGAATCTGAGCTTGTACTCTGTATTCATCAACCCCCGCTCGTCGAAGCAGTAACCCGCCGTACCCACGTCTCGGTCTTGGTGGACGCAGAAACCCGTCGCTTTCAAAAGGTGGATGACTTCTTCGTGGCTGAATTCGAGTTTCTGGTCCCATTGGGCGGAGGGGTCTTGATCCATGGCGCGCTCCTCCGTCTGCGATTGAGGTTGTGGTGGTGGTGGTGGTTGTTGACGGGCCTGCGTATCCTCGTCGATTGTGACGTCTCCCTCGCGCCGGCCGCCGGGGCCGTTTTCGAAACAGTTCCAGAGGAGGGGACCGACGTTTATCCAGACGCCGTTGGGTTTCAGGACGTGCTTGATTGTGCGGATGTAGGAGAGGAAGTTTGGGGCCGTGTCGATGAAGAAGCAGGTCACGACTACGTCGTACTGGCCTGCGGAAGAGGTCTCTGAGTAATCGGTCATGAAGTTGTTGCCGTTGAGGGACAGCTGGGGGGCGGAGAAGGCGAGGGTTGGGGCGGTGACGTCGAGGGTTGGTGGTGTGCCTAGGTATGTCTGGCTTGCGGGCATGAGTTCGGGGACGGTGTATTTTGTGAATTGGTTGGAGGTTTTTAGGTTGTTGCTGAAGGAGAGGTTCCAGGGGCAGATGTCGAAGATGGATTTGGCACCTGCGGTCTGGACGTTTCCTAGGAAACCTGGACGCTGGACTGTCCCGTTGCCGTTGTTCGTGCGGCTCAGGATGAAGTTAGTGGCGAGGAGGTGGATGTAGGAGACCTCGTTCGCTTCGACATCGTAGCCAGCGCGGGAGAGATTGAAGCCGAGACGATTGAGGCCGGAACCTGGGATCAGGATTTTGATCTGGGACCGGTCCTGGCGATTGAAGCGTTGGATGACGTCTTCCAGGATGGGTGCGAAGCAAGCGTTGCGCTCCCGTGTGGCTTCGAAGGACCAGTCCCGCCAGATCTGGCGGATGGCAGAACGTGCGATTGCCTTCTCTTCGTTGGAAGGCTGGCAGTTTGATGACGCGAACTCTATCATTTCGTCCATTCGCTGCATTTCGTCGGCGTAGCCCTGGTTGATGAAAAAGTCTTGCGAGTACTCCGCGATGGCGGTCGCTAGCTCGGCATTGGATCTGATGCTGTCTCTCAAGTCGTTTTCTTTCTTGGTCCAGAGATCACCGACTAGCTTCTTGTCCTCGTATGGTAGATTGTCATACATTGCTTTGCGCGGAGCAATGAACGATGCTTCTGCATCATCTGCATAGTGTCTGGTAAGAAGTCAGTTCATCATCGATTTAGAAACTCTGCCAATTCAAGACTCCAAAGTGACATTTCTCCAAGTTTTCGGGTGGAATTCCATCTGAATCAAAAAAGTGAAACCTACCTAAAAGCCTGAATGGCGCGGCAGACCTTCTCGAAATCAATACTCATGGTTGTATCGGCGGACGATTTTGAGCGTATAGATTGCTGTGTGATTGAGAGGTTGCAATGATTCTGGGGAGCAGAAGACGAGTTTTCGCAGGGAGGATAGGGCGGTGTCAAAGGTGTTGGTGGTGAAGCACTTTGCCATGAGGACGACAGCTTAAGTATGCCGTGTTGCTGCTGATATTCCATCACGTTCAAGGCCATTGTTGATTGATGTCTTTTGTTCATGTGTCTCTTTGTGATGTGATGTGCTGAACAATACAATGCTGAATTTGGAGTAAGGGTAATCCCGCTTTATGGGTATTTGGAAGAGGCAGTGAGTACCTGGATTTGAGGTGACTGGAATGTGAATGGAATCTGTGTTACCTGGTGGGAATGGGGAGGTAATCGTGGAGAGATATTCATTCCAGCGATGGAGTAAGGAAGTAAGGGAGGAAGGTGGCACGGAATAAGATTTCCGGATAGCCAATGTAAGTGGCAGAGAGTGAAACGTCCAACATTCTCTATTACGAAGACGGTGGTTCATTGGAAGAGCCTAGTCAGATATCTCCGGATTCAGATGTCGATAAGTGGGACCTCCATCTCCTGCAAAATGTGCCATTACACTCCACCGTCAACAGGATAATTTGGTGGGGCTTTGTTAGACGATAGCATTTGCGAAGCATAATGGACGAAGGACTCGTATTCAGGGACGGGTCACAGTACGCACACCAAGAGTCCAGTGGTTCAGCTGGAGCAGCATTAGTCCATGGCAGTACAAGAATACGAGAGCGAAGCGTGACGGCGGTCGCAAGAACAAGGAAGCAGAGAATGGCCCAGGGATTGGCAGACAGAACCAAGAGCATAAGAGTTCCAGGTGTCTGGACAAGTGACTGAGGCTCAGCAGTGGGCGCCCTGTTAGTCTATTTCGAATGTTGGTGAAGAAGGCTCGCGACGCGTACTCGACCATTGATACATGAAAGACGTCCAGGGTCATATACGCCATTGACAATGGTTGGAATGGGCGCTTTGACAGGTCCGGGTGATTTAAGGTTGTTAACGGTATGGTATGCAAGTCACCTTACCTCACCTTACCTGGCCGGACAACACAATCCACAGCTGTAATTGAGTCAGTACACAGATGTGTTATGCCATGTCCTCCTTCATAATAAGCTGTTAAGCCAGTCGGCTCTCCACATCCAACTCAAACACAGATTTATAGACTTGCACGGCCAAGCACAGAGATTTTCCGCCTATTGTTTTACCGGCACGCGAACAACTCTCCAGTTTCACGCTCTCCTCACACCAAGGTGTGACACTCGTACCTGTAAGTCCACCGTGGGGTTCTCCGCACATGCAGCTGTTTGACAGTGCATCCGTTGAAACCGCTCCAAGTCTCGAGACTATAAGGGTCCGGGCGTATCCTGCTGCTGACACCTCTGCGCAGGAGACATTTACCTGAGACCGCTCGCGCAGCCTTCTGCCCAACGATGCCACGGAATTCGATGGACTCACAGTGCTCTGCTGTCAAGGGCACAAAGGGTGGTGATGATGGTCGGTTCTACGAGTTGGAAATTGGAGGTGGTCGCGTCGAAGACGCCGGCCGAAGCAACGCCGACGACCTAGACCCGTTTAAGGATCCCAGCCTTCCCACACCAGAAGGACCATGCGATGGAGGGACGCAGGCTTTGCTATTCTTTCTCAGTGCCTTCATGGTTGAAGCATTGCTATGGGGTATGTTTTTGCCTTTCTTTTCACTTCACATTCACACTACTTCAAGTCTTGATGCCCAACTCCAGCTGTCTTTCCAGCAGAGAGCTAGCGCTGTCGCCAGCCGCTCGGAGATAAAACCTTCGTGGCTATATTGGTGCCCTCACGTCGGACTCTTGTCTTTCTAATGCTAATGCTCTGTGATAAGGAATGCCTGCAACCTTCGGAACGTTCAATGCCTACTACAAGAAGCACCCAAATTTCCGGGACAATCACTTCATCCCAGTCATCGGAGCGCTCAGCACAGTAAGTAATCGTCTCCGCTAGGCTACGAGCAAGGCTGCACAAATGTCTCGGCAATCACGACAGGTGCTAACCCGCCAATTCAGTCGCTTCCATTCTTCGGAGCGCCATTAATGACCCACTTCGTCACCCGCTATCGCCAGTACCAACGTCAAATGGTATGGGTCGGCTCCGCCATCTGCGTCTTGTCTCTCCTCCTCGCAAGCTTTGCCACCCAAGTCTGGCATCTCATCCTTACTCAAGGTCTTGGCTTCGGTATCGGAGTCCTTGTGGTCTACTATGCCGTCCTAGAAATGCTGAATTCGTGGTTCGTTGCAAATCGAGGCACGGCATATGGCCTTCTGTTTGGTGCTGCTGGCCTTGCGGGCATAGGACTCCCGTTCTTGTTCCAATGGCTCCTCGATACCTTTGATTACTCCGTCACGCTTCGATTTTATGCCTTCTCCTTGGTTTGTTTCGTCGGCACACCAATGCCCTTCTGCCGCGGACGATACACGTATACCACCTCCAACCCAAAATCATGGGAGAATTTCAATCATAAGATCCTGAAGAATCCAGACTTTTGCATGTTTTGGGGAGCCAATCTGTTCCAGGGAATCGCTGTCATGCTTCCTAGTATCTATATTACCAGTAAGCATCCCATCTCGACGAAATAATGTTAGTGTTGACGAAATCTAGGGTTCGCAAACATACTAAATTTACCTGACGTCCAGGGCACCATGGTCTTGGGTCTTCTCCTTGGGACGACGGTCATGTCGCAAGTTGCCATAGGAAAAGCGACCGACAGGTTCAGGTTCTCGGCCGTTCCAATCGCTGCTATTTCTTCCTTGGTCTCAGCTTGCCTCTGCATCCTTTGGCTTTTCTCTAGATCATTCATAAGTCTGCTCATGTTCGCTATCCTGTTTGGACTCTTCGCCGGTGGCTACAGCACGTTGTGGCCCCGTTTGAACACCTCCCTCAGCTCATGCCCAGACACACAGGCTTTCCTATATGGCTTCCTCGCTTGCGGTCGAGGCTTCGGCGTTCTCGTTTCCATCCTTCTTAGTGTCTTCTTTTTGCAGCATGACGGAGACAGTGCTCAGAATACCGTGTCGGGGTACAGCGACATGATAATGCTGGCTGCTTTGGTACTTTCTATCAGCAGTCTTCTTTCCATCGCCTCGCTAGGTATGAGCTGGGTAAAGGCCCGAAGAGCGAAGACTTCCATGTTATCACCTTCAGCTTAGTCCTCATTCATCGCATCGCGTCACCTTGGAGATGGAATGCTTCGCCTTGGTCCAAATCCCACGACCTTAGCTCAAATCTCAAAATCAAACGCCCCAAGCCGGGTCCACACCATCTGCTCCGAGTTTTCACCAAATTCATGACGAACTCAAAGCAAAAGTTCAATCGTCTAAAAACACCCTTTCTTCTCCAACAGACAAGCTCGTTCCTTTGATCTCAGACTGCGAGTTTCGAGCTCCTCAATCAACCAAATCTCTCGTCTTTTTTCAAGCATAGCGTCGGCGCAATCTGCATGGCATCAATTGGCGTAATTGGAGGGGGAAATCATATCCCTTAAAACGTTTGGTCACTATCTCCTTCTGCTGCACATATTTGCTCTTTTTCTTCGCTGTACATATACGCTACTGAAAGTTGTTCACGCTGGTGGTCCTCTTCTTGCTTCGGCGTTGAGGATGGGAAAAGTGACAACCTTGACTGTACCCATAATGGATGTGGCGTCCATAGACGATAGAACAGTAGAAGAACAAACTAATGAATTAATGTATGTATGAATTAGCCGATGGCAGCACTCAGAATTTCAAGAACTTGCCCCTTTGTTTCTAGTGGGATTGGGTTTGTGTGACACCATTTGTCGTTCAGACTGTTTGTGGCAAGTAGATCGAGTTTGTCTTCTCCTACACCAACAGCTTTCAGTGATCTAGGCATCCCAAGCTGGGAGATGATGCAGTCCAGGAGGTCGCCTAGATCAGCGGTTATGGGTGTCGGTCCCTGCTGCAAAAGCACAGCTTTGACTTCTGTCTGCTGCCAAAGTATGTCCATCACCTTTCGTTGTCGTTCTTCATTGACCTTGAAGTTGTATTTGCATACTGCCGGAAGTAAAATGCAAGATGTCTCTCCATGCCCAACACCTAATGGACCCAGTTGATGTCCAATGCCATGGCTGGCTCCCAGCTCCACGCCGCCGCGTACTGCTGTCATAGCTTTGATCACGCCCAACTGACACAGGTGTCTGGCTTCCAGATCACCCTTGTCCTTTTTGCATCGTAGTAGCCCAGGTACCAATTGTCTTAGTCCATCGGCAGCGGCCTCGTCGATGGACACGTCGTGAGCTGTCATTGAGCAAAGTGTTTCTACGCAGTGATCGATAGCACGCACTCCTGTGGATAGCCAGAATTGATCTGGTGTAGTTGTTGTGAGCTGAGCATCGAGGATGACCAGGGACGGTCCGACAGTGCCATGGTTGAAGCCATGTTTCTGTTGCGTGCTGTCTTTCGTGCCTCCAGCTAGTTTCTGATATTCGCCACCGGACAAGGTCGTAGGTATGGAAATGATAGGGATCATCGCAGTGTTGATTCCGGTGCGATCGGAGGCCCAATCGTGACCACTGTGTAAGCCATCGAGATCTAAGACCGTGGAGGCGCCGTTGGCGAGAGCCTACAAGGGTTAGAAGCTTCAAGTGTCTTTCTATTGAGTAGTGAGTCAGTAAATAAATACAAGAGACACAATTTTTGCAGCGTCTGTCAAGCTGCCAGCTCCTAGCGTTATAATTAGGTCCGCATCGAGGCTTCGCACCTCTTTGGCAACCTCAAGGCACTCGCTCCACAAGGTATGCGGCGTCATGCCTATTCTCTTGCCGACGACCTTCCCGACGAGCTCAGATTCGAGCCGTTGGAGAGCATCTGTGCTGGTAGACAGTGTCTTTGACGCGATAATGTACACCCGGGAGGAGTTGAATGTGTCTCGGACGTGCTTCCCGCATGCTTGTGGGAACGAAAGTCCGTAACTGATACGGGGTGTCTGAGAGCCGGGAAATGCTTCACGACAGGTCTCTGGCGGTGGCATAATGAAAGGTTGACACCGGAGTGAGAGAGCTGAGGACCGGGCCAGTGCTATTGAGCTCATGGTCTCCTAAACCTCGGGAGCAAGAGGGGAAGAGGAATCAACCTGCATAACGACCGTTGGCTTCGCCGTACTAAAGCCTGTAGACTGTAGGCCATTGGCCGCGTGAAGCCAGGTCAGCATCTGGGGTACAACCTAAAGTTGGTAGTGAAAAGAAGATGAAGACGTTGCGCTTAAGGAATAATACAGTATTCTAAAAGAAAACTCTTGGCATGGAACTACAACCTCCGAGTCACAATATTTCGTGAACTTTGAATTCAAATCACCACCGCCTTTCGAATCACGATTCATATACAAGACGTCGTCCGAAATGCCTGGCGTTCGCGGCCCAGTGCCTGTTCCTCTCAAAGAAAATGGCCGCGATCTCACACAGCAGATACTCGATATCCTAGACGAGAAGGGCTCCTTCAAGAGCGACGAGCAGTTCCAGGACGTTGGACAAATACCGATGAAAGCAGCTCTCGATCGACTTTCCTCCCGGTCAATGATCACCTACGAGACGTTGAACTCGGAAAATGTGGTTTTGGAGAAGGAAGGCCAGTCTATTTGCGACAATGGCTCACACGAGTTCATCGTTTGGAGGGCTGTGAAGGAAGCAGGAAAAATCGCCATCAAAGAGCTAGGGACAGTCGCAGGGCCATCAAGCAAATTTGGCCAAGGCACGGCTATGAAGAACAAGTGGATCAAGAAAGAGGGAGACAGTTTGGTTGCGGTCGAGCAAGAGGTTGAGGACGAGACGAGAGACCTGCTGCTAAGCATACAGGAGACTAAGAGCTTGAAAGATCCTAAAGTGCTGGCAGACTTGAAAAAGAGAAAGCTCGTGAAGATAGAGAAGGCTCAGACGTACAAGGTCACGAAAGGGGCGAAATTCGCAAGGACGATGCCTGTGGAGCATACCGACCTCACGGCGGACATGCTGGCAGATGGCTCTTGGGAGACGAATGTGGGTAAACTTTCTGGACTAATTTCGAGTTCACCCGTCGACAATACCCATTTCACATTCGGTTTATTTACACATAGAAAATTGGGGTTCGACTAGTCAAAGTACTGACTTATTACAGGACTACAAACCATATAATTTCAATGCTCTCGGCGCTAGCCAATCGCCTGGAGCGCTCCATCCGCTAAACAAGGTCCGAGAAGAATTTCGGAGAATCTTCTTCAATCAAGGTTTTGTTGAGATGCCAACGGCAAGATACGTGGATTCTGGCTTCTGGAATTTTGATGCATTGTTCGTTCCACAACAACATCCCGCACGAGACATGCAAGACAGTAAGTCTCCTAGCTTCGATTGGTACAAGTACATGTTAACTCGACTCAGCTTTCTTCATCAAGGACCCAGCACGTGCAGATAGGCCCCGCGCAGACCCAATTGCTGACGCTGCAATGACCGCGATGGAGGAAGGGGCTAAAGAGCTCTATGCTCTTCCCAACCCTACAGAACCCAAACCGAGAAATTACGAGGAGTACTGGAATCGGGTCAAAGCAGTACATGAAGGGGACGCTGAAGGTTCAATTGGCTATCGATATAACTGGAGTGAAGACGAGTCATTAAGATTAGTACTCAGAACGCACACAACCGCAGTATCAACGTGGTGTCTACACCGTCTCGCAGAAGATCCTAGACCAGCGCGATACTTCTCAATCGACCGTGTCTTCAGGTCCGTCCCCAAATTGCTCATGAATGTTTTATGTACTAAGACAGCGATAGGAACGAAGCCGTCGATGCAACCCATCTCGCAGAATTCCACCAAGTCGAGGGCGTCATAGCCGATTTCGGTCTCACCCTCGGCGGCCTCATGAAATTCCTCTCTGATTTCTTCGCCAAACTCGGCATCACCGGTCTGCGCTTCAAGCCGGCTTACAATCCATACACGGAACCGTCAATGGAGATATTCGGGTTCCACCGCGGCTTGGACAAGTGGATAGAAATTGGGAACAGTGGGATGTTCAGACCGGAAATGCTGTTGCCGATGGGGCTACCGGAGAACCTTAGGGTTTATGGGTTCGGTTTGTCGTTGGAGAGACCGACGATGATGCGCTATGGTGTCAATAATATCAGGGAACTCCTGGGTCACAAGGTCGATCTGAAATTTGTGGAGGAACAGCCTGCTGTTCGCTTTGAGAAGGAGTAGACAATGGAAGACGTTATGATTCATGATGATGAGATGCTGTTTCTCTTGAGATCGGGCAAGCAAATGAAGAGGATATGACAGTGGAATCCTCATAAATTTGAGATGTGCTCCTCTACGAACCCCGACTCTGAAGGAGGAGGAAGATATCCATAGAGAACGAGACGAAAAGCCATGACCCGAGTCTTCCAATCATAACATTGATAAGTGAGGTGTATCCATGTATAAGTCAAACTGTGGGACTGTCATTCAGTTCAGTAGTGTTAGAAAGCAGTCACATCCAACGCTTCCCCAACATCTCAACCTCATACCCAAAACCACAACTTTGATCTGTACCCTCACTACATCAACCTCATCCGCAAAAATTGGTAGACGAAATGCAATGATTACACAACCCTCACCATCCAACCCCTGCTCCTAATATTCCCCGCCCCTCACCCAAGTAGTCTTACAACAAGATCAAGGTCAACATGGTTCCGCACCTGCATGCGCCGCACCACCCACCTTTGGTTAATGTTACAAGCAGATGTTCTTATGCACCGTCACTCGTCCCATACTTGTCCCTTCACCTCCGTGTGCGTCGTTATTACGTCGTTCATGACTGAGATAAGGGGAGATCCGAGGGTTTGATTGTGTGATTGTGCTTGGGGTTTGGGGGTTTGGGTGATTTGACATTTGAGAGAAGGAGGAGGTGGAGAGGAAGAGAGAAGGATGTTTGGAGATGTTTAGGGATGCGTGATAGGTGAGTTCGTCGAGAATGAGGTTCGGTCGTACTATTCTTGGGTTGAATCCTCTTTAGGTAGAGGAAGGAGGGTAGCTGGAACCTAATAGAGAGAAATAGGTAAAGTAGACGGAAAAGGTATATATGACATCACTCTAAAATTCCTAATTTAAGGTTCAGTCTCGTAAGATATTACGAATAATGATGGTGGCAGACACGTGGGTGGATTCTCGATTCGAGACTGGCCTTTGCGCGTTGACGATTGATAGCTCCAGTAGCCTCCAGGTCTAGACTCTGGAGTGGATTTCGTGCCTTGGACATTGTCGCGTAATTAATTACATTGCTCGCATTGGATGGAGAGCGCGCTTCCTTATTCGTAATGCAGATTTGCTGTGTTTACTGTTCGTACAATCTCTCGGGATTTTGGAGGATGTGATTCTGTCTAGTTCCGCTCCATTGCGGTCTCCAGCGATATTTTCCTTATAGTTTTGGAAATGACATGAGCTGGAAAATCGGCGATGCTCACCTTGGTGTGTTAAAGGAGCATGGTCAATGGCCAACGGCTATGAAACGACGAAATACTTTCTTATTAAAAATATACACCTCATCGCATCGGTCGTGAAGACAAAATCGGGAAAAATATCGACACGAGGAACCAATAACGTCACCACCCGAACGTCATTTCGCTAAATGTGGATAGTGACGACTCGGAGGTGATGAATCAGACCGCACAGCGGCTGTCCACCTCAAAGCCTCCGCATCAGCCTCCCGTCTCGAAACGGACTGATCCGTCTGGGAATGATGAGTGGAGATGTATATTTTCGATAACAAAGCCAATCCATGAAACATGTTTCAGATTTCTGACGAGCGGGATGTTTTGGAGGATGGATGGGGAGTCGATCTTAATCGCTCATCATATTGGTTTATCTTTGGACGGGAGCTTGGGGGCGAACCCATGACGACATCCGCGTGAGTGGTTCCGGTAGAAGGGGTTTCGGAATTTTGAGGCTCGCGATACTCGTGGTAGTGGTAGTGGTGAGGTGTTTGGATGGAAAGGTATACAGTATATATCCGTTGAATCGCCGATCGCACGAGAAATGTCGATGGAGGGGGGATCCCAGCGCGTGGTTTCTACCATTGCAGATGGATGGCACAAAACAGAATCGCACGCGACAACTGAGGTTGTCCTCACCCCTGCCCCTCTATGGTTGAATCAACAGCGGTCTTGTTTTCTCGAGCCATTCTAGTGAGCTTCTAGTGATCTCGGGCTCGTGGTAAATTAAGGTACGACTACGAACCATGAACATGGTAGGTGGGGTTTCCCGCTCGCGACATGCTTTGACCAATCAAGGTACGGAGGTAGGTGGAGGGCGTATTTATTATGCCTGCCTCGAGTCGTGCGTATTGTTCCATCCGAATGTTCTTTTTTTTTCAGAAGGCTGAAGGATATCGTGCCGAGAGAGGGTCTTGGGCAAGAAATTGATGGAAAGAGGTCGGCGCCATCACTGTTGTATTGAGCCTCAACTCAATCGATTGAAGACCGATAGCGATGACTTTCAGCCATATCAATCGTTTAAAGTCTCTTCAGTATTGTCGATATCTGTGTTGCATTCCAAAGGTGTCTTTGGACTCAATTCACCCTTGATGGCATCGATTTGATGAAGGCACTGTGCCGTTGATGTTGGAATGTTCGTCCCGCTCAAGAGATCCTCCATCACCCACATAGATTGGTAAGTGGATGCAGTGTGGAAATTGCCAGATGATAAGGATTGCAATGGATTTGGCCCAGGCTGGCGAAGGTCGAGATCAGTCAGGATATGTGGAAAGATCTGAGGTTAACGATCAAGATTTCGAACAGCGGGTGCGGGTACCTGACAGATATCAGGCCCGGACGTGTGGCGGTCAAGGAAACACCATGTTAGTATGGAGGCTGTTGCATGCAGACATCATCTTCAAATGACTACCCGTCGTCTCTGCCTTGACAGTATTGAGATCGCCAAAAAGCTCACGACACGATTGCGCAGGGGAATTCCTCAGGGAGTTTCCTTTACTCATGCGTGGCCGACTTACTCGCATATGCACTAGTAAGGACAAGATGCTTTGTCGGCGTTATGCATTATTCACAGGGCATACGCTGAAGTCTACCGCACACTGACTTGGTCCTTGCCGGCGCAAACGCATTGTTTGGGTGGCCGTGATCGCTGAGGACAAAATAGGACCTCACGTGTTTCCCGCGGGACAGGGACATTGCTTGATGCGCGAGGATGTTCGTTCAAGATTGCACCGTCGACGATGAAAATTATGGGAACCATTGACTCGGCAGAACAGAAGCTGCAAGGCATGGACAACATAGCCATCATGGTTGGTCGACACCGCTAGGTTACTGGCAACAATCCTCGACGGTCTGAAGTAGTTCCTTGTTGTCCCTATTCGTGATAGAGATGCAGTTGAACTACTGTTTGCTACGGCTGCAGTCCATAAGTCGGCACAGTGAGCTATGAATTAGCCTTTTGGAGCAGAAGATAGCCGGGCCGCATTCATGCTCAACGACGGGGACGGGCACTACTGTCTCAAGACTCAGACCATTTCTGTGATCCCTGACGATCAGTGGGCAATGACTGGGCGACCTTATCAAAAGTGAAGTGGGAGACGGAGGATCTAGCCGATTCGACAAGTGGATTTTGCAACAATTACGTGTGCGCATTCTGAGTTCGGAAAAAGCACACCATTTCTGATTGGTCAAGGGGGATCTACAAGCGGAGCAGATCTTTGAAGAGACATTGGTCACCTATGAGCGAAGGTTATGGTTTTCACCGCGAGGATACAGGTAGTGAAAAGCACGATGGTTAATTGCTCAGGAGATGTCTTGGTCGCCAATCTTCTCGAATGAGCGTCCAAGATATCTGGCTTCCTCCGTCCTTTGGTACATATGTAGATACAAACCACGGCCGGCGCCACTCATGCGTGCTTGTACCCTGGCACGGCTGAGAGCCGGAATCATAATTGGATAAGCAGGGAACGACGCGGGATGTGGGCTCGGCGGATCGGTGCCAAACCGCTTCGAGCTTTGCATGTCGAGCTAGCCTGCACAGGCGTTCTCGGCTGGTATCTAGCGCGTTGAGAGAGTACGTTAGCGACCTGTATAGCATGAGGCTCGTCCCCGTAGACCAGACAGCTGCCGTTGCAGATGAGAGATAGGCCGAACAGCAAGCGTAGCAGGCGCAGCAGAGTTTTCCAGATAATCTCGACGATGCCCACGAGGCCAATCACGGAATGCATGGGGTTACATACAACTACTATACGTCCGGGGTCTTGATAGATTGGTGTGTTGACGGGGACGGGGGACTAATGGGAGTGCAACGTTGGACAATATGAAGACAGTCGTGACGCGACGATGCTCAGCTTCGTGCCCAAACACACGGCTGCTGCACGGCGGCGGCAGTTGTTGTTATAGGAATCCAGAGTGTGAGACAGCCCGAGCTGTGAGTAGTATACGCGCGTCGTCGATATTGTGGAGATGTCGGCCAGGAAGATGCAGCGAATGGATTCCGTCCAGGATTGGGCCATGATTGGATGGAGGGATGGAAGGATGCGCTCTCGGGGACCAGAAATTCACGGACATGCCTCTGCTTAGTCTGCTAGCGTCCCTAAGTATCCCCTCAGCCCCTGTCGGGTTGATATACCTCGAGACCGTGGCCACTCTAGATCCTACGCAGGCCTACGCTGCTCCCATCTCATCACTGCAGTGCCCACACCACAAACCCTCCCACACAGCTGCCCTTCCCCAAACAACAACAACAACAACAACAACAACAATTGCCCGGCACCCACCTTCGTTTGACTTTCGACCTGATCAGTCTGGCCTGTGCCACTGTCGCCCACTCCATACATACGCTTTACTGGCTGAAGATTAATTGATACTCGTAATCGCCACTCTGCTTCTCGCCCAACTCTCACCTCCTATTCGCCCTGGTAGCGTTGGATCGCCCCCAGGTTGCACTCAAAGCACGCACGCCGCGACAACATATACTGATCGCCCGAGTTCCATGCTGTCGTGGTGAATCGACAGCAAGATATGCGAGCGGCCTTTTTTCCGCGCGTGCGAGCCATGAATCCCCTCAAGCTTCTGTCCATCCGGACAAACGTCAGCTACGAACAACTGCCTGGCTACGAGAGCAATGCCAGCTCGCCTTACAGCTCCATCTCCCTCAAAAAGTACCGATGGCGGTCCCCGAGTCCTGGCGGCGAGCGATTTCCCATGCTGGTCAAGATGTCTTTGTCGAGAATGCTCATGTTTGCGATTACGACGGTACTGTGCCTTGGGTTGATAGCAGTGGGCGGCTATCGAAGTCATCACAAGATGGAAGAGAAAAAGGAGCCGCCCAAGAACGCCTATCCGTGGGAGAGCTTCCCGAGGTAAAACTCACCTGCGCTCCAGTCTTTGACCGTCGCTAATTTCGCTGGACTAGATTCGAAGCCTTGTACAACGGTATTGGCACGCTTGTTACCAAGGAACAATGGATATCCGAACAGGAATTGATGCGGCAAAATCTCTCTACCCTACCAGAACTCACCACCACTCCTTCCTCCACCCCACCAATGGAACCATTCGCTTTCAACCCATACTCCGAGTACACATCAGACGAATACAAAGAGCACCACTATGAAGTTCGAGAATGCTTCCTCGATGATGAGGAGAAAGTGAAGGCTCCTGAAATTTTTGCCTATCCTGGATTGCCCCAAAACATGACGAATCCTTTCTTTGGCTCATACGACGTGCTCAATTTGCGCGACGACGTTTGCTGGGATCGTTTTGGCCGATACGGACCATACGGCTACGGTTACGACAGGGAAGAAGGTGGACTTGGCATGGCTGACCAATCCGAGAAAGTCGGTTCTGGCAAGGTGTGGAAACAGCAGGTCAAGATCGATTATCGCAAGGTCGATTGGGGCGCGGCGCAACAGAAGTGCTTTGAGAAGAATAAGCGACGCTTCGAGAACCAAACTGATCCTAAGGATGCAAAGTCCCGGGCTGAGTGGAAACCGAAGAGGCAAGTGGCTCGGCAGGCCTATATCTTGCGATCATATACAGGCTACACGTACGACGATCACCAACTTCTCGCCATGCGCGCCATGATCAACGAGTTGAGCCTCAAGACTGGCGGAGAGTACGATGTGCATTTGTTGGTACAAGTCCGGGACGATAGCATTCCAATCTGGACCGACAAAGAAATCTACCAAAAGACCATTCAGGACCACGTCCCAGAAGAGTTCTGGGGTATCACTACTCTCTGGTCCGAGGAGTTGATGAGACTTTACTACCCTGCGCCATTCCCGGAGAATTTCGAGAACCCTTCTGGACAGCCCATCCATGGCGTTTACCGCGGCGCTCACTTCCCATTGTTCTGGTTCTCCCAGCAACACCCAGAGTACGATTTCTACTGGAACTGGGAGATGGATCTTCGATACACCGGCCACTACTACGAGTTTAACAGGAAGATCACAGAATGGGCCAAGGAGCAACCTCGCAAAGGTCTGTGGGAACGAAGTGCTCGTTACTACATCCCGGAGTTCCACGGCAACTGGACTGACTTTGCGAAGACCGTGGAGCAGGAGACCTTCCTAGATGCAGCCGGTCCTATCTGGGGACCTGCGGTTTTCCCCAACAACGGAATGCTTCCATCACCGAATGAGACGAAGCCCCCACGCTCGTACCTAGAAGATGATTACGAGTGGGGCGTGGGTGAGGAGGCCGATCTCATTACTTTCAATCCTCTCTTCGACCCTGCCAAGACCAACTGGGTATTCAAAGACGACGTGGACGGCTACAGCAGACAGCACCCAATCCCCCCACGTCGAGTTGCTATCATCACCGTCTCCAGATTGTCAAAAAGACTCCTAGACCTTGCTCACGCAGAGACTTATAAGATGAAGCACACCATGTTTCCAGAAATGTGGCCACCTACTATTGCCCTTCACCACGGACTCAAGGCAGCGTACGTTCCCCATCCTGTGTATTTCGATCGTCTTTGGCCACTCGATTATATGGACAAAATATTCAACCACCCTGAAAAGCCCACCGACAGTGTCTTTGGTTGGGGCGAACACAACCAGCTCGGCAGTAGTTTCTACTACAATTCAGGATTCGCTGGTGCTCTTTGGCGACGTTGGTTCGGCTACATCGAAAACAACGAAGGCGGTGCCTGGCACGAACTCACCCAGACCGGACGACTGTGCCTGCGGTCCATTCTCTTCCACCCCATCAAATGGGAGCGCGGCCCTGCCACAGCCGACCCGTGATCCAAACACGATTTTTCTTCTGGTCGATTCTGGCCGTTTTACTATGTATATATTCCGACCAACGCTCATACTCGGTCATACCCTTTCGGATCATTCCTTCCTCGCGATATCTTAGAAAGAAGCCAACGTTGCTTCGCTCCGACCCGCCGGGTTGTGCTCTGCGGCATTGCGTGCGTTCATTGGGCGGCGCTCAGGTGCAGGTGGTGTTTCTGGTTTTGATTTTTCATCGTACTGGCCATGTGCTCTTGCATCGGCTGCCTGGTTTTTAATGTTCTGCACAAAAGCATCCTACAGTTCCTCTGTCGTTCTCTGGATCCGGCGATGCCTTTGTACCACGTTACGAAGCTGGCTGGTATTCTTGTATTCTACTTTGCTACTCTGCGAGTGTGAGTTGGATAGTTGTGCGAAGAGCACTTTTGTTTCGCATAGGTACGCGTTGTAACCGCCAAAGCCATTTTGGATTAATGCGATGGGATGGATGAGGAGTACGTTTGCGATTACAGGACATGGAGCTGTATGCATCCTTCTGGTCACGCACACGAGAGAACGAAGCGCTTGTTCTACGCTGTCCTTGATGCAGAGTTTGATGATGGAGTGAGGGAATATTAATAGACCTGAGGTGGAATTGCTGGAACTATTGCATACAATGTAAAGTTCTGGCCGTGGCACTGTTCCGATTTTGCGTGTGAAGTGAGGTACTCTTCGTCATTGTGGTGTCTGAACTTCGTTGTTCTCAAGTCATCACATAATCACGGTCCTCCTCCAATTCATATCTCAGTCGGGCATTCCATTTACCACGGTGCGCTCTCAGATCACAACCGACGACAAGAACAACTCTATCATCTTCCTGCCCACAACGCTGCCACTACTTGATCCATCTACTACGGACTGGACATCGGCACTCGCGCACAGAGATTCGACTACAGACATTTCCCACCGTCTCATACCTACCAGTTTCTCGTTATCGCCACGCACTATGATCGGCTCCGCCTCCGGATACGCCATCTCATGCAATGATGCAAGGCCCCAAAACGGACTTTCGTGAGCTGTCGGCGCGTGAAGCCGGGCGGCGCCGGCCCTTGCTTTGAAACGGCGGTGTGTGTATGTGTGTGTGTGTGTGTGTGTGTGTGTGTGTTACCGACATCGTCATCGTCATTGTCCGTTCTCTATTTTTGTCTTTAAACACGTGTAGGGTAGGTATAGCGCCTTTTTTTTTTCATTTTTTGGTATGTGCGATGTGATGGTGATGATGATGAGATTTCATTTCATTGTGATTGATTTTTTAGATTCTCTGTTGTTTGCCTCGCCTTGATGATTGGGGAGATGTTGTGAGTTGTGGGAGGGAGCATTTGAGTGAGTAGATATCGTGGAAGTGGCTTTTTGTTGTAGATTTGGATTGCGTACGGCGGTCTTGCTTTGCATTGTCCTGTGTACATGTTCTCGCTTTCATTCTGATCCATCGTTTCTCTCATTCTTTCTGATTTTCGCTCCTTACTATCGCTCTGTCTTGTATCGTTCTGTCCTTTCCACCCAGTCATTATAGACATGTCGCTTTCTTCGAGGCTTCCTCGGACGAGCTTGTTCGAAATCAGGGATACAGAAGATTGTGGGAGAGGTGTGTTTGCTCTCCAGTGTATACCGGCTGGGACACCACTTCTTCAGACTGCGTCGTTACCGGCTTCTGTTGTTTTGAGGGATTATAAGCGTGAGGTCTGCGCTCAGTGCTTCGCATATGAGCGTGGCAGGAACCTGAAGACTAGATGTATGGAGACGGGGCATTCTTTTTGTAGCACTGATTGTATGGAATCTTGGACTGAGGAGGCAGGACCAGTTGTTACTGAAGCGTGGATGGCGGTAGAGGAATTTATCAAGCGTAAAAGTATGCAGGGAAATGGATCTGGGAATGGGAGCGGGAATGATGACCATGAGTTGCAGCATATCAATCAGGTACGGCCAAACGAGGAAGAGATACAGCAGGCTTGGAACTCAGTGTCCAGTACAGCCCATTTCATCCTCGAGGCCCGAAATGGATCGACAAGAAAACCGCATCGTAGAGCTCTAACATCTGTTCTCGCCACATCTCCCAACCCAGATTACCTCTCCTTTCTCCTCTCAGCGACACTCTCGCGCGTCAAGGCAGCTACATCTTCGACCGAACCGGCAACAGCGACAGCGACAGAGTGGGACGCGCTCCTCCAATTAGTACCAGACCCAACTCCTTACGCCACATCCTCATGTCTCCAGATAGCACTACAATCTTACCTCCATCTCCTCGCTCTCCTTCCAACAACCCTCCTCCCCTCCGTCAGCGCATCCGCCTTCCTCGCCCTCGCCCAACGCGACTCCCACAACTCCTTCGGCATCCGAAGTCTCGACGATGGCGGCGATGAGTTTCTAGGCTACGGCGTGTGGCCGGTAGCGTCCTTCTTCAATCATTCCTGCAGTCCGAATGTGGGCAAGAAAAGGGTGGGACGGGAGTGGGAGTTTTGGATGAGTAGGGGGGTGGAGGAAGGGGAGGAATTGTGCATTAGTTATTTAGGGGGTGATGAGGTGGGGTTGGGTGTTGCGGAGAGGAGGGAGAGGTTGTTTGAGACGTGGGCTTTTGAGTGTGAGTGTGTTAGGTGTGGGATGGAGGGTTTGGAGGTATTGGAGGGGGCTGAGGTTGAGGTAGAGTTGGAGGCTGGGTGGAAGGAGAAGGATCTTGATGTGTAAGCATCATGGTCTGTTGAGCAGAGATTTATTAGAAGATTGTATAGGATGTTAGGTTCTTGGAGAATTGCTTGGGTAGCTTTTCAGGTTTGTCTTGGAAATCAGCATGATCGATACCAACATCATCCCTAATCTCGAAGATGTCAATGTGGCGACGAGATTCATACCAGAACAGGCGTAAGACTCTAAGCCTGCACCCAGCCTTGATGTAAGACAAATGGAACACCAAACCTTGCATCTCTTATTCTTTTAAATATCACTGAACCCCGAAGCTATCCAATGCATAAGTCATCGTCTCCAAATGCATCGGTCCAGCAAAAAAAGGTTGATCAGCCTCGCGAATCTACACTCCCAAATTCTGCCGTACCACACACAGCCTTGCTCACCGCTCACTATGCAGAGAAAAACGCTACAGAGAACAAAAAACGCAGAACGATTTGTGATGGTTGATCGTCGTTGTATGCGAGTCTCCGATATCAGCTGGTTGAGGATTTCATCATAGGGCAGCCTAAGCCTTGCCTTGCCTCTTCTGGCGTGGATCATGGCCAATCACCTTTAGCGAGAACGGCTGTAAATCGGGATACGAGTAGATTGCGGAGCTACCAGGACCACGACATCAACTTTAAACTACAGCTCCTACCTTCCTTTCTACGTTCTATTTCCCTGCTCTCTCCTCCTCTCTTTTATCTGAGAACTGTACCTGAACATCCGTCGCCTGCAGCCGCTCCACCGTATCCCTCATCATGGCCGGCGGCCAAGAGCCCCTGCTCCACCGCAGCGACTCGCCCGACTCCTCCCTCAACCCCGAAGAAGACGCCCTCCTCACTGGCGAACACGTCCGCCGCTCCTCCCAAGACAAATGGAAACTCTGGCGCGAAATCGGTCTCTTCACCTGGGCCCTCATCGCCACCGCCGGTGTCATAATCCTCGCCGTCGTATACCAGAGAGGACAGTCGGACAATGGCACCAAGAAAAACACCCCCAGTGGAAAGCGGAATCTCATCATGATGGTCTCGGATGGCATGGGTCCAACCAGTCTGAGTATGACGAGGAGTTTCAAGCAGAATCAGTTTGGATTGCCGTACTCGGAGCAGTTGGTTATTGATGGACATCTAATTGGACAGTCGCGGACGAGGAGTACCTCTAGTCTGGTCACTGATTCTGCCGCCGGGGCTACTGCCTTCTCGTGCGGTATGAAGAGTTATAACGGCGCCATCTCTGTCTTACCGGATGGGACGCCGTGCGGGACTGTGCTCGAGGCGGCGAAAAAGGCTGGGTATATGACTGGTCTTGTTGTGACGACGAGGATTACGGATGCGACACCTGCTTGTTTTGCCGCGCATGTGAATATGAGGGATGAAGAGGATAGGATTGCGGAACAGCTTATGGGTGATTATCCGTTGGGTAGAGTTGTGGATCTTATTCTCGGTGGTGGACGCTGCCATTTCCTGCCAAATACTACGGAAGGATCTTGCCGTGCGGATGGGAAGGATATCATCAAGGCTGGAGAAAAAGCTGGCTTCAATTACATCAGCGATCGTGCTGGATTCGACAGCTTGAAGCTTGGAAAGGCTGTTCAATTGCCTCTTCTTGGACTCTTTGCTCAGACGGATATCCCATACGAGATCGATCGTAGACATGAGAATGATATCTATCCTTCGCTTCAAGAGATGGCGGAGACTGCGATGGCTGCGCTAAGCGCCGCGACCGCAGACAGCGACAAGGGCTTCTTCCTCATGATCGAGGGAAGCAGAATCGACCACGCTGGTCATGCCAACGACCCTGCCGCCCAGGTCCACGAAGTCCTGGCCTACGACGACGCCTTCGCTAGCGTCCTCGAGTTCCTGGACAAGGATAGCACACCAGGTATCATGGTCAGTACCTCCGATCACGAAACCGGCGGCCTCGCCGCTGCCCGACAACTCCACTCGACCTACCCGGAGTATCTCTGGTATCCAGAAGTCCTCGGAGGCGTCACCGCCTCTGCAGAACGCCTCGGGGCAGAGTACTTCCACTACCGCCAAGACAACCCGGGTCGCAACGCCACGAAATGGATCAAACACACCCTGACAAACAAACTCGGCATCTCCGACGCCAGCGGGGAGGAAATAGCCCTCTTGGTCGACCACCCGGAACTCGCCCCTTACACATTCGCCGACATCGTTTCCCGCCGCGCGCAGACGGGCTGGAGCACCCACGGCCACTCGGCCGCCGACGTAAACATCTACGCTTCCAGCACCGAGGGCGCCGAAGCCCTCGTCGGAAACCACGAGAACACGGAGGTCGGACGGTTCCTGGCCGATTACCTGCAACTGGACGTCAAAGCCATCACAGAGGAATTGAAGCAGAAGGGCGAGGAATTGGATCTTCTTAGTGCAGGTGATGAAGAGGGACGGAGTTGGATGGGTAGGAAACCGAGGAGCGGGGAGAGGTTGGATGGGCAGGATCATGTTGATCATTATGTGGGGGATTTTAGGAAGCATAGGAGGTGTGAGATTTGTGAGGGGTGACGGGAGCTGCTTGAGGGAGTGGAGGGGATGGAGGGGATTGGATTTAGTCGATTTTGTGGGATTACCTTGCTTGGATGGTCGAGCGAGCGAGTGAGTGGGCAAGCATGCGAGGTTAGAAACTTCGTTCGGCGTTTGTGGTGTTCTGGGTTTTTCGTGGATTATTTATATATATATATATATATACCTCAAATCGCTGATCAACACCGTTTCTCTCCATCTCCATCTCCTTCTCCTTGCGAACCCTCAAACCAACCCCATCCAGACCACCTTCGCCTCACAAGCAA
The DNA here is from genome assembly GCA_007735645.1 of Venturia effusa. Lineage (NCBI taxonomy): Eukaryota > Fungi > Ascomycota > Dothideomycetes > Venturiales > Venturiaceae > Venturia > Venturia effusa. The sequence continues at coordinate 908,682 of CP042188.1, read as the reverse complement.
GGAAAAGGAGAATGAGCCGGAAACCCGTCGCTGTCTTTTATACGAGTGGGCGAGGAAATGCCGAGACTTCACACTTCACACTTCACGATGGGTATTTCATCTTGACTCATCCTGTCGTTGGATGGATGGTTGGTGAGTGAGTGAGTTTGCATCGTGGAAGTTGGAGCACAGGAAAGGGAACGGGGGGAGACAGGGAGCAGGCACTTTGATAGAACACGGAAACGAATCAGCGACCATATTTGTATACAGCGACTCGGAGATACCGAAGACATCGGAATTGTGCGTGTTGCTGTCGCTACATGCCATCTCATCATGCGTCGAAATTCACATCACCATATCATGCAAAGAGTGCGCCCGCAAAGTAAGATAGTTAAAACGCTAAAAACAGTGCCGCTCTTTTCCTGCTCCATCGCATCAAGACCAGCCAGGAAACAGATGCTGCTGACCCTGCGATTGCGCGTCGTTGAAGTTCCACAGTCCGTCAGCCATGAACAAACCACTGATCGCTCCGTCCATACCCATGCCCAGACTGCCGATCCCGTAATCGAAGCCATCGTAGCCGGACAACCCAGGGCCACCTTGATACGCATACGCGGCCGGGTCCATGGGCAGGTTGTTCATGTGCTGTTGCTGTTGCGGTTGCTGTTGAGGCGGATACCAGCCTTGTTGACCCTGCTGTGGCTGCGCCTGTTGTGGCGCTTGCGGTTGGTTGCGTGGATCTCCAGTCTGTTCCTCGTTGTTGGATGTTGCGACTTGGCTGAGCATCTGAAGACCAGGCGCTTGGTCGGCTGCTTCAGCTGGCTTCGAAGGGGGTCCTTTCAGATCGCCGCAGGTCAAGAGAGGTGTGTTGATGCCGGTAGATTTCGAAGTTCGCCCTTTGATACCTTGATAGCGTTCCATCAATCTCTGAATGACCCAGAGAAATTTTGAGTGAGGGCTCAGTCTGTCCTTGTCCATGATTGTCTGGAAAAGTTCCTGTAGTCTCTCCAGGTATTGCTCAATATGAAGTTCATCGCGCTTGATGATGGCGCCAATTTCTCCAGGTCCAGTAGCTGCAATGTAGAGCTTGATGATGACGACCACAGCGTAGATAACTCGTACAGCTACAGTTCCTTGTTAGCAACAGGTTGAAGGCTCAAAACAAGGACCACTACTCACAGAAAATCACAGGAAGTGCATAAATTATATCGAACTCATAGGACAAAAATGTCTCTAGAATATCTCGACACGATTTCTGACACGCCGTCAAGGCATCGACATGCTGTGGACCGAGGACGTGGTCTCCAGCGGCTGCTGTCTTGAAGCTTTCTTCAGTGAACGGCGCCTTGAAGTCCTCGACATTGTTCTGCGAATGAAGGGCAATCTCATGCAGGTAGAGATTGGTCACATGTTCTGCCAACTGCAGCGCATGATCAGTCACTTTACTCGACCTCACATCTGCCAGAGCTTGTTCAAAATGATGGATGCCGTACGAAACCTTTCCATCGGAAATGGAAAGGTTGACGGCGGGATCGTCCATGGCAAACTGCACAGCAATTTGCTCGGAAATGTGAGCGATCCTCACGTGCTGACAGAGAATTTTGTCAGAAGGAAGCGCGTCTTCGGCCGTCTCAAGATATTCCAGGCATTCACGCATATAGTCGTTGAAACGCACGAGTATTGGACGTCTCAGTACCATGGTGATACTCATGCAAAGGAAGTAACACACGATCCAAGCTCGTCTGGCTTCGGCTGATTCGGGGTTGGGCAGTACACGTCTGAACGGCGGCTCTTGTCCAAACCACTTTCGCTTCCATGGACTCTGCCTCTTGCCGATTCCAAGGTCAATGGCCATGATGGCGGACATGTGCACCATTTGATAAAACATGTGTTGCTCGAAATTGGCGGGTGGACGGTACCATAGTGTAGCAACGTGTAGCGCTTGGATCAATTCGAGGCTCTTTTCTCCCTGCTTCCACATACTGCACGCGAAAATCTCTCGCATCTCTCGTTCCAGAGCGACTTGTGTATCTTCAGATACTCCGGTGCCATAGCAGGTACTGCTCAAAATGGCCATGAACAGTATGGGCTTCTCCGCTCGGATCGTCTTCGCTTTCGTACCTGCAGCAAACGGCACAGCTGGGAATCGATGCGAGCCATGGTTCACGTATTGGTCGAAGATGTGTTCGGCAGTGGCGGAGTCGATGATAGTACTGATCTTGCGATCGATGTCCGAGTGATCGAAGATCGGCGGTTTGGTCTGGTTGTATATGCTTGTATCTCTGTCTCCTTGCTCATTGGGTGTGGGCGTGATTTGAATGGTGTGTCCTTCGTGTATGGAGGCCAGCTTTATTGGATCGACTGGCTCGAGACGTCTTCTCTTGTCAGGTCCGTCGTTCGGCCGACTACCTCTTGTCATTGTCGGTGACGAAGTAGGATCGTGAATGCCCAGCATTCTCCGGTCAGCCTGATACTGCTGCGGCGAGGTTTGAGTGTAGGGAGAAGTCGATTCAGGCTGTCTTTTCACATCGGCATAGCCATTGCTCTCGTATTGTGCCACGCCTTCCCTCGCGGCTAGTGTCGCAGTAAGGGCGTCGATCTTGCGTTCCAACTCAGCTACGCGACTGTCTGCTTTCTTCTGGCGCTTGCGTGTCGGTGGAGTGACAATGCACTGTCGGCCGGCCTTCGCGCATCGCTTGCACGGATCCCCAGAGGAGGGGTCGATGATACATTTGACCTTCAGGCCACGGCAGGAGTCGCAGGCTCGCGGACGCTTTTCCGGCTGCTTGTCAGAGCTGCAGAGAGATGTCAGCATTTCGGTCCATCTGTTGGGAGCAATGCGCCTGCAATACTGCGTGCAGAAGAGTGGAGTGTAACTCACCCCAGCAGTCGGTCCCTGGGCGAGGCATGCTCGGAAGCGGAGTCCTCTCCGCCGGAATCCTGCTCGTCGGCCTGCAATGCCGGATCGACATGTTGCGGGAGCTGCTGCGGAGGGTGTGGAGACAGATGAGGAGGATGCGGAGGAGGCAGTCCGGGGTGGGAGTGGTGGTTCAGCGGTGGCAGGCTGTAGTAGGGCTGTGGCGGCGAGGCATGAGGGTGTTGGGGTTGGGGATGGGCGCGGCGAAGAGCGTCAGCGTGCTGGTATGGAGTAGGGGCGTACTGGCCATGGAGGCGTGGGTCGATGGGCTGGGCCATGGTGTACTTGGAGTGGACAGTGGATATCTCTCAATCGGTGCTTAAGGAACAGCGATTGCCGTCCAGAGGGCGCTGAAAGTGATGCCGACTCGCCGAATGTGCACCTCAGCTGAATCCTCAGTACGAGTACTCGGCAGTCAATACTCCCTTCACGCGCGCAGAGAGCAGAGCAGAGCAGTGCAGTGTGGACGGGATCCAACGCGACGGACAGCGAGCAGACGGCGTGTCGAGAGTGTTTCTGCGATGGGGAGGAAGGGAAGACGAAGGTAGGATTGGCATTGCGACTTGGAAGTCTGCCTGTCCCAGGATTAGAATACTCCGAAGGGCCAAGGTCAAAACACGGTCAAGACTCAACACCACAGCTACACTGCCTACTCCTTGCGTCTTCTCATGCAATTACTTTCGCCCATCTCTCGTATGTCGATATACACTTTAGACTCCAGACACACTTAGAGCCATCATTGGCGCTGGTCGGATGCGAGAACGAACAGGATATAAACCCCCTCCTCTTTCTCTTCTCTACCTTCGCACCGGAGGACTTGTCGCCTAGCAGTTTCATTTGCAAGCACGTGTACACGTAGCCTCCATGCTATACCGCATCTCGCATAAGGTACACTACCAAGCGTGCCAGCCGTCTCTTAGATCCCTGAAGACGGCCACCATCCACCAGCTTAATCAAAGCCACTCGGGGCCGAGGGACATGTCAAATGCGGCAGATGTGCCCAGATTGCAGCAAGTCTCGCGAGTCGCTTCTGTCTTGACATGAGCTTGAAATTGAATATACTCTGTCTTGTCCGTCTGGGCTTCTCGGGACCGGAAATCAATATCCGCATGCCCGTGTATTGTGATTGAGACCTGTTTCCGATAGATATTTTATGGTTCATTGCTGATGCCTTCTTCTCCTCCTTCTCATTTCCACCGAGGCACTCAAAGGAATGATATTGACTCACGATGTTTGCACAATTGTTGTACTGATCTTATGTATTCCATCCCGTATGCTACTCGTGGGGGGCCACTAATGCAGGAGATCCGAAACAGCCTCGCGAAACAATTTCACGGCGCTAGAACGGAGAAGGCTCCCTACTCGAGATATCCATGATGGATTGACTACTATCCTTCACTGTGAAACCAACGAGCAAGGTTCTAGACCGTTTCGATTCTCAGAATGTTCGAAGACCTCCACAGCTCGTTGATCAAGCCTTCCAGGAACACAACGAGCAAAACATATCAACATGCACCGTCGGCAAATATCGAACACCATCCTTGGGCATGTTCGACATTCACAAGTATATCGAAGCAATTCATCCCTCTTCTTCAAACTGTCTGCCCACCCTTCAGCCTCGTCAGATCCAATACACTATTCCCCTTAATTCTTAACCGCCTGAACAATCGCTCCCTGACTCCCTTCATCCAACCCATCCAACCTCTCCATATCAACCTTCTCCAGCTCAAAATCAAAGACATCCGCATTCGCCCGGATCCGCTCAGGTGTATCGCTCTTCGGCAACGGCACCCATCCTTTCTGCAGACAGTACCTAATCAGCACTTGCGCAGTGCTCTTCCCATACTTCTTGGCAACATCCACGAGCGTCGCATCATCCGCTTTCTGATTCCTCACGATGGGAGAGTAAGCCTCCACGATGATACCGTTCTGTTGGCAGTACTCCACAATCTCGCGTTGTTGACACCATGGGTGCAGCTACGTAATCCCACATTAGCAATGTCCAAACCTCCTGCTCCTTCTCCATCCCATCTCCCTGCAGTCACACACTGGTACAAGCAAAACCGAGACTCACCTCAATCTGATTAACCTCCACCACCTCCCTCGCATAAACCCCAACCTCCTCAATCTGCGCCCTCCCAAAATTACTAACCCCAATACTCCTCGCCGCCCCTTCCCCCTTCAAACCCTCAAGCGCCTCCCACATCTCCCTCGTCTTCTCCCCTCCAAAATTAGGACTATGAATCAAAACCAGATCAACATATCCCTTCCGTCCACCCTCACCCTCCTCGCCGGGATCAATCTTCGCCACGCTCTCCCGCAACCCCTCAAGACTACTCTCCACACTGCCCCTAGCGAACAGGATCTTCGTCGTCACGAATATCTGCTCGCGGGGGATCCCGGATTCTAGGATCGCTTTGCCGACTTCGGATTCGTTGTCGTAGTACTGTGCTGTGTCGATGTGGCGGTATCCCGCTTTTAGTGCTTCGAGGCATGATTTCGTGCATACGTCTGGGGAGGAGAGGTATACGCCGAAGCCCAGTTGTGGTATCTGGATCTTGGAGTGGGGGAGGGTGAGAGTCGAGTTGATGGAGAGTTTGGATGTGGAAGACATGGTTGGGTCCCTTGGTGTAAGAAACCTATCGACAGCGAAGTAGGATTCGGTCAAGTGAGGTAGTGCTCTTTCCGGATGGTAAGCTATATGTCAGATTGGGTTGAAAACTAGAGATTGTTGATGCAGTCGCGAGAGTGTTAGCAAGGATCGCCGTTGCAAATTTCAACTCATGATGCAATGCAACCCTCCTCCTGCATACTGGGCCGATTTCGCTCAATGCTCACAACTTCCTGTACAAATCCGTCAAGACCACATCGCTGGAATGTTCGGAATTATTCAGGGAAAGCACAATCCCCGCCAGAGAAGGGAGACCTCATTGCCACGGTATCTAAGACAACTAGTGTCTGAAAGAGCCGAGTGGTATCGAAACCTATGTACCCTATATATGTGCGTAAACCAATAGCCGTCCAAAAGATGTAAATGGGTATCTTCGTCAATCATGAAAGACCGCTATCCAAGGTTCAAAGAATCATCAAAAGTTCCTCCATGTCGAGCTGATTTTACGAACGGACAGTGTAATCATCAGCCGGTTCCACAACCTCCATAACAAATGCAGAAGCAGTGCACCCGTCAAGGTCGGCATATAGATTTGCACCACCTCCAGATAGGAACCAGGTTGTACCGCTGTTTCGACACGATTCGTCGAAGTCACTGGCTTGCTTATTCCAGCGCCGTTTGGAATTGGCTCATACTCGGTGATGACTTCTTCGTCGAATGGGAAGGCACCATACTTCTCGTAGTAAGCAAGAAGCTCGTCTTTCTCTGCCCATCGATCTTCGAGCCATTGGTCGAATTTGGCTTCGTCTTCAGGAATGTCCGCAACAGCGAAGCGTCGCCAGTGCATGCTCACTGATTTCGGACCACGTCCGTCAATGTAAATGGATTTTATTGTCCAGATATCTTGGGCATATTGACCTGGTCTGTCGCCTGTCAGCTCCTGCGATTCGATGATTCGAGAGGGGAACTCACGGCAAGCCCTCATATGCCAATGTACAGTCATAGACCCAGTCGACAGTCCCTTTGACCTGCTCGAGGCAAAAATGTAATCCCGTACTTCTCGGCAGCAGAACGTGTTCCAAATCAGGCTTGCCAGACTTCTTTGCCCAAGCTTGACTTTTGGCCTGTCCATTCTTGGACATATTTGTTCCTTCAGGGAATATGAGCATCCACATGGGAACCAGCTCACTCTGGCCTGTCATAGGATTCCGTTGCTTCCTCTTGAGTTTGTCCAGTCGATGCTTGAATCGCGGTTTATCTTGTGCCCACTTGCGTGCGAGAAATACAAAGCTGAAGAACAGCATGCCAGGTCCAAGGAGTGGGATGTATTTCAATTCGTCTTTGAGTATAATGAAGAAGTGGCCTGCCATATCATTGGCATAGGCCATCCACCAAAGGTATAGCCAATCTGTGTAGATCTAGAGGTGGCTTTAGTAGGGAGTACTCCACGAGCAGGAATTACACACACCTGGTGATTTGCGAGGAGCAATAATCTTTCAGGAAAGTGTGCCTCGAGTCTTCCATCAGATGTCTTGCGTAACTGTCCACGCACGCTCTTGTCGCCTGTGACTATTACGTTTGTAGGGCTCCACCACTGCTGTATTGTGACCATCAAAACGCCAAAGTGTTTTTTCAATAGAGCCTGCCACGCATAGTACCAATCCTTGTCCCAGAGGTATAGAGGTAAAGCGGCCCATTGTGCCATGTGTATGCTGAGGGTTGTGAGCTTTACAGCTAATGGAATGACAAGATGCATGCCTACCTCAAAGCGCTCCCAAGAAAGTACATTGCTATCAGGACCACTCTCCAGCCTTGCACTGCTGGATGGCTCGGCGTTGGTTTCGCCCGTTGAACTTTAGCGGTAGGCTGGAGGGTCGGGACAATGGTTTCCTCGCCAGCTTCCTTCTTTCTCTGCCGGATGTCCTCGGACTCCATAATTGATACTATCGCGTTCCTAGCTCTTCGTTTGGACGTGGAAACAAGGCCTTGTATGAAATAGTGTGACGGTGTTTAGGTGACAGACGAGAGAGGATGGAGGTGGGCGAAGAAGAATAGGCAGAATACCAGAGCTTTGTCATAATCTGTGAGATGCCATCGCTTTGTAATATCGAGGACTTTCGAAGGAAGTTAACTTTGGTCTGATATGTGCAGGTGTGTTTGCGCTTTGAGGAACGCCATCACGACTGTCGGCGCCTTTCTACGAAGTAGTGACACCCCTCCAGTGGAACATCACCACTTGCAAGGGTACAGCTCCGTTTCCATTTCGGGTTAGTGTACAGGCTTCCGCTCCACGCGCCCTTACCAATAGGATGCTCTCGGTTACTAGTACACAGGACATCAAAAACTCCCGTCCTCGCCAGCCCGTTCCATTACGCACCTCCTAGGCTCCTACCTAAGTATCCACGGTATTCCATACCAGGACCTCGGATCCATAATCAGATGTCTTCAACAACATGATTCCCAAACTGGCTCTCAACCAGTAGCCAGACACTACATCTCAGCAACAGCGTGTAATGTCCATTTCCAATCACTCAAGAAAAGCGACGAAGTCCAGAACCAAGAAATTACAAGTCTCTATCGGCAATGATGCGAGAGTCGTATCAACGAGAAAAGCCATGGTTCAAAGCCACGGAGATAGACTTCTTTCATCGCGTACAAGTGGTCTCGAGCAGGAGGTACATCAGTCCAGCCTGCGATAGCCACAGAAGCATATTACTGGCTGAGACTTCGAGATGGTAGTCAAATGTAAGCCTCATGAACGCCAAGACATGTCAAGCGAGGCGAGTAGGGTTGCTACCATTTGTCTTGCGACTCGATCCTGTAGTGGTTGGAAGACCAAGGTGAAGGTTTAACAGAGACATCACTGACTGCGATCCATCCACCTGGAGCTTGAATGGAGAAGATGGACGCTTATTGGCAATAAACTGGAATCACTTCAGCCAGCAAAGGTGCGATCCCCATGATTGTCAGGAGCCTGCGGACGAGGCGCACGATTCCTTGGAATAAATAAAAACCTGAGCAAGGAAGGACTGTCTAAGCAACAGCCAACGAAATCGAATGATAAGAAGTCTTCGGTGATCTGGGTCTTACTGTCCATAAAGCAAGCTCGCCGACTCTTCCCAGTCTTTCGATTCAAGTTGCTTCTGAGTATGGCCTCCTATTGCAACCACAAAAGCAAATTAGACGAAGTAATCGAAGCGACTTCACACCCGTATTGCGTCTTTGGTTGGGACCCAGGATGTGCTGTATCCGGGCAATGCCAGAACTCAATGATATCGACATTCGCGAGTGTTCAATCCAAGCAGGTGCAGGTTCATCATGTAGTCGTCCAGCTCGGTCTCAAGGTGTACTGGCCGTCATTCAGCTTCCAGAGCATGGCTATTTATGGGCTACCGGTAGATTTGGTGTTGAACTTATCACCAGGGAAGTTCTGATGGTTCTTGATACAGCATGATCTGTTATGTAGGTTGATGAGCTCCCAACCTCGCACAATACCTCGCTTGAGCCAGATTGGACCTTGAGCTTTACATCAATTTGCTTGTGCTTTGAGCTCACGATAAGCGAGCCTTTGCAGAAGACCGAAGGAAGTGACTCAGAGGTCAAATAGGATCACAGTGGCGAGGAAACGAAGAAGTATAAAGTCATGGGAGGCGGCTATATGGACGTGCTGATTTCCGATTGCGTCTCGGCGATGGGCGGCATTCTCGTGGTTCTCGCTGGGCTTGCTTGTCAGCTTGGCCAATCATTTTATCGAAGGAGATGAATATGATACAAGTAGATGAGATTTATCAGTTGAGCCTTCAGTCATGGCGAAGAGATGGTATTTTCCACTTGCCCCACCTGGACATCCCACCACCCCACCTATGTCCAAAACGGACGGATCCAGGAAGCCGGGTAAGGGACCGAACAAGCCCACCACAACAAGAACGTCACAGCCTCAACCCATGCCCTTTCTCTGACCCCCACAACCCGCCGCCGTACACCGTTCCAAATCGACCTCCAGCTCAACCCAATCGCTCTACAAACATGGCCTCAGCAACGACGTCCGACCCACCCCTCTTCTCCCCACACCTTATATCGCCCAACGTCCTCACATCCCTTCCAGAAGGTTACACATGCAGACCGCTGCAGAAATCAGACTACCACTCGGGCTTTCTAGATGTACTCAGAGTTCTCACCACCGTCGGCGATATAACAGAAGAGGCATGGAACGAGAGGTACGAGTGGATGAGCAAGAGGAATGACGAATACTTCCTGCTGGTCATTATAGACACGGCAAGGGAGACGCAAGAAGGCAAGGGCAAGGGCGGCATTGTAGGAACAGGGTGCTTGGTGGTGGAGCGGAAATTGTGAGTGCAGCGCTTTTCGAAAAGGAGGAAGGTCGAGAGGCTTGGGACTGAGAGATTGCGGTTGAGAATAGGGGCTAATGATATGGTAGTATACATAACCTTGGTCTCGTCGGCCATATTGAGGATATTGCCGTAGCAAAGGATCAGCAAGGCAAGAAACTCGGTCTAAGGATCATTCAGGCGTTGGATCACGTTGCTGAGCAAGTCGGATGCTACAAGGTACGTGTATTCCTACACCATAGTCTAGTAAGGCGGCTAAAGTTCCAATACAGACCATCCTCGACTGCTCAGAAGCCAACGAAGGGTTTTACGTCAAATGTGGCTTCAGGAGAGCAGGCTTGGAGATGGCACATTACTACGAATCCAAGAATAGCCATGTATAGGCGAACAACGTCTCAAAACTTGAAATGAGCGAGCGGATACTTTAAAAATAATGGTGGCACGATAGACATGACTGTATAGAAATTGGTAATGCGGAATACCAAATTTAGACACAACGGGAGATAAACCTGTCCCATTTTCCTCTTCAAATTTGCGGAAGAGAGAATAGACATTGTTACTGAGCCACTATTACTGTAGTCACTCACTGTCCGTCCCAGGATACTGCAATCTCTTCAGATATCTTCTCGCCGTTCTCGATGTCCTTAGGGGTCAGTCTATTCAATCTGCAGAGAAATTCAAGGAGACCACGGATTGTGTCTTCATCTCCAAGTATGAGTTGGATGACATTTTCCTCGGTTTCCTGAGATAGCTTTAGCTTTTGTGTACGACCAAAGGACGGGCCGATGTGCAAGTCAACTCACCTTGATCCCATTGTTTGCAAGCCTTCACGAAGGATTCGGACTGTGCACACACAATCACGTCATGGACCCTAAAGTCTTTACCACCACACCATAATAGAAGAAGGGAATACAATCAAGAGACAAGTATCCCGGCCTGATCAGTAGCTACACCAACTATTCTTAAACCAGTGACATTCTCTCCAAAGCTGAGACATGTGCATTGACACGTTCATGGCATTTGACACGCTCAGCTTTCGGCTCGTTGACGTCCATCGTGTAGTCAGCAAGCTAGACATCAGAACGTGCTCCGTGAATTGACAAATTTCGAGTTTCAAGTTTTTGTAATGCTCATCGTTTTTAGAACCGGAAGTCGATATGGTCCTGAGATCCGCAGCCGAAGATTGAAAAGAAAGATTCTGGATCATCAGACATAAGTAGCCAGAAGATTATATGGAAACCCAAATTCCAGGAGTGCTATACCAAATCGAAGAATCCCAAAGTCGAAAGTCGATGGATGGTCTCGGAGGAGCTCACGTCTCACGTCCCAATCACAGGTCCTCGGGCCCCACTTTTCCCGACAAGGCTTTAGACATTTCGTTCTGAAGATTGATAATTACATGGGCAGCAGCCGTAACCTCCATTCTCCCACACACCAGCGCAATACTTCACCAAGAACTCTCGCGGCCTCTAGAAGCCCCTTTGGAGCACCGTTGTGAAGCTCCTCGATATCTTCCCAGTGTTCCGCAGCCGCAAAGACCGCCTCTTACCGCACAACGCTGCACACCGCAACCTCGTTCGTTCAAGAGCTAGAACGCACCGCACCAACGAGAGCACTATAAAGTAGGAGAAGGATTTATAAAGAGGGCAAGAGCATGGAGGACAAGATAGTGTGCACGTATGGGGTATCTCATTGCTATGGCCTACTTCAACCAACATCCTTCGATCCCTTCGACAGACCAAAATCCTCCCAAACGACCGCCAGAATCATTTGAAGATTCTCTCTCATAGCTCAACTACAAACGACAAGGTCTCGTGGATAGAGGAGAGAAATGTCTTTCCCAAAAACGAACGCTATCAAATGAACCTCCCAGCAATCTTACACGGACGAACGTCCTCGAGCCTGCGACGGCAATCAACCGGCTACTGCATTCAGTGCTGCCCTGGCGCCGTTGGCGCCGGCTTGCGCAGCAGCTTGTTGATGTCTCAATTGCTGCTGCGTCAGCATATGCTGCTGCTGAGCCACACGTTGTGCATCTGAAATCTGCCTGTTCGGACTGTATCCTACAGCAACTCGATAATTTATATTCCAATCATCGTACGGATCGGTATAATACACTTGAGTGTCTTCGTCGGAGTCGATATCATACAGGGAGCGATCTTCTTCGCGCTCGCGACGAGCCGAGAATGGAGGGGAGAGAATTTTGGATCGATCTTCGTCATCCGAGTCTTCTGAGCGCGGCCTCTTCAGCCCACGGCGATCGATGAAGAGCCGGCCTCCACGGCCTTGACGACGTCGGAAGGAAGAGCGAAGGGTCATGCCATATCCAGTCTGTGGATCGGCAGGTGGAGAGGCATATCGTATGGGCAGCTTGGCGACAGTTTTGTCCTCGTGCGGATTCGGCGTGCGTCCTCCATCCATCATGATGGTGTCTTCTCCTTCCGAAATACTCGAAGGAGGCGTCGGCAAAGGTTGGGAATAAGCTGCACGAAACGAATTGCGGCCACCATTGGCGGTTTCCAACGGCGGCGTGATAGGTCTCCACGTTTGATCCACCCAGTCCATGTTCCAGGCCTTGTGTTTCTGGATGTTGTCTTGGATCATGCTGTTGATCGCGGCCTCTCTCGTCGCCTTCTCGTCGGCGAGCTGCACTAAATCCGAGTCTGGAGGACGACCGTCTGCACGAACAGTCAAAGGAGCCTTTGGAACCATGCCCGAGTTTCCACTGCGCTGGATGATAGCCGGATCCAATCTCGGACGTGGTTTGGGTATTGGTTTTTGGTTGATCAGATCCTCGTCGTCTCCTTTGAGACCGAGATTTCTCTTCGTCTCTTTGAGCAGTGCACGCTGGTCGAAGATTTGTCTCTCCAGAGCCAGTTGCGACTGGCGAGCTAATTCTCGTTGTTTCACATGGTGCATAAGCTGTCGAGCTTGTTCCAGCTCGATTCGAAGTCTCTTCAACTTTTCCTGGACCATCATGTCCCGGCCACGAGTCTTGCGGATTTGTCGAACCTCCCGCCTGCGGAAGCACACGAACGGATCGGCGTCATCTGTTTCGACGTTGCGTTCGAATTTCAGTGTGGGCATAAGAGGATGGTTTAAGCTTTCCAATCGCCGCGACTTCCAATGAGGGTAAATGTCCCTCGCGAACCGTTGGGCGGCGGAGCCGATATCTTCTTCGTCGAAGGCAGCCTCCATCTCCTCATAAGTAGGGACAGGAGCATTGTCGACGGCGGCGAAAGGCTGTTTTGTTGCAGAGCACTTCTCAAAGAAGTGCATGACCTCCTCAAACAGGTCTTCACTGCACTGCTGGTTTTTCCTCTGTTTGGCATTGTACTGCTTGAGGAAAACCGTATCTTCATGAGTCATACAATAAGGGCAACCAACACAATCCTCCACAGTCGATGAGAATCGAATGTAGGTTGAGGGTTGCTGAAACTGGCGAGGGTACAAGCGTTCATATTGTGCATCGCTGGTGATGGCCTCTGGAGTGGGAATGAAAAGATTGGCAGCGCTTACACCTCCTGCTTGAGCAGCAGAGATGACGGCCTGCAGATGGTGTTCCTGCAAGGCTGTAAGCATTCAAGGTAGGTCATGTGATGTAACCATATTCACTAAGGTGTTGATGGTTTGAGGGGCAAATGTTGGGAATGGGCTTACAATTTCTTCGCCCTTTTCCACACCAGTTTCGACTTTGGGGATGTTGCGTTGGGCTTCATCGTCGAGAATGCTAGCCTCGATCTCGTGCTCGCGAACGATGGCGAGGTTTTGCTTGACGGACAGCTTGCGCTGCCTGAAGCGCGCACCAGTCTGTCGAGCCGTCATTTCGCGGTAAAAGCGATATTTTTTGGCTTCGACTTATGCGGTGATAGGTTGCGCAGAATTGTTAGTCGTGTCTAGAAAGTAGAATTGCTTGGCGTTGGTGTTGTCCACAGAATTGGGGCAGTTTGGTGGATGGTGGCCCTGTTGTCGGCGGGGGGTAAGCCAAAATCTGTCGCAAGGTTTGAAATGACCAGGACAGCGCGACAGGACGCCGAAAATTCGAGAAGTTCAGGATTTGTGATGAGAAGTGACAGATGAAGCATATTAAGTCGCAAGCTTGATGGCCATGATGGGTTGTTGATGGAAATTTTCAATGTCGTCTGGCTGAAGTTCTGAGGTTGCGATGGGTGCAGATTTGGTCGGCACCAAGGAAGCCACCTAGTCTGTGCTTCGTGACTGTGACTGGATGCGATGTCTCCCGGACTGAACTCTACTACTGTCGTGACTGAAATCGCGCTGGACCATGGAAACACGGTTTGTATTGCATGCAAAGGATTTGGCAATGGACTCAACTCTACCAGACTGCCCATTTCCCTCGAGAGACATGGGAACATCCGGCCATGTTACCGCAGCAGTATGAAAGGATCAGTCACGTGACATTAGAAACGCTTCAATTTCCAAGTAGTCCGGTTGGATTGGATCTTATCAATCCCGCAGCGCCTCTTTTCATCACACAGCTCCTTTTCGGACCTTTGACCAAAGCGTCTTCATCAATCCTGATTCCTGATCACAACCCTGACCCATATGTCCACGCGTCTTCGAGTTGCCTGTGGGCTTGCTTGTCGCACGCTCTCCAAAAGAGAACGCAGACCTGACTGATTGACAAGCGGGCTGACGGACTGGTCCAAAACATCTCCATGATTCGACATTCCTGTCCAAGTTCTGATACTCCGTACAGGCTCCACGTTCCTGACAACGATGCCGTCGGAGCATTAGACACCGCTAACTACATGCTCATTTTGTATCTCCCCTATCCCAGCACGGTGTCAGCGCTTGAACGCACCAAGGGTCAGCCCCCTCGGCGTTGTTTAGCTCCAAGCTCATCTGTGCAGGGCTGAGGCTATCCTCACCACCTGTTCCCAGCATTGTTTCTGGCCTGGCACGCCTGGCCAAGTTGTGGCTGCATGGGTGTATTGATGGCGCTGATCAAGCTTCGCTGTGGTTGAATAACGCCCTGCTTATCAGTTATCACGACCTTGGAGAGCCTTCCAACTTGACTTCAAACTCTGCGATCTCTGGATGTTTCTCGCTCACATCTAAATCCTCTCTCACATTCGTTTATGGCTTGATGCCAATATTTTGCTGATACGTTTGTCATTAGCACATCTTCACTCAACTTCAATGTCCTCAGCCTTGGTTTCGTCGACAGCTGTCGCCGGGGCTACCACTACTGGCGTCCAGAATCAAACATCGAATTCTATCCCCTCGCTCACGAGGCAGTCCGCACTCGTCGATGCCATAACGTCTTTGTTACCGCCTCTCAGTTCTACGCTCACAACTACACCTTCAACAACCTCGTCGAGCCTCCCCACAACTCCGCCAGTACCTTCATCATCGACTTCCGATGCCAATCGACCCAGCCTCGCAACCAAAATTGGCTTGGGAGTCGGTGTCGGCATGCTTCTTCTACTCATTGTTATTGGAACTTGCCTGATACTGAGGCGCCAAAGGAAGCACCCGTCTTCTCCAGCCACAAACGAGGCTTCTCAAGTCAAAGCAGTTGCTCCACGCCCACAACACTCAGACTCGGACGCGAAGCATTCTTTCACGTCAGCGGACGATGTAGCGGCTTCGGAGCTGATGCACAAGAACGAGGCCAAACGGTTGTCAAAGGGCCGAAGAAACAGCCACTTGGCTCAAATCTCGGAGGAGCCAGGTCCAAGGCCTTTGTTCCAGGACTATGAGGGTAGCGATCGTCGTCGTACCATCTCACGGTTAGCACATGGCCCACCAGGAGCGCATACGTCCACCGGCCACATCTCATTAATTCAGTCGGACGATCGCATTGCGTCTAACTTCCAGTCCGAGACGTACTCATCGCTGAAGGTACCTCCTGGAGACCGTCTTTCGTTGATGCAACCTGGCGATCGGAATTCATTCTCGGATATATACGCCTCGAGACGAGCCGCTTTGGATACACTAAATGGACCGAGCTCGACTGGTGGTATGGGATCACCTGTCTCCTCTCTGGATTCTCGGTCTGGCTATACACCTTCTCTACCACAAAGAAGCCCTAGAAGATACAGTGCGCGCAGCCGTGAATTGGACGTACGTTCGATCGACTCAAGGCAGTCTGTCGATTCGATTCGCGGGCAAAGGAGTCCAGCGGCGGTTGAGTCATCACCTCAAACTCGGTCTCAATCACACGTCGTTGATCTTGATACTGAAAGCTCGAAGTACGCGCCATGACACACTGCTCTCTATCTCGATGGAGGACAGTTTCCTCCACTACAACCAGATTGGTGTATTACATGGACACGTCAGCAACTTCATCTGGACAATCTCATGTCGTTCCAGCCGTGGGTACTAGGGGGACGTGACGCAGAGCAGGAAGAAACACAGGAAAGGATGGAAAGAGGGGTTTGCCGGAGGGCCGAGCCGAAGAACAACTACGGGGAGAGAGCCAATGGTTCAAAGCACGATCCACAGGTACAAGAGCGCGCGAAACCACAACCAGATACGCAACCAAGCCACTAGAGACACTTAGGTAGACGTCAGCAGCAAAGGTTCCGTAATATGAAAATAGACTGTCGGGACGCACAATCCCACACTCTGATCAAACAATTGCTCGGTCGCCCGAACAATATATGAGCACCGATCTGAATCCTTGACAGCAAAAGAATCGAACAGGGTGCCACACGCGGGTGACAAATATAGCGGGCCTATCTAAGCAGTTTCCCTCACCAAAAGTTAAGCACGAGAAAAGCTTCCGGCACCACAACGTCGGAAATAAAAATTCTAAAGAGGTAGATCTCTAGTTCTATAGAGTAGAAAGATAGATCCGAGTTCCTAGAATTATTTACCGAGTATGTGTGGAGGAAATCCTCTCAGAAGTTAAGGATTTTGGTGAGGATTGAGAACCGCTTGTATGGCCCGCTATATTTGTCACCCGCGTGGGTGCTCTTGCATCTTTTAGCAAGTTTCAAGTCGTCTGTGCAGGAAGGGTCCTCCCCGTTTCGACCAAGCATGGATGAACAGAGTACGAATTCCTCCAATACCCATGACGCCATTGGTCCATGCGTCCAGCTATCGTGAGAGTCCTGCGACTCCATATCCGTACAACCCCAACCCCGAAAAAGCGATTTCATTGTTACACCATCATCAGAGCCTCATTATTCCCTCCCAGCCCAGCCCTGCCCTGCATCACCATCACCGCTTAGGTAGCCGAATGCTGTCTCGCGACACGCAAGCTGTCCCACAGTAGTCTACAGTCCACCAAGACCTACATAGAGTACATACATACATATATGCATACATACATACATCTTCAACACTGATTAGACTCAAGAAGAAACGCACGTCAGATCAGATCCTCCCCATGCGCCGCCGATCTCAAGGATTAAGGTTTCCATCTCAGCCGCGCCACTGCACCGATTTTTCCCAGGATAAAGTCCGACTCTCCGACTCTCGGAGGATCTCAATTCTCACCGATAACATGATGTACGAAGTATGCCCGTAAGAGTATATAAAACGCAATGTATATGTGTGTATTGCGAAACGCGAATCTCGTAAAATCTCTGTTTCTCTTGTCTTTCATTTTTGGCTTAGGCCAGCCGCCAGGAAATGATGGGGAAAGGTCGAGTGGATCACGATCCAGAAACTCGGGAGCGGGGATCTCATCCCCGGCGGATCGCAAAGTGGGAAAACGAAACCTGAGAGATCCCTGAGGCAGATCTTTATAGGGCTGTGGCTGGTCACGAGGGCAAAGCGATTGTTCTGAAAACAGATCCATTCGCGATTCTATTTCTGGATTTGTTGTACATTTCTGGATTTGTACATGGTAAGGAACTTCGGTCGGTACAAGGTAGTAGAGATGCGATTTTTAGGAGAATGTTGATCTGGGGTATCTATGGTAGGCCGTGACAAGACACTATTCTTCAAGTTTTCGTAATGGAACCATTGCAGGCAAGACTGACGGTTGCTTCCCTCTCTGTACAGATGTAGACTTCCCACAAAGTCCAACGACAAAAACCATTATGCATCATCCCTTTCCGACTCTCATCGTGAAGCTCAAAAGTGGTCTCGATTCCCATCATCGCTGCTCCAATCTGCCCTTACTTTTGAAATCCCTGAACTCTCTCGAGTCAGCAGATGATTTCGCAGACCTTCTTTTCTTCTTCCGCGGCCCTAGAAGAAATACATAGATCTCCGTTGCCAATTGCATCGGCCATAACAAGAGCGCCCGAAAGGCCTCCACTGGAGCCATTGCTAACATACTCACCCAACTCAAGATATAGTCGAAAAAACCTCCATTCTGTTGGCCCCGAGAAGCGGCAGCAGCAAGCGATAGCGCATCCTTCAGCCTCGCCTCTAAATCTTGCAATCGTGCTTCTGTGACGATGGCTTGCGTCATTGCGCGCTTCTCGTATCTTCTGACGGCACGGTTGAGTGCATCCAATTGAGGCTGTAGACTTTGTCGAACGTTGCGCTCCACTGCGGGTTCACTTGCTGCGCTTTTCTCTTTCGCAATGGCTGCAAGTGGTATTGCTTCTCTTGTTTCCAGGTCCTCTAACCGTTTTGCCAACGACTCGATTTGATCCAGTCGCTGGCTCTCTTCTGAAGCGGGAAGGGATTGGACGATGCGCTGCAGATGTAGGGTTTTTTCTTCCACTAGACGAAAGAAGTGTAAGACAGGCCGCACTTCGGCAGCAAGGACAAACATGCTAAGGTTTGAGTTTGAGACAATGCCTCCAGAAGGCCGAGACAAGTATGGGCGAATATTGTGTAGCATGAAAGCGACCAGCATTGGGCTGATGAAGCACGATAGTAGTGCCGTGAGTTCCAGTGCCTCCAGTGACTTCCTGGCCTCGGCGCGCCGAGTCGTGACATGGCCTGGGAATCTGCCTGGTGCTTTATCCTCAGCGAGAGGGTCGGCTTCTCCTTCCGTTTTCTCCTGATCATACTCTTCACTATCCTCCTCCACAATTGCGTATTCGGCATCGGGGTCAACCTCGGCCAGCTTGAGTTCCTGGGTGGAGTAATACCATTGCCTATGAAAACCATAAACATTGTGTGCTCTGATATGTCCGTCCATTGTTCGGCAACTCACCATGGCCATTTGATAGACCAATATAGAAATAGACAGCCCAGTCCCAGCATTAGGACGTCCGTCATTATAGCGCTACCATTATCGAAGAATAGCCCGGCGAAAGCGGGCAATGCCACAAAGGCCAAAGCCAAGGAGTGCCATTGTTGGGTAGGTTCGTCAGGGTCATTTAGAGGGTCTTCGGAGATGCGAGGGAGGAATATGTTGTCTGTCGAGGTCCGCGAGAACTACAAGCGTTGTTAGCATGCACATTCGTTCCTTTACACTTCCCAATGACGCACCTGTCGCGAACGCACTCTTCGCAGCGCGGGTTCGGTCTGAGACTTTCTCAACCCAGAATTCGTTCGGCGGACTTGCAGACCAGGCTGAGCGGTGCCGGCACTCGTGGCGGCTGAATCGTTGTCCGACTGGCGTAGCGGCGTAACCTCGTCCTCGTCCATGGTGGCGGAGATGTCGCGCGTGTACTGTTTGCTAGGTATGTGTACCTCTCGCAAGAGGCGATATCATTAGGCCTTTGCAGAGAGGAGACGGAGGTGATACATGCGCGATCAACAAGCTGGCTGTGGGTTGCGACTAACCCCCAGCTGAGCGTGTACACAGAGGTATGGTATGACAGTCGCTCGCTCTTTACCAAATGCTCCAGTTTGCGCAAGGCCGAGAACAAGCTAGGGTAAGTCCAGTCCCGTCCCTGATGAGCGACATCCAGTCCTGGCTACCGGACCGGACCAGGTACTTACCATATCGTCACTATTCGACCACGATTGCCATCCGCTGTCATTGTTACTGCAAGGAAGTGGGATCCATTGGGACTCATTGGGATCCAGGGAAGCGGGAGGCCAATCCGACATATCGAACGAAGCCTTCACATGCTAGACGACCCAGCAAGGGACATAATCTGCAGCCAGCAAGTCTCCTGCATCTCATCCGAGCCCACTGGCGTTTAATAGTATCGCTTCCCCATCGCTTTCTTTGCATGGGAATGAAGATGGCTTTTCTCTTTCGGCAAGATGGTGAACTCCTCAATTCGGTACCAGAATCCAGATATCACCCTGGAACTTGGTCCAACAAACAGCAGACACGATTTCCTGTAAGGAACGATGTCAACGAGTTTCCGGACCTTTGATTGGAACACCGTTCAGGATTCTGTCAAAATCGCCCGGCTCTGAAGTGGAGAGAAAGGTTTCCGCACGCTCTGTTCTTCAATCTTCATCTAGTACATATCACGTGCTGACATCTACCACGATCTTTGGTTGTTACATCGACGTTACACGTACAAGAGAGCAGTAGAATCTAACCGTTGTCTCTTTTCCAAGCTCTAGTAATACGGACTCGGGCTTGTTCGATCTCTGTGGAAATTCTCAAGTTTCACCTGACTTTCTTATTGTCCACCAAATCGAGCAACTGTCTTCATCACTTCACTTCCTCAATAGCAAACGAAAAGACAACCAAGACTTTCGAATATCGTTATTCAAAATGAATAGAGTCTATCACGGAGGTTCAGTTCTCTCAGTGAGACTCCAAAAGACCCTTTCCTATTCAGTCCTTGCCGTTATTGACAAAATGTTTATTGACCACCACAGCTATTGAAGAGTCGCAATGTCCATGTCTTCTTCTTTTGATCATGTCTTGCTTCCGTTGTCCTTCCTGCTCAACATCAATTCTTCTCTCTGGATTTCTCTGGCAGCCGCTTTCCCTCTCCCTCTCTCTAGACATTCGGTCTGCGATTGCTACCTCAACCCATCAGAACGGCAGCTGGTAACCTTCTTCTCGCCTTCCAGCCTTTCTTATCTTTATCTGAAGCACAAGATACGCCATATCGACACAAGATCAGATTCATCTCAATCTCGATCCCTCAGTTCACTAAATCCACCATACCAGACGATCCCTCGAACATGGCGTCGACAACAGATCCAACCACCAGCCTCACCCTCCCAGCAATCCTCCTTCCAATCTTCTCCCTCATCTCCATCCTCCTCTCCCTCCCTCCGTTGATCTGGCACACGCGCAACAAAAACATCGCCGCCACCTCGCTAATAACCTGGCTAATCCTCCTAAACACAAACAACTTCCTCAACCCTCTCATCTGGCCAACGGGAGACTGGAAGATCTGGCCCTCGGGACTGTACTACTGCGATGTCCAAGTCCGCATCATGGTGGGAGCGACCATTGGCGCTGTTCCCGCCTGCGTTTTGGCCATATCGAGGAGTTTGGCGGGCGCGCTTGATACGAGTAAAGTGTCGAGGATGGATCGGAAGAGGAAGGTCAGGGAGATGGTTCTGGAGGGCGTGCTTTGTGTGGGTATCCCCGTGTTTTTCATGGTGGCGTATTACGTCGTACAGGGGGTGCGATATTTCCTCGTTCCGGTGTATGGCTGCGACAACCGGTACGATGGGAGTTGGGTGAGCGTGGTCATGTTCTTCGTGCCGCCGGTCATCATGTGCTTGATCTCGACATACTACACTGGTAAGTTCTCCCTTCCTCTCTACTCTCCCATGATACCGAATTCAAACTGACCATCTCGCACCAGTCCTAGTCATATACAGAATGTACACCCACCGCCGCTCCATCTCCACCCTCCTCACCTCCTCAAAAACAACCCGCACCCGCTTCTTCCGCCTCTTCACCCTCAGCATCTTAATCCTCCTCCCGGCCCTTCCAAGCTCCATCCTCGCCCTGGTGAAATTCATCCAACCAGACCCAACAACCGGCGAACCACTGCACCCCTACTCCTGGTCCACCGTCCACAGCGACTGGAACCAAGTCATGCTCGTCCCCACCGGCTACGGCGTCCCGCAGTGGGACCGCTGGTTCTGGATCGTCGACGGATACATCGTCTTCTTTTGCTTTGGGGTTGGTGAGGATGCGAGGAAGGAGTACAGAGCCTGGGCTACCGCTTTGGGTCTTGCACGCATTATCCCGAGTCTGAACAAGGACCGGGATGGGATCGAGAAGCCCTCCTCAGAGACGAGTACGAGTCGCGGCGGCTTGGCCAGCTACATCGCGCGGAAAACCGGCTGGTTCTCCGACAAGAGCAGCCAGGATCTGAGCGTGGATATGGAGTTGAGGAAAATGTCGTGGGGAAGCTTGTCCAGCGGAGCCAACTTCGAACCGAGCGGGACGAGTGAGCTGAGCGGCTCGACCGCGTGCGAATTGCCTTTTGTTGAACCATCGCATCAGCCGCAGAAAGCGAGCTGGCGATGCATACTCGGGGACGGCAAGTCGAGTAAATGGGCTTCTTTCGTCAATATGCCGGGATCCTTCGCTCAAGCCATTGCTGGAGCACAAAATTTACCGCGATGATCACTCTTCTCCGAAACCTTAATCTTCTTATTCAGCCTGGGTTTCGATGGTCCGATCGATGGGGGACATGGCAGAGTGAAGAGCATGGAGTACCTATGAGTTACACGGGAAGGAAAGTATGGGAGGGTACCTTTTGGAATTCGTTCTTTATGGTTATGTCGTGCGTGTGGCGGATGTGCGTTACGGTTGATGGAACATTTCCTCCAATATGCGTGGTTAATCGGTCAGAAGATATTGAAGCTCGCCATAGAACCAGGCTTCGAGACCGCTTGTACCTAACACAGGTCTGAATATTATGATACATACATCTCCAATCCATCGTTGCCTGTTCATTCGTTCTGTGACGCTGATATCACAACGCCCACTCGTTCCTATCGTCGCTCGACAGGACGAAAGGCTCGTCAATCTGTTTGACGGCCAGATCGCTACACAACACACTGCACGGGTTATTAGCAAGACATCCTGAAAGAAGAAGAAGAAGGTCAAAACTCACCAAGCTCCGGCGACTGCATCGTCCAACTCCCTAACAGCCCTTTCCCTCCTCTTACCCTGAAACACACCCCTTCCAACCTCTGCTTGCAATTTCTTAATCCTCATTCCCTCCGCCACGCCAGCCATCTCCACGACCCTCTTCCCAAGACACTCAGCATGAAAAGCATGCTGACATGGAAACACGAAGAATTGTCTCGCTAGCAATGGTAATCTACAGATGTAACACTTTTCACCGGGCTCCACGATCGCATACCTCCTGTCCAAGGACAGGATATCGCGTTTGATATGTTGAGCCGTGAGAGCCGAGTCGTCCATTTCCTTCTTCAGGGAATCAATGTGTTGCGAGTATTCCTCTAGAGCCTGGCAAATTTCCTCTTTGAAATCATCGATGACCACGAAGTCGGGGAAGAAAGGGATCAAATCTTCTATTCGGAGGAGTTCGCATCGTTTAAGGAATTCGATGGCTGCTTTGATCCCGGACGTCTTTTTGATGACCTCCTTTGCGATGGCGAGCCAAAGCTTTTTCCGAAGCGCGGGATTACCGTCGCAGCGATCAGCAACGCTTGAGGCGAGGTCGATGTTGTCGTGTTTGAGGGCTAATGCTACTGCGCGGGCATATTGTTCCATGCTCGTGTAGATATGGACGCATGATTGGACACGCTGATGTTGAATGCAGAGACGAAGCGCAAAGTCGGCATCGTAAGATTGCTCTTGGGCGTAGGACTGAGCTCGGAGATATGAGAGGAGAGCTGTCTCGTCCTTCGTTGGTGCCGCGGCGTAGATGGAGATGAGCGTGTTGTGGATGGAGGGATCAAGGGATTGGAGCTGGTTGATGACGAAGTTGAGGTATCGGATTGCTTGATTTTGGTTCAAGGGGACATTCGTGATTTTGTTATAATTGAGCAATGCAGGAATGAGACGGTCCGGATCGAGGTTCGACTGTCGCATCAGAATGTCAACCAGGGCCACTGGTACATTTGCCATCAAGACACTACTATATTTGTAGAAGTTCTCCGGGCTCGTCTGCTTCTTCAGGACGGCGAGAGACTCTTCCCACCTATCGCGTTGTATCCAGTAGGACAGAACATAATTATAGTCATTGACCACAGTTGCAAAGTACAACAACTCTTCTTCTCGCCCATGGCTGCTGATGACTTCGTAAGTCGTCTTCACATCGAGGTCAGCTTTGTACTTGGCCACGAAGTCTTGAAATTCTTGTCGTATGGACGACAGTTGGTTTTTGCTCTCAGCAGTGTTCATGCCCTCAGCAAGCTCAGCTTTCGTCGTAATGGTATCATCGAGAATGTTTAGTTCGGCCATATATAGTTCAACAAGCCATGCGGCCACCATCATTCTTTGCATGATCGATGACTTCTTGAGAATGGAAAGCTTTGTCAAAAGATATCTTCGAAGTGCCTCCTGTTCGCCATTATCAATGAAAGTAAGTGCGACCTGCTCGAAAGCCTTCGTGCTTCTCCCATATACTGTTGCAGCCTCCATGAACTGTTTTTTGTTCACTAGATAGTCCCCCGATGCAGTGGCAACGGCGTCCTTCTGGGCAGGTGTCTTTGAGTATTGCGATGCTGCGTCAAATTTCTGAGCTTTGAGCATGATCTTCCAGATATCTCGACTCTCGTCATTTGCTGCAATCTCGAACAGCTCGTCTGCAGTGACGAGCCAGAACGTGTTCTTAGTGACATCGGAGAATAGACCAAGAGCAGTCTGACCAGCTTCGAGCACCGACTGATCAAGCACCACAGTATCATCGAGTTTGTTTGTGATGACAATGCGCCCCTCGACTAGCTGGATAATATGCCACGTGCTCAATAACATTGAAGCACTGGCTTCTTGCGACGCTCTGGGCCGGCCACTTGGACCCACGGATGGGGGCAATTGTGATCGTGGAAGCAATTTCGAGTCGACAAAGATGCGATTGCCCAGCTCCGAGGACGGAGGACTTGAGAGTAGTTCACCGTGAAATACGCCCTGCGAAGACAGCCAAGCATAGTCCCGGTTGGGCATCGAGAGCTCTGTAGGCAACGAGCTTTGCTCTGGAGATATAGCCAAACATGAAGGTGCGTCTCCAGGGGCGCTCTCGTTGTCGTGCACGACCGGATTCTCGCTCTCGAAGAACTTGGAGAAGATCGAGCCACTGCCTTCATGCGCATGCTGACTCGTCTTTCCGACAAAATGCAACAACTGCTTTGGAGTGGCCAACAATACTCTCCGTATCTCTGGTCGAGTGGAAATTGTATCCGTCCATATTCCAACTATTGGGCCGTGTGATGCTCTGTAGACCCCTTTCACATACTTCTCCTCCCGCCTGTAAAATTCCGGCGAAGGTTCGATGAATGTCTCATACACATTCCCATCTGTTGTACCAAGCAATATCTCGCGGGTTGACGCGGTAGGATGGGAAGGGTTCCATGCGACGCTATCGATGGATACAGCTTTCAGCCTATTGAGGAGTTTGGGTTGTTTCGATTGCGAATGGAGGTAGAAATTCTCGCCAAAGGTCGTCGATATGATGAGGTGGGAGGCTGTAGGATCGAGGAACATGCGCCGTATCACGCCGATTTCTGTTGCTTTCTTGGGGAGATCGATGTCTGTACACCTCATTAGCGATGTGTTCGCGTCGTTCTGTGTGCCTTGGCATATCTGCCATACCTTCAATCTCGCCTGCATTCTCCAAATCTGAGTTCGAGTTGTCAGCCCAAACTCAAGATATCCCGAGCCATGAGTTATGTGGTACCTATCCGAAGTATGCGCCCTGTTGTAAAGGCCAGGATTATGGCATTGTTCGCGACCTGAGCGGCGACAAAATCGGAGGGTCTCGAAAACTGCAACTGCACACGCTCGACGTTGAATATAGGCAGTGAGACATCAATGCCATCTTGAAAGTCTGTTGCAGGGACATAACCTGCTGCTGCTTCAAAGTCCATACTCGCGGGGTGTAATGTGGCTCCTCCGAGTTGTTAGGGAGGAGCCGTTCAGTGTTCGCATGCCGACTTTGCGATCAAGGCCCGGGATAGCGCGAACGTGAACATTCTCGTTGCTGTGATATTGGTGAACCAGAGCTTCGAGAGTTACGGTCTCAGGTCTGAGGGCTTTATGTCTTAGTCATCATTTTACTTCTTCAGGCTGCCATGATGAACACTGCTAATGTGTACGCACTGCCAAATGACGCGATTCTGAATGCAGATTCGGTTGTTTGGAGAAATGATAGCGCGTGGCCCTCCCAAGGACAGGATTGCACGGCGTGTTGATCGTGTTCTTTTTGTGAGTCCAATTCTGTCGTTCTGTGGCATGCGGCTTGCAGGACGACTGCCGTGAATGCGTTCTTGGGGGTGGGCCCCAAATGTTTATCCAATTAATTACCTAGTAGCCGCGAGCATCTTGCACCGACGGACTGATTCTCTGATCTGTAATATGGGGTCGAATGAAATGGAAATAGAGACGGAGAGCTCCTCATTCCAGTATTCTTTTGCCTCAAAATATCAAAGTATTGCTTCGATTCAAACATTCTCACTGCAACATCCTTAGATTCCTTCCCTGAAAATTCAGGGGTGAAGATGGCCAGCAAATTATGGATATCATTGGAATGCAAATCTCGATGCTGATGCTGTTGTAAGTAATCTTACATGTCGAAAGGTGGAAAGACACTCGAGTATCATGAGTTTATATAGCCGTCATCGTTGAACATGACCCGCAGCCCCCTTTACAGCCTCATCCGTCATTTCAGCAAACCGATAGGAACTGTTGAGCCTTACCATACCTCGCCCACACCGCACTGGCGACACTCAAGCACTCTGTAGCATCTCAAAGAGTCGTTCCATCCAGATGTCATCACCAAGCTTGCATCATCCCAGTTCTGCTTACAGCCGTTCTTGGAGCACTGCATTCTTCTATTCTTTACCATCCTAGTGAACTTATCCGCGGTGGCCATCGTCAACAAGGCGATATCCTTTCCAATTTCTGCGTCTCTGGAAAGGATATCGAGGAAGACCGGTGCATGGACAGTATGAAGATCCAGGAGCTGCATCTGGTGGAAGATGGCGAGTTTGATGGCTGGATCCCTTAGGCCGCGGTCGTTTTTGTGGGTGGTACTGTAAATCTTCACCAGAGCCTCTAAGAAATCTCCTTCATTCCAATTCCTAAGGTCAGAAGCGGCGTTGAAATTAGTGATTGCTAACCTTTTCAGGGGCGGAACGTCGTAGAAGTCGGCAGCTGCGTACACCATGACGTTGGTAGTCAAGCGGCTGCCATCGTACAGATTGGTGAGTTTGGTGTCGTCGTACTCGAAGGTATAGAGGAACGTGAAGAGCAGTTTGATGATACCAGACTCTCCAACGGTGAGGTTGATCCTGCTTTCATTGCCTTCCTGGCTAGAATCAGTCAAGAGTCATCGATGTCAATTTGAGAGCAATGAAGCCTACCTGAAAGCTGTCGCAATGGCACGCCTTCTCAAAGAAGCTGGAATGCGCACAGACGATGGCTTTATGGACGTGGAAAGCTGTTGAATCCATGCAGTCAATCTGTAGATCTGAATGCACTCCTGTTTCGAGCATCCTGTATATGCGCTCATCAGTGGTGGATTCGGCCATTTAACCAAGGATTCATTACCTCAGCAGGCCAGCCTTGTGAATCTCGCGCAGCTCAGCCGCAATGGCATTGGCGTGTCCAGCCATCGCTAACGGGAGTGCGTTCAAATGATGAGAGCCAGGCGCTGCTCGAGTTGTGGTTGCGGAAGCCAAAAAGATGTCACGATATATGACGTAACCTAACTTCGGTCCAACAAATGTCGATATCTTGTTGATGGATTCCCGGGATCAGGGCGTCTGGACTCATCAGAATTTGATCACGATCGCCTCATCCTCACCACCTTTTCCATCGCATCGCTCAATTCTACAATCTATCTTTATCTCGACAACATAAGGAGAGGCATGCCTTCTTCGAGCTTGAAACGGCCTCTCTGGCTCTCCATGAGGATCTCGGGTTTGGGAGCGTTTCCAAACTATTGCTCTGCGCACACACGATGGCTTTGTGTACGTTGAAGATTTTGCCATTTTTGCATTACACTAATAAGTCTAATCGGAACTGACGTCGAACATACTGTAGAGCTCGTCAGCAAGATGACGTTCATGAAAAGTCCGGTGCTTTACACTTGCATTCCAGCTCGAAGTGCGGTAGAGGGATTAACCGACAAGCTTGCCTGGGGCTGTGATGGGCTGCACAGTGGAAGCAGGATGAGTAGTGGCAGAGCCTGCGAACATTGTCCTATGACACCCGCTGTGTACGAGCGAGGAGATAGGAGTCTCGAGTTGGAACATGCCATTACTCTGTCAAGACAGATGGAAAAAGTGAAGGAATGTTGTCTGGCACAAGCACTGGTATTGGGGCAACGGATTCGCGCTAGTTATATGACTTCGCGCGTGGCTTCACAAGACTTCAGTATCCATACGCTCTGAACTTCGACTGGCACTGCTAGCTCAAAGAGCACAGGAACACTGTATCTTCGACTTTCGAGAAAACTCGAGTTCCGCCTCTGGGCCTGTGCAGTTCCTTTACAGCCAACTGAAGTCGATAGCATTCAGAAAGCGAGCAGACCACGGTCCGATACGATCTCTCGTCATTCCGAATAAATTCGAGCCTCCTGCCAGATGGAAATGTAATGTAACTCTGCAAGAGCAGATATGATTTCAGCTTTGTATTTCGGCTCAGACATGAGGTTATTGACGGCTCTTTCGTACATCGTGAGGCGCTCGAATTGTTCACAAGTTTTTGAGCCTTCTGACAGATCTGGTGGGATGTTTATCTCGAAGCAAAGGTAACGCAAACCGATCACAGCCTGTCAGACACACAGACTCGTGATATTGTAGACAGGATTGCTCGCGATGCCAGGCATTCCTAGAGGCTATTAGTGAGACCCGTAACATCGGCGAGCAGACCGCACACATGTGAGAAGTAGAGAGAAACGGAGATCTAAACCTGAGTGACAACGGATATTCCTTCTTGGGCATATGCCTGAAAGAAATGACAGACTTGCTGAGCGACATCCTGATCACAGCATTTGCTCCTCATCATGCACTCAATAGAGCCAGTGGGTGCTGGGGAAGTATCATTTCAACTACTACATGCACACCTCTTGGTGCTAGTCATCGTGCATGATTGCTGGTTCCTGCGGCGATCTTTTCGAACTGGCATGACAATGTGGGAGCGATATTAACGATTAGGAGACCAGTCGAATAAAGAGAACGCAAATTTGTTGATTGCGTTGTAGTCGACAGACGCATCGAAAGAAAGCGTCGGGTGTGGTTAGACGGAGCGCAAGCAAGGGGGGAGCGGCTGAGAGGACCCCACTCTTTTGAGTCTCGACCTCACACCCGGACTCTCTACCAACCACTTCCATTGACCACGAAACTTCACCTGAAGCTTGAAATTACCAACCTATAACCCCCGCCGCCGTCGCATACATCTACCATCACGCCCATGATCTACTCGTCGATCTCGGCCTGCTCATGTGGCCAATGTTCACTCAAGAATCTGTCCGCAAATTCCTCCGCGGACTCTCCAGGAAGACCCCCCACAGCCGGAACCTGTGAACCCCAAGTGCCTTCGGAAAGAGTTGGATGAATTCGCCGCGCAGGATCGGCTGGGACTGGGAGGTTGCCAACAAAGAAATCGGGCCCTGTTGCTGTCCTCATTCCTACATAATGATTGGAGTGTGAGCTCACGCTCCCTGTTCCGGCGTCCATTTCTTCGTTCGCGAGCCCAACGAGGTGCCCAGTTGCCTCTGTCGCATTGCCTTCATAATACCCATTTGCCACTGCACGATCGTTCGAGTTCGAGATGCTGTCAATACTATCAAAGCCGAAGCCCTGTCCGTGAAATTGGTCCTCACTTTGGCCTCTTGGATCTGACTGAGCCCGGCTTCCTGGAATACTGTGACGGTCATACTGGTCGTGAACTTCACCATAACGCATGTTAGCGTTTTGGCTGTTGAGATATCCAGTATCCGGGTCAGTGAACATATTCTGCAGAGAGGCACTTGGTCGCCGATCATTCAACGTCGACTGTCCAGCCGGTAAACGGGGAATTGCAAAGGTGTTTGCAATTCTGTTGTGCATGTATTGGCTCTGACCACCCGGTGCAATTCCTTCTCCCATGTATGATGGACTTGTCCAGTGTGCAGGAGCAGAACGGACATCCTGGCCATTATATCGACTTCTGACCAAGCCCAGAGGCGGCATGTTTCCGACGTTGTGCGTGATCTGACTCGGCCGTGTATCGGCAGGCATGAGCGATTGGCTTCGATTTGCTGAAGGCTCCAAGAAATGGCCACCCATTCGTGTTCCGAGGCTGCTGTTTTCATGCGTCGGATCTGCCCGGAATGGGCCGGTAGCTTGACCTGTTGGGATATCGGCGAAAGAAGATAGGTCATTCAGTCTGTCTGAAGAGCTTGGATTATACCCTGCCTGCGCTCCGCCGCCGGAAGATGCTGCTGGGTTTCCTAATCGGTTACCGCTATTCCAAGCTGGGGGCAAAGAAATGCTTGGGTAGGCAGCGCTCAGCCAGTCAAGATCCGGGACGACCATTTCCTCGGATTTTAATGTTCTCCGGACTTGGTGATCGATTTGTGGTGGAGGCAACGGATATTTTCTCGAAGCGTTGGAGCGAGACCACATGGTTTGGCTGTTGACGTCTAAATCCCACCAGACATTGAAGATGAAGTTCTCCATTTTCAGGCTGTCGGGGCCGTATAATTTGTTCCCTGAGTCCTGGGTCAACCTTCCTCCACCTCTGGTCGTACGAAAATTCCTGGCCCACCCACACCGGTTCTTCTGCCGATACGCATCCTCTCTCTGTCGAAGCTTGCTCCCAAGAGTATTCCACTCCACGCCTCCTGGATCTGACGCCCGATCGAGCATATCGTCAAAAGAAACACCGAATTGTCTCAGGAAATAGATAGTTTCTCCAGGCAACACATCGCTGGCCAAGCTCAGTGAATTGGGAAGGAAGGCGATTCGGCGGACCTTCTGGCCATTACGGAAAGGACTGTCGATGCTTGACGCTGGAAATTTTGGGTCCTCTGGTGTCACAAGTCGGGCAGTCTCTGGTGGGGGCGAACTCCCCAAGGAGCCTAGGTTGGCGCCGTTGACACCGAAGTATCGAGTGCCGCGCTCTTCAAATTCCTGCCAGGTGTTGGGAAACGTGAAGCCCCACTGCGTATATTTGGCAGACGCATTGTTGGATGATACACCGGTTGGCACTGCTGGTGCAACGAGGAAAGAAGATGTCGCGCCAGCATCGACCATCCCACCAGATTCGTCGCCGTGGCTCTCGATCCTTGAGCTATGTCGCAGTAGAGGCGGTCTTGAAGAATCGAATGATGCGGATCCAGGAGACATCCCCCATGTCAAATCTCCCCTGCCGTGTGCTTCTAATGGACCTTGCCGCTCTGAGACATCTTCTTCGTAGTCTGTGGAGAATGGCTGTTGAGATAGAGTTTGGCTAGCAATTGGCGAGCCTTGGAACTGCCTATCATCCATTTGTCCGACGTGCATCTCATCGACGGCGAAATGATTAACCTTCCGCCGGTCCTGCCGTGGCAGAAGCTCACTCGTATCACCTATAAGCTGTGCTGCGAACTCGTCTTCGCGCTGCCCATCAGCCGTCTGGGAATAGCCTCCTCCTTGGTGTGTGGTCGCGGAGCTCGCCTCGATCTGCTGGTTGTTGTACGTCGGTGGGTTCCCGCTGCCGGCATTGTGGTCGTGGCTAAGGAAGTATGTCAGTGTGTGGCAGGAATCCTCCAAGGCAGAAGAAAAAATTCTCTGTTCGTAAACAGCATGCCAACACATGCAGCTTTCACGATTAGTACGGGAATTACATACAATGAAGAGTCTGACATTCTCTGAGCTGTGCTGAACAACAGCAATGGCTTCTTGGCTTCGCCCTTTAAAGAGGGTGAACGTGTAAGCGCCGAATCTGCGGTCGAACGTGTTGCGAGAAGCGGCCCTGCTTTCAAAATTGTTGATTCGATGTGAAGTGCGCTCGTCTGCCTTCAGTTGCTCAGGAGTTGCAAAGAGCTCAAGAATTGGCGAATTTGAATCCGACCAGCATGCGTGGAGAACACAATCGAGGGACTCAACTTGTGATTACCCAATGGTCTGATGGGCTGGATGTGCACACAAGGCGATTTATGAAGTCTTTGGGAGATATCACGTGCTGCAAAGATCGCATCACCGTTTTCGATCTCGACGTCTCCCAGACGGTCAAGTACTCTGCTATCAGAAGCTCGACCTGGCACGTGCTCAAAGTGGCACCAACCAGGACCATACAGCTTCTTGCCCAATCAAAGGTATTTTGGTCAGACCCTTCTATTGTGGAAGACTGTTACGAAGGCAAAGCCTTCCAGAATTCCTATCCACGATCTCATACATGAAGTGATTCGCAAACCATCGAATCCAGGGGGCTCCCAATCGTGAAAATTTTGGAAATTTGGGACGTCACAGAAAATTCACGACGTAGCTTGCAAGCCTGATTGAGATAGGCGTTACTTTTGATTCTTGTGGAGTCAAAAGGAGGCTTCAAGAATTGTTTCATGCGAGCAATTCCGCATGGACAAGTCAACTACATTGCCTCACTGGACCATGTTCGCAGTGAAGAGCCTTCGGCGCGTATCAAATCTCAGGTCTTACTGGGTTCTTAGCATTCACCGATTGAGCCGCGAAAACCTGGCGTTTGGTGGACAAGCGGGACACCCCTAGCACTCCAGCTATATCACGACTTCACAGGGTCTAGTCATGCAACATATTGAAAACTTTGACAATTTTGGTAGCCTGGTAGCGGCCAATCGAGTCTCAAGCGCTTGGTTTACATGACAAGAAAATATCGCGCAATCACCACTACAGTGTCTACAATGTGCCCTTTCTGAGGCGTGCAAGATATTATACACCTGGGCTGCCTGGCTCCAACCATGCCCTGACTGGAATATCATCCCGTGCTTCGAAAATTGCCGTCAACGTAAAATATATCATGAGGAAATGTCTCCTTTTGACGCGTACTCAAGATCCGTCGGCCGGCAAAAAGTCATCCTCCTGCTCAACATTATCTTCCAGCCTCTCTACGATCGACGCTCGTCCATTGTCATCAACAGATAGGATAGTACCCAAGCGCATCTGCGGCGCAGTTGCTGGCGACCGTAAAGACAATTGTGAGCTCCGCATGCCTCCTTGTCCCAGGCCAGCCAACGATGCAGCTCCCCGTCTTGGTTGCTGCGACTCGATGATTGAACTTGGTTCGAAGGCTGGAAAAGTGGCTTCGTCACTGTCATTCAAGATTGTGCCGAAGAACGGTGACTTGTGCTTCTTGAGCACGTTGCCAAGAGTCCCATCCTCAAAAGACGAGATCCGTGTGCCGACCTCGCTTCCTCAGGTCTCCATCTCCAAAGTGGACGTGAGGACCATTTGCGGGTACATCCTCCGACAATACGAATTGTTCTTGTTGACCGGACCCCGCACCAACTTGGTAACCTTGTGGATTGCTGAGGTATATTTGTGCATTTGGGCGTGCAGGGAAATGGGACGTATGGTCGCTGGCTCTGCGAGCTGGCTGGGTGAGCTCATCCCCCATGGGCTTACCTACTGGTCGTG
The DNA here is from genome assembly GCA_007735645.1 of Venturia effusa. Lineage (NCBI taxonomy): Eukaryota > Fungi > Ascomycota > Dothideomycetes > Venturiales > Venturiaceae > Venturia > Venturia effusa. The sequence continues at coordinate 875,294 of CP042188.1, read as the reverse complement.
CCGCAGGACTGAAGCCATCTGAACCATATGCGATAGCAGTCTCCGCACCAGCAACACCATCATTCATGCTTAATGAAGATTAGCCAAAATTTGGTGCGGTCCCTGGTTGTGTGGCTTGAGAGTGAGATCGAGTGTCACGCAAGTGCGGGTACTTCGTGATGAGCCAGTCCATCGTTGGAATTTGGCGACCCAAGCCACTCAATAGCTTCCTCAGCATCTCTGAATCGATCTCACGAGGAGGGGGCAACGTGTAGGTCGGAGCATCGTCCGCCCCATCGTCCTGTTTCATTGTTCCTTGCCAGATGTCGATGTCCCAGGTCACGTTCTGTATATTTACGTTAGCGGATTGTGGAAAGCCGCACAGTGAGAGTTCTACTTACGAATAACAGCTGCTCGTCTGTTAACGGCAGAACAACATGGCTGCCAATCGTGCCGCCAGCCACGATATGTTCTCCAATCTCAGTCACTTTCCCCTTCCTCACTGGGATTGTATCCGGGTCCAGAATTCGGTACATCCTTCGCTTGTATGCTATTCGCTTCCGGATCAAGTTGCGACGAGCATTCCACCCATCTGGGGTTACCACGCGCTCCGCCATTTCACCTTCGTCGACGCCATATACGTAGGCAAGGAACTCCTGAAGCTCCGTCCAAGTGGCGTGGTTCTTGACGTCCGTGATCTTGTATGGATATGGATCTGGGAGGAACGGAACATCTCCCTTAGAAGGCACGTGTGTTCGACTACCACGCTCCCTCTCGTCCTCGTCCTCGTCTTCTTCTTCTTGTTCTTCTTCTTCTTCGACCACTTCCTCCTTTCCCATATCAGCATTGCTCTCATCCTCTGCGTCCATTTTGCAAGCCTCGTCGTTGTCTGGCCGCTCCTCTTCCGACTTCTTTGGCGGGAGCTGTGGTTGTGAGAGCTTCGGGAAATTGATGCGAGGGAGAACCAGCAGCAAAGCTACCTCGCAAGGAAGGTGTTCATATGGAAAGTCTTTGGTCGACAGGTCTTGCCAGGCACGGGTAAATCGCTGGATAGCTTCATCACGATTCCAGGGTCTATAGATGCGATCTGGAATTCAAATTAGCGCGTGACTACAAGTCGGCTGCAATGACTTACGATACTGGATGTTCCAGTGTATTCCCAGCGGACTGTCCGGTTGGTCGTAGCTCGGTTCTGGCCAATACTTGCCTTGTTCGTTTCGCATCTTCTCATCGAACTTGGAGAAACGTAGGCGCTGTTCCAGAACTTTGTGAAGAGACTCTCCGAGCCCTTGTTCCACCACGCCAGTCGTTGGTGTACTGAGCAGACGATTCAGGAATAATCCCTGATAATGCTTTGGCTTGGTTGTCCACAAGGAGGTATTCTTGTAGTATTCGTCGGCCAATTCAAATACGGTCTTTCCACTCCTCAGGTCGGATGCTTGCTCAGCCAGCGCCGCTGCACGATCCAGGTCTATCTCCTCTTGGTCAAAGATCCTGGACTTTTCCTGCATCACTCGGAGAACTTTAACCAGGCGGTCGAATCTTCGAGTATGCGGGTCCTCGAACGACACTCGATTGAGAACCTCGTCCCATTTGCCAAGAGCACAAAAACGTTGGTCTCGATTGAGTTCCTTCCAGAATTGGAAGTTGTGAGCGGACCACTGGACGAGTTCATTGTAGGTCAAGTCGAAAAGAGCATTATCGGCGGGTTCATAATCGCGCTTGAGGTTAGCATGGGCAACTCTCAAGAGCGTCTTGAAGTTTTCATGAGACCGATCGAGCCCAAAAGCAGATTGGCGGTCGACCATCTCCAGACGCATGCTCCGCAGAAATTTGCGCTGGTAGGCCTCGTCTTTCATGTGCCAATCGGGGTCGCTGTCATCCAGTATATCCGCCGCTTGGTCGATGAACGACTGGTGCTGAGAATGATGGGAGTGCCCGAATGCCTGGCCGGCTTGCTGGACATCGTTGTCTCCCTGCATCATTGCTGGTATCTGTCAGTGAATTCCAGTCCCCATGCCGGACGGCGCTCGAAGTCTTGTTTATCTCACCTGGTTGGCTATTGCTTAAAGGCTGGACACCAAGGCCATTTCCTCCGCTGGACTGCTGCCACATGCTTCCAGCCGAGCCCATACTTGCACCGTGTTGACCGTCCATTTTAAAGAGCGTGGAAGTGGTGGTTATAGAGTAATTGGAGAGATTTGTATATGTGCTGCTAATGGTTGGTAGTAGTATTGTTATAAGCTTTGATTATGGCAGAGGAAGAAAAAGAGGGAAAAGTGAGTTTAAATATGAAGCTCAAGCTCTAGCGATGACAGTGTTTAAGCTGAACAGGTTTGTGAATGACATGAGAATGTGACTTGTCACAGTTTTCCCCCGCAAAACTCGACACGCAAATAAACACTAACTTTACATTTCCAGGCAATCAGGTGATCAATTGGCTCTTATCGAGATTGCCATTTATGCTATGAGATTGGTTATGGCACAAATCGATGGTCTGGAGACCAGACTTGGCCTAGTACAATCGAGGTCAAGCATTACGCTGTCATCTTCGGACCTCCAGCTTTCACGTTATGCTTTGGAGGTCTCGAACTGGCTATCTAAAGCTGGCCAATCTGAAGGCCTTTACTTCGCCCAATGTGATTGATGTCAAGCATGTGTCTCTAGCCAGAGATCTTACATCTTGCGTCTCTTCTTCTTTGGAGGCTTACTCGCCGGAGAGCTCGTTAATGTGTGCTTCTCAGGAGAGTGTAGTGGATCAACAATGGAGTTCGCCACTTCCTCGTCAATCTGTGGCAGTGTACCTTCCTCCCGAACAGTCTCAACTCTGCCCATGCCCTGCTCATCCTCGAAACCAGTCTCCACTCCAGGTTCGCGGCGCTCTTCTTCGAAGTATTCATCTTCGAGTAAGATTTCTCCCCTGTAGTCCTCAATCAAGTCCTCTAGATCAGGCAAGTCTGGCAACTTGGCGACTTCCTTCCTCCAATCGAGAAGCAATTGCGGAATTTTGTCGCGCGTTCTTGGCGCCCACAGAGGATGAGCGATTCTCCAGCGTTGTGGTTGCTCCGTGGACCTTAGCGGGTCTTCGAATTCTGGCTGCCTCATGACTCCTAGCTTGATGTCGATATCCCATGTAGTATTCTGCAGAACGTTAGTGCAATAGCAGGAGAAGGAGATAGTTGCTTACGAAATAGTAACCTAGGTCTGAGACTGCCTTGCGGTCCTTGAAACCCGAAAGAATAGCGCTTGCAAACTCATGCTTCTGCTCTTTCTCTTTGGCTTCACTCTTGTCTGCGCTTGTACCAGACTTCTCCTTTTGCCCTTCCCCTTCACCTGTACGAGCACGAGACTTTTGCTCCAGCGCTTTACCGGTTTCTTTGCGTGCGCGAGATGGCTTCTCCGGCTCCTCACTGAAGTCTTTGCGTGCACGAAACTTCTGCCTGTCCTCTAGCCACTGGAATCCTCCGTGGAATCCTTTCGACCAATCGTCCATCTTTTTCCTGATGCTGTTTCTGAGCTGTTTATGGCTGACAACTGCATCGTTTAGGACAGAGTCAGTCTTGGAAATTCTATGAGCAATATCGTCTGGTGTGGCTCCAAGTGTGTTGTACAGAACCAATCTCCAGGATGGCGTGCTGAGGGGAACAGGGTTTGGCAGGAACGTTACGTCGCGAATCACAGGGTACTTGCTAGTATCGAGGACTTCATTGCGGAATTCTAGGAGTGTTCGATCCACGCCGCCATTGGCCATCTTGGCTGCCTGCTTTTCCTTTTCGTTGGGAGGCGCTGCTCGCCATACACTACGAATGGGATTCCCTGCTTGATCGCGCAGCACGTGGAAATTTGGACGCTTCTCCCAAGGTGAGGATAGGAAGCTCAGAAAAGGATGGAGGCTGAAGTCCCCCGTTCCTGTTCCTGCTTGGTCGACCTGCCATATGGTATGATTACCAAAAGCGTTGAACTGGTCTGGTGTCTCGAGAGCGGGCAATGTTACTAATGTCGTATCAGCATGAGCGGTGGGAAGACTTGTGAAGCCGAAATTACCGTATTTCGCCTTATTCACCAGCCTACCGTTATCGTTGGCACGCTGCTCTTCCAGAAGAGCCTTCGTCTTGGCTTCAAGAGCTGCTCCACGCATGAGGATTTCTTGGGACTCTTTGGGAGCCTCCCCTTTACGCTTCATGGAGAAGCCTTTGCCCTTCCGTCCCTTATCAAGAGCGGTGTCATTCAGTCCTTGCTGGTCGGTCTCCAAATCGCTGGCTTCATATTTGTCGTCGTCCTCCGCTGTGTCTCGGTCTTCTTTGGCGTCGTAATTACTTCCTCCGCTGTCGTCGGAGTCGGAGTCAGCGTCGAGCATAGACCTGTCGCGCTCTTGGTCAAACTCTTCGTCGCTCTCGAAAGTAGGACCAGGGTCGTGCTGTGCGTAGCTTCATCTGTTAGTACGGAGAGAAAGGTTCGCTAATTTCTCGGTGACTTACTTTACGGGCTTGATGCTGCGTGATGGCCGTCCCATTGCGTATGGTAGCGTGAGAATTCTAATTGCAAAACGGGTTCGCAAGAAGGTTTTGCACTTGGTGGTTCGTTCTGAAAAGAATTGTTCAATTCATGAATATCTTGATTGAAGGTGTTTTGTGTGGGAGCTTAGTACGTGATTGAAGGAAGTCTGAGGATTCTCGCAGAGTACGGCGAACACTGAATCCGTATCACGACAGCCAAACACAATCCAATTCAATACTGAGAACAGTTCTGTTCAATGACTTCGAACGTAAACAAAGGCGCCTTTGATCTTGGCCATGGAATTCAGGAGCCGGATAGGGATTCGAAGGCACAATGGCACTGTGGAACAAAATTCCAAAACGCATGAGGCAACAAAGGGAAAGACTCTGCCGCTCACGATGTGTATGGGGAGTGCGAGAAGAGATAGAAGGATATCATACTGCCATTACTGCAGAAGTCTCAACCTAATGGTCACGAAAGCTCGTGGTCGTGATGACTTTCCACGCGAATACTAGGTGTTCGCTTTCCTCGGCAGGGGATTAGGAGCCATTCACACCCTGAGACCTACAGTCGATTGCCGAAGACTATAGAATTTTCATCGGGATGCAACTACTATGGTATATATGTCTAGCAGCTTGGTGTATTTCTGGCAAAAGGATCCTAGCTACCAGGAACAGAGCTCGGCCGTTCGAAAGGAATATCAATCCTGGAACATGTTCAAGAAAAGGGGTGTATCTATTGTTGTTGCGGAGAGACCAATGCATTTACAATCCAACGTGCCTTTATCATGGAGGTCTTGAGTATACGCAATTTGAAAGGGCACTGGCAGACGAGAAGGAGGCTGACTTGGTAGTTCAAGGTTATCTCTCCCCTGGAGACCCAAGATTCTGCCCGTGCTAAGGGAAAAATGCTCCATAAGTTCTAGGTACGCTAGGGTTTTTCGAACACGTGAATCTCAATTCTCAATTCTATCAAAACCTCCTCCCTCTTAGATTCCTTGCAAACCCATCATGAGCCACACCATGAAACGAACCAACCGCAAACTTACTTGCCACATACATATATAATCACAGAACATATCGCGAAAATCCCACAAACCTCGCAGTAGAATACCGAATCCTCAACCCAATCGAATATCTGGTATGGCGTCGGTACTGCCGTTCGGGGCCAACTTTCACCAAACCACAACTTTTGACGGCGTCATAGCAAGAAATTACCTTATGCACGTAGCGATGCTCAACAGAAAATTACCAATAGCTTTGGAGTCGTTGGTCCGTCGAACGTTGAAGCGCTGTCCTCGGAGACTCCGCGTATATCCAACATCCCATCCAGCACCGTGTCTCAGTCGAGGCGTTACCGTAGTCAATGGTAGAGAAAGCGGCGTGCTCATTCCAGGACTCTATCCTTCAGGTGATTGAATTCGCGGATGGTGAGATGGGACTTGCGCAGCAGTCATCACTCATTACGCCGTATTTGATTGTAACTTGAAGTGCCGTCTATAAAGCCATGTTTAATGCGGTCCCATGTGGTAGCTGGTATATTGGATGATCCGAGGGACTCGCAGGGGCTTCGCTGTGGTTAGATTTGGATCTCTAGTTCTGGATCACACCGAGGCGAAGCGACTGATCTTCATATGAATTGGTAGGAATCTCGACATGGTTGTGAGTCATGAGAGTTGTCGGCGAAGCGAGCACCGCGACATTCCGAGGAAATCATTCTCGGCGTCCGCGTGTAGTTCTGTTTTTTCGAATAGGAGTGGCGGCAAGTTGCAAGGCTATTAGGCGTAACGTCTTCCGTCCAGACTCAAAAGAAGAAGAAGAAGACACACGAAAACCTTGCATCGAATGGAATACTCTACAGAGCGATCGATTGCTACTTGATACCAACGACAGTATAAGAGTGCGACTCCTTCTTCCATAATACCAAAATACCTCCAAAAAGAACGATTAGACTACCAAATACCGACGAACACCAACGGTCCCCACGCTCTGAAACAAATACTTTGCCCGAAATTCATGATCGATATCCGAATATGAGCCGTCAACCTAGAGCAAACTACTCGTGAAAACCAACGCACTCCTCCTCTTTCTTCGGCCGAAAACAGTACGACTCAGACAAGTCAAGAAGGCTCATGATGTCCGCCAGAGCCCAGCCAGCGCACACATAACCATCTATCTCTGGGTTAAGCTCAGATGTGTAAACGGAAATGGGTCCGAACATCATGAATTGCCCGTTGCCGATCTGGGAACGTCGCAATCCGGGAGCATTGGCGGCCCATGTGAAGATCTTTTGCTGATCTTCTGGGCGAAAGGTTTTCTTGACGAAGGTTCGTATATTCCCACCCATCGGTCGAGGCTCGCCTTCGGGGAATTTCTTGGACTTGATTATCGTTTTCACCCAGTTTGTCAGACGTTGTCGGTCTTCCCTGCTGTATCGCGCGGGAATTATGTGAAGTATGAAGGCAGTGTCTTCTTTCTCGAGCCACTCCTCAAATGCCACCAGGGCATCTGAGAGGATTTCCCCTCTATCTTCGGTAGAGCTTGTAGTCGAGGCTTTGTCTTTGCTAGAGCTTGCGTTCGAGGCTTTGTCTTTGCTAGAGCTTGCGGTCGAGGCTTTGTCTTTGCTAGAGCTTGCGGTCGAGGCTTGATCTTTGCTAGAGCTTGCGATCGGGGCTTTATCTTTGCTAGAGCTTGCGTTCGAGGCTTTGTCTTTGCTAGAGCTTGCGGTCGAGGCTTTGGCGTCATGGCTGGCCTTGGATTGAGAACCATTCCCACCACTATTGTTGGTAGAGTCTTCGGCTGAAGCTTTCAAGTTTTCGACGGCCGGTTGTGGTTGAGAGTCGACTGGGAAGTCGATTGCTCCCTGAAATGAGCGCACTTGACGCTGCGGGACGTGTTCGGTTGTCTCCAGAGGCGTTTGTTTGGCTGTGCTTGCAGTGGGACCACTTGCCACTCCCGCAAGCACGCTGTCGTCGTTCGAATACATCCATGCTATTGCTTTCGATATTGACGACACGTGCGCATCAATACTTTTGTCAGATAATGGCTCCACTGGAGTCGAGACTCCGGAATCTTGTCGGGCCTCGAGCTTCGGTGCATCTTTCGCTTCCGCATCTTTGCCCTTGTTTGGCTTCTTGTTTTTTGCAACTTTTCCGGCCCTTTTAGGCATTGTGGTTGAGCGCAGGAGTATCGATGAGATAAGAGTGGTGGAGTATTGATGGAGGTAAGACTCTCGACTCTCGATAACGATGTGAGGGGTTGGTGATGTTTGTGTTATGAGAATCAAAGTGAATCTGTGCTTGGCTCGAGGTGAGGCGCAAAGGGGACCGCTGCCATTGTCTTAATAACAGCAAGAAGGCGCAGATGCTGAGCTCGAGGCAAGACCTATGCATCCATGCTACTTGCCCTTCCAGTTGAAGCTTACTAGACAGCATCTAGCGACTTTGTCACTTCGTTTATCCTAAGAAGCAGTGTCATAATCATTGACGGTACCTGAGAGTACCTCGGTAATGCCATTTCTCTAGCATTTTCGATCCAAAAAATCGCTGTAGTGTATCTCCATGAATCGCGAGGACAAAGAACTTTACACGAAGCCTGCAATCATTAGGTTTAGAGTTTGTGAGGAAGGATCCCATGGGACGATCCTGCTTGATTCGCTCGGGATGGGTGAGAAAGATACAAAACCGTTTTTATATTCTTTTACACAGGGCCCTACGTAGTGATGTAAAAGTCCTCCGGGAGTGTCTCTATAAGCATCGGCATCAGATAAGGGCGGTGTCTCGAACTCTCAAGCACAGAAATTAAGGCCAAAGCCAAGTCAAAGACTTTCCCTTTTCCCCAAAAGCCACTCCAGATGTCGGAAAGCCACTTCTGGAGCGTACTCGGGTCCCTTGCAAAATAATCAGTGCAACGCATTTGGAGTGATAGACAGACTCTGCTTACCATATGACCTGTTTTGAAACCCTCACTCCACATCAATCCACGCTCGTAATGCTGAATTCCCGCTGGAGAACTTCGACCTGGGATATCGATTGGTGTGGCTGGAGCATTTTGAAAACCGAGCGAGCCACCCCATGTCATATTTTGAATTGCAAGCAACGTGCCGTTGGTCAAGATGATCATATCGTAGTTACCATTCGCCACCAAGACACGTTTAGTAGCTTCAACTACTTTCGGAAGGATCGCTTGGATGGGGTCTGCAGAGAAATCACCGTTCTTGTAAGGCCCGCCACTCCCCACGAATGCCCCTTCTTCGCTGCACAAGGCCCATGTGCTTGACGCGGGTACATTGAGCGCGGCCTTGACATCTGCTCGATCGAAGTAAGAGGGCTTGGACTCTGAAGGCTTCATGACTTCGAGACCTCTCGGGCAGGTTTTGTTGATCATGTATATGTCGAAACAGCGATTTTTAGCCAGGGCCGCGTACTGTATGCGGGTAAAAAGGTCACAGCTCGAGCTTGCCGGGCTAACATATGCTGGTTGAAGTCCTGCGGGCGGAAACTTTAGGTACTTGTCCAGAAAACCCTCATAACCGCAGGATTCGTGAACTTGCTCGAGGTTGCTGATATCGCCTTGATCAAACCCAAATAGATCATTGTTCGCTTTCACGAAAGGTACCACAGGAACTTGCTGCTGGACCGTATCGTATGCACCTATACAAGGATCGTAGACCAAAGCTCCTACAGAATAGTCGGTCAGTCATCCTTCAACCATATTATCATGGACCGGCTTTAAACATTCTATCCGCGCATAACTACTTCCCTGATTTTCAGTTGACGAACTGAAATTTGCATAAGAGTCTCAACTCGAGGGAGACAGCGATCAAATTCTGACAGAGTGGTCTCGAATTTGCCTCAAAACTCGCGGCATGTATCTGGAAGTTGAGCTTTCAAGAACGATATCATCGACGGGTTGTTGGGAACGCGAAGAGTCAGTAGTCTTGACGAACAACGGCAAAGAAATGATTGCCTCTACCTTTCAAATCAAACAGGCTCTTGTCTTTCTGGTCAAGGAATGCCGATGATATATAAGAGACGTATCGTCCTATAAGCAGTGTTAAGATACCTCCTTCAAACCCCATCTTTACTTACCTGCATAGGATTCGCCTGCGCATCCATGTCAGTTGGCCTCTTCCAAGTGCAAATATTACTTACCAGCAGCGTAGATCTTGAAATTCTTGATCCCAAAGGTTTCTTGGAAATTCCTGAAGAATCCAACAAAGTCGTTTGCAATATCCTCCTCAGAAGTCGCAGTCGGCGTTCCCACGGTGAATCCAGTGCCAATGGGTTGCTCCACCCTGTGTCATGTTTAGCGTACCATTATATCATTCGCCAGCCTTGGAACGTCTCGTCGAGCCTGTTTCTTCGCGGCCTGAACAAATGCGAGCTTTTCATCTTTAGATCGACGTCGCATTGCGGCAATGCGGTTTTGGACTTGGCAAAGAATTTGAAGATATCGAACCAAGGCCGAGAGTGCTACATTGTTGAACTTCTCGGCCGTGAAGAGAGGAAGAGAGTGCAGTCGCGGCTATAGATCTAGCAACTCACCAGAGCATGTTTGTTATATTGACCCTGGTGCGATATTAGCTTGAGTACTCTTGATAATCAAAGGCCCACGTACCATGAATGATCATTCAATGTTGGCGCTGGTTGGCCGTCATGCCATACAAATCGACCATTCTCTTGAAAGAATCCTTCGAGTGAGCTGCATCCAGGGCCTCCATTGAGCCAAATAGTAATAGTGTCGACTGGCGGGCCGGTCGTCGGTTGAAAAATGAAGAAAAGCTGTCTCGATAAATCTCCAGCTTTCACCGGCATGAGGCCAGAGTACATCTCTCCTACGGTAAATGGAACATCGGGCAGACTGCTCACGCGAAAACGTAATGTGGTGTTGTTGTTGTAAAATCGAAAGTGTGAGGGGTCAGCCTCTTGGCCACTTGGTTGAGAGATGGCCCGCTGCGTACTATTCCACGACTTCATCTTCGCGTCTCTATATACGTCTTCAAAAGATCTATATGCTTGATGTGCAGCTGCTTCTGTCACTCTGATCCATAACAGCCCGAGGCAGAGCATCAAGCCTGCTGAAGAGCACAGATACATGGTTGAAATGAGATGGATGCAGCGAGAGGATGCGTAGCAATAGGAAGAAGAATGAGCGACGAGGACATAAAATGCTGAATGTGATGAAGATTGGAACCTCAGGCATGACCGAAGAAGAAAGCACCCAGAGAACAGGCCTATGTGCAGAGTGTTCCGTCCAATCTAAGTTGGACCAGAAGATAGGAAGAAGTGAGTTGTAGCAAAGGCGTGAACAAAGACCGAAAATAATGTTCATGTCGGCGTCTATTTGGATCATGGATGTGTAGTCGTGTACGGGATCGCCAAGGTAAGGCCAGAGATCACCACTAGGTAATAGACGAGAGCGCATGATATAGATTGGATCGCAGAAGCGCCCAATGGCAATACAATTGTTTCGTTCTTCGAGAAAGCAAGGAATTGATCCCGGTTACATTTTGGAGCGCGGAAAAATAGTGTCCGATAGAACGGTCAGACTAGGGGGTTTGCGGTAAGGCTTGAACCCCTTCCCCACAACCAGCCTCTTCCAAGACCACGACTCGTCTCCATGTCGGGCATCCGAACGATTGCGATTCTGAGATCTTACCTGTGGATCGTATTCGTATTCTACTGGGAAGATACCTCGACTGATTGTCTTTGCGATATCGCCAAGCAGGGTTGGCATCAACTTATGGAAAGCCAAGGACTTTGAGCGGAGGCGAACTAGAATATTACTATCGAGGACAACGCACAACCGTCTGCTCTCCCGGTTTGCCCTTACAAAGGCCCTCGCGATCATCTCATCTACGAGACAGAGAAAGGAAGAGAGAAGGACAGTGATAGGAGCGATTCCTGCGGTCAAGTCATGATGGGTTCATGGATTTTCGGCTCAGAGCGCGCCATACAACAATCAAGAATAGGAGAGAAGTTACAGCCTTCGTTTACGAGAAGAAAAGCAAGAAGTAGAAGAGACTTGTACTTCTTGCTTTTCTTCTCGTAGTCTTCCCTCGTCGGGACCACCTCTCTGCGATCTTCTCACCATCTTCATCGTGTGTTAATCGCGACAGCTAACATCTACTAGAAGCTCATTTCCACGAGCCATGAGTCCCACAGTCTGCCAGCTCCATCTTGAACTCCCAGAGCAAGTGGGCCGGCATTTTTTTCACATTCGTAAGTGCCGATCTTCATAGGTCAGCTTGTCAGCCAATTCTACAGCATACTAAAAGGCATTATCACGTACTCTTTTGCAATGCATATCATTGGACCGAAGCTGAACGGGTGGAATGCGTCACGCTCGTCTGTTGATTCGTCGTCCAGCCAACTCTCGAAAGTCAGCACCATACGATATCCTGGGGAACAAGCACGGCAAAGGCATTGATAGGTACTTAACGCTCTGGTAGAAAGCTATAATCTGAGTTTGAGCCAAGGTTGAGCCAATGTCCAGGACCGCCACTATTCGCTACAGGACTCAAGCTTAGTGTGGAGGAACCGCACAACATTGACGGCGAGGCTCAAATGGCACAACGTGTGATAGCGTGATTACATCGCTTTTAACAACGTATGCCAATGAGCCATCGATGGTCGCGTCGATCATACAACAGCCTCGGATGCTAGGAAGATGCTGTACGCCATTCCTTGTTCGTGGTCGTAGACAGCCTCGAACTTATGGATGAAGTCTTCGTTCTTGATGAAAGATTTTTCAACAAATACTACGAGTCTGCGAAGCATCCAGTGAACTGTGTCACCGTAATGAAAATCACCATTCATCAGATGTCCTATGCAACGCACGCCATGGCAGCTCCTCAGGTCGAGCTGGACGGCCACCACCATTCATGCAATTTCTGTATTGACAAGGACCTCATTCATGGAGACGATGCCTACTCTATAAGACAATGGTTCCAAGCCTCCGATAGAGCACGAATCTCGATACCAGTAATAGTTGCTCCCACGGAACGCAATATTGGGGAATATCCACGTATCTCAGATCTATCCTTTTGGGTCAAAAAAGCCATGGCAACCTTTCGACCAAATAGCGAGCTTTTGGACCGGGTGAAGCCATTCTCGCAAGAGCTTCACAATACTATGGGGGCCGAGAGAAAAATCAGCACAGGTCTGCACGATCTGGATTTGATTGAGCTTGCATATAGTATGTCTTCGCGTCTGACTGTCGCGGTTACTGCAATGCCCACAACACAGCTGACAGGCGGGTTTTGTGGAATTACTCTTGAAGTTGCTGTAGCTGTGATTCTTGCCGCTGATGCCACCGACAGACCAATTGAGGTCGAACATTCCCTCCACTCATCCAGAGTTGGTGGATACGAGGCATTCGAGCCATGGGACAAGCTTTTAACAGGTCTCAAGTGCGATCCACCTATCCTCGCCCAATTCCCATTCTTCCTCATGGTAGCCCAGGCCTTTACCTTAAAAGCAAATCCAGGGCAAGAGCATTACGTGTATACGACATTAATGGGTCTCGACGGGGCAAAGGCCAACAGCAAATCCAGCGACAAATTTGCTTCGTTCGTAGAGCATGCCCGGGCTACAGTGCCAAAGCTCAATGACAAGATCTCCGGCCACGACTGTTCCTTCTGGCGCATACTTAGCACATGCCTATCTCAGTGCCATCGACGCGTTCGAAGAGTCCAAATCCTTCCGCGCCCCGAAAACAGCTGCTATCGCACACGGCATGGATCCGGATTTGGTCATCGCTATGCGTGCCCCCTTTGACACGACTGGAACTGCATACATGTGCAATGACGGCGCGGCCTTTCTGTCTGGACGATGCGGGATTCGACTCTCTCGTCGCTTCTGCTTTACCCAACGATATCACCGACCTTCACGCTGATATCCAGTCTGGAGAAACGAGAAATCTGTTACGTTCATTGTACCCAGTCGGTCGCAACATCCAAGAGACAAAGATTAAGGTTGGACGAATCGCAGCATGCGGGCCACCATACAATTTCTGTCGTTGTGGTCATCGTCGAATCTTTGAGATCCTAGAACTCTACATGGACACCTATCCACAGTTCTTGGAAATGGACATGGGATATTTACCAGATGGCCAAGGACCAAATTACCGAAGCAGGCGTCGAAGAACCTCTTGTATGTGCCCTCAAGCGTGCTGGGTCGATGACTTCTCTTCCCACGTCCCCAGTCACTAAGTTCTATGACTCCTACTACGAGCTAACAGAGCACATCTCAGATGACAGCTCGCTCGGTGTCAGTAACAATATATCCCACCTGATCCGTGACCTTCATCGTTTATGGAACATCGAACTGCGAGACCCAAATAAAGAAGCAGGATGGGGTGGCCGTTTCGACGCGCTGTCAGATACAATATTCAGGGATATCGACAAAAGTTTGTCAGAGCAGGACAATCCTGACAACATGTACAAATCCGCAATTGCCTTTTCGAGACCGAATATGACAATGCCGTATATCACTTACCATACAGCACGCAGTGAAAAACCCATCCCTAGTCGCGAACACGCTTTATTCCCAATCAAGATTTATCCAGCAAACTGATGTCCTGGCTAGGTGGCCGCGATCATCATGGTCTACGGTTATGAATCCATTTCGTAAAGATGAGGTGAGGTGGCATGAACCGTCGGCTTGTGAGCCATCGCTTTTCAAGAATCGAAGAAAAGCATGTACATACAGTTTATAAGCAGGGCGAATTCCATTCACAAACTCGTCCAACTCCCACAGTCGCCCAATCCTCACACAGAAAAAGAACAAAACTCTTCAAAGCTCTTCGGTAGGAATCATGCAATAAGCTCGCTGGTCTGATCACCTCAAATACGGGCACTTGACGGGATACCAAGAACAAGCTTAGTAAGATGTTCTCGCTGAATCTTTCGGTGATGGTGGTTCGGACACAAATGATTGCTGTTTGTTCTTTCTCTAGTGTTGATCTTGACAATGCTCGAATTGGGGACGCTGATTCTGGATTTCTAGGCGATATTTTTCTTCTTGATTAGAGCAGTCATCGCTCAAAGGCTTACGTGTAAAATAATTTCATTGTTATGCGTCATAGCGTTACTCGTCATTGGGTATCTTCATATCAGTAATATCACGTCCTGCGCCATGCCTTATGCATATCCTTTAGTATCCTCTCAAGTTCGGTTCCTGTTCTCCCGTCCTCCAATTCAACGATCACGACGCAGGCCCATCTTCCTCCCCAAACATCCATTTATCCTCGTCCAAACTGAGTACGTTGTTGTGCAGTTTCTGGGTCAGCAACTGTTGTAGGGCTTCTCGGCAGTCAGCGGCATTCTCCCAATCTTGCTTTGTTTTGTGTGATGACCAGCCACACGAGGGACAGATCTCATGTTGAAATGGTTCCTGCACTTCGATATCATCTTCATCTGTGAGGGTGCGTTGCCTCTTGTGGCTGAAGGGAGTGGGTCTGATATAGGAAACGGCGGACGCACCAGTGATGTCTATTTGGTGGCGGTGGGTGTAGTATTGTTCTATGAGGCGGGTCTCTGCGCCTGGGGTTGTTTGGTGATTAGCATATGTCCTCAATGCAATCCTGTCCATGTGGCAGGACTGGAAGATTGTGATTACTTTGGTCCTCCTTCTGATCTTCTCGCGTCGGTAGTGGTCCCTGAGTCGGAAGTTCCAGACGAAAGTCGCCGGTCTCATCTCGAATGATTATATCCTCGTGTACGGAGGCCGAAGCATCGGAATGGACATTCTGTGAACCCGAACTCGCTGCCGTGGATAGTGAAGAATTGGCTGCAGGCCGGCGAGGGTGAGAGGAGAATAGATTACGGCGGCCTGACGGAAGACTCTGCGCGTTTGAGGTTCGGAGCATGGGCGGCGGGTTATTGTCGTAGTTTCTGGATGGATTGTTACGGGACGTCATGGTTGACTCCAAGGTGTGGTGGTGTGCTCGATTACTGCGAAGAAGTGAATAACAAGCGTGCTAGCATTGTGCAATGTGTGGCAGTAATTTGTGTTTGTGTTGTTGTTGTTGATGTAGTGTTTGAGCTTGAGTGACGATGTCGATCATGCAGCGGGCGGACGAGAAGGAGCCTGAATTAGGAGTAGTCGGACCTCACATAACTTTCTCCCCTGAACCTCACCACCCATATCCAAACAATGTTATAGAAAGACAAACAATCGAAACTTGGGACCTTCATCTCTACTTTTCGTATAACTGAGCATCGGACTGCCAGCTACTCATTCACCATTCTCAGTCGAATGGTCTCGAGCACGTCAGTTCAATACCATGCAGGACAACCCCGATGCGAGCGTGAGGACGTTCCATATCTTCCCCCAAGATCGGTTTGCGACCGGCCGGACTTCCATCAAGAGGCCCAGGGTATGTTACAACTGCTTTGTTGCTTTTTCGATCCATGAATGGCCTATATTATGGCTCGCTCCTCGTCACGAAGCCTCCGATCGGCACACTCTTTCGAATTCTGTCCTTACTGTCATCTTTCAATCTGTAAAAGCATCCATTGATCAAAGTGCTGAATCTATCCAAAGGAAATCACACACTTCTCTTTCGACGAGAATCATGAATATCGCCAAGATGATTCGTCAATGAGATATTACTACCCACCACCTCTGGGAGCCAACCTGTCCGATGGTTTCGAGACATTCAGATGCCTTGATGACACCAAAGATGATCATCTTGATGGTCTCCTGAAGGCAATCATTCACCACGAGAAGCAGACTGGAAAAAGATGCCAGACTGACATCATCAGTTGGAGAGGCATGATTACCAAAATAATGTCAGCACCCTACGACAAATTCGATGGCTTCTCGATGAATGCTACTTGCTTCCAAGGAACGATATTCATCGAAGAAGACCATTCTGCCAAGATGATCAGGAAACAAGCCCAGAACCAGCAGCAAAGACAGCAGAGGCGTGGCCAATTCGATCCAGATCTCATGTCATACTGGGGCTACAAATTTGAAGCCTTAGCATTGTTACCTGACACTTTCGACGCCACTTCAAGGGATTGTATCGAAAATCGGGAGAAAGAGGTTGTCAGCAATTATGAACAGTATTGCTCTGTCGTGCAGACCGGAATAGGCACTGCGGGATTGATCATTGGCGGGGAGGTAGACGGAAGTAAGTTGCCTGATTCCTCGACCGGCTTTTCACTTATGGTCTTGATGGAAACGAGGAAAGTATCCCTGCGCATCTTTGACTCTTGAAGTCAGCTCACAGGCTTTTGAACCCGCTTAGGCTGCTTTGCTCGAAGTTTGTTGCTACGAAAATAGGATTGGAAACTATGCTGATGTTAACGTTTGATCATACGGAAGAGATCGAACATTCGCAACGCGGCGTTACCATGCACGAAGTCAAATGCTAACTTTGTGACTTCAGTATGGGACTGCCGACCTGACAACCCTGAGGACCCCATCAACTGGGTAGAGCTGAAAACCAGCCAGGAGATTTACTCCGAGGCAGACGGCCTGAAGTTCGAACGAAAGCTCAACAAGTTTTGGATCCAGTCTTTTCTATTAGGTGTCCCAAAGATCATTGTGGGCTTTCGATCGAAAGATGGCATCCTTCAGAGAATCCAGGAGCTGAACACTCAAAAGATACCGGGCCAAGTGAAGAGAGCAGGTGCGAGCTGGGATGGAAATCTATGTATCAATTATACCTCCCAGTTTCTCGAGTGTAAGTCTATTTCATGTCTTGCTTCCACTTTACCACTAGGGACTTCAGTCAAGCGTGTGGTCTTGCTGAGATGCATCCGACGTAGTACCATTTCCCACTTCAGCTTTCCCAGATCCAAGGACTTGAAAAAGACGCATACATCTCGACTGCTTTCGAGACCGAGGGATCGTCAAGCTGCCCCTGACACCTCTCACCTCCTTTCGATTTGATTAGAAAGCACACGAGATACAACTTGATGACATGAAACAGTCTTGAAAGGCACGATAAAGGGTGATGGGGTCTGGAAGATACGACGAGCTGAACGGTCACCGGTGGTCGAGGTCACCCAAATCGAGCCCAGCGGCACGGGCGCTATCCTATCCAAAGAATTTCTCGACTGGAGGAATCAGCTGTATGCTCACGAAGTGGCTCAAATGCTGGTCTAGCTGTTTTCTACAGGATATAGGCTCGTTTCACAGAGCATAGTCGCCATCTTTGCCCAAGCTAATGCAACTAAACTGTCCGGGACAGGAACGACCAAGACTCGACGACTTGTTGCCTCCACTTCCTTCAGTGGAAGGTTGCAGTTTGACAACTGTACACCAAGGAGTCCAGCCCCTTGAGTCTCTCTGGTCCGGGTACCTGCGATCATCCCACGCATGCCAAGATCCTGAGAGAACCAACACCGTGGTCCATCGTTTTTGTGGAGTTGGACAAGCCGGCCAAACTTCATGGCCCAGAGTCCACGACTCACACCTCAAGCAAGGGAAAGATGTTTACTTGATCGTGCGGCACTGGCAGTCCGCCACGCTTCCATTGTTACCCGAAACTCGTTGTGCAGCATCACAGCACGATTCCCCATGGCAAGCAAACGCCACGATGGTAATATGAAATGAAGACCGCGAGTATAGAAACAAAATCGCCCAGCTGCACATGACATCCGAGCCATCCGTGATGTTTTGCTCGACCTCATGGACCTGGCCGAGAGAAGGAACGACGTACCCGACAGAAGACCGTGGTCAAGAGACTGGCGTGCATTGCATGAAATCTACAGAATGACTCGTCCGCAAGTCCGTAGATACTCCACCGGGTAATCAATCTTGTGGTATACCCGAATTAGGTAACCCGTCCCCCGCTCCCATCAACGACCACTGGGCCGGTGACGAAGACTTATCCCATCATCATCATCGTCATCATCATCTGGGTCATTCCGATTCTAGGTCCTTGCACCATATCTCTTCAACACATATCGGACCATCGACAGGGATGCAAGGCACGAAGGATGGACGCCACGCCCCAAGCGGCGTGATTCTAGAAATCCCGTTCGCGGGGGGAAACTTTGTACTCGTAGGCGGTACTCGTTCGTTTCTTAATTGAAACCATGGTTTCGACCGCACACTACTTTTCTGATACAGGCTGGATCGTGCGCAACCTCCCCTCCCCTTCCCTCCCCCGCCGTACGTACCTTTTCTTTCTGATACACGCGGGTCCATCGGAGCTGGACTGTCGGGTTTGCGCTTTGCCCGGTTCTCGATCCCCGTCGGGTGTTTTTGGAAGAGGTCTTGGGGACGTGGATGTGGATGTGGAGCCTGATGACGATGACGAGGGTGGTTATTGCAGAGAGGAAGATGAGGGAAGCAATGTCCATCATCATTGGGGGAAGAAGCCAGTATTCGCCCCTTCATTCATCTGTGATAAACACAGTCTTCAAGAACGTGGTGGGTCGTGGTATCGATTACTGTGTACGCACGCCTACTAGCGCAGAAGAAGGTACAAGAAAAGCGTGGACACTCTCTAACACATCGGCCCTCCGTCTCTCTGGCAATACCCTTAGCAACATCCCTGCCTGCATACCATCAATGCCGCATTTCGCTAAGCCTCCTCCACATCCTCAGGTCCCGTCCTTTCTCGATCTAGTCTGATCTCTTACTTTTCGGCCTCACATGTCCCCAGCGTCGGTCGCGTAAACTTCACCTCCTCACGTTGGGATGCGGCAAAAACTTTAAATTTCCGGGTCTTTTACGATGATTAATGTGGCATTCGCGAACTTGGAAAGAAAGATGATGGATGGAAGGATGATGGAAGGAAGGAAGGAAATTTCCACCTGAACTAGTCCTAGTCAACTCTGGTGGGATTCCCCTTCCTTCGGATTCGGAAAGCATTCGTGAGCTCGGGAGTTTTTGGCCGATGCATGACTTGTGGGGTGGGGGGAGCGAGCTTACTTACTATACGATGCACAGGTGACGGAGCCTGTGCGAAAGATGCATGGTCCTGACTCTTTCCCCGGAGGATGAGGAGGAGGACTTTTTTCCTTACCTTCACTTACTCATTCACTCATTATACTATGCTATACCCGGATGTGTTATTGCTATGCGACGTGTTTACGGGTGCACTGACAATGTCAACTGCGACGGACGATTGATGGCAGTTGACCCATTGTTTCCACACACAACACAACGTCACGGGGTTGATAGTCTGGAGGGTTTCTAGGTCTAGTTCTAGTTCTAGTACTTGGGTACTCGTCCAATTTCACGACGTGGAGACTGGGTAGAGTATGCAGGTACGACGGCGGTGGTAGGTCAAGTGGAGGGTCTGGACAAACCATCTGAAGAACAATTCCCCCGTCTGCCGGGCAGCTATTTTCGAGTGAGACCTTTCTCCATGGAAACGTAGACCGTACCAAGAACAGACTGGGACTGGGTAACGGTGCGCTCGAGCTCGAAATTGAGATTTGCTGCTTGCTTGCTTATTTGCTTGCTTGCGTCGATGTCAGATGAACCACCGACTTGGCTCGGACTGGACTTGAGTCGGACTTGGGTTACTTGGGGTACCTGCAGCAGTGCCACAGAGGTATCCGCCGGTGCCGGTGAGGTGTCCACTCGGACAATAACCATAAAAAAGGCGCTGCGCGTGTATGCGTATGCGTATGTATGCATGCATGCATGTATGCGGGTCGAGAGTCAAGTAGTAAGTAAGCTATGTGAAAAAGGTCGGCCGATAAAATTTCCCGTCCATGAGCGCCATTACTGAAATCGGGTATGATAGACACACCAGTTTCCCGCGCGCACGTGCTGTTTTTTCCCTTCCTTCTTCTTCCAAGAAGTTGAACGATTGATAGATGGAAAGATGGAAGAGTGGTACACGAAAAGGTCTACTTTGCGCACGTTCCTGTTTTTTTTTTCTGGGCGACGGAGGTTGGTGATGGTCACGATTTGTTAGCTTGTTGTTATGTGGTCTGGCTATGACGGCTGCCGGACGGGAGTTTTGGAAGGAAGGGTGTTTTGTCTGTCGTTGACGTTTGGTCCAGTGTACCCCACACCACAACTAGTAGGTAACGACGAGACGGGGTCGCTGATGAGGTGAGGGTGAGCTCGTGACGGTTGGTCGAAGGCCATCGGGCATGCGCAATTACGGGTACAAGCTTGGACGCACCTAGATACATCGATGGATGGATGCGCGACTAACTGCGCTTAATCGTCATTTTCCGCCGGCGTCCGCCGTGCAGGAGTTTTGTTTTCTTCCCTTTCCCTAGGTAGGTTCCTTTCCCCATGGCATCGTACTGTTGAAGAAGGGATCCTTCCCGGGTCTAATGCACGACGAGATAATCCCTTTCTTACTAGCTAGCCCAGCGCGCCAGTACCTTGATTTATGTGCTTGGTTTAATTACACCTATTTTATTTAATTGCCGAATTCCCTTTGGTTGCTGTTGGTCATTAGTTTGCACCACGGAGAGTGGTAGGCTGGCGGTGGAGGGAGGAGGAGATTTGTTTGTTTGCCGTCAGTCCTCCGGTTCTACTGTCTGGTGTGCGCATATTGAGCGACTGCTAGGCTGGGAGATGATACAGGCGCTCATGACTAAACAGTCTCGTCCAACAGCCTTGCGGCCAAGCGCACAGGGCCAATAGGATTGATTGTAGAGAGGTCTGGCGGAGGTCGAGCCTCCGGCCTTTGCACCCGCGCGCTGATATGCCATTCAACTGACTAGCAGTGGCTTTTGAGTTTTCTGCCCAGTGCCATCAGTAATATGTAATCCATGCTATATTAAAGTAAAGAATCGTTAAGCGCATGTGGAGTGCGATGGAAGAGCGCGTGAGAGGCCCACCTGATAATGCCACTGCCACTATCGATACCCGGACCAAGGATTCGTCAACGGCCAATGTCGGCTGGAGTGGCTTGCCGGATGATCGAATCGCCAGAGAGGCAGGGCCCTGTCACTGCTGCGTGCGGGCCGAAGAGGACGAATGCACACTTGTTGTTCGCTGAGAATGAAATGCACAGTTTACAGCGGCCGCCCGAATGGTCGTGTGCGCTGTCATTGGGCGCTTCCAGAGTAGCGCGTGTTTCATGTTGAGGTACGTGTCGATCAAACGAATGGCAGAGGGACGCTTCTGGCTTCTGGCTGTTCCTTTGCATCTAGGTACTATCCTCGCTGGCCGAATTTCTTCTACTGTGGTATAATTTGTTCCGAACTAGCCACATGGTGACTTGAGGCGGCTCTGACTACCACTGCATGGCGGCGCCGATGGTCGGCTGCCCTGAGCTTGCACTGTAGGAGTACCAAACAACACAATCCTAACGGCCTACTGACGACTGACGACTGAGGATGGCCGTCATCAGGGCCTAATCTTCATGCCTTCTGCGCGCTCCCGGTCCTCGTGGAGACCTGGTCCGAGAAGCGACCAGGTTTTCGACCTCGCTGCTCGCCGCTGATTCGACGATGCAGACGTGATGGACTTTAGGGCAAGACACCTGGAAGAACATCAGCCCTCTGCAATGGCCTCGCTCGGCCGTATCTGGGTCACACATCCCGATCGTGGACCAGGCAGTCCCGGTGGGCAGCAGGGCTGGCGGCGGCGATTGTGATCAAAGTGGTCGTCCCAAAGCCAAAATGCTGCCTCTTTGGTGCTGCTTCGCTTGCAAGTGTGGCTGCTCCGGTTGCACTTCGAATCGTAGGGACCTGAGCAGCCGTAGACAGTCTTCCATGGCAGGGTCCGTCATGACTCTGGCATGGACTGGCCTCTCTCGTAAGATAACATGTTATTTTCACTCCGATGGGCTCTCGGATCCCAGCCACCGGACTCGATACTCGCTCCAGACGATCTTAGAAGATGGACGCGGCAATCATGCAACCCACTTTTCGGGCGCATTGAAATGCATTGACAGCGAGATTGCAAGGTTCTGACTCTGGCATCTGCGTCTGCATCTGGCAAGCCTCACGGCCTCAGGTGATCTCCTTTAGGTCGAGGTAATATTAAGTTGGCATACCAGAATGATGACAGTAATAAGGGCGACTGGGGAAATGATGGGGAACAGGTGGCGAAGCGCGTCCTGGAGGGCAGAGGCAGCGGCAGAGCCAAGGGAGGGACTATAGCATAGCAGAGTAGACATAAAATGCCAAAAGCGTACAGACATTGGACAGTCGAAAGCCTCCGATAGCCATTGTCGCATCCTCGTCCCAACCCGGCGTTACGCGCAGAGACACGAGCAACCATCGACAGGCGGCCCAGAGACAGCTATTTTGTTTTGTTTGGCTGGACAGAATCCATCCTCTCCTTTCTCCAAGCCGCTGGCTCCCTGCCTTGCCTGGCGAGAGCCGCCCGCGTGGTAACAGTCACGGTCCAACGAAGATTCTTTTGTCCATTCTGCGTTCCACGACGGAATCCACTTGGACGACGACAAAGGACGCAGGCGTGAAGGAGGGGTCTCTTTGGACGGTCACAGCAGCCAGACTTACCGAGGCGGATGAAATCGACGGCGTCAAGAAAGAAGAAAGGAACAGGATTATCTAGGTCGACGAGGGTTGATTTTGCTTGCCAGGCAACCAGGTACGTGAGCAGTAGTCTCTCCCAGTGTGCGGCGACGGATATCATGGCCACCATTACATGCCAGGCACGCAGGAACCGGCGGACACCCATCGTTGGCAGGCTGTCAAGCGTCGGCGTCCGCTGCAGGTGTGTGCATAGTGCCGAGATGATGGATATGGATTATGGATGCGGTTATGGATGACTGGATGTGTGGCCATGCCGAATCACATTTGCTGACATGGAAGACATCCCGTAGCAGCAGCCAATCCGGACAGCACTGCCATCCAACCTGATATACTTGTGAGCTGGAGTCCAGCCAGCACTGCAGCAGCAGAAGGTATCACTATCGACTATCGAGGTATGTATGCACTATCCTCTCTTCCAATGTGTCTGTCTCGGCGGCGTGGAAGCCAGAGATTGCCGAGTCGGGCCATGTACAAGGACCACGACCTCCAGACCACGTCAAGCATAGCTGGCCAAGTATTGCCTGTATTGCCTGTATTGCCTGCCAGTATTGCCTGCCAGTATTGCCCGTCCCCGTCCCCGTCCCCGTCCCAGACTCCCAGTCCCCGTCGCCGTCGCCGTCGTCGTCGTCCCATTGACCCATTCCCACCCCCCCAGGGCCCCAGTGTCTGCCGAGTCAAAGGCCTTGGACGTGCAGGCCCACGAGTAGCATCTGCATCGCTCTCGACGCATCCCTGGCGGCCCATTTTTTCGTGCCTCCGTCCATGGCCCAATCCCATACAGCCCGTCGGAGCCTTAGCCTGCGCCTCTCGCCTGAGCGGCCTATTTCTAGCACGCTAAATTTCGTTTCAGACTGCCAGACTGCCAGCCTCCCTCCCTCCAGCATTCTCTGACAAACGCACAGGCTTAAGTCGTTGCATCTCCCCGACCGAACCGTTTCGTCTCAAGATCTCCCACTACAACCAGACCTCCTACACCTGCATCCCTCTACTCCACGGCTACTCGAGGGCGGGTCCCCCGATAGTGACTCTCACGCAATTCACGACTCGAGCCACCTGTGTTAAACTCCTATCGTCCTCAAACACCTTTTCTTCTGCTTCCATATCCCGCCGCGCTTCAGCTTCAGCATCAGCATTTCCCTCCACGCAGCAAGGCAGGACCATAGCACTCCGGCGCATCAAAAGTCTCATTCCCAGTCCTCTTCCACTCCCTCACGCCGCGTCTGAAGACGCTGGTCCGTTGCCCGTCTCGCCCTCGCGCACACCATGTATTCCAACTCCCACGCCGCAATGCCGCCTCCGCAAGCACGTTCCGTAGCCCCCGAAACTTTCCTGCTCGACCAGGACGCACAGCAATCGCTGCCTCCAGAGGCCATTGTTGCGCTGCAACAGGTCGACAACTGTACGTGATCCTCTTGGCTCGCTGTTGCATTGTCCCACTGCGCGACACCACCTTGCTGACCATCATGCGCAACAGTAAAATACTTCCTCATCTCTGCGCCCGTCGATTGGAGCCCCGACCAGTACATCCGACGTTTCCTACTGCCAACTGGCGAATATGTTTCCTGCGTGTTGTGGTATGTCCCAACGCCGACCCCGCGATGCGCAATTCCAACTAACAACCATCAGGAACAACCTCTTTCACATCTCGGGCACTGACATCGTACGCTGTCTGTCCTTCCGCTTCCAGGCCTTCGGCCGCCCGGTCAAGAACTCGAAGAAGTTCGAGGAAGGCATTTTCTCGGATCTGCGCAACCTGAAGTCCGGCACCGATGCATCGCTCGAAGAACCAAAGAGTCCTTTTCTGGATTTCCTGTACAAGAACAACTGCATTCGGACCCAGAAGAAGCAAAAGGTCTTCTACTGGTACAGCGTACCGCATGACCGTCTCTTCCTCGATGCTCTTGAGCGCGACCTCAAGCGCGAGAAGATGGGCCAGGAGGCAACCACAGTCGCTGTCAGCGAACCGGCCTTGTCTTTCGAGTTCGATTCCTCGCAGTCTCTGTTCGAGCAGCTCACAAAAGCACAACAGACCAACTCGTCGTCCTTCACCACCAACGTCCAGCCAAGCTTCTCCCAATCCACTTCGCCACAGATGCGACCGATCGATGCCATGCCAGCACCCCAAGTCATGCCTCAACAGCAGATGCAACCACAGTCGCAACAAATGCAGATGCAGCCACAGCAGATGCAACAGCAACAGCATCAGATCATGGAGCAGCAGATGAGCCACGGCGGGTTCCAGCCCCAAGAGATGCAACAGCACATGCAACCCACCTCCATGCCCCAAATACACAACTCCATCATTGCAAAGAGCCGCGAACGAGATTTTGGCAACGTTCAGTTTGATCGCAACGGCATACCAGTTACTCAGCTCCACCAGCGCGCGAACTCGATGCCGGCGTTTATGGAATACTCTCCAGCACCATCGCTGCTCTCCCAAGACGATTATTATGGCACAATCAGCAACCCACGCATGTCATTCGAGCCAATGACGCCTCCGCAGCACTCCATGGGAGGCAGCATGGAGCCCGCTTACATTCAGAATGAGGATACTGGTCTCTACACTGCCATCCCTGATCTTGGCGTCTCGCAAAGCTTCAACCCGATGATGCAGATGCCACCGTCGAACATAGGAGGACCACAGTTCTCCAACGTCACCCGCACATTCCCCCCTTCAAATGTCTACTCAGTCATCGAAGGCTCGCCGACCTACAAGCAGCGAAGAAGACGGTCTTCCATGTCAACAGGCATCAGCGCAGCGGTGACTGCTGCTGGAAACGCCACGCAGCAAGTCCAGCGTCCAAGCGATCTTCGCCGGTCAATGTCCAGCTCTGTTGTGCCACAGTCTGTTCAGGAGGAAGAAGAAGTGGGAGGCCAAGAGGGGCAGTCTCCACAGAGCGTCAATCACTTCAACATGACTCCACAAAAGACCGATGCTTTTCCAGATCTGTCCAGACACGGAACCCCATTGGCCACTGTCGAGGACAGCCCCATCCAGCAGCCAGCATCGCTCATTGGTTCGGACGAGTACGCCTCATTCGGCGGCGGAGATTTTACCGATACTCTCCCACCACACAGCGCATTATCCCGAACCGCCCCCGGTGTATTCCGACGCGCCCGCAGCGCTACGATGATGGAATTGGGACCCTATCCACAGAAGTCACACTCGTGCCCTATCCCTACTTGCGGGCGATTGTTCAAGAGATTAGAGCATCTCAAGAGGTAAGCGCTCACGCACTCCCACATCTCGCATCGTACCTGCATGATGAAATTGCGATGCTGTGCGTTTGGACTCGTGGCTAATTTCCGGCGCTTACAGACACGTGCGCACTCATACTCAAGAACGTCCATATGTCTGCCAGCTCTGCAACAAAGCCTTCTCGCGGTCGGACAATCTTGCTCAGTGAGTAGCACAATACATTGATCTCTTCTGTTCTCACTAACCGCCCATCTCAGACACAAGCGTACACATGAGCAACAACAAAACGGCGAGCCTGTCATTGACAACTTCAGCGAAGAGGACTTCGAGAACGATGAGCATAACATCGTCGACCTCGATCAGGATTCACCAGAGTCTGAACATGCCTATCTGCCAGGCGGTATGAACATTCCGACAACGCTCCACGAGATGCATCAAAACGGAATGCAGACCATGGGTCCAATGAGCACTGGAACGAACAACATGAACGGCCCGCAGTTCAACGGCACCTCGATGGGACCTCCCCAAATGGTTGCCGCCCACAACTACTGATCATCCCACTACCCAGGAATCTTGTTCTGGATCAATCTCCCTTGCTTTCCGCTCGTGCGGCAGGCCATTCCCGGCGTTGGCGCGACCATCTTTCTGCTTCTCTTGCTCTATTTTTGCTTACATGATTTTGAATACACGTCGTGCGCCGCGCCGCGATAGGAGCAAGGTAGACTGTGCGATGGGCGAACCTCATGCGGGTGCCCGCGGCGTCACTGAACGAATTGGACGAACACGAATTTTGTATGCTGGTTTTCTCGCGCTGCTGTTTCTTTCATCGCGATGCGATACGATGCATATCGGCTCACGCAGCCGACCTGGGAAAACGAAAATCTGGGAAACCTGGAGAGTTTTGCGCGAATTGTTGTTGCACGCGCATTGGGTTTACCGCGCCTGCTGATCTGAGGTCACGCCGCGCGGATATAGACCTCATCATTTGTACTGACTCACTGGGCATTTCGAGGGTCGAACGGCGTATTTGTCGCATCCTCTTTTTTATTGCGGGACACGGGTGTCTATCATTGTCTTGTACGGCGGGGATCTATTTTGTCTTGTATGCATGATGGCGAGGAGTTCTCGCGCCTCCTTTTCATCTCTCTCTTGATTTTTTTTTTCCTTTTCCTTGTGGACAAAGTCGCGATCGATTGAACTTTTTTGCGGGATGGGGGGGTGCGATGTGCTTCTGAACCTGTAGAAATATATATATCACGTAGGCGTGTCGAAGAAGATGAATCGAGTACATAACCATCATCATCACCATCATCTCACTTGTGTGCCCGGGGGGCACATGATCTGCATTTGCATTCTTGACGGTGAGTCGGTGCGGTTTTTCTTTTTTGTCATTTACAGGTTACGCATTGGGGATGTTATTCACAGGTTACATGCACATTGGAATGACATTGATCCCTGGGGTTTTCTGGATTTACGGAAACCCGGGTTTTTTGCTTTGAGATGTGCAGATGGTGGGGACGGTCTGGGAGCTTGGATGTTGGGGATCTGGATCTGGATATTGAGATGGAATGTGGTTGTTGTGGGTTTTGTGATGGGATGGGGTGTTTTTTTTTTTTGAGGAGTGACGGTGTTGGGATTGTGGGAGGGATTGGGAGAGGATGAGGGGGAGTGATGGGATAGGTGGATGGATGGGTTGGTGGGAGGGGGTGAAATGAGGTAGAGTGATGGATGGGAAGGATAGATGAGGTAGAGTCGATGGGATGGATGGATGGATGGATGGACATGGGTTTTATAACCTTTCCTTCGTGTGAGTGAGGATGGGAGGATCGAGATATCATGACTCCCACGATGGCGAGTGAGTGAGTGAGTGAGTGATCGAGATATCGTGACTCCACAAGAATGAGTGATTGAATGATTGATTGATTGAATAAACCGAGTCATCAATCCCACAGATAGACCCTCTACCCGACTCATCCCAACGCTCCAGATCCAGACCCGGACGCAGACCCCAGGCATCAATCCTCTCCATTCCTTATGACCCAGACCCAGACCCAGACCCAGACCCCAGGCATCGAAATCTCAAATCCCCCATCTCCCACAGACCCACCTACCGACCTACCTTATTCCAAGGCCATCCACGTCTTTCTCAAATAACAGGAGTGAAAGATATTCTAGAAAACCGTCGTTGTCTCATCGAGAAGGAGGGTCTGGAGAGAGGGTGCACGGTATGGTGCGCCTCTAGGCATTCGGTACTCAACCAAGGTGCACGGTACGCACAGAGGAAGTGTAAGGCGTGCTTTCTTTCCGGCTCTGTCGACGCGCGGATACCTCAGTGAATGAGATGGTTGGATGCCGTATAATGCAGTGGACCGTGCGGCATTGTTTTGTTTCGGGAATTGGAATTGTCGTTCAGAGAGGGCTGTTGCTCAGTGCTCGCTCCCCAATTGGGGGTTGAGGGAGTCAGGGCTTTGTTAAGGCGGGGTTAAGGCATGGAGGGCTTGTCTTGGGAATGCCTGGGTGGCCTTTGCCCCGTTGATGGAGACGAAGAGCGGATGGTGGGGAGAGCGGGTGATGACGATGTTGATGGTTATGAGGGGGAATATGACTGTGTTCAGAGCCGTTTCGCCGCTCGCGATCGCGATGTATCTGGGTGCCTCATGTTTTTTCTTCTTCTTCTTCTGCTTTTCTTTTTTTTCGCTTTGGAGAGAACTGGGGAAGGGCTCCTGACACAGAGTGGACGATATTGAAGGACCGCTCCTGTCATCGAATCGATATGCCTTGGGTCCGGGTTAGCAGATACGTGCTAAGGACGTGATCATATCATGAGACGGATCCTGCGCCGTCTAGATTTGTGCAAAATTTGTTCGCATGAAATGGCAACCAGGGAATATGATTTGGAAAGGACATGGGCGTTCTTGGGTAGAGAGGATGTGTGGAGACCCTGACGTCCCCATTGCCTTGCTGCACTGCGAATCGGACGGGGCGTGGAGACATATATAGATTCCCACGTTTCCTGCTCTCCCTGGTCGGATTGTTTGTTGTGACAGTATCGACGACGAATAGTGATAATACTTCTCGTATTCCGCTACTACCTGGAAACGCTCAACTGTCTCCATTCGTTTAGCAAGTCTCGAATAGTTTTACACTACCGTACTACTGTCGCAATGGCCCATCCACCATCGATCCACCGTAGCAACAGCAGACGCAGCAAGCTGTTTTCGAAGCTCTCGTGTGTTCTTCTTACATCTCAATGGCGAGAGTCGTCCGTGCTAACAAAGCAGCAGTCGTTCTTCCTCTGCTTCTGACCTCACCTCCCAACGTCGCTCCGTCTACGCTGAGCCAGCCTACGTCGACAAGCTGAATGTTCCTGTTCGACCACATGTCATGCCCGCAGAGCCAAAGCCCCACGAACATTACCTCAAGCTTCAGCGCGACAACCTAGAGGGTACCCTCTCCGATATCAAGAAAGTCAGGAACCTCCGCACTTCTGCTCTACAGGTCCGTGCCATGCTGTGGGCAGCTGAGGACACCCCACCAAATCGCAAGGGACTTCCGAGTGGCAAGGTCAGAATCCAGGAGGAGGATGCTGAGGACTTCAAGCACCAGATACGACAGATCCTGGTCCGATGCTTGGCAGAGAGACCCGTTGAAGGCGGGGAGGAGAACGCTCAGAAAGAGAAGGAGATGGAGGAGAAGGCTCTGGCCCACTTTGACAAGCTAGATTGGAGCTTCTTGAACAACGATAGCGTGAAGGGTTTCTGAGGGATGACGCCTTCATGATGACGATGTTGATGTTGGATTGCTAGGTTTTATTCTTGTTCTTCCTTGGTGAAAGGGTAGGAATGGTATTTGCGGCTGGATAAACTTAGATTATGCATTGAACAAGGACGGAGTTGTGTTATCTTTCGTGCTGGACTTGATCGAACATTTCTGACCACTTGAAGAAGCTTCCAATCGTGTGTTGTCCAAGATCGGGCAGTTCGACCCATGGGACGAAAGGGTGTGGAATGTAGTTGTTCGATTTAGAGGAGATATTGATATAACCCGGACTTGGTGCGGCGCAATCGAGAGAAAAGAAAGCAAACTTGACTGGACCAGCTGAAGTCCGATGCTCCGCGGCCGAGTCATCTCCCATGTTTTCTTTTTTTCTTGTGGGAAGGCCCTATGATCGATGTTATGGACAAGAAAGTTCACTAACAAATCTGAAACTCAGTTCCGATTTGTAGCTTTCGGCTCAAGCTGCCCAAGGCCGCAGCTCCTTTGGTTCATACGAGGTGGAGAGTCATCGGCACAGAAGGTGTGACATTGAACTAGCCGTAGTCTTCGACTTCCGACTTACCAACCAATGCACAGAATCTAGCCGTGAATAATTGCTAGCTGAGGCACGTTTTCTGTGCTGCATATGAGGCAAGAAGCCTCCATGCTGATGGTGGATATGCGAAAAAGTGTATTTCTCAACACGAAATTTTCATTTTTCGACCAGTCTCGTTTCCAGAGCTGACGTTCAGCCCTGAATTCTTACTAAAGCTCATGGATCTAATGGTTTGAGATTCGAATACGTATGAGCTGAACCTGGATTGCACCAGCGTTCTCGAGATTGCCGCGCTCGAAAGGTGCATGGCGAGGAGATGTTCTTGTGCATGACAAAACGTGACTACCATCCTTCCGCAGGTGGAACAACGCCACACTGACATGTTAGATGAAGTCGAGATACGAGATGTCTTCTTGGTCCATTTGACTACCAAGGATTCTGAGTCCTATGTGCTGGCCGAGGAGAAACATCACGTGGAGAAGTGAGATGTGATCATGGAAGAAATGGGTTGATGGATCTGCCTCTCTCATCGAAGTCATTGAAGAGTCGTCAAAACACGCGTGGGGAGCGGCTGTGAAGCAGAAGTCGCGTTGACCTTGAATGACATTATTGAAGCATAGAGCTCAGTCGGGGCGGTCGTTCCAGGGAGAGAGCCTTTCGGACAGTGGCTCTTCCAATTGAGGACTCGAAAGTCGTTGATCTCAGCGAGATGCAGGATTCAGTGGAAGATGTGGTCTCGGTGGAAATTGTTGTAGAGAAGAAAGAGCCAGGCCGACAGACGACGGGAGAGATGAAAGACTAGCACTAGCATTAGTAGGGGATGCGCCGGTTTCGGCAAGGGTACCTAGAGGTATTGGATTCCAAGTCTCAACCTCATACTACCTTCACCAACACCAGCGCCTACGCCGCCTCCATTGAGAATTCATGCATCTCCACTTATTCAGAATCATCTACTAACAGAAACGGATAGGCGGTCAAAAGAGAAATCTGCCTCTCAATGCGATATCACGCTTTTCTGGGCAGCTTGATTGAGTCTTTGCCGAAAGAAGAAAGACCCCAGCAGCATCCAGCCATTGACGTGTTAATGCTAAGCAGTTCCCACAACATCTGGACTCCGGATGAAGAGGATTGTGGGGCTGGACTGGAGCTGGACAAGGACCGGTGTTGACTACGACGAAAGGCCGGATTGAGCTGGTTGAGCACCACTTCTACCATCCTGTCTGTTTTTGGACCGATCAACCCAGGATCGGGACGATACTAGGGTGCTTGAACAGTAAGCTAGGAGCAGAATCACTGAGAGCCTCATCATCGTCGTCAGAGGCCTCACATGCCATGAAGTAATCTTGCCTCAAACAGTCTCAATCGCGGTGCCAAGTCTAGCTATCCATTGCGGATGGGGTTATGACACTTGTCCTGCTTCACGACATCTTCGTTGGCGATCAAATCAGTCCGTCCAGAACCTCACCGCCGAATACCTGACCACATTTTCGAGACAAGGACAGCTAGAGATGCTGCAGGAAGAATCCCAGATCCACTCGTGCACGCTGTAGCACAGTCTCCCGATTGAGTCCACAGCAAGTTGGCATGCATAATGCTCTATGTCAACGGATCAGACTAAGTCTCAATTGCGGAGAACGCCACAACTACCAGTTTCAGAAAGTGATTACCATAATGGTACGCGTAGACAAGGGCTCGTCCAGATTCAGCTTGCAAGCACACCACACTCCTTCCAAGACAAAACCAAAAGAATACACGAGGCTCCCTCTGTACCATCACAGTCGATCATATTTGCTACTGGTTTCGGGAATGGACCACGATGCGCACTGCTGGTCATGAAAGATACCTTAGCGTAGAGGCTCCATATCCCAGTTGACCAGCCTCATTGCAAAGATGAGCCCCAAACGGGACGTATCCCAGCTGCGTTATACCGCTCACCGCAATTCCTTGCTACGCTTGGATATGCAGATCTCCACCGTGTGCGTTGTCAAGCCTTCTCACACATGTGGAGAAAGGGAGAGGAGAGAGGCAAGAGAATGTGTATATAACACCCTCCTCCCTTCCACCAGATTCAAAATCATCAACAACAACAGCTTCAGAGTCAACAATCGCAACTACAATCTTCAAACTACCACACTCGTTTTTCAACCAAAAACTCCAACCAAAAACCCAATCAATCAACATGTTCTCCAAGGTCATCGTCTTCTTCTCCGTCCTCAGCGTCGCTTTCGCTGCTCCCGGCGCCCCATCTACCATCCCTGGTACTGTCGCTGTCGACAGCCAGTCATGTGGTAACGACCAGATCACCAGCTGCTGCAATGACGGTGGTGCCGGCTCCATTCTTGGACTTGCCTGCACCATCCCCATTCGTAAGACATCTCCTACATAACTCAGCAAATACCATCAACTAACAATTCCTCGCAGTCGGCGCCTGCTCGGGATCAAACACTGTCGCCTGCTGCAGCACGGACAACCAGACCGTGAGTAACCTCCATCACATCCATCGTCGACTCTCAGCACCAATGACTAATCATTCACAGGGACTCATCAACCTCAACCTCCAGTGCATCCCAATTGCTCTTTAGATAGAAGGAGCTTTTAGGACATTTGGTTGCACAAGTTGCTTTCCCCTTGGTGACGAAAAATGTTGTATGATGGAGGCTCCGATTCATGACCCACTCGCATTCACTCCTTTGGCTATGCAAGCTGTTTACAGTTGTTGATTAGAACTTTTTATAATGGAAATTGGTTGAAAATTACTTGCTTGTGCCTCTTGATCAGCGACTTCGATATTTTTCGCTATCTACAACTCCATCCCCCACTTACTTCGAACTTTGCCTCAATCCTTACTTTGAGCGGGGTATTTTCAATCTTGTTCTCGGAATTGGTGGTTCGATTGTACCGCTTATCATGCAAGTATCGAATCATCATCATCCTACCATCAAAACGTGCCACAATCAATCAACAACGTCATACTGTCAATTCCAGCTATCCAGGACGACCACCACGTAAACCCGAAGTGCTCGACTAGAACATGAAACCCACATGATCATCGTGAGCTCCTTCCTCCGTGTGCCAAGTGAATACGCAAAGCATAACTCTGGAAAACATAGTACTCACAACGATCTTGCTGTATCAACTTCGCAAAGACATCTGAAACTCACACAGCACAGCATCGACATCCCCAGGATTCAACATGGCTTCTCCCATCTAATTTCCGTAATCACGGAATCAGCTTCAACTCACCATAACCCATCCATGCGTTCAATCGTGCATAGAAAGTGTCGACACCGTTTCCACAGTTTTGGCCCTCGAATCGCAGAATAAGAAATGTTGCCGAATATAAATCATTCATTCATTCATTCATTCATTCGGATACATCAAATATAGAACAACTGACATCGTTTTCCCCAAAAGAATCACAATATCATTAAACCAGCAAATAAAACCAAACCCAAGTTCCAAGAAAACCCAAAACCAAAGAAAACACATCTCAACCTCCCACCATCCCTTCGTCCCCTCGCAACAATAGATCCCCACCAAATCCCTCACAACATGTCCAGACGCAAACACAAGAAACCTTTCTCCAAACCGCACCACAAAAAACCCAACGGACGCACACAACAAACCCCCAAGTAAGTAAGTATGGCAGAAAATGACAACCCCCAACACCATCCCCCACAATGGCCGGACGAAAAAGACGTGATCGAGCATACATGCACGCATGCCCTCAAAGAAACCCACATCCACCCATCAATTGAACACGAATGTCAAGAAGCAATTACCCCAGTTGATTGGTATGGAATGACCACAGACGTCAAAATCGACAAAAAGAGGGTTGGTAATGAAGATCTCGACGAGTCTAGGTGGATATTGTCGGAATTGAGAAAGATGTTGAAGTAGGAAAGAAAGACCATCCGACATCAACATCCTCCCTCACGTACAAATCGTCCTAGAAGAACATCCATCCGAGGACAAAGTCTGTTTTAGTATTCAAGATATGATGACATATTGCGAGGTGCTCAATTCAGTCGTGTTCAACACCACCAGAGATGAATCAATAGCATGGCGAAAACCTCGAATTTCAGTGACGAAGAAGACTGTAACTACTGAAGAAAGCCGTCTCCAACAATAAAGAGCAGCAAAGACTCCTCTCCGGCCACGAAATAGAATGAGGACAAATCCATCCCATAAAGTACAAATGTGACACTACCGATCCATCCATCTTTGTCATCCGAAACCGAGAAAATTTGTGTCGTGAAAAGCATCAGAGGCCACCCATAAACGCGCAGTCTTTCATCTCTCTAACCGACCAGTTCTCGACCAGAAAACGCCGGTCCGTTGATGACCATACCTCCATCACGCCGAGGAAGATGTGATCAATGCCCTAGTCCTGTACATAAAAGTAGATCGCTTCCATTTTTTCTCCTTTTCATGCTTGTGTTTTCCGCCTGGCTTCAATGACCTGCTGGCGATATTCTCATGCTCACAAGTGAGTGTGTGCTAGGCAGGTCGACAGCGAATGCTCGTGCTAAGCTTATCAATACGTGCGAGCAGGCATTGGCGTTCCCCGACTCGAAACAGGTCCAGCAGAAGCGCCATCTCGTCCACTCGCGGCATCATCGAAGTCTTGCAATTCAGGGTGAGCCTCCGTTTCCTGCCTTAGTTTCACAAGAGCATATTCCTGTAGAATGTCAACAAAATTCTAAAAAACAAGGCAAAGGGGAAAAGACGTACCTCAATCAGATTAGCATCCTTCCAAAGGATGCTGCCGTCCTCGTTGTACTGCCTACAGTTGTCGCATAATAACTTGATGTCCTGTCTGAACTCCTTTGTGTTCTGATACTTTTGCTCATTGATCTTGTCAGCAATATCGTTGAAGCAGATGGGCTTCTTGATGAACTGATAGTAATCAGGGTAATCAGCTCGAGGTGGAAGCTCCAAGAATGGGCCAGCGAGTTCTCGTCCCTCTTGATCCTTGACATCGACCAATGGATCGTATACGGCGTCGAGGACTTGCTGAAGGACATCACGTTGCTCCTGAGTCAAAGCTACCTTTCGATTTGGTCGACCACGTTTGGCTGGAGGTGCAGCATCGCCATTGACCGACACTTCATCAATCTTGCGTTTCTCGGTCTTGGAGACGACTTTGCGGCCACGCTTCTTCGGCGCAGGTGACTCGGAACTGTCACGGGATGGGACAGGGGTGCTTCTCGCTTCTTTGCCAGCCTTGCGAGCGACTCTGGCTTCCTTGCGAGCAATGGCTTCCTCGATAGTGTCCTCATCGTTGTCAACTGCTTCAAGCCATTGCTCCTCAGTGAGACCATCGTCATACTTCACGCGAGTCCGATCACGAGCACCACGACCAAGATTCTCTTCAATCTCTTCGACAATTGGCTGATCGTCGTTGACATAGATTTCGGGGAGTTCAGATTCACTCAACAATCGGGGAAGTTTCTTATTCGGTCCGTACTTCGAAGTGCGAAGTCGTTCCTCGTCAATCTTTTGAAACACCTTGAGCTCCTCCTCGGAACGCATCATGATGACGTTCAAATCGTCATCATCTTGCTCTTGATCGGCCTCAAGCTCTGCAGCGTCCTCAGCGGATTCCAACATGATCCTCAGCATGGCGTCTCGCTCGTTCTCGGTGGACTTATTGTCAAATTTACCGGCCTGAATGACCTTGCCGTCCATATCAAGCTTGTAGTTGGCACGTTCAAGAATCTTCTCCTCAACGGAGTTGCTGGTGATGAGTCGGAGAATTCGGACTTCGTTCTTCTGGCCAATGCGATGCGCTCGATCTTGAGCCTGCAAATCCTGGTGAGGATTCCAATCCGAGTCATAGATAATGACAGTATCAGCGGTTTGAAGATTAAGACCTAGACCGCCCGCACGAGTGGACAACAGGAAGCAGAAATACTCCGAACCTGGCGCGTTGAAGAGTCGCAAGAGTTCAGATCGATCGTCTGCTTTTGTGGAACCATCAAGCCGCAGATATTTGATGCCACGCAGACGCATAAAGTCTTCCATGATGTTCATGATTTGAGTCATCTGGAAGAACATCAACACGCGGTGGTTGGTGGCCTGGAACTTTGGTAGAACACGATCAAGAAGCTCAAATTTACCAGCAGTACGCCACAAAAGGTCATTCGAGGTACGACCGGGATTGACCTGATCTTCAACTTCTTCAAAAACGAAAGGATGGTTGCACAGTTTTCGAAGTTGCATGAGCATATTACTCAAGCCACGCATACCGGTCTTTCCTCCTTTGCCATCACTGACAAGTAGCTTCTGGTGGTTGACAAGCTGTTTGTACAGCTTAGCTTGTAGAGACGAGAAGCCACACTTGATGACTCGCTCAGTCTTGTCTGGCAAATCTTTCTCGACGTCCTTCTTGAGACGACGAAGCAAGAATGGGCGTAGAACCTTATGTAGTCGTCGAATAACAAGCAATTGTTCTTCTTCAGTAAGCTCCATTTTGTCTTGTCCTCCTGTATTGGCGAAAGGTGTGTTGAACCACTCATCGAATGATTTGACGGACTTGAAGATGTTGGGTAGGACGAAGTTGAGAAGCGCCCACAGCTCAGGCAAACTATTCTGTAGCGGAGTTCCTGTAAGAATGATACGGTAACGGGTCGTGTAATACTGGGTGATAGTGCTACTGAGTTTCGACTGAGCGTTCTTCATGCGATGACCTTCATCGACAATCATGTGCAGCCATTTGATCTTGGCGAGAATCGGACGGTCCTTAATGATAAATTCGTAGGTAGTCAACAGAACCTGGAACTGGCCCCATCGAATTTGATTGGCATGCTGTTTTCGAGCATTTGGGGGGCCCTTGTAAACAATCTTGGTGATGCTTGGTGCCCATTTATCAAACTCATTGTTCCAATTGGTCAAGGTACTCAAGGGAACAATAACGAGGTATGGGCCGGCTTCCTTCTTCTTTTCGATCAAATATGTGATCAAGGAGATTGTCTGAATAGTCTTACCAAGACCCATTTCATCTGCCAGAATACCATTGAGATTGTTGTTGTAAAGCGACAACATCCATTGGAGGCCCTTGATCTGGTATTCTTTCAATGTACCACCAACCAGGTTCGTGGATTGGGCAACGACTTCCTCCTTGATGCGATGAGCGACTTCAAAGTAGTCAACGCTTGCCTTCTTCGAGGCACCGCTCTCTTCGTCATCGGATTCGTAGACTTCCTCTTCCACTGGTTCCGGCTCTCTATTTCCGTAACGAGCGACGGCACCACGTTGCTGCTCTTTAACGGACGCTGCAAGCTGATTTAAGAAACCATCTGTCTGCCTGAGCAGGTGAGAAATACGCGTATCCTTTGCTTGGTCGAGCAGTTTTAAGTAAGTCTCCTCATCGTTCGCTTTCAGGGCCTGGAGACGCTGTTTGGCCGTTCGCTCGATGCGCTTCTGCTCTTCCTTCTCGAGGTGGATATGTTGTGACTGCACAGCACGACCCAACTTCGCATATCGCTGTTGCTGAGTGAAAGCCGCAGTCCTCATCTTGTCCACCTGCAGAACGATCGAGTTTAGGAAATCGACATGCTTCTTCTTCTCCTTAGACTCGCGAGCATCGCGTTGTTGTTTCTCTAATTTTTCCGTGATACGAGCTTCCCGGAGACTCTGCTTCTTCACGCGGCGGTACAAGGTTCGATTCGCAGTCATTGCAAGGTTGTCAGCATTGAGCATCTCCCGACTGATGTGTTTCCTCAAAGCCCGCTGCTTCTCCAGAAGACACAATTTCTTGTATTCGATTAATGCCCGTCGTTTGATGGAGTCATCCTCTTGCCCACTTATCCGCCCGGAATTCCAGGTAGCAATATTTGCGTGCATGTTCTCCAGCTCAGCACGTCTTGATTGGAGGCGGTTGTAGAGGATGATTTCCCGCTCTTCCATTAAACGGTTCATGTCGACACCAAGAGGAATGATGGTCGGGACTTGGGGACGATGGGCTCTAAAATTATGCTCCGTATAACCAATGGACTGCTTGATCAGTTTGTAAGGGTCATCAAAGGTCAGAAATGGTTCTCGTGGAGGCGCGCCATCGTAATTTGATACAGCGGTAGATACTTCTGCTGTATGACCCGATATTGCTTGTGATGAGGCCGGAATAGAAGAGCTTGCTGGGACTGGGGTGGAATCCTTCTTCATTGTTTCAGATCCGAACAGTGTTTGTCGTATATTCGCAGGCAGAGGGATATTTTTCGTCAAATGCTTGAATGCCATAATCTGAGTTCGAAGCAAATTCTTCTGGTCCTGTGTCATCGATTCTGTAGGTCGGCCAGAAACTTGAGTTGGCGTGGTGATCGAACCGTTTCCGTTTATGGCTGGGGATGGCTGAGCATCGAGGTCCTGGCGTGGTCCATTGCTAGATGTAGACATCGTTTCGCCATTCGTGGGCGACTGTTGACCACTTGATTGCACGCGCTGTGCCCTCTGATATTCCTGTCGCTGCTTTGCATAAGTGGTGTGCTGCTGAACGGCCTTGAGAAGATTGTGGGCTTTGAGGAAATCAGGATCAGTCTCAGAGACTCCGTTCTTCTTCATGTTTTGGAAGTTCTAAGAGGAGTTAGCAATGGTAACACTTTTGCAATGAATTATGGCCCCAGTGAGATGTTTAGTCGCGAGAGTACAACGCCCATAATTTAGCTCTCTGAGATGGCATTGATCCAAATCTGAGGCGATGAGATATGGTGTTGTACTGGTGGTGAATGCGCCAGACGTAATCAGCTGCTAAAGCAAAGAGTGGAATAAAATTGATGTGCCTTACGATGTACGTCTGCTGAATCTGCTCTCTCGTGATATTTGCTGGCAGAGGAGGCGGAGGCGCTGGTTGCGCCGAGCCTAATGAAGCCATGGTAGGTGGTTGTCCTGAATGGTAACTAGACTATGTGAGTTGTTGATGGCCTAGGCCGGAGCCCGGCGCGGACGACTAGGGGAGCGACAGCCCAGGCAGACGCGCGATATTATGGTGGTGGCCGTTGTGCTTGGAGCCGAGACGTGGTGTGTTGATATAAACAGCGGGGAGTCGTTGGCGATGGATGCGAGATGGACTTTGAATTGATGTTGCGCCGTATCCGGTCACGGTCGATTGAGGGACGGTGGCCTGTTTGAGTTTGCGCGGGAGGAGGGAACAAGCGCCGTACAGGGTTATGGGAGAGAATCTGGGTATTCGTAATGCGGTCTGTGGTGGTGGAGGATTGACGCGCCTGATGTCGTTGGGGGGCTCGCGTCGACTTGTGGTAGAGAGCCGGGCTGGGAGTCGTCCTCCTTCAACTTCTCCGTGTCGGAAAAGATCTAGTCACGTGATATATGCGAGAATGTGTAGCACAACTTCAGGCTCACGAAACCCCGGGATTTCTTTTCCAACGAGGAACACGTATTTGGCTGTCTCATGCTTTTTTGCTCATATGCCATTGCTCCAGGGAATCTTGTATGTCAATCCTACTTCGAGGAGCCATTCCTGTTTCGGTGTATCCACAATTCCTGGCGATAGGAGTCCCGACTTCATTCAGACAGCTTCAAAGGTTCACTGGCAAGGATCGCCAAGTACAAGGCCATAGACCAGAAGCTGTGGCTCTGCAGACTACAACATGCACAAGAAGAGTATCAATATATTGTATAGGAGCAAGGCGGAAGTCGCCAGCAGAATCTCGCATACACCGACCCAGGAACCCCAGGAACCCCTTGCCCCAGAACACAGATCACCGCTCCAGGTATCAATCGATTAAATCAACCAACAGCAAGTGTATTACCCCATTCACTCCCAAGCCACACAAAAGAAAGATAATCGAAATGTAGGGTTAGAGTAGGCATTGCTACTGAGTTGAGCTAGGGATTTGAGATGTGCTCAAAGCACTTCTTTTCATTGGTGGTGGTGGAGGTGGAGCTGGTTTCTTCGCTCGTGAGGGTGGCGGGGGCGGTGTCTTCTTACTGCCCCCCGGTGTAGTATCGACAGTAGACCAGCTTGTAGATCGAGAAGGCATGCTGCCTATAGTTGCCGTCGGGCTGTCTGAGGCGATGTTGGAAAAGCGCTCATCTCGGTCTGGTTCCACCTGGTCACGATGCGCGGTAGGTCGTAGAGCTAATCTGCTTCCTGTGAGGAGAGCACTGGGCTCAGTAGGCGCACGCATGAGCTTCGTGCTCCCAATCGGAGAGTATTCTCGGTTCTCGCTGGCACTTTCATGTGTGATGGTTCGGCCGAACGTAGGTCTTACAGATAGGTCTGGCACGGAAGGTCTGGGAGAAGGCCCGCGTGACGATCGTGTGGAACCAATGGCAGAGGCAGCGAGGGCGCCTTTGGACGGTGGAGAGTGTTCTTCATCTTCGTCTTGTACACTGTGGCGGCCTGAGTAGGAATGGGCCGTATTTGAGCGTGTTCTGGTTGACTTCTTGCTGCTCCTGATATTAGTATAGCACAAACCACTGGATTGGCACTCTGAACTTACGCAGATGCTCCTGGCCACTCTTGCTTCAGTTGCAAAAGTGTCTGTCTGCAACTGTCGTAATATGACAACTCGGATTCGAGGAACGCAGTCAGATCAGCAACACTGTCCGCTTCTGCCTCTTTGATGTCCTCCATACGCCGATAAACGTCCTCATTGGACTCTTCGTACTTCGCTTTCTGAGCGCGAAGCTCTTCCTCTACTCGGAAATCCTCCTTCTTTGCCCTCTGCATCTTGGCCAGCGACGCATCATAAGCAAGCCTCCGGGTCTCGAGCTTTCGACGCGCGGCCTAGCAGGAGTGTTAGCTGTATCTAAACTTGGCTGCAATCAAACGGCAACATTACCTGGTACTCCTTCATTTGCGCCAGGGATCGTTCAAGAGATTCCAGCCAACACGAGGTTGCGTTGGAAGCATAACTCTCCTGTTTGCGAGCAAGCGACTCATTTGCGCGTCCCATACCTGTGATGCCTGTGAGAATGCCTCCGCCTGAAGTATGCCATTGAACTCACCAATCAAGCAGTTGCCAAACTCGGAGTCTGCCTGAAAATCCTGTCCGTGAGCGACCATGGTTTGACCCAAAAACTCAACTGGTAACATCTTCTCGCGACCTTCAGCCTCCTTGCGTGAAATGGACTTGATGTAAACGGTCATGGATTGTTGAAGCTTCTCCATGCCTGTGAAGAATGAGCAAACAGACTGTAGACGAAAGTAGCACAGCACAAACCTTCATGCCTCAGATTCATCTCCATCTCAAGCGCTTTGAAGTCCTCTGACGTGTCCGTCTTCGCCTCTCCACCCATCTTCTCGCCTGCCCATTGCTTGAAGCGGCCGAGTTTCTTGTTGACATTCATGGTGGAAGAATGTGTCTGGTGAGAATAAGGCGACTAGTATAGTTGGAAGGAGAGCTCCGAGAGCTCCCGAGGGCTCTATGGTAGATGTGCGTGGAGGGGGGGGTATATGATCGAGCTGCGAAGAGATGTAGCTTGTAAGATTGGCAAGAGAGAACGGAAGCCACGGAAAGCGTATGATGCTTCAGGCAGATGATTAAGGCAAACAAAGTGTTTCGATTGGAATCGGAAATCAAGTTGGGGTGGTGCAAACGAGGGACCGTTACTGAATTGCAGACTCGTTAGCGGCCGCCGCGAGTCTAATATTGCAAAACTGGGGGTGGTTCTATTCGAGTCCTTTGGCGCCACACCTGCGAATGAGAGTGATTACGCGGTGACTACTATTGCTTTTTGTTCACTACGATTCTAAGCAAGTAATGTTGGGAGCTTCTGTGACGTCAACAAGGTATATTAACCTGCAGGTATTGTTTCAGATTTCCACGATTCAGAGACATTGAGCAATTCAATACCTTGCATACAGTATATTCGCAGCTTCGTGAAGAAGTCCGGATTCCAAGCCTACACGTTGTCGCATTTCTCTGGCGATTCTGAGACTGAAGTGTGTCTCAATCAACTCTTCAGCGCTTATCCCTTCCAGCACCATGTTCAAGGCTTGGTAAATAGTACGGCTTCGGCGAACTCACTCACGCACAAGGGAAAGGACAAGCAGAAGGGAAAGTCAGTGACACTGGTTACTGGGCATTCTTTCTTTCTTGAACATATGCCCCCATTCGTACGCCTTCATAGCCACGCGAGAAACCTCGTTGGGTCTATTCTCTGAAACGTAATGCCATATAATGCAACCCGCAAAACAATCAATCACCTCAATCCTTGACTTTTTGAGTACCGCGCAACAGACCAGTTCTTCGAGCCGCGATGAGACCAGCCTTTTGACCTTGTGCAGCGTACCGGGAAATTGTCGAGGCCTTACCGATATGTTGATGATTTCCACCACCATGGGGATGGTCGACGGGATTCATGGCAACGCCACGAGTCTTCGGCCATGAGTTACGCTTGACGGCGAACTTGTGCTTCGCACGCGACGCCTTCAAGAGAGGCTTGTCCGTACGTCCACCACCTGCGACAATGCCGACCATTCCCCGAACGGAGCTCTTGACGACCTTCTTTGCGCCAGATGGGAGCTTGATGCGTGTCTTTCCTTCATCTGGGTTGTGTCCGATGACCGTACAATAATTGCCAGAAGTGCGTCCAAGCTGTGGCATGGGTCAGAAAAAAATGTTTGTGTGATTTTTCATTCAGGTATACTGACAGCACCACGATCGCCGACCTTCTCCTCAACATTGGAAACCACGGTACCTTCT
Source organism: Venturia effusa (assembly GCA_007735645.1). Classification (NCBI taxonomy): domain Eukaryota; kingdom Fungi; phylum Ascomycota; class Dothideomycetes; order Venturiales; family Venturiaceae; genus Venturia; species Venturia effusa. The sequence continues at coordinate 832,192 of CP042188.1, read as the reverse complement.
GGGACTGCGCCCAATGGGAGCACGTTGCCAACATTCAATGCAGCATTTTTTCCAGCGTAGATGAATTGACCAGTGTACATGCCCTCGTTGCTTTGTATTCCTGTTAGCGATGCCTCTTCTCAGCGACGTCCCATGGTCTCTTACGCGATGAAGGTCTCGGTGTGCAACTTGTATCGGTAAGGGTCACGGAAGGTCACTCGGGCAAGTGGTGCGCCGCGGCCTGGGTCGTGAATGATGTCCTTGACAACACCTCGAATGTATCCGTGTCTCTCGGCATAATCTATGGAACGGAATTTGGCTGGGTTTTTGTTGAGTCGCTGATGGGCAGTGAAGATAGAGCCGCGGCCCTTCCTCTGATTGCTAATGGAACAGTTAGCTCTGACTGGAGGGTGGAGATTGGAATCTGTACCGGATAACGCGACCCATTATGGCTGATGAGTCTTGTTGTTTGGTTGGGCTAACGAAGTCGAAGTTGCGGCTTCAATATTCTCTGGACTGGGGAGGGTTGTGGGCTTAGTCATATCGTATCGGCGCTAGTACTAATACGGATCGTAATTGGTGACTTCGTCTCACAATTCCAAGAACGACATCACCACCGGCCTCAATGACGATTCCGAGACATGTCAACGAGCATCGGCTATTGATCCAGACTCGGTTTTTATTCTCGAGAAAGTCGGAAATAAGCTTCATGACTTCCCAACGCTCTCTATCCTGGTGTATATGTGATGCATAGGACCCAACATCTAGGCATGCTGTATGCTCACCGTCCAGAGTATTGCTCCGTTGTAAGGCGGTTTCGATGGAAAAGTGCTGTGCTTTATGCGCTTGAAAAAGCGACCAGAACAGACACACTTCCTCTGAAGGTTGCATTAAAGGAGTATGGATACTGTCAAGGACATCAAAAAGAGCTTGGAGTGCAGAGTAGCGCCGCTTATTATAGCATTGCATAAATGCTCCGTCTGCTGCGCCCACTGGACAAAGCGTCTCTCAGATCGCGTCCCAAGAACCAAATCGACGGATCTGGCGAATTGAAAAGGTGGATTTTCAGAAAGCTTGCGATGTTGATAATCCGTCATGCACGCTTTTATTGTCATGAATATTCCAAACTTTCAAAGATTTACTGTTTGCAGGTACATATCCCGAGTCTGCCATGCAGCGGCGTCTCACCATATCTTTTGATGTAAAGATGCACTTTTCCGGCACTACATGTACTCAGCCTGGAAACATGAACGCATTGAAAACGGGGCACTGGTTGCGACGCGAGTAGGTCCTCTTCGCCTTCGTCTTCTGGCGACGGCTAGCTTTTGGGTCGGGTCGAGGTTGAGCTACTATGCCCGGTCGCAGGAAAATAGGCGTCCCCCCACCAAAATTCCTGCTTTCTCCAGAAGCCTTCAAATGTCGAACTATCCTACGTTAGCCTCTGATGCGTGCGCATCGAAGTCAACTAGTCTATGCTCGGCATTTGGAGCAATATTATCTGCATGCTGGGACACAATAATGCGATGGCCATGGCGGTCAATACCATTTACCTTACGTAGATCGATCTCTTGCAAGTTCATTCACTTCAAGGTTTCCCTTTTCCAAAATTGCAGTGTTCTTCTGGCGAGGGTTCTAACATCAGCGTCACCGGGCAGCAGGATGCTATTCGATATCAGGACCCGCGGTGGCTGTCTTCGTGCCATGACCGTAGCGACGGGGAGAAGACTTGTCAAGAGATACTCGCGGGCTTTTGAACCAATGTGTGGTGCTGCAGGTGCCGATCAAAAGCAAATACGAGAATGTTCAGAAGTCGTGGAGGGAGTGCCATCAGTGGGCTTTTGAACGTTATAATAAAGAAAACATGTCCATAGAGCAAATGACAAGTAGAGATCGCTGAAACAGGCTTTCACTGGTAGCCAGTAGCGAGACTCGGCCGATCGGCTTGTATGAATTGGATGACCATCACGTCCCACCCAGCCTGTTTCTCGTTCTGACACTCCTGCACCACAAGTCGAAAATTGTTGCGCCCCCCAACACGAGCGGATCTCGTTGCTCTGGCCTCAATCTTGTCTCCTCCACGCAAACGGAGTTGTCGGTTCCGTCCTGATAATTGTGCTGGAAACCGATGACAATCGCGAACTTTGTCCGATACACGACGGCCTTCACGTAACTTCCCCTTTCAACATCGCCAGCAGCCAAAGTCACAACAGCCATGTCGGGTGCTTCGTCGCCCTTATCTTCGCTTTCTTCAGCACCACCCTCGGACAATGAGAGGCCCAGAATCACGCTGAACGACAACCCTGTGGATGCGCCCTCTCCTGCCAGCGATATGACCTCCCCAACTGCCAGCCAGAACACGCCGAAGCGCAAGAGAGAGCCATCCCCGCCCCATGAAGAGACCCTCGCAGACAATGAGGACGTTGCAGTGAGTGATCCGGCGCGTCCAGCGCGTACCCAACAGCGCGATATATCCCTCAATCGCGACTTGACTACGCGCTCATCGCTAATCCATGATTTTTTGCTATAGTTCATTGTTATGTTCCGATCGCGGTTCAGCGATGCTTTTCCTCCGAAATTGATACACTTTGGGCCCCAGGACATAGAGAATGGGGTGGCAGGTACGCTGCCGTCTCCACAAGTCGAGTCGTTGCTTTGCGCCTTGCTGGCTCTAGTCCTCAATCGCAAAAAGCCCATCGAGTGAGTCTACTGGCATGACACCGCATGGCGGATACTGGTCCGCGTTGGCGAGAGCAATGTTCCCTTGCTTGTTGTGAGTGTTCGTACAGATGCTGACACTACTTCTTCAACCAGGCGAGGACATCATACTCGAGCTTTGGAAGAGGCAATTTCAACCCATAGGTCGCAATGGCCTTCATCATGGAACAAAAGAAGCCCCTTGAGCGGACAAGGATCGTTTGACACCATGCTGCCGAAAGAACGAGTACGATTTGTTCTCCTACCTAAACTTACCTCCCACACACTGACCTTCTCAGCTCACACTCATCAAAGCCGTTATCATGTGGTCCCTACATAGCTCAGACGCAATCAAGACCATGCTCGCAGACTCGTACAAACAATCTCGCCATGACGATGACCTGAACCAGCCACTGTCCGTCCAACCATGGGGTAAAGATGGTGAAAAGCGCCGCTATTGGCTGATTGAGGGTCGAGATGATACCCCATTCCGGCTATATCGCGAGAGCAACCCTCTGCTGAAGAAGAACACATGGCGAAGCATTGCTGGGACAATTGAGGAATTGCGTGGAATTGCCGAGAAGCTCGCTGAAGAAACCTCACAAGCTTCCCGCCGACTCAGCACGCGAATCATGAACGCGATCCCTCGATTCGAAGCCACCGAAGAAGTACGTTGCTTTCTCTCCAGGCTTGCTGATCAGAGGCTTATTCTTGTCACAGAAACGCAAGCGCCGAGAATATCGCCAGGCTCGGAAGGCTCAATTTGTTCGTCCCGACCCTGGTTTCGGCATGTACGAGGGCCGCACTCGAGGCAAACGCCTTCGTTATACATACTCTGATGAGGGCGAGGGTGATGAATCGGAATTTGCAGATACCAGTAGACGCTCCACCCGCAATCCAGGTGTAGCTGCTCCTGCAGATCCTTCTAGACCTACTATTACCTCTAGCGGTCGTCAAGTCAGATCGCGGATGGGCGGCATGTATGGCGAAAGCCTACTAAGCGGCCATGCAGAAATCGATGGGGCCTCTGTGACTGAAGGCTACTCTGACGCATCTGAACGGCCTGGCCGGCCGACACGTGCATCTCGACGAGGGGACAGTAACGGGCGCATCAAGCCGCGTAAGCACATCGAAGGATACAATTCTCTGGACGAGCTAGAAGACGAAGAAGATGCCATGTCTTCTGGTCATGACTGGGATGCCGGGGACGAGGACGATCTAGATGACAACCTCGACGAAGATGGCGAAGAAGTAAGTGATGGCAGCGAGGATGAAGACCTGGAGCCTAAGAGTCTCATCGTCACTCTACGATACGGGAAGATGAAAACTCCCACCAATCAAGCCACTACTACAAGCAACCCGGAAGTCGCACAATCCCTTCCATCGCCTGTTACTGAAGCACCGAGGTCAAACGAAGATGTCTTAGAACAGCAGGCCAACGGCGATCCTTTTTCGTCCAAGATATTACAGGTCCCTGCGGCTGGTCAGCCAACGCCTACTCTTAAAGAGATTCATCACGATCCTCCGAATCATGCATCCAGTATGCCAACTGCGGCGCCACCTGGTATGCTCGCCGTCAACCCAGCATCGGCCAGTCCACCAGATACCTTGTCGCCCAAAGTACCCCAATATCACGCTCAATCTGGGTTTGATGTTCACAAGACTGTGCCCTCTCCAGCGCCAGTCAGCACTATTTGATATGGCATCATTCATGATCTTTGAGGTGGTCCTTTGCATCTCAAAAAAATTTGGAGGGCATGCCGTTTGCGTTGAATAGCGCGGCTTATATGCGAAAAAGTTAATCGGAACGAAAACAGCATCAATCTGAAGCATTACGCTTGGGTGAAGTGATGGGAATATCGATGCTTCAGACTCATACTAGCGTGCATTTGGGAGATGGATAGAGCATAGTGTACAGGACCATCGCTCTGTCGCCATTGTTCCGCGGTGAGCTGGATAGAAGGCGCTACCATGAGTAATATATGTATCATAATCTAGATCCACTAGCTGTGTGTCACTCACGTTCTTTCAGAGCCTTTGGCGATGACGGACTTGCCACTTGACTTCCAGTATTGCCTCATATGTTCATATCGTGCTTCAGAGGTTTAGGCTTTAGAGCTTGCTCGTCTTGGTCATATTGTCGTCAGACTCATTCGTTCTTTACCTCTTGGAACTGCATCCATGCGGAGCATTCATACAGGCAGGCATTTTACTCAGGTGGTAAGAACTTCGAACAGAAAGGTGGATCGGAGAGGCGCAAAGTCGGTCGAAGGGTACTCGAGTATGCAGCTTGAGAGAATACTTCTGACTTCGACTGTTGCGATATCGTTGTGCAGCCTAGAGAAATATACATGGAGTTGAGATTTCGAGTAAGGGAAAAGAAACCTTGTATCATGGTTTCTTCTCCACCATGTGGCAATTGCCCGACATTTTCGAGACATTTCGATGGTATAAAGTGAGAGAAGCATGATATCATGTTGGAGCCTCTCCATTGATCCTGACTAGGTTTTGGTATAGATAAATTCATCACTGAGTAGGAGTGGAAGTCCTCGGATAAGATAAGTATTGAGATCGTCGAGATGATTTGCAGTTGCTGGATTCAACATATATACGACCGTCTACGTCTTGAGAATCAGTTTCAAGGCGCCGTACAAGGCTCTCAGATGTGGCGGTTGGCCAACGATGCGATCCCAGCAAGCAAGTTCCGAGTACTTGAGAAGGTGCTGGAAGACGATCTCTTCGCCGACAGGATTATACTTGGCTTCACTCCAGCCTAGGGTGACTAAAGCCGAGAATTGAACTGGATATACAGCCTCAACCTTGCTCGTTACTTGTCTATAGCCTCTAGGAACTTTGTAGGTAATTTTACAACAATAGAAATGGTCCGTGCTCTATAGAAGAATGGCGAGCTGACTTCAACGAATACGTGCTCCTGGAAACCTGAAACTCTCTGCGGGCATTGAATAGGAGATTTGACAATAGGAGTATAGACAATAGACAATGAAGTAATACTAAATGATCTCCTTCGCTCCAACTCTCACACTTCGATCGAATTCGCAACCACGATTTTGACTTCTTCACGCTTATAACATTCAAATCGTTCCATCTCCACTAAAATGAAGGACCTCATCTACGAAAGCAAGTACAGATTCGCCGTGCCGAAACGACAAACCATCAAGAAATATCGTGCCGATGCGAGATTTTTGGCGAGAGCTGGCCGTCAGCCAATGCAAGCTGCGGTGATCAGGGCCCTTGTAGCGAGGGTAGCGGACAGAGTATACGAGGCGGAGAAGGCCAAGCGGAAGAAAATGGGATTCGAGCATGTCACGGTCAAGAGACGGCCACTGCCAGTGCAGAGAAAGGGGAGATCCTTCAGAGAACAGGTGCTGGTGAGAGAAGCCGTAAGTCATTTCTTTCCATGAACACTCAGAGCATCGCTGAATTCTTGAAAGTTGAAATGCCCGATCCCAAAGGGCATGCATCGAGCAGCGTGTTTGGAGAGAAAGAAGTTGCAGAGCGCAAAGTACTTTGGCGGCAAGGATTGAGTCGCTTCACCAGCCAATCAGCGCGTTGACACCATCTCTACCATCAACCTCAAAGGTTTTCCGACATTCCTTCTTATCACACCAATATCGCCACCATGCTCGGAAAACGGAAAAGAAATGCTTCGTCGGCTTTAGATGGTCCGAGTCGGAAGCGAAAGAGCTCAACACCGCCATCGGACGACGACGCTGAGCTCAGAGCCAGATTTCAGCGAGCTTTCGAGGCCAAGTTCAAACCTTTACCAAGCACGAAACCTAAAAAAGCGCCTTCGCCGCCACCGGAGCCATCAGAAGACGATTCGGAGTGGTCAGGCGTAGACTCAGATGCTGAAGCCGAAATACCCGTCATCGAAATCAAAGCGCCATCCACCAACATCGTTTCCAGCAGCCTCTTTTCCAACAGCAAACAAGACTTGAAAGCTTTCCTCACCGGCAAAGCCCCAACCTCATCTTCCACATCCAAAAACCAAATACCAGCACCCAAAAAAGCCGCAGAATCAATCGATGCAGAGGACTCGGCTCAGCATCTGAAAAACGATCTCGCGTTGCAGCGACTCCTTTCGGAATCACATTTACTCTCCGGCAAAGGAAACACGACGCACTCCCTCAACGCCACTGGGAAAACTCGCCATAAAGCTCTGGATCTGCGATTGCAGGCGTTGGGATCCAAGACTTCTGTCTTCAAGCAGGAAAAAATGCCCATGTCGCATCGCAAGGGTATTGTCAAGAAAACGACGGAGCGGGAGATGAAGCGGCGGAGCGATGCGAAGGAAGGCGGTATTATCCTTGAGAAGGAGAAGCGGAAAGTCAAGTTCTCTGGAAAAAGGGAGAGAGCGGTTGGGGCGCCGACGGTGGGCAAGTTTAGGCATGGGCTGTTGTCACTTTCGAAGAGAGATGTGGGGAAGATTGAGAGCACTGGGGAGAGACCGCGTGGTAAGAAAGGTCGGAGATGATGTGAATTGGTGGTTAGTATCACGAAGAGCGTTTTCCGGTCAAGGTTGTTCAAGAGCAGCGATTTAAAAGAGCGCGGTTGAATTTTGTTGCTAGCCAGCAAACTTGTGGAGGTTGGTATCTTAGGATACATCGACAAAAGGAAATAGTGACGACACATCCATTCCGAAGCTTCGTCCAACGTTATTCTTGCTCGCCCGCCGCTTTGCCGCTAAAGCTTAGGCAGAGCAGGTAAATCCGTTTCCCATACTATCATCGGATGCTCTCCACTCTGTCCACGCTTTGGGCCCCAAGTATGACATTTGACGACCTTCGCATTCCTCATCAGGTCGCGATAATCAGCCATCATTCTGAAAACCGTCCTACCGTTGTCCGAGCCTGCCAGCGCCTCAAATGCCTGTTTCTCCGCTTCATTGGCCGAATTTACTTCCATGGTGACGACCTGTGTGTCTCGGGCATTTGGTCTGAGTTGCGCGCGGGCTATCTGAATCATATCCTTAGTATCGTCGTTGATGATTTGAGAACGAATGATGAATTTGACTCCAGTCCCTTTCATCTCCTCACTGTAAGTATGTGTCCAGATGGTGGAGTGAAACGGCAATCCGTCCACGGCTTGTTGTTCCGTGAACAGAGCTTTGCCTTCGTTGTCTTCTCCGGACCACGTCATTTCGCTCTTGAGTTCTCTGTTGTCTGCGACTGCCGACACCAACGTCCTCGACTCCGTATCGAAATATGTTGAAGATATATCCATGTTCATATCTTTGGTGACCCACTCATCGTGCCGCCACAATTTGTTGAGGTCCATGCCGACGGTGCTAGCTGCAGATTCGTACACTAACTTCGGTTCCAGCTTAACCGCGGCATTGTTGACTTTGTTCGTTGCTGCTTTGTTAAACTCGATGAGTGGGCCTGAGATGACAGCGTCATTTGTGGCAACTCTGGGCGCATTCATCTTGGCTATCACAGCTCGGCCAGCTTGCAGGTAAGTCTTCCTGTTAGCGACCGTCCCGGCAGGTTTACCATTTAGACCATTGACCCAGCGTGCATAGGGCTCGGGGGTACTGTAGTGCAGAGGAGCTGGGTGGTTGACAATATGTTGGGCTGGAAGACGTGGAGCTTGCGGAGCAGCTGCGGGCTCTCCGCTTGAAGCTTCGCCATGACCACGAACGCGTCCTATACGGAATCTACCCCCGCGTTTGTGATGTTCTGTCTCACAATATCAGCTTTACGGGACCTCGAAGTCGAACTGCTATGACTGCAACGGCTTACCATGACGAATTGCGTCCAAATAGCCGCCACCGGAACTGTCTGGTGAGCAGATTTCGGTGCAGTCCTTGTCTGTCGCACGTCCTGCTACATGCAAGCATAGGGAGGCGAGACATGTGACCAAGAGTATAAGTTGCGGCCGCATGGCTGATGTTGGTGGGGATCTAAGGATGTGATCGAATGGTATTATCAATTTCTTAATCTGGGCAAATCTTGTGCTGATAATCGATTTGTGAACGAGGATTCGGGAGTTGCTGGATAAAAATTGCATCTCTGCAAGACTCGGTCACATCTTATACAAACATTTGTTCCTCGTTACGTTTGCTCTCAGGCTTTTCAATACGTAGCTTGCGTTCGCTTTCGACGCACAGCATGGAGAATTAAGACTGAAAGTTGATGAGTTTAGTGACACAGTCTCGAATCCAGTCCGGAGCTTCGTCGACTGTCTAGATCCCGATGCCGCCGTTGGTTGTCATGAAGCTCGACTCAACATTGACAATGATGACTATCCTATCAATCTATCAACAGCGCTTCGGTAGCGACGTTGACTCTGACATCATGTATTACTGCCAGCTGCTTGTCCAAGGGCATAGAGCGACTCCTTTGCTGCCGTGAGAGTGCCAGCTTGAGCAGGTGAAACCTGAATGTTGCTACTCGACATTCGTTTGCCTCCAACATTCTACTAAGAACCTGATCTTTTGCAACGCTACGAATCAGGGCGACAAGGAACCACATCAACAAAGCAAGAAGCATGGACAGGAAGGTCGCCCTAACCTTCTGCTCCTGATGAAGTTGTCGTCATGGTGGTTGCAGTCCTGATCGCCACCACTCTAGAACTATTTGACATGCTTGGAAAGAAGAGCTGCATCGTGCAAAGGCTGGGAGGTGCAAGGTGCCAGGACCTGTGGCTCTCCAGTCATACCCATGGCGTAAGACAAGACTGAGTCATTCCTTCATCCAACATGCATAACGTTTCAGTGCTCGCACTTTGCCTAGTCTCATTGAAGATAAATCTGGAAGTCCGCGATAGGATGAGCGTACCGACGTCATCAAGGGAGCAAGGCCATTCGAATCTGTATGTTGACGACAGATCCTTTTGATTGCGCGACACAGTGACATCTGAAGCACGTTGAGCACGTTGACGAGACCAAAGTTGAGTATTGACGCCCACGTCATGATGTGCAGATTCGGCCGCTCGTATCACCAAGGGGTTGTCGCCAGGGGTTTTCAAACTCGACAATCGAGCGTACCGTAGCGCATCAGTGCTGAGAAATGGGCTGAGATCCGAATTTGGATAACATGTACCGAAGCTTTCCCTTTGTGACCATACCTTTGGTGCATCACGTCGTTGTCCAAAACCTTGCCAGGCTTGGTTTCGTCTGTGATCACAAGCAAGGTGAAAAGATCCAACCCTGTACAGCAACGGTTTAACAACAGTATGATAGACGTGGCACTATTTGATTTTCGAAGAGCCAGACGTATAAAGATAGCGCGGCAGCGAACTCAGGTTCTCCTGGCTATTCCATTAAATGCCCGAATCGCATTCGGACCATCATACCATCCGTCTCTTTATACCGTTCAGAAATTTTCGATCCAAGTCTCAATGTCGGTATTAGCTCTCTTCGCCGGTTCTGACGCTTTCATGGTCGGAACATCAATTGACAGCTTGATCGCGAACAAGCCCAAGGGAGCCAATACAAAAGTCGCCATAGGAGTCGGTCAAGACGGGGAAGGCTGCGTGCCTAATATCTCGTTGTGGGACACCAACGGAGCAAGAATCGGGCAGCGTTACAACAAACCCAAATTCCATCCTAGAAAAGCCAGAAAACAAGCGGAGATTTTCGATGACGCCAAGAAAGGCAGCAGGTTCTTCGAGACTGAGGTCATGCACACCCAGACTGTTCCCAAAGGCAAAGATGCCCAGGCCGAATATATCATGATACAGGCTGCAGGGGATGAACCAATTTGTGTTACCGACATTTCAGTCCGAGGAAGCGACTACGATTGGGTTTGGTTTGCGGACAACGCAAAAATGTGTAATCGTCCTTGGTATCCTGGAGGCCGAAAAGTGGGAAGCAACAATTTCCGCCCAGCGTGTGTTTGGATGGGCAGCCATCCAGTTAAGGGTTCGCCTAGCAAAGACGCGAAGGACCCATCAACCAAGAAGGAATGGTTCAATGCTCTTGGCCTTCACATCAATGACTTCGATGCGCAAGAGGCCCGGGTTATTCAGTTCCAGGAACATCCAGAAAGTCTCTGCCACAGTTTACCCAGAATGGGATTCTGGCTTGACAAGACAAGGGATTCCTTTATTCCATTCTTTCGGCCCCCATTGGAGTACAACGAGGACGATTCAGACAAGGACTTGAGCCTAGTGGTTGACAAGAACTACCACAAGCCTGAGCAGAGTTCCCGGAGATCCTTGAACTCCTCGTCACCAATCCAGCCTGTGCAATACAAGAATCCGAGACCCGGTCATCTTGTCATCAGTCATTATCCAGAAGCCAGCGCGAAAGAGGTATGCGAATCGTACACGTCCATGGGACCAGATATCGTTTCCGTGCAAGAAGGGCTGTTCTGCGATATGGACAGCAAGGAGTTGTGGCCGATTTGTTCCACCGATGTCTCATTCAGCTGCTTCGACCTGGGTACACAGGCTATGCGCGAGAGAAAGCCGGGTTTGTCCAACAGAGATGACGCCCAGACGAAGGTCAGGACTGTTCCTCAAAAGGAATATAGGACTTCATCAGTCTGGCAGGACTGAGGTTGACCCCGATTCATTGTTTCTTCCGGCGACAACACAAGACCAAAGAAGCTGATACAGAAGGAATTTGCAGGATTTCCAAGTCTGTGTTTGGACTTGATTCTTACATCAGTCAACAGCAGAGGAAAGAGCAATCGAATGTCCGTGGTGTTCTGTACTAGCTGCACTCTCGTTTGTAATCAATAATGAATCTGATGTTACCTGACTCATGCCATGCAAGACTTCATTGCCCGTGTCTAGGCTCCAGATATCAATCTCATGATGAGGACGGTGGATATTGACTTGAGATGTGCTTTGCAGGTCGACGGGCTTGTAAGGGCGAACGGGGTGACTACACAAAGTGAGGAAATGTCAAAAGTGGTTGTTGGGTAGACGAGACGAGAGGAAGACACGTCGCTGCTAGCCGTACTACTCGGATCGCTTGGCACGTGCAGATGATTTGTCACCCTTGATTGAGCCACCACTGGAATCATCAGCTTTATCTCCCCATCCCTCATTGCATTGTTCGAACCTCGCACCTCATTGTCTTCGTCAAGAACCTCATGATTTCATCCGCCTGAAGACCAGAGATCTGCTCAGATGGGCTGCACTGTCTGGATCTCGCAACCCAATAAGAGCTTCCGGGGCCTGGTGAATGAAGAGGCAAGTTTTCTCTGCGCAACTGAGCATCGCCGGGCGCCAAAGCGGTATTCGCTGGTGGAGATTGTTCAGCGACTCTCACATATTTCCTGGAATTATCCTTGCTCTGGTCCCTCTTAGTCTTCGTGCTATGTATAGTCTCCTGCCACCAGTCTAGGCTCGTCCATGTTATTACCATCCTATACTGGGGAAGCATCTGATACATCATGTACGGTATTTCCATTATCCTCCACCTCATTTTTGACAACATCTAGTAGCTCGATAGCTCTATCCACATCAGCGGCGATGAGGCGCGGTATTAGCCACACTTCTCTTGCTTCCTTGGTCAACGTGTCATCGACGCTCTCATGCCTTTCTCGAAGAGCCGCAGCTAGACACTCTTGCGCTTTTCAAAACCTTGGTATGCCACGCTTCCGGCGTTCCAAGCGGTCTGTCAGTCGCCGGAACACAATCAGAACATTGCAGGATCAGTTTTCTTATGACCGTGATGTCCTGCTGTCTTTTTTTCGTCTTCACTCTCTTGAGTCATCTCAGATGTTCGGTTTCGGATCTCTCTGTAAGGCGAGCGAAGGCACTCCGAGAGTCACTTTCTAGACACCAGGAAACACACGTTCAAGAAAAGTATGGAGATAAGTGTCGGTACAAGACGACCGAGCAAAAATAGGAGGTAATGGAGGCGAGGGTGTTGTGGCTACTTTCAGGGCAATCAAGACAAAGCCATGTCATCTGTACGTTCACATACGTTTGCAATATCAGGAAACAAAGGCATGACAATCACACACTAGTTCACTGGAATGCTATCGGTATTCTATCCAGAACTCCGGTGTATCTGGACATGCCATGTTGTAGGCAGCCATACAAACAAAAACCGCCAGCCAACCTCGCGCCTTAATTGTAAAATCTCGGTTTTAGACTGGCTTCCTAATCGTATCGCACAACCGGGCCGATAGCAAAGCAGAAAAAAAAATGGATAGCTAAATGAGCTTCAGTAAGACGAATTTGTATTCGATTGCCGAGTGTGGCAGCGCCAGAATTCCGGCAAGGATGAGAAGGAGCTCAAAGACAACGTGCCACATACCAACGAAAAGGCTGAGCTAGCATCACCTCCTGGTTTGTAGCAGGCTGCCCCTTTCCCTATTCCTTTCTCATTGGACTCAAGCTCGTACCGTGGATAGTTCAGTCTTCCGAAACACTGATTTACACCCACCTTCATCCATACTTTACTTCAACAATCCCCCTATGTGACCCATTGAAAATGCGGAGCCACTTCTTCAACCGCCGCAGCATCACCGCAATGCAACTCCACTACCGTAACGCTACCCTCTCTCCGTCAGCAACCGGAACCCCGAATCAACCTCCCAAGCCCTCAACTACTATCTCGAAACCGACCAAACCACCGACCTGGTCCACCAACGGCGATGGCACAATTGGTCTTGGTGTTGGAATCGCAGTCTTCTTCATTCTCGCCACTGCTGTTGGCTTTACTTGGTGGAGCATGAGAGGGGATAGGAAAAAAGCGGCTCGGGAGGGGAGACTCGTTGATCAAACGCCGCTTAGAGATGCGCATGGAAATCCAGGTATAATATGCATCCCTTCGTTGGTAGTAATATCGATTGAGACTGATTATTTCTCTAGTTCCAGGAGGTCATTGGAGTACGGGGAGGTTTTGATTTGCGTGGTGTTGGGAGCTGGAAAATGAGGATGATGAATTGAAGCCCGCAAATTTCTGGACAAATAATCATGGAAGAGATATTGATTCAGCACCTCAAGAGATCAGTATCGACGACCCTGGTTCAGAACAAGCGAAGCCGTCATCTATGCTGGTCAATCACAAGTGCGCCTAGATCGAGTTTCGCTACCACAACACCCATATATACACATCTGCCAACTCCAGCTGGTACATACGGCCATAGAATCAAGAGAACTCGTTATCCCGTTCGCTCTAACTTAGATAACCTTGACATCGGCGAATTAGTAGTTGGGTGGGAGACCACCAGCGAACCCTCGCTGCTGTATGTTTTAATTTTTTTGGTCAAAATCTTATCCCCTCCATCAAATTCACAGGAACAAGGGGCTAGATGTATATCATGATACGCTTGACTCCCTCACATCTACAAACCGCAGCTATCGGTATCAAACAAGAGTTAACAAGCACCACCAATCCAGCGTCAAGATCCTTGAAATTTGGTTTTCAACTGAAAATATATGTCTTTCTTCCCACCCCTCCTCCCCGCCACCTTCCTGCCTTCCCCAAAATGAATAATCGCACCCATGCAGAAAACTGGTGCACGCCGCAAGGTATCTGCAGCGGTGCAGAGGGCAAGCATACACGTAATATTATGCTCGTATTCTTATGTTTTTTCATCGGTTTTGCCATATTCATCTACATCGCTTTCTTTGCTTATTTGTCATGTCGAGACGGTGGAAGGGTGAGGGACGTTGTTGTTAATGAGGAGGTTGAGTTGGAGGATGAACGTGGTGTTGTTGGTGTGGCGCGGTGATCGTTGGCTATTGTATAGCTGATGATTTGCTAGAGGGTGCATTGCAGTGTTGACCTCCCGTTATTGGTCAGAATTTTTTCTGCGAAATTTCAAATTGGACACGTGATGTGAACGTTCAAGTAAGCTGAAGTTCAATCTGGATCAATCTTGATTTCTGTAGGGAGACTGATGGCCAATTTCAAGCTTCAAAGGCGCTGGGAAATGGTCGAAATCGGGCTTGATATGGTAGAGCCCTCAGCACGCAGGAGTGGATTAATTGATAAGCTACTTAATCGATGGCAATACGGACCGAAATCGAGCCTTTCTTAGTCTGTACGACGATAAGATCATGATCATACGATATATCCTCTACCGTTGTGTCAACAAGTCTTGTTCTAGGGACAATTTGAAGAGCCACGAGTGCCGCCATAATGTACAGCTCGCAATAAGCCAAGCTGTTGAATTTGTTAGTAAATAGCTCACCAACGTGGATGATTTTTACTTGCTTCTCGCCAATACAAGAACGACTGCCTTTTCCAAAAGATATTAATTTCTTCTGAAGCTGGTAATTTGGTTGGCCGTCGATGAGCCACCTCTCAGGCGTAAAGTCATCTGGATTCGGGAAGAGCTCCTTGTTCCAGTGGTTGATCATCGAAGTCATGCCGATGGGAGTGTTCTTGGGAATGATGAATTCGGTCTTGCCATCTTGGCTTTTGTAGACTAGTTCCTCTTGAGGCGCGGCTCTGGCAGATCTGTGGGAGACACCGGGCATCATTCGCAAACACTCTTGAAGGATTGCCCAGAAGTAGGGACGTTTTTCAAGTTCCACCCATTTTAGGCTCTGAGGGTTTAGACCATCGAGATCCTGCATGAGGCGTGCATAAACCTCTGGCTTTTCGAGAACCCAGTAGGTGAAGACGGTCAGAATTGCCTGGATTGAATAGTCAACAAAGGTCTTCTAGGAAGATGAGGCGACTTACTGCAGTGGTTTCGGTGCCCGCAAGCAGGAAATTGAATCCTTCGCCGCTGAGTCGGTACATAGTTTCTTCCACCGTCTCGTTCGCGGGTCGAGACTTCGACTCCACCACATCTGCGAAGACTCTTCCGTTCCCGGGGTTCTTTCTAGAATGCGCGATGTAACCAGGGATAACTACATTCATCTGTCTCATGACGGCTCTGATATCCTCGCCTAGGTAGTCTGCCATCAAAGGCATGACCTGTGCCATTTTTCTGCCAAGGGCATTGTGTCTCATCATGTAAGCACTTTTGAAAAAAGATTTGACCCAAGTTGCGAAGTTGGGCTCCCAGCCCTCCTGAGCAATAAAACCCATGGGCTCTCCAAACGCATATTGAGAAATGATATCCGCAGTAAAACAATTGAAGGCTTCCTTGACATCAAAAGCTCCTTTCCCAGCCGAGGTCAACATTTTGTTGATGGTCTGCTGCGCAAAATCGTGCACCTCGCCCTCCAGCTTCAGCATCTGCTGGCGAGAAAAGAATTTGGCAAAGGGTGCTTTGCGTACACGATGGACATGATGGTCGACAGCAGAGAAACCTGTTACGGACACAGGACTAGCACCTCCGGTGTTCAGTTGGTGCTGCCACTTATCGCGAACGCGCCCTGGACCAGCATAGATCTCGTCGGTGAACGCTGGATCAGAGCAGTGCAGCTCGTCCGGGTTGATTCGGACAATGGGTCCATATTGTTCGTGCATGCGGGCAATGACTTTTCCATATCTTCCGAGCAACCACCAGTCGTAGTAAGCTTCAAAGAGATATGATGCTGCCGCGATCTTGGGACCCGGAAATTTGGATAGCGGATGGAGGGGGGAGATGTTATAGATGGCGACGCAAATGCGGTAAATGAGGTAAACAGCGACAGTCCAGGCGAAAGCGGTTAGGACCACAATGGAGGAGAGCCGTGGTGATTCCATCTTGTGTTGAGTTGCTGCCAAATGGCATGGTGCGACAGCATAGCTTCAAAATAAGAAAACTTGGTAGGCTATCCCCATGATCACACTGCCGTTCGTCCCGCGCTTCTTTATGATGCCATACATCCCGCTTGGGATATCATGTCGCGTGCCTATTAGGCAGATAGGCCCACGACTTCAGTAGTTTCTCCATCATCCAAACGCTGATTCGCTCTTCAGCAAGCGAGAGATAGACTTGCTTATCGTTGGTCCGTTCCTTAGTGGATCTGGAGTGGAGTTGAGGGTAGGGGTGAAGGGTCGGTAACAGTCTTTAAAGGGCCATGTCCGCTAAGGCATGTCTGTTCGAATTCATATCCTTCTTTGACCGGGATGTGTTCTTCTAGAGGAATTCCTTGGTCAATCCTCGTGCCTCTTGGCTAGATGGACTGGGCGAGCACGGTCTTCGTTACGTGATTGAGTGAGGCCCGTGGCGAGGCCAAGCGCTTTGACGGTCAGGTTATTGCATAGATACACA
This sequence comes from Venturia effusa, assembly GCA_007735645.1. NCBI lineage: Eukaryota > Fungi > Ascomycota > Dothideomycetes > Venturiales > Venturiaceae > Venturia > Venturia effusa. Next base: position 815,432 of record CP042188.1, on the reverse strand, counting down.
AGTCGCTTCGATTAGCTCCAGCAAATCTGCCTCTGAGCCTCAGAAAAGCCGCCTTGTACGGGATTCACAGGAAGTCTCTGGCGTTGCTTGGGATGAAGTCGCAGAACAAGGAGTAGGAGCCGCGGTGCGGGATGACCCGAGGGTCAAACACGGGACGCGCGACACGACTCGGACGATCATCACTCGACTACGGAAGATCACCACCACGCTTACCTCCCACATCACCATCAGCGACATGTTCCGCATGGTCGAAGCACCCACGAAGCAAGCATACCAGAGGCAATGCCACGCTGGGCTCCCAAATCAGTATGTCTGGGCCCGCACATCCCCACTGCTGGATAGAGCATGTACCCCATCGTGTCTAGCCCAATAGCAACGTTTGGAGCGACCCAAGGAGAAACCGGGAGGCATGTCTTCTGCGGGACGTGATACCATATGGGCATTGTGGTCCTTTAGTACCTCAAGAGCTCTAATCTCTGGTCTTACTGCACCTCGTCCACTACGCTCTCGTCTTCCGCTTGACCAGCGACTATGTTCACCGAAACTGAGCACATTCCCATGACGGGCAGTGCCCGCGACTCGCTCATAGCCATTTCTGTTCTGTGGGCTGTATTTGCTGTCATAGTCGGCTTCCGACTCGCAGGCCGTATCAGAGGCATGGGACTTGGCTCTGATGACATCCTATCAGTCGTGGCTTTGGTATGTCGATTGAGCATAAATGCCACAGCAGAACCACGCTCACCAGATTTTTTAAGGTCCTTTCTGGCAGCACTATAGGTCTGAATGCTGTGGTGTTCACCATTGGCGTCGGCGTCGACTTCGATGACACAGCTCCTGTCTATCCAAAATGTAAGTGCAGAACGCCTTGTTATCGATGCCATGATCTGGTCTCGCTAAACCCATACACAGTGGTGCACAACCTACCCGTGATCATGCAAATAACCTTTGCGTTCACGCTGGTCTATATTTGGTGTCTTGCCGCCCTCAAAATGAGCCAGCTGATGCTCTACTTGCGAGTGTTCGCCGCCCGACTTTCGAAATGGGCTTACGGAACCAGTGCTATCGTCGTAGCATGGGCTGTCACCTTCAATTTCCTCTTCATGTTCCTGTGCGATCCTATCCAGCAGCAGTGGACTGTCGAGCGTGTCGGTCATTGCATGGATCAGATTTTACTCCTCAAGTGTTTGATTATGACCAACCTCGTAACAGATCTCGCCATTGTAATACTGCCTATCTGGTCGGTTTGGCAACTACAGATGAGAAGGACGGAGAAGTTTGCCGTCATTGCTTGCTTTGGGCTTGGAGGTGCTTGTGTCTTCATTTCGCTCTCAAGATTCAGTAAGCTGAATTCATCCTTGAATTCGAGGGACTACTAATTGACCATATAACAGTTCAGTTATACACCATTGACCTCGTTGGGAATCTAACAGGAACATCGCTCACGACCTTCATGCTTTGCTCTCTCGAGCTCATATTAGCGGGCCTGTGCATCAATATTCCCATGCTCCGACCTTTCTACATCCGGCTACGCGCCAAATACAAGAACCCGTCGTTGGGAAGTGGCTCCGGGCTCGGCGACCATAAGGTCTCAAAATCATGGCAGATCAGCGAGATCCACATTAGACCCGAGAAAGACTTGACTTGGCTCGAATTGGTAAGTCGTTCACGGACTACCGTATCCCAGGTCGAGAAAGCTGACGACTTGCAGGATGATAAGGATCAGTCGATAGTGACTGGCGAGGATGCTAGCTCGGACCGTAGGTTTACATCGGATCAGCAACAGGGCGGGATTCATGTGCGAAAAGATTGGACCGTATCGAGTGTGACAGGATTGCATGCGCAAGCGTGAAGCGTGCTGGACGGAAAATTGGAATGGACATCTGAGCTGGAGGTAGGAATGGCAATTAATAAGACAAATCACGCCCAGAGCACATCCACGCAACTTCCCGCCAACTTCCCACTAAGCGAGACAAATTGGCGTCTATATGACGAAGGACGAATTCATGCATTCTTTCGTGCGAAGCCACGACGAAGCTAAAGATGGACACGGTGATTGACGTACTGGCGGTTCTATAAGGCTCGATCCGGACGTGAAAAGACTAACACCAACGATGTGGTAATTGACTATCAAGTCATTGAGAGGCTCCGATACCACGGGAAAATGTCAGCAGGAAGAGATGCAACAATTTCATGGGCAAGAAAGAATGTGGAGGGGTTTTTGGAGAAACTGGTATCCCAAAAAGAAGACGTCTTGTCAGGCTCAGAGCAGGCGATATCCTAGCCCTTGAGCAGGCAATGTTTTAGCCCTTTGGAAGTATTGATCGCATGCTGTTCGCACCAAATGCTGGACCTCGCACCTTCTTTTCCAGGCGTGATTGTAGGTTGTGCTTCGGGCAATCGAAGACACGAGCTCAAGACCTCATAAGCACTTATACCAGTCCCTGTAACGACATCTATGATCCTGGTCGCCTCTTTCCGCGCGTTGCCTTCTTGGCATCAGTGCATAGTTGAATAAATGTTTCGGATCTGGTCAATAGAACCGTCTTCACAATCCTCGGTTAATCCCGTGATAGGCGTGACATAGGAATCAGTAAGCTAATTTATGTGAATCAGACCTTGATGATCTCAATTGTGTCGAAGGAAAGGCTTCTGATTGATCGCGTATTTCTTGTTTGCTAAAGTATTGCGTAAGCAATTGACCCTTTGTAGTTGAGGGTGGTGGAAAGAAACAGGGATAGGGCGGCAAATAGCCATTTGATCCTTTACTAGACATCGAAATAGTGATCAGTAGGGTGAGAGTTGGACGTCCAATTAGAAATCTTCTCGGGACTCTTCGAGGTTGAATCCCGATTTGCTCACTTGAGCACCACAGTCCGGGTCCGAGATGCTGACAAAAAGTTTGCTGCTGCCGCAATGAGTTTGTGTCTAGAATCCCCAGATCTTAAAGCTGCCAGGGCTATGGCTGTAGAAAAAGGTGCGGCTTTCTGATGAGGTCCTGGCCCTGGCATGGCCTCGGCTTGCGGAAAACCACGCGTGACTGGTCTCCATCTCTAGATTATCATAGGCCTGTCCGGTACACAGTCCAGTGGCTATCTCCGGGGCAAAGGAAGAAGTGGAATTGATCCCGAGTCGATGAATGGCTGAGAATGCCACCGGAGAGATCATTGAGGTCAGAATGTCCGTGCTGGTGTTTACGCCACACCACGGTTGCTATGCGCAACGTCCAGCCTTGTCTCCCGTCTATTTACTTTGTCCAAATGCAAGCTGCAAAACCTTCCAGGTCTATAATACACTCATTATCGCCCCATACTATCAACAGCATAATAGCCCTGCCCTCGCTTGTTCAGAGTCGATGCCCATCATGGCAGACCTCAACGAGGAGAAGTATGAGGTGCTCGAGAAGATTGGTATGTACCATTAACACGTCGGCATTGATGCGCTCTTCTTCGCGCATTGAGATAGCATAGCTGACTCAGACCTACAGGACATGGAAGCTTTGGAGTTATACACAAGGTTCGCAGGAAGAGCGATGGCCTGGTCAGTGATCTCTCGCAAGAAGATGTAAACAATGGCGGTGGATGCTAACATTGAAACTCCACAGGTCCTCTGCCGCAAAGAGATCAGCTACAATCGTATGTCCCAGAAAGAACGCGAACAACTACAAGCCGAGCTTTCCATCCTCAGCAAGCTGAAGCATCAAAACATCGTCGAATACATCGAACGCGATCATCGAAAAGACACACAGGATCTGCACTTGTACATGGAATTCTGCGGCGGTGGAGATTTGGGACAAGTGATAAAGAGACTCAAGCACAAGAATCAATACGCCGAGGAGGAGTTCGTCTGGAGTATTTTCTCACAAATCGTCACTGCGTTATATCGATGCCACTATGGAGAGGATCCGCCGGCATCTGGCGCCAATGTTATGGGATTGAGCGCCAACGCAAAGCCGACAAAGTTGAAGAGCAAGCAGGCACCTTGGATGGTATTGCATAGAGATATCAAGCCTGAGAATGGTAATGTGCATGCGCAGAGTTGGGCCATGTCATCAACTAATAAGTCTCAGTCTTCCTCAACGATCAGAACAACGTCAAACTAGGCGACTTCGGTCTCTCCAAGATTCTACAATCCCATGACTTCGCTTCGACGTATGTTGGCACGCCGTACTACATGTCACCAGAGATATGCGCCGCTGAGCGGTACAGTCTATACTCAGATATATGGTCATTAGGATGTCTACTCTACGAGTTGTGCGCCAAGGAACCGCCGTTCAACGCCAGAACACATATCGAACTTTTCCAGAAGATCAAGAGCGGTCGTATCTCGCCAATACCACCTGTTTACTCTCACGACCTTCAGAAAGTCATCAACAGCTGTTTGCAGGTCAATCCCAATGCTCGACCCGACACTTCACAGCTACTGAATCTACCTATTGTAAAACTCATGCGCAAAGAGCAAGAGATCGTGGAATTTGGACATCGACTGAGAAAGGAGAAAGAGGCGGCCGAGAAGAAGTTGGCAGAAGCCGAAGAGCGTATGAAGAACCTGGAGGCCGCGCTTCGACCTGAAATTGAATCCTCTGTCCGTCGTGAATGGGAAGTCAAGGCGCGATTGGAAATTGACCGCCAGGTTGCCATGGAAGTAAATCGCCTGGAGAAGATGTTTGAAGACGAAATAGTGAAGCGTATAGAACAGCAAGCTGCAGCCGCACTGCCCCGTTCACTTACGCCCTCTGCCGAGATCTCAGAGTCCCGACAAGTTGCGCCAGCGCCAGCGCCCACGTCCCAAGAATCCAATGAGGCAGATTCTTCGGACTTCCCATCTGGAACGGACATATCCTCACTTTCTATTGACTCTCCGCCGCCATACGTCAAACCAGTAAAGCGTAGCTCCCGGACCCCATTTGCACGGGCACATACCCTCGCCACGAATGCGGTCGCTGTTGCGTCGCCTAAGGACGTGCAGATGGCGGATCCGTCTCCGATGTCAATTGCTTCGCTATCACTGTCGCCGCGAAAGAATCAAGCCCACCAGCGACCTGCAGGAAACATCTTTGCAGCAGCAGAAGAACGGTGGAAACCCACAAATGCATCTTCCATCAGCACGCCAACGGGAAGCGATGCCGAGGACTCCTTGGGTGCTGATGACGAAGACGAGGAGGACGACCTGCCGATTCTACCAAGTCCTACTCGAGACCCTTTCAAGCAGTTGAATAAACGACCGACGATGGCGCGACAGAAGACAATGCCTGTGAACACGAATCGATTGACAAAAGCACCCACTCTTTTCGCTCCCAATAACGCAACGAATGTGAAGCGCCTAACTTCCGCCGTGCCTGTTGTAGCCACAAGCCCTACACGACGCGGTGGCGCCAGCCCAACGCGCCCACGGTCACTTGTCGTACCGCCTCCTGGCGGCGTATCCTCGAAGGTTCCTGTCGCAGGTGATACTGGCAGCCCGGTACGCAAGGTTGGCGAACGCACTCTCAAGGAGGCCAACAGCAAGAGCAACAGCAGGGGAGAAGGATTGCTGAAAGCAGCGCTGTCAAGAAATGGAGTCCAAGGCCGCTCGCTAGTCGAGCTTCAACAAGCGAGAGCAGGAGGTATCCCTGCGCGCGAGAAGCCCATCTCTAAGTCTGACGGAGCAATAAGTGTCGCCGTGAAGATGGTCGAGAACGATCCGCCGGTCTGGGATCCCGAACAGGACGAGATGCCCAGTCCTTTCTTGGTGAGAAACGCCAGACCTGGCTTGAAGCCGTGGTAGAATTGGTACATGGCATACTTTGGAGTTTTCGGAACCACATTGCTAGGTGTTCGGTTTCTTGGGTATCATTCTGACCATCATGGAATGTGGACAGAGTAATGACATGGCTGGCGTTACCGTTTCTCAGCGGGCGTATTGTTCGGTTGTTACTGTACCTAGAAGAGGAGTTCAGTGTCTTGGGCTCCTATGGTGTTTCGGTGACGTTGGTTCCTGGACAATGTTTTGATGGTGCTGTCAATATGATACGATGCGCTTTCAGGCGCTCAATGCTACTTCCGTTTGTCCATCACTCGAATCTTCGTGTGGTGAATGATGTGCTCACTGCGCCCGGGCTCTTTTCGGTCTGATTTTTTGCCTCTGTCAACGCGACACTTTCTCACCTTCTACTCAATGTCATCGACGAGAATAAGCTCTCAATACAAGCCAATTCAGGTCAAGGCTCGAGATCCTCTGCTCGGATTCAATCTCTCGGACCTGCCGCTGGCGCGCGTCCAAATATCCTGACACAGAGCGCGACGAAGTCCGAAGATATCCGAACGCGTTGCCGCCAGCATCATTTCGACTCGGATTCAACAAAAGTCCACGGCCACTCGCATTGTATATCTCTAGTCTAGATCTCCAGGTCCGGATCCAGATAGACCAAGCGCAAGACTTTGTGCACTTCGTGTGTGTCCGGATTTCCCGACGAGAAGCTACCTATGGAGACGATATTTCCCCACACTTCCGGCTTTCGGGACCTCAAGCGGTAGAAGTGACGGGCGGCCATGGCTCCACGAACTGAGGAGATGTACTACGTGCCTGTCTCGGAGTATAATTCTTACTTCTCCAGCCGAAGCTTGATAGACTTTTCGATTCTCACGTTTCGATCTTCAACAGAGAAAGCAATTTCAGAATGGACGCCAAATTGAACATCATCATTGTTGGAGCGGGCTTGGGTGGAATTGGCGCTGCTATTTCGTGCGCGCAGGGAGGTCATCATGTCACGGTTCTTGAAGCAGCTTCACAGATTGCTGAGGTTTGTTCATCTTCAAATGCTGCTTTTCAATGATTTTTGGTGCTGACAGGAATGAATAGGTTGGAGCTGGTTTGCAGATAACGCCCAATGCCTCTAAGATCCTTCAGAAGTGGAAACTGCCTGAGTCGTTCTGGAAAAAAGGTGCCATTCCCATTCAGCTTACCGTCCATAAATACACTGGCGAAATCCTGGCTCAACAAACGACTTTCAAGGACAAGGTATTGGAGAAATACGGAGCCCCGTTCATCGATATGCATCGCGCAGATTTACAGATTGCTCTCGTGAACCGAGCGAAGGAAATGGGTGTTCAATTTTTCCTTGGGCAGAGAGTTGATGCTATCGATTTCGAGGAGACCACGGTCAAAACTGTGGCTGGTAAAACCTATTCCGGAGATCTGATTGTAGCGGCGGATGGGTTGTGGAGTAAATGTAGGGAGCTGTTTGTCGGACGAAAAGACCTGCCGCTTCCCACGGGTGATTTGGCTTATCGAATAGTCCTCAATACTAGTGAGCTTAAAGACGAAAAGCTGAAGAAGTGGATTCAGGAGCCGGAATGCCATTTCTGGGCTGGACCAGGCTCTCATGTTGTCGTAAGTCTTTTCTGGGCCCCATTCTCGGCTGTTCAAGATGTTAACTTTGACAGGGATATTCACTCAAAGGAGGGAACCAGTATAACTTGGTTCTTCTCTGCCCTGATTCCTTGCCCGAAGGCGTTGCAAAACAAGCCGGATCTATCGATGAGATGAAGCAATTGTTTGTCGGATGGGATCCTATGTATGCGTCCTCCCTTCCTATCTTGTTCTTTCAATTTACTCACCTATTCAGACTGACCTCATTTCTGAGCAACGTAAAGGAGGTAGATAAGTGGAAGTTGATGCACAGTACGTCCGGTCTCACAGAACTTGCCATTCGCAAAAGCTGACAATCCCCAGGAGAAGAAATGCCAAGCTGGGTCAATGACGCCTCGAATCTAGTCTTCCTGTAAGCCCCAATTTCTCGATTTTGGAGATGATCCACTGATCATGACCAGTGGAGACTCTTGTCACCCAATGCTTCCATATCTAGCACAAGGCGCGAATTCTTCGCTCGAAGATGGTGCTGTTCTCGGACTTGTCCTCGGTAAGATCAAGACGAAGGAGCAATTACCGGGTGCGCTACGTATGTACGAAAGTCTGCGGAAGAAGAGAGGTGAAGCCATTGTTCGAGAAACATTCAAACAGGTAAGCCTACCACATTTCCTGCCTTCTATTAAAGCATGGGCTAATTTTGTCTAGCGACACGATTTTCATATGCCTAATGGACCCGAGCAGGAAGCTAGGGACGAATTGTTTCTCTCGAGACTGGGAAGAGAGGATGAAATCAAAGAACCGTTTCCGAGTAGATGGTTAGTACATTTCTCCTCCAGTGCCAGTGCCAAAGATAATGCGTGCCATATGCTAATTAATCCTGCAGGACTTGTCCGATTGTTCAGCCGTGGCTATATGGATATGATGCTGATAATGAGGTTGATAATGCTGTCAAGCAGAATCCTGATTTCACGATAGAAAGGGCCAGTCTATAGAATATATTGAGCAAGAATCAAACATGATGAAACGGTTATTTCGGCTTATGTTCATGAACCTTGATTTAAGCATATCTTTGCTAAGAAGCATTCCCTTGCATGAGAGAACAACTGCCACATCTATTTCGTCCTCATATTGAGCCGGCATGGACTGCCGAAGGCAATGCAGGGATGTCTCAGATGCGTATCGAACAAGAGCCTCATCATGGCTCATGAGCTAGCGGCTTTTCTCGCGCGACGGGCCCGACTCCACGTTTCGATCGCGGAACTCGAGTCTCTCCACGCGTCCGGCTTTTCCGAAACCTGTTTCTCCAATAAGCATACACTAGCGTGCAACCCCGGAAGAGCGACTGCATCTAGACATCACGCATACAACGATATATTACCAAACTCCTCAAACCGACGACAGCCAATTTTCTATACATCTAGAATATCTTTGGCTCCTAAACAAGAACACTCTGCACTCAACATGGGAGAGAAAATTGTCGTTCCTTCGACGAAGCCTTCAGGGGAGTTTCGCAAATGGCTTCCAGATCTCAATCATCCTCGATTTACGACAATGCAAAGTCAAGATGCATACGAGTACGTGGAGGCCTTCAAAACTCGCCAACATCCTCCCTGGCTGTACAATTTGTATGTCCATTGGCGAGAACTCTTTCATGAGCCGTACAAGGGCATCACAAACGATGGTAAGTTGCAATCACGGTTCGCGATCGACAATACTGACAACGAACAGGCGTCGTAAAACAGGATCTTTATAAACTCCAAGATGAAGAAGTACCGATCGAGAAGATTGTCACAGCTACCAAAGATTTCTTGACCATGATCAGCGTCCCTGAACGAGAGAAAGTGACATATCACGTTGATTCCCCGGAGTGGAGGTCATGGTCCAACCCCGAATTCCTTCTCAGCGATAAAGGTCTCCGTCTCGACGAACTCCATTTCCACACTCGAGATGCCATCCTTCGTATTCTCAGCGCCACTCTTTCGCCGGAAGGTTACCAGAAGGCCATCTCAGCCATGCGAATCAACCACTTCCTGGGCGAGCTTGTCAAATCCCCGAAAGTCATGAACGAATTCTCCTACAACTTTGTTCTGTTCGGGAAACCATCGACAACACGACCATGGGGCTTTTCTTTCTACGGCCATCACCTCTGTCTGAACATATTTTTCTACCAACGTCAAATCATCATCGCGCCCTGGTTCACCGGCGCCGAACCAAACGAGATCGATGCCGGACCGCACGCCGGAACAACGATCATGCGAAAGGAGGAAGCATTTGGCTTGCAGCTCATGCAATCTCTCGATCCGGAATTGCAGCAGAGAGCTCAGATTTACAAACTGATGCACGATCCCGCCATGCCACCGGGTCGCTGGAACAGGGACGACCAACGCCATCTCTGCGGCGCGTATCGCTGCAACAGAACAGTCCCGTACGAGGGGATCACGCTCCCAGAAATGAATTCGGAGCAGAAGGAACTGGTCCTGCTCATCCTGAACGAGTATCTTCTTTACCTGCCCGAAAAGGCACGCAAGCTCCGTTTGCAGCATATCCTCAGTTTCGAGAGCGAAACGTATTTCAGTTGGATCGGTGGATACGGAGACGAGGATCCTTTTTACTACCGTATTCAGAACCCGGTCATCATCTGTGAATTCGATCACCATAGCGGTGTCATCATGGGGAACGAGGAACCGGCCAAATTCCATATTCACACGACGTGTCGGATGCCGAATAGGGGCGATTATGGGATGGCGTTGAGACCTTTGATTCCTAGTGTAGAATAGTCTTCCACTGTAGATACCGTGCTATCTGGTAGACTCGCCATCATGAACCAGAAAGTCCTGAATCGTTGCGATGCCGGTACATGTTTCTTCTTCCGGCCCCAGAATTCTAGATATCTGGAGACCGGAACTTCCGAGGACCCTTTTCCTCTCGCGCGCAGTTGACGCGAGTTCCTCACCTGCGGTTTCCGCGCTTGCATGACAGCGGCAGCAACTTCGGCTTCGGCAGCACCATGTAGGAGGAACATTTTGCCCCTTCGAACATCGTGAGGCGGGGTGAAAGAGGCGCGTCGTCCGCATGTGTCCAAATATCTATTTTGCGTCGTGAAGCTTCATATCAGCACCAATTGCACACCCCGCCGAGATCTACGATCTACATCCCATTGCACGATTCCGAAATGGCAGCTTGGAAAAGTACGCAATTGCCCCTCTGTCTTGCTTGTCAATTGCGTCTTACTAACACCTCACTGTAGGATTAATCCGCTTCGCCCCCAAATCGTCCAGCTCCTCCAAATTCCTGATCGGTGAGCCAATCGACCAGAACCTCGATGTCGGTCTTGCGCTATACCAGGGCAAGAGCGTGAAAGCCAATGTTTTCTCCGGGTCCTCGGTTTTGGATGCTGGAAATCCCACTGGAGAGAGTGTAGAGGTGGAGAGGGTGTTGAGTCCAGTCACACAGAGGGAGTGCGGGACCATTCGATGTATTGGTTTGAACGTATGTTCCATCGCTCCTTTCCAGAAGGGCGTGAGGATGTAAATTCCACTTTGCTAATCGCGAGATTTGACAGTACGTCCAACACGCCAAAGAAGTAAAAATGGCTCTACCGACCGTCCCAACTCTCTTCATGAAACCCTCCACCTCCCTCAACGACCCGTACCCCTCCCCTGTAGTCCTTCCGAAATTGACTAAGAAAGATGATTGTGGAGATTGGGAATCGGAATTGGCAGTCATCATCTCCAAGGACTGTAAAAACGTCACTGAGGAACAAGTCTCGGAATACATTTTGGGATACACGGCAAGCAACGACGTTTCAAGTCGAGTCAGCCAATTGAACCAGAGCCAATGGTGTTTTTCAAAGGGATTCGATGGCGCTTGTCCCATCGGTACGTTTTCTCCATGGCACCGTTCTCCTCCCGTTTTCCCACGAAGAAGCGAAACCCTCGAAGCTAAGATAGACTGAATTATAGGACCCGTCCTCGTATCCCCCTCCCTGATTCCCAACCCCTCCGCCCTCCACATCCGCGGCCTGAAAAACAAAGACGTGATGCAAGACTGCGGCATCGACGAACTAATCTTCGGTATCCCTAAATTAATCTCGTTCCTCTCGCAATCGACGACGCTACCTGCCGGGACGGTTATCGTGACGGGTACGCCGGCTGGTGTGGGTTTGAATAGGGAGCCGAAGGGCACGTTGAAGGCTGGGGATGAGTTTACCGTGGAGATATTGCCGTATATTGGTAGTTTGATTAATAAGTTTGTGGATGAGGAATGATGGGATATAGGGTGTGAGTATGGAATGGAGAAATATAGAGAAATAATTTAATCAAGCTAAGTTCTTTCTCTCTCTCTAGCTGCTGATTGGTCGTATCTCTCACTCATGCCGAACTTGTCTGCTCAAGATTACTGCAGATGTCCACTCTACCGCTGTTGGAAACACGAGCTTCTTTCACCCAGAGATATCCGAGAATCTGAGGTTGCTTGAGATGACCTCGTTCTTTGAATGTTAATGTGTCCCATCGCAGTGGCCTTATCAATCCAAGGTCGGGCTACCCTCAGAATGGATATATTGGCTTCCACCCAATGCAACACCGGCCATGTAGTCCTTTCCGGCAATTTCTTCTCTTAAAGTCACCAGAATTCAGACGAGCCTAACCTTGAGTGGTCGACGATGATTCTAATTCAGTCGTATCTTCACCTCGCCCTGCATCCGACATTCGCCGCTCAACGAGGTAGGTCCTGAGCCGTCACTCGGAGTTTTTCAAGCCAATCGCATTCGCGATCATGAGTCGACCAGCCCTTAGTGCGCCACCTGATTCTATCAGTCTGTCCCCGTAGATATATCTCTGGTAAGTATGAAGTCTACCTCCTGGGGACGTATACTGGAATAACAAGTCGTACAGAAAGCTAAAAACTAGCGAAGCCCTCCAATGCTTGTTCTTGGCTTCGTCCCAATGAGGCCTCTCGGAGCTCCATAATTCACGTTCCAGAACACCGAGAGCTTTGTCCACGACGTAGCCGATGTCTGAAGCGATCACGGCATCTGTTGAGCGTAATGTGGATGCCCAGGCTAGGACGTGGGGCGCTGAGCGGGACCAGTTTAGGCGGAAGACGATCACATCGACTAAGAGCTCGATATTGTCATTGAACCTAACGTCCTCGTTAATGACGGAGGTGAAGGAATCGAGGAGTATCTTCTGGCGAATCTCTCGGGGGAGGGCGTGGAAGCTGGCGCGCTCTTTGTCCGGGTTGAAGTGTGACACCTTGTTTGCGAGACTCTGCTTGATGAGTTAGCTGCTGGTGATGAAGACGAGGATGGAAGTACTGACCTTGCTCTCCATCTTGGGTGGAGGCGAATCTGCTGGTGTTGGAATTGGGTGAGGTTGTTGTGTGGAGGAGATTGTGTTGGTGAAGGGAAGTAGAGAGAGTGAGGTAAATACGGTAGTTACCTGGAGCACAACGACCCATGATTCGTGTGGCTAACTAGCGATGCCGGGTAACGTCTGTGGACATCAACACTGTTTGAATTCGAGATCGACAATAATTGGAATCAATTGGGGATAAACTTGTCACCGGGTTTCTCATTCAAAGTCGCGATCTGGTAACATTAACCTGGATTTGGGATTTGTCTTCAAGGCAGCAGACGAGTTGGCAGTTCCGGCAATCAAGATTTACAGAAAGGTATTGACACTGACCAAGACATGAATTGAAGTCACAAATGTCGTTGGAGAAGCCACATAGGGCAGGACTTTAGGAGTGGAAGCGCATTCTATACCATGCACGTAGAGCCGCAATCTGGGGCATGACATGACCGAATCCATTTGAGTCCTTCTGTTTAACTTCTATTACCCTTTAAGAACATCGGGGGAAAGCATTGGGCCAGCAACCTCTCTCCTCTTCTCCTTTCCGACCAGGACCTCGACGATTGTCAGTGCGAATCCCATCGCTGTGCCTGGCCCTCTCGATGTTATGACCTTGCCACTGACAACGACTCTCTCGCTCTCGTCGGCATATTCCCAACCAGCATCCTCAATATCTTTCTTCACGCTTGGATGACTCGTCACGCGCACCATCTTTGTACTCTCCAATCCCTCTGTTTTTCCAGCACCCTTCACGGACGCGACTAGAGCTGTGGTTCCTGCACAGATAAATGCGGTGTATTTCCCAGCATCACGATAGGCTCGAACGAGGTGCTGTACGGGACTGGAGGACACAAAGGTAGCGGCACCGGGCCCTCCACCTGGGAGGATGAGGATGTCGGTGGTGGGCTCTGAAGGAAGGGAGGTGGTATCGGGCACTATTTTGACGTTGCGAGTACATGTCGCATACTGGTCCTTGAGATTGATGCCGACGGAGGTGACTTGGAAGCCAGCGCGAACGAGCACTATGGATTCAACTGTGTCAGTGTATCGTTTTCTGTTGGGTAGGCTGTATGCAATGGCACAATGCGATAGGGCGTACCATCGTACGGGGTCACGAATTCGATCTCCTCGGTGCCATCCGCGATCAGAATGAGTGCCGAAGGCATATTGATAATCGGCACCCGAGGAGAGGGGGATGTATCCCGGTTGCGTGATAGAAGTAGAAGACAGCAACGGGTCAACCGGGTCGATGCCGAGAAGTGATCTCAGTCAGCCTACTCGTATAATACCGCGATGAGGATCTACTCGGTATCTGCAGTCCGTGCTGTCACAATACTACTATATCGAGCCGGCCGTCTGGGCGCAGTGGGGCGCAGTGGGGCGCAGAATGGTAGGTGTAAGAGGTAGGTGGCTCCGGACCAACACCGTAGCATCATCATGTGTTGAAAATACCTTACCCAGCACTTGCCAAAAATATTCCCGCCGTCTCGTATCCAAAGTGGAAAGAAAACTCATCAACAACTGCGAAAAGAGCATTCGTCTCCATAAACTACTGCAAAAACTCCCATCGCGCTCTCACCTTCGTTCCACCTTGACGGCGCCATCACATCTTCACTTTCGCGTCACGTCACGTCACGTCACGTCCCCTGTTTTGCTGGACGCATCACCAATGCTGTCGACGATGAAGTGATCCAGTCGAAGGCACCGAATATGAGCTCTGGCACCGGCGATGTCTCGAAATCTGATAAAAGGGACCCAATAGAGGGTTCAGAAGCGCATGTTGTACAGAACCATTCTCCCCGACTCGACGACTCTGCAGATGAGCCCGAAGTCGTGAGCGAGTCAGACGGAGACGAAGACGTCTTCTTCAGACCCCGTCCATCACTGCCAGCTCCCAACGTCGTGAAGAGGACTTTGCGAGAGCTCAACGAGCTTATGAACACCCCGTATCTCGACCTCGACTCATCTGAGCACCAGCCCAGGCGGCGCCAAGAGAATGATGCCTTAATAGGGATCATTGATTCTTTGTCTCAAAACTACGAGTTCCCACCTATCTTCTTCAATCAGAAGCAGGTTCGAGGTCCTGATGGCTCTATCCAGTACAATCGCGTCTGCATTGACGGTCTGAAGAGGTTATCTGCCATCAAAGCCTTCCTGAATGGTGAGATATCTTGCCATGATTACCGTCGCCGAAAATGGTTCTACTGTGGAGACTCCAAAGACCCGGAATCAAGTGCTGCTAGAAAGAAGCGAGTCTTGCCCATGGAAGACAAGGAGGACTTCCAGAACAAATTTTTCATTTGTCACGAATTCGAAGATCTTACCGGACCGGAAGAGCTTGAACTTCGCGCGCGAGTGCATCTGGGGAATACCCTAACCCCTGGCGAGAAACTGCGCGCTACCATGGTTTTCTCTGGAGAATTGATGATCGACTTCGCAAAGGCGCTGGAGAATGAGTTTCAACAGATTGCGGACCTTGCCGACACGAGCGGCATGAAAGGGTTTCAGAATCTTATGAAATGCTCCTCTCAAATCTTCGAGATGCTACGAGCTGGAGCAGAAAACAGGGCGCCACAACTGAGAATCTCTGAGTCGGCGTTGATCGACTTTGTCAAACATGCAGATGCTGCAACGCTGGAAAAGATCAAAGAAACCTTAAGAATCTTTGATGTCCTGGTGACCAGGCATACAGAAGTGTTCAGTCCGGTATCAGGAATTCCATTCAGGCCGATGGAGATGATAGTCATTGCCGTCCTCGCGTTCAAATACTGTCAGACTAACATCAAACCTTTGGTGTTCATCCGCCTTATCAAATCGCTGCGAGAGTCCATCCATAACTTCTCGGATCATCGAGGAGTTTTTCAGACCCGTCAAAGCTGGACACATGCATGGGACTTCATTCAGAATACTGAGAAGTTCATTGTTCAAGGCGAACATTTAGATCATAGGCAGGAGTTGGATCAAATAACGCGAGCGGGAAAGGTGAAGTCTGCCATATCAGAGGATATTCCTGCTGCAAATGTCAATCAGAACATTGGATCTCCAGCTTTATCGGCACCTATGTCCTATGCAAAGTGAGTCTGCTCGTTGTTTCCGAGACATCACTAATTTTGGCAGCTTTTATCCCGAAGCCAGGCGCAGCGCGTCTTCCTCCTCCTTCCCTCAGCACAGTACTGCCCTGAAAAGAAAAGCATCGCCACATCCTCTGGATCCCGCGAAAAAGCGAGTACAGCTGCCGACACCCGTGTCTCCCATAATTGTACAATCGCCCCGTGCATCACTTCGTGCCGGTTCTCCTGATTCTTTGTTGGGATCTGAGGGTTCAGAGGAGGATGAATTCGTGGCTGAAAGCTCTGCGTTCGCAACGCAAAAGAACCCGCCTGCTCAAAGTGACTTGCCAGTATCTGCTCCGCGCCAGCTTGTCCGATCTTCCTTTAAGTCTAGATCCGAGTTTGTTCCTCATCGATCGGAATCGCCGAGGCCAAAAAGCTCGGCCCTCAACACGCTTATTGCCTCTGTACCAGCTCCTCAAAGTTCCTCGAAAGCCGCTTCGTCATCGTCGCCATCGGGCTTGAACATTTTATTTGGGGTCAGTCAGAAGCCAGCAACTAAGCCTCCGTTGCCCTACTCCCATGAAACTAAGCAAACGATTCCATACCAGTCGAGTGGGGCATTATCCTCCGAAGAAAACCTGTCGCAATCCGGTAGTAGACACAGCACACCTGGCGGACAAGGCCATCCTGTAGACCATGAAACACCCGCTATCCCGCCATATAGTGGCAGAGGCCGTCCACGAAAATATCCGCCAAAGTCTGTCACACCTGAAAGACAGATTCCCAAAAGGCGAGGTCGCCCACGCAAGGAATCCAATATCACCGTCCCAAGTACCAACCAGATACAAGCGCATGCTGCAAGAGGTCGAGGACGTGGACGGAAGAGCATGCCAGGAGGCTTTTCGACACGCGTGATGCCAACGTCTCACCCGGCTCTTGGCCTGGATGTACCCTCACCAATGCTACAGCCGAGAGGCGATTGGGAGGTTAGCATGGAAAAGGTATGGTGTATTGAACTTTTCGGGTCGAGGACTGATCGGGGTGTCGAGTATTTTGAACAATCTACTGACCTTACGCTCTAGACAAATACACCAGAACAC
Organism: Venturia effusa; assembly: GCA_007735645.1. NCBI lineage: Eukaryota > Fungi > Ascomycota > Dothideomycetes > Venturiales > Venturiaceae > Venturia > Venturia effusa. The sequence continues at coordinate 798,578 of CP042188.1, read as the reverse complement.
AGCGTTTCTCCAGTACACAGTCCTCCGCGGACCATTGCTAGATTAGCCGGCCGCCCCCGCAAGGATCTTATACCCTCTTCATCTCCAAGCGCGGAGTTTCCACCTCCAGATCTGCAGGCGAAGCAAGGGGCAGATCCCATCGATAATGAAAAGCCATGCGAGAATCATACAGACGACACCTCAGATGTCAGAGTTTTAGGACCAGATCAAACACCAGAACCTGGCTCAAATGACACGATTATTCCATTACCCAATGTGGCCAGCGGGCGCGGTCAAGATAAGCCAAAGGAGGCACAACCATTAGAAGCGCCCGCAAAGTCTAGCCACGCATTGCATCCTCCTAGACGTCCTACCCCTCCTGTTCTCGTTTCTCCCGCTCAGATAGTCCTGCAATCGCAAGCCATTTCTATAGCCTCAAGTCGTGAAGGGAGCATCTCCCGCCTCTCCACCGTGGGATCTCTATCAACAATGTCGCCAAGGACCACTCCGGATCCATCTCTCACAGATGCGAAACCATTCATCATTCCTTTCAAGGCTGGAGGCGCCAATGCTATCCGCGAGCGTAGACGGCAGCAACAAGCTGAGCTTGAGGAAAAGAAGAGAAGGAAGCAGGAAGCAGAGAAGCTTGCAAATGCCTCAATCCACTCGGGCTCTTCGAAGGTTTAGCTTGTCACGCGACTAGTTTTCTTTTTTTTGGTCGTGATTTTAGTAGATGTCATTAACTTAGCGACATGTTCACTTGCATTTTGGCGTATGGACAGCATCTTGGCATTGGAGCTATACCCACAGCGTGGATGGAGATCTCACGGGCTAGAGTTTTCACGATTCATCTTTTTTCTGGCATGAACATGCTCGTTGCAGTTGCTTGATTGTATCTTATGTTCAGTCATGTATCACGATCACATTACAGAAGACGAATATGAAACTTTGATAAGCTACATCCCTTCCTGTATTATCGAGTGCATTGCCCAAGCTTATTGTAGACCAGAATTGGTACGACTCATCACGGTTGTCGTGCGGCCTGTGCTTCCACTCAGGTCCACGTGATTGGTGCAACTATCAATAATTGAAGCCACGTCTCAAAAAGCAATGAAAGAGATATAAAAAGAAGAGCGTGAATCATCGGTACCAATCTATACTACATCACGCAAGGAATGCGGCAGAAACTCAGTCACGAGCGGCTCCAACTCCTTAAAAAAAAATGCACCTCAACAGGAAATGACTCGGACCGAAAAGACTACGGCGGTACAACAACAAGTTCAACAACAACGACTTTTTCCAATCTGCGGAGGAGGCTACGCCTCCGCAATATGTAGACGAGCGGAACACCATGACACGTTACGAATCGCTGGACTTGAAGAGCCTGTGTTTCCTGACATCGCCCGAACAACACATCGACGCTCATTGGTGGTTTCACACTCGCGGAGAAGTAGACCCGCAAGCCTGTACAACCGAGTCCTAGGAAGATAATTATTCCTGCAACTGTCGCTTCCGACATGAGTCGTTATCGGCCTTCCCCAGCTCCATTCCTGATTCGATCGACTGCTTCGAAGATCGATGTGAGGGTTGCTTGACCTCGTGCATTACCATATTGGTCGAATCATGAATCGTGAGGACATAAACGCGACCATTGACCGGCGGCTATATATTGAGGTAAGAATCTGTAGATTTTTTGGATCCTCAATTCTCTTTAGTTCAACTTTTTCGGAACTTTTGCTGCTTCTCATTCTTGAATAAGATGGCTGACTTCCCTATGCCAAGTTCTGGTGCTCCTCCTACAAACAATGTCAAGAGAAGGCTTGCTGGCCCAATACATGCGGAGCGGCATGTTAAAGTCATCTGTATCGGAGCTGGAGCATCTGGTCTTTTGATGTCCTACAAACTGCAGAAACATTTTCTCAATTACTCCCTCACAGTCTACGAGAAGAACTCAGAGGTATCTGGCACGTGGTACGAAAACAAATATCCTGGGTACGTTGTTCCGATGGATGGAGGAGAACATCGGCTAAATTGATCGTAGATGCGCCTGCGACGTCCCTGCACACAACTACACTTGGTCATTCGAGCCGAAACTCGATTGGTCAGGCGTTTATGCTGGAAGCAAGGAGATTTTCGATTACTTCGATGGCTTTGCGAACAAATATGGACTAAAAAGCTTTATCAAGACCGAGCATCAGGTCGCTGGCGCATACTGGAACCACGAGAAGGGCGGATATGATGTCAAGATCAAGGATCTGAAGACGAACATCGAGATCACAGATCATTGCGACGTACTCATCAACGCGAGTGGAATCTTGAACAATTGGAGGTGGCCGGCTATCCCTGGACTTCAAAATTTCAAGGGCACGTTGTTGCATACTGCCAATTGGGACGATCAAGTCAATCTTGAAGGGAAGCATGTTGGTTTGATCGGCAATGGGTGAACCTCTCCCAATCAACACCTGATGCCCCACAACTAACCTCGAAACAGGTCCTCAGGAATTCAAGTCCTACCGAATATTCAACCAAGAGTCGACAAGGTCACAACCTTTATCCGCGAACCAACGTGGGTGTCTCCTGTCCAAGGTCTTGAACAACACGTCTTTACCGAGCATGAGAAATTCGAATTTGCGACCAAGCCCGGCGTGCTCCTCGACTACCGCAAGAATGTCGAACGTGGTCTCAATGGCCAATTCGGCATCTTCCTCAAGGACACGAAACCCAACAAAGACACTCACAGCTATATGAGGCAGCAAATGCAAGAAAAGCTTCACAACGAATTTCTCGAGGAGAAGCTTATACCTAACTGGTCTGTGGGATGCAGAAGATTGACGCCTGGGGTCGGATATCTCGAGTCTCTGAGCAAGCCTAACGTTGAGGTTGTCTATGGTGAGATCAACGAAGTCACTGAAAGTGGCTGCTTGTGCGACGACGGAAAGGAATATCCCATCGATGTATTGATCTGCGCTACTGGCTTCGACACAGGCTTCAAACCGCGCTTCCCGATCGTCGGACCCAATGGACGAAACCTCCAAGACGTCTGGGCCGGTACCGCTGAATCATATCTCGGTATCGCTGCCGCCAACTTCCCCAACTACCTCATCTTCCTCGGTCCAAACTGTCCCATCGGTAACGGCCCTGTGCTCTGCGCCATCGGTAAGTACCTTTCCACTAGATCACAAGTATCTTACTAACATACAAAAACAGAATGCCAAGCAGACTACATGTGCAAACTAATCGACCGCTACCAAACCCACAACATCAAATCCTTCTCCCCAAAACAGGAAGCCGTCGACGACTTCATCGCCCACAAAGATACCTTCATGCAAAGGACCGTCTGGATCGACCCCTGCCGTTCCTGGTACAAGGCCGCCGGCCCCGACGGCAAAGTCACTGCCCTCTGGCCCGGCTCCACACTGCACTACATGGAAGCGATGGAGGAGTTGAGGCTGGACGATTGGAACGTCGAGTACGAGGGCAATCGGTTCTCTTATCTGGGGAACGGGTATAGTCAGTGCGAGATTGATCAGACGGCGGATTGGGGCTATTATATCCGGGATTCGGATGACGGGCCACCGCTGAGTCTTGGGAAGAGGAGGAAGATCATGACGAAGAGTGGGACTGTTGATAACTCCGGGGCTGTGAATTTCTCGGGGATGAAGACTATGCCCGAGGCGGATCCTCAGGCGAGACTTTGAGTGGGGTTTTGGTAGGCTTTGTTGAGTGATTTTGTGGATTTGTTAGAGAGTGTTGGTGTTTGAGCATCTCATAGAGAAAAACTATACTGTTGCCCCAAAGTCTTGGTTGACAAGCTTTCATAACAATATGATCATGCGCAAAGTGTGTTCAGCTTATTCGTGGATGCATCGGCCGTCTATGAAGAGCGCCTAGCAACTCATAAGCTTATCAGTATCTTCTTTTCGTCTCTCCATGAGTGTCCATAGAGGATGATTTATTCCCGGATATGATCAACTTTTCTTTCCACCTAAGAGCGATTCGCTTAAGGAAAGAGACGTAATTATGAAGAACACATAGGGACTGCTATCCATTCTATTCATCCTATTCTATAAGATTCGGATCTCTTCTGGTCTCTACGCGACACACGTATTTCGCGGAAGAACGTTACAGGATATCCGCTCGTTACATGCAAAGATGCTGCCTCACAGGAATTGCACGAGGTCTACGAAGAGAAGAGATGAGAAGCTCAATATCAAGATGCATCGATCAGAACAGCTTCAATATTCCAAAATGTCTACCTATGCACAATACCCACTACACATCAAAAGTCAGCATTACTCACTCCATGGATCATCAGAACGAAGTGGAAGGAAACATACCCATCAACAACCAAACCCTGCCCGCACATAAAACTACTCATCGGACTAGCCAAAAACACAATCCCATCAGCAATCTCCTCCATTTCCCCGAACCTGCCCATCGGCACTTTATCCAGCTCTCCCCGCATGACGCCACTCATCGTCGCCGATTTGAGTAGCGGGGTTGCGATGTATCCCGGACACATGGCGTTGATGCGGATGTGTTTGGGAGCGTAGAAGATGGCGTCTGTCTTTGTGAGACCCATGACGCCGTGTTTGGAGGCTGTGTAGGCTGTTGCTGGGGTTGCGGGGGCTGATGCTGTGGTTCCTAGCATGGAGGATACGTTTATTATTGTGCCGCGGCCTTCACGGAGGGAGAGGGCGCTTTGGGGTGTTTAGTTGTTTGCATTGTCTTTGATGCTCTTCGTGCTTGTGATGGAGCTGGATTGTAGGTACGTACTCTTGCTTCAGCATCTGTCTCAGCTGGGCTCTTTGACATAACCAAACGCCCTACTTGGATTCAGCAAATACACTTTTCCGGTATGCAGTGGACACCTTCACAAACATTCAGATTCACATCCATCAGCTTCTGCCATTCAGACAATTCCACTTCCGTCGTCTGTTTAGGCGGCCCCCCTATCCCAGCGTTATTAACCGCGAAATCCAATCTCCCAAACCTTTTCACCGTCTGCGCGATACTCCCATCCACATCCTCCTCTCTACTCGCATCCATCTGAATGGCCTCCACTTCAACATCGGAATGCTCCTTCTTCAACCGCGAAACTGTCGTTTCCAGATTCTCAGACTTGATATCCGTGAGCGCCATTTTCTTCACTCCGTACCGCGCAAAGGCATACGCGGTGAATTGACCGATTCCTGAACCCGCGCCGGTGATGTAGGCTGTGCCACGGAGGATGGAAGCGGCCATGTTTGCGGTTCTTCAGAGCTCGTTATCGTTCTCAGACCGGAGGGCAAAGATACGCGACTAGACGATCAAGAGGAGATCAGTCGTTCGAATCCAAGATCACCATGACTTTACGCGCCGGATGCCAGGTCGACGCGGTGGGTCGCACAGGCAGTCGTCGCCGCATCGGTATCCGGTGTGCTGATGAGAGGCATCCGTGTTCCTGACTTGGAGTCGGCGGATAAACGTTCCCATGTACGAGTATGGGGATGCGGGGGTGGGTCATGCCAGCAGTTGGGGGGGAAGGCCGATATCTGCTCGCGATTCGTATCCTGCATGGATGGGAGCGAACATTACTCAGGTGGAGACGGACGGGATTCCCTTGACTTCTGATGGCCGCGTCGACTACCAAGAATTGCCGCAATGGTCCGTCAATACCTACATTCCCCGCAGACTTTGTACCGCTTTCTCGTGTTCACACCTTAGAAACGACATCTCCGCTCGTCGTCGATCTTAAATTTCACAGAATGATACCTTTGCCTCGCGGATTTCGCCTTGAGGAATTCGGGGAACATCTTCAATTCAAGTCACCCTAGAAGGAACATCTGCTTGCCATAAAAGCCGTGGATTGACCGACCTCGATCATTGCAAAACGCTAGAAGTCCTCAAAAGCTGAACTTGGGACTGTTGGTATTTTTGATACAGGACTTCTGAGCAGAATGTATTACTCACTGGAAAGATCGCAGCCCGAGAACGTATGTGATGTTATGCGGCATTTGTACGAAATAGGTACACTATTTGGCAAGAATGTTATTGGACAAGGACAGTCAGTGGTAGTCCAAGGCACTCCTCGATCACGAAGGATATCTCTAGGACGAGCCGAGTCCTCATGCAAACTTTGATCTTGCTAACTAGATTTGGGACCGCAGTAGATCTTTGTCGCACGGTGAGAGGGATGGCTCTTACGACCGAATGAGCAGTTGCTGGAAGAAGCATTGCTGAGAGAGTTCGGCAGTTCATCGGTCTTCAGACACACCTTGTGGCTATCGCTGTCATCGTCACAATGCGGGAGTAGTCCAGCACGTCTCTGCGCCTCTCCAAAAACTTGTCAAGCCAGTCTTTTGACAGATGTTCGCCGACCGCAAGATTATACTATTTCAGCGAGACATCCGTCTTTGAAAGCGACAAAATGGAAAATTCGACCAAGAGACAAGGTGTTTTTTCTGTCCAACAGAACGACTATTCTGACTCAGCTGGCCACCTGTAATCTGGAAAGTCAACTCTCCTCTCCGCAATGCCCACGGCCGATGCTATTGCCATTCCCACCCTATCCAGCCTCAAGCCTGTCACGGTCCCTAGAATTAAATTCCTGATCTTGATACCCCACCATGACTGAGGATTCATCAACCGCATTGCGGTATCACCCCCATCGCCGCCACCCTGCGAGCTTTTCACAAAAGGCAGCACAATGGCCTCGTATCTCGCCAAAGCTACATTGACATCACCTGAAGATCTCAGGAGTTCTCCAGCGAGGACGTATCCGCCGATGATTGCAAGACTGGTACCAAATCCGGGAGTGGCATACCCAGAGTCACCGACGAGCGCTACGCGGCCGTCTTGAATCTTGGGCGTTCTGATCTGTCCAAAGAGAGAGCAGTAGAAGTCGTCGCTGTCTCGCATGCCTCGCAGTACTTCCTGGGCTTTCCAACCAGCATCGCTGAACGTTTCCTCCAAAAGCCTCATGTAACTCTCATTCCCTTCACTCATAGTGGCGTCAAGCTTTTCCTTCGTTTTGGTGTCCCTAGCCGCTGTGACATTGATGAAATGTGCTCTCGTGCGGCCAGCTGGATTGGGATCTGGGCGAAGAAAGATGACGCGCCCGTTTGTCGTATTATACCATCTAGCCATACGACTGCCTTGTAGCAAGTCATTTTTGATCGAGAAGTAGGCTACATGTACGCCCTGTCCAAACATGTGCTCTTGCGGAGTGGTGTTCATCATCATGCCGCGGATCTTTGAGCCATATCCATCGGCAGCTACAAGAAGATCGTAGATCTTGGTTTCCTTGCTTTTCGCAAAGGTGACAGCCACGCCCTCGTCGCGTTGCTCATAGTGAACGATATGTTCATCGTAGATGATGTTCACCCGCTCGCTGATCGGGTCCATAAAGATCTTCGCAAGAGTCCCACGAAATATCTCAAACTCGGATGTGAAGCTCTGAATATCTGTCCTGCCAGTCGCCCGAATCGTGCCCGCGGGTTTATCATCGGCATTGACGACATGAACTCCCTCTTCCTTCGTGGTATTTCGACGTATCTCTTCTTCTGCGTTCATCCATTTGATGATGTCGGCGGCAGAGCTTCGAATGTCCACACTGGCTCCTGTGAGGCGGAGAGATTTAGACCGCTCAACAATGGTGATGCTGGCATTTGGATAGGCACGAAGGAGCCAGAACGCGAAGACACTTCCAGCAATGCCGGATCCGGAGATTAGGATGTTCATGTTCGACATGATCGTTCAGAGCGATGGATGCAAAAGGCCTCAGTGCGCATGGCACGAGGCTTTATATAAACAGTCATACTTCACGAGTGTTGCCTTGTGGTCGGAGTATAAAGATGTCCGAGAGGTAGAGGATGGAGCGCGGCAAGAACCCGAGATGATCTGATTGAGGTTAGCGTTGGACGAATATTACCCCATTTGTCTACCTGGTACCTCCTCTCATGTCCACGGGATCGTAAATAATTGCATGAGCCCAGCAATCGAAGACCAGTCCTTCTGCTTCCTGCCTGTCGATGCTGTTTCGTACACTGTGAGCAGCTTCAGGACTTTCGCGCCAAGGACGAACTGTCGACGAGCAGATGATTGTATAAGCCCTCTGCTTAAACATAATTGAAGTGGTTTAAATCATTCTCTACATTTGCTATCGAGATATTGATGACTTCCTATCTTACCGGTAAACAGGGGGATGCGCATGGCCAGATACCAACATCAGAAACACGAAGGATTCACGTTCACCTTTAGATCCATGCTGATGATTTGACTTCTCGACGTGCAATATTTATAGAGGTTAACTTTTGGGACAGAGATTGACAAGCACGGAAATTATTGGTACGATCATGGCAGCATGCAGACTGAACTTGGGCAATGCCCATGATAGTGTGTTTGTAAATCTCTCAGCCCTCACCCCAAGCGTGCAAAGTCACCTCTCGTCTTCCTCGTCTGCGGCGCCCAGTCTGCAAGTTGTCTTTGTGATCTGCTCGATTTCCAGGGTATCAGAACCCGAACCGAGCTCAGCAAGCCAAAGGGAACCACCCTAGCAGTACGACTCCATCGCAAATTGTTCCATCAGCGCTCAGATGCCACTGATACTGCCTACGTAGGCGCGGGTCCTTTCGGCCTCCTCTTCTGCAGCGCCTTGCTCTCTGCTGCACTCCTCCTCTTCTTCGGGGCACCCTTGCCTCTGGCCTTCTTCAACTTGATACTCTCCAAGCGCTCCTCTTCTTTCTCATCGATGAATTCGAGTTCTGGATATGCTTTCCGCAGTTCGGTGATGTTGTTCATCCGCGGTGGGTAGTAGAGAGCCAGTTGAGGACCTTTGAGACGTTGGCGGAGGATTTTGTTACCGAGACGGAGACGCTCGGGGTTGAAGGTTGTGTTGAAGACGGAGCATTGTGTCTGGCGGGCACGTTAGATGATGCTTGTTTAGTATTACAGACATTAGTGATTAAGTACCCGCATCAGATCTAGTATTCTCGAGCGTGCGACGGCCATTGTGACTTGTCTTGGAGGTAGAAGACGTTCTGGAGGAATGTCACATTTCCACGTCCGAAAGCTGTCGTGGCGCTAAGACCAAAATAATCCAAGGCACATCAAATTCTTATCCAAGCTCCATTTCAACTGAACAACACCACCGACAACATGGAGACACCCCCAGGTATAGAGGCCCCCAAGATAGACACAGAGTCCCCATCAGTGCAACAAGAAGCACTTCCACCACAACAAGCGCCATCAATGGAGGAAGGAAGTCCGATGGCTTCTAAGAGAGGGCTCGAGGGAGACACCAACGAGACTGGGGCCCAGGAACCATCATTGAAACGACAGAGGACCGAGAATGGCGAAGACGAAGTCAAAGAAGAACCCAAGAAGAAGAAGAAGAACAAGTCAAAGGCCAGTAAACAGACGGGCCTCGATGCCGCCAAAGAGGACGGTCTAGCAGACCTCAAAAGAGGACTCCTGTTCATCACAGCTAGCCCAGCGACTGCCGATTTTTCTGACACCATCTTTAACAGCGCTAAAGAACTCTACAATTCTCTTTTCGAAACTACGTCTAGCGCAGTCGCTGCTGCTTCCACTGCACCTACTACGTCGAGCTCGGTTGCCGAAGAAGAAAGTTCAAAGAACAAACACACTGATCTGCCGCCTCCATTCGCTCTTCCAGATCCTGCAAATTTCCTCAAGGGCCCATCCCCAGCGTTGGTCAGGCTCAATCATATTGCGCCGCCCACCTCGACCTTTGCGGCCGTTCCACCAATCGTCAACTACACCAACACCACCTCCGTGCACCAGCCAGACTCCACACAGCTGCCTGTTCTGCCTGACATCACAGATCTGGTGCTATGCAACGCACCTTTCACGCACACCAGTGTCCTTGCTCAATTTGTCACTCCCACCAACAATAATACATACGAGCCCCTGGAATTCCTAGGTGACGCGTACTTGGAAGTAATCGCGACGCGTCTCATCCATTCTCGCTTCCCAAATCATTCCGTAGGACAGAAAGCGGGGCTTCGAGAACTGCTCGTGAAAAATGAGACGCTTGCAGAATATTCGACTGCATACGGATTTCCCGACCGAGTACGAACGGCCATCGTTCAACGAACAGGACCGACTTGGACCAAGATTCTTGCCGACGTCTTCGAAGCGTATTTAGCGTGCGTCATCATTCAGGACAGCACAGAGAGAGGATTTGTGACTGCAGAGCGATGGCTGACAGAGTTATGGGCGCCAAAAATCGTCCAATGGCAGAGGAAAGGCGATGGTCAGCGCGATCTGACCGGCTCCAGTACACAAAAGTTGGATGCCAAAGCGGACCTGAACAGACTGCTCGGTGGCAAAGAGTCGAAGCTAGAATACAAGGAGACCAGGCCAATGGAGCTGATGAAAGAAGGCAACAGGACCATCTTTTTCATAGGTGTCTTCTTTTCGGGTTTTGGCTACGAAAACTACCTACTTGGCTCGGGTGAAGGCAGAAGCAAGCAAATCGCATCAACCGTTGCGGCGACCAATGCTCTTCAGCAGAGTGCGGATGTCATTCGCCTTGCAACAGCGAGAAAAACGGAGCATGAGCGACAATTCAAGACCAAGGCTGGATTCCGGGGAGGACGAGGAGGTCATGGCAACCACGGGCGTGGCGGGCATGGCCATCGCGGCGGCTTTAACACCCACCACAACCACAACAATCCAAACCCACCAATGCCCCATCCACATGGAATGCCTCACGGCGTACCACATGGAGGATATGGTGGCCGAGGTCCAGGTGCCCCATACTGAGCTGCTGTGTGTGATGTTTTCGCCTGACTATCGAGCTGAAATTGCTGTGGGACGACCCAAGAGCAAATGCAACAATGATCTTTAGACAAGAAGGCTAGACGGGCTGGACCGAATGAAGAGCTCACTCAATCAACCAGAAACACATGCAGTGCATTGGCCTTGTAGTCTTTTGGGGAAATTGTGGACCAGGCACTCACTGTCTAACACGTTTAACCAAGACTTGAGTTGACGTCGTGCAGTTGTGGAAGAGTATATGGGCGAACGGATCGCACGACCAAACGGGCGAGCTGAGGATATGGATGTCATGACAAGTCACGTGAGTGTATCCGAGGTCGCGGATAGATCCTTACGTTGATTTGGAATTGTCGCTGTTCTTGCTAGGAACGAGAGTATGGAGGTTGGTCGATTCTCACTTGGTCCCTTACCCATCACTCTCAATTAGCTGTGCTAAAAAGAGTGACCTACGCCGATGTTGTTTCTGCTTTCTCAATCACGAAACCGGCCGTGTTTTTCACGCGCGCTTGTTATTAGTTAGAAAGCAGAAGCGATGCTCGGAATGTTATTTGTTATCTTCAAACCTGTCTGCTCTCCGTTATTCTAACCTCGATCTTGGCGACACAGCTTCCCGCGGTTGACTCTCTTCCACATGGGCTGACGTGGAAATGCTTTGCTATCTCTCCACTTAAAGTCGGCCGGAAGGGCATTCTTCGCAGATGCCACCTGACTTTGTCGGTAAGTGATCTTCTGCCGACGGCATTGATCTGCCAAATTCGCATTCTTGTGCGTCCTCCAGCCCTTAATGCAACGGACGACCCGGGGACGGCAAGAAGCCTGGAAATAATTGAGCCACATGCAACGAAACCCCTCTGGAGACCGTCGAGCACATGGCATTCTTCCCTTTCCCAGGTCTCGCGATGTAACCTACCTCCGCTAAGGCAAAGCTAACTGCGCTGATGAGCCTTGCCAACTACGAGTCGACTCAGTATTATAATCCTGTCCTTGAGATGAAGATTTTCCAAAATCTTGCAACACGGCTAGGTCGACCGAACACGTTGAGACTTGCTGTCAAGAGAATGAGTTTGACCAAAATACGTCTCATGATGTAGCCTACTAGACTCTGCCAACTGCGACATACTGGCCACCACCAGAGAAATCGCACATGATGGCCCGCTACATCCGTGGTCTATAGACCTCGTATCGTAAAGGGCACAATGCGCCGCGCGTGCCGACTCAAATTCTAAGGCCGATGTTTACAATAGGGGAGACTGAGTATTCTGTAGCTCTTCTTTATTGCATGCCAGGTCCTTCTGGACTAACGGAGACCCCACTATCACTATGCTTCAATCCAACAGTGGGTCATTTTCGAGGATCACCTCTCTTGAGATCAGAGTGCTTTGGTCCACTTTCTGTGACTTCGGGTCAATCAAACCAAGCTCGATCTGAAACATGGGATGATACTAGGGGCCTACCTAGCTGCCGCTCTCACAAAGCCACGCGGGAACAACGTGATCGCCCTTCTGCGAAGATCCTGTTTTTAGATATAGGTGCAGGGCAAACATTGTTCAGCATTGACACAAATGTAAGGTGAGGTTCCCCGTTTGTGGAGGCGCCTCATGCGATCGACGTTGGATTGGTTTGTTTGTGGCACTGGTGGCGGTGTCGACCCAGAAAAGGTCAAACTCGACATTGCGATGATGTTTTCACGATCTTGAATTCAGGACGTTGGTATGTACTGGTCGGAAAATACAGTAGCCCTGGGACAGTAGCCACTGGGTATGGAAGATTGTATTCATCGCCAGTTGTTTCTCGCCTTGATGAAGTAATTCGCTCTCCTTCCATCCTCTCATCTCGTTATTTTGTTCTATGCGCGCCATAGACCAACAATTTCTCTGGCTCATCACGAGTGATGTTACGAGGTTGCGCTGACCCAGTAATTGGTTGGCATGCTGGAGATACTGGTCTGGAGTGACGTTTGTTCTCAATTTGACACTCGGTACTGCAGCCATGAAACAACCCACGATGGCATTGGTAGACCGTGCAATGAGCTTCCAGCCCACCCCAGCCCAATCTCGTCTATACACCTTGGCACGAGACTTGAAGGAGTCGCTTTGCTTCCATTCAATCAATCTGCAGGTTCTTCGTTGGGCTCAACTTCACGTTGGCACGCCCGGACGTTGCCTCACGATTGGCAATTGTTTTCTCTGGAGCATGTGAACAGCCCCCGATTAGAGGGCGCATTGATGGCTACTGAAGAATCTGTATAAGAGCATCTGGAGGTCGCCTTTCATCATAGTCTATCATTCAACAACAGTTCCAAGCTTCTCATCCACTCTCACTCCTTCCATCTCTTCTTAGAACAATTTTAGCAAGTACTTTCAGTTTCAACACACCAGTCTCGTGAGACCCACCGATCACCCCGTTCCCTCGAGGATCCTTACTTACATGGGTAATCTAGTTCAAAATGCAGTTCAAGCAGATCCTCGCTTTAGCTCTTGCCGGCACCGCCGTGGCCTCCCCAATCCAAGCCGTCGTCGACTCAGTCGCAGGAGCCCAGGATCTAGCCACCATCCAAGCCGCCTTCGCATCCGTAGAGGCCGCCCTCACCACCCTCGACACCTCCATCAAGGGTCTCACCGCACCCGGCACCGAAGCCGCAACGAAGAAAATCACCGACGAATCCGACGCCGTGAAGAAGGCCCTTGACGATGGAAGCGCCAAGATCGCCGCCTCCGGCCCCGTCTCCCTCACCGAGGCTCTCCAGGTCCAGGTCGCGTCGAATAAGCTTACTGGTTTGACAAGCACCGTTATCACCGATTTGATCGCCAAGAAGGATATCATTGTCGGTGCCAAGCAGGCGAAGACCACGGTCGATTCTTTGACTGGCCAGAAGACGGCTGCTGAGAACTTTGTCAAGGCCATCTCGGGCAAGGTGCCAACGGGTGTCCAGACCATTGCCCAGGCTGCCAGCAAGTCTGTCGGTGATTCCCTTGCCAAGGGTATTGCTGCTTTCTCTTAGAGGCGATTCGTCCCCTTCTAATTGATACTCTTTATTTTGCAGTGGGTAGATCGGATGGTGATGGTGGGTTTGGTTGGCGGCTTGTGGTTGGGGATTAGAGGCGCGGTGTGGAGCTCTGTTTGGTTTGGAGGAAGAGATTGAGCAGAAAAATTATTAGTTTCGCTTGTCGTTCGTTTTGGTGCAAGGTTTTTGTGTGTCAGTCAAAATGCCTTTCTCGATGGTATGGAAGCGAGGAGGGGTGGTATGGTTTGGAGGGAAACGAAAAAAACTTCTTCTGTACGACGATGTATGTTTTACCGTTCGATCTTAAGTTTGCGCATACGATATCATAGACACTTTTGTTATTACTTTTGTCCAGCAATTTGTGAAACTTCGCCCTCATGGTTTTTCGATCTTCAACTTCTGTTTGGGTGATATTCCTCCGAGGACTGAATCGGGGCAACAGCTGAAGAATTCCAGGACTTCTTCATCTCGCGACGACATAGCTGTTTCTTGTTTCAAAACCTCTCCTCCCAATCCTCCGTGCTCGACAACGAAACTAAGCCACTCGCCTGCCCAAAGCTTGACCTGCACAACATGCGCGACATACAGTACTCGCTTATCGAACCCACTCTACAGCGAACAGAAACATTCCGTAACAGCACGTTTATCCACTGTACAGTCGACAGAAACAAACCCCTATTTGTTTGTTTGAGCACTCTACTAGTAAGAAACGTCGTCTACATACGATCAACAGTAGAAAAACAAAATCTATTCTTAGCTACACGTTTCCCAAACCCCACTCACACCTCACCTCAAGCAAGGCTCGGTCTCGATGTCTCGACGCTCTCACATCGAGTTTCTGTGATATGGATGGGAGACGACTATATGCAGACAATGTAGAGACCTGAGAACTATAAGTATAGCGATCACTTGTAGTGAATCGTTGGCATAACAGGGATCAGAGTTCCCCTACACTTGTACAGAGGGATGGGAGAAAAGGTGGGCTAATAGTCATCAACACAAGAACAACAACCATAAATTAAGGTCTATCTGCCAGGCACCTGGCCTAATCCACAGCTACAAAGGTGCGAAACACCTCTAGAAGAACCCGCTTCCTCGTCTAAATTGTGTGTACCATCTTCGACCCAACGATACCAAACGCTGGATACCGTTCCTCGCGTAGGCCGCGCATCATCTGCAGCGACAGAAGAATAAAGTGTGGATAAAGAATGGTTGAATGTAAAATGATGATGGAGTTTGAATCGCCTGACGCCGCCTCGGGAGGTTGACAAGCCCTGTTGATCGACGCCAGATCGGGCGAGAGGGGCGGGAACGGGTGCGGGTTGATCGAGGCTTGGCATTCTGTTCGGGCCGGTCCCCTCCTCCTGTTCTGTCGAAAATCGCGATGATTTGGCAGCTACCTCATCATCGTTTGAACTGCGTGAAGATCCTCTCCAACCTCCTCAACCGAATCGACAACGTCTCGACAGGGCGCGCCCAAGTGCCATTTCTCCCTCCCCAAGACCGCGAGTTCGATGTGTACTCTACTTGCAACTCGCGTAGTTCGGCGTACAGCCCGTTCGTTGACTTTTGACGTCGCACCAAACGTTGCACTTGGTGTCCATGAATGCGAGTTCAATGTTCGCCGGCGGCGCTCCTAAAAGTAGGTATGCCTGTTTGTCGGCTGTCACACGTGCTCCGAAACAGTCCATGAAATATGTCATTCCCTTATAGCTCTTCTTGTGAGCTCTGCGAACCAATGAGCAGTATCCGCCGCATGTGCCTCCGATGGCGGGGGATCTGACCCAGGCTAGGAATGTCTCCTGCGCCGTCATGAAATCGAGGTAGGCCTCTTTTGTTATTGAATAATCGCCTGCCTCGCATCTTTTGGCTTTTTTGTCGCATGGGACTTGGTAGGAAACCATAAAATGTACGCAACCTCTTTTTTTTGCGAGTGCAGATGGTGCCAGAGTGAGCAGAAGTGCGGCGAGGTAAGGAATGAAGCGCATGGTAGTGCTTGAATTATGCTGACGTTTCTTTGACGGTGTTCGAAGAATTTTGGGTGCAGCAAAGCAAATGGCGAAGAAGCTGGCTTTCTTTATGCTGTAATACCATCATCAGGCTGAATAAAAGTTACCTCGTACTTTGTAGATCCGCCTTACCAGGGTGAGAGGTAACCTTCCTATTTCATCCCCTATGACCAGGTACGTATCTCAAGTTTCCACACGACAACAGGCACAATTTATGCTAATTTATAACAGCTAAACAACAAGCAAATTTTTCTTTATCCCTACAGTGCATCAAGACTGTTTACCTTGAGTGTGACTGCCGCAATAGGTCTAGGAAAGAAAGGGACGAAACCGGAACATCGATTATCCGCCAGATAGTAGGCCGTAATAGGACCACAAGTACGAGAAGCACGCCTGTTGAACCATAGATAACGGTGTGTTAGATGTAATACTACAGTGCCAGGTGAAATGAACGTCAACTCACGCCCCTACTGCCTGCCTTACTGAACCACGCCTGACAGGCTGCAAGTATTTGAAAAGTAGACTCATTCGAAACAGAAAGGAGAGGATACCGGAAGACCCGAGATCGGAGAGGGAATTACTCGAAGCGGAAGGAGAGAAAATGCAGAGACGTATTGATGCATAAGCTCCGACCGGGGTCACAGTTAGCGTTTCTTCCCCCTAGTAGGCCGTAAGAACAATATATAAATCCTTATCAGATTCTCCATCTTTTCATACGCGCATCTTTTTCCTTGTTGGAAAGCCAACCGAAAAAAAATGTGATACTACGGTGCCAGTGAAATGAACGTCAACTCGCGCCCCTGCCGTCTGCCTTGCTGAACCACGCCTGACAGGCTAAGTATCTGGAGTGTAGACTTATTCGAAAAAAAAAGAGAGGAGGAAAGACGGGAGGACTCAAGAAACGATATGGAGAGGGAGTTACTCGAAGCGTAAGGAGAAAGAACGTAGAGACGTATCGATGCATGGGCCCTGGTCAGGGCTACGATTGGTCATTAACATCTAGTTTCCCTGATACCGTAGCGCTGTGGTCTCAAGGCAAAGAACTATTAGCTGCGAATCAGCGGCAAGGTCATCACGGGCTCGGCTTACTTGTAGTAGATATCCGTCAGAAAATCGCTGGAGAGTGTTTTGCGGCCAAACATTTATTCCGCTCGAGTCCGTGGTTACCCGCTATTTATTTATATACGAGGCACCTTCGAGTGAATTCAGGGTTGTCACTTCCAGTCATCACAAAGTGAACAACCTGATTCCCCGGCATTGTGGTCGCTCCTTCCGTCACAATGGACTCGTCAATCAGAGTGCCCTGCATTCCATATCAGGAGTAGATAACGATTTCATCTTTCGCCTGCATCAGCCTTGCAAGAGCGGTGCAGAGTCCGAATATCGTACATTGCTAATATCCATCATAATCCATTCGTTGACTATCACATCAAATCAGATCAGATCACATCAGATCAGATCATGATCCATTCGTACATTGAGGACGTCATACATCTCATCTCCCCATTTCACCACCCGTTTTGTTCGCAGCGATCTATGAACCGCTGCGCCCAGACAAGCATGTAGTTGCGAATGCCCTCCCCTCCCACCATGGTCACATCAGCGCACTCCCTGGCGCGTTGTTCCAATGTACAAGCCCCTTCACCACCAAGAAGAAGATTGCTATCAGAATCGGGAAGTAGATCCGACGCATCAAGCGCGAACCCGCAGGTATAGCTTGGTTGCAGGAAGTCGAGATGTCGACGAGCCACTTCAGCGGCAGGGACTTGGGCCTTGTCGATCTTATCGTAGGCTTTGCGTAAATCTCGCTGAACCTTGTCGTGCGCGATGTAGCGTTCCATGCCCCTGAATTTTCCCTTGAGTTGAAGCAATTCCGCACTCAATATGCCTCCTTCTTTCTCGAGGACCTCATTCTCCCGCTTTCGCTCCGAGTCGTCAAGCTTGCGCTGCGCCTTCTGTTCCACCGTCTCTATTGGACGCTCCCAATAGACGAACGATCCGAATGGGTTGACCGGACCGATCGTTTCAGCTCTCGGGCGTCTGCTCTCAGGCCGAGAAGAGAATGAACACTTGGCGGATGTCACGGGGCTGTTGAAGCTAGTAAATGGAGTGAGCAGTGGAAGTTCGGACGAGCTCGTTGACCTTGACATGCTAAGGGAAGGAGACATCGGGGCGTGAGACGTGAACGATTGGTTGGCCACGTTTCTGGCTCTGGATCTGATGGATTGAGATGCTGGAGTCTCACTTCTTGATGCACTTTTGCTAGTTGTCCTGGACGTGTCGAACGAGAACATCTCAGTCTCGTCCATGGAGTCTCGAGTTGCTCGCGTGCTGTCCAGATCTCCGACAGGGTCCGACTCGAGATCCGTGGATGTTTGGAGCTTGTAGGTGAGATTTGACGGACATGGCATCCTTGGGGCTATCTTCATATGTGTTTGAAGCGCCCTGCATAATTCCTCACATTTGGCTTTCTTCTCCTCACTCGCCTCACCCCATTTGAATCCCAGGTGGTCACTCCAACCTAACATGGTGGCGAGTGCATTGATCTGTTTGTCTCCCTCGGTAAGACGTGGGATGCTTCTCTCCCCTCCGATTTTCCGGATGATGCCTCTGTTGAATTTCATATGATCGAACTTGAGTTGTAAAAGTGCGGGCTTGGCGATCGGCATTCGTTTCGCGACCCTTTGCTTGTGTATCTCGTGCGCCTCGTCACTACAGCCTGGCACTTTGACAAGAGCAGGTGGGCTTCTAGGAGAGACAACTCTGGTGATTGGAAAGAAGGCTCTGCCACCACTAGAACTAAGCGGACTGCGGGGTGAGAAGGACGATGAGAATGGCGACCATTTTCTCATTTTCTTGATTGTTAGGCGGCGGCTAATGTGCGGGAGCTCTGGTGGGGTATTTGAAGCTTTTGTCGATACGCTCGTGTCTGAGAGCCGTCTCTCTTCAATGCTTGTAATGACCAGATTTTTGGTTGCTTCGGAAGCCAGCTCGACTGAGTGAATCTCCAACCCTTCTGTTCTTGGATCGGACAGATTCTTATCTGCGTCGGCAAGGCTTGAGTCGGAGCGACGCGTTGACTCGATGATACTCGCGAGTGAGCTGCGTTTCGACTCAATGATACTGTTAAGTGAGCGGCGCTGTGTCCCGACCGTGCTTGCGATTGAGTCACGGTTGGTGCGATCAAGCAGCGGTCTAGAGGAAGAAGCATCGCTAAAACATGCGGTCGACCTCGAGGCAGTGGATGTTGCGCGCTGCATACTCAAAGGCGTGGTCGCACAACGGCGAGGTGTCTTCGATCTTGAGGGAGTCGAGTTCGAATGTCTTGGGCTCGTGGTCGAGACTGAGCACAGTGCGGCCACGGTAGAAGCCACGAAGTCATCTTCGGCCATCGATTGGTCGGGTAGACTTGGAGAAGCATTGGGAGTGTACCGTTGCGGCAAGCGAAGTGGTGCTGGCGACTTGTATGCCAACGGTCCTCCCTTTTGCGCTCGCTGATTACTGAAGCTGGAGTTGCGAATTGTGAAGACATCGTCTTCTTCTTGCTGTCTGGGCTTCGCGCTGTCCTCTTGATTTCTCTTTACAGTGGGAAACTCGAAGCCAAGAGTGGGAGAGTCTGGTCGTGGAATGGCATGAGCTTCTTGCTCAAGGAAGTCAGAAACTGAGACCAGACCTTCCACGGGGTGCACTCGCTTATCGTCGAACAGCTTGGCAGCGGAAAATTGATCGTCAGAGGTGAATCGACTGAAGGGGCTGGGCTCGTTTGATGGAGTGATTTTGGAAACGGCTTTGGGGTCAAACTTGCGCCTAATGGATCTCGACTGTTCATCCTTAGACTGTCCTAACGACGTTAGTCGCCTCCGGATTCCCCTCCCACGTGGCCGCTTGGACTTCACGGACGAGTCGTTCCGAGGCGATGATGGCGATGCGGGACTACCGATGTTTGGGCTTGAGACATTCGCCAGTATGTTGTCGATAAGCTCGTCATTCTCCTGTTGCTTATCTTCCTGCAGGAACTCTTGCAACGAAAACCCGCAGATTGGAGCATCTACATCGACGTCTGACTTCCGTTCCTCGTGCGAGAATTGAGTGAGGGCAAACTGTCTCGGGGTCTGCGGATTGTAGTCTTTGGCACGACGAGCAGTTGGGCTGACGATAGACAAGGCACCTTCCAGCGCGTTCTTCTTGGAGACAGGCCTATTTGAGTTTAGAGGACTCGGGGTGCCCGGGCTTCGATTCTTGATCTGGGCTAATGAGCTGGGACTAATCTGCAGCCTCTCGGCCCGCGCCAGCCTCTTGGCTCGCGAAGAGGGAGTAGGAAGTTGAGGTAAAGGGCTGGTCGGTTCATTGGCGGCTTCTAGGAAGTCCGCCATCAACATTGGAGAGTTCGGTGGACCTGTCATGATTTCGAGAGCGGTGTAGCGAATGCCAATGTGATGTGTCGCTGGCGGTGGAGAGTGGATGGGTTGAGAGCGGCATGAGTTGGCAGACGAAGCCGGGTAGTTTGCGAGGAAGGCAGTTATGATTGATCGAAGTGAGAGAGGTGTTGATAATCCGAGCCCCGACACAACCGCTTTGGTGTTTTCGTCGTCCTCGCACAGCCATTTCGGTTGTTCGCGGTCGCGAACGCGGTCGCGAGAAACACGTTGGTGGAAGTTTCGTGAGGCCAAATCGTCGTGAGTGTCGTGATGACGCGCCAGCGCGACGTGTTGAACAGAAACCGACAACATACTGAAATGTTGTGAACAAGCTATATCGGAAATTTCAGCAGAGCAGTTCCAACATCAGAGACAGGTATGGTATCTAGGGCAACACAACCACCTGGATATACATATACTTTTGCACTCCCCTCCCAACGAGGTCCAACCACACCACACCAGCCATCGGATCACGACCTTCGCAATCCCAGCGCCATGGGTGAGTATGCTTCTGTATTACGCTTAGAGACGTGAGGATGAAGAAAGTACAAGGTGTTTTCCAGATGTGGACTGGCCAAACCAGAAGAAGAATCGGTCGAGCCAATGCCATCCCTGGCTACTCTCTACCAAAGAATCTGTCAACCTGCCAGATGATAGGAATATGACCCACCCACGAGGCGATGGCCGAGCCATCCTCACCATGACCTATCTCGCTACGGACAATGCCCCTTTTTAAGCTCCGGGGAGAAGTCGAGTAGGTGCAAAAATAGCGATAAGGCTTCGAGGTACCTTTAAGATCCCATAGCCATGGGTTAACAGCCCCTCCCAACCTCCCGTCCAGGCCCTTGGCATCTCGCATCCACAGCAACGCTGCACCGTTAGCTCAGGAACCAGGACTTTCCTCAGCCTACTGCAAGGGGACGTCCGGCAGGTCTTGTCCTCTTCCATACAACAGCTCTTACGGTTATGTGCCATCCCACCGCGCATCGATCTCGATGTACGGCAACACATCTCGATCGCAGAGATCGAGATGTGCTTTCCATTCATAAAAGGAAGAAAACCATAAGGAGCTGAACCGTGAACGCATCGCATCCCAACAAAATGCGAAAAGCTACAGCCCTTCACCTCCAGCACCACCCCAAGAAGGAAACCGCATAGCCATTGACTGCCTACTCTACGAACGCGATCCAGTCCCTCCATCTCGTCAGTATTTCGTCTAGTGATACAACTCAAATTCGCTACTCATGCCTGATCGCTTCCTAGCTTTTCCCGGCTCCACGTTTCTTCGAAACGAGCCGACCATTTTTCGCCTTCCTGTGCAGCATCGATTCCAAAAATCCTTTGACAAATACTTGTTCGCATCTTGGCAGTAGAAGCGCACGTGAGGAAGGGCGTGATCGCGCTTGCATGTAGATTTCATAGTCAAGTCCCAGCAACCATTTACCTCACTATGACTCGTAAACCTCTCCAATGATCGTCGCTTTTCGCCTCCTATTCAATGACATCTTCATCCATATTCAACCCAGAAACAACCCCATTACCATTCGCCTCCTCCGCTACGGCCTTTTCAGCCGCGACCTTCTCCGCCTCCAGTCGAGCAGCCTCGGCTTCTTCTGTAGCGATACGGGCAGCCTCCATGGCGCGCTCGTGCGCTTCGCGCGCACCAACCAGCTGTGCCTCGACAGCCATTTCACCAACGACGGCCTCTTCTACAGCGAGCTTGCGACGGAACACACGTCCCCATCGTTCGCCCCACGTTTTGACGAGCTGAGCTTCGCTCACTCCGAATCCGACGGACCCTTCTGCTTCGATGAAAGCATCGCTAGCGCCTTGTGCGATCCCACCCACAGAATCTTCAATGTTGGCAAAGAGTTGTCGCATAGCATCACGCTCCTTCTCTAATGTTTCTTCAAGCATCTTGATTTGATCGTCCGGCAGTCCGCCAGCAACAGCCTGGACGCGCGCCTGTACAATTTGACGAACACGATTCGTGACTTTGCCAACAGTGACGGCAATCATTTCATATCTCCAACCCTCGGCTAGTGCACTTCCGTTGCCTAATGACTCGGTACCAAGAGCCCAGAGAATCACTGATTCAGGTGTAACGATTGTATAGTTGAGGAGTTTGTCCACAATGTTGACGGCGGTGCCCGGCTGATCTTTCCAATATTCGACCACGCTCTTCACAATTTGGCGACGAGCAGCTTCGGACTGAGGGCCGATGTTGAGGAGACGCTCCTTACAGCGTTCGATGCAGGAGAGGACATGCGAAAGCGACTTGGATCCGATGAAACATACAGCAGTCATGTAGGCATCTGTAGAGGCGACTAAAGGATCCGTCATGCCGTGCTCCGCAGCTTGCTCATTAATGGCGTCTATTAGTGGTTGGATCTCAGTCTCCGGGGCCTTTTTCCTCAACAGCGCCAGAATCTCGCGACCTTGGGACGAATAGGGAGTTTCTTTGTTAGCGTTAGCATGATTGTGGGGCGTCGGATTTGGAATACATACGGTCTGAATTATACTTGTAGTCTGGCACATCCTTGAATTTGCCTTCCGTGATAATGTGATGGTACTCTTGTGGAAGCGTCTCACGAATACGCTTTGCGAAACTCAGACGGATCTCCTTGTCAAGTGCTGCGATGATAAAAGCCTTCTTCGGGGTCAACTCTGACTTCTTAACATCCTCGATCCTGGATTCGAATATTAGCACATGATGCTATTATCAGAACGATCTCTCTTACCACTCGGTCCATTTCCACCTAAACTCGAAGTTGCTCAAGTGGTGTGCGAACCAATCCAAGTAGCGGTACGTTAGTTCCATGTCCATGACATCTAAATGTCTGAACAAGAAACGTATACCACGACCAAGAGTTGGCGCAATGTGGCTAGGAGCAATCTTGCAAGCCTCTGTGATCAGCGAATGATAGTACACAAGCTTGTGCGATGCGGTAGGCAGAAGAAGCATTTGTGAGAATATAGCATCAAGCACAACATCCTCTGGCTTCCAAGTTGAGCGATCGGCTGGGAAGTTCTTGAGCTGTTCGAAAGAGATGCCTCGAGTAGCAAATGTGCCTGGAGTCCAGAAAAGATCCATCTGGATCAAAAAGCTAGCAGTAGCGATACGATTAAAGTCCAAAACATTGATGGTGTCGACGAGGACATCACGAATCAAGGACGAAGCAACGTCCGCAGTCGAAGGAACGGACTGTAGCCCATTAGTCGTGCCCTCGCCGGCACCAAACATGCTGTACCTTACCTCTGTCTCTTGATCTGCGTAGATGGAGAAGTAGGTCTCCGGAAACAATGGGAGACGCGCGAAGTTTACGGGAGCCGGGATTGTCAACACGGGCAAGGCGTGCTTTAACTTCTCAGGCTTTTCGCCTTCGCCCTCAGCAGCTTCCACCTTCACCGGCTTGTAGATTCGGGGAATGCAGCTCAGCTTCCAGCCGTTGGTCTCTTCGCGGCGAAGCTGAGCCTGTAGCAGCTCAATGAAGCTCTGAAATCCGAACGGCTTGTCCTCGCTATCACCCGGGAAAGGGTCGACAAGTGTCTCAAGTGGATGGCGCGCCGACGCGATGATTTCCGTCTGCTCAAGAAGCTCGTTGACCTTCTGTTCCATTCCGGATGCCGACACTGCCAGAGAATATGGTATGGTGAGAAGGATGATCTTGACCAGTTCTAGACCCACAGCATCCTCTTGAGAAGCAGCTTGGAGATCAGCAGCCCAACCGAAGAGCTGGTCGAGGACCGGGAAGACCCCGTCGTTGTCCATTATGGGTTGTAGGCATGCGAAGAAGCGCAAGAAGAGCTTGAATTCGCGCCATTTCCCTTCCACCAAGGCTGCCTGTGTATGCTTCCCAACCTTCTCGATGATTCCTTTGGACGCTTCTGTGTTGAGATCATGGGCATAGAGGACGACGGCTGCGACGAATGGGATCTTAAGTGGCTGTTCAACGAGCCTAGAGGTAATTCGGTCAGCGACTTTCAGGGCCGATAGAATACAAGATTCGCGAGCCTTCCACAATCTTGGTATGCCTTCGCAAGCGACCGAATTTGTGTACTACAGCCAATAGTAGCCAGAGTAGCATCTCGCAGCGGTACTTGTTGCAGGAGAAGGAAAGGGATGGTGTACGTACAGCTGCACAAAGTTATCGAGAAATGGTCCACGGATCTGATCGTCCTCGAAGTTATTCGCAATGTCTCTTCCCAGACCGGCAGCTTCATCCTGTGGTGTACGAACAGGCTGTCCAAGATGTCAGCGATGTATCTGCGATTCCGAGGTTAAAAGCGCACTCACAGCTTCTCCAATGACCATCAATTCTCTGCGCAACCGTGAGGCTACGGGCTCTTCATAGCGAGGTCGGTGCATCTTTTGCGGACGGTGCTCGAAATCATCATCTTCTGCTTTCCGTCAGCAATCATCCGACCAAATTCAGTGACCCAGGGCGTCCCACCTCTGTAGCGTCTCTTGCGATTGCCATTGCCCTGATATCTCCTCTCATTGTTGCGTTCGTTGCGAGGGGGAGGAGAGCGATCCAATCCAACGTCGGCCATGATCTTTTCCAGATGGTCGACTTCGAGCTCCTTAGTTGGCCCCTGTGCATTAAGTGTCAGCCTCAGCGCAAATGATTACTGGAGCTTTCGTGGTGGAACTCACGGGTCCTTTGTAATAATCTGGATAGATGGACGGTTTAGTGTTGTTTGCAGTATCCGTGTTCTGTCGCTGGTCCTGGCAACCTGAATGCGCATTCCATCTGATGCGTGACCGCGGCTGGAGATAAGCGCGCGGCTCAGTAGGCATTTCAGAAACCTGGTCCGGAGAATTAGCAACGCCGTCAACAAAACAAGAATGACAAATTATCCAACAAACCTCTTCGTGAATGTCAAGTTCGAGCTGACGCAAAGCTTCGTCTTCGCCATCGCTCATGACTGCATCAAGAATGATTGCGTTCGCAGGAGAAGCAGGCATAATGTTTGCCATTACTGGCTCACCATCCGCCGAAGCCATGATGGTGTATGAGGATGAGCGAGAGTTTTGATTGAGCGAAGAGGTGTAGATGGAAGAGGCT
Organism: Venturia effusa; assembly: GCA_007735645.1. Classification (NCBI taxonomy): domain Eukaryota; kingdom Fungi; phylum Ascomycota; class Dothideomycetes; order Venturiales; family Venturiaceae; genus Venturia; species Venturia effusa. The sequence goes on along the minus strand of CP042188.1, from coordinate 773,314 downwards.
ATAGAAGAGGCTATAGAAGAAGCTATAAATGGTCGAGCTGTTGAGGACTGGTAAGATTGGTAGATCTGATATGTGTAACTCTATCTAACAGTACTAGCTGAAGCTGAAGGCGAAGTGACGGCTGGGTAGGCGAGGCTGAGGCTAGGACCGGTCTTGAGATCCGGGTGATGATTGGCAAAGAGAGTCATTGGCTGCCGCGATAGTGTTTATTCGAAGTAAAACAAAGAATATGACCATATTTAGAACAAGTTGGAGAAGATTCAGTAATGGAAGGCTATGAATGACCCGTCATGGATAACCCGCAGAATATATTACCATGAGAATGAGGAAAGAGTTCTCTACCTTGAGATAGGAGGTAGAGAAGACCTTCAATTCTCAATGACCATGTCGATCCAAAAGTCGAAGCCTCGAATGATTCTACATATGTTGACGAGGATGGTATGGCTTCTTCTGGACACTCCATACATATCCTCCCATCCTCATATCTATCCATCAGCCTCACCACCTCCCACCCCCAAACCCACAGACTATCGCCAAAGACGCACTATCGGTACGAACAACAAGCAGCCGATTATCTATCAAACGGTTTCACAAAATCATCCCAACATCGGGATGTATACGAGATCAAGACCGAAGGTAATCACATATCGCTCATTAATTCCACATCTTTGGAATCTTTGTTGTCGTGGTATGTAAGGCGATAAAGAGGGTAATCACAAATCGCTCTTTGAATCCACGTCTTTGAAATATTTATTACCGTGGTATGTAAGGCGGGGACGAGGGATCTTTGCGACGAGCTATCACTGTGGATAATAAGCGGCCGGGAGGTTGTTCATCAAAGAGGGTTTTTGGAACACCAACCCAAACTTCTATCGAAAACAATGCTCGATCTCAAGCTCGTATAATCACAAATCGCTCTTCAGTTCCACATACTTCCAAATCCTCACTATCGCGGTAGAGAAGGCGTTAAAGAGGGATCTTCACGACAAGCCATCACCGTGGATAATAAGCGGCCGAGCATCTATCAAACCCAGGGGTTCCTACAACGTTCAACCCCAACTTCCGCGTGAAAAAAAACTGTAGAAGATTGGTGGTGCCGAGAAAAGTTCAACATCGCTCTCTAACTCCGTCTCTTTGAAACGTTGATTGGCGCGGTACAAAAGGCGGCATAGGGGGGGGGGGGTTTTTTTGACAAAAAGATAGTAAGGTAGAATCGAAGGTGCGAAATGGGCTAAAATCCAGCCGGGTTTTATCCGCACCGATAGGACGAGATGGTGGAGTCTAGGGTAAGAAATATACCTATATCCACCTACTTTAATCTATACTGATAGGACGCAGCAGCAAGTCTATATCGCCTGTTCCTCTCCCTTCACACACACCCACATACACCTCACACACAAAAGCAACAAAGACAAAACCACATCTTATCTACATCACATCACATCCACCACCCCCATCCTCCAAACCAACCTCCCAACCATCCAAAACCACACGCAGAAACCAAAACAAAATCCAGAACGTGAAAAAACACCACCATCAATCAACCCCCCTCAAGACGATTTCCCAAAGTCGGCAGAAGAAAACTCATCAATGTCGACCTCGGTTTCGTGCAGTCCAGATAGAAAAGTGAAAATCGGGGACGCAGTAGCCAGAACGGTCACGGTTGGACGAAGCCGCCGTGGTAGTTCAAGTTAAAATTGGACATGAGTGGCAAGGTGGACATTCCTGGAGCACCGGCAGCTTCCGAAGAAGCGTGACCAAAACAGCAGGGCAGACACACCGAAGAGGACAACGAGAGGAAATTTTTTTTAGTTGCATTGATGCTACCAGATACAAATAGACGGCTATCCAGTCTCAATCTCATCCATCCTAATTCAGGCCGCGTGAGGAAATAAGAGTCTGCTCACACTACTTTCGTCCGTCCGGCCGTGCTATACGCACGATGCCCATCAAATAACATCATGACCGACCCCATTCATGTACCGCTGATGTCCACTTCATCCAGGTCACATCAGCCTCGAGACCACGGCTCGTCCATGTGTAAGGAAAAAAGATACACAGCCCTGACCCATGTCTTTTGTGAAGATGAAGTGAAATGATGCTGTTTGTTGTGTGGAGAGGCGGTCGTCGAGACCCTGATTGCAAGAGCAGGCAGGATACTGGCGTTCTTGTTGTCGTAAAAAGAAATGAAAGGAAACGCAACATGAAATCCCAGACCGTGAACAGAAATCTAAACATCCCATGAATTGAAAATTTGAACACCGGTATTCTGTCAGACTGGAGATAGTCAGACTCTTGAGATAGAGCCTCTCTACAGAATCGCCCCATGACAAGAATGAATAAAGTGGTGGCCTGCTGAGACTCCGCCAGCAGAAACAATAGCAACCGACCCGCGGACGAGGTATATATCACCCAGTAAGCGGATCCAAATGTGAAAGGACACCCAACCATGCTGCAAATTCATCTCCTCGTAGCAAGATTCATTTCTTCGCTTCTTGCAATTTTTGGCGGCCAGACGACTTCGTGAGATCTTCTCGCCATACACCGAAAAGAAAATATGTGGATTGCACACTTCTACGAAGCCATTGCGGAAATTGGCGGGAGCAAGCGTTCTCCACCCCGTCCAGGCTGTGATAAGAAAATGCTGTCATTCAAGGTCGTTCCTGAAATAGGGTGGGCGCGTGACGACATCGACGTCCGAAAGGCTCTCCCAGATTGCGCCAATGCTAAAATATGTCTTACAGTCAAGCGCAGACTGCTCAAGTGTGGTCAAAACGCTGCTGGACAGATATCGACAAACCCAAACCTCTTAGTCGAGGCGGGCTTGCATGTCCTCTCTGTTCATGGGACGGAAGCTGGGGGAGTCAATGTCGATACCTTTCGCGCGAAGGACTGCCTTGATGTGCTGAGGTACGAGTTGCTGGTTGAGATCAGGGCGAATTGAAAGCTCTGTGAGATGTTAGAACGGGCGCCATTGCCGGTAGTGTTGCCACTCTTACCATGAAGCGAAAAATCAAACAGAGAAGGCAGGTCTCGTGGACCTCCATTTTGGTGACGCGAGTCAGGAAGGCGGGTGTTAGGATCCCTCAGCTCATCGAAGAATGGATGGACCATTGCTTCAATTGCAGACAGGCGCTGGGTAGGCGTATACTCGAGGAGCTTGGAGATGAGATCGATGGCATTCGCATCTGCTTTACGGAAAACCTTGTACGTGTTATTATTTGCAGTGATGTTTTCTCACCATGCCTGTAGTCTGGAAAGAGGGGTTAATTACCTTGCTAAACGGATGAGGCTTGATCTGCGGGAACTTGTGCTCCATATAGTTCGGGTTCATGGTACGAATCTGATCCCTCGTAGGTGTTCCCAGAACCTTGATGATTTCGACCAATTGATCAATGCCGGACTCGCCGGGGAATAGAGGTTGTCCCAGCATGAGCTCAGCCATGACGCATCCGGTGGACCACACATCTGGTTCATCAATAATTAGCGCGTGCACCCTAGCGCGTTGGAAGCCACGTGGACTCACCAATTTTCGTCGTGTAATTCGTCGCGCCAAAGATGAGCTCAGGAGCGCGATAGTAACGCGAACAGATGTAAGACACGTTTGGCTCGTTCTCCACCAAGATCTTGGCGCTGCCAAAGTCGCAAAGCTTGAGGACGCCCGTTGAAGAGTCCAACAGCAAGTTCTGAGGCTTGATATCTCGATGGCAGATGCCCTGAGAGTGAATGTATGCGAGAGATCGGAAAAGCTGATAGATGAAAAGCTTGACCTCGAGGATGGGCATGACGGTCTTCATCTTGTTGAAATAACGGGAAGCGCGGTAGACAGTCTCCGGTACGAATTCGAGGATGAGATTGAGGTAGACCTCATCTTTCTGCAGTTGACAGGTCAGCGTTGTCCATGAGCAGCTCGAACATTCCCTACAGAGTTACGCACCCGTTCACCGTTACTGTAGTAGAAAGCCTTCAGCTCGACGATGTTTGGATGTCTGACAATGCGCATGATTTGGAGCTCTCGATTCTGCAAACAGTCAGTTTTGCATCGCGTGGCTGATTGGGCCGAAAAGGCACCTTGAAACGCTTGTCCTGGAGCACTCGCTTGATCGCCGCGTCTTCACCGCTTGGCGACAACTTGGTGTGAAAGACGACTCCGAAAGACCCATTGCCGACAATCTTGCACTGCGTGTAGGCGAGTTCTCTGGTCTCACCAGTCAGGCCATCTTGGACCTTCTCGCGGATGACTTCTAGGAGGCTGTCAGCAAACGAAGAACGTGCGGCGAGCGTGGGATGCATCTCACCGCCCATTCGTAAACTTTGGAATGCAGTCGGCCTATTCTGCGACATAACGGGGCTAAATAGCTGGTGCGAGGTCCTTAGTCCACGTAATTGCTATCGCGAATACGGCGGACTGATGTTGAGCACTTGGTGTGCCGAACGGGGTGTAATGGCAAAGGCGGCTACCGAGGGCGAAGGGTGGTCCAGGGTAGGCAGATCGAGGCGGGATGCGACAGTTGGTGAGGCGGCGGCAGAATGATGTGAGCTTGGTGAGGTGGGAGCGTTGTTGTTGGAGAGTGGTGGTGGTGGTGGTAGTGGTGGTGAGAGAAGGGAGTGCGTGCACGGAGCGGGCCCGTGTGTTTTGGGTCGTCTGAAAGGTCAGGGATGGACGGACGGGTTGACTGATTGCGCCACACAAGCGGGCGTTAGTGACTAGTTCCAAACTCAGAAGAAGTGGCAGCTGCTGTGGACGAGGCACAAGACAGATGAGGTCGATGGTGGTGATGCAGAGGGTCTGGCAGCTCTGGGGGGGTGCCGGTATTGGCGGGGTGTGTGTGTTTGTGTGTGTGTGTTGAGGATAGAGTGAGAAGATCGGGAGGATGACGAGGACGGGGACGGGCTCTTTGACGATGCACTTTGGGTAAGGGAGAGCAGGATGATGCAGTGCTAATGGCAGTGCCCTCTGGTCACGAGCTGAGCGGGGATATTCCAGTTAGACGCCGGAAAAGGGTGGGGACTCGACTAACCGATCTAGTCTGCGACAGATGACGGACAGCACCTCGAGAGCTAGCGAGGCGAATTGGCAACGGAGGCAGCTGGACAGCGCGGCAATGGCGAACCTCAAGCTTCGCTCGAGTGCGCTGAGCTGCGGCGGGCGAAGCTGACGAGGTCGTGGGTGGTGTAGAGCTTGTGCAGGCGGCGATTTCTGTTGGACTTTGGCGGAGGCTGATTGGTCTATCGAGAGGGGATCTTCTGGACGGCCAGGGGTGGCTTTGCCTTGGGCCGGACCAGAGTCAGACCAGTGGGTAGGCTGGTAGGGTTGGACTTGGGTCACTGGAGCAGTGGAGCGTTCGCTGGGCAGAGTAGAATGAGGTTGAGGTTCAGTTATTGCTGCTGCAGCGCGAGGCGATGGAGTACTAGTACTAGTAGTCGGCCAAGGGAAAGCCTGAGGTTGGAGGGAGATGGAGATGGAGATGGAGGGAATTTCAGGAGTCGGGAAGGAGAGACACAGCAGCTGTAGGAGTCGGGCAGGAAGATGGAAGGATTCAATGTAGGTATTTATTTACACTCGTCCATGCAAACAGCTACCAAGTAGTAGTAGTACCTACGTACTAATCATCAATCGCCGGCACGCTTTCGAGGTCAGGCGAACGACGGTCATGTGCATCTCTTCTCACGCTGTCAGTGGCAGGGCACACAGATTCCAGTCACGGATCCATAATTAGGCACAATGGGAACCAGAATGGCCAGAGGTATTGTCTCGACATCAGATGAGGCTGGCCGGCAGACTGAAGCCGCCGCACACATTCATCACCGGCACGTAAGGCAGGTATCCATCCATCGAACCATGATGATGATGCCGCAACCTCGTCCGTCAGGTCCGTCTGTTCTGCACAGTAGTAATGTCCCCGAATCCCAGCACAACGGTTTCAACCATGCGATCCACTTGGAAAGCCAGGTGATCAGACTGACATCAAAATTCCCCAATCCGACGACCAGCGCCAGCCAATCAGCTTCGGTCCGTCGAAACCATCCTCATCTCCGCCACACACACAACAGCCCACCAAGAGGAAACAAAGAAGAGATGATTGTTTCGATCCGTGAGATTGCGCGCCTCTTCCCTCTACCCTCCATCCTCCCTCCTCTTTCTCTCCAAAGTCAAGAGAACTCCAGCTGCACGCAACAACGACTTCTCGCAGATCGGCCTCCATGCCTCCACATATCATCCATGCCTTACCAATACCCAGGCCCAGGGCAGCACCAGCAGCCAAGCGCCACAACCCATCATCTCGCGCGACAGCACCATTGAATCATCGTGACCAAGCAATTCCCGTAACATCACCCAACCCATTCTGAATCAACGGAGCATACAGTAGCATGTAGTCCTTGACTCAATAAACCCAAAAAAACTCCTCCCGTCGACTCGCCCTTCCCAATCCGTGCATCTAGTCAGCCAGCGAGAAAGTGGGCGACTTCGGTTCATCCTGTCCTGCAAAGGCCATCATGTCCAGCCCAGCCCGTCTCGAAGGAGCCGGTTGCATACGTCCATCATCGCAGCATCGCAGCATCCAGGCGAAAAGGCGCGCAAACCTGCCCAAAAAAAAGGGATCACCCATACCTGCACCTGCAGAATCTGTCGTGCTAGCAGAGAGGGAGAGGGAAAAAATTGGGTGAAGATCAGACAGTCGATCATATGTAACAAGGAACCTGTCGTGCCAGGAAGCCTTGAAGCAGCCAGGCAGGCAAGCAAGCAAGCAAGCAAAGAAGAAAGAAGGAAAAAAAGATTGGCACGAGAGGGCAGAGTCGATCCTGTGTAACAGTTCTTCACGCACACACACACATCCCCATCATCATCCCTACCTACTCATTCGAGAATCCCCCGGTTTAGCGGGTGGATTACATGTTTACATAGAAGAATTGTTCTCATATCCCATCCCATCCCATCTCAGATCGGGCCATGAACGATGATGGAGATGGGGAATGGAGATGGGGAATGGAAGTGGGCACCCCAATATTTGGGTATTGGCCCGTTCGGAAACCACTCCTAACCTACCTCCCACCTGCATCTACCTCACTACTACCAACTCCGTACCCAAACACCCCTCGGCCGTAAACACGGCAAAAGCGGTCTGCTTGGGTCATCTCCCGGCATCGGATTTCATCGTCGGCGTGGACGGCAGCGTGTGAGAGGTGCTGCTATTGACAATCGAATTTAATTTTGGGACAAGGAGTACATAAGTCAAATCGCATTATTTCCACGTAGGTAGGTAGCATGCATAAAATTTGTGTCCTCGCTCCGCACGATAGCGTCCAATTTTTTTTCTTCTTGTTTCCTCGCGTATCTTCTGCTGTATGTACCAAGCAGCCTCTGCAGTTGCACCTTCACCAAAAACGAGAAGGGTCCGGGCGTGAGCACGAAGAAATCTAGACAGCTGAGGTGCAAAAAGGGTACAATTTCGTGGTCGAGCAAACCCAAAACTACTCAAAAGGACCCGCCTTTCACATGCGCGCCCCTCCTTCCTTCCCGCGCTCAGCCGCATACCTACCGTACTCTACTTAGTCCGCCGCCCTGTTTCGCCTTGTTCTTTTCTGCAAATCGCCTGATATACAGAGAATTCACTGGCCCAGATTCCAGTGCGCACTCGATCGAACTGGACCTGGACGCTCAACCGAAAACGGACCCCTGTCCGCCGCCTATAAATACCTCACAGACTGTGTGCGACCGACACGTGCAGCCTCGACGAACGGGGGAGGGCTCTCACACACCCAAAGCTTACAAGTGCCAGGCACAACCGCAATTCAACCTGTCATTTCATCCACCGTTTCGTACTCTTCGTGACGCAGTCTTCCCGCCTGTCTCCTTGCTATTCGCAGTGCTTCATCGCCCAGATCTATCGAGTGAGCATGCGACCCACCGAGTTTCTGCATCAGTGTCTCCCACAAGAGACATGTCGTCCATGCATCCTAGACTGATGATCCCAACCGAATACGCATGCTGTTCCACAGCAGCGTGTGTCTCAGGTAACCAAGCAACGCATCCTGCCCGCCAGGCCGTCTGCTTACCTACGAAAAGTGCCTGTCTCGGCAGACGACCATCTGTAATTTCATTCGCATCCATCAGTGAATATCGAGTTGGCCGCCGTGTCGCCGTCACAGCTGCTTGTGCTTTTCCCATTGCTCGCAAATGCCCCGTGCGCTGTTCATCGCACAGCTTTAGTCGCAGAATCATCTGTCGTGCTCCTCTTGACATTCACATCTTCATCCTCATCCTCATCAGAACTGCCACTGTACCATATCGAGCTAGGCTGACTTTCTTGTGACTGCATCTCATTTTGCCGTGTATTCAACGGGGGAGAAGCGTCAGCCACGGAGATCGGTGTATCCCAAGCGATCTGTTGATTCTCTCTCGTGCCACTCGGCGTCGCCGGCCCGCTCCGCGTCTCTCGAACAATGCGCAGCTCTTCTGGGCTGAGGGATGGGGATTTGTCCCGTACGCTTCGCCCTGCATCGCTGGGCGTCGGTGGCGAAAATCGAAAGTCAGGATGGCCGTGTCGATCAGGTGAAGGAGATCCTAGAGATCCCTCACTTGACCCGCTCGTCGTCCGGGCAAACCTCCTAGCATCATTGCGTAACGGGCTTGTCCTGCGAGATGAAGGGCTTCCAAGCGGACTATCGAACGAGAGCTTAAGCACGCTGTGCGACTTGTTCATCATTTGCTGCATAAGTGGTAGCTCCATGTAGCTGCTGCCAGATCGTACGAAGATAATGAGACCCAGACATAAGAGCAGGAGGATAGATTGTACAACGATCATGCGCTTCTGAAAAACTAACTCATCCGCCATGATTGTAAGACGTGAGCTGATGGCAAGCATTTCTCGCTGGTATTGCTCGCGATTGGTCTCCAGCTCAATGACTGTAGACTGCCAAAGTTGGTCGTACTGCTGTCGGAATCCCTGAAGTTCAGCCATCACCGTGTCGTTCAAATGTGACAAGAAAGTTTCGGTCTTCCTCAACTGATGCTTCTCGGTCTGGACGAAGGCATCTCGCAAAATGCGAGACTGTTCCTCAATGTACTGAATGTTCAGGGATGAATTCGTTTCAAGCATCGCCAAGCGCTTGCTGGTGCTTTTGAAGAAGCTTTCCTGGGTGGTCGGCTGCGCAGGCTGGGGTTGAGTAGCAGATGGCGGTGAAGGCCTTGAACTGTCCGCGGACGGACGCATAGACTTATTCTCTTCATTCGCAACTGGCTGGCTGGGAACTCCCGATGACTTGCTTTGCACAGATGAAGAATGGGAAGCTGCAGGTGAGGAGGTTGGCTTGACAGAGCTGATCTCAGGACCATGAATCGGTGCGGAACTTGTTTGCGAAGAAGCAGACTTCTCGGCATCATCCTTGGAAGCTGCTTGTGATTGGGTCGATGATCTAGACAATCTAAGAAGAGCAGAAATCTTATGCGTCCCTCCTTTCGTGATAGTGTCTTGCATACCATTCGAGTTTGCCTGGGTCGTGCTGGGAACTTCTGAAGATCCTGGGGCCGGTGTCTCAGCAGTTGCCTGCTCGGTGATGTTGGTTGCCGAAAGATCCATCCCGGGTGCTAGTATAGTCGTATTTGCTGCTTCTGTGTCCAGATACTCTTTCGAGGTGGCGTCAGATGTAGATGGCAGCGGAGCTTGCCCCTCAACCTGTGTATCCTGTGCCGAGGGTCGCTCTTCCAGTTCGCTGATTTCGTCGTCGGCTTCATCCTCTGCTCTTGAGCCATCCTCCTGACTGCGACGTACTTCCTCCATCATTGTCGTACCGTGGACCCTGACCAGACTAACGGGACAATAGAACTCGCTGCCATAGTGGGTCAGGAATTCAATACGCATATAGCGTGCCCAGATCAGAGGATTCTCCACCAGGAAAGCCTGAACTTGCCGTGTATTTCTCGCTTCAAAGACCCCCAACTCCTTCCATTTGTCGGCTTTGACAGGATACCGGTCGCTGACGCTGACTCTGAACGTCCTGAACATGGAACTGAAAAATTCAAAGTTGGCAAGGACGATGGTATCCACGAGAATATCGTCACACATCTCAATGATCATGAACTTGTTGCTTTGGGAGCATTCGTTTAGCATGTAGCTATCCTTGTTTTCGGAGAGTACTTGGGAGGCGCTCTTGCACTTGGGATTGGTCTTCAGTATCGTAGCCGCACAATCGAACGAGGCGTAGTTGAATCTCTCCTTGCAAGTCTTGCCTGCATCTTTGCTCCTATGCTTTGCTATGGCTGTTGAATCTTCCGAGGAGGAGGATGTGCTCGGGGGCTTCGAATTGGGTCCTGAAGCCATACGTCCTGAAGCGGTGTCGTCTGCCCTGCCTCCGCCAAATCCTGTGAAGTCTATCTCAATCTCCCCGTCGTCGCCCAGGGAGTCGAGGGCATTGTTTATAGGTCTCCTCCGCGCTTCTGCATTTGCCGTGCCACGCCCATTTCCCACGTTGTCTGGTGACTGTCCAAGCCTGGCTAGATTCTGTTTCTTCCATTCTTCGAAAGAAAGGAATTTGGAGTCGTCGAGAGGTGAATCAGGTCCAAGGTCTGTAGGTTCGGGGACAGTAGAGGATGAGGATTCCGATAAAGAAGTCGGCTGTGTAGAAGTTGGCTGAACGACGGTCTCAGCAGCTTCAGCTCGAGGCTCAGCAGAGAGCTGGCTCTCTCTGTACAGAGCTGCTATTCCATTCACCGCCGGTGTTTCGCCAGCAGCCGGGCCATGATGAGCGGTCGTAGCGGCACTGATAGCAGTTTGAGGTCCGGTGAAGTTCGCATTGGGACTGAGCAAAGTGGCGCGACTAGTCCGCAGACACTGCTGGGGGAGAGTGTGGGTTATGTAGTTGACGGTCCTAGCCGGACATGACGAGACGGCGAGTGTGTTTGAAAAGGATGCGTTGGCATGCCCGCTATAGGCTATGGAAGAAGCCAGCAGCCATGCGAAGAGAAGCAGACGCGGAGAGCCAGTCTTAAGCATCGCTTGCTAGAGCCACCGTCATTCTCGACTGGCGAGCCACTGAGCGTGCAGGGAGGAGTGCGTATGGTTTTTGGCCAGCAGGGTGTTTGGAGAGGCAAGGCACAAAGGCTGGTGCGAGTGTTTCTGTTCTTATCCAGCCAGCTTTCGACCTTCACCGATACCGTGTTGCCAAAGTTGACACATTTCATAACTCACCTCCACCGCAGCGGTGAGTTTTCTGCATCGAGGTTTCCATTCCGCAGCTGGGTAGAGAGACGTGATCAGAAGGTCACCTTCCGCATACATTGTATCCAAATTATGAAACTTCACAGGTCCTCAATGCCACTATCCGGTGCACTTATCCGATGATGATATGCGCCACACCAGCTTCAGTCATGTCCGACTGCAGGCACCTCTTTGCACACGTTTCGATTGCGCCTTTGCTCCTCGGTTTCACTTCGCTTTCAATCGCTGATTCTTGCCGTCATCTTGAGCCGCCTTGATGAAATTGCAAGGATGCCGTGAACATTCCAACCATCTCATCTGGAAATAGCTAGGATCTCATCTAGAACTATCGATCTGTGCTTTAAATGATCGCTTACTTGGCTTTACAAGGGACGGAGACGGATACGAGTACCTAGGTACCTAAGGTAGCAGCTACACTGATGAATAATCATTGACCTCCTTCCTGCTCCAGCTTGACGCAATTGTAGGTAGTTCACAAATACACTAATCTTCTCGTTGCCTGCTGGAGTGCTTCCAAGACAGCAAACGTGGATCCGGAATACAGTCAAGCATAAACTCCATCCACCCACAATCAAATGTAGGCATCAACCAAACACGCCGGCCAAAAGTGAAAGAGATCTTGGCGCAGGTCCAAACCGATCTCACCGACCACCCATCCAGTCGAACTTTCAACTCAGCAAAGGTCCGTCAACCACTATTGAGGCACTATCTCGAGAGTCCAATCTTTTGGGCACAATCGCATGGGTGGCTCACCGCATCGCCAAGGCGTTTCCAAGATCCTTGGTGCACTGTGCTTGTATAGCTTGAGTCCTCGTCCTCGTCTTCCGACCGGACTCGGAAATGTTTCGTTCCTTTTGCGAAGCTACCGTGGTGCCGGCATCACTCTACCCGGTCCTCGCTCACTGATATCGTACATAGTACTCAAGCCCAGCTTAGAGTTATGACACACCAAATAAGTGCTTCGTAGATCAGGAATGACCGCTGCGGAGAGCGATCATAGACGCTGATCTGGGATCGTATAATGGTTGCCTTCAGCAATAGTGGCGCGAACGTGGACTGCGCAGTGAGTAAGGCATCTATCAGACTTCAGACAGTGGCGGACCATCCCGACGCGAGCGAAAAGGAGGCCATTAAATAAGCCATGAAATACTGTCTGCCTGTCTGTCTGTCTGATTTGCCAAAGACCAATCCGTCCGTATTGCAATGCTATCCGCCCAGCCCAGTCCAGACCAGTCCACGTCTACATCCTCTCTCTACCATGCCCACCAAGAGAGAAAGCAGATTACACTCGAGAACAACGAACGCTGAGCAAGTACAGAAGTGAGAGAAGAATCACAATGCAAACGCCGCCGCTGTTATGTCGTTTGTTATTGGAAGAAGGGAATTCGTGAAGCTTGGTATAGCGCCTTTGGGATTGCAAATGTCTTGATGGTATACGCAATCTTATTGAGTCGGACGTGATGGGCCGGGCTTGTGCAGCGGTCGGGATCCATCAAAGCAGCGATAATGCCTTGGTTTAAATTCATGGGAGAAGCATGAACCAAGGATAAGCAAAGCAGAGGATAGCAAAGGCCGGAATGCGAGGAATGAATGCTGGGCATTTTCACTCCGCCCACTTCTGTCAGAAGCCTTCATCACCTGCTTTGCAGACTTTCACTTCCTTGATCCATTCGGACTGAAGGATCTGATGAGCCGTGAGGCGACGCACTGGGTTCGGATCGAGAATAGAATAGATGACGTTTCGGCATTGTCGCTAAGAACTATTAGCTGCTGGGTTCGACGTCTCTTGTGCGCAAGACTCACCCTTCGCAATACTTCAATGGGTCTAAAACCGGCTTCTTCTTTGCGGTCTTCAAGATATCGTGTGAAGAACTCATCTTCGTCTTTCTGTGCAACGCGCCAAAGATGACGTCCTGTCCGCATTGCCATGTAGATGATACCGCAGGCCCAAGCATCAACAGCACGAGGATCAAATTCCTTCTCAACGTATTCTTCTGGCGCAATGTATGGAGCAGAGCCGCAAAGTCCGGCAGTCATGTGAGCCTGTTGTTCCCAAGCCATGCGAAAACATTCACCATTGCCAAAGTCGGTGATCTTCAAAGATCCATGCTGCGTGAGTAGTAGATTTTCCGGCTTCAGATCACGATGAGCGACACCCATTTCATGCATGTATTCAACACCACGCATAAGTTGCTTAAAGTAGCAGTCGGCTTCCGCCACCTCAAGGCTCCCAGCGGCCAAGATGAGAGTGTATAGATCTCCGCCGGCGCAGTATTCCATGACCTCGCAATAATCGCCCTTGTCATCTTGGAGGAGATCTAGTGTATGGATAACGTTCGGATGTTGCATAGAGGACGAGAGGCAGAACTCCGATGTGAGGCGCTTCTGGTATTTCTTGGCCGATTCGCCAGGTCGCTGCCGAAATTCTTTGACCGCAAAGAGCTGTTCACGCTTGGGGTCCTTGGCATCTGTCTTGTGCGCGACGCGAACGATGCCAAAGGCGCCGTGTCCGACAATCTCTTGACATTTGCCGTATTTTTGTACGAGAGTTTGTGAGGAGGTTGGCCCAACTCGCGTTTCCGGATTGGCCTTCTCTTCTGTTCGTTTCTGCGCCACCCAATCGGCCATGAGTGTGAGCGGCGCTTCGCCTTCATGTGGCTTCTCCTTTTTCTCGAAGAAATTCCGTAGCATATCCTTGAGCTTTTGGTTCCGTTTCGTGACTTTGAGCTGATGTTCGTGGCCTCCGTTGGGAGTCAACCAAAATCGCAAAGGTTGGCCATTGTCGTCCAGCTTGCGGTTGTCCGTCACGGGCGCTTTCGACTTTGTTTCCGCAGCTATCCCAGTCGATTTTTTAGCTTGAGAGGACTGTCGCGAAGGCACGGAAGTACTGCCATTTGATCCATTGCGTGCAGGTAGTTGTCCTTCGTTGACGGTCATGTCCTTCATCTTCTCGGCGAGTTGAGCCTTGGAAATGTCTCGTGGAGTGGCAGCATCAGATGTTGGGCGACGTCCGAACACTCCGCTTATCCTCGATGTCATGGTGGGTTTCTTGGCTAGGGCTGGTCGACGTGGTTCACCATTGGCGGTCGCCTCCACCAGTGTTATCGTACTGCCCTGAGCAGTGGAACTTGGTGAGTTGCCATCCTGCGAGCTTGCCGAGGATGCCGAAGACGCTTGTGGGTTCTGTGCAGGAAGAGGATTTGCAGGAGGATCTGGTTGTTTCGACATGTCCTTAGGCCGCTAATGTGGGTCTGGTTATCGCAGGCTTCTGTATGGAGGCTGTTCTACAGTGTAATGGCGTAAATATATAGCTGGGGCAAACCCAGTCCTCGATGTTGGGGGATCTTCAAACCGGCGTCGAGTGATGGCTGACGGACTTCCAGGAGGGTGTCCCAGAAGTCGCGTTATATGGGCGCCGGGCAAAGTTTGTGAGGAAGTGAGATTACCAAGCGGTAAAGAAGTTCGAAGGCAAGTAAGGTAGGCCTAGGCAGAGAAAGCTTGCGGCAGAGATGACGGAGGCTAAGGCAGGATGTGGTTGGCAGTGCCGAGAGAGACGGAGACGGATACCGTAAGATTCTCTGCTCGTACAGCAGATGACGACGATGAGTGCGCCGAGAGATGGTTTGGCGGAGGACAGGTTTGCGCAGCGAGAATAACGTTCGTGTGAGGCATTTATTACCTTTCCGTATTCTTCTTTGATTCTCCGGGCCGCAGCATGTTAGGTAGTAGGTATGGAATTATTCATCGAAGCCAATTCTAGTCACCTGGTGGCAATGGACTAGGTATTCTATGTACTAGTAGTTTCTGGATGGATTGTGACCTGGATGGTCCTCCTCACTCACTGCCATAAGTACCTTAGGTAGGCACCGGATTTTGATGTTTGTTCAATTTACTGGGTGGGTTTCCGTCCCACCAAAACGTTTCTGAGAATATCACCTCATCGGTGTATAAATATCCATCCGCCGCAATTTACCCATCGTCTTTGATACGCATGCAATGCAGACTTGCAGAAGAGCACAGTCTCAACATCCTGAACGAGCGGCAGAGGACACTTTGATCGATGCTTGTGCTGACAAGTCCTTTTCTCGTTTTCTCTCCCGCGCATACGGCCACTCTATGGATGTTCCAGTTCCATTGCGTCTACTCCGGCGTCATATTCCGGGCGATGTCACAGAACACTGTCACTGACTGCAGGACTGCAACTGCAGAGTCCGCGAGTGGCTAGTCATGCAGTCAACGTCCTGGAGGCGGGGCCAGACTCTCAAAGTCTAGCTAGGCATGTGGAGGGATGGACCTGGAAAGCAAGGCTAGCACTCAGACTCTCGGAAACTTGATTCACAGAAATGCCAGACAGTCATGAAAACCGGTCGAACCATGAGGAAATCGATCCCTGAGCCACAGCTACGGAGCAGTTGGGTCGTAACATCAGTGAACGCAATGCCAGGCCCACCATGTCGGGAGCGTTCAAGAGCTGTACCAGCGGACCGAAACGATCCGCTAGGGGGTTTTCAGGCCATACCCTCGGGTCCACAGGCGAAGTATGTAATACCTCTTTGACAAGCCTTAGGCACACTGCAAGCTGCAGAAGCGAAATAGAGCACATAGCTGATTTGCTCATGTGCTGCAGACAGAGCACGCTCCGTCCTTCAAGCCGTCATTGGTCTTTCAGCAGCACAGCAGCTGCATCATGCAACATGTACAGCTCCACATCCTCGGGGCCTGCCCTCTCCACTCCTGACCATGTCCTCAACGACTTGCCAAAGCTTGTCTTCGTTCCCAGGAAATGCCCCCCGCCAGACAGAGACCTCGTGGCCGCATGAAAGGATGCCGTAGAATAAAATGCCGCAAGATGTACTCTCTGACTGGCCAATGAGGGCTGACACCCGACTTGGACTCTCCCATCCTATCAAAGGCTCCAATCATGATTGAGCCTCCCGCAAGAATCAATTCCGAAAACATCCACATCCACATACACTGAGTCGCGTCCCGCGCGACGTATTTCTTTCGCAGACTAACCTCCACAAGACTCAAGCGGGACATCCGTCCTATGTCCACTTAACAAGGTATGGCCTCGTTCGGTAAGTCACTTAGGCGGCCCAATCGTGTACTTTGTATTGATATTCTAGAGCGATGACCGTCAGCAGGCTGCGCGTATACGAAAAGCAGAGAGTGAATCCAAGTGATATGCATGGGTGTCATTGCAAATAATAGTACCCCAATTCCCATTCACGCCCAAGCTGAAAAGTGTCGCGCTAACAGGGTTCCAGCGTGACTCCATCACTGCCAGAGACGTTTTCGATGAGAGCCTCATTCTTCCTGTAGTGATGAACAGAAAAGGAGAAACATGCCTTTGGTTATTACAACGAGATTAGCGCCCGTAGACTACGATGCGTCATTCATGTCTCTTCGGCAGACTTGGAAGATATGACGCTGTCTTTGACTTCCCCAGCTTTCGTTTTTGCGTCATCCACTTTGGCTTTGGCATCTTCCACGAGCTTTTTGAACCCAGAGCTCGAAGAAAGCCCGGAAGAGATTTTCGAGGAGAGTCCAAAGGGCAGGCTTCGCATGTCGGCAATGTGGTCTAGCGCGCGCACTTTCTTACTGTTCTCAACCCGTCTCGTGAGGTATATTGTAGGCTTCCGAGATTCCTGTCTAGCCACAATTCTCTCAAGCTCCTCTTGGTAGGCCTGTAACAATGTTAGTCATGATCAACACATGCTATCAATTGTGGGTGCAACCTACCATTTCGTAGATGTTGCCCTCGACGGCGCCAGGAGATTCGCTGACCGCACTAAACTCTCCTTCATCAAGAGCCATATCACTTCCACCAGGTCCAATACCCAGCAGTAAAATGTCCTCGAGTGGGTCATGAGCTTGACCTTTTCCAGTATCAATGTGATCCAACATTTGCTCCCCAGGAGTAGTTCCCTGTTGATCAAAGTCTTTGAGCTGACTTATTTCTTTTTCAGCATTCACGCCTTTTGGAAGTCGCTCTAGGTCTTCTGCTACCGTAAATTCCCGGTGTACTCCTTCAACTGTTAATGCTTGTTCCGTGTGTATCCTGTTCGCCGTGTTGTCACTTTTGGTTCGATGCATGGGATTCATGCTCAGCGGTGGCTGGACGAATTTTGAAGCTCGACCAAATATACCCTCCATAAGTTCTGGTCGTCTCCGCACAAGAAGCTGCTTGAATCTTTTCACTGCCTTCATCTAGAAACGGGGTTAGTAGCCGATATCTGAAATGTCATATGTAAGTAATACTCCGACACTTACAACGACCATAAGATGACCCATGTTTCCTGTGATGGCGTTGTCCAGCTCCTCCTCGGTGGGCGGCTCGACCAAATGCGCGGTGTTTTCCTCTTTTGAAAGCAAAGGATCGGTGCCTCCTTTAGTCACCCAAGGGTGATCCTATTTCAAAGAAATCAGTATACGATTCCGAATTGGCACTACTATAACCTACTCGAAGCTCCTCCATCGTGATCCTCTCATGTGGATTTTTCTTCAGTAATCTTGTCATGAGATCCTCGAAATCAGGAGGACAAGATTGCCCCAGATCAACCTCATCTGTCTTGATCGCTTCATAAAGATCCAGCAGCTGTGTCTTCTCAAAAGGGATTGCGCCGTAACGCAGGCAATAAAGAGTGACACCCATCGACCATATATCAGCAGCCCGACCAGAAACTTCTCCGTGTTTTGCGACACACAATTCAGGCGGCATGAATGCTGGTGAGCCGGCAGATTTTGCGGTGTTCATATCGGAATCTTTCTCAAACATTTCCGACACTCCAAAGTCAACAAACTTCAGAACATCGTCTGCGGTGATCAAGCAATTGTCCGGCTTGACATCTCGATGGATGATGCCTTGAGCATGTACTGAGATTGCTTCCATGAGAGATGAAGCCTTCTGCCAGGGAGCTTAACTCACAATATTCCATGCCTAGAATCATGTCTCGGAACCAATGTCGACAGCGCTCTTCGTCGTATGGATCAGCTTTGGTGTCCAGTCCAACTTTCATGACCACGCCCTTTTTACACATCTCCATGACCATATAGAGTGAGTCTTCTTCTGGATCATCTAGGACCTCGACCAGGCTGACCACATTTGGATGGCTCAGCTTCTTCATGATAGCGATCTCTTCTCGAATTAGGTCCAAGGAGTTGCTGGGCTTTCCAGACTCCGCGCGGTGGAGCGGTGAATTGAAGCCTTTGCCAGCGACATAATGGCCAGGCAAGCGAGGTCCATTCGAACGACGAAGGAGGTTGGATTGCGCTCGTTTGCGCAACCTAGATTTGGAGAACTCCTTCACTGCCTACAAGCACCAAGACCTGTTAGTGGCACTTATTCCTATTTCAGAGCACCCATGGTCGAAGTTCAAGAGCCTTATGCAAGTTTTCCCAGAGTTCTTACATATTCGTCTCCGAACTGGTCCACTGCCAGGTGTACCGCGCCAAACGAACCTCTCCCTATTTCGTCTTTGATCAAGTACTGATTGATACGATGCTCGGCTGTGCCGTCGTCCTCACTATTGCTGTACTCTGATCTGGCGTTGAGTGTTTCCTGGAGCGTTGTTTAGCTCGAGGAGGGGTGATCTACATAAGCAAAGACGGACCTTCACACGACGTTTGTTGGTGTGCGAGGGGAGTCTAGTGTGGTGTCTTAATGGACTTTGGTACGTCGGTGTAGACCTGAGCAACAACAGTATTAGCACTGGAGATCAGGCCAGCTCAACCGATTGTCTAGTTTACATGTGCTTGATAGCAGGAGGCCGGCTCGCATCTTTTGGTACTGTGTCTGACACGTCCAGAGAAATGTTCCGTGAGGGAACAATGCCATGTTGCTCAGCTACCTTCTCTACTGCCTCGAGTTTGGCTGGGTCATTGGAAGGATCGGCCATGGTGAGAGGATTGTCGACCCTCAGTGATAAGGATATGCACGGTAGAAAGCCCTTTTGTGAATGAGGTTAAGCTCCCAAGTCTCCGTTCGCGGGGTCCACGCTAAAGACTCTGGGTATTCGCGCCCACTGCGCCTTACTCGTGGCGTACTCCGGCTCTAGCTGATTGCTGGGATGCTGTCCCTTGACAACTACCAAGTACACAACGCAATTCTATATGCCGATGCACGAGGACTCCAATCATGGTCGTCTACTCGTTCCACATATTCGATAGACATAGTGAACAGACTGCCATTGACGGCGCCAGCAATTGCTAACACACCACAGCCGAATGTGTATACTCGCGACGATGGACACCTCGACCCATTTCCAGCTCCACCAAAGGCCAACGACCGCATTCAGACACCAGTACAGCGAGCAACAATGCCACCATGGTTGGAGGCCGGAAGGTTCTATCCAGGGAAGATGATGCCAAACTCATTTTCGGCGTCGTCTTCTCTTTGCGGAACATCGTGAAGAACATTGGCGGAGAGGACAACAGGTGGAGTACGCCAGCGAATGCGGGAACAGGAAAGACGCTGACCTCGCGATAAACAGCTTCATATCATACCGAACCGGCGAATACAAATTGCACTACTACGAGACACCGACTAGGATGAAGTTCGTCATGGTTACGGACACAAAGACGAACAACCTCAGAGTCGCGCTGCATCAGATATGGGCAAACTTGTTTGTGGAATACGTGGTCAAGAATCCGCTTTCTCCTATTGAGCATAGCGGAGGTGTGGGAGTGGCCAACGAGCTTTTCGAACAGGCACTCGAACGTTTCGTCGTATGTTCATGCTTCGCCTGATTGTAGTTCTGCCTCTAATCTCAGTGTTAGGCCACCGTTCTAGCTTGATAAACCAGTGAACTGGGGCCGAAAAGAAGCCAGGCTAGTACCAGGCATAGACGGAAAGTCACGTTCCCGGTGGCCGAGCAGTGTCTTCTCGCAATCACCTGAACTCAAAAGTCATTCCTGCCTAGGATACATTGTCGAGCTTGGAGAGAATGTCAAGGCGGATCGAAATTCACATCTAGCGGATACATATGGATTAAATATCCTGTATCCCGCAGAGAGGAGGCGCTCGAAAGATCTGGTGGCTACAATGAAGCCTGTACAAGTTATGGAGATGACCGATCTTTTATCGCTAGAAGCTGGATACCTTGCCCTCATTGGGCTCAGGCAGAGAATACCGGCAATTGAACATCTAAAACATGAATTGACTGTCCAGGGTTGATGCAACTCACCCACAATTCCGAGCATGAACCAATGACGTCAAAGTGTATTTCGATCGCGAGACGGGGGAGGGCAGGCTTCAAGTTACTACCTCAGACATCTCTTCTAACAACTTGAAGCAGGCACATACAGCACATTCCACTTGAACAAAGTACACATCCAAGCCCAGGGCTCCATTTGCAAACGCTATCATTTATTTACAGTTTTTATATAGCAGATTAACGGTCCCGACACCATGTATGCACGCCATGAAGATGTTCACACCAAGACGTCGTATTCAAACATCCATCCGCAGTGTGCGGATTCATCAAAATCATCCAAGAAACCCCATTCCTGTAGACCACAAGTTCCCAGTCCTTGAGAACACTTTATCGTGACAGAGAAGAAAATTATGTGACTAAGCCTTGACAGACTGTGCAGGACTGTCCAGGTGCTTGACAGCAGGCTTCACCTTCTTTTTCATCTCCGTTCCAGGCGGCATCTTCAGCGCGCCAAAAACGAGTCCACAAACCGCGATGATGCCTGCACCACCTACGTTATAGGCAAACTCTCTACCTGCCCACCAATAGAGGGTGCAGAAGATGAGAGGTCCAAGGGCACGGCCAATTTGACCTGTCATAATGGTTAGCCTTGCATTGAGTTTTTTTAGTGCTGGTGGAAGGACTTACCAAAACTCCTGTGGTTTCCGAGCTTACCACCTCGCTCTCCAGCATTTGCCTCAAAGGAGCTCAACGAGTTGAGACCAGTGACTACTGTTCCGCTCGTGATCGCCAGAAGAGAGGCAGCGCCATAGAGGCCGGCCTGCGTCTTTAATCTTCCTAGCAGAATGAAGGCAAGAGCACACGCCACAACGCCTGTTTGCACAACTCTCAGAGGATGGATTCTCCTCACGAATCCTCCCTGCACCAAACTGGCGATCAGCCCGATGAATCCCAAGAGCCGTCCACTTTGGGAAGAGGTATATTGAAAGAGATCCCAAGTCATGAATGGCAGAGAGAATTCCATGCCACTGAAGAAAAGGATGAAACTGAAATGGGTGAGGTTGAGAATGGTGTGGGAATTTGTTCGAACGACTGGTTTATGGATCGACTTGGCTCGCGCTCGTTGTTTCGCAGGGCTCTTGCCTCTTGCAGGACTCTTGCCTCGCCCGGGGCTCTTCGCGCGTGTGGCTTTGCCGTTGGGTCGAAGAAGGGCGTTGCCATTGGTATGGCCATTAGTCGTGGGTTCCTCGTCGGACATCCAGTCCTCGGATAGTGGGAGCGTTTCAGGCAGGCAGAAGTAGAGGTAGACGGTCTCCGTTACAATCAAAAAGAGAGAGAATCCTGCTGCTGTCGCGAACGGGTTCGCGGCAAATGTCGTAATGTTGGACAGTGCCGCCCCAAGAGCTGGCCCAAAGGTAAAGGCAATGCTGAAGCAAGCTCCTACCAATGCCATTGTTGCGCCCCGCTGCTCGTCCGAAGAGATATCCGTGGCGATTGCTGTCGCTAGCTGCACGTTTCCTTCGCTCAATCCACCCACGATCCGGCTGGCAAGGAATGTCCTGAAGTCCACCGCTGCCACCCATAAGGCAACGGACAGAATATTGCCCACCATGCTGTACAGCAATGCCGTCCTACGTCCATGTTTGTCGCTCAGCCTGCCAATGACCGGAGAAGCAATTGCCTGGCATAACGAGAAGAGAGATCCGAGTGCTCCCCCAAGTAGGACAATGTCATAGCGATCATTGATGGGTTTCGAGAACGAGTTCTTGTATGCGTTCAGACCACCGAGGACGCGTTTCAGTAGTGTGTTGTCGTCTATCTTCTCGATCTCGAGTGTGCGGTAGAAGTCGAGGAGTTTGGGAAATAGAGGGAGGATGAAAGTAAAGGAAATCTGTAGCGCAGTCCATGTCAGCATTCGCAGAGTGTATACGTGTGCATCAAACCTTACTAAATCGAGTAATAAAGATATGAACAGAACTCGCAAAACCTTCTTGCGCAAAGTGGCATTCACCGGAAGCCCTTCTGCGCCCATCGTTGGCAGAGAGTATGACGATGTCCCCGGGTGTCAGCGTCGGTAGCGGAGCAAGGGTGTAGTAGCGAAGGACTCGGAGAACAGAAAACAGAAGAGGACTTGAGGTCCTTTGAGAAAAGGGACCGGATGCACGCAGCGTGGAATCCTAAGGAAGAAGCGACAATTAGTTCAGGAGAATTCTACATTCAGTAAACAGAAAACATGGCGAAGAGATGGTGCTCAGAGGAGTGGTGAATTGCAGGCCTCCTAACGCGAACAGCCTCATCATATCATCGACAGACTTGTCTGGCTCTAAATATACATACGTGCCCATCCGACGGCGTGGCGGGGGGTTGCACGCCTTGGAAACAGTAATCGAATCAGCTACTGCACCAGGGCTGACGCGACTGCGGTAAGGCGGCCCATTTGTTTCAAAGACTCGCTGCAGCCGGGTGTGGAGGAGGCGTACGCAGGAGCAGGAGTCCTGCCTGGCTCCTGACTCGTTGGCAGGATACCGTAACTTATTTAAGCCGAGGTGAAGAGAGAGGAGAGACGGAGAAATGACTATCAAAACCATCATGTAATGAAGAACAATGATAAACACTGCTACCAAGCTCGTCCAATTGAGATTGTAACATGTCCGAACCACAAGATCGCGCCCGCATCAAGGCTGTGGCCGCGGTCCAATCCATCTTCGACCGGTATGTACGGACCTCAGCATGTCAACCACTGCAGCACACCCTGATCGTGAACAGGTCAGACTGTCCGCCCAGAGTCAGAACCAGCTCACTGATAAAACCTCCTCTCCAGATATCGAATTCTGGCTTCAAAACGTCCAAAGCATCATGTTGTAAGATGCCTGCAGTAGTAGTCCATGTTTCGAAACGCTGCGAGTGTTGATATATGACCGTAGGACTTCGACCGGCACGTTATGGAAGAGATCAAACTGATCGATGCGGGGCCCGAGGGTTCCGTAACCTTCGAACTGTTGATTGATGAGAAGTACTCGAATCTAAATGGTATCATCATTTCCGTCAGGACGTCTGACACTTGCTAAATGTCTCAAGATGTGATGCATGGAGGTGCTGCTGGTGTGATTTTCGATATGAGCACAACGACTGCCTTGGGACCGCTGCAAAAGCCTGGGTATTGGCTGTTTCTAGGTGGAGTGACTCGTTCCCTCAACATCAGCTACTTGCGCGCTGTGCCAATCGGAACAACAGTACGCTTACGATCGTGGGTCGTGCAACATGGCCGAACAATGGCCATGATAAGAGGCGAAATGACTTCTCTCGACGGCAAGATCGTCTACTGCACAGCTGAACACCACAAGGTAAACATACCGATGAAGCCAGAGCATACTGGTGCAAGGCTACCATGGGACGATGAGATGGAAAAGGAAGCCAAAGAACAAGCAGAGAGAACGTCTGCAGCAAAATTGTAGGCTATGCTTGTTGCTTCTTCTCCACCCTGTGAGCTTCACACTCGATTTCCAATTCCACCACACTGTACCCTCGTAAGGTTGATCTCCTATCATCTTGTGATGTCTCAGACTACTATTGATCTCTCGTCCCAATGTGCAAGTAAAAGGACGCAAATAGGAGGATCCAGTGGAGTGCCATAACGGACAAAGCAATGGAGGATATCATCAGAACAGCGCCTTTGAGAGTAAAAGTGTGCTGATAGATCGACTACTGCAAGGTCGCTTGCTGTTGCGTTTCTCTGTTATCGATTTTGCCGTTGAGGAAGTCATAACGGTACGGTGGCATCGATGCTGAATTTGGTCCGACAGAGAACCGCTGACTGCTGCCACTGCGAAAGAAAAATTTACACCATGGAATGTTCAGACACGGGTGCTTGCATCTCTATAATGCAGCTGTCCGGAGAATGTCAGCATGCTCCATCTAATTGGTCTCACCGCCTGCAGATACCTGCTGAACACGCATTGCAAAAGACCTCAATGTCGCTTACCAGCTTCATCGTAGGCCCTGATTATCGCAGAATGAGCACTGTGCCCACCTCAAGACGATGTGCAGCCTCCTTGTGTAGGCCTAGTGACGCCCTGGCTCTGTATCTAACTAGGCCCTCCAAGTGTCTTTGCGGACCAGTATCCACAAGACAATATGGCTCTGGAAAGCCGGTGAGCACTCCATAGGATGAGAATAGGGAACAGAGGCACGGAATTCTCCACACTCAATCCGAGCAAGTGATTCAGCTAGGTCCTACCAATCGACATGGAGCATGTTCAGGGGCGACACACCCAGGAGTTCACGATGGAAGCAGGTAGCTAATCGCCTCTCACCATAAAGATTGTAGCGAGGTAGCTTTACATCATTTTCGAAACCAAAGCCATCCTTCCCATCACTACAACCCATCCCAGCTCCCAAACACTCAGACCAGTGCCTCAACACATTCAAACTCTCAACCGCCTCTACCAAGATTCGATATCCTCCCAACTCAGCTCAAAAAGACCCACCCAAAACCCCTTCCTGCCTATCCTCCCATCACAGTTTATTCGCTGGTCCAAGGCAACGGCACAAACCCACCCTGCCCGTTGCACTGAAAATTGTACTTACTCTGCAAGCTGCCCAGATCTGTTTTGTTCGTGCAGACCACCGGAAGATTGGTCGATATCATAGTTCGAATGGCTGCGTTGCTGCAGATACACTGAAAGTCTGTTGAGGCTTAGTAGGTTCATCTCTTGACTGCGCATTGCCATTGAGTGGGGCGGAGTGGAGTAGTAATAAAAGGGTACGGGTTTACGTACCGCTAAGTTTGCAGCCAGAGGCCTCGACGGTATCGGCAAGGAGGGTTTGGCCGCAGACTGGGACATGGTAGGGCTCTTGAGCGACGGCGGTCATGGCGAGTGTGAGAGTCGTGAGGAGGGTGGCGACTGTGAACTGCATGTTGGTGGATGTCGGGCGATTCCTCTCGTTGTCGACAGGAAAGTTGAGTTGGGTGCTTATAAGCTTACTGAGGTGATGGAACTGATGAGTTTCCGAGTGAGCGAGAAAGAGGCTCCTCTTGTAGAGATCTGCTCTGAAGTTCATTGATTCTGCTGTTGTTAGGAATGTCCGTATCTCGATGAGAGCAAGTCACGAGAACTCCGAAGGACAAAATCATTCCACACCAACCGGAGGCTCCGAACGTGTTCGTGCAGCCATACATTGAATCCGGCATCCTGTCATCCCAAAGAGGTCATAACATATACCGCCTTTCGATGCCCTTTGAAAGTCTTGTACATCATCGATGAATGCAATTTCGGACCGTAATCAGGTCTATGGCAATCATTATACGCTGCTCAGCCTGGCCGTCGACGTGTTCAAAATGGTCGCCCTTGAGCCTGTTCTGGAATCCACCGGCTCGAGAGCACATGAAATCGGCGGGCTTTCAATGCCTGCGTGTCTGTCCTTTGTGTTATCGAATCCAATTGGGCGCAGTGATATGTAAAAGCACACTTCCGGGGGCGCTTTGTGCACAACTCGCTGCTGAACTATTACGTGCTGCATTGGCACGAGCCCTGAGGTTGGATCTTGAAAATACTACTCAATGTCAATATATCACACCTCAGATTCCTCCGAGAAAACACCATGAGATTCCTGGTTGCAAGATCTAAGTGTGTACGGCTCGATCTCGGAGAATCTAAACAAACGGAAACGAAATCCATTACCGCCCGATAGCTAGCTGGAGAGGAGAGAGGTTCTGTCAACACAAGAAGTTGAACATCGTCCAAACCCGTGTCTTAGAAAAAAGCAAGATATCCCGAATCTCGCGCCCGCTTCCACATTGACTCCAGATTCCCATAAGCTGGTATACACTGCCTTAAATCCACTCCAAAATGAAAGGCACGTTTAGCCAGAAGCAGCGTTTTGTTCTTGACCGCCGGCGTTGCTGTCGTATGCATTCTTTGGTCGAGCGAGGACCTCAATGGAGCCTAAAAAAGATCAGTGCTTGCTTTCGAAACTGTGTTCGCAGGGGGGACATACGCTGAACGAGGTTCAATCTCTGGCGGATCTTGCCCTCATCATCATAGGAGCCCAATTGCGCCTCAGCATCCAAGTGAATCAATGTTCTACATTTCAATTAACCCCAAGACCATCTTCTGGCAAGCCTGCACAAACTCACCCCTTCGGCAGTCCCAAGACAAAGTCCCGCGCAGGTCCTTCCGGCTGGAAGTTGGCGACCTTCCACCACGACGTCTGCTTGTTGTCCTTTGGTCCAAAATCCGACGCGACTGTGTATCTGACCATCGTATTACCGGTGCTGGTATCAACGAGTTCGGGCTGTGCTGCGAGACGACCAATAACTTGGATTTTGGCGTAGGCAGAGCGCGAGGTGGTGGAGAATGCGCGCGCGTTGGCGGTGGCAGGGCGGAACATGGTTCGAAGAGACATTGCGATGGATGTGAGCGTGTACAGTTGATTTCCTTTGGTGGAGAGGGAGAGCAGCTAGATGATGGTTATTGTAATTGGTGGTGTTTGTCGCCAGGTGAGAACACGCGAACAACGCGATTTGATAAGTTTTGCGCCCGCGACAGTGGGCGAGATTAGGGATCAATGTCGATCTTCACGAATCGGGAGCTGACCACCGAGGTAAACTGATTGGCTTTTTTTGGACGTGAACACCAATCAAGAAGCAAGAGGCCTGAGAGGCGAGACTTCGTTTCATTTTGCGGGGAAGATGTCAGGACCAAGGAGTACCGTAGCAGTCCTGGCACAGTCATTACTAGTACTTTCGCAAATATTAACCCACCAATTGGTAACCTTAATCTAGCCAGCTGCCACCGTCCTGAAACCGAATTATCCCCAATTGCCGGCCCCCTGGTAGTAGCATATCATTTCCTGTTCGTTCTGTCTCATTTTCGTAGTTTTTGTTTGCTTTGCTAGTACCCAGAGTATACCAAATAATCCGAGACTGTTCTCTAGCATAAGATGGGTATAAGGACTGAAGGTCGACTTCGATGATACGCATAGGCTGCGAGAGAAGCGTCAAAATTAATTTCGCTTTCATCATTTCCCATCCCGAAAATACACCTATCGAATCTGACCTATCCGACTTTCTCAATACCACGAAGTTCTCAATTCTGATGCTACTTATAACACTCCTACCTTTCATAAAGCGCGACTGGCATACGGAGACTCAACGCCGTAGATGCTATATTGGAAGCTGTGTCTCCTAGGTATACGATGGTTGTGTCGCTCTGCACCTGGAATTCTGTGTAAATCAGACTACGCACTACAGTTGCAAAAGATATTATGGCGAATATACATATCTCTTCCCTGCTAATTTGTATATGTTGAAAACCATGGAGTAAGTGGTGAACCAAACTCTTCGGTGGAGAACTCCTATTGATATGCTTTACAGTAACGTTAAAGGTACGTACTAGTACATACAGGTTTTTTTGTACTTATTAATGAATACAACCCTAACATCTGTTACATAGATATACCAACTTCGATTCTGAGTCGACGTCCAGCAGATGCTGTTAAGGCTTTAGCGACTTGGACTAGGAGGATATAGAAGTTGGTAGTACCTTCGCAATCACCGGAAATGGTCTCTAACACGCATAGTAGGAACGAGAAGTCGAACGTACCTTGCAAAGAATGGTCTTATAGATTGTTTGGTATATAGACATCGCTTTTGCGCCGGTGTAGGGTAAATATTTTGCGGTAGGTCACAGACCGCACGCTAAACTTGCGGGAACTTCTCAGAACGCAGCGCTAATTTACCCTACACCGGCGCAAAAGCGATGTGTAGATACTGAAGTCGTCGTACAACAACAACAATTTCGATTCTACCTATTCGCATACGCGCATATAAGCCATTACCTGAAATGAGATAATCGAAGAATGTTGAAGCCAATTGAACGCTACGGCAGTATGGAGATGAAGGGTCCGCTTCCGCTGTTGTGTCGTGCTTCTACCTGAGACGAGTGGGATCGCTAAATCACCACGAACGCCGTGGGCATACAACACAGAACACGAACCACTTACAATGTCCACGCACCCGCACCTCCAGTAACCGCACCCTCCTATCCTCAACATCTTTCCTATCAGTACCGGCCGCTACTTCCGTACTTCCTTCAGTTCATCCACCCTTCTCAGATCCCAGAAGTCACGCCTTCTCCTAGTTTCTACCAGCCCGCGTCTCCGGACACCGTAAGCACAGTCTCCAGCCACGACCTCAACTATCGACGGCCTTGTCAACATGAACGTCTTCGTCAATGATCCATGGCAAATTAGTGGTGCAACGCATTCATCCAGAGGCGAGAACAAGAAGCATGAGTGTTTAGACAATACTGGGTAGGGAGTCGAAGAGGATTCATAGGGGTTCGCGTTTTCGTCTCCTACCACTCCAATACAGCCAGCAGCCACGGATGTAGGCAACGGCCCTGTCGATGGTGCTACTCGGAATATCAGCAACACTGCTGCAGAACCATAAGATATAGCAAAACCGGAGGTGGCAGAGTCCGTCAAAGCCAGCGCTCCTATCACTGGTGCGATAAAAGATAGAGGTGGTACTGGTACACCAGCACCAGCGAAGCTGTCCATCCCCGAGCCAAAGTCTGGTGTACTAAGCAACGTGGAATGGCATGACCGACATCAACAACCGCTAGCATACTGAACCGCGAGACATCTGAATGTACTGCCAGCCAACGTCGATAAACAGATAAAAGTGTCAACTATGTTAGACTTGGTAGCCATCAGTCGAAGGCCAGGTGATCTGGCCGCGATGCTGGCAGCCTTTGGATCCCGCTTTAATATCAAAAACTTACGCAATCTCGTCATAGACTTTGACGGAGCGGGCAATCTAGAGTATTCCGACACACGTACGATTACCATCACGCGCCATTCATACACAGAGAGGCGACACTCCCAGAACATACAACGATGGGCCCGCCGGGAAGAACACTGCCTACTCCGGCGACTACAGGACGAAAATCATGTTCTTATACCCTCAAGCCACTCCTATTCATCTACTGGCGTCGTCTTCTTTTTCTTCTGCTTTTACCACTGCTATTTTTTGCCCTTTTCCTATAACTGTCACGGCGGCCATTCCATCTAAAAGCGCACCACGCATAAGACCTCCTGCTCCGCAACCGGATACGACTGAACATCGGCACAAAGCCACGCATTATACTGCGCAATGAGGTAACACAAATCATTCAACTGCCGTGCATTCTACTCGCTCGACTTCGCGGGCTACTTCATCTCGTCCCCCTCTTGTACCCCCACGCAAATTTATAGTCCTATCCTTCCACACCGATAACCACGGGCAACTACCTTCGAGCTCAGGCTTGGAGGCCAGGGGGCCCTATACACTCGAAAGGTCGTGCCCAAAAGACATTGGTTCCGCCGGATAGCAACCAGCCAACCGCGCGACTATTTAATACGGTCTGAGGTCCTCCCGCACTACAAGAATCCATCCACTGAACCCGGCCGATCCACCGCCTCAAAACTATGAAGTACTCAATTCTTACACCGATTATTGCACTCCTACCTTCCGCGACGTACGCCTGGCATGACTCAACACCATGCTGCAGTCTTATGGCTTCTGATTTCACAAAACGCTTTGGGTATAAAGGGTGTGTTGAAGTGAAGGGAACGCCGATTGGTGTAGTCGACAATGCGAGCAATGCTTGCAAGACTCAGTGTAAGCGCAATTCACTCCTCAAAGGTACACTACGCGAGTATCAATCCGGATAGTAAGTAGCAACTAAAGCTTGCATCCGAGAAATACCTACTAATAGAATTGACAGTCCTATCGATGGTCACTATTGGTGTCTATGCACCAATTTCGACGTCACCAAAGGGGTGTCATGTAAGCGTGAGTGGCAAATCGAGGGCTAATCGCCACTAATCCCTACCGTACTGATATAGTCAACAGCATAGTCGATTCCAAGGCGGTACCCAGAAGGCCTTGTTGAGGGCTTGACGACTTGAAGATGGAGATATTTTTGCAGCTCCGCGAGAGATCCCCATCACGCGTGGCAAGAACGAGAAATCGATTGTACTCCGGAGTATGTTGCGAAGGACGGGTGTTGTGGATATATTGCTCGGTACATGTTGTACAAATCAATCTTAATGTGAGCCTGCGATGGAAGGCTTCAAGAAATGTCAATTGCTTTCCGAAGGACCAAGGATTCCTCCTGCTCCTACCAACCCTCTTTCCTCCCAATAAGACCACCCCAGCTGTTTAGGAGGAGCCTGCAGTCAGTCCAGGTCCTACGACTTGAATCAGTAATTGCATCCCTCAAAAGAGGTGCTCACATGATTGGGATGCTGGATTCCTACCTCGGTGCCGTCGAACATCATTGCTAGAAAGGTTTCATCTCGAGCAGGACAGCTGTTCCTCAGAGTCGGCCATCACGATGGAGTACTAAAGTATAAACAGTACTAGCGATTGTCGATCAAGCTCTTGCCCATCACAACGATAGTAGCTGCTGACCATTGCGACGTACGTGAGCCTCGTCTGGATGGAAAAATACGATGTTCTTCTTCGTGGCGGCGTAGGCCCTGATCACAGCTGTCAATGGCCCTGATCACAACTGGTAACTTTGAGGAATTGAGGGCGTCTTCTGAGGGTTTGAGTGTATCTTCTAAGGGTTTGAGTGTGTCTACTGAGGCTTTGAATGCGTGTTTTCTGAGGTTTGAGTGTCTTCTGAGGCTCTGAACGTGCCTCAGAATTAGAGAAGAAGTTTCGCATGCGAGTTAGTATGGTCTATCACTGTGGATAGAAAGCGGTGGACCTTGGACCTACTTACACCCTGAACTTTACCGACTTTTCGCATATATTTTTCTCTGACGCCTTCTTCACGGCTAAGCAACAGGTTCGTGCACAAAGCAAACAAGTTTTGAGCCTCACTGAGTAAGCCGAGCAGCAGTGTGCAAAGTTCCGAAAGAAAGCAAAGAATACTTTTTGAAAATGATTCACTGCTCTAATCAATCCCCAAACACACACCAATTAGACCAAGAAAAAACCTCCGTTCGTGGGTATATCGTTCCGTCATCGTTCACCTTTCTCTGGCTGTGTCATCTCGCTTATTCTCGCACCACTAATTCCAGGCCTTGCCAGGCAATAGGATTGACCGCCGAGCAGCAGAAATGGAAGGCGCCTAACAGCAGATAGCAGTCATCCTTAAGGATTTGTGAGTTCCAATGAGAAGAATCAGATGCCTTACTTCAATCTGAATGACCCATTCAACAGTCTTCCCATCCACCGCTCAAACTATGCCCAACACTCTGTATTACGCGGAGTCAAGAGGCAAGCCAAATGATGAAATTTACACCACCTCCGCCGGTTGTGTTCGACTCATACTCACCATCCTAGCCCGTTCGGGGCACCAAGTCCTTCGAAATTGCCGCCTAAATCGTTGAGATACCAACCCATCGGATCGAAGAAGTCGTAGTTGGTAGGTACGCTCATGTCCGACTGTGCAAGCGGCATCCCACCAAATCCGCCGAAGCTAGAGATGCCCTGAGAATCAACGTGCTGCTGCTCGTTGGGCAAGCCAAGCGATGGTCTTCTGCCATTAGAAAAAGATGAGCTACGATGCGTGGTAGCTATTGGAGAGGTTGGGTTGAGGACCTGGTCTTTGAGTTTACCGCGATCGCCGTGCATTTCCTCTTTCCAGCGCCAGATGCTGTCGAAGACATGGGACATGCTCATGCGATACCGGCGCTTGAGTGTGAGACTCGAATCGACGTGACCGGCGGCCACGCTTTCTGAGACAACCACTCCACCTTCTGTGCGAGCGGCATCCCAGGAATTCCACATCTGTGCTAGCACTTCGCCCAACCGCTGAGGGAGATCGTTATCACGAGCACTCATCACCCGGATACAGTCGATGGCAACCCAGAAGAGATGTACGCCGTCTTCCCGATCGGTAAAAGTGGAAAACCCAAAGAATGAGTTCATCAGCTTCAGGAGCGCTGCGGCAGCCGCAACGCACATTTGGTAGATGTAGTATGGCGCATATCGTATCTCTTCTTCATATACCTGAGTTGCGTTGATAAAGTTTCGCACGCTCTGATCGAGCTCCTTGAGGGCGAGCTGATAGTCTACCGAGCTATGGTCCTCGAAGAAAACCTGAAGATTGAGATGCATTTGAGCGGCTTGGAAGTGGAGGGATTCCAATGCTGAATGGTTAGCGGCGCCATATTCCAAGAACGATAATGATACATACGATTGGAAAAGTCGATCTTCTCGTGCAGTTTACTGAGCTCCACTTTGCACTCGCTCCAATCCGTCTTCATCTTCGCACTGCGAGGGCAGTAGATTTCACGGGTTATCTTGTCAATCACCTGTTCAATTTCCAATCTTGTATCGAGGGGAGTCAAGATGTGGGAAAATTCGTCCCCTCGCTTCCGCAAAGTATCATCGTAAATGGTCTCAGGAGGTTGGCCATAGCCAGTAGAAACATTCTGAGCAACCAAATTACATATCGCCCAAGTTTTCAGTCTATCAGTAATTTGCTCTGTGCGTAAATTGACTGGTATATTATTGAAGTCGGATGGATTTGATGGTCGATGTATCCCGAGGTGCATCGCAAATTTCATCATGACACCGGACAAGGTGAAGGTCATATCTTCAGTGGTACTGCTGATGGGAATTGGCCAAGTGCATAGTAAGCATAGACCTTTGACAACGTGGTGCCCTGCTTTGGTTGGTGGTCGAGTGATGGTCGCATTGACTAGATCGATATAAGGCTTCAACAAGGTAGAGAACATGGAGCCTCCCTGATAACGCCTGCAAGCTATCATGATGACAGTCCAGAAAAGGAAGGGCGATCGATCGAAGACATGTTCCGGGGTGTCTTTTTGGTCTAAAACAGGCAACCATGCATGGTAATGGTCAAAGTACTCTTTCCACATCTCGCCGATGACGTCCATAGGGATGGTAATGTCTCCGATCCGCCCAATTACTTGTGGCATAGGCGTAGGGATTCGTCCCATCGGTATTGGAGTGGCTCTGTTGCCATCGCTGCCTGCCGACTGCTTGAGATTGAGCAGTAATGCCGCGTCGTGGGAGCCGTCGTCGTGTCTTGGAGGTGTGTCCGTGGTATACTCGCCCATCTGATTGCCCGGGTGTAGGACGCGCATCTCGAATTGTCTCCATTGCTCCTCCCGCTGCTGAAGTCGGCGTAACTCGTTGCTCAGATCCTCCACCTGACGTGACAGCTCTTCATTGCTCCGTTCCAGCTCGGCCTGTTGTGACCGCTTGCCCACACGTTTGAAGTCTGCCGTGATCTCGCATTTGAACTTGTGTTTGATGCAGCGGTCGCAGCTCTGCCATGGGTCCTCGACGACATTACATTTCAGCTGCGAATCGACATCAGTACCATATACGCAGTCAAAGAAAGTGAAGCGATGCAAGCACCCATATAGAGCGGATGGCGGAGTATACGACTCTGACGGCGGGGCGGATGGCTGTGACTAACCTTCTGCTGTCTGCACTGATTGCAGGCCCGTTTGGTGCCATTTGGACGCGACTTTCGGTTGGAGCCATTGCGCATCATGCCATTGGCGCCTCCATCGTGGTCGTCCTGTCCCTCGTAGTCGAGCGCAGAGTCGCCAAAGGAATCGAGCTTGCGCTTCTTGGTCGACTGCCTGGGGATGCTGGGAGGAGTGGTGGAGCGTTGGTCTAGCTGTCTCCCGGGTGTCTGCAGGGCATATCCATAGGGGGGTAGCTGTGGATCTGGCGACTGGAAGACCAGTGTTCCATCGTTTTGCATGATGGAGGTTTGTTTTATCTTTTGATGATGGTCGATGTCTCCAACCCGATGTCGGTAAGGGAGGCTCAAACTTATCGAATTGGAGAGAGGGGTAGATGGACGGAGGACTCCAAAATTTCTCGCGCTAGTTGATTTCGACTGATCAGGAGATTCGCAGCCCTGGACTGGAGATCGGCATCTATCACTATATCGGGCCTGATTCTGCCGCATTTACATATCGTTGAGGTCTCTGCATTGTGAACTAATTGGTACAGCATCTCATCCTCGGGATCCAGGACTATCACAGCACCCGTGGACCGGACGAGCATTCGAAAGGGGAGACGCGAGAGTCTGGCGAATCATGTATCAAGAAACTTTGCGTGAACTTCTTCACTCTGGACGATGATACTAACAAGCGTACATTCATTGGGTGGGCATCATGTTGCAGCGTACGGAAAACGCTTATTCGAGACCATCTCATGGCTATGGGTATCAATCGTAGCAGAGCTACTCCCCTGTCTATGGCGCGACTATGTTCCTTCCCTGCCCAAAACGCCGAAAATGCTGGGCTGTCATATATGTTGTAAGAAGTGCATTACCCGCCGCCCATAGATCTACCTGTTGGACTTTCCTGGTCCTCCCTTGGTCTTCTTAAAAGTTCGCTTCCTGAAAGTGAGCTCGTTGCGAACTCTACGATGTGCCTTCTGGACGCGGATAGCTTTCTTCGGTGCTCGCCTTGTCGAAGACGAGGATCGTGTTTTGGGTTTTGTTGCGCCGTCAATTTCCATTTCTGCAGCGGACAAAACAGTTAGCCAAAGAGTCACAAACATGCTACGAAAAGCATGAAAATGACTCATTGTCAAGGTCCATAAGCAGATCTCCTCCTTTGCCAAATGCATCAATATCGATATCCGTGCAGAGGCCAAGAAGATGGTAAAACATGTCGTCGCCAGCTGCTTCCGTGTCTCTATGCTTCTCTTCACCACTGACTGACGCTCCTTCGCTGTCGCTAAGAGATGCAGGGACGGGGCATGAGAAGCGGAGAGACAAACCTTCTGTCGTTGGGGAGTCCTGGTCTTTGGTGGAGGATTCTACAGAATTGTCAGTTTGCGCAAACATTTGACAAGGAATTCGAGCCGTGGCAAGAGGGAGCTCACCTTTCTCTGTATCGACGTCCATTTCGGTCTTTGCGGGTCTAGGTTGCGAGGCGAGTTCAAGGAGCCTTTGTGAGAGTCGCTCGGTTCGTGCTTCGTCAACTGGGGCATAGACTCTTGAGCGAATCTTGACGCGGTTGTTCTTCTTGCTGGTAGCTCGGAGTCCTTTGGCCATGGTTGCAGTTGTTTGGATCCTGTTGCTTTGTAGGCTTCTTCGCGGAGGCTGTTGTGGTGTGTGGAGTATTGTGATAGCAGCGCTGAGAGAATGTGAGGCGTAAATCTGGATCGGATGCAGTGCAGTGTTTGATATTCTACTCTACTCCATGTTACGAGTCATGTGGTCATGAACGACGACGACTTGACGGCGATACCTTGGTACGCTCTTGGTATTTGCTTCAAGCTGCAACCTCAACTCCTTGCTGTCCGGACACTTCACAGAAGGAGCAGTGCCAGCATCTTCACCTTCTCCCCCGTGCTTCCTTCGCGAGTGAATTTGAAGTCTGAAGATTCATCCCAGCCGTGTCCAGCTCAATCCGTCCTCAACACAAGATTGCACCGCGACTTCATACTCCCGCCCACCTGCCGCGACGTCTTGAACTGTCATGTCTCGAGCAAGACAGTGGAACCGGAAGCCTTTGAATCTGCATTCCCTCTCCCTTCGCACGAGAGAAGTCGCCCTACCTGCGCCCATTGCCCTCCGCCGCCTTTCGTAGCATCCGGGTAGTTCAGTGCTACCACTTCCAAGTTCGACCTCCCACCGCGCTCATATCCACACACAACAATGGCATCGGCCTCCGGCTCTTTGCAGTCGCAAGGCCAAACAATCGAGGCACGCATAAAGACTCTGGTGAACAACGAGCTAAGAGAAATCTGTAGAGGCGAGGGTCTACAGGTTTCCGGCATCAAGAGTCAACTTCAAAAACGGATCATAGATTGTGTGCTCCCGCCCTCGATCTACTCCCACCCTAAACCACCCGCTAATTGTCTGCCCTCATTCCAGATCTAAATACGCTCCTCCTAAAAGGCGACCAAAAGGCACTCTTTGATCTTCGATACCGCGTTCACAACGGAGGCAGAGCACCAGCACCAGGCGGCACCTCTTCCTTCGCTTTACCTTCGATAGCCGGCGACGCCGCTGCTTCTTACCCGCATGCACCTGGCAGTATGCCGCCAAAATATGGAGAAAAGGCTTTTGGAGGCCAACATCAGGGCCTTACGGGCAATCGCCCTTTGTACATAAGTGAGCAGAGCACTGGCGTAGGCAATTCTTCGGTCTATCGCTGTGTACTAATGGTATATAGCGCCGCTCAACTTTAAGAAAAGCCCCTTCTACACCATCCGCGAGGCCTTGACGAGGACACTAGACATGCCTGGTACGTCGTTGCATAGAAATGAATGCAGCGCTTACTGACCAGCCTGTTCACAGTCTACAGCTCCCATCGCAATTCCTTGATGCTTTCTCTCAAGCTGCCAGGACCATACGTGAACCATCTCAGGAATGACAGCTCACTTCGCATTCTGCTGTATTGCGCCGCTGGGGACGTTCCTAAAGGCGCTGAAGTGGACATTTCGTTTCCTACGCAGCTGGAGATCAAGATAGGCAACGAAGAGGTGAAGGCCAATTTCAAGGGACTGAAGAACAAACCTGGTTCCACCAGACCCGCAGACATCACAGGGTTCATCAAGCGCGAGCCAGATTTTCAAAATCAGATCCACGTCACTTACGCACTGACGCATAAGGTATCTATGGTCATTCATTAACATCCCTCACTAACACTCCCGCTCGTCAGGCTCATGAAAAACAGATATACAATCTAGTCGCGTTGCTGGTACAAAAACATTCGGTGGAAGAACTAGTTAAGCGCATCCAAGATCGCGGCGTGATAAGCAAGGCCCGGGTCATGTCTGATAGTGAGCATCTCTCCCATGCCTCACAACTCCATCACTGATCAGCTCCATAGTGGTCATGAAGGCTAGTGATGAAGACATCGTCGCGACGTCGAGTATCATGTCTCTCAAAGATCCGGTTTCGTATACCAGAATCGCTATACCAATCCGCTCAACCTCGTGCACTCACAACCAGTGCTTCGATGCTTCTTCATTCTTACAACTTCAAGAACAGGCCCCTCTTTGGAAATGTCCAGTCTGCGATAAGGCTTTACAGTTCGAGCACCTTGCTGTGGATCAGTAAGGGAGTCTATGGTATGGACTCATCTCAATGACTAACGATGCTTAGATATGTCCAGGAGATTCTCGCGAAGACCTCAAGCTCAGTCGATCAGGTGAACATCGAGCCGAACGCAACGTGGTCCCCAGTGGGTGCGAACAATGCTCGTTCGAATGGCGCTACGAACGCGCAGCATGATGACGACGAGTCAGACGAAGATTTGGTTGAAATCACAAAGCCGAAACAGCCGGTCATGAAGATGGAGGCATCGAACGTGCCTTTTTCCTTCTCAAAATTAACGCCACCAAATCAGCCTTCAATGACACCACCAGTCCCGACTGCTGCATCGTCCGGATCACGGCCTGGCCAGAAGCGCAAATCCGAGGTCATCGACCTGACATTGAGTGATGATGAAGACGATGAGCCACCGGCCAAGAAACCGCATTACAGCACGCCGAACAGCCAGCTAGATTATGGGCAACCAAAAAACGGGTATCATTCGTACCCTCGGGCAAACCATCATGCGCTTAATACTAACGGAAGTGTGTCTCACCAGGTCCAGTTACATACCAATCCGCCGGTGAGAGGGTCTTCTCGTTTTATTAACAGTATTGTCAATCCCACAAACGCAGCACCTTATTCTTCACCGGCACGCTCACGGGCCGGCTCAAATATGGAGCCAATCAATCTTATCTCCTCGCCACCACGTAAGCCATCACCACCACGGCTGGATTACTCAAATACCATGCCACTACATACAAACTCGACATCACGACCTTCTCCATATCCAGGTCTGCCACGACCTCCAGACTTTTCAAGACGACATGTCGAACCACCGAATCGACTATCAGAACAACGTAGTGCACTCCTCAACTTGGCCTCCGGGCGAGATGCTCACGACTACTCTCCAAGCTGACAGGAGATCGACCGTGGAAGAGAAAGGAAGGAAGATAGATAATTGCAAGTCAGGTTGACCTGCATGTTTGCACGCGGAATTTGGGGGGGTTTTCTCATTTCGAGCGCGGCGCATGCTGGAGGCAGCAGACTGGGACGAGGCTGTGTATGACTTTGAAGCACGGACATGCTACGGGGTACTAATGGCGTTACACTTTGCAGAAGCACGGTGCAGGCACAATAAGAGGGGTGCAGAGTATCACGAGGGTTTCCGGGTCGAAAATCTGCTGGCGATTGAGCGATCATTTAGTTGCTTCTCGTTACTGAAAAAGCACTATCGAAATTCATTTCTCATCCATGAACCTGTGCGTCCTTTCTGTCGCGTGCCAAACCGTGTCACTGGCTTCAATTTGTGAGTCGTTACAGCGTTGGATGGGAAAATGGTTGCTTGACCTCTGTCCTGGCTCGAATTATCCGAGCGACTGTCGGCGGCTTCTTGTGTTTAATCCGGGCAAATCCGAATTCCCTCGTCCATGCTTCCCCCTCTTCTTCCCGTTGTCGAGGTTTGTAGGCTTGGGGGTTTTTTTTTGTTCCGTTTTACCACTGCGTCTTTTGCAGAGGGAAATATTCACGAGCCACTGCATGGCCTCCCTCTTCTGTCCGCTTTCCTGTTTGCGTACAGTAAGCTTATCATACTTGACTGGCGCTCCGACTTTGGATGGTTTTTGGGGTGGGTGATGGGGGTGGTGCTGTATTTCGTGCGGTGTCGGTATGATTTCCCCATACGTTTTGGGGGGTGGAGTGGGGTGAGGTGAGGTGAGGTGAGGTGAGGTGGACATGGGCTGCAATCTAATGGTTGAGTAGGTACCTTGGTCAGGTATGTGAGGATGGTGCCTGCCATTTATGTGTGTTTGGATTGGGCGCAATCATGTATTGAAGATTTCGAGGTCGGATGTTTGAAGAGTTGGACTTTTGGGGGTTTTTCTTGCTGATTTACCCACGGTCCGGGATGATGGGAAAACTTGGAATGGTTCTTCGATTTCACCGACGGGGATCTTTGGAAGGCGCGGTAGGGTGAGTTTGTATTGTATTTTTGCTGTTTGAATGTCGTCTTGGTCTTTGGCGGGTTTTGGGGGAGGAATCGATGATGCTTGAGGGATGATTTCTGCAGACGTTCACTTCAGATTGATGATCATGACGATGATGAATGGAGCTATCAATTTGATTTGGTACATATACCGTATATCTAGAGCTACAGCTAAAACACCACTGGTAGGTAGGTAGAAAAGAAAAGAGATCCTTGGAAAAGAATGATGACCAAATCTTGCACCACATTCACCTACTTACATATCCGATTTGGTACTAGTAGCAGCAGTATCTTCTGCTCTTGCCCTCTTCTTCGACTCTGTCAAATCGAGTCCCCCATACCTAGGCAACCGAACTTCTGCGTCGTCATCGAAGGGGACATTGGCTCTCTTCCTTGCCATATCGTTGATCCACGCACTATCTGGCTCCACTTTTTCTGTCCTCTGTGTCAGAGTATCGGCCAGATACATCCAACACAATGCATTGCCGACGGTTCCGACCTCTGGAGAGACGTGGGAAGCCGCGTACGCACTCATTGAGGCGTACAGATCGGCATCAGCGAAGAGGTTGTGGATATACCGCGCGACGGCTTTGTAACCTCCTGGTTCAACGAGGAACCCGGATTTGGTGTGGATGACCTGAAGTGGAATTCCGCCGGCACTTGTTGCTATGACTGGGACGCCTTTGTGTAGTGCCTCTGAGACTTTTACTTCGAAGCCTTCGCGGGTGGAGAGTTGAAGGGCTATCTTTGCATTAGAGAGGAGGATGTTGAGGAGTTGATCTGTTGGTCCTAGGCGGAGGAGGATGATGTCGTCCTTGAGATCTTGGTATGAGGTCGAGATTTGAGAGAGGGTTTGGTTGTAGACTAGGCTCGCGTCAGGGTCATCGATGGCGCCATGGCCGGCTATAACCAGTTGTGGAATTGATCTATGGGGTGTGCTTCGAGGGAGATGGGTGTGACGGTACTCGGCGTATGCGGCGAGGACGTCGGGAATGCCCTTCGATGGATCGAAACGGGCAATTTGAACAATGTAGGAACGCTGTGGGTAGGCTAAACACGGCATGCTTTGTCGATAGCATTCCGTGTATATCTCATGGATGTAGTATTGTTGATCTGCGAGTTGTCTGATTGGTTTATTAAGACCGTCGAGCCAGTCTGTCGTCGCTGGCATGTATCCGACTTTCTTGAAGTCGACAGAAGAAGGAATAAAGGAGCGGACAGGGTGAGAGATGAAGATGTCTGCTTCCTTGATCTTGGAGTAGATCCAACTCCAGACTTCCGAGGCAGGGCTTGCTGGTATGTCTGTGAGATCACTGCGTATCTGAATGTGGGACCGAAAGATCACTGGACGAGTTGGATCTTGCTGCTTGGCTATGGAAACCAGGCTAGGCATCTGAGGGTCATCGACGATAATGATGTCTGCGCCACCTTCAGAGCGAGCTTCGAGAGGACCACCGTCGTCTAACCAGAAGCGGTGTGCATTTTGGAGAACCCAGTCGTCGAGAAGTTCTTGCGAAGCCTGAGTCAGACGTTCCTTCGGGTTTGCAACACCTTGCAGGATGTTGTGATTGGTCTTGGTGATTCTGAACACTTCGGGTTTTGGCTTTGGGACATACCTGCAGGTTCAGTTAGCATGCTGCGTGAGGAACGATTGCACATCGGCTTCTTCAATCTCGTGCTCCTTTGACCAATTAGATGTTAACAGAGTAATACAGCATCTAGACACTCTCAATTTAGAAGCCGTATGGATAGGCTTCTGGAGATTCTCAACTCTGACATCAACAGAAGTTTATGGATGCCAGTGTCAGCTTGAACGAATTGGACGAAGAATAGGGGTATGCTGAGTTGTAGAGCATGGGCTCTCCGTCGTGGCCGGGAAAGCTCACCATTTGCAATCAATGTCCATAGTCCTGAGGAAACGAATAAGCGCGTGTCGCATGAGCGCCACTCCGCCGCCTTGAGGTGTGGAGCTGAAAAAGGCAATCTTCGTTCCTGTTTCCTTCAAAGATGATGCGAACGCCATCAATGACGTCCAA
Organism: Venturia effusa; assembly: GCA_007735645.1. Taxonomy (NCBI): domain Eukaryota; kingdom Fungi; phylum Ascomycota; class Dothideomycetes; order Venturiales; family Venturiaceae; genus Venturia; species Venturia effusa. The sequence continues at coordinate 731,878 of CP042188.1, read as the reverse complement.
GTTGACTCATCCACAGAACTGATGTAGTCTTGGAGTGTGGCCATACCGATGTGTCCATTCGCATCTACCTCCACTTCATTTCGATAGCCGACCATAAGTCTTGGTTGTCCACTAGGACCGAAAAACCTGCACATTGTAAGTTTGCGGAAGTGAACCCCAAGGCAGGGTTATACCTACATCAGACACTTCCTCGCCATCGAATCGGCCTCTTCATCTACTGTCACGCTATTGGGCATGCTTCTAGCCAGTGGCGCCTCAAGTCCACGATCAAATATGAAAGTTAAAATGTCCAGCTCTGCCCAGAGCCTGGAGGGTAGTTTTGGACTCAAATCGATCAAACATTTTGTGAGTCCGGCTCCTTGAATCTTGCACTGATGTGCCTGCTCATACTGCTGGATCGTGCCCGCAAGATAATCAGAAAGCGCGGCGGACAATGCCTCGGGCGTCAAGTCGTCAGTCGGGTTGTCGAATGTATGCTCCGAGAAGTCGACTGAATAGGTGCCATCATTGAAGCTAAGGTAGATTGAAAGTTGACCGTTATCTCTCCTTGTGGCAGCAATGCCAACATACAGCGTCTATCGATTGGTCAGTTACTGTAAAGGGGACAAGCATACGATGGAGGGCGAACTCACTGAACGGCTGAGCATGTATCCGGAGATGTCGTCTTTCGTGATACATAACTGGTCAGTATGGAGGTCTTGATGCTCTGCGCGGTTTTTATTGGGGGCATCAGGAGACCAGGTCTGTTGGTGGATAAGTCGTTGGTACGATTCTGGAGCGGTAGCCATGATCCCTTGAATCGTGAATCAGTGTTCCAGTATTGGTTGTGGGGTATAGCCCAGGTACCTAAGCATTTGTGATTTGAGCAATCCACTCGGTGTCAATAGCACGGCCCTACCTCTTCTGATGTTGTCAAGGTAGCTAGAAGGCACTGGACGTGGTGGAATGGGTTGTAGCCGGTGTGCTTGTTAGGATCAAGGTATTGGCAGAGGAATGTGTAGTCTGGAAGTCAGGAGGGTTTTGCTGGTGATACGAGTACCTCTGATTCTTGCCATCACATATAAAGTGGCGTGATGTACAGATCTGCCATGCTCGATGCGTGCCTAGCCGCGTGAATACATTCATTCTGGTAGTTTCGGATCGATAGCGAAGAATTCCTGGCAACTTCAAGTCAACAGACGATTCTGCCTTGGTCCACGATATGAGTCCTGTGTCGGTAGAGCTCATATGCAAGCAAATGTCCAACGCGTTTAGCTGATGGAGCAAGCCGTTGAGCAGCCATGATGACGCGCAGCGACTACCATGCCAAGCCGAGATGGCATCCAGCTTCACTGGTGTGATTGCTGTCGCCCAAGTATGGCTCCGACGACACGAGAAATGGCCGACAACTGCACCTGCATATCGTACACTTAGTAAGCGTTTATTTACAATTGGATTCGCCGTTTCCAATCATCCCGTCACGACCATCTTCTCATTCCGAATTATGACCAGCAAGAACGATGACAACGGTCGGGCGAGGGCGTGGTCCATAGTATCAGGCGTTTGCCGTTGTCACTCTGATGAACCACCTTTGATCTTCAGATGCCCATCCGCAATGCAGCGGCTCGTTGACGCATCCTCGGTAGGCTGCAGCACAGGACATGGCGTTACGATTACGAATACCGTAGGCCCTGCCGCATGGCCCAGCTTGGTGACACATGCCCTTTGTGGTCCCAGAGAGGTGAGAGTACATGGTGTGGCCGCATATGGGACCTTTGTGTCCGAGACGGGATGGGGACTGTGCTATGTGATTGTGAGGGGAAGGACTGAGGCACACACAATGCAGGATAGTCATGTGCTGATGGTTTGCCCGACTGTGCAGTGGCAGTGGCTATCCATGTCGAGTTGAAGCTTCGGGTGCGCCCGAACCTTTACCCGTTCTGCTCTAACGCGCTAGACCGTACGTTGCTTCGGTTTCGGTTGCACCTCCACCAAAACTCTCCACCTGAGCCTTCTCCTCTCCTCCTACAACAACCCAGCCGCCAGCAAACCGCTCCCCTCGACGCATCAACCCATCCACACCCGCTGTCTCCCACATTGCATCCGTCTAACCGCCGTCGACTCAACGAGCAGACACGCCGATTCGTCCACCCGTCAATTGCGACCGCTACCACGTCCATCTTAGCCCCGTCTCGACACCATCAACAGCAGTTGTAGCGCCTCTCACTTCGACTCTTGTACACGCAAGACCGCCACATCAGCCGAGTCAAAGGACAATCTTAGCCTGGCATCATGTACGGAGCTCATAGGGCGCCTCCTACCCAGCAGAGCGGTCGCCTCTCTGAGCTGCTGGATTCCGTCCGCGTGGAATTTCAGGATCAGGCTGCGCGCACTGCCGAATATGAGCAGCAACGTAAGTTTGCTTCCCGAAGAATACCTCAGCATGCAATGCGCCCGCCTATTGCTTGCCCAATGCTGTTACACGCAACATTCAGTGCTACACCCCGTTGTGCTGGGATTGCGATAAACATGAAGCTGATGCAGATGATGCTGCTCTTCCGTTTGAATGTCTCTTTCTCCTAAAGTCTCACGGCATCTCAAACTACCATTTCTCGATGGCGTGGTATTGCTCAAATGCTGACCTTTTGGCTACAGTTACTGCCCAGGTTCACGAGATGGAACTAGTGAGGCGCAAAATTTACGAACTCGAGGCTGCGCAGAACCAGATCAAAGCCAAGTGTGTATCGCTTTACAGAACGATCGAAGTACCAACTAACGACCGGTCAGATATGACGAAGAGATCATGCACTTACGCCGTCAACTTGAAGCCCAAGGCGGTCCAAGCCAGCCCGCTCATTTGGGTGGGCATGGACAAAATGCACCATCACACCCACCTCCTTCCGTTGGCCACGGTCCCAGAGATCTATTCGGTGGAATAATGTCAGGCAATGGTGCCCAAGGTGGTCCAGGCCTCGCTCCTCCACCCCAGGAACCCATTCAACCACAAGGCGTACCTCCACAAATGCACGGCCCACCAGGTTTGAACCCACCACCTGGTCCTCCAGGACCTCCACCATTCGGCGGGCCATATGGTGGAGGGCCGTCATCTAACGGTAAGGCATACTCAACTTCCCACGACCGCCTGTCTTCCATACTATACGGAAATGATCACAGATCTTGAACGGGAATTTCACTACATTGTCTCCTCTATGGCATTGATGGCTGTAGGCGGAGGATCATGATTAGGTTCCGTCTCAAGCAAGCTTGCACAGTTGTTAGCATCATGAAAGTAATAGACAATGATGCCAGATCAGGTTCATACAGGCTTCAGGTCGCTAAAATTATTCACAGGTTATGCTCCCCAACCGCCTCAACCGCCTCAGCCTACTCAATCTCCTGGACCAGGCAGCCGAGCTAGGGGGCAACGCGGTCCTCCAGGACCTGCAACTCCCTTACAGAACCAGGCGGCTCCGTACCCCAGTTCTCCTCAAGTACCACGTCCAACTCCACCACCAGGACAGTCTCAGCATCAACTCGCTCTGCAAGCTCAGCAAATGCCCAATGTTGGGAACAGCCTCGCCGAACTTGACCCTGAACAGGTGGCACCGCATCTTAAGCGTGATGGAAGTGACTGGTATGCTGTTTTCAATCCACGAGTCCGCCGAGTTCTAGACGTTGATCTCGTCCACAATCTTGTTCACAAAAGTGTTGTGTGCTGTGTACGCTTCAGTCGAGATGGTAAATACGTCGCCACTGGATGCAATCGATCTGCTCAGATCTTCGACGTCAACAACGGGTCTATTGTCGCAATCTTGCAAGACAGTAGCTTGCCAGACGAAGGTGATTTGTATATTCGCAGCGTTTGCTTCAGCCCCGATGGCCAGTTCCTTGCTACTGGTGCCGAGGATAAAGTGATCAGAGTCTGGGACATCGCTTCCCGCACTATCAAGACTCAGTTCACCGGCCACGAGCAAGATATTTATTCCCTCGACTACGCGAGCAATGGTCGCTTGATTGCCTCAGGGAGCGGTGATCGTACTGTTCGTCTCTGGGATGTTGAGACCGGTCAGCAAGCCATGTCTCTTTTGATCGACGACGGAGTCACTACAGTTGCCATTTCACCGGACAACCGCTATGTCGCAGCAGGCTCGCTGGACAAGAGCGTACGTGTATGGGACACCAGCACTGGTTTCCTTGTCGAACGTCTTGAGGGAGACCATGGCCACAAAGACAGTGTGTATTCCGTTGCCTTTGCTCCTAATGGCCGGGATCTTGTGAGTGGCAGCTTGGACAAGACTATTAAGATGTGGGAGTTGGCTGCACCGCCTCGCGTAACGCCTGGCCAGGGACCTCGTGGTGGGAAGTGTATCAGGACGTTTGAAGGTCACAGGGTAAGATCATTCCGTTTTCTACTGAAGCGTGGGCAATGATGCTAACGTGCAACGCGCAGGACTTCGTTCTTAGTGTCGCACTGACTCCCGATGGACAGTGGGTGCTCAGCGGCTCAAAGGACAGAGGAGTGCAGTTCTGGGACCCAAACACCGGGACAACACAACTCATGCTCCAAGGCCACAAGAACTCAGGTAAGAGAACACCCCGTCTTTGATTGCTCGCCTACCACGGGAAGTAAGGACACCTGCAACAATCCCACACGCTGCAGATAGTCTTGCCGACCGTGACAGAGCCAAGCAAATTCGTCATAGATGGTTTCCGAATTGGACACCGCTCTTGAAGTTCAAGGCTGACACTCGCTGCTTTCAGTAATTTCCGTTGCCCCTAGCCCGATGGGCAAACTCTTTGCTACTGGTAGTGGTGATCTACGCGCAAGGATTTGGAAGTAAGTCTCAAGTCCCTTTCCTGCACGTCCCTTCCTTCGACCTCTTTCGCGTCTCATTTAACACACCTTCCCTTCCTCAACATTGAACCGTCTGCTGCACAAAGGTGGAGTCGATGATTCACAAGCCACCCGCTTCTCCAGTAGCGCTCAGAGTGTGGCCCCCACACAAGAGTGCGCGGTTTGGCGCCACCCATTTCCCCACCCAACTGCCTCCCTCGGAGTCGATTTCTCCCAACTTTGACAAAATGCCCCGCGCACAACATGCAATCTGATAGATAAGCATCCGAGCCCCAATTTCTTCTCATGTCACGCTTGCAGCTCCGTGCTCGCCCACAGAATACATCGCGAGCTTCATGACAACCTGTGGCCGTCAAGATCTGGTTTGATGGCACCTCGTATTTGCTGACTAACATTCTCCCTTTTCAATAGGTACGAACCATATATGGGCCAGCCATAAACGAATGAAACCACGATTTATGTTGGAACCAACTAATCAAAGCTATCTCTGCTGCGGTCAGACCACAATGACGGGCTTTGCGCCTGACGGATTCTACGCCAGTGAGCTGGGTTCACAAGTTCGATCGAGGCTCTCCTTGGTCCAAATATCTTCCTTTTCGAGTGGATGCCGCAAGGTTTGCATCGCATAATCTCGCTCGATGATCGATATCCTTTGGCGAAATCTGGAATTTCGCGCAGGCTAGGGAGGTGGAGTCGACATTTCTCCAGAATCGGCTGTCAACACCATCATCGGTGTTGGCCACGCTCTCGAGGCCCCTGATTCATGTTTCGACTCTCTCGTCACCATCGGTCGTCCAATTCTAAAATGGCATAAACTCTAACCTGCATAATCTTGAACATTGGACTTTCACTATGGTCTTGGCTCTGGTTGTCTTTTCTCACAGGCGTTATGGCTGTTGGCCAGGCAGGTTGGACGCGGGGACATTGGGAGTCGAGAGGCGTGGTCACTGGTGTTTGGAGGCCTGGGTCATCTCCACGGTTTTCATTGTTCGCTCTTACTTGACATTGCTATCTTAGAACCGTTTCAAAAGAAATTTGTTCGGCCATTACCAATCGATTGCTATCTTCGTTTTGCCTCTTTCTTTCCCCTTTCTGATTCTCGCAACATGTGCCGTCCCCTCCTCACGACGCATCCGTTGCAACGTCGAGGCTCTGAGCTATTACACGATGGCCAAGGTTGTGAAGTGGTGTTTTTTTCGACCTGGTCTCTCACAGAGAAGGTGTTGATATTTTGCATGTAAGGTACTGTACGGGGGAGAGGTCGTCGGCGTTTAGAATGTCCAGACTTTTCGGGTCGTCAAAAAAATATATGTAAGACACTGTGGTAGTACAGCCATCAGAAAGTGACGTTAGTATGTCGATCCGCTGTAGTGAAACTGTACAAATGTGAAATTGAAAACGGGCTTTAAGGGTCAGTACGAGGCTACGTAACGTATAAGCTGATTTCATCGTAGTGGAGTGAGCAAGGTTCTGTCTGATGTCCGGAGGGGTTTTTTCTTTCTGATGGCTATCACAGTTGATAGTAGGTATTTGGGGGCTAGGAGGTATTTATTCGGTTGTAGATGATTCATCGATCGATCGATTACATGCATACATAGATACATACATAGGGGGGGTTTATACAAGTAGGTAGCGTACTGGAAAAAAGTACCTACTTGAGATCTTACTGGGTACGTTTCGAGTAACCACCCGATTTTTAGAATTTTAGGGAGCCTTTTTTCCTTTTTTACTTCTTCAGGCTTGGGAAAAGGAAGGAAGGAGAGGGACTACAAAAAATAAATATGACGTGCATGTATATGAATGATCCGTACGGGCTTTTTCTTTCCCTTTTCTTTCGTAGCGAGTCACGCGATCGGGATTGGTTTATACCGCGGGTCCTATTCTTCTTCACGTTCTTGCGCGTTGGCTGTTTAGCTATGTGGTGTTTTTTCATCACCTTTTCGACTGAACGTTTTTCGCGCGTGGTAGGTCGAGTGAGTTCTTGGAGTGGGAGGAGGCCTTTTTCTTTTGTGATTGGAATGCTTGGAGTAGGGATTGGCTCGCGAGGTCTTTCTTTCTTTCTCTCCTTTTGACTTGGGTGGGTGGGAATGGTGTGTCTTGGGTTATTTTTCCGAAGCGGTTTGTTGTAGACTGGTGGGAGGCGATTGCGGTGGGCATCGCCAAATGTTCTGGAGTCTTTGTTGTGCATGTTGTGGTCAGGGAGGTGGGTGTTCGCCTTCCACTCTTCCCACTTCTCTGGGATGGCGGGTTTGGGTCTGGTATCTTCTGGATGGATAAGGTACATGTACGCGAGGCTCCAATGGTTGCGACTGGAAGTGTGTATTTCCTCCCACACGTGTCGTGTTTCCCTCGTGGGCGCTCTTCACCCTGTCTTTCTGGGGATCGATTTGCTTTTCCTGAGCGTCTTTGAGCTTCGCTTTTGTTCTTCGACTAATAAGATCGGGAGAGGCCGATGCGGGGCTCTTAGCTTAGTGTCCCTGCTGGAAGTCTGGCAGAGAGGATTTATCGTTGTCGTGTAGGTGATATGCGATGAGTGGCATATATCTCATTGAGGGTTTGGTCTCTAGATTACTTGCTGTCTTACATGATTGTTAGGTCTATAGAAGCCATTCGCTCGACACATGTAATCGACCTTCATTACGCTGTTAACCTTGACGTCTCATGCTTGGTGCCAAAGTCTCCGCTAAGAGGAGACGGTGGAGGTCTGGCTATTGCATTGTTGTTGATCTCGAAGCACGCCCTCACCCTTCGACGGAAATATCGCCGAGGAATTCGATATGCGGAGACTAAGTTATCTTTAGCTTGGACGTATGCGAATGAGTGCATGATTGGAATCGATAATGGCCGACTATCTGGTTTATTGGGTTTGTTGAGATACTTTCGCTGATGGGTCCATTTTCGATAGATACTATGATGATCTCAATGTCGGACTGAGGAGGCATCACACATGGACGCCATACTCACACGCTGATGCTGCCGCAGCCTCAAGCTTAGCTCACGGTCGTTTGACGAGGAACCTAGCCTCGTTGTTGTTGTTGCTGGAAGGTACTCGAGACGAGATGGTCGTGCCATCTTCCTCCTCGTCCCATCTTAGTTCCGAATCCGCGTACCTGGGTCTCTTGGTAAATTGAAATCGGGGTCAGCAGACAGTTTTGGCATGTTTTCTCCTTCGAGTTATTGCGTGCTGCACTTTTGCCTTGATCAGATGATTCAGATCAGGACAGGGGCTGTGCCTAATCTTACCTTGATCATGCACCTGTTGTATGCTTTTTTTTTCGACTGGAGGATGGCAGGCCACGATACATCAGTAGTTCCATTCAATCCGCCATCGTCGTCCCTTCGCTAATCAACCCACGTGCATGTATGAGAACAGTAATAATGTCCTACTGCCCGTCTATATGCCGCAATCTGGTTGTCCGGCGTATCGTGCGTTGTCGCGCTAGCTCTATTCCGTGGAGGCACTCCAGCATTAGACTAATCTGCTAGGCGCAGCAAACCTGCATCGATGGGGAGAAATCCAGTGTGTGCCAGATCTTTCCTCATACGCTGTTGTCTTGGTTGTTGGAAGTCTATGGCGAACACTCTTTGGCAAAAACGCTACTGGAGGGCGCAGCACTGCGAGACGAGAAGGCGCGCGGAGACACCTGATATTTGCTTTATCTTTCGCTCTGTGAGAAGGGACCTGTGACACGGATCTTGCTCTTATCTTGCCCAGCTGGGGGAGGGTCAGGCGTGAGAAATGTAATGGTGTTGTGGGAGTGACATTTGTTTGTTGGGATATGGAAGGATCCTTAGTCTGGGTGGTCTTTGGGATGTGGTGAGGGCGAGGGAGGAAGGTTGAGGAGTCATGATTCAGCTGTACGGTTGTGGTGTGTTGAGGGAGCAGGGTTTGTTAAGTGCTCTTGAAGTGGCGACATATCAGGCTTTGGTGTTGGAGTTTTGGGTGCGCGTTACCCGGATGAATGAGGTCCAGTAATTGGGTGACATAGGTTGTGGCTTTGCAGGCCTGGTGTTGCGCGTGGTGACATATGGAGATCAGTTTCGCGTGACTTAGTTCTTCGTTGACTGATATCGATATCAAGATTCCCAGGATTATCTCTGCTAACTGAAGCAGAATGCATTCAAGTTCTTGTCTGAGTATAGCTTGATGTGGGCAGTCGCACTTAGCCTCTAGTTGGGTCGATCAAAACGAACAATTCAAGTTCTGCTATCAATCTGCCGTGACTAGCCCAGACATTTCATTTCTTTCATAAGGACATCACAACAATCATGTACAGGACGGAAATGCTTTTTGCTCCCGTCTTCGAATCTATACTGTGCTTCCAGTGTTGTGGTTTCGTGAGTTATCCATACCGCCACTTGCGGCCCTAAAGTAGTTGATCCCAATGGAACGGATGAAACTACTATAGAGTACTTCATAGCTGGAGTGCAATGTCTCACACCACTTTGGCTCGAATATGCCGCACTTTGCCGCCTCTCTTCCAAAATGCACTTGCCGTCAAACGTTGATGTGATTCCATGCCTGTCGACAAAACAGGACGGAAAGATCGACCTGTTAACCCAAGTCGCCAATAAACCTCCATCCGACGGGTCGGACGATCGATCCTGCACGCTGTGAAATCTACGCAGATGCAGGCCGAGATTCTACGAATCGGATCCAGTCCCTGGTCCCAGGGTTCACTCTAGCACCAACAACGATGGAGTCGTGATGCATTGTTATTGCAGGGGATTCCTCTTATTTTGCGCACTTCTTCGCCATCACGGTCACCACGAGCTTTGGTGAAAGATCAATAGCTGTAATTGGAGGTACGTCAAGACCAAGACGTGGGACGACGACTCGAGGTCCGATTTGGACAAGCTGTGGCGGCATGGAGATCCCATACGAAGAGTTTGAATTTTGTGGTTTCACTCGTCAGAAAATGCCAGACCGGGATCTGCACTGTGGACGATCCTGGCTACTATCATCGTCATTGGCCCAAGGACAACGACCACCAACCTGTCATTCTAGGATTATGATGCACTGGAGAAGTCTAGACAACTGTCAGGCGGACTAGCTGAAGGCGATCGTGGACAACTTGCGCGTACGTAAGTGGATGAGGCGTACTCAGTCTTGCTCGCTGGAACACTCCCAATTACTCGCACACGAGTGGAACAACATGGAAGGGTTCTTCCTCGTGGAGAACATACTCTCGCTTCTCAGGATTGGAAGTCTCGTGCAATCAAGTTCTGAATCTGCAGATTAGAAGACTGACGATTACAGACATCCAGCAAACCAGCGGTACGAAAGTGAGGCGATGAACTCCTTGGCGCTGTAATTGGGCCTGAGTATGTCTGATGCCGTGGACCTCATTTGCGCGGCTGCGGTCCGGAAGATAGAGATGAAAACCATCCGCTCTCTTGGGAGAAGTTGAAAGGACACCAGAGCTCCCGATCTCGTAGCTTGATGCTCAAAGCCAGGATCGTGGAGGCATCGAGCCGAGTCGTTGGCTATGTTTCTCGAGCCATCCAGGGCTCAGCCACATTTGGAACGAGTCGTAAGGTTTTACATGTTGCTGGATGGATCGTAAAGTCAGGAATGTCCTGGCATGCAGAATCAATGATCTGCACCGTGCAGGATCTGTGTGTGAAGTGGTACCAGATTCCTGGAAAACACACCACGGAGTATTATGCCGGACAGCCGAGTGCATGCTTTCATTCGTCAAGTTTCTCGATAGCATCCCCGCAAACAATGTGAGTACAGTATAATTAGGACCGTCCATAGTGTTCTGAACTTGTCATCGCTGCAGCATGGGTATGCAGGATCTGAAGTTAAAGGCGTATTGTCTGGGATTGAAGACAAGACGTTCCATCAGGACTCGATTCAGGAATGGCAAACTAATAGCGAACGCCCTTAACTTGAGGAGGTCGCATGGAGCGGCTGATACGAGGATGAATCTTTGAGACTGTCAAAGCCATCACCTGAAGTCAAGACATTCGATAAGAGGCAATCGTGATTCGGAGGAGATGCATACTTCTCTTATCTGACGTTCTGAGCCTGAGCCTTGTGTTGAATAGTGCATATTCTGTAAATTGTGCAAATCCATGCCAGTAACCAGTCTGCGATTACTTTCAACCAGTGGAGTGTAGCAATTGAAAGACAGAACGTGTTTCCGTTGAGCCGTGATGAGTCTTTTCTCTGGAATGAATGGACGAGGAGGGCAGTAGAAAGTGCCGCGCTCCTGCATGACTGACATTGAGGCTGTACCTCCCATAGATCGCTATCAGGGAAAGAGGTGAGACAAAGCAAAACACGAATATGGAGCGTACAGACGAGGTCCACACGAGAAGCATCTCCACGGGGAGTGTTTGAGCGGAGTCTGCCCGTGGGTAGTGCGCTGAACCGCCATACCACTCTGTCGCCATGAGGCTGTAGGATTGCACGGCGCACGACCCTACCGTTTGCGCAATGAAGACGTTGGACAAGGCCAGAAGCATGGCATACATGAAAGAGTGGCCAGTTCGTGCCAGCCGAATGTGTGTCATGACGATACACAAAGTTAGAGCTGGCATGCGAGTCAACTGTTATGTTCCTGCCATGACGTGTGGCGCTGAGACATGTCAACATCTGCAAGTGATTGGAAGAAAGAAAGAATGGAAAAGCCAAATCGGGCAGCTCAAGAACAACAGGGTGATTGAAGCTTGTTAGATGGAGGCACGAAGGCCTGACAGCAAATGCACATGAAATGCACATGAGGACCTCATCTCCAACAACGCTAAGCGATTTGAGTATAGTAGAACCTGTCTTGCGAAGGCAAAGGCCGGAAATGTGTCCATTGCATTATTCTCCGAGTTGGAACGAGATGATAGCTCGCGCCGGAGCCTGGAAACCAATAGCCCTAATTGGACGTGTGCCTGAAGACTCCTGGCCCGAGCATCCCGCTTGATGGCTCGCGTGGGCAACGTGCATTCTGGGGAGGAAATAGCAAGTTGCCGAAGCATGGCCATCATAGTTCACCACCACTGCCACACGTTCGTGAGGTTTGGCTCTCAGATATGATGTTGATCGATGTCGACGGCGGCATGTGGACCTCGATGGCAGACGGTCACGGGAGCTTGCCGGCAAAAAGCAGAAGAAGGCATCAAGACGTTGAGACTCTCAACGGGTGGTGTTTCTCAGGGGCACACAGTGTGAACTTGTGAAGGTCGAAACCGGGGAAGGGGTGCCGCCGACATGGTCCCTGGCCTTCATTGCTCGGCTCGCGGGATCAAACAGGATTGTCTGTAGTTCAGTTCAGAGACTTCGGGCTTGTCCGCTTATTAGCCTGAATACCTGCCTGTAATTAGAAATGGGCCACTGAGACGAACCAGGCGGAGCCTTCGGATGCGCGACGTTAGCCATACAGACAAATTAAAACTCCGAGTCTCTCTGTCCAGAGCCGGGGAATTGTGTCCAGCTGAGGCGAGGCATAGTGTCCAGCTGAGGCGAGGCATATGAGAGAGTAGTACGGAGTAGAGCCGACACGGATGTTATGTAAGATACCTATTGACAGATGTACGGAGTACGGATATGCTGCATCCTGTCAAACCGACAGACTGCATCAGTGCATACGTTTCGCTTCACGGTACGGTTTCCTGGGAGCGCCCCGACGGGGCTACCCTTGCTAGACTCCAGGCCAACGACTGGGCTGTCCAGACGATTGGGATTCTGTGGTGGGTGCCCAAGCGTGGCCCATGGCTGGAGGGGCTATAACCGACCGAAGGTGCGACGCATGGTCCATCACAGCTAATGAAATTCGGTGATAGGTCCGCTTCTGACCCGTATTTCCTTTTCCTCCTAATTCATACTCCCTACAGGTAGCCGCGCATCACGTCTGCAGAAGGCTAACCATTGCCGCGGGATCGACCTTACTTGCTACAGCAATCGTTCTCGATACTCGTTATTGTCACTGTCAAACTCGGTCATGATGCCACCGTTTGGGCCCAGAGCGACGTGCAACCTGGACCCGGACGGTTGCCTGTAAGATACCTGACTGAATATAGCCCTGGCCTGAACTGGACAGACATGAGACTCCAACAAACGGACTGCTGACCGATCGTGACCCATGGTTACGCACTCTCAGAAGTCTCAGCCTGCGCTTGTTTTGAGCTGATGGCCACATTGGTGCAGGACGGACAGCTCCACTGATCCAGTGTCAAACCTTGTGATTGCCTTGATTGCCGTGCGAGCCAGTGACATGCCAGAGCGTTCGCGACGGACCAACGTGCAATCTTGAGCGTCGCCTGTTGCAGAAGCTTCGGCATCCAGGTCACACTTTAAGCCTTGAAAGACAATGTAGTGTGAGCTGGGTAATGATCGCAATTGTCCTCTAGATCGCACTTTTCAGATGAAAGTTTGAAACCAATCATGAGGAGAGAGTATCCATTCTCGGCATCGCTGCCCACTTGTCCGGTTGATAATGATTCTGCGGCAATTTGGTCGCCTGACATTCGTGGAAGCGCATAAAGGCTTTGCAATTGGATGCCGCAGCCCGCTCAGTGGTTGTGGCCAGTGACTGACCGAAAACGGCAATTCAAAGTCGTGACGAAGACGAGACTTGGTTTCATACGCGGGGAGCATCAAAATATTTTTAACAGCAATTAGGGCGCGATTACCACAATCGTTCTCTACAAGACCTTACTTTTTCAAAGACGATTACGACATTGCACGGTGGTGAGGTTGCGAGAGGAGGGTATGATCTACTTTTGATATTTTCGGCCCATTGATTGCCACACCAATAGGCGGCTTGGGCTCTGAAGCACTTGAAACTTTGCAGAGAGCGGCTTTGACAATGACTGCTGTCAAGATAAATTTAGTTGGTGCAGTGATTGGCACTTGTCGAGGCCTAGTCAAGAGCATGTAGGCGCACAAGACTTTGAAGTGTCTTTAACGAGGAATCAGTGTTCCTGAGCCTCTTGACCCCGAACAATGAACATCGCCAGGATAACGCGCTGGTTGGTACGCTCAGTAAGCAAATATTTGGGGTCACTGATCGGAGCAGGAGGGACCTGGCAGGATCTTCGCATCCCAGTCGGTGAAGTCGTGTCGGGCAAGACGACCGCTTGCCCGTCACAGCACGATTCCCTGCAGCAGAGCCGTAAGAGGACCGCGCAGCGCACTCGGAAACTTTCAAGAGTTGTTGCACGCTGCTTGCCTGAGGGCAGACGGGCCAATCGGTAGGTAAAGCGAAGGATGAGGATCTCGGTGAGGAGACGGGCAAGGGCTCGAAGGTTCTATAGCTGGGCGTGTCGGACGAGATGTCGAGTGGCAGATTGAGGGTTGAAAAGCTTAGGTTCGAGACAATGTATTCGGTGATGGGGTCGTGGTCTGGTGAAGGTCTTGGATCGAAGGCCGACGAAAGGAGAATGCCGCGGTACGGTACGCGGTATTGTATACAGCAGAAACCGGACGGCCCCCACTGTTGAGCACGACCAGTCAGCAGTCGACCATACACAGTACGTCGTCGGCAGTGGGTGGGCACTGGGAGCACGTAGATATTACTATGTACAAGCACGGCGGCGCTATGACTGGAAGCCGCCGCCCGCTCAAAGCCACTGCGGGCCGTCTTGAAATGCCTAAGTTAGGTTGGGCGCGGAGCTTTGGCCCCCGGCAAGCCATAGCACCGTTGGAAAGGGTCTGCCAGTGTCTGGTGAGGACTTGGACAGATCCGACCGCGGTAGTGGACACTGGACAGCCGACTGTGGACATAGTAATAGTACTAGCAGCGAAATGTCCCCGACCCACGGTCCCCCGGTCAGCAGTCCAAGAGAGGGCTTGAAGGGATTGCGGATCCGGCGCGCGCAGACAGGCAGCCAGGCTCGACAGGAAATGCCAGGAAATCCCAGGAAATGCCAGCAGCTGCGCAGAGACAAACAGACCCATCGAGCAGCCGAGCGCCTTGCCTTGCGTGGGCCGGCTTTTCATCACCTGGATCATGCATGGGCTGCTGGTCCTGGGAGCTGCACCTCCGGTCTCGATCTCCGTGCACCACTCCCCCGTCTCTGCCTGCTCTGCCTGTGTCTGCTCTGCCTGCCTGCTAGCTCAGATGTCCCACCTCTTTTCGTCATCCTGGTATCTCGTGGGATGTCCATAAGCCTTCCTCCCCCATGGGCCATCCATATGTAACTGCTCCCTTTCCTGCTACACCTCATCCTCTCCCATAAACCCACATACACACAGACCCTCGACACACGTCCTGCTATTTTCAACCTTCATATATACACACAGACGTTTCCACGCTCCGCTATCCATACTGCTTCTTCCTACGTGCAAATCATCTACCATCTCCGTCGTTCCAGCTCTTGGTATTGCTTCGCGTGCTGCTCCACAATCTCTCCACATATAAGATCGTCTGATCCCCCCGGACGAAGAAGGCATCGATCAGCCAACTCCCCCGTCTCCTTCTTCCCTCGATCCTCCATCCACACGCAATGGCTGCCATGGTGGCTTCTCAACACGCTGGACTTTGGCCTCAGCAGCAACAACCAGGCCAACCGGGTCAGCATATGCTGCAACAACAGCAGCACCTCTCTCCCATGGACATGGCCGCTATGATTCCTGCATCTGCTCCACCAACATCAAGGCCGTATCAAACAAACCAAATCGAACTCAGCATGCCAATGTTCCCCCAAACGACCATGGCCGACTCCATGAGCTTTCAGCCTAGCTCGTATGGCTTCGACCTTACAACCATGAACCATTTTCCAATCCAACCCCAACAACAGCCGCAACCCATGGACTTTTCTTTTCAGCCAGCCATGCAGCGCTCGACAACATTCCCTCAAGCAACTCAGGATCTCACCCAAACCGCGCCGCTCCAGCGTCACAGTATCTCTTCCCTCCACCGCAGTCCGTCTGTCAAATCGGAGCCGCTGTCTATTGAGGCAAACAGAGCATCATTCGATGCCAGCCCACCACAAGAGCCGAACATGATTGCATCTGGTGAAGTAAATGAATCGCCTGGAGGCATTGCTTTCTCTACCGACGTGGACTGCTTAATGAAGGCCATCCAACAGAAATCACAAATCACGCCAGCACCAACCGGCCTCGCCCCAGCACTAGTCGTTGCTGCTCCAGCTCCACCACCGCCTCCGGAAATCAAGATCGTTAAGGCCAGGAAGCGGTACCAATGCAGCATGCCGAACTGCAATAAAAGCTTTTACCAAAAGACGCACCTCGAGATACATACTCGAGCACACACTGGTGTTAAGCCATTCGTACGCACATGCTCCCCTCCTCCCGTTAGAATCATGCTAACAACACGAAGCTGTGCAAAGAACCATCGTGCGGTCAACGATTCTCTCAGCTAGGCAATCTCAAGGTTTGTACTGCCACTCACCCATCCGTCTAGCATGTACTGACCTGCTCCAGACACACGAAAGACGACATACTGGTGAACGCCCCTACCAGTGTGATATTTGCGGCAAGACATTCGCACAACGTGGAAACGTCAGAGCACACAAGATTGTGCATCAACAGATCAAGCCGTTTACTTGCAAGCTTGACGACTGCGGTAAACAATTTACTCAGCTTGGCAACCTGAAGGTACCGAATTCTCTTTTACGCCCCTAAGTCGCCAGAATTGACATTGTTTCGCAGTCGCACCAAAACAAGTTCCACTCAGGGACACTTCGCTATCTTACAACAAAATTCGCGACTATTCGCGAAGGCGACCCAGTGACCGTCCAAGACAAGGAGCTCTGGGAATATTTTGCTAGTCTCTACAAAAACTCCAACAAAGGGATTAAAGGACGCGGAAAAGATCGCCGGATTTGGACCGTACCATCATCTAACTCATCGACAGCCTCGTATCATTCCAATGCTGGCTCACATGACTCTCGCAACCACAGCACCATAACACCTGGCCCAGATGATCGTGCAAGTCGCTGCTCCTCGTACGTATCAGAGCCCGCAATGACTCAACATCGCCACCATCATCAACAGCAGCCACAGCAACAGCACCAAGCATACACCTTCGAGGACCACACTCATTATGGGAACATGGTCTTTCCGGAGCGCTAAAACAACACCACGAAGCTTGGAGAATTATTTACGGCCGCCTTACATCGAGTGCAATTGCGCACAGCATTACAGAGACGTTTCAAACGATGAGAGTCAAAAGTGATTTACATCACGTGTACCAACAGCAAATGTTACGAGGACATGTCGCAAGCAGACGAGTGTCCATTCATGAGATGCGTATTGGCCAGGTAGACTTCTGAGCCCGGAGGAAATTCAACGGGCAAGTTGCGGCGTTTTCGGGAACAAGCGTGGGATGGATTCGCGGCCTGCGAGGCTCATAGGCTCTGGCGGTTTTTTCAACGGTGACAGCGCACTGGTTTTTCGCTGATGGTCAACGCGGTGTTTGTTGGTCTCTCTTCCTTTCTTTCGGTCTGCTTTCTGAATCTAGGACGCGGCAGGTTTGGAAATCCTTGCATTTTCCACGGATGTAGATTCTCTCAGTCTCTCATTCCTCGTCATCGCGGTGAGTACCGCAGGTCGGATAGCTCTCTAGAGACTCTCGGTGGTTCGGTGTATGGTATTATCGCTGGTTGGAGGCAAGGATTATTTTCAAGCGTCGATACCCTTACGATCATCAATACTCATCAAGCATCCACATCGTTTCCAAAGACACCGTTCTCCTGGCCATCGCATGTTGGCTGCTGTATCCTTGGTGGTCTAAGTTCATTAGGCTGAAGCGTGACTTTGACAGGGGTTCCTCGGGGCGGGAAATGGGCGCTAGGCACATTTAAGTTATGTAAAAAGAATGGGACGGGAGATATGCAAAGGGCCAAGCCATTAGTATCCCGATCGACCTATCTCGTCATCTGAGCCGCTGCCACTCATCATCACCCACCGACCAGGTTCCCGAAACTTCTTAGAGGGGGGGAGGGGGTGTGTCGGGCTGAGAAAGGCAATCTTCGCAGACTGGGCGAAACACGCTTCAAGGAGGGTGAGGTGGGCTCGTGGTCATTTCCCGATTGCAACACTTGCGGTGTGGGATCGCTTGTCGAGTGAGAAAGAAATCCTTGAAGCAGGTCAATCCTTCTCCGCATGCGGAAACCTGTGGACGAAAAATCCATCTTTGGAACTAAAGTTGTTGGTCTGGCGAGCTGGTTCACACTACTACTGCTGCTGCCAAGAGAAATGTATCTGCTGGCGAACCCAGTCCCTCGGGATTCGGGAGCAGCGTGGTGATGCGCGCGAAAAATGTGCCACTGCCAGGCCAAGGGACCTTTTTCGACACCCAACGCATCACTGCATCCCACAAACGGCCCTGCGCGCGCGCCTTTCTGGCAATTTTTTTGCACACCAGTACACGTCGCCCACCCGCCCGCCTCACTGGGTGCGTAGATAGATAGATGGTGGTTGATACCTAGTTGATACTGCATCTGGCCACCACAGCGAGATGGAAAAAAGCCCGTCCCCGTCGATCTGGGTGCGTGTGTGCTTGTGGCATGGCGATGAAACTACCCATAAGACAGCCGTCGCTATTGCGCGCCTAAGCAAGACCTAACCACTACCGAGTGCCCCCGAGTCCTCGACCTCAATCACCTTATCATCATCCCTTGTGCGATGCTTCGCGCTGAGCTTGCGCGCATGGCTAGGGACAGGGACAGGAAGGGGGGAATGAGCGGATCAAAGTTTACACACACAGTATACACCCTCTCCCTCTTTCTCATGATCTCGGCGTGCTAAGCGATCTTGCAGATGGGGTCTGGCGGGAGTTCGATAAAAAAACCCGCAAATGCAACGTGAGTCTGGCGAATTGGAATTGCAGAAGGGACGATGGTGGTTGTTTCAACCTGGGGGTGCCACCACAGGGCGGCGGGATTGTTCCATCTCTCTCCTGGCGTGCGGATCGCTAAGAGATGGGATGGGATGGCATGGGGTGTTGTGCGAACGATTTAGTTGAGCTGCTGTGCAACCCTAACGATACACTGCTCAGATGCATCTAGAGATGGAAAAGCCTGGGTGCTGCCTTAGTCTTAGATTGCCGGGCCTCGTCTGTCGGTTAGCGAGCCTCGAAACTCTGTGTAGGAGAGATTTATCGTTATAAAACTTTTGAGATGGTTGGCAGGTTCGGAGGAGCTGTTCTTTGCCATGACATAGACATCCCACGGGCATGTTCTCGCCGCCACGTTCTTGATGAGATGTGGGTTTGCTCTTCAAGCAAAAAAGCTGTAGGCATAGAAAGCTTTATACCATGTGACCATTTGACGAGCCCCTGAGATCGAAGATGTATCTTGTTGGTCGTCGTTATTACCGTCAATTCGCAGTAGACGTCTTGTGCTCGATGAAAGAAGTTGTACCAAGCAATCAATCCGATCTGCCTTCGCACTGGTCGTTGCTTTTGGAAAGTTCAGCCTGGAAACCATAACTCGAAGAAAATGACACAGTTTCAGCCTTGCATGTCTACGACCGCCAGATGGCTTGAAAGCTCCGCTGCAAGCGGCAGTAACTGACTCTTCGAACATACCATCACCATCGCTTCGCCACGGTAAAATTTGGAGCTGTTCACAGAAAACAGACGACAAGTATCGGAATGAGTCGCCACTTTCAATCACATGACCCCGGCATTGTCGTGTTATCAGATCCGGCCAGGACGGCGATATCGGATATGAGAAGAATCAGGTCATGAATCCAGCACCGTTTCCGAAAGACCCTTTCCCGCTCAAACTCTCTTTCTGATTGGGTAGGTGATTGGAGAAATACGAAGCCCCTGGCCCGAACTAGCAGACCACAGACCCTACCTACCAACACAATTTGACTTGACGACCCTTTGCCATCTGGCTGCCTTCCACCTCTTCACCCTCTCTCTACCACTCAATTCGGGCTCCAAAGCGCTGCGCAGTCGTCTTTTTCACTCGCCTCACCACCTCTTCATGTCCGTTGCTCATTAGAGCTTGACCCCAGCCCCTGCGCAGTCCGGGAGAACGCGTGCAGAAGGCGGCCCGATCAACAACAACAGGCTCGCTTCGTTTACGAGAATTTGCCACAACCATGGACTTCATTCTCGAAGGTTTCGACACCTTCCTCTTCGATCCCATATATGCCACTCTCTTTCCCGCGACCTCCTACGGTGCCATCAAGAATGTGGCCAATGCGACTATGTCGAGTCGAGAGATTCCTACAACCTTCCGGAATAACTTCGTATACGAACCCTCGAGCAAATATTTGTCATTGACGCCTTCGCATCATGCCTACACTACTTCGTGGAAGCGGGACGATATTGGAAGACAGGCATTGAGTCTCTTCCTCATAACCTGGTACGTTGTTTGCTGGCATGCGTACGATGTGTAGTGGCAAGGACTGACATATTTGTTGTCAGGATTTTTGGCATTGTCATTTACTTCATATTCGCATCGCTCTCATACGTTTTCATTTTCGACAAGGCCACATTCAACCATCCCAAATACCTGAAGAATCAAGTCCGTCTGGAAATACAACAGACACTGCGATCTTTGCCCGTCATGGCCATCTTCACCGTACCATTCTTCGTTGCCGAAGTACGAGGATACAGCAGGATGTATGATACCACAGAGGACGGTCCTGGATTGTGGTACAATTACCTCCAATTCCCACTTTTCATTGTATTCACCGATTTTTTCATCTACTGGATTCACCGACTGGAACACCATCCTCGACTCTACAAGCATATCCACAAGCCTCACCATAAATGGATTATGCCAACCCCATATGCTTCGCATGCATTTCACCCTATGGATGGCTACGCGCAATCTCTCCCGTATCACATATTTCCGTTCATCTTTCCATTGCAAAAGTTTGCATATGTGATCCTCTTCGTCTTCATTAACATATGGACGGTCATGATTCACGATGGAGAGTATGTGGCAGATTCGCCAATCATCAATGGTGCAGCTTGCCATACTTTACATCACCTTTACTGTCAGTATATGCTTTTCTGTAAGACGCTTCTACAATACATCTAACACCTGTTAGTCAACTACAACTACGGCCAATTCACAACAGTCTTTGATCGTGTATTCGGCAGCTACCGAAGGCCGAATGATGAGTTATTCCGGAAAGACCTGAAGATGAGCACAAAAGAGTGGACGAAACAAAGTAAAGAGATGGAGAAGATAGTTGCGGAAGTGGAAGGCTCAGACGACAGGACCTACCTTCCCGAGGAACAAGCAAAGAAGCTGCAATAAAACCTCATGGGTCATGACTCATGAGGGGACGAGCGAGTCGGCGGTCCTCAGAATCTGGCCACAATCTCCCAGCTCGCTAACTGAACATACAACCTTACTAATCATTTTGCATTGATATCTAGCAGTTCCAAGCATTAATACCTTTGTCATGAATGACTTTTGCATTGTAAATATTTCAGGATACTGTACTCAACTTTGGAAAGGATGAAGGACGAAAGATGTCATTGAATTAATGCTTTAACATCGTTAGGGACCGTATCTGGTCATACGAACATTTCTCTCTCAAACTTTCTCAGGGATGGTGATGCAGTCACTTCATTGTCGCTCTGTCCTCCAAAGCTGAATCCTGATGATTCGGGCATACTCAGCCAGCTTTCCCACCTGAACACTGTTCGGACATGAACATCAAGAGCGAATTGTCCGGATGCTAAGATCGCCGCTGTCGCTTTGCCTTCGTCCGCCCTTGACGGCGCTCTCGACCAGGCGACATAAGATTGCTTAGGAACTTGAGGACTGTTTCCATGCCTCAGATGTTGTTTGTTGGTGATGGAAACCGAGATTGGCGGGTTAGGCTCGGGTGCGCTACACGAGGCTCCGATTGCTGCAGGTGCCGTCCATGATGTCTGACACAAGGGTAGGCGAATCAAGGCCATCAGATGATCGAGTAGAGGTTTCTCGCAACCCTGGGGAGAAGGCCTCAGGGGAACTATAGAGCCTAGGATGCCGCGTTCAAACCAAGGGAGCTCACTCAATCCCTGCCCTTTTCAGCTGCAACATTAGACCTCGGAAGGTTTCCTCAAAGGTCGCGCCTAAGAAGGGGTAGGGAAAGGGGATATGCGTGTTGTGAGCTGGAAAGAGCTCATTGCAGTGCTTGGGAGCCTACCCAACTGGGAAGCGTATCGTAGCTCGGATTTATGCGACACTCTGAATCCTGAATCACTTTTTCTTTTCTGCCTGTTACGCTCCGCTCCTTCGCAAATGCTGCCAGAAGCGCCTCTTGCCTGCAACCTATTGCTTGCAATGATAGAAAGGTAGGCGCAACGAATAGGCATTCGTTGCGCGGAGCAAACTGTAGGCGACGTTACACGCGCACGCGATACCCGGTGCTGAATATTACCATAATGAACATTGAACTCGATCCCGAATTCCCGATTGCGCAGCGATTTCCTAGGTGTGCCTTGCTCGCACATGCCTTGACCATGTATTGCGGGTTGCGTGTCCACCATCTGTTCCCAGGTGCTTCAGGTTCGCAGTTGTCTTCACCACCCCGCATTCCGAGTCTTTCATGGGCTGGCTAGTCGCTGTTTCTGATTTGGACTGCAACGATACCAGTTCTGCCTTGCTGTCGGCTCGCTTCGACGATTCCATCGTGCGGATATGCAAGGAGACCAATCAGGCAACGTTATCGGTGCATCCCTAGTTGTCTACGCTTGCACGTTCTTCCCCAGATGAACTGCTGCAGCGCCGTTGGTGGTGCAACTGTTCACGCTGCTTTGGACAGCCGCTTCTCGAATCATCTTGTCCACCGTCAAAGCATACCTACGCTGCCTGTCGATAGCTGTTTGCGCGGATCGTCGTCAGCGGATAATCGATCGATCTGCACCATTAATTCCCAACAGGATCGAGGATGCGATGGGCATTTATTTTACTTTGGATCCTCGCGGTGCTCGGTTACCGTTTCGTGGGAGCGAGCGGGCCTCCTGCCCATAGCCTGCATCAACCCGACTGAAGCCGAGCGTTTCCAAGTGCAGGCACCCCATCAAGCCTCCCGGTAGAGCATCATCAAGGTTTATTTTTACCCATGAGAATGGTGTGGACACTTCCAGGCATAACAGTATGTATGATACACATGAATATCGCAGGCCTCTTATAGGCGTAGTTTTGATCCATGCACGCGCGATGCTGAGAACGGTCCGTGTGCAGCGAGGAACATTCGGTTGAAACCAAGACTTTATGTCAGATGTCAAGTGTCAGGTGTAACGGAAGGACGAGATGTCCAAGGCAGTGCAGAGTCTAGGCTCTGCAGCCGGCGAACCCTCTCGAAGACAATGCCCAGTGTTCACGTCTTTCTCGCGGTCACGGTAAGTGCATCACATCTCCTGTCCGCTTCACGAAGCTGTAAGTTCATCGGTCCATCAGCGAACCTCTGGCCTTGCCGACATTCGCCAATCGTGGAATGCAACCTACTTTGGCCTGCGTCGGACAATTCGAATCGTCGCGGCTGAAGACAAACCTCATCGTGATCTTCTCGTTTCAGCATGCGAGTGCCGCGCTCCAGCGGACCATGATTCCATACACCCTCCCATCCTCGCCGCAGACAGGGAACGGGCAGCGTCTAATAATAGCGTATCCTCCGTTTGTGCTGCATTCCTCTCCGCATCCTGGTGCACGAGCAAGGTGGATTCTGGAGTTTGCTCCTTTCCAACGCGTCCGGGTAATGTCTCTCGGCCCAATGCCTCCGCAATACCGGTCCTTCGCTGCAACTACATACGTATCACAGTAAAGCCTCACCTCCCTGGCAATTGCCAGGCGGGGTGCGATCATGGATTTGCAAACCTGGTCCATGGTCTCTCTCCTCGTTGATCTCCCCGACTAGCAGCGAACCCTTGATCCGTTCGCATGCCAGGGAAGTACCTGCATTCGATGCCGCACAACTCTCGAATTGCACCGGCCATGTATACTGACGCGCTCTATGACCGGGACCATGAACCCTTGAACGCTGAGCCTCTGATGGGTTGACAAAGTTGGGCGAAATAGTGTACTCGTTCAGGCGATGTCAAACATATCGCCACGTTTTCCATGCGAATCAGTCAACACCTGTAAGACATCGCTATGGACGTCTTGTAATACCAATCATGGCGAGTCCATCTTCGGACAGACAATTGATTGTTCGTTGCTCGCGCAAACCGCCGCCGCCCGCTGCGTCTCGTAATGTATTGTATCGCTCAAACCGGAAAGGGACCGAGCACCCCGTGGACCGAGACGGGCGTCCGCATCTGGCAATTAAGCCATACAGGCGCACTGTTTCAGAAATACAATCGACGACTTCATCAGTTGGTGCGATTGTCGAGTCTAAAAGATGATACCGATCCACATTTTGGGCGGACAGAAGAACGGGAAGCACACCGTGGAATCCTCTTTTCTCGCTCTTGATCGACATGGTCACCACGTCTGGAATAGTGGGAGACGTCCCAATTGTATTCGTCATGGTTTCGTACGCTCAGGAAGTGAAGCTGATCTGTACCTAGGTAGGGACGTCGTTCTTCTGCTTACTACACGTCGCACACGTGGTATTACGACAACTCTTTCCATGACGAGCATACGGCCTTCGGCGCATGACTTCACTTACCAACAATGAAGGACCGTCCTGTGCAAATCATCAATCTTTATATCGAGGCCGAATCCCCGGGATTGCAGGATTTGCTTGCGACGAAAACCGGGGTGGCAGCGCGCGATTGAGGTCGTTCATGGACGGTTCCGTGCGTGACATGGACACGGACAAATGACAAACCAGGTCTCCCCACATTGACGGCCCACCTAACCCGCCCAAAAATAAACCGACGAACTCAACCTAAAGCAATACTCCGCCCGCCCGTATATGAAGGCAAGGATATATATCATGTTCTGGTACGTGACGTTCATGAAGACGTAAAAGTTGGGACACGATTCATCCACTGCCGCTCGAGTCATATTCCACTGTCAGTAAGACGCCATGCGACTCGAGTTGTAATTCCCAGGGAACACGTGGGAAACTGTGGATGACCGTTTCAAAATACATGCGCGACACACCCTGGACCGGGCTTCTCCACAGCCACGCGGAGGAAGGGCAGACATTCTCCCCAGCCACAGACAGCGAGACATCTGTCTTCTAATCTTAACTCTTAGATGACAAAGTCAACAGAACCACAAAACCCTTGAAAGCATTTCTGAGGCTTGGGATTTGCAGGGACATGCCCCAATGCTAGGGTTTCAATATTCATCCACCAGCTGCAACCGCGGGGTCGGAATATCCGACTGACTGCGCCTTGACCATGTCGAAAGGCACGAGCTGCTGAAGAGACTACATTGGAGCCCAAGCATCGTGGGATGCGCCGATGAGAAAGGATTCGATAAGGACATGTAGGCGGTTTCGGCTTTGGTGTTGCATAATATCGGCGAGGTATGTGGTCCTGGTCATCGCGCGATACACGGTAATCTTACAATGGATACGTGTGCGGTCGGAGAGTACAGCGATGTCACGACGGTTGCGGGACAGCGATTTGGTCGTGGGTGTGGCAACTCTGCGTTCAATCGATAGTGTGCATGATACGCTGCCTGGATGACAGACGAAACTATTGGCACACTACTATCACAAACCTGAAGATGAGCAAGGTCCGGTCGAGGAGCGATGTCACCAGGCGCAGTCACAAGGAGCATCAAGAGCTTGAGAGGAGGAGGTTGGCGTTGAAGATGCTGAGGGATGTGCGTGCTTCCCTTTCCTTTCCCCATACCCATCTCCACTCACACCTTTTTCTTGCTGGCCGTTGGGCACGGCATGGCACATCTCCTCTTTGAACTAAAGGAAACCCCCGCTAATTTCTTGGTCGTTTGCACAGTATGTCTCTGCTGTCGTTGATAAGACCAAATCTCTCGTCAGGCCTAAAGATTATTCGTCACTTTCGGAGCAGGCGGAATGGAAGTCGGAATTGATACCCAAGGAGGAGGAGCAGAAGAAGGAGAAGACGAAGCCAGCGTTTTGAGTGGTCCCGGGTGTCTAGGAAGGTTCGGTACCAGCTGAAGTTTGTGCTTTGAGATGGACGAAGGGGTGGTTGATCTGGTCATGAATTCGATGGAGGACTGGGACATCGGCGTCGGAGGCAAGTGTCGAGCGGTCGCTCGGAGATCCAGTCAAGATCACGATATCGCCAGCTTGCATTGGACATTGTGACGAACTTGTCAACCCGAACCTTTCGAAGGGGTAGAGGCCATGTTCTTCGATCCTCTTCTCATCGTTCTTCGCCTCAGAATGACCTTTTCAACGAATAAAATTTGTACCGAAATTTCTTCTTGGAGTGCATACACGGAGCAGGCGATGGAAGCCAAACACAGAATCTGATACCTCGAAAGATCAACGCACTCAAATCGCCGTATGGAAGCCTATCCACGGGCGATGTTGCATCATCTCCTTCCCTGCTGTGCTGCAGCTCCTAACTTGCTCACACCTCATATGTATATGTGAATCACCATCTCCCTCGCGCAACTTGAATAATTCAGCGCCTCTTCTACTACTCCTCGCTGCAGAATGTTCATTTCGTATTCAGCAAGGATTTCGATCAATACATCTCCTCCTGATCAAAGAATCGCCGACATACGATATTCCATATTTCGTTTCTCGTGTGTCGACGCACTTGCCGTGTATAAGCGATATCACCGATTAGGGTAATTGCACTGGCTCGGGATCTCTGCCACATGAGATGTAGTTGTGAGAACAACGATCCGGCTCGATATCGAGACAAGTCTGTATACAAGACTTGAAAACTTACTTTCCACAAACCCAAAATCGGTTTTCTGACAGCACCTCAACAACACAGATCACGTACCAATCGTCCTAACCACTGCACAAACTCATCAAGAACAATAGTACACCACCCAATCCCTCTATCACTCCTAGGTACATAGGTACACACCCCATCAACCCTTCCTTCCTTCCTTCCGCACCATCAACGTCAAGAAGCCCCCCAAGTATTTTGCACCTCGGGCTTAACTTGGCCATATCATGTCCATCCATCCACCATTCCCAAGCCTCACCTCTCCTCTCCTCACCTCACCTCTCCTCTCCTCTCCTAAACCCCTTCCCTTCTCCCCCCGGAACGAAGCCACGTTACCCCCCCAAAAAAACCAAGATGCCGCATAGACTCCACCGCATACCGTGACCGGGCATCAAGATGAAAAGTCAACCAGAAGCAAAGCGAGAAGATTGGAATGGCAATAGTATAGATTTTCTTGATAACAGCTCCATACTGGAGGAAATCCGAGACGAGAGGGGTCATATCGAAACTACTCCCTCTGTCTGCCTCGGCTTGCTGCTTTTTCTTCGTCCCAGCTATTTCCGCTTCCGCGTCGTTCGAAGAGCGCGTTTTGTACCGCAGATGCTGGATTCCCTGTTGATGCTTATACATACTCTATGCCCATCTCTTCGAATCCGCCCGTTTGACCATCCATTAAAATTCAAGAGGTATTTGGAATGCACGGATGAAGTCACCTAGAACGCTGGAGATGGCTCAAACTTCGATAATCCGAAGAAGAGCGACAACGATGGGGGGAAAAAAAAGAGTCACCCAGATCACGACGGGCCATTCGTAAAAACTCAACATCACCTCTCAAAAGACGGCGATTCAGGAACGAGGTAGGTAAGCAGGGTCATTGCATTCATAACGATACTTTGCATCTATCTACCTCTTCTTCCTCTGACTGATGACTCTCTGTTTCGGCCACACGAGCGGGATCAAAAGTTTGGCGACCGAGTGGCCCTGTCCCTCTGCCTTCGACTTCAAGCCGAACTTGGCTCTCTCCCTTTCCGATGGCGGAGCCACTTTGCAGCCCAGTTCCATGTAGTACTGGTTCATCTGCTGGGGTTCCAGTCGCAGGTCTTCCCGGATGTTGTGGGTGTCGGTGGCGAAGTCGTCGATGTGTAGCGTGAGAGCGCAGATGTGGAGGATGAGTTTGTCGAGGTGCCATTTGGGCAGTTCGCTGGAAGATGTTAGCGACGATGCTCTGGATTTGAGGGTGAGATCTCGAAGACGGAGGTCGTTGATTCAAAATGGGAATCGATAGAGTACGATAATGATTTGAGCATCACAGATCGTTCTTGGCTGGACGTAAATCGTTCGATCTGATCGTACGCGCGGTGGATCTGAACAGAAGGTTTGTACTGACCTGCCCTGCGCAAATGTCCTTCTGATGCCATCCAGAATGGCACTGTCAGCGCCTGTCGCTTTCTTCAAATCCTCCCTCGTAGGCAGTTTCTTTCCTCCACCTCTCATAGGCTTCAGTGCGATGTAAAAATTCAGAAGAATATACAGGTATTTCATGACCTTTAGCATCTTCGTTTTGCCACTCAGTGCGTCTAGTCTGAATGCCACGAAGCGCATATTCGTTTCGATCTTTTGGCCTGCGGCAAGCGCGTCTTCCCAGTCCTTCACTGCCAATTTGGACAGGTCTTCATCGCTGACCAGATCTTTCAAGGCGTATGCTTCAGACGGCCGTATAGCATCGAGATTGGGCTTAGGCCGTGGGTGCGCACTGTCAATTGTGGCTTGTTTAGCTTCGCGAGTCGGTATCAAGGCTGTTGTCGCAGCGAGGTTGTCCAGCACAGCTTCTGTGAGAGCGCTTTGACGCGATCCAGCAGGGGCGTTGCCCCTTTGAGGTGTAATGGCATTCTCTGTGAGCGATGCGATGGCCTTCTTCGCTTTCTTTGTGCCGAACTCCATGCCCAATGTCTGTCTCAGGGAGCCCATGGTCTGCCTCTTCTGTTCGCGAACGGCTGCTTGATCCAATTCCTCCTGGCTTGGTCGTAATGTGCTTCTAATGGTGACATGGGGTACTTGAACGACAGTGAGTTTGCCAGCTGTAGGGTCGAACACGGCGGCATAATGCCTGAGTAGCTTTTCTCCATCACCGGAGCCCTCTTCCAGTCCCTTGTAGTCTAGTCGTGGGTGGGTGGAGCTGTGCAGCAGGATTTCGCTTTGGACATCTTCATCGGCTCGCGATTTTGCGGATTTCTTGTATGCTTTGAAAACGAGGTCCCGAGGTAGAGAGAAGCCGGGCGTGGAAGCTGTGACGGAGTATCAAAATCAAGAAGTGGTAGAGTAGAAGATGGATTGGTCTTGAACTCACCAATTACAGGACCTGAACCAATGCTCTCTCTGGGCAGATGCTCGACTTTGATTGTGTTTGACAAGGCGACTCTCTTGTGCGGTCTTTCCTCGCGATCCTCTCTCTTCCTCTTCTTGTCCTTGTCGGCCATTTCGGCGTGGTTGTAGGTTTTCGTGCTGCCAGTAATTATTTTTCCAAGTCGCAAGCACAGACTTCCATCGTCAGCCACACTGTGGCGTCACGAACGCGAACGCGAACTTGCAGCAGACGCGACTTCTCATCATCAATTCTTTGCCTTCAATTGTAATATCATGATGGCCGCGGCAATGCTGATGATTCTTGACAAGATCACGGCTTCGAAGAGAAGCACAACTCAGCTGAAGGCTTCCTTCATGAGGGCGTCTACACAACACAACCTCCTCATCTCTAGCGCATGCAGGCGCGTGTCTGGTTGTCGTTGCATCACCACCATCACCTTCCAGAAATATCTCGCCGACATTCTGAAATCGGGTAAGTCACGCCTTCCAGTATGGAGAAAGTCTACTAGTTGCTCATCTTTTCTCAACAGAAGGACAACAACATTGTCGTTGATCCAAAAGACATAACCATGGACGCCGCAGAACATCTCGTGCAACGCCTGACCAACGCTGCCAACGCTATTCTTCCTCCACGGAAGCGAGATGCTGTGATCAACGTCCTCCACGACTTTGCTTATGTCTATCCGAAGCTCGCTGTACGTTCATCTATGCTTACCATCTCATTTGCTTCATCACATCATGGCCCTCCTGCTGCCTTCATCCATGTTTCCTCGCATTTTGCTTTATACGACACGACGTAGACAACTTTCACCGTGTCTTACACCAATTCACTCAACAAGAATGTGTCCAACGACCTCGCTGAGACACGATTTGACAATGCTAACATCAACTTGCAGGCCTTCCTGTTTCTCAACGTCTTGCTCACTAGCATTCCATTTTTATGCTTCGCTGCATTCGTTCTCACTGTCTTCGTTTCCTCACTGGCCACCGCTGTACTCGGTGCTATTCTTCTCACCCTACTGATAACGGGCGTCGCCGTCTTTGCTGCTTCACTGCTACTTTTGCCTGTCATCTTCTGCTCAGCCATTGTCGCGTCGACCCTATACTTCTGGATTCTTGCCGGATACTTCATCTTTGCCTATCTCAAGGGCGAAGGTGTTGCTTCTTCAGACAATGCCGTTTCAAGCAAACCAGCCGTATACTCCAGTCATGGCGAAAGAGGGCATATAGAGGACGGTGATGGTTGCGAAATCAAGCCGAGCAAGGATTCTGTCGCCCTCAAGAACGCCATTCCTTCGAGCAGTGCCAGTCTTCCAAACGAAGCGGTCCCCTTGGACGGCACAACCTCTGCAGACGAAGTCGTGTATAGCACGGAATTGGATCATTCCGATATTGCCATCAAGAGCGAGGCCCACCTCTTGACCGGAGGAACAATCGATGGAGCACCAAGGACAATTACCAAGCCAGCAAATCGTCCAAAGGTTGAGCCAAAGGATAGTGCTATTGGATTTGAAGAGCTTGAAGACGAATTGGGGCAGAGAATGGATCCATTGGCGTCTGTTGTCTACAACGGAACTGATGTTGACCCGCACCTAGCGTCGCTGGCAGAATCTATTCGTTCAGACATTGCCTCCGAACCCTCGAGTAAGTCTTTTCAATCTTCTTATCTCACTGCATCATTCCAGACACCCTGTCAGCGATTGACGAATCAAGCAAGGAGAAAAGGACGTGCAATGACGCCTCTGTTGTCATGGCATATGCAGTCTTTATGCGAAGTTTAAGGACAACGAACTGACCGACCTTTCTCTCCAGGCATCTCCATGGCTTCAAAGAGTCCCAGAAGCCGGAAGAGCTCCAGAAAATCTGCTCCTAGTACGCCACCTGCAACAACCGGAGCCGGACAGCCAGTCCAGTTCGCCCACTTGAGGGGAGAACATCCCGAAGGGTTGCGTCAAGATAGTAAAGGCTTGTTCAAGGTCGATGATATTGCTTCAGATTCCTCGCTGGAGGAAGCAAACAGAAGTGTGCGGTCCGATGGAAATCGGCCACTTCGCAAACGCTCTGCAAGCTCCTTCACCCCTTTGTCTCGAGACCAAATCACAGCTTTGAACGACCTCGAAGGCCCGCACCTCTCCGCAATGAGCATGTACGACACCAGATCAGCCCCTCAAGGTCTCAGGAGAGAGAAGACGGCTTTCCACCTTCCTACGAATGCAGAACCTGGAAAGCTCAATACATCAGCCACTGTAATTGGAGACCCCATCAACGACATCAATACTCGAGTTTCGGCGTCAGACTAATAGCCTAAATAGATCTCTCCTATAACGCCGCTGCCCATGCCTAAATTCGAACAATCATCAGAATCTACCAAGGTCGAAATGGCCAAGCTGAAGGAGGCGGTCAATCTCACGACTCGAGACATGATCACCACGCCTGTGGAACCGAATACAGACCATGCGGACATAGAAGACAATTGCGACGACTGTGGGCCCAGCTCTGGCAAGTCTTCTGACGAAATTAATAGACTGGTGGAGGACACCACCTCCGCGGACGAGATGGATTTCGCAAACATGCCGTCAA
This sequence comes from Venturia effusa, assembly GCA_007735645.1. Taxonomy (NCBI): domain Eukaryota; kingdom Fungi; phylum Ascomycota; class Dothideomycetes; order Venturiales; family Venturiaceae; genus Venturia; species Venturia effusa. Next base: position 700,381 of record CP042188.1, on the reverse strand, counting down.
CTCCAGAGGACGAACGTGACACTATTATCAAGTCTAGCATTTCACCTTACACGGGCGAGATTGTTGGATCGTATTTCGACCACATGGACGCCGCGACTGGAATTTGAGAGCCTGGTGAGGCTGCAGGGGCATTCTACTGCGTGTATAGCATGAATTGTACTCTTACACTGTAAAATGAGAGGTAGTAATGCAAGCAGAAGATTATGTCTGCGTCCTTTTACATGGAAGCATTGACTATATTCTTTGATCAAATGTGTTTTGCACACGTTGGCACAAACTGTTCTCTCTTTTCTTTCTTTCCAACGTCGTTCTCACCAACTCTCCCTTGTGGGAACCGATACTGTTATCATTGCCAAGCTCTATGCTTGGTCCCAGATGCTCAGAACCTTCCAACTGAAGAAGATTCTCGGCGCTAATTCTGTGTCGTTCCGCAATCGATGATGCGCTTGGTCTTGCTCAAGGCCTGCTATTGAGGCTTTTCGTGCCAGATCGCTGGTTGCACCTTCGAGAAGGAGCCAGAAAGACCTGTGACCGGAAGGAAGCGGTGGTAGTGCTTATCATCAGCTCCAAATTCCGTCCAAAACCATCCATCTTACCGCGAAACATCATCAACGCGACTCCCAGATCGAGAATCGGACCGTGATTTGAGGTTACCGACTACATCCATGCCGTCTATTTTCTATCTAAGGTCTACATTCCTTTCCATCATAACACATACACTTGACAAAAACGCTCAAAATCTCATCCCCTCAGCAACGATCTTATACTCCTTCCTCTTCTTCTTCGTGCTGGGTGCGACCCTGACTTTCGCGATGCCGATCCACCTGGCGAGAGCCGGGAAGACGAACACCTCGCTCAGATACATGACCGCGAATCCCGCCGCGGCCAGGCCCAGGAGGAACAGTTTGAAGTCGTGGCTCATGTACGTCAGCTCCATGAGGTCCGTGAGCCACTGGGCTGGGTCGGTGAGCATGTAGGTGGAGAGGAAGAGGGCGGTCATCATTGTTATGACGAATGGCACTGCGGGCGGGTTAGTAGTACTCTCGTATAAATCGGGGATGGGTGTTGTTCCCGGACTGTAAAGCGTGACATGACGGCTGATTTTCTTGGATGGGGGAAGTACTTACGATTTTTGCTCATGGGCTGTCTGAACGGTTTGCCCACACTCAACACGATCGCCGATAGAATGTAGAGGTAACATGAGAGCAGGAAAAGCGCGGTGTCCTGGGAGTTGAGAGAGTTGGATCGATTCTTATCCAGCACAGGAGGTTGGTACCATGGCTGCTTCTGCACGACCAACCAGCCGATCAATTGAATGATGACGGTGATGGCTATCTGTCCAAGCAAAGGCGTCAAGACTTTCCTGCTCACAAGACTGGCCGTGGGTCTCTTTTTGCTGAGGTATGGGTACGGTCCGCTCCACCCCATGAAGATAGCGATCGGCAAGATCAAAGCCAGGTCAATGTACAGGAATTGAAAATCGCCCAGGTTGCTAGCTGTGGCGTACAAAAAGCTAACAGACGTGAACTGAATGGCGGAATACAAGCTCATGTATTTGAAGCAGCTGAAACTGGTGACGAGAGCTGCGCGTCCCTCGCGAATAACTTCAGGGACGCAGGATATGTCAAAGATCCGGCTGGTGAAAGGCGCAGCGACTGAGGCCTCAGCTTCGGAGAGGGAGATGCCCACATCGGCAGCCTTGAGAGCTCCACAGTCATTTGCACCGTCGCCGCAGAAACCAACGCAGTAGTCTATGGCTTGCAACTTCTCCACGAGCTCATGCTTCTCATCGGGTGACATGCGGGCGAAAACCTGTCCAACCAAGAGCATCTCTCGCATGACTTTCTCCGGCGCGAAGTCCACAATCCAGCGGAAAACATCACCGCTGACAGCAACGGAATAGTTACGAAGATTGGAGACGTCGTAGGGCAGAGACGCATCGCCTTCTGCAGGTGCTGGCAGAGGCAGCAATGTGTTCTCATCCAGCGTATACATCGAGTTGTCCACGCTTTCCCAGGTCAGTTTCGACAATGCTGTCCTTGCATTGCCCTCAACAAAATGGGGCACAAAGCAGTGTGCATTTGGATCAATCAGATTGCACTCTCTGGCAACGCTGATTGCTGTCAGGATGTTGTCTCCAGTGCACATGACCTTGCGGATGTTGGCGGAAGTCAACTCATTGATAACTTCGGTGGTTTTCTCCTTTAATTTATTCTCGAAGATGATGAATCCAAGAAAGTGAAGATCAGATTCTGCCTGTTCTCGACCCATTTTCTGAACTTTGACCCAATTAAGCTTTGGGATTGACTTCGTGGCGCAGGCAATGACTCGAAAGCCTCTGTGAGTATAGTACCCGAGGAGTTCCTCGTAGTCCTGTGGGAAACTTTCAGGTCGGCAGATCTCCTTCATAACTTCAGGTGCGCCCTTGACGTAGATATCACCGCTTTTGGCCCCATATTGTCTGACGACAACGCTAGCTCTGCGTAGCTGAGATATAAATTCGTAGGATTTGAGCACCCCAAGCTCGACTGGTTTCCTATTTGGGTCGCGCGGATCATCATCAGCGTCAAACTCCTGACCGCTTGGTGGACGAGCGACAGATGGTGTCAAGGCAATGCCATCATCATCGTCCTGGTTTCCTCGCTGCTCTCCTTCCTCGTACTGCCAACCGGTAAATTCAAACATTTTTACGTCGAGAGGATCTCCAAGCAGCTCTCCATTGATGTTCCTCAAAGAATGACAAGTAGCCATAGTGTGCAAAATCGCGCGGTTGGTATCGTAGTCAATGGTCGGATCTCGCTCATAGGATGATCGAGGCAGGATTGAGTCCGTGTCTGTGAGTAGATCGCTGAAATTGTGTTTTTGAGCAACGCGTACTCCCAAAACGTCAAGGCCATCCTCGGTTAAGGTTCCCGTCTTGTCGAAGCAGATGACATCAAGCTTGCCGCCCACGTTGACTCTCTGTGGACTGATACAAAATATCATCTTCTGCTTAAGTCGTGATAGCGCAAAATTGGTTCCAATCGTGAGCGTAGCTGGGAGAGCTGGGGGAACGACAATCGTGATCAAGTCGAGAGCTCGAACCACGATCAAGTGCCATGCAAGCCCCAAGTTCACGAAATTGACAAAAGAGACGATGAAACCGACCCCAGCAATTCCTCCCATGACAGAGATGTATCGGAATGAGTCTCTGTAGAACTTGAATCCTGAAGGCTTCGGAAACAGCATCGATCGCACCAGGGCTCCTTTTGTGGTATTGAAGCCAGTCCTGACCACCATAGCCAGGGCAGCGGCTTCCTCGTCAGTACCTTCTTGAGGTCGTCTTGCTCGAATTATCTTTGTCCCGCTAAATAGCAGATGCTTGGCGACATCTGGATGGACAGATGCAGATCCTAACGTAAGTAACTGTAAAGAATCATCGGTTGCTGGCACCTTAGAGACGGGAACCGACTCTCCTGTCAACATGCTCTCGTTGACAATACAGTCTCCAGAAAGCAGCAAACTATCGCATGGGAATTGAGGGAGATTCGGGTCTGTAACTTCGTAGATATCGCCTGGTACTAGGTCGCTGGAGTCAATGGAACGCCAAAATCCATTTCGTAGTACGCGAACATCGCACTCAAACCTCGATACTTCTCGCAAGCGCCGCATGGTCGCTTTAGTTTCGATAAGCGTGGTGACAATGCTCACGACTGAAATGATGAAGATGCAGGTGGCGTAATAGTAGTACTCGTCGAGGGACCAGAGTACCAGACTAGCGATTTGAAAGACGTAGAAAGGATGGAACGCCTCGTCGATTAGCAGCTGCATGGTGCTTTTCTCCTCGATGTCGATGAGATTCTTGCCAAAGACTCGCTCTCGATATTCCTTCTCTTCCTCGTTCAACCCAACGCGGACCGCGCGCACCTCTGTCCAGCCGGAATCCTTCCAAGTGTTTCCCAGGAGAAACTTATCTTTGAGCGGATGGAAACAGAATCGTATGTATCGATAGTCCAAGGAGCGCAAGGTCTTCATAACTGAGTGCTGGTTAGACAATTCTGCGCTACTTGCAGCTCTGACAAATATGGCCGTCAACTTTGAAAAGGGTAAGATTGAGATCAATTTGGATAGATCTCTAGCGCCATGATTTGGGAACTTCCAGAGATATGTAAATATCGATTTAAATCCAAGGGGATGTAAGTGAAGATTGACCTACCTGGATCATCGTCTTCGTGGTAGTCCCGCAGATTGGCTTTCTCATGAGTGCCAAATACAGACGATAAGGATCGCCCGTACGGAACTTGAACAATATCCTGCGTTGCTACCTCACCCCATTGATTCTCTATCACAACCCAGTCGGCTTCACGAAGAGCAGTGGATTTTCCAATGAGTCCAATATGCCATCTAGGGAGCCATCTTAGCAGCAAATATCCCAGACCACCAGTCATGACACAAAGTGTAATGTAAATAGAGAAACCTAGCCAGGAAGTCGTGAAACCAGCGACCACAATCGTCAAGTCCTCGGTGAGGATGTAGATCTTCTGATTGTGTCTTCCATTCGCATGGCGCCCACTACGCGTACTCGAAGAGCTAGAGGTCCGGCGCAGCAGTAGAGGTTCATCTGCTCGTGCACTATGCCTAGAGTATCCAGAAGACTTTCGTCTATTGGTCGACGGGCGCCTGCCAGATTCCAAATCGTCCGAATCGTAGTGTTCGTATTGCAGATCCCCATTCAAGCTACTGCTATCCTCGTCGACAATGGCATCCTCCTCGCTCCACTCCAGCCCATCCTGCTCTTCGTCGAAAAATTGGAAGCTGGGCGTCGAATCGGATCGAAAACGCCCGCGGTGGGAGAAGGCAGATACGCTCGTAGGGACGCTTTCAGCCAGAGGTCCAGAAAAGACTTCTTCCGTAGCCATTTCAACCTCCGTCATGAAGCTCGCGTCGCTCATATTGGAGCTGCGCCTGTATAAACTACTCCTTTTGGCATTTCTTCCCCCATCCTCCGTAAAGCTGCTGCGCCAATCAGCAGCATCATGGTTGTGGCTCATATTATTGAGTCGAGTTGAATTTATGGCATATTGCGATTTCGTGTGACTAGGTGGATGTTACCTGAATGGCATCGAGGGCGTCGGAATAGGATGTGTTTGCGCAAGTAGGAGAGGGTGGAATGATCTTTGTTGCTAGTATGTTCATGTTCCCGTCGCTAGGAATTCTAGCTTTCGCTCTCGGGTCTAGAAGATCCGTCGTCATCGGTCCCAAGAACTCGGCCCAGGAACAAGGTCAATCGGGACGGCATTTTCAAAGACCAGTCCTTCAGAGGGATGGTAACATTCCTGGGTTCACTCATACACTAATAATGATGCTCACACTCTCTTGATCACGATCACAAATGAAAATTCAAAGACTTCACGACTTGTCACCCTCGAGCAGACAGGAAACATCCTGGACTGAATTCAAGAAAGCATCTTGATTGCTTCAGGATGTTTGTTCATCCTCATGTCAATTGGTTCAACACCTTGCCTGTAAAGTCATCCGTGACACCAACCATGAGTAGTAGAGGACCAGTTGAGCACATGTACAGTCGTCTATTGCAAAGGTGCCTTATTGTCTCCCGCCTGCTTGTTTCCTCCCATCAACACAACGCAACCCCTAAACGTTGCTTGGGTAAAGCATGACACGAACTGAAGCACCGAAGGACTTTGGTGGAAGGTTGTTGCGGAATTGTGCTCGTACGATACCGCTGTTGCCGTGGCTGGAGAATCCATTAGTCAACGCTCTCTCAGCATTTCGGTCGCATCCAACTTACGTTCTGGTAATCTTACCCCAGATTACTCTGCTTAATGTTAGCATATATACACATGCGAATCTCAACATGGATGGCTGCCGATTTCTTGGTCTTGCGGATTGACGTACCTGATCTTGGTGCCTCGGATCTCCTTGGATGCGCGATAGACGTATGCGACCTTCTTTCCGCAGTAGAATCTATGCCTTGTCAATACCTAGCCCCTGCCCACCCATGATTGGTTGCCTACTTTGCTGCCTCCGATGAACCGACGCCCTCTAATTGTAGCAGAGATGTGTCGGGGTTTGTGTTGCGCTTGGCACGCTGGTAGGATACGTGACGACCTAAATGTGACAATATTAGCCACCATCCTATCCAATTCTGACTGCTGCATGAAGACCAGCTCCGATCGAGCCCGCAAAAGATGCCAATTTTGGGACCAGAGTTCATGCCCTCCCGAATCCCATGGTGAGTGCAAGAGGGAGGCGTGGATTTGCTCATTGGCAATTTGTGCGATTGCTTCAAGCTCGAATTTGGGAGTAGGTGTCGACACCGAGGAGGAGCTCACCCTTGACGTATAACCGGTGACCAGATTCAGGCATTGCGAGGGTATGTGGGATCCTGTCGAACGGACTGTATGGTGTTGATGGGAGTTGGCGTTGAGGAGGTTGTTATCGCCCGCGCATTTTCGTGGATTTCCCACACAAATTAAGCGAGTCACGTGAATGCCCCATAAAGATCCCGACTCGGAAGTCCCCTGATCCTTTCCTTTCCTTCAACCTCAATCCCGCGAACATCTCTGCTTCAGAGTGACCACGACTTTCCGCGCATATTGTTCAGCTCTCATCGTAAGCCTCCTCCAACACCGATTCACTAAAGCTGCGTCTCTCTGAATCGCCCGAGAGACCTCACGATCTTCTGGCTACTTCCCTCTACATTTTGATCTCACACACGATATCAATAAGTTGCTGAGATTCTCAAAAGCGACTTTTGATTCTAACTACAAAAGATATGCCCATGATTATACTCACGACCAGAGCTAGCCAATGTATGAGAGGGGGATAACTGTATATCCGATGCTCAGCGATTCCTGTCAACTTTCCCGCTCAACCCAACAACGGTCACTAGCCATCAAATTTTGAGCATACATGGTCAATCATACTTCGACGACAGCCGCGAACCATGTGTGAGTTTCAAATTATGATCACTCGTCTGAGGTACCACGACATGCGCAGCTTCAGTTTCCCTCTAGCGAAGTCAGACTTGAAGCCTCTACCCCTCAAGGCTCTCTTGCTTGCAACGCAGCTGATTATGTCCGATACAACTCTCCCTGGGTATCGCAAGCGAAATCACAATCCATTCATCTTAATCTGAGCTGGCATCGGGTCTCCCTGTCCGAAAAAATCAAGCAATATAACATTAGGATTACGCCCGTACAATCCTTTGCAAAGATCCGACTGCGCACTGATACTCGACGCTGCATTGGTCTTCCCTGCATTGACTCTGTCCGGCACGATTATGTTGAAGGGCAGTTCGACGTTCAACATGTGATTGACAATGAACATGCTGGCCTTGCCGTCCGCGTTCACCTTGTTCGCTCGATCGATCTTGCATTGAGCGAACTTGGAGTCGGTCACGCCGTAGGGCGTTTCGAAATAGTAGTTGAACTCGTCGAGAAGGTATGGCACCGCTTTTTCGTCGGCTCCATAGTCTATCGCTGTCAGCTTCGCTCGCTCGGAGATAAGGGTTGAGTACATACCAATGAACGTAACAAGCCTCTTCCCAGAGCCAATCAAGTCTCCCATCGTAGGCCACGCATCCATTGCGAGCGGACTGGAAGCAGGCTTGAAGGCCATCTGGTCGAGTCCAACCTTTTTGAAAACATCATCAAAAGTGCTCATTGGTACTCTGTCGGCATTTGTCAACAGCAGGGTAATCACATCCCTCGGATTCTTGTCCATCCACGTCTTCACCTCTCTCAGATAATCCTCGACAGGTCCAGCATCCTCCAAATCGCACGATGTATGGCACATCTTCAGCTGATTATCGTCTTTGTGGGTTTGAGACTGGAGGTACCGAATCCCTCCATTCAACTGATCGGTGATGGATTTGATCTGGTTCTGCGTCGGAAGGAGTCCGACGAAAGCGGAATCGTGGGTCCCGATGAAGGTGACTTCGGAGTATTTGCGGTCGCATAGTGCTGCATTCCCACTGCACGTATCCGCGCGCGCAAAGAGGTCGATGAAAGAGCGGATGCGAGACCCAAGAGGCGCCGCAGCGATGGGAACAGCAAAGAATATTGGAAGCAAAAGGATCGCACCAAGTGCCAGCATGGTGCCAATCGGAAAGGAAAGACTGCAGAACGAGTGGAAGGAGTGACAGAAAGAATGAGAGAGGTGAAAACCAAACCTACTACTAGCCGAGAGAGGCGAAAATGCCATTTATACCTCAAACAAAACCATTCCGTGGCTGAGCAGGTAACAAGGCTCGACATCGAAGAATGGCGGTTGAAACATTCTTGGTGAGGAGTCTCGTTTTGGGTAGCGGTGCTCGATGATTGGTCGCGACCATCGAATTTATCTTCGACCTAACCAAACGTCGCTCGCCTATTCGTTTGCCCCCTCCCATTCACTGGCTCTTAACTGTCTAAGAAGAAAGGGGCGTCATTTCAAAGCATTCGCCCATCACCATTTCAAAAATCATTTGCCGCTCATTGTGATAGGTTGGACTCGTCAGCGGTTGCTTGGCGGAAAAATGGTACTGATACAAAGGAACGTATCTTACTGCGTCACTAAAACAAATGCCAAGACTTTATCCACGAGTCCGGAATCTCAATGTCGCCTTGGCTACTGTGTACACACGCTTACAATACCAAACTATGCTTAATATTACACTGCTAAGCAATTCGTCGCGAAGCGATCTGCGCAGAAGTGTTTTTAGAGGTTCGGCGGTAAGCGAAACCAATCTTACGTTGGCTTGGCCATCATCTACGGGTCGACAGAGGCTCGACGAAGGAATACTGTCCATTGCCGTTCACGTTGATCCATAAGCGAATCGGTCTGACCGTGCTCTTCATTGGCGTTGCGGGATTGATTCAGGAAGGATGATGGGGACGCGTCGAGCGAGAGCATTTACGAAAAGATCGTGACCGGTCTCACGAGAGTGGTCGCGTAAGGAAAAAGGCGCCCGCAGGCATCACTCCGATTGCATCTAGATCGAAAAGGATCCTTCTCTTTGTTCATCCGATTTTTTGGGGCCAAAACTCCTCTATATGTGCAGTTTTTGAAATTTTCTCAAATGCCAAGGCTTGATGCATATGTTCATTCCGCAAAATCGACGCACACAAATGCTGACTCCGCGCTCGCTCAAAACGCAAGCAATTGGGTATGTCTATTCCAGAAACGTGAACAGATTAGTGTGTACAACGTTCAACGCTCTGTCCGCATCTCTTTCCCAGATGACGCAGGAGATGTTGATCTCGGAAGCACCCTGAGATATCATTTCGATGTTGATCTGCCCATGATTAGCTTCCATATGACTTCTCCCGGTAAGGAAAGTGGAAGCAGGGGGAAGAACTTACATGGTTCTCGCCGAGCACGCTGAAGAACTTGCCAGAGATACCGGTCATGTTCTTCAGGTGCTTGCCTACCAAACTGACAATAGCCATGTCGGCAACTAGGTCTACGTTGCCGAGCTCCGAGAGATCCTCGACACAGCCATGAAGGCGCGAGTCCTGGATCTGTAGATCGTCCTCGCCCTCGCCAGTGAGCATGTCGTGCTCGCTGTGAAGAGCCATGGAGACGTGAACTTCTGAACTCGATATGAGATCAACACTGAGATGATGCTTGTCCAAGATTCCAAAGATCTTGGCCAGAAAACCATGCGCACGGGTGCGACGGTTTGAGTGGATGTTAAGCACGACAATGGAGTGCTTGATGGTCACGGCCGTAGGACGTCTGGGCCCCACAAGGGCTTCAAGGTTGGACGACGAACGGCCTCGAGAGAGTTTGAGCTTGAGAGGACACTGTAGACTTTCGGCTTCTGGCAGGATGACTGTTCCGGCGCCTCGAGGGTTCATGACATTCTTGATACGAATCGGGATCTGTTCCCGGATGACTTGTTCCATGGTAAACTGTCAAACGTCAGCTGTGTCAATATTCTGGCATGCAACCACACCTACAGGATGAATGACTTCGCTTCCATAGAACGTCAATTCAGCGGCTTCGGAGGGTGACACCGAAGGTAGAAGCCGCGACGTCGGCACTTTGCGCGGGTCTGCGCTGAAAATGCCGTCGACTTCTTTCCAGATCTGCAGCTCCTCTGCGTGGGTACCAATGGCAACTAGCGCAGCACACAGATCTGTATAGCCACGACCAATGCTGTGCAGAAGCCCATCAGGCACATGTCCAAAGTACCCTGTAACAATCGGAACCTTGTCTCCGCAGTGCAGTACTTCCTGCCCGAGTGCGGCAGCCAGCTCTTTATAGGCTCGATCCTTTGTCAAAGCATCCTTGGTGAGGGATGGGATCCTGTATCTCTTCATGATATCACTCAGATCCACGACCTGAGCAGGTATATCGTTGTCCTGCAATAGCACAGCCATGTAATGACATGACAGCTTTTCTCCCTTGGAGATGATCTTGTTCTCTGCCTTCTTACTGACTTCCTCCAAATGTAATGCCGAGTCCAGGATCTTGGTGAGGCTTCGACATTCTGCCTTGACCTGCTCAATGAAAGTGTTGAGGAGGTCTAGGTTTCTGACTGTCTCGCGAGCAGCTTGTATGTGGTCGTCCTCGATCAATTGGACGATTTCGGCGTATTGCTTTGCTCCAATGCCTGTTTCGGCAGCTTTGGCAGCACGGAGAAGTCTATCCTGGGCATCAGCAGAATTCCAACCAGCCTCGTTTTCGCAGTACAGACGCACCTATTGGTAGTGCCGCTAGCCTTGTCGTATGAACTTCGTGCAGAGCAAACAACAGCGATTCTAGAGTGCAGCAGCCCTGACTTCACAATGCTAGCAATGGGCAGTGCGAACTTTCCCACACTAGTTCCGCCGAATCTATTTTCAGTTAGCTTCCAGTCACTCCCCAGCCCTTCCAGAAGAGTCACGTACTTTTGCACGACCCAATTGCCCCCTCCGGGCAAATTCTTTTCAGGCGTATGCGGTATCGATTCTTCGCTGGAGTACATGTGTCCATTCGGGGTGTCCATGGTGGCGTTCGTGGGGTCGAGCGCGTGCAGATCTGAGGGCTCAATTGGGTAATGCTGTGTGAGAGGGGAGAATGGGGGTTTTGGGGTATGCAGCGAGTCTAACAGGTCGTGGGGAAAGAGGCGCTGTTTATAGCTGTGACTAGCTACGGTTCGTGGACCAGCGATCTCGGCCATGTCGATGAGTGAGTCGGCCACTCTGTAAATATTATAGTGCCTTGTCGCTACTTACTCGCTCGGTCAACAGCCGTTGATGGTGGTAACGCGGTCATAGGCAATGGTTTGCTTGCATTTCTCTTGTACTGAGGTAGACCTCAATCGCTACTTATATGTCCTTCTCACCTTCTCGTTAGACCCGGGAGACCAGCATCAACATCTGCTTCCAAATCCATATTCTGCAGACGTAATATCGTGTTTTCATATGCACATGCCCGAGGCTTGTAACAAGGGTTGCAGAGTTCCATTACGAGAATTCCTTTCCTATGGGGAATGCAAATCTACGCGTGCCCACAATTTCATGCGCGACGGATGCTATTCGTCCGCTCTCATTTTCATGTGCGAGCCTTACTGACGCTGGCCGAGACGAGCCTCGACAAGCTTTTTGGCAAGTCTCACACAGAACGATGATCTGCCACCGAAGCATGCAAAGCACACGACCACAGGACCTAAGCAAGACCTATCAACAAGGATCGTCAGGGACGAAGAAAAAGCAACATGTCGAGGATCAGGCTGAGCTCAGCCAGTCGAATCGTCTGTCGACAGTCGCCGCGTCCTCCAGTCTTGCTGCGGAGGTGATCATGCATCTCCAAGTCCCTCCCAACTTTTCACCCGGTGAAAGCCTAATCACTATATTAATGATTTGTGGAGAGCTGGTCCCACGGTTCCGTACACAGTTCGGCTACGTCAACATCAATCACAACAAACGCAATGCGCGCGAAGCGTCTGGGAATCGAGAGGGCTTTCAGCAGACTCCGTGAAGAAACGGGAACAAACATTTTCGAGTGACATCATCGTGGCCAGGCATTTCATCGTCGTAGACTTCCACTAACAAGTCATCAGGCTGAAGTCGGAAGATCCATCTTCACGGTCCGGATGTGTGAACGGAACACAATGTAGCCAAGAGTGATCCGCTCATCCATGCTGTAACATCCGCGGACAATATCCAATGGATCATTTGTCCATCCCCTTTCGACCTCGAATTCGTTGAGGGACAAACCATCAATAACCATCGCTAACGAATTCCAGCAGCCGAGTACACGACTCACCATCAGTTCGACAATATATCAGCCTCGCTCTCAAAGAGCCGAGTTGCGTACGAAGTTAACCTGAGGAATTGAATGTGCAGACCAACCGTATATCCACGCCCACTCACCAACAGAAAAAGACAATGCATCCGCCTCGACAAAAGCGGCAAGCGAAAAGTCCAAAACAATATCCATACCATCGCCACCAGACAAGCCACACCCCACCCTCACATCATCAGGCTGAACATCACCACCAATCCAGCTTCCACCTCGTCCTTCACCATCACATTTTGCGGAGGCGAACTACCCCAGACCAAACAACCCCGCTGGGGCTCGGCACTATTCGCACCTCTCTCTCCTACCTAGTCCTGTGCGATATCAGCTTCCAGAAAGACCCTGCATTCCTATTGTAGTTGTACATCCCTCCACCTTACCATGGTAGTAACGTCCCGTCCCTAGGTTGTATCCACCGGAACGGAATGTGTTTCCTAACCGGGACGGATTGCAGAAAAGCACAACCCCTCCCATCGTTTGAGCATATGCCTGAGATATTTCATCAAGGCGGAGAATCGTACAATGAAAAATCGCATAGATCCATGACAAAGCCGTACTCATCAAGACCAAACCAGGCCAGGCAAGAAGGTATACATACATCCATGACAGAATCGGGTTCCGAAGGAATGCAACCCGATTCTCCCAAGTCCCAACGATGCGGTCTACTACTTGCGCGATCGACGACGACAGAATAAAACACGAATTTCTGCATGCGTGCACGCTTCTGCACTTGAATGCGAAAACCCATTACTTTCGTAGTGATGGAGAGAACGATCAAGGCATACTCGAACTCTAGCTAGATCAGGTGTCCTCCAAGGATATCATGCGTGGATTCAGAAGGTTCGAGATGATCCTAGCTCTCTCTTCATCTCCTTCTTCTTCACCTTCGTTTTCTTCCCTCATCCTCCTCCTCTTTCTACTTCCAAGCAATTCATCTACAAGAAAACATGAGCTCGCCTAATGTATAGAACAAAGCAGGTGGAAGAAGCCCTATTATCACTACCCAAACACCGTCGTATCAACGCTATGCAACCTCTTATAGGGAGGAAAGAACCCAATTGATAGCAATTTCCCATAAGCGCTCAATGGACGCTCTTGAGCCCTCCATATCCACCATACAAACCGCACCACAAGAACAGAGAAAACCAGATAGTATATCCAGAGCTCAAACTGGCAGAGCCCCTCGTCCTCCTCTTCATCGCCGGTAAGGATCTCGATCACGATCTCTTCTGTCGCGATCTCTGTCCCTCTCCCGGTCGGGACTCCGACTTCGAGTCAACCTCCTAGAATCCCTTCGCTCAGCTCTCGGTGCATCCCAATCCCTGAATTCCTCTCTTCCACCTCTTCGCTCGTCCACAGCTGGCCTCCTCTCCTCGCGATAGCGATCGTCCCTCCCCTCACTTCTCCTCCCTTCACTTCTTCTGTCATCCCTCGGACCACCCCGACCCTCACTCCGGTAAGCAGGAACATAAGAATCCAAGTTCGCACTACTGCCCGCTCCAGGCGGTCTCCGATCATGATGTCCTCGATCCCGGTCGCGATCTCCTCCACGATCTCTCGGCTCGCGATCTCGCTCTCTTGGTGGTACGAGCGAGGGAACAGCTACATCAGGTCGACATGGGAGTGCATGCCTAATGCCCTCTGGTGGTGGCTGAAGATGTCGAGGTGGACCGTGGTCTCTCGAAGATTCCCCATTCGCCCACGGTTGCCGTCGATCTCCTCCGCGGGGTGGTCCTCGTGAGTCGTAACCTGGTTGAACTCCCCTTACATCATAAGCTCCTTGCGGTATCCGGCTGTTGACGTATCCATGTCCGTTGTGTCTAGGGGCTCCTCTGTGTCCACCACGACCGTTGTCCCAACCATTCGTGGGAGGGCCATTTCCAGTCCATTCACCATTTGGTCCACCCCCTACTGTTCCTCCTTGTGGAGCCGGTGGAAGATTCTGTGCCGGTGGTCGACCGTTTCGCTTATCTAGTTCATGAGAGTCGGCGAACCATGGGATGTCTTCAGGGCGAGAGGGAAGCGGGTGATTCGTAAAGTAAGGATGTTGCAGGGCGTCCATGGCGTTGATTCGTTTCCGGTAGTCGAGACGCAGGAGTTCGCGCATGAGTGACACGGCGTCGGAGCCGTATCTAAAAATTTATTTAGCTTGATACGACAACACAATTGACGAGAGTAAATCACCTCCCAAATTCCCGATCCAGGTTGCCAGGTTCAGGAACCCAATTCTTAACGCCCTCGCAGCCTGGCAGTTCCTGCCAGCCAGGCATGGTTTGTTCGGTCGGTGAGCCGACTAGCTCGAAAATGATTTGCGCCTGGTTGAGATCACTCTTCCCAGCGAGGATGGGTTTCTTCTTAAACATCTCGCCAAAGACGCAACTGTTGCAGGGTTATCAGCACAGCGCACCACAAGTGACCTGCTACACTCACCCAGCTCCCCACATGTCAATGGCCGTGGTGTATTTCCTCAATTGTAGCAGTAGCTCCGGTGGTCGATACCATCTCGTCACAACTAACGTCGTGTATTCTCGCTTTGCCTCTCCACCGCCCTGTCCCGGCTTTGGCACGTCGTCGTCGTAGTGTCTCGCCAGGCCGAAATCTGCAATCTTGAGAATACCACCACCGCTGATCAGCAAGTTGGCGGCCTTCATGTCCCGATGTAGGATGTGGCTGTTGTGCAGATACTTGAGGCCCTTCAAAAGTTGTAGCATGTAGCACTTGATATGCTGCGGCTGCAAATGCACATCCCGATTGTCCAGCAGCCCGCTCAGATCGTGAGCCATGTACGGCGTAACCATGTAAAGCGTCGCCCTCTTCTTGCCCGTCCCACCAGGCCGGTCGACGATCATTTCCTCGAGGCGTATGACGTTGTTGTGAGAGAGCATTTTGAGAAGCTTTATCTCGCGGAGAGCCGTTATCGGGAAGCCGTCCTTTTCGTTGTGCATCAGGATCTTTTTGAGGGCGACGACGGCGTTGGTTTTCCTGGAGCGCGCTCGATAGACTTCGCCAAATGTGCCTTCGCCTAGCTTTTCTTGGACATCGTATTCCTCCAATTTGGCGCTTCCTCTGTATCTGCGTTCCAGCGGCCGGACAGACGGCGCAGCATGTGAGGGTGTGGACATTGTTCCTACCAGTAGGAGTAGTAGTGGTGGATGCGATATGCTGTAGATCAGACTGAGGAGGGGGACAAGCCGTTCGCTGGCGGTGTTAAGGATGATCGCGTTGGTTTGACGGCATTCGGAGTGTGATTGATGGTTGGAGGAGGGGAGTATACGGTTGCAGTGGCCTTTTAGAGTAAGATTGGCATTGTTCTGCAGTATAGTAAATGTCCGCATCGTCCTTTGCCATCGCCGAATACTCTACCTTTGCCAAGTCGATCTAGGTGCATTATAGACCCACCCGCAATCTGAACCTCATTGGTTCCACAACTTCCATTGCAAGCCGTTATCCAGCAGGCAAGACACTTTCAGAGCCAACACAGGTATGCTCACCGTGTTCCCGAAGCATTAGAAGTAGACTGACATGATCGATAGTCCCAATTGGCACCATGGTCGACCAAACAGGCGCGGCAGACCGCATTAGCAAACCCCACGGCGCCCATCCCATTCACATCCACCCGGTCCGACCTCTGTACAGATTCGCTGCCGTTGGACTCGGAGCAAGCATGTGGTTCTTTGTATGCGCTTCTCGCTGCCAGAAAGATTTCGCTGGAAGCTAATCGGTCACAGCTATTCTACAGACTACGGAAGGACGGCCCTGCGTTATTCGGATTCAAGCACCCATGGGATCATTGAACGGTGCAACATGATCGGACGGGCAAGGCAACGAGCATAAGATTCTCCTACAAGCCATGAACGACAGGTGTTATGGGACGTTGAAGTAGGAAAGAAGCGGCAACGAGTATCTCGTCTTGAGAATACCCTCTTCAATGTACATATCTACGAAGGAGAAAGGCATCCATCAGCAATTGAATCGATCGCCAGACGCCAAGACTGTCAAAGCCAAGGCTTAGGCTGTCCACCACGCAAGCAGGCATCATAAAATCCATGTTCAACCCCACGTCAAGGAAATGGCAATGACTCTCATCTGGCGAACTGACTCACAAAGGAACAACTCCAATTCAGCAAATGTAAGGGCACAGAGCCATGAGGAGATATGTTTCTAGCTGGGGAACCACACATGACTTATATCTTCGAAAGCATCGAGAGGGATCCTGGCTCGGCCTGCCCTCTTCCGGACGCCTTACATTATCTACACTTGGCATAAAAATCTAGTTCACTCCGCTTTCTTCTCAAAAAGATAATGAGCTACGCCCCAAGTATCGCCTCCCTCATACGCAAATAGCTCCGCACAAGCCATATAGAAGATCTGCCATCTGTAGAAAAACACTTCCGCCTTGTCTTTCCCGTATGTTTGTTCCAGGTGCGGCCAGATCTGCTTTTTGTTGTTGTTCATGTTTGCAAGCCATGCCTAGATGCAAATTAGCTAATATGTTTGACTTGATGACGAGACCGTGAAGGAATTGTCCAGAGTAGGGAAGAGTACAAGTACGAAGACAGATGGGAGTGTTGATAAAACGGCAGTGCTTTACTAACCTCGCAAGTCTTGGCATAATTCTTCCCATCAACCCACCATTGCTCCTTCACCTGCAAATCTCTCTGGAAATACAGCAAAAGATCAGCCGAAGGCATGGTCCCGCCGGTAAAGAAATGTTCAGTCATCCAGCCGTCCTCGAAATCGTATGGTGTGGTTTTATGCGCGAAGATATGGACAAACAATTGTCCTCCAGGTTTGAGTGCCCTTCCCACTTTCGCAAGGAGGAGCTCATAATTCTTCATGTGCTCGAAGAGCTCAATGGAGAGGACGCGGTCAAATGTTGAGTGTTCGAATTCATAGTCAACTACGTCTCCAGTTATGATCTCGAGATTGGTGAGATTCTGGGAGCGGGCGACGGAATCGATGTATTCTTTCTGTGAACGAGAATTGCTGAAGCCGGTGATTCTGCTGTTTGGGAATTTGGAGGCGAGGTAGAGGGAGAGGGAACCCCATCCACAGCTGATAAATCATGTGATTAGTATAAGTCGCTCAAAGGACGGTCTTTGGAAACACCTGGGCGGATGAATGGAGCGAGAAGACATACCCAAGATCCAAAATTGTCATCCCATCTTTCAAACCCGCCTTTCTAACATAGTCCCCAAGCATCCTCTCCTCCGCCTCATCCAATCCCCCATCACCCATTCCTCCTGCCCCTCCAACTTCCTTCCCACGCGCATCCTCATACAAACAACACGAATACTTCATCCTCTTCCCCAGACAAGCCTGCAGAACCCCTGTCCCAACTTCATAATGCTGTTCATTTGCTTTCCCGGTTTCTACAGCCATTGGTCGTGTCCGTAATGCGTTGATATACTTCATCTTTGTTTCATAGGCATCGCTGAGTGTCGTTGTAGCGATATCGCGTAACCTCTCTGCTAATTGACGACGGATGCCGATGCGGATTATGGCTTGGGGGAGATAGCCGGAGTCGAGGATACGGTCGAGGTTCGCTCCTTTGAGGAGCCAGTCTTGCAGAGCTCATCAGTATCATCATCTTGTATGCGTAATTCTCACAACGTGATCATTTTTTGAATTTCATGCTTGGGAGCTTACCTAAACTCATGATGGCAATTCTGTTTGCGATGGTTTGTATAATGGGCTCTTTCTCCCAGCACCCAATTCGCAGCAGGTCAATTGAATCCGATGCTACGATGTGGGGGATTCACCTTCAACTGCAATTCGAAATGGTGTCGTTTTGGACACGATGTATACACAGCTTCGCGGACCCGACGCGCAAGAATAGACGTTTTGACGAGCTGCTGACATCATCATTGCCCAACGCAGAATTACCAAAGCGCCACGCAGAAAAAGGAGAATCCCGCGACAGTCTTATCTTCATTGGTGATTTCAATTTGTATTAGGCTCACGATGTATGATATCATCAAGTTGTCCTAGCCCTTCGCATGGAACTCGAGTTGAGAAAAATCATTATGGATTTTCTGCGGGACATTGGACACATCACCAAATTTCACTACAGGCAATCGTAGCATTATGTGACCGCCCATTTCGTATGCGCGTGTTGTTTCTCACATACCGTTTGCTCGATCTTGTAGTCAAAAGCCAAGCATTGCAATCAGGCTTGCATGATTTTTCATCTGGCGGCTGGATTTAGTTTTTAACAACTGAAACGCTGACCCCATCTATGAGACCAGCAGATTGCAATGCAATCGCAAGCGAACATCCAGGTACCAGGCACCTGCTTGGTTAGATATCCCAGACGCCCTTGAAGTGAACTAAGCGACCCATATTTCCCGCAGCTCAAATGATGATGGTCGGCGGGATTTAATTCATAAAAGATGCCCTATCCAGGCCCATTTGACGAGACCAACGGTCGTCCATTCAGGCCTCGGGACTCTCGTCAGACTTGACACGCTTAACTGGGCTTTCACTGCCTTCCTCTTCCCCAACCTCACGTCCACCATCCTCGCCATCTTGCTCATCCAGCTTCGCCTCTTCCTTCAACTTTTTGGCACGCGGTGTACCCTTGGCCTTGCCATTGGCGGCACGCTTCTTTGGAGCTGACGCTGGAGCAGTAGAGTCTTCCGCATCATCTTCACCGGGACTGGCAAATTTGGCACCAACTGCCGCCTTCTTCGGGGTGCTCTTGGCTTTGGTAGTGGCAGTGCCTCCGAGGGCGATGTCCGTACCGGTTCCATCGAAAACTGCTTTGGCTAGGTTCTTGATTTTGGCAACGCGCTGGCGGATAGCGTTCGCAGTGGTTCCTTGTAATAGTGTCAGTAAGCTGTTGAGCGGCTTCAGATGGAATCGCAAGGCGCAAATGTGAGAGTGAATAATTCTTCTCACCTCCAATAATGCTGGCTAACTTCTCGTTGTCCGTCTTGATCATCTCGGCGCTTCCGATGATTGCCAACATCAGCTAAAAACGAAGGGTTAGTCGAAGTTGCGAATAGAAACGCAAATTATGTTGTGATATCACTGACCTTGACGTCTGATTCGGTAACGGCAGGCATTGTTATTGCGATGGCCGGATGCAAGTCAAGACTGTTTGGAGGAGAGAATATGCGGGGCACCGGTGCTGGTCAAAGAGGTGAAAGTTGCCCGTGGAATGTTGTAATTGCAAGTCGGAGAAGGTTGTGATCGAAGCTTCCAGAGAAAGGAGAGGTGGTAGTGAGGGAGAGATAAGCAGCAGACAGCAGCAGATGTGGTCTGAGTTGTGTGGTCGAACGATAACACTGGTCGGGTTACTCCAGATCTGCGCCGTGTTGTGTTGAAGGGACTGGCTGACGCTGTGGGGATCCAGAATACGATCTGTTTCCGGTGAGTTTAGGTCACTTTGGATTCGCAGTCATCGTCTCAGCGTGTTCGCCATTACTTCTTCGACAAATCAATCCCACTGCCTGTACATACGTGAATGTAATTTCTCCCATCGCTTGGTCACTTCCAGCTTGAAGAGGCTAGACCGAGGTGAGTGATTTGTATCGTGTTATCAGGAAATCTTCCTCCGATTCATGTCGCCCGCATCGATGAAGATCAACGCAAGTTTGATGAAGAATTGTACAAAAGGCACGCAGCAATTGAATCGCATCGGCGAAAGTGTTCAGCGGTTGGGCAATGCAAACTGTTCGTTGATATTTGAGTTCATTTGGCTCTCACCTTTCACCACCATTCCACGACAGTAAAAAAGCGTATCTGTAAAAGACCCCGCAGGCAAAAGAGGGACCTCTCTTTCGCAACTACTGCTCTGTAAGATGCGGGCCGTTTCCGGATCGTCTTTGACTTCCATGGCGATGATTGCCAAGCTCGGGTTCCAAACTCATCGCAAGCGGTCATTTCAAGCCGCCATTGAAGTGGAAGATGATTGCAGCGAAATCGTTCATGCACTGCGCAGGGCATCGTTATTGTGATCAAGTGGCAATACATCATACTTGGACCCATGCAACTGTCGTTTGGCCTTTTGTTCCTATGCTTTAAAGTTGTACGCCGCAGTACTTCCCAGTGCTGCTGCTGTTCCAGTGTCTAGTGGTTTCATTGGCATCCATCATGGCTGTTCCTAGCTCATAAGAGTTCTAATCGTGGAGGCCGTGAGAGCTGGTGTTCTCCTTATTTCCGAGTTTCACGAGTCTTTGTATAGTACGGCACACTGTCGAATTTCTTCACACAGCCACCGTCTCCCCTAAATCGCAAACCCCAATCTCTTCACCCCATTTTAATCCTGCTTTTTCACAGCCCTCTTTCCAGCGTTGCGGCGGCTCTCTCACGTCCTCGTAATGAGCGCTCAGACCACCTCTGATTGTGCCATAGTGCATGCCTATACTCTTCTTGCTTCGAACGTCTTTGTGTATTTCGATCGAGTCGTCGGGTGCGCAGTGTACAGGAGACATGAATGGCCGTGGCGAGTAGCAACCTATGGGCAATAGTGCAAGATCAAAGGGTCCGTATTTGTCGCCAATCTCTTTGAACGATGGGCAACGTGGAAGAGAGTCAACTTTGTCATCCGAAAGCGCTTCCTTTGTCACTGTGCGATATCCAGTGTCTCCTGTTTCGAGATTAACATTTACTTCACTAATGTGTATCGTGGCTACTACCTGCGAAATAGAGCTTGCGAAGGTGTTGGGTGTGCATCTCCTCCAAGACATACGAGCACCAGAGCGCATGTCCACCATCCATACCTACAAGCGTAGGAGGATTAGTCTCGTTCCAGAGCGGATAAGTCAACATGACACACACCTGTTCTTCCGGAGAAATGCTGTGCTGGAGTACAGATTAGTCGCACGCTGCCAATGTCCACGACCTTGATCTCCACGCCATCCCACCAGTCAAGCTCTGTGACATCTTCAGGTGCTATGCCAGTAGCAATAAACCATGACCGCACATTCAGTCCGCAGAAAAAGTGTATCGGCCGCTTCCTCGAGCTGTATAGATGCTTGATCGTGTCCACGTCCAGATGATCGTAGTGATTATGCGAGATGATTACAGCGTCTACTTCAGGCACCTCTTCCAGCTTACAAGGTGTAGGACTGAACCTCTTTGGGCCCACTAATCCCCATGGGCCAACTCTTTCGGCGAATACTGGATCTGCAAGTACCCTTACGCCTCGCGAAGCACCTGGTGCAGCAGCAGTCTCCAACAAGAAGCTTGCGTGTCCGAACCAGGTAGCTCTAAGGGTGTTTGGTTTATCCGCACCCCAGTCTGGTTTGCGTACTGGCACGAGTTCTTCCCGAGTCTTTGGCACAGGTACGAAGTTCCGTTCTTTACCAAAGCGGGTTGAGAGCATTTGCGGTATCGAGTGGTGGGAGTCGAAGGAAGGCCATGGGTTCGTGAAGGCAGTAGGAGGACTCCCTATATGGTGTGCAGGTTTTTCCAAAGACTTCTCCCTTGCAATACTGGTGACTACGAGTGAAGACATGGTTCTCCTGATTGTAGCATGCGACGGTGGATATACCTGTATGAACGATTCGGTCGAGGATAAACAGCAGAATCTGCGCAACGAAATCATTGTCAAGGCTGAAGGGCTCAGCCCATGGTTATCGGCGACACTAGATTCACCAGTGGAAGCCTGGCTCGACCCACTGCATCCGGCTGTGCATTAAGTGGTGCTATCAACGACGAATGGAGATTGTTTGCTCAGAGATGAGGAAGAATGATTGCCCGATCTCCGAACATGACTCGCAGATGCACGGTACTCTAAGGGAAATCAATCTTCCAATAGTAACAACTACATTCCATATGGACATCGTGCTGAAATGCAAACAAGATTCTATTACGGCTATTCCATCGCGCTTGGCTCATTACATGCGGGTGTCTGACTACGCCTTCTCCTCAGCTACATTAACAGGCACTTCTATCCAATTTGCGCTATCTCACTCCACGTTGCAGTGTCTCAATTTGCATTAACATCCAACCTTCATCTCGGTACCATTCTCGTAAAACTTTCCTAAATGCCAACATCCAGAGCCGGCAGCGACCGGGTCTTCAATTTCGTGCCATTCCTCCCGTCTTCGGCTTCTTCGAGGTCGTGTCTGAGCAAAGTCATCGTTAGCGAGGGTGGGTCTGGCAGTTCATCCAACATACCTTCTACTCAATGTCTCCTTTTCAAGATTATCTTGGTTCCGCCATTATATGAGACAACGTAGTCATTCGCCGAATCAGATTGTCTCTGTTGTCGTCCGCTCGATGGTTTAGGCTGGACTTGTGCTGATCGATTCGCGGCTTCATTCTTCACGGCCTTCTTACCCTCCTTGATAGACTGTTTCCACTGCAGTCTCTTCATTGTCGGAGCCGCTTTGCGTGCTGTGCGTCTGAGGCTTTGGGCTGGCTGCCTCGACGAGGGACTTCCCAGAGTAGTTGGCGACGCTCTCTCAACCTCTTGCGCTGCCTGAGCAGGATCCCGACTTTGGTCGAGCCGTCCCTCTTCAACATTTTGCCAGATACCCATGGCGACCATGTCCCTTTCGACTTGTTGCTTTCCGAGGGAGACTCCCAATCTGTGTTTGTCAAAGTGGTCAGCCAGCGCCAGCGAGCCATGGTTTTTGTATTTTGTGGCCCAGTTGTCCCTGAGGTCTTTGGCCGCCTTGCAGTACTCTGGATCAGCAAAAATATCGAGGCTCGCTGGTGATGCTTGGCCTCTGCCACTTCGGATTGGCATGTTTGATCTTTGCATGATGGTGATTTTGCTGTGATGCTAGTCGTGATTTTGATAGGTGATGATTTGTGAGGCAATATGCTATGATATGAGGTGAGCTTTGGGGCGATGTTGATGCACGAGGTTCGAGAGTCAAAAGGATGGGAGATAATTTCGCTCTATATGGGGTTTTCTAAGGCTCGCTTTGATACCAGGGGTGGGTTTGGTGGTGCTGTCGCTTTGACTGACCGTTAGAGCTTTAGGCGCGTCTGCCTGCCAACGAATTGGCTTGCCATTCGGGTCTCACCATCACGATGAACTCCTGCTGAGGCCGCCAGGCTATTTGCATCGTTAAACCGCTGCGGCTCATTAAACAGGTACGTCAGCGAGCAGTATTTGGGTGGCTGTGGACCCATGAAGAATTTTTGACAGTGGCAAAATTTTGCAAACGCCCCGTTTCGTTGGAGCACATTAACACAACTCAACGGTTGTGCCTGTCGGATATCTCGTTTTTTCCTTGCTACCTCAGCTTGTGACGCTCAGTCAGTACCAAGGAAACGACCAAAGCATCGCACATTACTGTTGGGGTTTAGGTTAGGGCTCCATTAAGATAGTACTTCTCGTTCCTGAACTTTATAACCACTCCGACTCCTTGACCCAAGCCCACGATTGTTCTGCAACTGAGCCTTAAGGACCTCCCCGCCACGATGCTCATCTCAGTAAGCTCAGGTGACGCTGCCATGAATGTGTCAAGAATTCGACATTATGAGGGAAGAATTTCCCATACTGTGACCTGCTTCCCTTTAGTCCAGGCTTGCCGGCCAACAACGCCTCCAATCGTGCAATAACAATTCCCGCAACAGGCCAAAAAGATGGATGAACAAAAATGTGTAGTGACAAAGAGCCTGCCAGCCATACATACGTTTAACGTGAAGGTTTACGGTATAGCTCCATACCGTCTCAATCTCCTTTGCTCTTCTTATTTGCTTTCTCTCCAGACAATGACAATCCACGACTTGTTACCTCCGCGCAATTTGGTGACCCTGTCTACCACATCGTCAAGAACACGTCCGCCAGCACCAGTCAATATCGTGTCGGGCCATGTGCCCCATCAACTCAAAGTAGTCAATGGTCAGTCCATTGTCCAACTCAACGCAACCAAGACCACAAGGCCTGGACGCACCTTTCACGACGCTGTTTTCCATGAAAGCACCCCTGCCAACTATATGAGCCATCATTGTCAGAAACAGCTCAACACCTCTACACAGATTCTTGCCCGCAGTATCGGCTAGAGCCACCTTTACAACCGCCAAATTCGAGAAGTGAGGTTTCAGCGACCTGACAGCACCGGTAACAACATCCATGAGAAGGTGTTTGAAAAGACCATCGGCACAGTCGTAATGTACGATCACCTCGATTCGTCGGATGGTCAACGGGTCCACTCCAAGCTCTGGGTTCAGGCTTCTTAGATGTACCAATTTGATCGAAGGCACGCGCAAAGTCGTGAGGTTTTTGAATGGTTTTCCAAAGACAGCTGTGTGGTTAACTTCGAAGTCCCATCGCCCAAGCGTCATGAGTTCAAGGCTCTTCAGGTTGTCCGCAGAAGTCCGTAGCATTGAGAGGTAAGCATGGATATGATGTCTGGTGCGAATCGTAGCTGGTGGCAAGATGATAGATCGGTAAGTTCTGAGCTTCGGAAAGCAGTGGTAATTTGAGCGAATGGTGATGCCGTTGGCAAAGTTAGCATTCCGAGGTGCGATCGTGTGACTTTCTTCTACTTCAGTGATCCCATTAAGTCCGATTTGTTGATGTATCTGGATGTTGAGTAATTTCAAGGTCCTCAGATTAGGTACGGTAGAAAGCTGCAGTTTCAAGATGTAACCGTGAAAGCCGCGTAGAGATAAAGTGTGCAAGTTTTGCATGGAGGATGACCTCAGATGTCGTCCATCAACGAGACATTCCTTCTGTGGATTACTATTAGCGATCGACTTGGATGGTTTACAAGTAGTGACGTGACACTGTCACGATTATCCTGAAGACGGCCTCGGAGTAGGATAACGGAACAGAAACTGGAAGCTTCCACCACTTTCCGACTTTAGGAGATGATGACACTCACATCTTGTGTAGTATCGAGCGCTGTTGCCCGAGACTCTGTAACGTCATTCCCCCACATGCCTGGAAGAACGTCGCAGGCCAAAGACCTGGTATCAGGAGCCTTCTGAAGAATTTTGTTCAGCCACCCTCCCCATGTACTTGGTCCAAGTTCCAATTCCAGATCCTTGACGAAGGCATTGTCTACAAAAACGCGAAGAGCTGCTAATTCTTGGATGAACTGATCAGTAAAGAAGGCAGCAGAAATGCTTCGAGACATGGTAAGGAGGCTTGGCGATCTGAGCTGTTTGCTTTGCTCTTTTTCTTCATTTTCGGTCAGACTGTAGCACAGATTTTGTCAGTAAGTCTCCGGAGGTGCTGTGATGCTGGAATCCTGTGCTGAGAGCTACACTGATCCTTGCCAGTCTGGCCTGCAGTGAAGCTAAATGAAGACCTACCTGGCCATGTGCGCGTCTACCAATAAGTCCATACGCCGTAGTTTCGGGGCAATGAGACTAAAGACGTCAAGTGCTTTCGAGGAAGATCTAAGCACCGCTCCTTTGGCTAAATCATGTGTAGCCGAGCCATCATTCCATTGCTATATGTGATTAGTAGAAATCTCCAAAAGTCGGCTGGCCTACCGGTGTTGTCGACTTACCATCGCGGAACAAACTTCGATTCGGAGATCTTGATATAGTACCCGGACAGCGCTATCGTGGAGAGTTCGCGAGAATAGGAAAGGGAATAGTGATTGTGGACTGGCCACATATTCAAAGATACAGTCCACAAGCTCCGTAGGCAATGTCGCAAGTCCAGTCTGAGGTTGGGATTGCTGTAATGTGTCCGCTCGAGATTGCAGCCGTGGGCCTTCCATACTCGATTCTCCGTCGGTCGGCCCATGGACGTCCGTGTCCACGATGTAGCTCTCCACTCGTGATAACATCAGGTTCGTGGGTGATGTGTGGTGGGCATGAGAATGTTGGTGGCAGTCAACGTTGCCAAACCGTTGTTTCTGACCACGTGTATCCACAACACAGCCACGGCCTAAGAAATTCTACAGAGAGTCGCAAGAGAACTTCATCAAGTGTAATATTAGCCGCCAACACAGTAGATTGTCAATGAATCTCGTCGCCACAACACGTTATCGTCACCGGGTCATCATTCTAATGTTTTGTGCAGAATCTGAAGCAACAAGCTCTCTGATAGTTGTCAAGGACTGATGGGCTAGAAAAGCGAGGAAATTCAAATCATGATCATGAGAGCCGTGGCAGACTAGACGGGCGTGTGATGAACTCGAGATTTATGTTAAGAAAGCATCAATTCTTGCCCCATCGTTGAGGAAGAATCTCTCGAGTCAAGGGGATGTTTGACCAGGAGCGTGCACGACAATTAGCGATCATACACATGGCGGTGACTGTTTGTACTTACTCCAAAAAGACAAGTCACAAATGCGAGATAACGATGGACCATGGTCGATTCAATCTCCATTAACAGTCTTGAGAAACGATCATGATACTTCGGTCATGTTACTACTCGCCTATTAGACAGACATTTGCGTCAATCAACGTATGCTGACTAGGATTTGTCTTATCTAATTCTACTGCTGCGATCATCTTCTCAGTAAACCCCCTCATGCATCACGAATGCGCGTCAATCAAATCAGTAAGGTCATTCCCAGGCCGTAGATGCCAAATCATGCGCACCTCCACAATGTTTGCGCCTGTTCGCTTAGCGAGAGGCACCGTGTAGAATAAAACAGGACGTAAAGTGGTGGTGTGTGTGAATGATCAGATGTTTAAATGCGCGAATAGATATGTTGGACAGGAAGGGAGGTTGAGCCTAGGTGCCACGGAACAAGAATTGCAAGTCTTCAGGCGTCAGCTTGTCCATGGCAACCTTGTCGTTGTTGATGGTGCCACTAATCATATTCGCTTTCTTCTCCTGGAGAAGCACCATACGAGATTCGACAGAGTCTTCGATGCAGAGACGGGTGATGACGCATGGACGGGTCTGGCCAATGCGATGGCATCGATCAGCCGATTGCCACTCGGCCGCAGGATTCCACCATCTGACCATAAATTAGCATAATACCGTGAACACCTGTCTGATGAAGACTTACGGATCAACGATGAACACTCTCGACGCCTCAGTAAGGTTTAGAGCGACACCACCAGCCTTCAAACTGACAAGAAATACTTCTACGTCGGTGTTGTTCATAAAGTAGTCGATGCTTCGCTGACGTTGAACGGGCGTCATGCTTCCGTCCAACATGACGGTGTTGAAACCAGCGCGACGCAGACGCCACTCAATGAGCTGCAACATGGATGTGAATTGAGAGAAGACGATGGATTTCAGAGTCTGCTTCTTGCTACGAAGCTTGTAGAGGTCATATACCAACATCTCGATCTTGGTAGACGAAGTCCAATTCTCCATCTTGATACGGTTGATAATCGAGGATTTCTTGACTTGGTCCTCATCCTGCTCGATGTCCGGCTGTTCCCAATCAATAGAAAGAGGAATGTGACAGCGCGGGCAGTCAGAGTCACCACCAGAAGCCTCACATGTTTGCACGTAGCTCTTGACACAAGAGCGACAGAATTCATGGTGGCAGCGCGAGCGAATGGCTTCCTCGGCAGGCTCGTCGCAGATGTTGCAGATGAGAACGTTCTGTCCGCCCTCAGAATGCTTCTTCAGGATTAGATCGGGGTGATTGGCGACCTGACGCATCTGCATGATGAGACCGAAGATATTGGCGTAATTGTTAAGCATGACACCCTGAGAGACGTAGGTGTCGAATTTACGCGATGTGTTGCTCATGATGCTCGATGAGAAGTCGCGCTCAATCTCGCCGAAGAACTCGTTATGAATGACGATCTCCTTTGGAGGTAGCTCCATTGAAGAGGTATGATCTTTCTTCATGCGACGCAGCATAACACGGCTAGTGATCTCGTGAAGCTTGTTCATCGCCTCGGATCTGAGTTGCATGCTGTCACCAGTGATGGGATTGAGCAACTCTTCATTGAAGACCGAGCGATGTTCGGCAGCTGAATGCTTGCAGTCCTTACACATGTAGTCGTCACCAATGGACCAGTGAAGCTGAGCACACTCGCACCGTTCACAGAAGTAATCAGCGAAAGGACGAACTTCGAGAAAACGCAACAGTGAAAAAAACTCTCCGATCTTGTTCTGGACAGGAGTGCCAGACAAGCACCATTTGTACTCGCCTTTCAAAGCGAAGCATGCTTTTGCGATACCAGTAGTGCGTTGCTTGATGCTATGAGCCTCATCAAGGATGAGTCGATGGAATTTGACGGTGTGTATTGGTGACTTCTCCTTCACGATATCTTCACCTCGAGACCAGCCCTTTTCCTGCTTGCGATACATGGACTCCAGTGAATTGTAAGACATCATGATGACGTCGTACTGGCGAATCGTCTTGACGGTAAGATTCTTCGACTTGGCATTAGAATTGTGTACAACGAGCACCTTGAGCGCGCCGTTGGTGTACTCGCCGATCTCCTTGTCCCACTGCATAAGAGCGACAGGCGGGACCAGGACAAGAGTAGGATCCTTGGCAGGATAATCAGACATGATGAGAGACACTGCTTGAATGGTCTTGCCCATGCCCATCTCGTCACCGAGAAGGCCACCTTTGTAGGATGACTGCTCCTGTCTCATCATCCAATTTAGTCCTTCGAGCTGGAACGACTTCAGTGTGCGATTGATCGATTCTGGCTGCTCAGCTAGAACTGGTGTGATGATGGGCACCTTTTTCAACTCATCCCACATGGTCGTGATCTCTGGATGAGCCTTTTCCAACTTATTGCGCCGAGCTTTCTTTCGATCGTACGGCACGCCAGCAGCTTGTCTAGCTTGCCTCGCTGCCCGCAGAAGTTGCTGTTGTCGGCGTTGTCCAGCTCGGAGAAGATGCGACTTATTTTTTGATGAAGACAATGTAGTGCTCATACTTGACGCTGTGGCTAACGAGCTCAGTGAGCTCGTGCTGTCAATTGAATGGCGTCGGTCTGCAAGAGGACCATCATCGTCCGAGTCCTCGAAGGAGTCGTCGGAAAGGATAGAGATTTCCTCGTCAGAGTCGCTCTCAATCTTTGCGATAGACTTGCGAGCGCTCGAACTGGCTTGTCTAACGGGTTTGGACTTGACCGTCAGGCTCTTTAAGTCCTTAACTGATTGGCTGCGCTTCAGAAGTGGTTGATCATCAGAGTCGGAGATCTTGATATGTTAGCACAATTCTTGTCGCATCGGAATCATAAGCTCACTGATCTTCCTGCCTTCTCATCGTCGCTGTCGTCCCCCAGATCGACCCAGTTTCGCTTGCGACCACCAGAGCGTGTAAAAGACGGCCCAGCCTCGCTTGCCCCATGTGATCCATATTCCTCTTCTTGCATAGCTCGGGCAAGCTCCTCGTCCCTTGAGATATCGTTTAATCGAGCACGAGCGACTTGGGGACCTCGCTTGCGCTTATTGCTTGACTTCAGAGCAGAGCCTCCCAATTTGAAGTCCTTTCGATTGGTGCTTCCTTCAGCTGCAGGTGTGTTGGCGGTAGTGGTGGCAGGTGAATCATATCCGATTGAGGTGTCTCTGGTAGACGAGCCCGTAGAAGTGCGAGAACTTGCACTAGCTGCAGTCTCACGGCGAGAGCCTGTGTCGAGCGTCATGGCCGGTGCTGGTATGACAACGCTGTGTAAAAGCCGTCTATTTTGGGACCTCGTCTCGACAACGCTTGGTGGGCTGAAGGGGCTGATATCCAGCTCAATGTCGGAGGAGTTGGCGACGAAGGACAATGGGCGTTCTATTCTGCGGCGAGTGGTGGCGTTGGAATCAGATGCGGAGTTTGGAGTATCGGCGCCAGCTATTCGGACTTTTAGCAAGTGTATAAAGGAAGAATGTACAGAGAACAGGCAAGCCATTCGTGCTGAGGCCGGGAAAGGCTGCACGCATGGCAAATATTGGTGTCTTACAAATCCTAGTGACACGCCTGGATTTGGGAGCCATTCTTGATGGATCCCAGTGAGAGGTTGGGCAGGAGAACTGTAGAACGAGCAATTGGCCTCTGGATCTGAACAAAGAAAGTCAAAGAGAAAGGCGCGGAGAGCAGTTTGGGGTGTACAAGTAGCGGAAGACAGCTAGGAGGCGAAAGAGCCGTCACGACTTACATTACTCGCCAATAAATTGGACTAGTAGCAGCGGCGGAATCGCGGCCCCTGACTGATTGGCGTTTTACAACGCGACTGGACGAGAGAGGTCCACGGATCGTAGATGAGTGCAACAATCGCATCAGAATCAGCGGCGAAATTCGATTCGCAAGGTGACGTGTCTCGATGGCGCTCGATGGGAGAAACGACGCGAGAACCAAAGTTGAAGGCTCGCACTTCGAGTACCTTATTCTAGGCTACAACGCGGGGTCACATGATGATCTTTATTCTCGCGACATTTCTAAGGCAGACTCGGTAATTGGTGCAATGACAGGATATTCGAGCATCCCTGACGAACAATGGGCCTATATGTCAAATGGGGGGACATTGGCTGCAGTCAAGAAACCTTGCGGGCATTCTTCTCTTGCCGGACTGAGCGTGGCTACAGGACCACCGGCAGAGCTCATTGTAGGTACATACTGGCACTTCCTGCGTGGACTGAGTCAAGTGCCCCCATCCAGAAATCCTACTGAAATCCCCGTCGGATATCGGCAGATGGTCGAGGCTGTTATCGCCATCTCAGAGCTTGCAGTCAGAGGATGCCCTTGAATCTCAGGTTCTAGACATTCGCCACTAGTCACAAGCTGCGGTAGGACAAGCTTCCATATCTCGAACATTGACTGTATATCCCCAGTGCCTTGCAAATCGCATCTATGCCTTCTTGTTCGCGCACGGGGCAATTATTTCATGAGTCCATGTAAGCGACTTCAGTTCTTCAGATTCATGTCGCCGTCGAACGGCACCCCAAGCGAAGACAGTAGTAATCTTGCCTCTCTGTTCGTTGTAGCGTTTGTATGAACTGTGACGTGACAGCCGGGAATCATCTTTGGTGGATACCTAATGGATGATTAGTACTTTGCTCGGGACTTCAGACAGAGTGTGAATCCTCACATGTCGTAGTTGACCTCAATCTCTGGGAACAGCGCCACGGTCTCCGCATCAAATCCAAAGGAAATGCACCCCGTCCCATCTCCGCTCGATCCCTTCGCTCCCTTCCAGTCCTTGATTCTGGGCATGACCAAATCCACGCACTTGGCCAAGAAATGATGCATGTCCTCGCCATAAAGATCCGCCGTCACCGACACGTATCTGCCCTTCTTCAGAGCCCATTGCTGCACAGCCGTCCTCGATTCATGGGCCACAATTCGTACATTGGTAATAGATTGCACAACCATACCAGCAACATGTAGATACGAACTATCATTGCTGGCTTGGCTCGCCATGGTGTGTACAGTAATGCGCTCCAGTTTCGGCACATTTTGAAATGTTATCCTCTTGTGAACAGGCCGTAGAACAGAACCTCCTTTCGGTGCTCGAAGAGGTCGGTTGGCAAAATATGGCGATTCACCTTGCCATGATCTCAGTCGCTCTCCGATGGCCGGCTCTTTTACTCCTGGAG
Source organism: Venturia effusa (assembly GCA_007735645.1). Classification (NCBI taxonomy): domain Eukaryota; kingdom Fungi; phylum Ascomycota; class Dothideomycetes; order Venturiales; family Venturiaceae; genus Venturia; species Venturia effusa. The sequence continues at coordinate 668,727 of CP042188.1, read as the reverse complement.
GAAGATGTGTGTATGTGAGTGCCAGAAGATCTTGGGCAGCTGTGCTTTCATACGTTTGCTCTAGACGAGGGAGTGTGAATGGGCCTGGGACGAACTCTCGAGATGCAGGGTCGGAGGGCGGAGGAGGTTGATAGGGATGAAGAGGTCCGCGGTAGTATCTTGGAGGGCGAAACTGGTATCTGTTCGTGATTAGACTCCTGTTGACTCTCAAGCGATTGCGTTAGCTGACCTGCTTGGAGGTAGTTGCCTCTTCCGTCTCTTTGATTGGCCCACAGGATCAAAGCTCTTGATGATATCTTCGGTGGGCGGTGGGACCTGGAAGGAGGATGCCTCGAGGTCGTCTCTGTGCGTATCATCTATTGACGAGATGCACCGCGGCGCTCCAGCTCTTTGCGAATGCAGCAATTGGTTTGAGCTCTTCCGTAGTGACGGGCCAAACGTCCGGCGCAACTCTTGTAAGGCCATTGCGTGATGAAATTATGGCGCGGAAGGCCTCGAGTCCAGGGAAAGTCGAAATATGTCCGCGCTAGGGGCGGTGTCTTTTAATAACTTCTTGGTAGGTAAGATTACATTAAGGTTCCCATGCTCAACACCAAACATCTGGTATCCAGGACTTCTACAGCCGTTTTTCAGGAATTTCGTTTGCTTTGCTCAACATGCCACCCGATCGGTTTGAAAACCACCGTTGTCACTAACAGAATACCTGCCGATTACCAGACACCAGACCGGAAAAAGCAAAGCTTGAGAATGCGCATAATGCACCACTTCTACCACTCAGACATTCGATTGTGTGCCAACTTCAGGGACTTATTATACGAGCACTTTCTTCGTCAATAGCTACAGGTGCTCCAACGCAGGCGCATGAGATTCCTTATGAGGTCCCGTATCCGGAACAGGTCTTTTCATTCTTGAAGCTGTGTATCACTTCTACGATAATGGACTCGAGCATTCTCCGTTTTGCACCTGCGAGATTGATTTATCATCATTGATTGCTAAGCGATTGTCTCCCTCCCGTCTAAAGCGTTGCGTGATCTATTCCCCTCATCTAATCTTACCATGTGTCGACTTGACTTCATTCATGTTCCAATTCTGCTTCTCCTTTCATACCCTCGAAAATCTTCTCAAACACAAGATGACTCCAATTCGCGTCGGTATCATCGGTCTATCTGCTGCAGCCACAGGTACGAATTGGGCTGCAACAGCTCACCTCCCCTACCTCCTCAAGTCACCTCACTACGCCATAACCGCACTCTGCAACTCGAGCGTCGAAGCCGCCCAAAAAGCAGTCAAAGCCTACGCACTACCTGAGACTACAAAAACCTATGGTTCACCGGAAGATCTAGCCAATGACCCTGAAGTCGACCTCGTGGTAGCTAATACACGAGTTGACAAACACGCCCAAGTCCTTCTCGCCTCTCTGAAGAAAGGCAAGGATGTGTTCTGTGAGTGGCCGCTTGACCGAAACGCTGCTGTAACGAGGGAAATGCTTGATGCTGCAAGAGAGGGAGGAGGACGGGTTATGGTGGGGCTGCAGGGACGACAAAGTCCTACTCTGAAGAATGTGAAGAGTCTGATTGACGAAGGAAGGATTGGCAAGGTTTTAAGTAGTTCTGTCATTGGCGCCGCTGGAAACGGAGGCGGTGAGGAGAGCACGGCCGTCAGGTATTTTGTGGAGAGGGAAGTAGGTGGTAATATGTTCACCATTCAATTTGGTCATGGTGGGTCTCTCTCTCGTCTTACTGTTTCACACCCAAAAACTTCTCACAGACGATATACAGCCATTGATCTTATCCTCTATACGTTGGGTGAGCTAAAGCAATATTCAACCATCCTTGGCAATCAAAGACCAGAAACCAGGATAGTCGACCGCTCATCAAACACAATCATGGAAACAGTAGTCAAAAACTCTCCGGACCAAGTCCTCCTCCAAGGCACCCTCACCACCGGCCCCATCCTCAGCGTTCACGTCCGTGGCGGGCGGGGTTTCGCCTCAAAGCCCAAGTTTCTCTGGCGCATCTACGGCGAAAAAGGCGAGATCGAAGTCACAGCTTCAGGAACCGGCTTGAATGTCGGGTACGATGATGAACAGATTCTGCTGGATGATTTCGAGAAGGGCACCTTGGAGACCGTGAGCGTGGACACGGACGAGTGGGATGAGTTGCCTAGGCAGGCTAGGAATGTTGCGAGATTGTACGAGGCATTTAGGAAGGGGAAAGGTGACGGAATTGCGACGTTTGATGAGGCAGTCGAAAGGCATAAGATGCTCGATGGGATGTACGAGGCTTGGGATAAGGGGGACCAAGGGAGACTGGCATGATGAACTCGTCTTGAATTCCACTATGAGGCTGGAGATGTGGTGTTTGAGCGATTGAAATCCATCAGAACAGACTCGAAATCATAGCTTGCAATATGAAGCTCGACTTTAGATTGACAGTGACGTTATTCTGTCAGGTTATGAAGATTGATCGCCAGAAATTCAAAGGTACCAATCCTGGACCCGGCAATGGGACTCGTGCATTTCAGGAATCGGTGTAGGCTGCTCCTAACAAGCAGCATTCATGGCAGAATGAAATGGCCGATTCACGATCTGTTTGCTGCTTTCAAAGTGGAAGAAGACCGAGTTCTGCTTTACAAGGCAGCACGAACGACACACATTCGGTAAATTGATGAGGTCGCTTATATCCATTCACTTGAAAAGCCTCTCGAGTAGAAGAACCCCGAAATTTATCAACCAGAGGCACAAGAGATGCCACCCGACATGTCAACATTGGCAAGAGTTTTCCGTTGGACAAGATCTGTTTTGAAGGGGAAAGTGATGTATTGTGCGCCAGAGGACTGAAGGTATTTGCTCGGTAGAGCTCCCGGTACAAACATTTCGCATATATCTATGATATTACAGGATTCGACTTTCCAGATTTGGCTATGACAAGCACAGCTTGCCCATCTTCCATAGTCTAGTGGTCATGATATCCGCTTGTCATGGTGCCGAAGCGGCTCGCACAGCCGGCTCGGCCTGTGTACGGACCGCGGATGGCCCGGGTTCGATTCCCGGTGGGAGAGAGCGACGATTTCTTTTTTTTAACGCTGGAGGAGAGGCTGTGCTTGAGATGTTCCAAGGTTATAGCGGTTTAAATTGTTCGTGGCGCTAGAGGATAGGTTAGTAAATGGCCAGATTGGATCTATTGGTGGGGCATTGACGCGGGCAATCGCGGACCCCAACTTAACAACAACAGAGACCTATAGCACCTACTAACAACCTGAAATTGATAGGCGACTACGTGAGCAAGAGAGTCTTGTTCTTCAACTTATATCCTTTTTCATCGTATGACGTCTTAGCTCTGTTTGAATACGAGAACAGAATAGAATCCGACTTGACCAGTCCACTGCGCAAGTCTTCCACTAAATAGGCCGAAACCTTGAAACACATCTTATAGAAATCAAGCTGGTGTCGCATCTCCAGTCTTGAAGACTGACGGAAGAGGCTATCTGAATTTCGTCTTCTGGTTCAGTCATAGTTATTTGATGTCAGGATTTGGAGAAGCGGCGAGTTGAAGCAGATTTATCATCATCTAGAGAGGTGGCAATATGCGCCTTCAAATTTTCGCGGTATACCAAGCTGTGATTGTCATAAAGAGAGTAGTAGCAGTAGGTTTGGATTAGGGCCGAGCGAAAGGCGATTACTAAAGATCCACTTGTTGGTCCCTTGTCCAAAGAGGTCTCAAAGAGTTCTTAGTCCTCGTCACTTTGCATGTGTAGCAAGATCCAATTCAGTTCTAGAATGTTGAAAAGAACGTCGGGAGGCGCGGAGCGGTGAAGCGACATGATGTATGTAATTCAGCTTAGTGCAAATGTCAATACTCGGCGAAGATGATAGGAATTGCTATGTTCATGTCAAAATAGTATGAGTGCAGTCTTCAAACCAAATACTTCTAGGACAGGTACGTGATCGCACGTTGGCTTATAACGATTGGCGAGGAGTTTTCGAAGCTCTGAGGCTAAAAGCGGCTGGCAGCCAGTATCAAAGATTCAACGGGGTAGGATTGGATATGTCGAGAGACGGACTGCGTTCGTGGCCGGCCTTGCGAAGGAACGCTTGACATGTCCGCCAAAAGTTCTTTGCCGCATTGAGAATAGCATAATCCGACTTTGTACTCGCAGGTCTCTTCTTGATTCTATCAGAGATGTTTTACTATCAAACGAGATCAATTTCCAAGACGTCGACGTCAGTGCATGCGTATATCCAGCGGGTACAGAGTAGGATACACCGACGCGTGTCGGTCCAAGTGACAGCTCCAGCTCGGTCTTCATATCGGCGTCTATCGGGGATCTATGATGTACCTTCTCATTTGGAAGCAGCGAGATAGTGAAAAACTGTATTAGAACGTGGTCTGATTAGGAGGACGGTATCGGAAGGTTTTGTTGCGCGAGGAGGAGTTCAGTGTATTCCTCGGTCCCATTGATCAGGAGGGATACGTCCAGGCATAGTCAAGCTCGGGAATGCGACTGAAGATGACCAAGGTTGCATCGTGGAAGCGATCAAATCCAGAAGAGCTATGTAGCCACGTTGATGGAAAGGCCTCGGCCGCGGCGAAGAGATCTGGGATCTGCAGTTGAGGAATGCCCCATGAGTCAGAAGGGTGGGGCACACGCGGGAACTTGTTTCCCGCGTGGATATCTACCGGCTCTATGTCCGTCCCTTGCCCAAAGCATACCACATCCAAATTGAAAATACGAACACGTCCTGACTGATTCGGTCTTCAGTCCTTGTGCGTCCTGGCTTACTTGTGCACATTGTACTAAGATACTGCGACGGTTACAACAAGCTGCTGGGAATGGTCGAATCAGCCAGAAAGCTGGCATCCAACGTCGGCGCGCAAAACAAGAGCTTCGGAGACCCACTGGTGCAGCATTGGAAGAAATTCGAGACCGAAGCACACTCCATATGTACCGCGCGTGATGCCGGCTTGATTGGTACCTAGACCGGCCCACCGGCTCGAGCAGAAAACAGCAGTCAAGCTCGGCCTTGGACCGATCCATCTACCATGAGCAGGTCAATAGCTTGTGCTGACTGATGATACTGTGATATCAGGCCAGATCACCGTTGGTGCGACGATCACTCCACAGCAATAACCTACCCAGTACGCGTCTCATACGTAGAATCTGGGTGGTCGTAAGCAGCCTCACGCGCTGACGATCTCACTACTTCACGTGCTTGAGGTCTCACCACGGCAAATGGACCAATCACCGTTTGCTTGGCCGGATGCCACAGTGGGAAGCTGTTATGATTGCTCATACATCCCGGCCCAGCTCTTTTTCGGAATGGAGAAGCTCAAAGTACATATTGGTCCAACATATCGTTGCATCGACATTATACTTCCTCCGCTTTCGTCCATCCACTAACGTTTGGGAGTATGTTCCGCTGCACTTGCCTCTAACAGCCTAATCGATCTTCACCGTGTGCTCGCACTGGTCTACTCCCATACTCCATGTCCTGGTTCACCGTCTCAAATCTTGCGTATCTTATCCACCCAATAAGGAAGCAGCCAGCACAATCGAGGGTCCATCGCGTGCACTACTCTCCGCGCAGGTTAAGTCGACTGCACTAGTGTACAAAATGACGCCAAGGCAGCATGCCTTCAGAGCATCTCAATTTATGTTGTATCGGGTTCATATTCGGCATAAGAAGCTTTCCTCTCTTGCTGTTGAACAATCGACTTCCAACGCTCAAGCCCAAGTCCTTCAAACCTTCATATTTTCCGCTCTCAGAATCACTACGATCACAGCGACCCACAACATTCAACATGCTGTACACTACTCTCATCGTCTCTACCATCCTTGCAGCGGTATCGGCGCTGGCCCCGCCGTTTGGAATGCCAAAGTGCAAGCCGGGTCACAAATATATTTCTATCGGAGGATGCTCTCCTACCGATGGTTACGCACCCTGCGTCAAACCCACCAGAGCTTACGGCGACTACCTATGCCAACAGCAAGGGAGTCAATACTCCACTGACCAATACCTGGAACCTGAACTTGCCCAGGAGAATGGAACACCAACGGTGAGCCACAAACTATTGCAATGACGAATCGTCGATGTTGACAGAATCAGGGCGACTACAAATCATGGGTTTGCTGCGGTCCAAAGGCACAATGGATTGGCGGCTACCAACAGTACGCAAGCACTTATAGACCACCTCATAACAAAAACCCACCTGCAGATACGCCACCAGGTGCAGAAAAGCCCTACACAAACACACCCCCGCCTGCAACAAACACACCTCCAACAAACACACCTCCAACAAACACACCCCCACCTGCAACAAAACCTAACAAACCCCCACCCGCATCTGTAACAAAACCTAACAACTCCCAACCCCCACCTGCAAAAGTACCTGCGATTATTCCTTTCCCCAATGAGCCAGCATCAAAGGCGTCCTATCCGCAATAAACCATCACCAAAGGTGTAGATGTTGACGAGGCGCTTCAGTCTGCTGGCAGACTGTCGAGCCCGTTGCGATGTTAATGTCTTCTTCTCCGAGATGGCGCTGGGCAAGATCTTGGGGGGAGGAGAAAGGAGGTGAAGACGAGGGAATCCAACATTTCGATTCATTGCAATCTCCATTTTGCTCTTTTCACGCCAACTCAGCAGCGGGCAAGCTGAATCATCGACGAAGTCGACATCATCGGGTTTTGGCGTCTTTATAGTTTCTGTGACGGCTAGGTACTCCAGCTGCACATGCATTGCGATAATAAACTCTGCTACGCATTCACATTGGTTGAGGAGCGTTGAGGCTGGTTATTGTGGGGAGCGACGGTAGAGTGGCTGGTATAGGCGGTGGCGGTGTAGCCGCGGCGCCACCAAACCAAGCAGAGGGTCTGAGAGATAAATTCTGTAATCTGTATGCAAGAAGCCGGGTGTAGATTCTTCGGTTCACCGGGTCGTCTCGGCAGCGGCAATTTTTCACCAACCATCTGTCGTACGTCAATTTGAACAAAGTCGCATTTCAGCGACATGGGCAGCGGTTGTTGATCTCACATCTCGCAGACAGTTGACTAGTCCTACGAGACAAACAAGAAAAGCACAGCATAGCCCTACATGTTCCATGGCAGCGGCAGCGGGGGGCTAGACGAAACCTTCCGGCCGTTGATTGTTCACCATCGAAATCTGCCATGCAACGAGCATTGAGAGGCTCTCGCCAGCTGTTCCTTTGAGCCTCATCCGCTGCGCTAAAACCTTTGGCTTGATTTGCGCCCTGATAGGCCAACAATTTGACCGGGGTGCTGCACATTGTTCACGAATCTCTGTAGCCGCCGGCTGGCTCCACCAAACCACAACCTCAGCTTTGCTGGATCGCGCGCCATAGACAGTTGCAATTCTCATTGGAACTGTCAGCGTCAATTCGAATGCATGAAACCAATCCATCCAGGCAGACAATTATAGCAACCTCAGAACCATGATTGATTTTTGGCAAACAAAGATGCGTCTCAGTCATACTTAAGACCGGCAGACCATCATCTCGGATTCAGAATCATCGGCACAACTCTTTCTTACATACTTCCTGTCTTCCCGTTTTCCTAGAGTCATTTCTTAGATTTCTTTGCTACTGATTCATTTGTCGGCTCTTTCTTACTCAGACTTTCGTTATATCTGCCGGGCAGATTCCATTCTTTGCACCACATTAGCACCTCTCAGCAGACGCGATCGCTATCGATACTTCAAGACCTGTATTTGATTCAACCAGCCTCAACGACGGAACTTCACAGCCTCCAACCTCCAGTCTCCAAAGATGCAGATTCCAAGCTACGGTGCCGCCCCAATCAGCGCCACCTTCCTCGGTGCGCGTGCTCTTCAAATCACTTTCCTGATTGTTGTGGTCGGATTGACAAGCAACTTCGTCAATGGCATGGTGATGGCCCAGCACGACCCCTCCAAGGAGATTGTCGGCGCACTCGTCATTGTAAGTACTTTCCCATTCGCGACAAGTTCAACAACAGGCTAAAAATGTACCAGACCTGCCTCGCAATGCTTTACACTCTTCTCAGCATCTCCTTCTATTGGGCATCCGCAAACATTGGCATGTTCGTCATGGCTGCCATCGACTTCCTCATCTTCATTGCCTTCACGGTTGTCTCCGTCTCCGTTGGCCGTCCAGTCGCCAGCCTCAACTGCTACTACCCATTCGCCAACTTCGGTGGTGACGTCTTGAAAAACATTCAGGACAACATCGGAAAGCCTGGTTCTACCATCGCTCTCCAGTCCTGGACTGGCATGAGCAAGAGCAACTGCTTTGAGACCAAGGCTATCTGGGGTTTCTGCATTGCGCTCACTGTCCTCTACTTCACTACTGCGGCATTGCTGCCAACTCTCCACTTCAAGAACAAGAAGGCTGGAGGATTTGTCAAGACTGTCGAGTAGGCTGATCCAACAAGGACTAATCGTTTCCGCAAGGTGGGCTACAAGTGGATGAAATTTCCGGCCAGAAACTTTGCGGAATTCGCGGTATGCGAAGACATGGACAGGAAAAGAAACTATTTAGAGGGCATTGTTAGGCGTTCGGTTAGATGGCAGGTTTTGATATCTTCTGCGTTGATTTAGGCGGGCGAGCTCAATGACGATCTCGTCAACGGGCCTCTCTAATCTAATAGAATAATGACAAAAATGGGTCTTTGGACCAACTCATCTCCTTTCCCGAAGACTTATGATTTGGTGATGACCATCGTCTATTCCCAAGAGTCGAAAAGTCAACCCTCTCCTGAGCGACTTCGCTGATCGGCCTCCTACCAAATCCAGCAATTTTGCCATGTCCACCGTGCAAATGGGATCAACGATAAGAATCGCAAATCCCTGGTACGAGAAATACCTACCCTCCCAAATCCCTGAACTCAGTCCAAACGCTCTCACCTCTCCATCAATCCCCATCCCACCGACCACAAGCAGCCGGAATCATAGTTTACCCCTTTCCAAGCCTGACTCCAACCCTCTTCCCCTCTCCAGACACCCGTGACAAACCCCCCCAGCACCGAATCCCCACCGGCCCATCTCCAAGCGCATGACACCTCAAGCACAGGAAATCTGCCCGCAACCCAAGCACAGCAACCCCAAACCACGATTAGGTTGTACAAAAATCATTGCCGCATAAGGAAAGCGCGCATCCCTCCCCTTCCCTCCCTGGACCCCGTCCTCACATCCTCACATCTCGCCGACCGGTTTCCGTAACAGGTCATGAGATGTACGATAGACGCAGGGAAGGAAGACAGTATGTTCTAGGAAAGTACTTTAATCGATCTGCGCATGGGTGGGTTTTTTTTCCCGGACTCGGTCGGATGAGCCGCTTGCATGTTCGATACCGCAGGAATTGGCGAGTGTCGCTAGTGCCTCTCGCTTTTCCGTGGTCGTATACGAGCGAATCAAACAGCTAACATGCGGGAACTGTACCGAGGTCCCATCGAGACGGAGAAGTCTGATTGACGTAACAGGTTATACGAGAAGCGAGGCACTAGCGACACTCGCCAATTCCTATGGTACCTAACGACCTGGAAGGGTCTTGATTCGAGGCGAGGCGTTGTGGGGCGGGGAGGAGAGGGACAACAGCACAGACGAGGGTGTTTATTTGATGCAGGTCGTGAGCCGGGTACCGGGCATTGTTGTTGCTTATATTACTCTATTGGGTAAGTACTTAGATTGGGTTTTGGTGGCGGGGGTTTCTTTTTTTTTTTGCGCTTCTTTCCTCTTCTTGGTGGGGAGCGGGGTTGAGGGCGAGTGTGTACATATATGGTACTTACCTACTACGGTATCAGGGGAAATAAACGTTAATTGTGACCCCGGCTAGGGCCCATGCATCGATACTTGTTCACGATTTCTCTCTCTACCCTTCGAGTAATTCCCCCTCGGATCTCGACTACTCTCTTCTCCTCTTCTGTCTCTTTCAAATGAGACTACTTTATTTATACTTGTAGGCTGTTAGGCGTAGTATAGCTAGGGAGGCGGCAGGGGTATCACAATTAACGTTTATTTCCCCTGATACCGTAGTAGGCGGTACTGTGTGGTAGGGGCGGGCAGAAAGAACATGAACACCACCTTGACTGCAATGCAATGCAATGCAATATAATGTTCATGTGCTCCGGCTGGCTTTCATAGCCCGTTCTCAACTTCACCTGGGTACGGCTTCGCTACGGCGGATTGATGTACTAACGCTCCTCCTGTTGGGTGTCACGGTAGGAGTAGGACGTGTCAATGGTGAGGATGGTGCATGACCGGCCCGATAGCAACATGATTGGTGGAGTGGAATCGACAGGTTGACGCGGCTTCGGATAATTTCAGGCTTCGGATGTGATAGTAACTCTTGTCTTTGACGATGCTAAATCTGGTGTTGTTTTCAAATGCGAAATGTGGTCAGAATGCAGTCACGGCGATAGCATGCTAGTGCTGCACAGCCAGCAATGCGAAGAATATTGTAAACTATTCTGTTTCCAACCTGAGTTCGGCTGTTCCGTCATGTCCGACTTTGTAGACTCCTCTCCACTGGCTCCAAGGTCTACTCAGAGAACATTGCACTTCACCCGTTTTCATCATTGATACGGTATGTATTCAATCACGCAGTCCGCCTCCGTAGTTACATGAATTCATGACTTGCTAAACTTAACGCCGTACAGGATTAAGGAAACATAATCGCAAATTCGGGTATCATTACTCTGCCCTGTTCTGCAACACAGACGTTCATCTTCTGAATCCCTTGTCCGGAGCCATATCGGCCAAGGTGATTTCGATGCCTTTGTCATTATGGCGTGAAAAGTCGTCGTGTCGTGGCGCATACTCTTCGTCCCGACTTCTGATTGGGTTCGAGATCTGCAAGGGCCACGTGGTGTCGCTTTTAGCCTTCTCGATCTTTTTGACGTCGAACTTGAAGCGACAGAAATCGTATGGTAAGAAAACGCCAGGATAGTAAATGTTCCATAGAGCGAATGAAGCTTCACGGAGTTAGTCTTGTCCAGCGTCACAAAGAGACAATGCCTTACTGAAGATTGGGATTTCTTGCATCATCCAATACATCCATTCGTGAGTAGCATAGAAGGACTTAGGATCGTAACGAGCGTCGAAAGCGACCTGCACGAAGAGTGTTCGGACCTGTAGCGAAGTCAGCCTTGGCGCTTAGCGGTGGAGCCGAGAGTCTCACAGCCATGAGTCCAGCAATGGACACAGTCACCCAGCCAAGGGTCCTCCATCTCTTCTCTTCACATTCGCCGTGGATCAACCATCGCTTACTGATAATCATGAAGCGGAGCGTCATGACGAAGAATGCAACCATCACAACGAACTGAACCTGTTGCCCAATTGTCTGAACGCGAAGGGAGGTTGGATCCATTGGATTCTCTGGATGGATTGCTCGCTGACCGATCATCTTAACAATGTCGGGAATCGTCAGGGCAAAGCCCCAGCACAGGGACATGTATCTTGGAGGTGACATAAGGGTAGCAGCATTGCGCTTGTCGTTCGGCGTCACTAAAAGAGTTAGTAAGGTATTTCATCCTTACGGACAATGATCACCCACCCCACCACATGATTCTGGTGAATGTGAAGATGTTTCCAAAGATGAGCATAGATGGCGCGATCATGCTCATGAACATGGAGACGATGTATGGCCCGGTGGAACCTGTCTGCTTCACGGTGACGATTGAGTGAAGTCTGGCTATTTGACCAATGCTGGCCATGAGTGCCGACTGTGGAACAAGATTTAGGTACCAGGTCTTGTGTTTGAACATTTGGAACGTATGAGCGAAAAATGTCAACAAGTACAGCACCGCAGCTGTGGCAGCCATGGAGAACGAAGCTCCTCCAAAGGCCGCGTACGGACTACTGTAGGTCAGCGGTTATCCATCTTAGTAACCATGATGTGCCATATACTTGTGATGCGCAGGATTCTTGTCTATCGGTGGGCCACCAGGAGCTCCTGGTGGAGGACTTCCAGCGGTTCCAGGACGCGCTGCTCCGGCCGCTCCTCCTGGTGCTGGTGCCTGTCCTGGACTTGCTACGGGCGAACCGGCTGCCGGTACTGCAGGAATGTCAGCAAATACCCAGCAAAAGTCAACGAGAGAAAGAAGTAAACAATTGACAAGTTCTGATAAGCATGCGGGTGCAAGGAGAAAACCGAACCAGCCCTTGTCATCAGACGAGATTTCACCTCGACACCGCAGGCTTTGGCTATCTCTGCAGCAAGAGAGTCTTGCCGAATTTACACGTACCAGCTTGTCCTCCATTCTGTGATCCTGCCGGAGTGGCAACAGGTTTTCCAACAGACGTACCAGCGGGGCTTTGGATTGGAGGCGCCGTGCCCGTCGTTGGTGATGCTTGAGTAGCCATTTTTTGTTTGTCGAGCACAACTCTGGTACAAGGAAGGTGGAGACACTCGAGGAACCGGCCACGAATCTGTCTTTATGCAGGCGAAGAGAAGAAAGAGGACTCAGCCGAATACGCTATGCTGCGCGTGGGAGAAGAGCCAAACTTGTCAAACCAAACAAGTGCTCTTGGATTTGGACATGATGGCCCTTATGCTGTGATATATCAATGTGCTAAGAAACAGGGACTCGGAGGTATCCATATACTTAATCTCCAGGATTTCATGGTAGAGATACATGCACCAGCAGATGGCATAGCGAAGTGGATAGTCAGAGAAGCACTGCATACCGTTTCAAGACGATCGCCGTCAGAATTAGTAGGGCATATCCATGTTGGTATTGTGAAGCAGTGGCGCGGCGGTTGCGCTATGACATGGAGACCTGAAACGGGAAGCAATCGAAAGTGACGGGGATGGTGAGCTCGGACTTCACACAGGGTCGCTTGAACAAGGACAATTTGATGTCTGGCTTGTGGTGGATGAAGAGAGCAGAGGTCTGGAGACTGCTGTACGAGGTTCGCCACGACCTACTGGGGTACTTTGGTGCTTTGGGTAGTTCAAAGGAGCGCTCTCAAGGTAAAAATGAGCTGCAGCACTGGGGTGGACCATGGGTCTTTGTGTCAGCCTCATGACTGTCGACGAACCTATTTGGCGTGTGTTTACTGCGTGCGCAAAGAGCCGCAGCGGATCCCAAATCTCGCGTGGACTCGGGCTCATGGCAGATGGCAGATCCGGTGAATCAAGACACTCATCTGTGTCTGTCAACTCTGAAGCACTCCTTGAAATTTGGACACTCTCGGATGCTTCACGTCGAAGGAGTGATGATAGATGCTAGCTGAGACCAGAGGAGAGATGGCAATCAGTCCACTGCAGCTCGCATTGCGGGCTCTTAGATTGCTAGTATTGCTCTCAACTGTGGCCAGGTGGGATGCAGGTATATCCACGGCCGGATGTAAGGCAAATCGTTGGCATGACTCGGCCAAGACTTGGAATCAACTACACGTACGGTCGAGTGGCTGCAGCGTCCAGGTCGTGGAGAGGCCTGGGTCGACATATACACAGTACTATGCACATGGCGTTCCAGAAAGCTGCGTGGAAATTGTGGTTAAGCATGTCGAAGAGATGCTCCCTGTCGGCAGCAGGGCCATGGGTCAGTCGCGGCACAGTGCCGGGATCAAACTCGGGCCGATGCAGTCTTCGAGTTGATGAACCGAACTCTGGGGAAGAACGGGAGGGTGGTGGAAGTTGGGAAGGGAGATGAAATCTGTACAAGTGTCATGGAAGAGACGCGAGGACCTGAAAGCGCTGGCGCTGCCAAGACGCAAAGAATCGGTGGCGCGCTAGTAGTACCCGACGCTGCCGTGAGCGAGGGCCATACCTTATGGAGAAATCAACTCACCCGACGGCTTTGCCGCGGTACAGTATCGATTATTAAGCACCCCTCTCGCAGCACGGGCTATATCGAATCGCTGGCACACAGCTCCGTGATGAAGGATGCGCTGTGTGCTTTAGACTACGCAGCCCCCTGCTGTCCCCAATATCCTACGGCAGCGTAACCGCCACCGCCCATCTCCAATCGTAGTCCCTGCACGTCGTGACGCACTTGAGTGGAATCCATCAGGCGTGCACAAATCCACAGCTCAACATCGAGTATAAGACTGCTGAGATTAGTGCAATATCTCGTGCCTGAAGCAAACAATCAGCATCGAACATCCCCTACAGCCTTCAAACACCCACGTCCTCAGCGACGCACTCTTTTTCCAACAACAACAACAACAACAACAACATGGCCAAAATCTTTGCGTACGAACATGTTGCATCTGGTCTACGTAGTTGACGAGAGCACGGTGCTAACGCCATCAAACGTCTAGAACCGGCGTGACTGGATATATCGGAGGCGATGCCGCGTACACAATTGCTCAAGCTCATCCGGAGTACCACTTCACATTTCTCGTCCGTAACTCTGACAAAGGCGTGAGTCAAAGCGAGACGGTTCCCCCAAAGTCCCAATGTTGCCATTGCTCTCGTGGCTAACCCGACAACCAAAAGGCTTTGGTGGCGAAGCAGTACCCTAAGGCTAGATTGTATGCAGATGGACACCAGACAACGTCACCTTCGGGATGCTGACAATCAAGGGTGTATGGCGATCTGGATTCTGTTGAGTTGCTTGCAGAAGAATCTGCAAAGGCAGATATTGTTTGTCGTGAGTAGCCCTGCTCTCGTCCTTATTTGCCCATAACATTTCAGTCGTGGTGGATAGACGAAAATACAGCATTCAGGACATGTGAAGACCATGAACCCTGGCCTGAAGACATCCCGACTTGTAAACTTTGCCGATAGCTTAAATAATATCTCGGATACTATATACGGTACGCTGGAATGGTGGACACCGCTGGGTCTTCCCCTGATCACTTTTGTCCAAATAGTCGTCTCTTCTAAATACTTTTTCGCTTCCCGCTTTGCCACAATCGTTTCGAAATACTTCTGTCTCGGCTAACCATGATCTAGATTGGGCCAACTGCGACCACGAAGCTTCTGCCAATGCCATAGTCAAAGGACTTTCGGCCAAGTCGTCATCTGGCTTCCTGGTCCATACGTCTGGTACTGGCATTTTGACATACGCCGATGTGGCTCGCAATTCCTTTGGAACTGCGTCAACCAAGATCTATGATGACTGGGAGAATGTGTCAGAAGTGACCAGCCTTCCAGACCAAGCCTGGCACCGCAATGTTGACAAAATCATTCTCGCTGCTGGAGGCAATGTCAAGACCGCCATCGTTTGCCCACCGACCATCTACGGCCCCGGTCGTGGTCCAGGTAACACGTACTCGGACCAATGGTACTTCGTGAGTCATGGCACCATCAAGGTACAGCTGTCTCTCTAATATAGGCAGATGGCCAAAGGTATGATGGAGCACAAATACGGCTTCATGGTCGGCCAAGGACAAAACAAATGGACGTCAATTCATGTTCATGACCTCAGCCAGTTGTATCTTCATCTCGTCGAAGAGGCTGCACAAGGTGGTGGAAAGGCAACTTGGGGAGCTGAAGGGTAAGGAGATTCACATGTCCCACTTCGAACAGCTTTATTGTTTTGACCAATTGATTTTGCCAGCTAACACCAGCTATCAGATATTACTTCGCCGAGAACGGCGAGTATGTATGGGCCGACATGGCGAAGAAGATCGCTGCAGAAGTCCACAAGCAAGGTTTCATCGATTCGGCTGAAGTGCGTTCCATCGACATCCAGAAAGCTAATGAGATCACACCAAATGGCGGTCCGAAATGGGGCTACAACTCCAGATGCCGCGCCATCAGAGCCAACAAGCTTTTTGGCTGGACACCGAAGGGCGAGTCGATTGACAAGCTGTTGCCCTCCTTGGTCGAGGATGAAGCGATGAAGCTTGGACTCAAGGCTGGTCACGCACTCAAAGCTGCTGGAGACGCCTAGACGCATTCTACGGAGTCGGGTGAAGATCACTTGGAGCTGGAGGGAAGTATGAATGACGTACCATGACTAAGTAACTGTACAGTACCTACCTATCAATGCCTTCCTCAGGTTTTGTCGTCACCATATCATCCGCCTAGGTCACTGCCCACATCACAAATTTCTTCCAATGCCACCATCGTTGCTGAAATATCTCGATGTCCCTAGGTCAAATTTGTCGCTCCCTCTCCTTTCGGCTTACATGAACTTTCCTGGGCTTCCATGTTCTCACAGCACACCCACCACCTCAGCACCAGCCCCATCGGCAGCCTGTGCGTCCCTCGTGCACTCTTCCCACCCACAATCCTCTCTGCACCACTATGCGCACAATTAGCACCACGTCACTTACTCACGCTGACTCTCCTCGTATTCAATTAAACCCACACTCACCTTAGGCTGACCAGCACAACGCACATAGGCGCAGTAAGTCTCGCAATCCTTCCATCCCTCAGGAGCTTTTGGGCGACACTTCTGCATACCCCACTCCGATCAGCGCACGATTCTCGTGATATGAATATGAGGGTTGGAAGGGTCATACGACGAGACAGTCTCGGTAGAGATAGCTGCAGTAGTTGCATGGATTTGGTGGTGGGCCAGGCGCGCGGACGGGGCAGACGTTCAGGGTGAGAGTGAGGAAAATGAGGATGAGCAATGTGAGGAACATCGTGTTAGCGAGCGAATGAAGATCGATTGCAGGTGATGAGGTGGACTGGTGGATGCTTGACAAGCTCAAATTTTGGTGTTGTCAGATTAAACAGGATTGCAGGTGCTAGGTATCACCTCAGGTTCAGTTCAGGCAGCCTAATGAAAGGCGAGTGACGAAATACCCACGCGTAAGTGGAGCAGCGAAGAACGGAAGGACTGGAACTGACACTAAGACAATCTGTATACAGAAAACGGCAGTATATGCATGGATTTTTCAAAAGCGCGGTCAACTCTTCCAGATTCTCAGGGACGCCCACTGCGAGAGCCGTAGCGAGGACGAGCTGGAGAAGTAATGCGAGGAGCTTCATCATTCCGAGTCTTGGAACTGCGCTGGCAACAAGAAGTCAGGAACAGAAAGAGCCGCGTGTCAATTTGGTCTTGTGGGTGGATCCTAGGGAATCGAGTGTGAAGCAATAATAAGAACTTGGTGGACAGGTCTTTGAAGGATTCACACAGGAAGTGTATCCCAACCATACAGCTTAAAGATGATCCAGATCGTGGTGGCCACGATTGAAATGCCGCGCGCCATGGACGGCCATTCATCGAAGAAGGAGCGAGCTGCGTCAACCCAAGTGGCCAGAACGTGAGTCCAGCATCGCGATGGCACCTGTACTTGGTTCACAGCTAACCTGACAAATTGGCTGATGATAACATCGAAATGGCCACTCAAAAGACGATATCTGGTAAGCAGGTATTCATAGCTCGAGCATGTAGCCAGGAGTTGTGTCTCTTGCACGAGTTCCCGGACGTGCCGCCCCAATGCCAGACTCTTGGATCAGTCGAGATTCCCCTACCGCTACCTTTTGCTAAGAAATTCATGTGCCAGGCGGTTTCAGCCCATACGCTTCACGATTCTCACAGTCCTCTCTTAACGTTTGAGACAGCTGTCGACGTATCTTACCACATCATCTGCACCGAGCAACTTCCTCACCTCCATCAGTCCAACACACCCGTTCATGAAGATCGATACGATAGATGAGTCCTTCCTCCCTGCAGAATATCAAGAATGCATTGGCATCAAGCTAATCATCTCTCCCTCTCCCTCCTCGATACCCGAACGAAAATGATCAAGGTCTATTTGGCGATTCTTTCGAGTTTTAGGGTCTCCACGAAGGATGAATATAAGCACACTCAAAATGCTTGTCAGCGCCCTTATCCATCATTAAGTCAACTGAATTGCTGCCCAAATCCTGATCCAAATATTCACAAAATGATCGGTACTGATCGCAACTGACGAGATGATATCGCATTGGATGCAATGCGCAATGAAGGGCGAGTCTTGTTGTGCTCCGACTAGGTAGCGAATCTGGTCAGCATCGTGTGCTTAAGATCATGCAGGAGCTTGATAACTGGGTAGGACAAAATTGCAAAACTGAGAGGCAACGATGCTTTATGGTTGGAATACCCAAGATTTCAGTATTGCACTTGGCGGACTGACAGGCGAGCCGACACATGCACGCCACTGGAGAGCTTGAGCTTAGTGCTCTGTGCTGGTTTGATCTGCTGTCTGAGTGGCGGTGTTCCCAGCATATCCTATGTAGTGGCACGGAAGAGCCTGCCAAATACTGTCATGAACAAACTCGTGAGAAGAAAGACGATGGACAATGACAAACACATCGACAGGTCGTACCCATTGTTGGAAGACCTCTTTTAGCCGCTGAACCAGCCAGTTCTCACCCATGCTGTCCAATACTTATCGGCTTCGCCAATTTACTGACGGTACTTGGCTATGGAGTTTCCAGAACAGCATCAGTATCGATCTCGAAGTGAAAGACAACTTTGCAAACGCGATGAATGAAAACCAGAAGGGTTAATTGGTCGGGCTATATCTAGGTACAGAGACAGAGTTGAGGAACAAACAGGAATCAAAAGCTCTCGCAGTAGGCCTCCTCAGGTTCACCAGGTCTCCTCAGACTCTCAAATTCCAGCCATCACGACCACACCCGAAATTGTGACCAGCAATAGCGACCATGGAACAAGCTTGCCAATTGAAGATCCGCTCGAAGATCCGCTCGAAGATCCGCTCGAAGGTCCGCTCGAAGGTCCGCTTGACGATTTGCTGATCATCTGATTCCATCCGCAAGCCGTATGACACTGGTAGGAGCTCGACGCGGTCGCCATTGTGCATGGTTCCATTTCAGCAGGTCCCAGGTGCGTGAGGTTCAAGCGCACGGTCTAGTAAAGCCGACGTCAGTACAATCATGTGGAGTTGGAGGATCCATAAGTTACCTTGTCTTCGATGCAGGAATTCCAAAGGTCGGCGCATTCGGTGCAATTGTAGACGTGTTGATTGGTCATACCCTGCTCTTCTCCGAAGTAAGGGTCGACAGTTGCGAGAGGGGCTTGGGGATCAGCAGCGAAGACATTGGCTGCGAGGAGGAGTGAGAGGTAGACGCAGTGCTTCATGGTTGTTGTGGTTGCTGTGGAGGATGCCGACAGTGGTGTATTGGTCTGAAGAAGATGCTGAAACTGGTGGACAGGCCTTGAGAGTGACTGAAGAGCTTGAGAATGTGAGTGCGGAGAGCAAAGATGAGTTGTGAAAGGCCTGCAAATATTGTGTAAGGTTGTTGAAGTAGATGATGCTGTTTGAGTAATTAGAAGAGATGGAGGAAATGAGCGAGCGAGGCCCTTATGAACCTCCGCCAGACTAATCAAGCAACGAACACGGTGCCTGCCTCATTCATGAGGGAGGAACGAGTCTCTCAGGCTTATTCCTTCTACTTGCCATCATCAGTCTCTTAATACATGACATTGTCCTTTCGAATCCGGATCAATAATGGTGGCGAGCTGCAGTCCGAGAAACGCTAGAAATTTATCTTTATCGACGGTCAGATTTGGTTTTTGATGGAGCCCTCGAAGCGTCCGGGTGATGCAGTACACCTGACTAAGCTGCTTGACAACTTCAGGTTGGGGGACTGCAGGTGTCTGCTTGGGACTGGATGATAAATGATAAGAGCATTCGCCAGGGTGGAAGTTACGCTCTGTGAATCTAGAAACGAGTCAGAACGCTATGTAGCATGGTCCTGCCAGACACCTGCGGTGTCGCAATCATTTCTTGAGCAACCAGAAGATTACACCGCACGATTTGACCATGTCTTGGAGAAATCGACATGTGGAGAGGGAAAGGCTTTTTTTTTCGCACAAGAGTTTTTGACTATGAGCCATCGCAAAGCTGCCATCGCTACGGCAGCTGCATCCATATTTGACGTTCACCCAAACGGTAGATATCCAACATCATCGGTAATTAATGATTGATGCAGATCAATGTTTGGAAAGCTTATCCATCGAAGTCGCCAGCGATTTATCAATGTCAGTCCTCATTGCCAAAGCCTGAACAACACGGCACCTTGATCCCCGTGCGAGTTCTGGCAAAAGAGATGTGTAGGCCGGGAAGAATAACTTATTGCAAGTAGTAATCCAGAAACCGCCAAGTTTTTGTAGTTTCTGGATCTGACCGGAGACAGTTATAAGAGGAAGGGACTCCGGTTGACAGGTTCTAGTAAAATTGCGTAGAAGCTAGCTCAATACCCTCATGGGTTCGAGATCTTATGTAGACCCCAGGGTTGCTCATTCTGAACTAGCTTTTAGAGATTGGTCAGTCAATCAAGACATGACTAGTCGTTCCCTATTTGGTGAAGAAGAAGTGGTCCTCACGCGAATAGAATTGAAAGAAGATCTCTCGGATGACCTCGGTGTCTGAGGCCAACAATACAAGAACTGCCAGCTGTAGGAAAGATCTATTAGATCCGACCATGCGCTCAATCTGACTAAGTAGTCCTTTATCGAGATATCGCGATGTTAGACCAACGCCGGCATGCTGTGTGAAAGACGAAAAGTGTCATGATCAATGTAGGTAAAAAGAAGAGGATGAAGTGGGAACAGAGCACAGTCAGAACCGAGGACATCTCCGGCCAAGCCGTGGGCGGCTCGGCTCGCATACGGCTATCCCTGCAGTAAACACGAGGCCGAAGATATTCATCCAAGCGAAATGATCGCGATAGACTTTTGCACAGCATCATGCCGTATCACTCTCATTAATTCGTACGTCGCCACTCCTCAATAGAAGGAACAGTCTCCCGCCAGCACTGCAATGGCGAAGCCTCTCTCGCTCCTGATAGTTTCCATTGGCAACCCAGCCCCAGCATACACAAACACCCTCCACTCCGCCGGCCACACCCTCCTCCAATCCCTCCGCCTCCTTCTCTCCTCTGGCTCTGCCAAACCCTACGAGCCCTGGCAGCCTCACAAAGGCGGACAGATCTCTCACCCGCCAGCAATGATGAACAAGCGCTTCACGCTGACGGGATTCAAGAATGTGAGGGATGAGTATCCGGTGCTTTGGCAGAGCGGAAGTTATATGAATGTTTCGGGGCCAGCGGTGAAGAGAGTCTGGGATGAGTTTAAAAGGCAGAGAGAGGCGGCTGGGGAAAAGGCAGAATTGATTGTGCTTTGCGATGAGTTGGAGAGACATTTAGGAACTGTGAGGGTCAGTATTGATAGTGCGGCAAGTGCGAGGTGAGATAGTCCATAGAGTAAGGAAGAATGTTTCCAAGGTCACGGTAAGCTGATTGCAGGTTGCAGGGGACATAATGGCATCAAGAGTTTGCAACAAACATTTTCGCGGCAAAACTTCATCAGGATAGCGGTTGGGATTGGAAGACCGTTGAGTCGGGATCCAAAGCAAGTGGCCGATTATGTGCTGAGGAAGATGAAACCATGGGAGAAAGAGAAGATTGAGGCTGCTACGGGTCAGGTCATGTCAATCGTAAATGACATACAGTATGGCACGTACAAACCTTGAGAGAGATTCGTTGCTGCCAAATGCAACACAACGACGAAAGAATCTGGAAATCGTATTCCAGGACGTGGATGGAAGTAATCTATGCGGACGAAACCACCTCGTGAACACCGAAGCATCACCAGCTCACGAGCGGCGGAAAAGTGCGAGAAAGGAACAAAGAGCTTGCGCCTGGCAGCATCTGTCTGTTACAGTTGCCTCGGAATCTGTCGAGTCTTCCGGCTGGCATAGAAATCTAGAAACCAGTAAACTTAAGTTCCAGACCCAGATTGTTATAATCAACAAGTCTGCGAACATTGTAGTATTTGCACAACGGAGGAACAAAGACCAAAGAGGCTGCTATCGACGCGAGATGGACTGCGCTTGAAGATTGTAAGATTAGTGTTGGTTTTGATACAGAAAACCGTACTCGATGGCTATTGAAAATATTTACAGTTATGAGAGGTATCTCGCACAGTACATCTTGAGTCGTGATGTGCTCTAGTCACTGTCTCCTCGCTGCCACAAGATGTCCACACCACATCTCGCCTTTGATCTCCTTCCTGTCATCATAATGCCACGTCCTGAAAACTGGCGTTGTCTTCTACCTCATCCTCGACCGTGGCTTTACGTTTTGAGGGCGGAGTTGTGGGAGCCTGCTGCGGACTCTCCAGCTCTTCACTCTCGCTATCCTCAGCCTCAGAAGGCGGGCCCTGATCCTTTGCTTTCCCATCCGCTTTCGATGTCCGATCCACCAGTGTCGTACTGCCACTAGCAGCACTTCCCGGCCGCCCACTCTCCGTGCTACTAGACCTATCAGGCTTCGGTGGCGGTGTGGGCGGCTCCTCCTCTATGCTCCCCCTCCCATTTCTATCGCCCATTCCTCTCGGCTCTTTCGTCTTCCTCTCGGGCGTTGGCGGCGTGACATGCGTGGTTGGGGTCGGACTGACTGGTGGAGCAGTGTTCACACTCGGATTTGGTCCAACTTGCCGTAGTCTTGGATCTGCATTCAAATAGTAACCCCTGACTCCAACTAAACGTCCTTCTCGCTCGCAACCCTTGATCCAGTCGGGAACGACGATAGGGATGTTCATTTCCACAGCCTTCTCCCAGGCTTGACCGCGTCCCTCTGTGCAGACAAAGTGTGTCGTGTCTATTCTCACTGTATCGATGAACCTGGCGCCAATCCTATCAATAGTGGTTGCGAGGGATTCCTTAAGGGCTGCGGGCATGATGCCAGGCGTGATTGTGATGCCGCTCAGATCTGTCATTTTGTGTGTCCGTACTGTGAGCTTCTCGCTGGAAAATGTGCCAGCACTTGTCTTTAAGACCAGGTGGAAGGTGTACTCTGTGTCCACGGCAAGGCCGCTGATCTTGGTGCTGTGGAGTTCTGTCGGGCGTGGTATGCTTCCTGCCTTACTGCCATTCCGGTACAAGCTCAGGCTGCGCAGTTCGGCGGTCGCAAGTTCGATTGGGTCCCATTCGAGGACCAGAGAGGTTTGCGTGGCATTGCGACAGCGGAGTACAGGTGCTTTTGGCGAGTGCAAGCCGAATGTCTGGAAGATGGTATTTTGCAGGTTGGTGAATGCCTTCTGAGCGGCCGACTCGGAAGAGAGGTTTCGCGAGACGGTAATGTCGACTATGGAGCCCGAAGATATGTCTGGTGGCAGCAGAATGGATGGGAATTCGATCTGCGCGAACGAGTAAGCCTGGAACGCGGGTTTGGAGTCAAGTACCAACTATTCTCTTATCCTCGGTCAGAAGGACGGCCATGCCGGCGTCGACCTTGCCGACTGTTAGGGAGACCAGCATGATCGCGGTGATGTCTGCGACGGAAGTCACTGTAAAGGTATGGTGGTGAGTTTTGAACTGGTCCTATTAGATGTAGCTCTATTCAAGGAGTTCGTGTTGAGCAAGCCTTGTTGCTTCTGATTCGCTAAGTCTACCTTTAGTTGCAAAGCCTTGTGAACTGACCAGGTTGGCGGGTGACATTTCTATTGTTAGAACCGACTTATCATTGTGGACACGGGAACTACATAGTACGATCACCAATTCCTGGGAGATTCTTGAATCAGCCCAACTCGGGGTTCTGTCAGTGTTCCGAGAAAAAAAAACCGAGCTCTCTGGTGTTGATATGAAATCGCTTGATGCACGCTCCTTGCATTGATCTATGTACAAACTCTCGCGACGTAGCATACATCAACCACACCACCATCCAATACCGGAACAACCTGGCTATACATACTACGTATTATAGACGTACGAGTCGCTCTCGCGTCGCCATTGCCAAGGCTGTGGCCGTACACATGTTTCTTCCGAATCTCGGTTCCAAAAAATTTAATCGTGGAACCTCCGGTTCTCGTTCTCGCCAAACAGGATCACTCGAATGCTAGGCAACGCATCGGTTTCCAATAGCCTGAGCCTCTCTTCGAAAGTGTTGTTGATATCAATCCGTCCGTCAGTACCTGAAATGGAAAGACCGCCGGCTCTGTTAAGTATTAGCTGTGTCCATGAAATCAGCAATAGCATACGTACGATCCTTCTGGCTGAGGATCCGACTCGTCGAGTTCCAAAGTGATGTCCTTGCCAGTGCTCTTCTTGTAATCCTTCTGGGCCTCTTCTATTGCCTTCTTGACAAGGTCGTAATCCGCCTTCCGTGCACTGACTGCCAGAGTTGGCTCATCAAGAGCGTATGCGCCTTCCAACAACAAGTTTTTGAGAATGGTCTGGTACTTTTGCTTATCCTTGCTTGCGTCCTTCAGCTGTTTACTAGCTTCTTCAAAAAGGTTATCCAGCAATTCCTGTCTGGCACTGAGGATCCTCAACCGCGACTTGTTGGAGACTGTGGATTTGGTGATCTGTTGCGACATAGATGCCTGCTTGAACTTTTTCTCGTACTGCGAGTCAATGGACGACGTTTCCTGGCGGACTAGCTTCGACTTCTCGATCGCGAATTCCTAACAGGCACGTCAGATGGAGCTTGCGGCCGATGCTTGCTGTGCATAATCACCTCGTCGGCCTTGAATTGAATTTCCTTTGCCTTCTCCAGAGCTTCCTGGCGAATGAATGCCGTCATCTTCTTGAGCTCGCCGGCGACCTGTATGCAACGACGATTAGCATTGCCTAGATAACATGAATGCCTAGCTTTTGGAGCTTCTCTACCTGGTCGTCGGACATGGCGTGCATCCCCGACATGATTGATGGTGGGTGGAAGTGGTACTGGTGATGTGGGAAAGGCTGCTTCTTGTTGTACCGTCGCTAAGGTACTGGGTTGACGGCGGGGAGTGTAGGGTAGCTAGGTGTGCATCGAGAGCCTGAAGGTTGATGCTCCCATCTGCGACCACGCTAATGAATGGCATGCCCCCCAGCACAACCCTTCAAGATAATCACTCGGAGTAGCTAGCAAACCTGAGATCACTCATACAACCATCTGCCCGTACGCATGAGAAATACCTCTCGCGGACTTTGAGGATAAACGCTGCCCAATCAGATCCTCACCGCCCAATCACGCGCATACAAGGACTCTAGACCGCTACGGCTATCGGGAACCACTCCAGGGCACTTGTTACCAGGCACTCGACGAAGAATACAAAAAGATATATCTCCACCTTCATATTCAGCATGCGCAGGCAGAGGAGGTAACAACACGACCTGCATTCAAACCTGGAATCTGCAGGCTGCCACCAGGCGCCATGGTCGACCTCTCGCCCTCAGCAGGCGTCGCTGTACGCCTACCCCACGAGCAAAGAGGAAGGATGGCTGGCTAATGCGTATGGTGGTATAGATTGGTATCTTGGTTGGCATAGCATCCACGTGCATACAAAGCATCGGCTTGACCCAACAGCGTAAATCGCATCTCCTCGAGGAACAGAAACAGGATGACGGGCATGCACAAAGGCCTCCCTACAGACGGCGAAGATGGCAGGTAAGTGCTGGTGCTCGTCCTGCAGACAGAATGAAATCTAATTGTTCATAGCTTGGGATGCTGGCATTCCTGATCGCCAATATCGTTGGCAGCAGTATCCAAATAACGACCCTTCCTTTACCAGTACTCTCGACTCTTCAAGCTGTGCGAAATCTCCCTGTACGCTCTCACAACAGATCTAACGTCTACAGTCCGGCCTCGTTTTCAATACGATATGCGCCACTTTAATATTGGGAGAGCCATTTACAAGATGTGAGTCTAGGCAGCGCAGTCCGAGGTGGCGATTGCTGATTACAAACAGATTCTCTTGTTGGAACCATTCTAGTCGCGATGGGAGCTGTGCTTATAGGCATCTTCGGCTCTGTCACTGAGCCTTCACACAATCTCAATCAGCTACTGGCACTCCTGGGACGAGGCCAATTCCTCATGTGGCTGTTCGGGACCTTCTTCGTGGCCGTTATTATCGTAGCAAGCACTTTCATGCTCAAGCGGCTCCCTTCCAGAAATACGCACCGGATGCGACTCATTCGAGGAATGGCATACGGGAGTGCCAGTGGCATTCTCTCAGCGCATTGCCTATTACTCGCCAAGTCTGCTGTGGAGCTACTGGTTCGAACCATTGCAGACAGGAACAACCAATTCAACCGCTGGCAGTCCTGGATGATTCTTTTTGGACTTGTCTTCCTCGCCCTTACTCAACTGTATTACCTCCACCGAGGACTAAAGCTCTGTTCGACTAGTGTCTTATATCCCTTTGTTTTTTGTATATACAACATTGTCGCAATTCTGGACGGTCTCATCTACTTCGACCAGGGCTCACGATTGCCCGTGCGAGATGCTGCACTCATAGCGGTTGGCACGGTGGTCTTGCTAGGAGGCGTATTCGCCCTCAGTTGGAGGTTGCAAGAAGATGAAAACATGACAGGACCATCAGTCGTCGACATCAAGGCTCCAGCTCGAGTGATGACACCGCGCACGATCCTGCAACCAGGACTTGGATTGGCCGATGAATCTGAGGAAGATAGTGATGAGGAATCTCCGCTTCTGAGAACCGGCAACGAAGAATTTGCAGTTAGCCCGTCCCGCGCCTCAGAGACCACTCCTCTACTTCATACCAAGACAGGACCGGCCTGGCAAGAGCCGAAGGCGAGAACAAAACCCAGAGCGCTCACGAAAGGCTCACTTCGACCAGCAAAGTTGCGCAAACCAGCAACAATTAATGATGAGACGAACGATCTGTGGAATGACTTAAACGACCGGGGGAGTCGGCGCTCTGGCGACTTTTCGCCATCCATCCGCTCTCCAAGCCTCTCCAAATTAGCTGGGCGACGAAATGCCAGCGATGGAAGGAGAGCGATGACATTGCCTCCACGACGGCTCTCAGGAAGTGAAAGGCCTTCTAATATTGGCTGGAACTTGTCGGACGGTGGACTCGGGAACTCTTACGAAAGTCTACCTGGACGGCGAGATCTCGCATCGCCGCCAGCAGCTTCTGAGCCTACAGACGGAGAAGATACAGAAGGGGAGCAGAGAACGAAAAGGAGGAGTCGTGGGTGGAGTGTGGGTGGAGACAGAGGACGTGCATCCGGAACTTCATCATCGGAAGATATTGGGAATGGATGGTTCAAGATGAAATGGTGGAAGAAGAGGTGGAAGAGTGGTGACGAGGAGGAACGTTCCGGCAGCAACGAAGGAAACGCGTGATTGCGCATATTCATTGGCTGATATCTATTTACACCATACCCATTATCTAGCACAATGTCAATTGGGTTCCTTTGGCTGGACTTCGACTGCCTATAACATTTCCGTTGGGGCCCTGTCCAAGTTGCTTACACGCGTCAACCCCTGAAGGTGCTTAGGCTGTGCCATATCCAATCACCAGAGCTTGAAACCTGAATATTCCAATTGCTTGCCAATCCCGAGACTCGCAATGCTACTGTTAAGGCTACCTAGCAGTATGTATTAGGTTTGTGCTGGAAGGCTGGAAAGGAATCGCTCAGCAGGGATCGGAAAGTGAAGATCCGTCCGGTTGGCGGCTGTCGACCTCGGGCTCCGACTGTTTTGACAAATGTTTGTAAGCAAAAAACAACGCGCCCGCCGAGAACATTACCGGAGCATCGGATGAACCACTTTGCTTTCTAATAGGTACTGTCGTGGACCTAAAGAAATCAGAGACATGAACGGAATAGGCGACTGAGTAGAATGCCATCTGATTACCAAATAACCCACCATTCTCTTACTGCATAATCCCTAGCCAGAACGGCACACCAATCTGACTCGGATCCCCAAGCCGCTTGGATCTGCTTGTCTTAAGCATGGATATCCCTCCACCAACACCAGACATTCTTCCTCCCTTTCTAAGTCCATACACTCATTTGTTCTCTTTATTCAGTAGCACAACTTCTTGTTGCTTCGATCCATCCGGCATATCAACTAATCACGATGTCTGAAGTCATGGCTGAGAAGGTAGTCGACAGTGTTCCAAAGACCGTGCTGGTGCTCGGTGGTTCGTACGCTGGTCAGTATCGATCGATTCTTCACGAAGGCACATGCTGATTAGTTATACATTGCAGGCATTTCGGCTGCTCACAACTTTTTACGCAATGTCCTCCCGCGCCTTCCAGACAAAGCATCCTACCATGTCACTCTTGTGAACACCTCCTCCCATTTCTACTCCCGTCCATCAGCACCACGAGGTGTCGTCTCTGAGAAGCTCCACCCATTCTCCAAAGCCTATTACGACATTGCCCAGGGCTTCGCAGCATATCCTGCTGGCCAATTTACATTCCTCGAAGGTACCGCAACCTCGTTCGATCCGACTATTCACACTGTTGGCATTACTCTCCCCAACAAGGAGGTTCAAACAGTCACCTATCATTCTCTCGTCATTGCCACTGGCACAGCTCCAGCATGGGTGGCTCACGGCATTCATACCACACACCAACTTACACAAGAGTCGCAAAAGGCATTCCACGCTGCTCTTCCGTCCGCGAAGACCATCGTGATCGCCGGCGGTGGACCAGCAGGTGTCGAGACTGCAGGAGAACTCGGGCATGAGCTCAACGGGTTGGCTGGCATGTTCGCTTCCGCGCCCAAGGATCCAAAAGTTAAGATCACCATCGTGACTTCCGACACCAAGCTCCTTCCAGCTCTGCGGCCAGCGATCGCAAAGAAGGCTGAGAAATTCCTCGCAAAGATGGGAGTGAATGTCATTTACGGCACCAAGGTCGAGTCCGTTCTTCCAGTTCATGCAGGAAACGAGGATCCAGCCACTCTCGCTCTCGACGGTGTCACTACTAAGACTACCGTCACCTTGTCAAACGGCGAGACAATCGCAGCCGATCTCTACATCCCAGCAATGGGCGTCAAGCCAAATACGCAATTCGTGCCCAAGAATTTCCTCAACGAGAAAGGCTACATCGTCAACAACGCTCAAACCCTGCGTGTCGACGAAGCCGGGCCAAATGTCTACGCCGTTGGTGATGTCGCAACCTACTGCGTCGGCGGTGTCATGGACATTTACTCTGCCATTCCTGTTCTGGGCGAGAACATGAAGCGCGATCTCCTTGGCGATAAAGCGACTGGTACCGACAAGCTGTACAAGCCAAACAAGAAAGAGACGCAATTGGTTCCAATCGGCAGATCCAAGGGTGTCGGCGCCATCATGGGCTGGAAATTGCCCAGTTTCTTTGTGTGGATGATCAAGGGACGGGACTACTTTGCTGGTATGACACAGCCTATTGTCGATGGCAGCAAATGGGGCAAGATCCCCAAGTAGAAGATGTTCGGGATGTTATAGAGAATGCGCGGAACGACTGCATGAGATGTGGTGGATATTTGTGTTCCTTTGCGTTGTCAGCGTTCATCGCTAGGAGTCGGTGCACATACCCATTTGCTTGAGCATATCCCATGTCCGATGTTCAAAGGTTTTAGTTAATATCAATAGTTTCGTGGAGAACTGGCCTTCATTGTGACATCTTGTATTTGCCTTGTTGATTGTGGGGGTTCAGTTCAGGATATCTGGTTATGGGACCTGTGCTGTGAGGAAGATTATATGGCAGGCATGAGTATGTGTAAATATATTTGATAGTCAACGCCAAGCCCTAGGTGTGCGAACGGCTTACTGAATTGATCTCTTGCCTTTTACCAGAAATCACCGTGGTCGTCGCATAAACACCGCTAAGCAATCTTTGGAAAACACGCTCGACGCACGTCGGCACATTTGTTTTGCCCTTTTTCCTGGATCGTAATCAGCATGTGGCAATGAAGCTTGGGAGGTTGGTGGTTCGAGTCGCTGTGTGCGCGTTGTTTTGATGTTTGTGCGCGAATGATTGAGGTGACAAGTTGATGGCCCATGTGAGCAAGCTTTTCGGATCGAATCTGAAAGATGATGGTCTCTATATATAATCTCGGCTTTCTCCACATTCGTCTACTGTATACAGTTGAGTTGGAGTGGGCATGAGAGATGGACGCCATAAAACGTGACCTCGCGACTCATACCACTATTAGAATCTGATTCATGCGTCATCGATCTTCACAGCCCTGTCTCGATGGTAGAGATCGAATTCTTGGGACTTACTCTCTTACAACGATCTCAGCTGAGCAAGAGTTTTCGCGAGATGCATCATCGTCGATGCCACTGTCCTGTACAACATCATTTACAGTGATCAAGCTCTTCCAATACCAATTGAGAGGTAAACGCGTCTGTTGCACTCGTCCATTTCCAAGCTCTAAGCCATCATACTTCTTTGTACGACGCAGCTTCAATATCTCAGCTCTCGACATGGCGACCAAGCGCAAAGCTGCTACAGTCGCAGCGAACACGTACTCGGATCCTACAGGAACAAAAGCGAATGCGCGCTCTGAAATCGCAACGAGCCCTGCGAAGAAAGCTAAATTGTCGCAGACGACCTTGGATGGAACACTATCGCCCGCAAAGAAATCGGCCACTAAGATTGTGAAGGAGGAGCCTTCAGATACCAGAATCGACACCCCTCTCAAGAGATCAGCTTCCCAGTCAGACGACTCAAAAGCCGGCATTAAAGATGTCAAATCAAATCATTCCGACGAAGTTATACAGCGACAGTTTTATCCTCCTGAGATGACGAATGAGCGCTGCGCTCAGTACAATAATAACGAGATACCTCGACCCATCGAAGTTCTCAACAAGACTATCACAGAGACAAAGAGCGCGAGGGAGAAGATACAGCCTGGGAAAGCGGTGCTGCACTGGTTCAAACGCGATCTTCGAATTTCGGACAACAGAGCGTTGGCAATGGCAAGCAAGAAGGCAAAGGATGCAGGAGCCAGTCTGATGTGTGTGTTCGTGGTGAGCCCACAAGACTACGAGGCACATCTCACGAGTGCTGT
Source organism: Venturia effusa (assembly GCA_007735645.1). Classification (NCBI taxonomy): domain Eukaryota; kingdom Fungi; phylum Ascomycota; class Dothideomycetes; order Venturiales; family Venturiaceae; genus Venturia; species Venturia effusa. The sequence continues at coordinate 638,074 of CP042188.1, read as the reverse complement.
ACGTGTTGATTTTGAATTAAGGTCTCTGGAGATCATGAAGAAGGATTTGGAAGAGCTGGGCATCCCATTATTCGTTACCACGGTGGAAAAAAGAAAGACCGTTCCTGACTTCCTAATCGGGCTTTGCAAGAAATGGGATATCAAGCATGTGTACTGCAACATTGAATACGAAGTGGATGAGTTGAGACGAGAAGCCAAAATGACGCGAGCATGTCTCGAGAAAGGCATCAGCTTCACCGCCGTACACGATGACGTGGTCGTTACGCCTGGCGACTTGAAGACTGGCACTGGGAAGCAGTACGCCGTGTACTCTCCCTGGTACCGAAGCTGGATGGCTCATATCCACGCTCATCCACACATCCTCGACGAGGCACCCAAGCCCTCATCAAATCCCGCCTCCTCACGCACGATATTCAATGAAATCTTTAACACTCCGATCCCCTCGGCGCCACCCAACAAATCCCTCACACCAGAGGAGAAAACAAAATTCGAGAAACTATGGCCAGCGTCCGAACACGCCGCGCACTCTCGCGTGAAAAAGTTCATCGCCTCCCGTATAAAGCCCTACAAAGACTCCCGCAACTTCCCGGCTCAAGACGGCACAGCCGTCATCTCCGTCCACCTCTCCACCGGCACCTTGAGCGCCCGAACCTGCATCCGCCTCGCCCGCGCCGCGAACTCGACGCCCAAACTCGACAACGGGAACGAAGGCATAAAGACCTGGATCTCGGAAGTGGCATGGCGCGACTTCTACAAACACGTTCTCGTGCACTGGCCCTACGTGTGCATGTCCAAACCATTCAAGTACGAGTATTCCAATGTGGAGTGGGATTATAACAAGGATCTTTTCAGCAGATGGTGTGAAGGACGTACTGGTTTTCCGATCGTGGATGCGGCGATGAGACAGATGAACGAGACGGGTTGGATGCACAACCGGCTGCGTATGATTGTCGCATCCTTCCTCGCCAAAGATCTGCTTCTAGACTGGCGGTTGGGCGAGCGTTATTTCATGGAGAAGCTCATCGATGGGGACTTTGCTAGTAACAACGGTGGATGGGGGTTCAGTGCGTCTGTGGGAGTGGATCCCCAGCCCTACTTTCGCATCTTCAATCCTCTGTTGCAGAGTGAGAAGTTTGATCCTGAAGGCAGTTTCATAAGGAAGTGGGTCCCGGAATTGAAGGCCGTGCAGGGTAAGGCAGTGCATGATCCTTTTGGGAGGAAGGAAGGGCATAGAGCGAGGAAGGGCGGGTATATGGAGCCGTGTGTTGTGCATAAAGAGGCGAGAGAGAAGGCGTTGAAGAGGTATAAAGAGGCAACCGGACGGGAGACTGCGTAGTGCTGAGCGTTTGAAGAAGCGAGTGACTTTGAGTGGGAAAGCAGCTGGTTCTGTGTGATACCCTTGTGCCTGCACACGGAAGCAAAGCAATACTAGAGACAGCTATCCGATTCATGATCCAGACTCTACTGGTCAATGATGGAATATCTCACAGCAGTCTCGCTGTTTGTGATCGGCATTTTAGTGCAAGTGTCCGCCTCTGCAGGACACGGAGTCATTGAGCGAGGAGCTTGCGACGAAGCTCAATAAACCTACTAATGTGGTAATCCATCTATCAATTAAATCATCATGTGATTCGGTGGTCCTAGCGTGAACGTGTGTAAGAGTGGTAAGAAACTGGCAACAGCCTCCAGTCGTTCTTGGCGACGAAAATTGATTGGTTACAAGAATGAGAGCGGATGATGATCTTCCGAGTCCATGTATTGGCTAAGAATGAATCTTGAAGACTCCTTGTCGTAGCTGCAGTTTCGGACGCGCAGCTGAACATTCGTGGGAACGTATCTTCGATCTAGCTGGAGCTGTTGTTCGTATGTGGGATGACGAAGCCGATGCTTGAGCTGCATGGAGATCGAGCCACGATCGTGAAGCGGACCAGTAGGGTATCAGTATTGGTCCAGCCATGCAGACAGCCCGTTCGGGTCATGTAGATGTTCGCCACTTTGGACTGACTTCGGCGAATAGGATTTGTAGATGGCAATGCTGTCTCGCCTGTTGCGTTTGATTGCATCTCCATATCGGAACTGGCCACCGTCTTTGAACAATACTAGTCCATTAGGCAAGCGAGCCGAGCATGGCTCCTTCAGTCATTCATCCAGCCAGAGTGTGTTTGTATCCTGTTTCAAGTCTCATGCAAGATCCATGATAAGTCTCTCTTCTGGCGGTTTTCGTGAATCGATATGTTTGCGAACATCATTTCAAACCCGGAATTGAAGAGATGTCGAACTGTATGTTTCTCAAATTGTTCGTTTGCGAGCAAGAACGGATGGATATCTTGAGGGAGCAGCGGCCCATGGTCTGAATCCGCATCGGTGTTGTGGTCGGCGTCAGTGACTGAGATGACGAATACCCGTGCTTCGGAGCTAAGCGGCTGATACCCGGCACTGCGAATACAAGAGACATCAATACAACAGCCGCCGAATGCTGTCGCAATGAATGCACAACTAGGCCTCATTAATGCAAGGGAGCGCTGGATATCGGATTCTGAGCGTTCGCTCAATATAGTTAAGGTGCTCTTCTCCACCCGCTAGACCTTGTATCACAAGGTATGGCCCAGCTATCCCAGCCGTTTCGATATCACAGCACGGCCCAGAATTTTGTTTCACCACCCTGTCCATACTAGAGCATTTTAGCGACCATTCCAGGGCAACCCCCTAGGGCATCGGATAGCCATCGGATAAGCTACGGAACCTGGCGATTCCGGATAATTAAGCCGTCTATTCTTACACGATACAGCTACTATAAAGTAGACGGACAGGGGGGTTCGGAGTTACCCGGACCCCTAAAAAATCGATATCTACGTATATTAACTTTTTTCCTTGTACTATATAATTATTAGTATAGTCGCCGTTATAGTATTAACTATCTCGTTAAAAAGAAGGCTTAAAAAGCTACTTTTTATTATAATTTTAGTACTCGCTATCGAGATATATAAGGATAAAGAGAAGGTAAAGCGATATAAGGTTTCTTACTAGTATATTTAGTACTAATAGCTACTTGAAAACTTTAGTAATATTAATTATACTTACCTATTCCGGTTTATAAAGCCTTATATTATCCTCCTCTACGAATAGCTTTAAATTAATATAATCGAGTAGTAGAATAGCTTTAATCCTGACCCCTATATAGCGTTTTATCTATTTCTATATAGAATAAGTTACCTAAGAGTCTATTACGACCTAGCTAAGAAGTTTAGGCGCTTACCTTCGTAGTATTCTACTATTTTTAATAACGTAGCGATCTATCTATACGATACCTTTAAGGCTATATTATAGTAGAGAGAATATCTCTCTAACCCTCTTAAACTTTATAACTTTACGACGGCTATATAACAATCGGGTTATAAGATAGATAGCTTAGTTTAGGGCTAGATTAATAGTACTTTTAATAAGTTTTATCGGCTATCTAAAGCGTAAGAGATTATATATTCTAGTTATAAGAAGGGCTAGGGTAATAAATACTAAGCTATTATAACGCTAGACGGTATAGTATTCTTAATTTAGGGTTCTTTTACCGGGCGCGATAACGACGTAACGATACTAGTACGAAGTAACCTAGTTACTATCCTTAAGGCTATCTTCCGTAGTATTAAGGAGTTATATCTATATAGAGACTCCGCGTATAGTAACGGCTTTAGTATCTTTACGCCCTATAAGAATATTAACGACTATTAATAGCTTAAGAGGGCTAAAAGGCAGCGTAATTAAGAGATATCTACTTATAGAATTAGTATTAAATATACTTTTAGGCTTTAAGAAAACCTCTAGATCTCGAATTTAATAGCGAAGATTTATCGTAGCTCTATATCGCTAGTTATAGTATATTATATATCTAGAATCCTCCTTACGAACCTATATATATACCTTAATAGTAACGGGATCTCTAAGAAGTATAGTAAAGAGTAGGAGGATAGTAAGGATAAAGGCGAGGTTAACGATAGTAGTTTTATATATATACTACTACCGACTATAGAGGGCTATTTATATCGTAGAAAGTAGATTTTCGAGGGTAGTTAATATTTTTCGTTCGAAGTATAATTACGGGGTACGTATCGGGTTTTTCTTCCTAGTAATTATTATTAATAGTAATTTAAGTATAGAGATTCTACTACCGTTACCTATTTATCGCTTACTATAGTAGTTATTATATAGTTAGACGTAGTAGTAGAGTAATAGATAAAAATTAAATAGTTAAGAACTATAGCGAGGGTTAACTTTACTAACTTTAAACTTATAGTTATAGCTTTAACTCTTTAAATATAACGCTTTAGTTAAAATACTTAAAACTTTTAGGATTACTTAAACCGGTATAGAAAATAATATTATAATCTATTTTAATATAAAAAAAGGATAGTATTAAGTCGAAATATACGAAACCGTAGAAAAGATAGAGAAGTTCCTTAAACGCCCCGTAGAGAGTTACCCGATTAAGATAGATCCCGTATATATTATACCTATTTAAGGAGAGCTAGTAAGGAAAATAGACCCTTAATAACGCTATATATCGTAAGATTATTACTTAACCCGCTTCCTTACTACTACTATTTATACTATTACTATAAGGACTAGCTTAACCGTACTATAAGGAACGCCTATATATAGTATATATTACGCTAAATATAGGTATAGGAGATACTTATAATTCCCTACTAGAGGAATTATTCCTCTTTAGCTATTAGTCTTACTATAATACTATCTTTTACTATATTTACCTTTTACCTATTATTATAATTCTAATAGCTCTTAACTCGGTATAGATCTAGTAAAAGATAACTTCTAATCTAAAACTATCGAGATCTACGCGTAGTACTAGCTAGATACCCGTATTAAACTCGAAGGCTCCGGATACGTAAGGCGGGAGTAATATACCTATAGAAGAGGAGAATAATCTAGACGCCTCTAAGTAGGCTATAGACGCCGCGCTAGATAAAGTAAGGTATACCGTAGCTCTTAGGGGGAAGTAGGTTAAACTAGTAAGGCTAATAGCTTAGATAGAAGACCTTAATAATATACTAAGTTCCCCTACGGCGTAAGACGCGAGCGCTACGCCTACGCTAACTAATATCCGACCTAGTAAAGAGCTATAACCTAAGAAGTTATAATTATATAAAGGGAAAAGTATACGCTCTTATCGTAAGTAGATACGTAGCGCGGAGAATACGTTCTACCTTACGCCTAATACTTTCTAAAGTAAGATCTCTAAAATTATATACGTACTCTAGTTTATAAAGGGTACCCTCTATACCTTCTAGATAGAGAAGGAGTCTACTCTAGAAGAGGACTAAGTTACTTAGGAGTACTTTAAGACTTTCCTACTTAACTTAATTAAGGACCCGGAGAATTACTAGCTAGACGTAATATAGCTATATATAGATAGTAAGTAAGGCGTAGAGTAGTCTATAGTATCTTTTAACTCCTACTTAATAAGCTTTAAATCCTAGATTAAAGAGCCCTATACTACGATCTAGCTATAAAACTACCTCTAGTATAAGCTACGCCCTAATATAAGGTTAATACTTTCTGTTATGTATAAAATATAAGCGTAATAACTATCTATATTCGTAGTAGCGTAATACTCCGTAGAGTAGGTCTACTTAACTATCTAGGCCGTAGCCGTACTAAGTACGGTTACTACTATACTATTAAAGGGCTAAAGCCGTACTATATCCCCCCTTTCGAGAAGATTAGTACGTCCTCGTACTAAGTATCAAAATATACCTTTTTATATATTCCGCCGGACTAATCTATAATTTATATCCCGTACCGGTACTATTTAAAAGGTATAATACTATCTAATTTATACTAGACTAAGGTCCCTAATTTCTTTAACGTCTACGCTCTTACTCTAAATTTTACCTAGTACTAAGATTACGTTAATACCTAATTTACTTTACTCCTATAGCTACTCTATAGTTTACTCCGTATCCTACTCTCTAGCCTTAAGAAGGGCGCTATACTAGTCGCGAGCGGCCTTAAAATTATATATTAAGTTACCTAGTTAGTAATTAGTAAAGTAAGAACCGTATTCCTTATTTCTAATAACGTTTACGTAGTCCGTAAATACGATCTTAACTCCTAACGCGTCGGCTAGGTCTACGTAGGTATTAAAGATTTCGCGACGGTAGATACGCTCGTAAAAGACTATAGTTATAAAATAGTAGCGAGCGTCCTATATAGAGGTATAGGCGTTAGGGAAAGCCGCGTAGTTAGTAGATAGGACTATAACTACGTCGACGAAGTTTAACTAGTCTACGACGCCGTCGGCGGTACTAGTTAGGGCTTTATTACCGGCTTCTCTTATAGTACTTATTTCGGTTACTCGCTACGCGTTCTCGTCCTAAGACTATTTAAGTATCTTTTATAGACGACTTAACTTATTAGCTTAGGCTTTATTATTACGGTTAAGCCTCTCATTTTTAAGCTTAAGCTTATCGATTTCTATCTATATTTCTTCTATCTTAGCGCGTATTACGTCGAGTTTAGATAGTTCTAGAATAAGAGGAGCGGTCTTATTATCGCTATTAAATCCGAGCGTAGCGTTCTTATTCTTCTTATTAGGTATAGGGAAGAGGGTCTACGCTTTCTACGTTAGAGTAGAGGGTATAGCTCCGGGCGGAAGGACGAATCTACGGCTAGGTTTAGGATATATTAGGGTACCTAAGTAACGTCCGAACGTAAGAGGGCGTACCGCTAGTTAGGTATCGCTAAGCGTACTAGCCGTATCCGTATTAATAGTAGGGCTAGGTAGAATACTTAGTTAGGCTATCTATAGAGTAGCCGGCGCGGTACTCGTACCCTTAGTAGGTTAAGTAGTAGTACTAGTAGCCGTACCTACTAGAGCTAATACTACGATTAGGTACGTAACCGGACGGGCGGTTACTATGTCTTAGAGGAGTAGGGCGATAGTTATAGACGCGACTCGCTTAACCTCTACTAGATTAGTAGCTAGAGAAGCGGCTAGAGGTTCGATAGCTATATAAGTAGCTAGAGGCTCGATAGCCGTAGAGGCGGCTAGAGGTTTAATAGCTATAGGAGCGGCTAGAGGCTCGATAGCCGTAGGAGCGGCTTATACGTTCTTGTTCCTAATATACGTATCGTTCTACTCTTTTATCTACTATTCTTTTATACCGATATAGCCTTCTAGAGTAGCCGTTATCGGGTACGCTAAAGCGTAGTATCTTCTATTACGGCTAAGAGTATATAGTACCCCGTTAACGAGACTCTTATATTTAACCTAGAGCTTATAGTTACGGTCTATAATTTAACTATACTCGAAGAGCTTACCCTCCTTAGCTATAAGGTAATTCTTAACTAATTATTTATAGTCTAATTAGTTATAGATATACTTAGTTACGGCTACTACGTTAAGGTCTATCTTACGCTTTTTTACTACCTCGTTCTATTCGACGTCGCTTAGTACGTCGCGCTTAGAGTTTATAAGTATAGCTTCTTAAGCTATCCGGGTAGATAAAGAGACGGAGTAATACGACTCTTCTACCGTAGGCTAAAAGCTATCGGACTTGGCTTCGGAGCTTTTATAACTTAGTAGGACTAACTTATCTTTTTTACCTTTCTTACCTATCTTACCTATCTTACTTATCTTACTTATCTTACCTTTATTACCGTTCTTTTTCTTTAGCTTAACTAGGACGGTATTTACGGTCGCGTCCGGTTATATAATAGTTATACTATTTTTACCGGGTATACGGTTGTCTATAACTACCTAGATAATAGTACCGTCTTTATTAAAGTATATAGTTATATAGAGGTAGCTATTACGATTTCTAGTAATAGATAGAAAGGTCTATAGGGCGGTATTAGGGGTCTTAACCTTAATACGTAACTAACTTAATACTAGAGTAGGGATATTCTCCTTATCTATATCTATAATAATACCTACTACGGATATAATTATAAGACGGGACAGCCTATCGGTTTCTTCGGTAGAATCTATCTAAGTCTATATATTACCTATATTAGGGTACTTATAAGGCGATTTAAAACTCTTACTCGTAGTATTAATAATATTACTAAAGATATCCTAATTCTAAAGTTAGAATAGTTTGGGTTCCGTACGGCCGATCTTACTAGTAATAACCGGTTTCTACTTATAACGTTTCGCGGCGTCGTATAACTTTCTCTTCCTCTTATAGAAGGTATTAACTATATTAACTACTTTCTACGGGATTTTTATAGCGGTACGGGAGTATAAACTCTTATATAGGCCCTACGCCGTACCTAGCTCGTAAGCTAATTTCTCGCTATAGAGTATAAATAAGTTACTAAGACGCGTACTATTATAGATATTCTTTACCTACTTATTATAATTATCTACGGCGGCTTAGGCTTCGAGGGTAGAGTCTATACGACGGTAGACGTAGTAGAATTTATTCTTACTAAGAATAGAATAGCTTAGATTTATATTATGTTCTACGATATTGCGATCGTAGCCTAGCGGTCTAGTAGAAAACTATAGTACGTTAATTACTTTCCCTAGATCCTTAAAAATCTACTCTTTATACTTCTCCGCCTTCGTAGAAATTATAGAGGGATAGGGGTCTTTTAGTTTACCTAGATAGACTATATATATCTATAGAGCGCGCTTATAGGTATAAGAGTCGGAAGGTTTCGTTAAGGTAGACCTATACTAGGTAAATTAATCTTCGTTAGGGCCGATAGTACCCGTAAAAACTCGCTTACCCTACTAGATAAGATAAGCTATAAACGGGTCGCGTACCTTTCTACCGTAACTACGTCGCGTACCGACCTAGGCGCCGTTAGTAAGGAAAGTAGTAGAATAGTAGTACGTAATTAATTTAATCGGGTACTTATCGCTCCTATAGTTAAGAAGCTATAGGGCGTACGTATCGTCGGGTATTATATTATACTAGGGTAAGGTTTCTAGCGTACTAGAGTATACGCGCTACTAGTAGTAGTTAAGATTTAGCCTCTAGGTAACTACCTTATAAGGAGTAGCGTCTACGTCTAGGATATCGTATTAGTACGTTCCCTAATAGAAGAGCGCCCGTAGAGTATAGTCTAGAGAGCTACCTACGCGGTAGTTATCTATATCTATAATAGTAGCTTCTTCGAGTTAATCTTCGAGAGTAAAGTCGTAGAAGAGAGGAGACGTTTAAATAAAGACTATATTAATAAAATTAATTCTTCGTAGAGGTAGTCCGTACGTATAATTATAGGTAAAATAGAGTTAACGGAGTATAGTAAGGATTCTCGAACGAGGATAAGCCTCGAATTTAGTATTAACCGATATATTATTCTAATAAATAGGGGCTATATCGTAGAGGTTATAATAGATAATAAGGTTAGAGAGAGCGCCTTAGAACCTCGCGTAGCCTAGATACTACTAGGAGAGTAGTAGGAGTTCTTCTTCGTTAAGCGTAAGTTCTCTAGTAGCGTTAAGGTAATTACTATATTAGCGTAAAGACGGCCTAGCTACTTCTACGACTTCGCAGAATAAGGCGACGAATTCGAGCTAAAGTACTACTATCTAGCTATATATACCGGCGAAGTTCTCGTTCTAAGTTTAATATACTAGGAGTCGATAGTAGAGCTTACCCGTAGAGGCGGCCTATTCCTTAGAGACGCTAAGGCTTATAAAGATATTATAAAGATACTATTAATTATAGAACTATTTATTCCGTCGAAAAAATACTAGAATAGACTACTCTAGGTATATAGAGTAATTATAATTAGAGAAGCGTATAAGGGCTACTCGCTTAGCGAGCGTACTCTAAGCTAGCTACCCTATATTCTTAGTATAAGCAAGATATAATTTCTCGGTAAAGATAAAACTTCTAAGAGTAAATAGCTCTTTATCTTTCTATACTAGCTAGATAAGTATAGGTAAGAGTACGAAGTAAGTTCGGCGTAGAATATCTTTAGTATCGATCTTGTAGCGTAGAGGAATTAGAATACGTACTAATATATAGTCTAACCCTAGGCCGTAAGAGGTTTCGTAAGCTTTAAGAAGTTTTCCGAATAAGTCTTCGTTAAGACTCCTATAAAGTAGCTATACGTATTCTAGGTATATTAAAGAATAGATATTAAGCCTAGCTTAGCCTTAGTAGGCCGGGTAATAATACCGATTCTCTTTTAGACTTCCCGGGATAGTATCCTAGTCTAGAAAATCGGGTATACGGGTAGAGCTATTAGTAATAAAGATATCGTCGTCGTTATCTATATTACTATAGTCTATAAGGTTAAAAGGGTTGCCCGGTAGTATATTATTATAAGGTAGAAGTATAGAAGTAAAGCTCGAAGTATTATTATATAGTAATTTAGAGTACGTAATATAATATTAAAGAAGGAGAGAGTAATACGTCCTTAAGATATCGCCGAAGGCTATTATAATAGTAAAGAGGTAGAAAACGGCTAAGAGCGGAATAGAGATACTCGTCTAATAGAAATCTCTACGTACGAAAGCTATCGGGCTACGTCGTTTTTTACTTAATCTAATAGGACTACGGTACTATTATAGTAGGGTTTCTTCTAACGTTTACTACGCTGCTTAGCCGTAATAGAGTAGAGGCGGTCGTAATTATAGATAAGTTTCTTTACGTTCTATAGATCTTTAACGAAGTACTATTAATTATAGACGGGACCCTATTCTTCCTACTTTATAAGGTACTAGAGGCCGGTTACTACGTTACGACGGTCGAGTAGTCTTTTAATTTTATAGATTAGTACGCCGTCGTCGTTAAGCTTATTAGGATCTAGTTCTAGATATAGTACGCGGCTAAAGGGGTCGTCTCTAGGAGCTACTCGCTCTAACTAGGCTACGGATACTATAGGGTATATCTTTATATATTCTAGAAAATCGAGCTCGTAGGCGAGTTTATTAATACGGCGTTTAACCTTTATACGTACGCGTTAGTTACTATACTTACGGTAGGCGTATCCTAGGATACGGTAGCTATAATAGAGATAAAGAAATACTATTTTACCCTTTTTAAATTTAATAGGTCTATACTTAGAATCGTAGCGTATCTTTATATAGTAGTTTACTAGAGCGATGGCGTCTAAAGCCGTATCCCTATATTTCTAGCGTAGGGATATAATATCTATAGCTAGTAGGTTAGATAACGCTAAGAAGGCGTCTCGGGGCTACGTACCGTATAGAAATTAGAGAGGCGATATACCCGTAGTAGCGTTCGATAACAAATTTATACTCTACTAAACGTAGATAAGGAACTCGCTCTATTCGATACTAGGTTTAGCCGTTATATAGTAGCGTAGTACTATTTTAACTATTTAATTTGTTCGCTCGCTCTATCCGTTAGTCTAAAGATAGTAGGTAGTAGAGAAGAGAAGTTACGTACTTATAAGTTAAAATATCTTTTTCTAGAGTTTATCTATAAACCGTAAATCGCGATCCGATACTATTTAGGCTAGGACGCCCTAATTAGTACTTATTAGGGCTCTAAGGAGTACGGCTACCTATTCTTTAGTACTCTAAGTAGCGTACCCTAGAACGAGTAGAATAGCCTTAGAGGCTTTATATATTAGTATAAGTAGCTAATCTAGACTACCTATAGTAGTAGGGGGTAGGTTAGTAATCTAATCTAGCGTAATAGTATAGAACGGTATAGAGGGTATCTAAATAGGCTTAAGCTCGCCGTATATCGGATACTATATAGTCTAGTTTATATTATAGTCGGGGTAGTACGCTATATAGTTACGTAATAGCTTAGATATACGTCTAATATAGAAAGCGGCTAGTACTCGTAAATACGTTCGGTAGAAACCCTAGTAATAATACTAGTCGTACGCGATCTAGAAGATTTAGTCGACGTACTTACGTAGAATATATAGCCTCTTAAAGCCTACCTTCCTATTCGTATAGTAAATAAGACCGCTACGTTCGAAGAATCTTAAGCCCGGAGGGTACGGCGAAGTTTTAATAAAATTAGGTATATCCTCTTCGTCCGACTTACCGTTAAGCTCTTCGATAGACTAGAGCGTAATAGATAAGGCGCTTAGCGCGGCTAAAAGTAGTAGCGCGGACGAGTCTAGTACGGCTCGAGCTAGAGTATCCGTTAATAGTAAAGAAACTAGTTACTTCTTCGTAGATAACTATACCTATATCTTCTTCTATCTTAGATTATAGGTATAGCCCTATCGGATCTCCTCCTTAAAGTTATCCGATATTTCGACGAGCGATACGTAGTAGATACTAGGTACTATAATATTCTCTAGATCGTTAATACGATTCTTTTCCCTATTAAGTCGTAGTAACTAGCTAAGCGCGTCTAGTACGATATAGTTTCGACCTAGCCGGTATATAAGTATAACGTTAGAGAATATAGAGATAAAAGCCGAAGCGGTAGCTAACTTTATACTTAGTCGGTCTAGATTTATAGTTTTATTAAGATTAACCTACCGTACTATACCTAGAATAGCTTTATAATCCGTAAATAAGTAAACCTTACTCGCTAAACGTACGAGGTATCTAATTTTCCGTAGGATCTAGTAGATACCCGCTACTTCTAGCTCGGTAGACTAATAGTTTACTATAGTAGAAGTAAGTATCTTACTAATAAATAAGATAGGTTAGAGCTAGTACGCTAGAAAGAGGGATAACTTCTTTAGAGATACGGTTTTCTTCTCGTCGGACTTATCCTTAGAGTACTAAATCTTAGCCTCTTTAAGTTATAGCGTAGAATCTCCTATAACGTAATAGACTATACCGCTATAACCCTCCCTAGAGGTATCGATATCAATATATAGCGTACGTACTAGGTTCTAGAAGTAGAGGATCCTATCCTTAGATAGCTTAGTACGTATAGCCTCGAAGGTCGTAATAAGAGAGGCGGTAACCGTAACCTTATATTTTTTTAAGTAGAATACTTAAGAAGAGCCCTTATTCGGCGCGTTCTTTAGTAGCCGCGTCTTCTCCTTCTATAAGGCTTCGCTAAGCTAAGCGTAGTATAGAATAAAAGGTTATAAGTAGCTAGTTATTCCGATTATCGTTTCTAGCTCTATAAGGTTAGTTAGGAAGTATAGATTAGCGATAGCGGCGAGCTTCTTAGCGTTTATACTTATCCCGTAGGAGTCGACGTACGTACCTAAGAGTACTACGAAAGGGAATAAAAGAAACGTCTTTATTAGAGCTAATATAAACTTATAGTAGAATAGTTTCGAAAAGACGGTATAGAGGTATTCTAGGTACTACTTAAAGTTATCTAAGGCTACCTAAAAGTTATCGATAAAGCCGTCTATAAAGTCGAACTCTAAGAGTATCTTAGTAATCTAGCGTTAGACGTACTATACGGAGTTATAGTATCCTATAATAAGTACTTTAAACTACTCCTAGCTACGGTAGATACTTACTACTATCTTATATCGGTCTTCCTTCTTTACTAGCTACTAGTAGAAGAAGGTAAGACCGTCGAAGACGGAGATAAATAGCTTAGATCGAATCTTCGCTAAGAAATCCTCTTAAAGAGGTAAGAGATAGAAATCCTTAATACTAATAGCGTTTAGACTATAGAGGTCTACGATAATACGAGGTTTTCTCCTCGTAGTCCCGTTATTATTCGTAATAGTTCTCTATACTACGAAGATAGGGAAACCGAAGGGCGTACCTTTACGAGTTAGTTCTAATTTATCTTAAGCTATAAGCTAATTAAATATACGGTTAATCTCGTCTCTCGACTCCTTACTATATCGATAGATCTATATATTAAGCTTCGGATTCTCTACGAACTCTAAGAGGATAGAGATATCGGCCTAATCCTCCTTAGGTATCTAAATAATACCTACTTCTACTACCTAGAGATCGCTAAATTTATTTATAAGTATTATAAGCTACGTAATTAAATTATCGTCTCTATAGACCGTAATACCGTTAGGTAGCTTCTTCTCGCTACGTAGTAATACGGGGTAGATCGTAGCGAGATAGTAGTCGTTAGTAGAAAGTATATATAACCTATTATACTCGTATTCGGAGAGAATACTAAGGGAGAAGCCGCGTAGAATTACTAAGGTACGGTCGCTATTATTACGTACTATAACTACGTAGAAATCTTCGTCGACGATCTAATTATAGAGAGAGCCTTCTATAGTAAAGAATAACCTAATTAAATCTAGAGCGCGATAGGCGAGAAATTAGTAGTTCTTACTAATTAGTAGCCGTCGTACTTTCCTAATAGGTATAGGGAATATTATATAAGCTAGGATCTCTATACGCTCTAGAGTAAGGACGCGCCTCTTAGAGACCTATAGCTAGTTAACGAGTATCTTTAAGACTACGCGTACTTCGTATTATATAAATACCGCTATATACTCGGATATAAGTAGGTTAATTCTATAGAGAGAAAGGATATTAACGCTAAGTAAGAGGCCGGTACTAAAGTTATCTACTATACGGACTTTAAATTCTACGGCAAGTAATACGTCCTATCCGTACTTAGCTACTAGAATATACGCCGTAACTATAGCTTTTTTAGTAGTAGCCGTACCTCTAGTAATACCCGTAAGGCGTTAAGGTTCGTTAAGTATCTAAATACGTAGATCTAGATAGTCGTATAGTATAATCCTACGTAAGTACGAGCGGCCTACGGATAATATATAGTATCTAGTATCTACGTATATACGTTTATCTTAGGCGACGATTCTAAATCTTAGTTATATCTAGGCGTAGTCGTATTTCTTAAAGCTATTAACTATAGTAGAAATACTACGCGGTTTAGCCGTAACGACTAGTAGCGCCTCGCCGATATCGACGTAGTAGATTACTATACTATTAGTATCTATACTATTTTACCGTAAAGGTAAGTTACGATAGAAGCTATAGGCCTTAATAAGGTACTCCTAAAGTTTATTCTTAGAGGGAAACTTAGCTAGATACCGCTAGTACGAAGCCGGCTTAGATTAGGTAGGCTAATAGAGTCGAGGCGCCTAAGGTATAGGTTCCGGAGCGTCTAGCTCTATTACTAGGTATATTACTAGAGGTACGAGATCGGTATAAAGAAAGAAGTTATTAATAGGTAATTCTATAAACTCGTCCTCGTTATCGTACTCGTACTCGTACTTAGATTCGGGCTCGCTCTTCTAAGACGCCTCGCTATATAAAGTATTAATATAGTAGTTTTATACCTCTTTACTAGCTTAACCGTAATTAGGCCTTATACCGTTTCCTTAGTCTTTCTACCTATTAGATTATACCTAAGAAGTCTAAGTCTAGGTTCTCGTCTTATCTTAATCGTTTATCTATACGTTTTAATAAGTAGAGGATCTTAGTATATACCGTAGGTTCTACGTACCCGTACCCGAGTTAGGTTAGCTATTACTATAGCTTCCGCCGTAACTATTACTATCTCTATTAGACCTTAACTAACTAGAGCTCGAGTTCTACCCGTTAGCCTTAGACTAATTAGAGTTTAAGCTCTATCCGCTAGTCCTAGGTACGCTATTACGTCGATCGAAGGAGAAAGCCGACTTACTATAATTCGTACTATTAGCGTTAGACTATTATTTTACTAGATCGCGGAAATCGAACCTTCGACGGTTAATATCCCTAATAAATATTATAAACGTAGTATAACTATATAGTTATAGTATAAGTAGGCGGATCCGTAGATCGACCTTCTTCTAGATCTTAATTAATTATTACTTAGGCTTATCGAAGTACGCGGCCTCGAGCTTATATTTATATACTATTACCTATTTAGATACCGAAACGCCTCGAGCTAGGTCGTTAGTAGAGAGAAACTACTTCTCGAATTAAGCCTAAGCGTCTTACGAAGGTATCTAGAACTACTTTTATAGGGCTTTTACCTAGTACTTTACGCCGGGCCCGTACTTAAGATACTACTTCTCGGTCTAGGATAACTACGACTAGTACTATATCTAGGCGGCGCTACGAAGGTATTTTAATATATTAAGGCGTAAGAAGTAGTCTTTAAGAGAGTTAGTAGTATCGATTAACTACTCGATAAACGGCTCTACTATATAATAGATAATTTTCCTACCTTCGTCCGTTACGCTATTATAGGCTTAGAAATTAGGCCGAAAGAATCTAATATCTTTAGTACGGAACTAGTCTCCTCGCTTATCTTCGTCTATAGACTCGATTTTAGATTCCTTAAAACTATCTTCGCCTTCGTCTAAACTATCCTAGAATACTCGCGGAGTAGTAGAACGATATCGACGCGCGAGGCCTACGGATAGTAGAGCGAGCGGAGATATATAACGGGTAGTAGAATTATACGGAGGTACTTAATAAGCTTAATAGGTACGAGTACGTACCGATTAATAGATATCCTATTCTATTAGATAGTTTAAGTATTAATCTAGTTCTACTTCGTACGTTATAGCGAGTTCTACTTCGCGAGCTACCGCTATAGTAAGCTCTTCCTTCTATCGCCGACGAGCCGCTTCGTCCTACTATACGGCGGTTACGCTTACTTAGAATAGTAGGCGTAACTATATAGTAGACGACTCGGGCTCTAGTACTAGTAAGTATACGTTATAAAGTCTCTCTTAACGTCTATTCTCTAGGTATTCTTAAGCGTCTTACTTATCTAGGCGGTTCTATAATACCTTAAGCGCCGTAGCGTACTCCTACTATAGTTATTCTAGATATCGAGCGTACTTATCGTCGCGAAGCTTCTATTCTTACTAGGTATAAAGTAACGTAGCCTATACTACTATATCTATATTAGTTTAAAACTTCTCGTTACTCTTCTTAATAAGATTCTCGATATATTTTATCTATACGTCGTCGAGCAAGTTAAGAATCTATAGTTTCTTCTCTTAGGCGTTAGTCTAGTTACCTATACTAATATTTTTAGGATTACTTAGAGGCGCTTACTTATTCTATTTAAGAGTAAAGTCTAGGGGGATATTATTACCTAATATATTAATATTTAATATTTAATCTTTACTAATAGGTTAAAGCCTCGTACTAGGAGGGAGCGGTATAGAGGCTAGATCGATAATTCTTAACTTACGTCGAGGTCTAACGCTAAGAAGCTTATTACGTAGCTTCTTTAAGTCTCTACGTAGTACCGAGGTACTACTTACGGCTACGTTCTAGTCTTAAGAGTAGGAAGACGAGTCTAGAGTCTCTTCGTCCTAAAACTCTCTAGGTACTAATTTAGAGCGAGAGCGAGATCTAATATCGCTACTAGTAGTAAAGGTACGGGCGTAGCGAAGAGGGGGAGAGGGGTTATTAGCTACCGCTATATTAATAGCGTCTAATAGCGCCTAATCCGTATACTAAAGGTTATCTATAGACTCGGCGAAAAAGGCCTTAGCCTAATATACTAATAAGATTATCGTTAAGTCGAGTAATAGGCGTACCCCTAGTAGTATATATAGATTAGATGCTACGGTATTAGGATAATATAGTTAAAATAATATATTAGACGAACTTATATAAATCGAATAGCTAGTAGAAGAAAGATAGTTCTAAGAAGTAATTATAAGATAGTATTTTATAAAAGAGAGTAAAAGAGTAAAGAAAAAGAGTAAGAGAGTAAAGAAGTAATAGGGTAAGAGATTAGTATATATAGTAGCTCTTACCGATAATCGGAAGCCGTAGGTTACTACTTCCTAATCCGGTTTAAAACGGTTATATAGGACGTTAAGAGCGTAGATAGCTAGTAGTTAACTATTCCTTCCTAATCCGAACGTGCGTCCGTAGCTAAGGTAATCGTATATCTATAGTTATAATAGGATTAGGTTATAGAGGAGTAATATACCGCTTATTTCCGAATAATAGTACGGTAGACGTATATAGTATAGAGAACGCGTACTAGTACGGCGGGCGTAGCTATAATTCTAGGATATAGTACGGCGAGCGTAGCTAAGGTTACGGAATAGAGGACTCTAGCTATATAATAATAGCTAGTACGGTAAGGTCGCGAGATAGCGTTCGACTCGGTTATAAAACTAGAGAGTTAAGGTTAAGAGTCTCGATAGTATAACTATAGTCGATACGATAGTACGACCGTAGTCGATACGATAGTACGACTATAGTCGATACGATAGCGAACCGGCGGTCCGTAATATACTAGTAACTAGTAGAGCTATATATACTAAGCTACTAAAAATATTACGTATAAAACGTAAGCGTAATAACTATCTATATTCGTAGTAGCGTAATACTCCGTAGAGTAGGTCTACTTAACTATCTAGGCCGTAGCCGTACTAAGTACGGTTACTACCGTACTATTAAAGGGCTAAAGCCGTACTACTTTCTAACTATTAAGATATCCCTAAAACTCGAGACGTAATCGTAGCGCTAGCTATACGCTTAAAGACGAATAAGCGCTAAGTAATAAACTCTTATATCTTAGAGAGGGATTCTAAGCGTAGGAATACCTAGGGTAACCGTATATCTATAAGTAAGGGGTAATATTAAGTATTATAAGAAGATAGTAGGCTCTCTAATACTAACGCTATCTCTATATAGCCTAGGAAAGAGAAGGATCTCTCCTCTATCTAATACTATAACTATAGAGAATACGGTTACTACGCTAATAAGTACCCTAAACCCTAAAAGCTAAAGGAGATTATAGAGGTTGTAGCTAATTAATACTACGACCTAACGGGAAACGAGTCGGCGTTATCCTAGCTACGTAGACGATACGCGCTAAAGTCGTAGAGTTATCTATCTACGAGGCTTCTAGGAAAGACTAGGAAGGGTCTAGGGCCTTATTAAGTATATATAGCGAGAATCTAATACGTACGGGTATCGTACCCTCCTCGCGTACCTAAGATACTATAGTAAAAAAGTTAATTACTATTCTTTCTACTCTAAAAGAGGACTAATCCGAGTATAATATTACTACTACGCTAGACTTAGGCGCCGAGGTTAACGTTATTAGTCCCCTTCTAGCTCTAGAAATAGATCTAATCCCTATAGATATCCTAGCGCCCTCTATAAGTTAGGGAGCTAGTAATAGTACGAGTTACTAAGGAGCCTATAAAGGCGTATAAAAAGCTACTAACTCCTTAGGAGTTATAAGGTAAGTAGAAAGTAAATTTTACGCCCTAGATAGAAAGAGTTCTAACTATCTCTTAGGAATACTAGCTTTATTAGACGCGAGGGTCGAGCTCGATCTAGAAGTAAGGCGGTAGCGTTTTAAGAGTACCGATACTTAAGTCCGTCTTATCTTAGCGGAAGAACTAGTAAGTAAGGATTCTATAAATATTTTTAAGCTAAGAAGTAAGGATATTACCCCTATTCTAAGCGTAGATAAATTTAAGTAGGATACCCTACCTATCTAACTACCTCCTAAGTTCTAGAACTTTAATTCTATCTTCGACGACCGTAAGGCTATAAGTATACTAGCCGTAAAGGGCGTAGAGTATACTATTAAAACTATAGTAGATCCGCCGTTTAGGAAGATATATAACCTCTTAGTAAAGAAGCTAGAGATTCTTAGGTAATATATTAATAACGCGAGTACGAGTAGCTAGATCCGCCTATTAACTAGCCTAGTAGGAGTAGGTATCCTATTTATCCCTAAGAAGAGAGGCGAGCTATACTTATACGTTAACTACCGTAGGCTAAATAAGGTAACTATTAAGAACCGGTACGCGCTCCCTCTTATCTTCGAACTCCTAGACCGCCTATAGAGGGCTAAGTACTATATAAAGTTAGATATAAAGAATATATATTATCGTATCCGTATCCGGCTAGGCGACGAGTAGAAGACGGCGTTCTATACCCGCTACGGGTACTACGAATACTTAGTTATACCTTTTAGACTTACTAATATACCTACTACTTTCTAGGCCTATATTAATAAAGCTCTAAGTAGACTAGTAGATTCTATATATATAGTATATCTTAATAATATACTTATCTACTCCGCTAGCCGTACTACCTATATATAGTATATACGCGAAGTTCTAGGTTACCTTAAGTAGTTCGGCTTATACGTTAATCTAAAGAAGTATAAGTTCTTCTCCTAAGACGTAGAGTTCCTAGGTTATATTATTAATACGTAGGGTATACGTATAGACCCTAAGTATATCTTAAGTATTATAGAATAGCCTAAACCTAAGACTTATACTAAGGTATAGACCTTCCTAGGATTCTATAACTTCTACCGTAGGTTTATCGTAAGGTACTCGCGTATTATAGTACTACTTATAGTACTATTTAAAGAATCTAAAAATAGGAAGTAGACTAGTCTCTTTCTTTAGTCTACTAATATAAAGGATACTTTTTTTACGCTAAAGAAAGCGTTTACGTAAGCGCCCCTCCTACGCTATTTTAATCCTAAACTAAGGATTAGAGTAGAGACTAACGTTTCTAGCGTAGCGGTTATAGCTATCCTAACCTAAGTATAGAATAGTAGCTAATAGTACTCTATCGCTTTCTAGTCGCGTAAACTTTTTCCTACGGAGTAGAACTATAAAATATATAAGTAGGAACTACTCGCTATTATCGTAGCCTTTTCGTACTAGTAGTATTATCTTAAAGAAAGCTACTACCCTATTAAGATTCTTATAGACTATAATAACCTCGTAGGCTTCGTAGAGCTATAGTAGCTAAATAGCTAGTAAGCCCGCTAGACTATACTACTTTTAGTATATAATTTTATTATTATATATAGAGTAGGACCTAAGAATCTGGTAGATACCCTCTTAAGGCGGCTAGACTACGGTTCGTATACGCTAAATACGAATACCCTACTCCCTATATTATATTAGAAGTTAGGGTTACTACCTAAGGTAGTAGTTATCTAGAGTCTTTCTATTTAGAAGGAGTATAGAGTAGGTATATAGATTAATAGGGAAGCTAATAGCTCGTAACTATATAGTACCGAAGGTAGATAGGCTAAAGATACCTATAAGTAGATATAGAATATCTACCTAGTCTAGGCTAAAGAGACCGCGCCTATAACCCCTAGATCTCTTACTAGAGACCTCCTAAAAGACGAGTACGCCTATTTAGATCTAGAATCTAGGCTAGAGGAATTCTAGTCGATTTAAAGCGCGGACTCTATTATACGTAGTATCTACGTAAGACTAATCGATAAGCTAATCGGGCTATACTAATAGATATATACGTCTATAGGTATCTTATACTTTAGAGAAAAGATATACGTACTCTAAGACGCTACGGTAAAGTAGGAGCTACTAAGACGCTACTATAATAATACCTTTACTAGGTATTTTAGAGTAGTATAAATATATAATCTACTCGCGCGGAAGTACTTTTAGACGTATATATCTCGCGACGTAGACGAGTATATTAAGACTTACGAAATCTACTAAAAGATAAAGGTTAAACGGTATACCCCGTTTAGAGACCTATAGTCCCTACTATAGTCTAAGGGGCTATAGTAGGAGTTAACTATAGACTTTATAAGTAGAATACCTCCTAGTAAGGTTAGAGGTAGGGCTTATAATACGCTCTTAGTAATACTCGACCGCTATACGAAGATAGCTCTATATATTATAGTTACTAAGAAACTCTTAGCTTTAGACCTAGCTAATATTCTTATAGAAAGGGTAGTTACTAGGTTTAGGGCCTCTAGAGGTATTATATTAGATCGAGACTCTAGATTTACTAGAGTCTTTTAGTCCGAACTCTACTACTATATAAAGATTAAGTAACGATTAAGTACGGCGTTCTACCCTTAGATAGATAGTTAAATAGAGAGATAGAACTAGATAGTTTAGAAATACCTAAGGGCCTTCTACTTAGAAAATTAGAGTACGTAGGCTACGCTACTCCTAGTTGCGGAGTTTATATATAATAATAGTAAGTATACTACTATAGGTATCTCTCTATTCTTTACGCTATATAGCTACTATCTAGAGATTTACTTTAAAGCTAGTAATAAGTAGAGGAATAAAGTACTAGCGGTAAAAGAGCGTATCTAGTTCTTATACTTATTACGTACTAAGCTAGTAGCTCGCTAGTAGAGAGTAAGCGAATTATAAGTAAAGAGCTATAATAAGAAGTATATCCCTATAAAATTTAATAAGGGAGATTTAGTCCTCGTATCTATAAGAAATCTCCGTATAAAGACTCTAAGTAAGAAGCTAGCGTAACGTATAATAGGCCCCTTTCGAATTCTAGAGCTAATTAGGTTCTAGGCCTATAAGGTATAGCTACCTAATAATTATAGAATATATCTAGTCTTTAGTATCTCCCTCCTAGAAAGATACTACCTACGAGAAGATAGTAAGTAAGAGATCCTACTACCCCTAGAAATTATTAACGGGGAAGAAGAGTAGGAAATTAAGGAGATTCTAGACGCGCGACGTAAAGGTAAAGTACGGTAATACCTAGTAAAGTAGATTAGTTATCTATAGGAATTTAACTAGTAGATTCTATAGAAAAATATAGATAACTTCTAAGAGATAGTTTAAGCTTATAAGTATAGTACTAAGGGCTATTTAATCTTAGCGCGAGAAGTACGTAAGTCTAAGATAGGAAGTCTTAGAGGCGTAACGGGCGAGGATACGGTAATAATAATCTTAGGCTAGGTAACTTTAAGAAGATTATAGAGGGGAAAATAAATAAG
This sequence comes from Venturia effusa, assembly GCA_007735645.1. Taxonomy (NCBI): domain Eukaryota; kingdom Fungi; phylum Ascomycota; class Dothideomycetes; order Venturiales; family Venturiaceae; genus Venturia; species Venturia effusa. The sequence continues at coordinate 615,506 of CP042188.1, read as the reverse complement.
AAGAATTCTTTTTATTAATCCGCTAAAGCGGTACGTATAGTAAGTAGCTAGGGGGGGCGGCGAGGCGTAGTAAGGGAGTACTAGCTAATAAAGTCTAGGATTTTAAAAAATCCCTAAAGCGCCTAAGACGCTATACGCTATACTTAAATGTTAGGCTCGTAAGCGAGCTATATACTATACTAAACTCTACTTCTCTATTTCCTTATTTTTCTCCTTCTTCTCTTTCTCCTCTACCTTCTTAGTAGGAGCTAGTGTATAGATATTTATATCGTCGTCGTCGATACTATCTATACCGGCCGTAGGGTCCTCGCGGAAGAGACGCTAGCTAAAAAGACTCTATAGCTAATTAATTAAAATAAAATCTCTAGAGAATTAGAGATCGCGAGGAGGGAGTAGAGCGAGGCTATTCTATACGCGATTAATATAGAAAGCGTAGGCGGAAATATCTAATATATAAAAATTTATATTTAGCTTATAAGCTCTAACTAAGTATCGGTCGAGGCGACGGCCTCGCGTAGAATAAGTATAGTAGTAGAGTTTTTAGCCTTATAGTCTTTAGTAGCTCCTTCTTTACCCTTTCGCTTCTAGGTAAGGATATACTAAGTTATAAAGCGGTCGAACTACTTATAGTAGCGTACTAGCTAGTTCTTAAGGGGCTCTTTATCTAAAATAAATTAGTAGGAAGATAAATATATAAGTAGTACGCGTATATATACTAGCGCGGATACGTTTAGTAGTCTCTAATAAGATATTAGCGTATTTATTTAACTTAGTTAGTATCTATAAAAAAATATTAGTTAGTAATTCGATAAGTAGTAGACGCGTAGATTATAATATATCTTAATATACTCGTAGCGTAAGGTAGTATAATAACTATACTTCTATAAAAGAGGCTTATAGTAGGTAAGAATACGCTTAGGGTCGTAGGCGTAGTATACGTAGTACGACTAGTAGAGTTACTCTAGGTTTTCTATCTTTCTTTTTTTAAAAAAAGAAAGAAAGGAGAGATAGTAGGAGGCTACGAGGGTATAGTAAGGATATTACTTATTAAATTAAGGAAGTAGAAGGAGCTAATATAAAGATAAAGCTAGAGAAGAAAATTTTACGATACGAATATTTATTTTATTTAGAGTATATACGCTTAGGCCGCGAGAAGCCCGATACGCGTTTTACTAAGAATAGAGATTTTAGAAAATCTAGTATTTTAATTTTAAGATAGGAATTATAAAATTCTAGGATCTAGTAAAGCCGCTATAATATATATACGTACTATATAACGCGTCTATCTAGATAGTCTACGAACGCGACTCTAAGATAGGCCCGTACTCTTTTTAAAGCCCGTACGTCGTATTCGAGTTACTAGCGAGATACGTACGCGCGGCCTTATAAAAGTATATAGATTATTACGAACTCTACCCTAGGGATAGGATATATAAAGAGGGGGATAGTTATAAGGACTAGCTTAACCGTACTATAAGGAACGCCTATATATAGTATATATTACGCTATATATAGGTATAGGAGATACTAATAATTCCCTACTAGGGGAATTATCCCTCTTTAGCTATTAGTCTTACTATAATACTATCTTTTACTATATTTACCTTTTACCTCTTATTATATTTACCTAATAGTTTCGCGATTAAAAGGTCTAGTTTTAATACCGTAGCTATCTTAGCTTTCTTTCTATCTATAGCCTCCCTCTCTAGCGTACTTTTAAGGTTAGAAAGGCTATTATTAAGCTTTATAAGCTTCCTTTTCTATTTTTTAAGCTTTTCTCGTAACTCCGCGGTATTACTACTACTACTATCCTCCTTAGTTATCTTTACTAACTCTACTATTAGGTTTATTATTACCTTACGCTACGTAGTAGCCGTTACCTTCCTTTTACGAGCCGAAGAAGGAGGAGTAGTAGTCGCTAAACTACTTCCTTTACTCTTATCTTAGTCCCTCCCTATACGAGCTATTACGCGTATTACCCTTAATTTATCCTCTTTATTCTATTTATATAAAGTCTTTATATCGGCCTTAGCCCTAGCTTCTACGTTAATAAAGATTACCTATTCTTTTAAAGCCTAGTACTCCTTCTTTTTACTAGAATCTATCTTACGGCTAGTTAACGGGATAGCCTTAATCTCTCTCTATCTAGTAATCCTCTTACCCTTACTATCTAAGTTAGAGAAGTAAGACTTTACGGTTTTAGCCTCTAAATATATCCCGTTTTCCTTTAGTTTATTATAGTATCTCTAGTAAAAAATAAGGCGACTTATAGTAGCCTATTCTCCCTTAAATCTTACTATTATACCGTATAAAAGAGTCCTTACTTTAGGGCTATCTAACCCTATCTTTATAAGAGAAGTAGGCGCTAGAGAATTACTTCTCCTAGTTTTAAGTAGGTTTATAACTATATAGTTAAGACTATTATAAACGCGTAGCTTTTTAGTATATAACTTCTTCTCTTTTTACTACTCGGCTATCTTCTCGTTATATTATTATATAGCTTCTAGGTTATTCTCTTTTATAGGTAGTAACTTACGAGGTTTTAACGGCGTACGACTTAGATAAGGAGGAATAGTAGCTTTAGCTTTATCTAACTTAGGCTATAGCTTAACTTCGTTATTAGATTTATTAATATAGTAAGTTTAAGGGAGGTTTTTATTAGTATCTTTATTACTTAAGGTCTCGCTATCGTAGCCGTAGTTTAGAGGCTTATTATCGCTTTATAAACTAGAGTATTTTCGACGTATCTCGGCTATTATACGAATAGTATTTTTAGCTTTATTTACCCTCTATATAGTAATATCCTTATTACGGTATATATACTTAAGATTAATAGCTTCTTCGAGCAATTTACTGGCTATATTAGCTTGTAATCTTCGAGTTATAGAGAGAATCCTACCCTTAGGGGTCTCTTTAGTAAGTTATATCTCTTTTCTTAATAGTATATCTATTTCCGTTATATATTCTCGAGGTTTATAGCGAGATAGTAACTTAGTATTAGAAGTTTATTTATTTAATAAGCCGGCGATATCTATATTACTTTATAGTAAGTTTAACCCTTTAAATTTAGCTACTTTATTATAGGTTATAAGCTATAACGACGACTATAACGGCTAATACGTAATTAAACTATATAGATTCTTTAACTACCTACGCTAGGGTAGACTCTACCCTAGCGTAGGTAGTTAAACTATCTATAAAGTACTACTTCCAATACTAAAAACGCCTAAATTTAGTAGCTTTATAGTAGCTATATTATAGCTTTATCGTGGTAGTTAGTAGCCTTAGATAGCTTTAATAGCTTCGGTAGTAGATCCCGAGGAAAAAGCGATACGGCTAATATATAACTATATCCAGATTACGCTTATTTACCATACTAAACCATACCTTTTTGGACAGATGCACGGCCGCCCCGTATGCCCTGGTCTTCGGAATCTGCCCTGGAATGGTCGCTAAAATGCTCTACTCAGCATGTTGGCTTTTGTCTTTGAGAGGTGGAAACCTTTGATATCGATGCAAACAAGCAGCGGAAGGGACTCAGTCACCAACTCTCTCATTCCATACACAACCATGAAAGAAGCTGGTTTGGAGGATCCGGCACGCCTTGACCAGCTTACGTCCTCGGGTGAGTACAAACACCCCATCACCACCACCTTGTTAGCCCAGTCTTACGCCGCAGCTACATCTGGACACATCCCACCCAATGGTGGACCGTGTCTTTCAACCATTGACGCCAGGTCCAAGGTGTCGGTGATTTGAAGTACGTGATCTCGGAATGGCCGAACATGCGCGACTGCAAACCGGCCTAGGAGCGTGACTGTAAACCATCCCAGATTGCGAATTGCAGACGCAGAAGCCGGAGGATGTTAGGCGCAGGTGTTCTTCATGCACGTTAGAGATGGGCGGCTACACTTGGATGCCGCGAGGTTGATCATGGACAATTCAGGCTAGTACACATCGAAGAAGACCGTGACCCATCGACTCTCAAATGATCTCATGAACCTGGATTGTACGTACATATGCGGCCTCACGATCGAAAAGGATGGCGGAGCAGTTTCCGCACCAGTCAGGATGGCAAGCAGTGAATGAAATCGGCGTGCGGAGTATCTTCGGGAAATCTGCTTGGTCTTCAACCCGACCGCCTGGCTCCCCATCCACCATCAAACCAAGGTGGTGGTACAGAAGCAGCTGAATCTCCTACCCTCGTACGTCCATTGGCCCTGATTGCTGATATGGCTCATGCTTCAGATCAGCAGATGCAATGCCCCTATCGTTCCCGTTCCCATAGACGTTGACGGCAAGGCTGGATCCAGAATAAACGCCACTGCTTCCTTTCGGCCTCCTGAATGCAGAAGTCATTAGAGCTATTGATAAGGACTGGAATGTCGAAATGCGGCCTGCATTTGACTCATCGGTTGGTTTCAACAACACCAAAGAGAGGGTTTGTCGCAGCGACTGCTCCGCGAGGGATGGTCAGATACTGGTTTCGTACGGAGGCTCGTTTACACAGCTACGCGAAGTGAGGAGACAGCGTTTGTCGCGCGTACGGATGGTCACCTTGACACCATCATCAGTCGTTTGGAGCCGCGGTAAAAATGAACCATGGCATAATCCCGATCTGTTCCCTGCATTGTCGAGAAATGAGTCGAGTCACCAATCTGGATGGATGAAGTGGTTTGGCCAACCTTCACCTCCCCAGGTCAGTGCAGAGCGAGGGTCTCCTGAGACCGCAGTGTAGATGACCATTCTTCCGAGATCACCTGGAAAGATTTCAGAAGATATGTAGAAGTCAAAGAATCTTCCGGGCCAGCGCCAGCCTCCCACGGCCCAGGTGGAGGAGCCAATTTAGGGGCCGCACGTCGCCCAATGCGTAAGGTCTTGGTGATCTTATTCTCCAATGATGAGTAGGGGGTCTTCCCACGCAACAAGGATAGAAACAACAACAATTGGACATTGGCAAGAGAGACATGTTTCCGCACTGCGCCAAGTACCTATGATGCGTTTGCAGGTTACTGGGGTACTTGTGTCCATACTCCGCTTCTAACCCGGTCAGACCAACATCTGCTGCCTGGGGACTTCTACCAGATTCACCTTCTAGAAGCACGACACATCTCTGACCATCTCTCATCCTGTCGCTCATTTCACTCGATTATCCTCCGTCTGTTCTGAATGCCATCTTTTCGTTGGCACGCCCAGGCAAGGCTCTCCAGCCTACCACGCTCTCGTGCTACACATGCGAGCAGCCGTGGCACCGACAATGCAGTCTCCTCCGGATACTCCGACCAAAACCGTTCCCAAGATCCAAATCGAGCTCAGTCAATCCGAAAATCAGTTCTATCATCCAGGTGGTCTTGTGTCGGGCAATGTTCGCTATGCTCATCCCCAAGAGGTTGACAATTTTGAACTCACCATGACATTCTACGGCGTAAACCGAACCTTCATTTCAACGCCGGAGAAAAAGCCATTTCAAGAAGCGGTTCTATTTGAATACGAAACCAGCCTCCACAATGGAGCCGCGCCCCGAAACTATACAGGGCGGCAGCATCTTGCGACGATGGAGTTTTACTTCAAATGGCGGTTCCCTTCTGTTGCTGAGAATCGCCATTTCAGCCAATGCTACGGTGCCACCGGCGGTCATATATGGGAAAATTCGCGCCACTCACTTCCTCCTAGCTTCGACGGCACCGTGCCTTCTGATCAGGCTGAGAAAGGTGTCAAACATTGCGCTGTCGAGTATGCCCTAGAAGCAAAGCTCTATTATAACAGAACACTGATCACGACCAAGAAGCTGCCCATAGTGTTTCTACCTTCCCGAACACCTTCAGTCGACCCACGATCCAGTTTCGCTTTCAACCACTCACCAACGCTGAACGTCGGAGAAGGGGATCGTGATAGCTTGGTTGAAGACCTGAGCCATGGTCTGCGGGTACAATGTCCGGAGAGGATCGTCCAGGGTCAGCCTTTCAACATTAGCATCTTCGCCGCTTTCGATCCATACACGCTTCCAGAAGACTTCGTCAGAAGACTCGTTAAGATGGAAATTACTAGACTTGTCATGATCTGCACGACTAGTGTTCGTGCTTTTGGCGGCCAGAGTGGCCACAACGTTTCGTCGACTAATCAAGAGGAGCGCAGCTCTGTGCAACGTCAAATCCAGCCGGCGTCTCTTCTCAGCGCCCCTCGACCGTGTCATAATGCCGATGGAACTCACGAACTCGAGTTCGTTTTCCAAGCTAGCATGCCATCGTACTACCACTCAACATTCCGGACCTTCCTTATTGCCAACAAATACCGATTTGAGTCGCCGATTGAAATCAGGATCGGTGAAAGGACAATCAAGCTACCCATTCTAGCACCAGAGTTCGCCATTCTCTCATGCTATGCCTCCCCAAACACCAAACGACCTATGTTTATGCCAACTTCATTTCCTTCTGGTGGAAGTTCGGGCTTTTGCGTAGATGCTCTCACTCGTTCTGAACGTCATTGCTCTCGTGTTTGAGCCATGTACAGATGAATCTATCTTCGCATTTACTCGAGTTCTATGGACGACAGTTTTCGTCCGGATGTGATACAATACACAAATCAGTCTCGGCAGCCATGATCAGCAATACGTTGTACCACTCGCCGCATCAATTATGTACTAGAAATTTCTGTGGTACATTCGGCTTATCGATTACCTCCTTCGGACGAGCACTGCCTAGCTCTTTATTCAAGGGACACCTGCATTGCTGCGGAAACTGCGCATCCAGAAGAACGAGAACTTTTCTTCGAATACACAATAGTCTCTTCCGCGCGGACGGACATTTTTTTCTCACGGGTTTGGACTGGGCGGCTTTGGTCTTTTGTAGCACAGCATTATACCACTAGAGAAAAGAATAGAAAAGGCCACAAGGTCGCGGTACAATCGGGTGGTGTTTGTGTTCTTGCGTCTTATCTTGGAGAGCGGCATACGGGCTCTGGGGGGATAGGAAGAGGAAAACAAAGGGAGGGAGTTCAAGATCAAGGGGAGATGAATACAGGCGCCCATCTCGTTTCTGGGTTATGTTATTGAGACCTTTGACTATGGTTGTTGCTTGGTAAGGATGGGACCAGAGCTTACTGTGATAGCATGCCATCAGTTTCACTCTCAAGCACCGTGGATGTTGTATCATGCGCGCAAATCCATGCTATACATTCATCTCAATAGGCCCGTGTACGTATTCGTCTTCCTGGCCTCGAATATCGGAGACATTGAGAACACTTCGCACAGTTGACAAAAGAATAACGCTCGATTCAGAAACGACGGAGTTCGACTGCGCCCGACCCCACATACCGTGTCAGTATGTATCCAGCGACCCATTCCCCACTTCCCATCTACGTCTGTCTGGCTGCGTTCACTGAGACCAGCTTCTTAGCACACTCCGGGAACGTGAAAGTGTGTCCATAGTGCGCCCCACAAGAAAGCAGAATACTTCTGACGCGGCCAACGCCGCATTTGATGAGAACCAGAGCATCATTATTTCCTGCTGACATTTCGATCTGGCCTCCAGCGTGAGGTGCTATTCAATAGATCAGACAGTGTCATATAGGAAGGGGGAAGTAGGTAGGCGGAATTAGGTATGTGTAGGTTTAGGAGAGGGAGGGAAGGTGTTGACGTACTAACAAAAGTGTACCCTCCACAATTGTATGCATTCCCCTGTCGTGAGCAGGCTCCGCCTGCCTTCCACTTGGCATTTGGGGTGAGTGTTCCCACCTGGCATCCGTACCCAGCTGTTTGCGCAGTTAGGTAGGCGAGGATGAGAGGTAAAGTGGTAAAGCGCATGGTTGAGTTTTCGTGTGTCGTAAGAGGCGAAGGTGCTTGAGAAATTGTGAGAGGACTGTGTTGAAAGACGTTTCTTCGCAGGTCTGAGATCCAGACGAGATTTGTGCGTAACGTTATATAGAGTAGGAATTTCCCGGCGAGAGGGTTTCTATCACGTCGCTTTCCCGGTTTAGCACGGGTTTCTACCTATACCCTGTGAGTAATCTTTTCGTTCACAAGGATTCAACAGTACAATCTGAAACGCTTTTCGGAGGATGTGATGAGAAGACTTGCTGCGGGCATATGGATACGAACGGAGGACTGAGTGATTATTGGTGGAACTTCGATCGTCCTGGAATCTACGATGGTACTTCCGGAGTAGTATCGAAACCAGCGGAAAGAATTCTGCTACGTATTTCACCCCGCAGCAATTGAACAGTTATATATAGCTTATACGTAGACATCGATTGGCTCTTACAGCCTGTTCTCGGCTCTACTTCAGCCCGGCTTCATGACGGCGGAGGCGGATCGACGTACTATCGCAAGTCTTTAATGAAATGGAGATTCCAAGACGTTTCAAGTCCTCGTGGCCTAATTTATTACCGTAAGTATCGGAAGCCTTTACTCCTTCTCCAGAATAGGTAGCATTGTCTTTTAGACCGGTATATTAGCTTACTCATTATCGGCAGAAGTACGGTGAACCCCACTTAATAAACACGTACAAGCGTGCCAAGTTTCATACTAATATACTTCCTGCTGGCTACCATAGTGGTACAGGTTACTATACATAGTGAGATGATTGATTCTCTCGTCCACCAGGATCTACTTCCTGGAAAGCTTTTGAGAGCATGAAATAAGGGGGCTCGTTGCGGGTATATGAGTACGAGAGAAACCGTTGAGTAGTGATCGATAGACATGTAATCATTTCTTGAGTACGGATCGTACCAGTGGGTTCTCTCAAGCGAAACCCGCCTCCTCTCCTTTCGGGTTTTGCGCATCGTGATCAGCCTGTGATTTTCGAGGAGCCAACCCCATATCCCGCAGAACTCTATTCTATCTAGCTCCATACTTTCACGTTTTTTTTAGGTGTGCGACAGTACGCGTCCCTGAAAGTATCCCTGTCTCCAGCTGCACAATGGAGGTAGAAAAAATGTTTGTCGCACTCGACCTGAATCGTGGCGTCGGTCGTGCCAGCTACCAGGGTGATTTGTGTTGATACGTGGAAAACTTTCGTCCCTATATGACGACGCGATTTTATCAGCAGTGAGGAAACATGAGAGAGGTGACAAGGTGTTCTACCTGAAGTCCCGGATGTGTAAATGCCCATGCCGTTACCTTTGCATTCGGGGCCTTCCTTTCCAGGATTCTCCGTGATTGTTCCCCAGTTACACCGAGCTGAAACCAAGGCTTAGGTTCCTGCTAAGAGGAGGAGGAGAGAGGGAATTTTGGTGGTGAGAAGCATGATTTGTTGCGGGAAGACGGTGAGCGAGAATGATTGCTGGTGGGTATTGAGATCTTGCCGTCTGGTCCGCGACTTCAAGACCTTATATGTACTCGATTTTTACCATCGAGGTTCAACTGGGCTCCTCGGATTTCTCCTATCCCTCCAGGTCGCATCTGTTGTGTTGATCGCAGGAGACAAGGTCAACTCTCTTAATTGCGCAAGGTAATCAATTATATCGACGGATCGAGCGTTCTGAGTGGTAACAGGCTGCCAAGCTACTTTACGATACCACCGTAGAAACAATCTACGCCTCGCCGGCGTCCTATCGTTGGCGATATACCCCTCAATCCAGGTATAGGGAAAGGCACATGCAAGATACAGAGAGTCTTGTGCCTCGTGTCTGCCATCTGCAAATCGAGCCTGGTGCTACTTTAATTTCCAAATGTCCGCCGGCCTTCATGAAGCCAGTGAATAAGTTAGCTTGGCTGTTGGCTATGTTTGATTGAGACTTAGTTCTATCACGTCCATCTTCCCTACCGTGTGAAGTCATTGCGCATCATAGCCGGACCTGTACATGTATCGGAATATCTTGCTGCTATATATACGCATCTGCTCATTGAATATGGCCGAGATCGATTGCACGTATATGTGATTGACGCAATACCGTGTGCATCGTTGCAGTCATCTGTACAGCTCTCCTTTGATCACGAAAATAGTGGTTTACCTGCCTGTCTTACAAATTAAATTAGAACTTCATTTTAGCTGTAAGAAGCCTTATCTTGTTATATACTTACTCCTAGACTTTGAGCCTGCTTGTTATTGGACGAAAGCTTGAGGTAAAGAAGTCGGGTAGGCGTAGGAGCCGAATGTCGGTCACAGGTTTTCGGTGAAATAGAGATCCTACAGTCGGCGACTCGGCGTTACGATTTTAGCCGAGGGCGAGCACGGGCTCAGCTATTTATGGCGCTGATATCGTTGACTGCAGTGTTCCCCTCCTTCATCTCAATACTTAGAATCACGTGCAGGATCGGGGATTACTGTTCAATGACACTGTCTACGGAGTAGGGAGTAGAGTCATAACTGTACAGGCAGAATCGGCAGCCACCAGGAAATAAAGTTCACGGGAAGAAGGGAGTGCCGAGCCGTACTTACAACTATCCTAGGCTTACCTACCTGAGTAGGTAGAAGCACCACAAAACGTTCTATACAAGTTTCCTCCTTCGGTCTAGCTATCATCCTCCCAAGGCATAGTGTCGAGACGGAGTCGCTTAACACCATCAAGTCGTCTATACACGCTCCTTCTTTGGACTAAGTCATCATCCTCTCATAGCAAGTCATTGAGACAGAGTGGCTCAACACCTTTAAGCTTGCCTAAGCAATCATCCTATTGAGGCCTCTCTCCAGAATCGGCTGAGTCGCTTGATACTATAGACTTTGCTATACATCTTCTTCTTACGCCTGGTCTCCTTATGCTTCAAGCATCGTCTGGTGGCTGCGGCTTACGGCGATAAAACGGAATTACAGACACATATACTAAATGCAAAAATGTATAACTATACGCGGATTGACCAACGTATGTACCATCAATCATGTATATGTCGCTGCAAAGAGTTTGCATATATGTGCGGACCCGGCCAATAACCGACAGAGATTTTCTGCCTCGCACAGCTTGGAAATGACAACATCGCCCTACAACTAAATGCGAGATTTTTGCAAAGATCTCCTCGCCAAGTCTTGTCGCCTTCCAAACTACGGCGCGTCCTCCGCCCTCCACAAATTGACGTCAAGGCGAACAAGGTAGTACTCCACATATTGGCTCGGACAACAGACCTCGGCTATCATAACGAACGACTTTGTTCTTTCGACTCGTCATTCAACAACATGAATGGGGCTGCTTGGTAATTCAGGCTGTCCATCGACCTCGTTCGGCGTCGATCCTTGTTCGAAATCACTCCAGAATCCTTCAAATATGTCTCCTGTCTCGTCTTTTTCCATGATCGTCTCACACCTGCGCAATTTCTGCCATTTTGACATCACTACCTTCAACCCACCATAATCACGTCGAACATGTCACTTCCAACTGAAACCCACACCTGGACTCTCCAGAACAAACCAACGGGAAGCGCAATCATCTCATCTGACGCCAATGCAACCTTCAAACTAGAAAAAAAGCCCCTACCAGAATTAACGGATGGCGATGTCCTCACCCAGACTCTATACCTTTCCAACGACCCAGCCCAACGCGGCTGGATCGATCCGTCCATTCCAGCCGATCGTCTCTACATCCCACCAGTAGAGATCGGCCAAACTATGAGCGCAATCGGAATCGTCAAAATCCTCTCCTCGAAATCCCAAATGTACAAAGAAGGCGAGCTCGCAGTGGGAGGATGTGGCTGGAGCGAATTCAATGTCCTACCCGCGAGCGAACTACGGAAGGTCCAACATATCCCCGGCGTGTCACCGACGCAGTACCTTGGTGCCCTCGGCGCCACCGGAATGACCGCCTACGCAGGTCTCATCGACGTCGTCGAAGCCAAGAAGGGCGAATCCATTGTCATCTCAGGAGCCGCCGGAGCTACGGGTTCCATGGCCGTGCAAATCGCGAAGAACATGATCGGCTGCTCCAGAGTCGTCGGCATCGCCGGCTCGGACGAGAAATGCGCGTGGGTGAAGAGTCTGGGCGCGGATGAGTGCGTCAACTACAAAACCCCGGACTGGAAGCAGAAATTGGCCGCCGCGACCGATGGTTATGTTGACATGTATTTTGATAACGTTGGAGGCGAACAGCTCGATTTCATGCTCACGCGGCTCAAGGTCAACGGTCGCGTTGCCGCGTGTGGTGCCATCGCCGATTACAACAGTCCCCAAGACGCCCGGTCAGGACTCAAGAATTGGTTCGAGGTGATTACGCAACGGCTTCAGATCAAGGGTTTCATCGTGCTCGATCACATCAAGGATGGCAGGGCGGCGAAGATTGTAGGGGAGTTGGGCCAGGCGGCGAAGGAGGGGAAGATTCGGGTGGGCGAGGATAGTGAGCTTGTTGTGGACACGGAGTTTGAGCATGTTCCGAAGACGTGGATGCTGTTGTTTGAAGGTGCGAATAAGGGTAAACTGGTTACGAAGATTACCTAGAATATGACTTGTAGTGCAGCGCTGATTGCCTGCTATCTGTGGAGTCTACCTGCCCTAATCTCCATTGCTTTTCGAGCTTCTTTGCGCAAAGTTACCAAAGCATCGCATGTTTTCGTGCAATTTCAGGGCGGGTAAAGTCTCCACACGCACATGCATCGCCCAAATGTACTGGCCCGCTTCTCGACATACTCGGATATGCATAATGCATATCCGCATGTATTATATATATATTAGTATATAATTTCGGCCCTAATATATCTAAGACTACGTAATATATATCCGAGTATATCGAGAAGCGGGCTAGTATATTTAAGCCACGTATATATTCTAAAATAGTATAGATAGATAATATTATAGTATTTCTACTACGAATTTAAGTAACTGCGCTAACTATATTTAAATAATATATAAACTTAAACTATACGGTAATCGCTTAATCTCGTAAGATTAAGTAATCCTAAGGTAAATACCCTATATTACTATAGATTTTATACGTAATATAGATTCTATTCTTTTTTAACTATCTCCCTCTTACTAGTAACTATATTAGTAACTTAATTAGTAGCCGTTTAGTAGTAGAAGTTACCTTATCTATCCTAAAAAAAAGGGATCTCGTTATTTAAGTAGATTCTTCCTTATTCTTATCTTTATCCGTATCGAGGTTACTACTATTAAGTAGGGCTAAGTATAACTTAGCTTCTTCGGCTAAGTTATTATTATTAAGTACAGTCTTAGTATCCTTATAAGAAGTAAAGTAAGGCCGAATCTTAGCCTAAACCTCTAGTTCCTTCGTAGGGGGGGGTTATCCTTAGAATCTAAGGATTCTAAGGATATAGTAATTAACCCCTACTATATAGCCTTAGTACTCGATTTTGGTATTTTTAAAGCTACTTTTAAAGCCCTTTTTAAAGGCTTTTTTAAAGCCGTTTTAGTACGCCGTATAGCTAGAATCCTCTTTAAAGTACGATTCTTAGATTTACTAAGGTTACTAAGGCCGCCCTTAAAGTTAAAACCTTTATTACTAGTATAGTTTAAATAGTCTAAGTAGATATCTAAATCGATAGTAATAGCCTCTATAGAGGCTATAGTATTAGTTTAAGATTATATAAGCTAAGACTACTTTTATATCTAATTCCTAACTATATTAGCTTTATAACGGATCTTATAAGGGCGCCCGGATTTCTTTATTAGCTAAAACGGTTTAGTAACTTTATCTAGAATAAGATTATCGAGAAGTACGGCTCTATATAAGCTAAAGTAAGTAAGTTAGTATTACTAGATCTCGTATATAGTACCTCCTAAATTATAAGGGTAATATAACTTATTAGTATTAAGTTTAAAATATATCTAAGCGTACTAAGTATAAGAGTAAGGAAGCCGAAGATCTTACTACTTAAGGTAAGTATATTACTATTTCGAGATATCTATAATCTAGCCTCCAGCCGTAGTATTATAAAGCTATATTAGTACGATATCTAAGATATTAGTATTTTTAAGTCTTTTAAAGTTTAGTAGATAATTACCTTCGCGTTACGAGATATAGATTATTTTACGGCCGATAGCTATACGATACTTACGATAAGTCTTACTAAACCGCGTATATTTCTTATCTTAGTATTTAAAATAACGTCTTTCGTAGAACTTCTATATCGTATAGGTCTAAAGATACTCGAGTAAAAATAACTATTACGGGAAGACCCCGTATATATAGAGGTTAAAGGTAGAATAGTAAACTAAGTTAACTACCGATCTATAAGAGGGGAGAGAAGGGACTCTTATAGTTCTTTCTACGGTAACCGCTATATCTTATACGGGAGCTATACCGAGATATAGAATATCCTATCTCTAGATCTAAGGGCTATAGCCTATAATATTACCCTAGAACTCCGCTCTTTCTTCGGCGGACTCCCTTAGCTAGTAGAAAAAAAAATTCCGCTCTAACTAATATCTTATCCCTTAATCTCCTCTCTTCTCTCTACTCTAAATTCGGCGTCCTCTATACCTAACCTTACGGCTATTATTCTTATTATTCTTCTTAGTACCTACCTTATTATAAACGGTAACTATTAGTAATAATAGCCGTAAATAATAGTAATACTATTCTATTATATCCGTACCTTTTCTATTTACTCTACTATAACCCTTAAGGATACTAATAATACCTAAATTCCTATTATCCTTATTTACTAAATAGTAGCCTATTATAACTAATCTTTTTCTATTAATCCCGCTATAGCTATTATAGAGGCCGATAATTACTAGATCTAGCTATTATTCGTAAATAGCCTTAAGGCTATATAATAAGGTCCTTCCTCCGCCTTAATCCTCTTCTTTAAATTACTTAACTTCTCTATAAGTTAAATAGTCCCTACTCTTTTCTATAGGCTCCGCCTAGAATTAACTAATATCCGCTAGTAACTATTAGCTACTACTACTACTACTATATCTAATATATATTTTCCCCTTTCTAGTAGTCTCCGCTAGAAACTAATCGGTCTTCTAGCGTCTATATTACTATATCCGCTACGCCCTCTTAGGCTAGAATTATATCGACTAAGTAGTAATTTACCTCCGCCTATTTATTCGCGGTAGCCGCTAATATCTATTTTAGACTATCTACTAGACTAGAGCCTACTTAGAGTATAAACGCCTCTATAAAAACTATAAAGATATATATATCTTCTACTCTTTCCGCCGCTTTTCCCGCGCTAACTACTCTTTTAGCCTATTATATACCTAGCTCGCCTACGCCGCCTAGACTAATACTAATACCGCTAATACGTAAGTATCTTCCTAAAAAAAACTCGAAATTTTCCTAATTTATACTAACTACTAAAAAAGTACTAGGACCTACTAGATTCTTATCTATACCCTTAGGACTATTACTAGAATAAAGATAAACTATAATAATAGAGTTCTACCTACGTAAGTTTTAGCTCCTCCCGCCCCTTTTTCCGCGCTAACTACTTTTTAGCCCTATTCTAAATTTTATCTTAATTACTATAGAGGCCGCTATTTTAACGGCGCTCTAAGGAGGCCCTTTAGGTCCCTCTTAGTTAATAGAACCTCGTCGCGCTAATCCTTAAAAAAAAAAAAAAAAATTTAAATATTAGAGAAATTCGTAGTACCTACTAGCTTCCTCGCGGCCCCCGCCTAGTATATAGAGAAATACTATAAAATAATTTCTCTACTAACTTATACCTTCCTTCTTTTTTTTTTATTATTCTTTATCTATACTTTTTCTAGTAGCTACCGCCTCTACTCTAGCGGTATCCCTCTTATATATTCTAGCTATCTCTACTAAATATACTTAGCTACTTACCTTTTACCTCCTAACTCTCTCTACGTATTTCTCTACGCGGATCGTCTACGCGACCGTACGTAATACTATCTTTTAAAATTATTCTATATCTAATAATATAGTAGTATTTTAAACTAATATCCCTACGAGGTCCGCCTCCCTAGCGGCGGATTCTATTTTAGAATCTATATTTACTCGCCCTCGTCTACTAGGTAACCCTTCTAGTCTATTACTAACTAAGATATCTTTTTATTTTCTCTTAGTCGTCGCGTTACTTTTTTCTTCTCTAGCGCTTCTATTCTATTACTTTCCTATCTTCTATCTTATAGGTTCTACTATCTTTCTTACGGGCTATACCTTATATTTATTATTTCTAGCTTCTATCTAAACCCGAACGTTCTCTTATTTTTCTATCTTCTATTCTATAGGTTCTACCTCTTTTTCCGCGGACGGCGTCTTATATTTATTATCCCTAGCTCTTACGCGAACCGAGACGACTCTTATTTTCTCTTATTCGTTACTTAACTTTTTTCTTCTCTAGTAGTTAGGGGTCCTAACTTTAACCCTTCTACTTTCTATCTAGTACGTTACGGGTTCCGCCCCCTACGACCGTTAGAGCGAAACCTAGTTAAGTACTATTAATAATTCTAATTCCGTATTCCTTATCCTTCTTATAGCTTCTACTTCTTTTACTATAGCCTCTACGTCGTCTCCCGCGGAGGGCGTCTTACGGAGTTTTAGAAAAGATTATTAGCGTTCTCTTATTCTTATCTTTACCGACCTTATCGTCTTTATTATAGGTTCTATACTCTTTATAGTAGCCTTCTATATCGTCTTCCGCCGCCTTACGATAGTATAGAAAAGATTATTAGTATTCTCTCGTTCTTATCTTTACCGACCTCGTCGTCTCTATCGTAGGTTCTATACTCTCTATAGTAGCCTCTATATCGTTATCCGCCGCCTCGCGATAGTACGGGAAAGATTATTAGTATTTCTTAGTTCTTATCTTTACTAACCTCGTCGTCTTTATCGCGGGGTCCGTACTCTCTACTATAGTCTCTATATTATTATCTACCGCCGCGTAATAGTATAGAAAAGATTATTAGCCCTTTCTTTATCTCTTTAGTCTACCGCTATATTCCTCGTAGGGTCTATTATTCGTTCTTAGATCCCTAAACTTTCTCTTAAAATTATTTAGGGCCGCTACGTCCTCTATACTTTCTAGTAGCTCCTACGTAAGCTTATAGTATCTACTCTATTTTATAAGAATCTTACGCTTCTTCCCGTAGCCTCTATTTCTTATATAGAGGATTTCTTCGACCGCCTACTCGTCGTACCTCTCTCTTAGTACTAAGTCCGGCTAGGAGTCATCGGTCTCCTAGCCTAGTAATGGGTTATCTACCGCAATTCGTAGAAGATCTAGATAGAATACTAGGTAAATACTCTTAGAAATTCCCTTAAGCTTAATAGAGAGCGGTAATATTACTACGGAGACCGTATATTTTATATATTTATAGTCTAACTTCTTCTTTAGACGGTCGCTTATATAGTTTCTTAAGTTAAGCTATATCTTATCGCCTACCTAAAACTATAGTATAGACGACCGGCGTACGTTAGCGGACTTCTTCTATTACTATACGGACGCCCCTATAGAAGCCTAGTATAGCTTAGTAATATCCCTAATCTTCTTTACGAATACCTCCGCCTAAACCTCTATAGATACCGCCGAAGGTAGCGTAGGCTCCTTCTTTAGGGCGACTAGAGTTAGTACGTAGTATCCGTATATCGCGAAAAACGGGCTTATACTAATCCCCGTATAGTATTAGCTATTTACCGCTAGCTACGCGGCGGAGAGCTACGTTTTCTAGTCTATCTATATATAGTTAATAAACGCGCGTAGATACGCCTAGATTTCCTAGTTTATTCGTTCTAGGCCTCCGTCGGTTTATAGGTAGTACGCGCTACTAATACCTTAGGTTATATTATTAAGTTTATAAAACCTCCTCTAGAACGACCCTACCTAGTTGCCCCCCTAGTTACTTATAATATTTCTTAGGAAACTATAGTAACGTACCTAGTACTCTATAAACCTTTATACGTAGTCCTTAGAGTTTTAGGTAGATATCGCTTTAAAAACGACGGTCTTACTTAACCGATCTTTAATAACCTATAGGTTTATATACCCCCTAGACTTAGATAAGTCTATAATAAAGTCTATAGAGATATCCGAGAAGAAACGATCGGGGACCGCTAAAGACTATAGAAGACTATACTTTTTATCTCGCTATAACTTATTTCGGCTATATAAGTTATAATTATATACGAACCGCCTAATTTAGTAGGATATTAACGGCTAGTAGTAGTTCCTCTATACGATAGTAATCGTCCCTTCGCGTCTAGGGTATCTAGATAATAGCGAGTCGTAGTACTTCTAAATTATCTTCGTTCTTAAGGTATCCTATTCCGCTATTAAGGGGTCCGTAGCTTTTCGCTTAGCCTTAGACGTAAATAGAGAGCCTAGAACCTATAGCTTCTCTCTATACCTTACGTACCCCTACGCGTCTAGACGATAGTCGGATAGTTAGAGTTTTAGATATACTCTACTAGAGAGCTAGCGCGAACTATCCGTTAAAGTAGTCTTTACTACTATATATATAGTATCCGTTCTAGAAGTCTCTTTCTATAACTTATTTAGCTCGCTATCTTCTAGGGGTCCTACTACGTCTTCTACGGTAGGTATACTAACTAGCGTAGCTCGCGTCTATTTATATAGCGCCTCGTTCGGGATAACTTATTAGATTCTAGATTTATAGTTCTCTTACCCTAGAGTATTCTACGATCTTCTTAAAAGGGTATCCGGGACTATACCGTCGGAGTCCGGCCTATATATAAGAGAGAATCTATATCGTATTAACTTTTCCGCCTACTATACTTACCGCTTAGAAAGCTTCTACTTCTATCTAAAATACTCTAGATTCCGATAGTCTATTAGAATTATAAAGAGGCTATAGCTCCTTAGCTCCGCGTCCTACTAGTTAAGATACTTAATAATAGCTAGTAGCTTCTTATCGTAGATATCGTAGTTTATTTCGGCTTTATTTAATTTTTTAGAGTAATACGCTACTAGGTAGTAGACTCTATTAACTTTCTAGCTTAACGCGCCTCTAAGCGCGAATCCGCTATAATTAGTCTCTATAAATATTAAAAGCTACGGATTCTACTACCGAAGAATTAGAGCCCGGTAGAATAGATCTTTTAACGCCTAGAATAACGTCTCTACGTTCTTACTCTATATAAAGCTCGTATTTTTTCTAGTTAGCGCCGTAAGCGGGGTAGCGACCGCGGAGTATTATAGGATAAATACGTAGTAATAGTTAGTAAACCTAAGAAAATAACGTAGCTCTTTTTAAGTTCTTAGGGCCTACTAGTTATAGATAGCTTCTACCTTCTCCGGATTAGTTTCTAACTCTTTTCTATTAGTATATACGATAAACCCTAAGTATTTAATCGTCTTCTTCGCGAATTTATACTTCTTCGCGTCTAGATATAGGTCTACGCCTAAAAGCCTACGGAGGACTAACTTTACCTTACGGAAATAGTCCGCCTAGGAGCCTAATATATATATTAGAACGTTATTTATATATACCGATATAAAGTCGTTAAGGTATTCCCGTAGTACCGAATTAATATACTACTAGAAACTAGACGGGGCCCCCGCGAGACTAAATAGGGTAACTAGCTATTTAAAAAGACCGTATCTTATCTAAAACGCGGTCTTATACTTATATCTCTTAGCTACGCGTAGCTTCTAGAAGGCCGACGTAACGTCTACCTTCGTTAACTACTTAGCCCCCGTAAGGTTCTATAGAGTCTCTAATATTAAAGGTAGTAGGTACTAATCTTCCGTAGTTATAGTATTTAGCGCCTAGTAATTATAATAGAAGTATAAACCGCTAGTCGCTTTCTATACGAAAAGTATAGAGGCCCCTACTAGAGATATCGATAGTTATATAAACTCTTTATTTAATAAGTCGTTTAATATCTTCCTTAGTACTAGAAGCTCCTTCTTCGATATACCGTAGATTAGGCCCTATAGTAACGACTCGAGGGTACTATTAGATTTCTTATAGAGCTTAATCTTATAGTCTAGCCTAGGTCTATATAGCGCTAGTTTCTCGGCCTCCCGCGTTAGAAATAGTAGAATAAGATTATAAACCTTAGGAGGTAGCTATTTTCTAAGCTTCTCCTCTATATTAGGTAGCTTATCTTCTAATACCTTCTTAATATCCGCTATATTTATCGCGGCTATCCGTACTCTATACGCGGACCTCTACTTAATAAGCTTAATATTTACGAACGCGACTATAAAGTTATCTATCTTCCTTCGTCTCTTCTATATCGTCTTTTACTTACTTTCCCTAGCAGCGTAGGTAGCCGTAGTAGGTTCTATAGGGTCTATATAGTTTAGGGCGTCTCCCTTCTCCTAGACCTATATATTTACCCTCCTATAGAATATCTATTATTTATTAGGCGCGGTCCGTACGTAATTATAAGTTTTCTACGAGTTCCCTAGGATTATATCGTACGCTAAATTAGGTACGCTATATATATATACGGTTTACGGAAAGCCGCCTATATCTATACGAAAGCCTACTACCTTTTAAATAGTAGAATCCTTTATATTTCCTATTACGCCTAATATTCGGCGCGAGATATAGTTAACTATATAGAGTCTAAGCCTCTTAGCGAGGTCTTTATTAACTATAGTATAGTACTCGTAGCCTTCGTTAATTAGAGTAGAGATTTCTTTATTATTATTAAGGATTACGCTTATAAATATACTTCTTCCGTTTATTCTCTATCGGTATAATCGCTAGCCGTTCTTAAGTACTATCTAGACTTCTATCTCCTACCTTTAAGAGGGACCTACTCTTTTTCTAATACTTTAGACTCGGACTCCTTAAGAAGAGGTATAGTATTCTTAGTTAGCGGGAGGGTTTAGGTTAAGTTTATTAATATCTTCTCTAGCTTATTTAGGTTCGTTATAGAGCGATAGACGTACTTATCTACGCGATACCCGCTTCCTCTATAGTAGAAGTATAGGCTCTTCTCCTTTCGAGCGGCTAATATTTCTTTAGAGACCTATTTAGCCTATAGTATAGTTTTCCCGCCGCCCTTACTATTAGACCCGTCTTTAGCTTAGCGGCTAACGCCGGTTCTTATCGCGGTTATAACTATATTATCTATTAAATCTATAGTATATCCTAACGATAGGCCCCTAGAGAAACTTACTACCCTCTTCGCCGTAGAGTCCGCTCCGAGACCCCTAGACGCCTATTATTTATTCTTAGCTAAGAATTAGGATATCGTCTTATATTTTACTATAATTCTAGTAACCTCTACCGAAAACTCGTTATATCCCGTAGGATCTACTATAGTAACCGTATATATCGTTACCTAGTTAGAAAAGGTTTTCTTTAGCTACTTAATCTTAATAGGGTCGTCCTAGAGGTCTCCGTACGAAGCGTAGAGAAGGCCGTCGAAAACTAGCTAGTAGTCGTACTACGGCTAGCTATTCTAGTATTTTAACTAGACTAGAGCTTCGAGAGCCTTAGTTTTTTCTATAGAGTCTAAGAATATTCTCTTAAGCTCCGTAAAGAAGTCCTTAGGGTCTCTACTCCTATTTATACCTCTCTTTATCTAGAACTCTTATATACGTATACGCTTATCCGTCGGTAGTATATCGTTAATATAGTCCTAGTAGTATTCCGCGGAGAGCTTAGGTTTTAAGGCGGACCGCGCCTTATAGGAGCTTATTATCTATAGAAGATAGTCTTAAAATATACCGGTAGTACCGTCCTATAATAGAGGCTTCTAGTCTCGAGGTCTAGTAAGAGAGGTAGAGTCCCTATCCGTTTACGTAGCGGCCGCTAATTATTAGACGGCCGTAATAAGACCTATAACTTAGTTATTCTACGTATTCTAGGCGCGGATAATATTTACCGCCTCTTCTAATCGGGCCTCCGTTATATTTTACGTAGCTATTAGGTTTATAATAAAGGTCCCGTATTCCTCTAGTCTAATAGGCCGCTAGGACTATAAAGTATCTAAGTTACCCGTAGTAGCTAAGTCCCCTTAGTTAGCTATAGTATCTATATAAATAGTAGCTTAGGCCGACGCTTCGTAAGCGGGCGTAAGAAAAATATAAGTTAACTTAATATTACGGGAAGACCCTATGTATATAGAGGTTAAAGGTAGAATAGTAAACTAAGTTAACTACCGATCTATAAGAGGGGAGAGGGGGGACTCTTATAGTTCTTTCTACGGTAACCGCTGTATCTTATACGGGAGCTATACTAAGATATAGGATATTCTATCTCTAGATCTAAGGGCTATAGCCTATAATAATAACGGGGTTAAGGTTTACCTCTACTTACGAAAACGGCTATTTATTAACTTACTAATATTCGAAATTATATAGCTATACCGAGGAAACTTTAATACTAGTACGTAGGATAGATAGTAGCTATAAAATAGTAAGTAGATAAGGTAGTAGTTTAAGAGTAACTAACTATACTTTATCGCTAATATTCTTAATATATTACTATATAGGCTTAGAGATAGCCTTAATTTCGAGGATAATCTAAGTATACTTAGATTTTTTCGTTACTTATATAGCTTCTCGAAACCTCTATTTAATAACTTTACTATATAGTTTACTAATATTCTCTATAAGGTACTATATATACTAGTAATACTATATATTAGGAAAGTACTTCTTAATTATAGGGCTAAGCCCGTTCTAGCGATTAGATATAATAGCTAAACCCTCTTCTATATCGGTATTAAGGTATTAAAGAATCTCGGTATCGATAAGTTAAAAAAACTAATACTAGGTTTTACGAGATTCTACTCTTACGATAGCCTACGTAAGTATAATAGTAGATTTATTAGCGTTAACCCCGGTAGCGAGTAATAAGATACCTCTAAAAGCTATAGATAAGTAAGTACTATTAAGTATTAGAAGGTTACGTATATATTACTATACGTTATAGTACGTAGTAGAAAAAACTATAGTAGCTTTAAAAATACTATTAATTAAGTACTTTATCTTTACCTTAGTACTATCGTAGCTATTATCTTTAAGCTAATCTCGTAATATAACTCTAAGATTCTACTTATAAGTAGTAACGTAGGGTAAAGTATCTTTATATATATTAGATTATATAATAAAGCGTAAAAATAGTCGAATATACTAAAACTAGGTTTTAGTATTACCCTTAATAAGCTTAAGTATCGCCTTACGCGTACGACGGGCTTATTAGTATAAGATTATATTACTACGCTTAAGACGCTCTATATTCTTTATTTAATAAGGTTTAAGTATATAGTTAGAGGAGACTTTATTATAATAGTAATACGAGAGGTAAGCTATAGAATAAGGAAGCTTCTACCCTATATATTTAGAGGGAGTATATTTATCGTAAGGTTTAAAGATATATAATTCGCAGACTAATAGCGTCCCTAATATCGTTTAATATAGTTAGATTACTACGTAAAAAGCGTTAAAATAAAGGTTTAAAAGACGTTATCTATCTATATAATACGGACCTTAAAACTATAAGCGCTATTACGGTACTAAACTATCTAATATTACTTCTTTTAGCTTCCTCCTATTACCTTAAATAACTAGCTATATTATACTAATACGTCTATAACGAGATTTATTCCTTTATAAAGATTGTAAAAAACTATATCTTAATAAAGTTATATAGCTATTCTAGCTATTTTAAGCGCTAAAGATAGAAGCGGAAGGCTTATAGGGGTACTACCGCTAGGCCTACGTAAAAGCGGTATATTTAAAGTATAGTTTAATATACGTAGATAGTAAGGGTAATAGCGAGGGTAATAGTAAGGATAATATAGGATAGAAAGATAGATAGTTTATACAATATAGCAACTAGGCGGTATAGAATACGGCGATATAATTAGTTAAATATAACTATTCTACTCTATATATTACTACTCTAAATATACTTGGATATATATTAAACCCTATTACCCCCTAAAATCTATATATCTTCGCTCTAATTAGTTAGATAAATATATATCCGAGTATATACTTTCGAATGCATGTCCGAGTAACTTAAAAAGCGGGCCAGTACATTTGGGCGATGCATATGCGTGTGGAGACTTTACCCGAATTTCAGGGGCCTCCATCTCCACCTGTGCGACCTCATGCTGCCGAGCGACACGGCTCTGTCGCTCCACTACTTGGCAATCAACGGCGTGTTGAAGATTGTTTCGTAGTTACCTTTACCATGGGTGACGGGGAGATCTTGAGATAGGTATTCGTCGCTTCGGTCGTATGTGCGTTGGAAGTCGAGGGGGATTGTATAGGGAATGTTGCAGGTGGAGAAATCGACGATGTTGATGCCAGAAGACCATCAATACTCCTATTGACCTCTTGAGACATCTGTACTGCGGAGATAGTCTGGGGATGTCTCTATATCTGTGGACGGGAGAAAGGAGAGAGTGGTTACTAAGCCATTGATTGGAGCCTCATTCACGTGACAATCCTCAGTGTCCGAGTCTATTTTTGGACTCCCAACTCCAGCCATCGGTGGCTCCCGACCAGCGTGGGGTGCATACTACGCACTTGGCCGGAGCCGTGTCGCGTCAAGATAGTACAGGGCGGTTTTCTGTAAAGACTTTCATGTCATCGTGGGTCTCCGGCATGGGTCGTCCTGAGCGTTCCCATCTCGGACTTTCCATCCCCGCAATCCTTGTGCTCATCTTCGTTCTGCAGAATCTTGCACGTCTCCGAGCCCAGGATGCATCGGAAAGACACGATTGCTGTATCAATTGGAATTCGAGCAGGAACATCTGCTTATACCTTATTCCTCATTGGCGCGTTACACATTCGGCACGATAATCAAATGCGACGATTCCATCTCCCAGCTCCCGCTCCCATCTGCCCTTCCTCCACCTCATGCCATTCGCGGCCTTTGATCTCCTGCGTTGGTGGCTTTCACTTGTCCAAGGGCACGCGGCGAGTCAATCATCCTGTCGCGTGCTGTTTGCCGCGGTCCAAGCTTCGCATGTCACGAAGAATGCCAGGCTTGAACGGCACGTCCCCGGCCACGAAGACAATGTAGTCAGCTTCAGTACACGCTACCCAACTCTAGAGTCTGTCAATCATACATGGTCTTCGAAGCATCTCGGCCACAGTCAAGCAGAAACCAGTAGTTCCTCACTCTAGGTTGGCCACGTCAAGTACCTTCACGCCGCTATCTCTGCCAACAAGACTGAGTCCTTACAGACTTTTCCCAATCCTTGATTCGAGGGACGGAGGGATCCTGCAGAGATTTGCGCCGCTCACCATGGCCCATCCGCTAGAATGGGCAGTGGGTTCTGGATCATGCGGCTTCGACCAATCGCCGTCCTTATCATGGGTCAAAACCCACAAGCATCGCTTCCCGCCACCAAGCCTTCCCACCAAGAGCTTATCGCGTCTTGGTCTCCACCCTCGTAGCGAGTGCCAGAAATGTCGGCGATCTGCGAATCTGAGCGGATGTATTTGAAAGGGCAAATGCCCTGGAAATTTTTGTTGTTCAGGTCCACCTCACCACCATTGAAAAGCAGAATCCACTGCACCGCCAGATATTTCTCTAGGCATATTGATCGCTGAAGACGAGCTCTAAACCGCAGCAATGTCCAGTTACAGCGAGAAAGACGTTGAGAAGAACTTCGATGCGGGCATCTCACACGACAACAGAAGGCACTCTGATGTCGACGAGACAGGAGCTGTTCCTGGCGAAAGCTTCGAGTACGGCGATTCCTACTATGCGAAAATTCAGCGATTTGCCGGAAAGTTCAACATCGAACAACGAGGTATCGAACGCGTTCCTGAAAATGAAAGAACGGAAGAGGGTTTGAAGGCTCTTTTGAACGTTGGAACTATGGTACGTTTGCCTTCGACTTCAAGATTGTGAATAGAACTGATTCCGCCATCAGTGGTTTTCCGCCAACATGGTTGTGTCCTCATTCGCCATCGGTCTTCTCGGAAAGTCCCTATTCTACCTTGGCTTTGTCGATGCCATCCTCGTCGTCCTATTTTTCAACCTACTGAGCATTATTCCTGTATGCTACTTCTCCTCCATGGGTCCTCGCTTCGGTCTACGTCAAATGGTTCTCTCGCGGTTCTGGTTCGGGTGGTGGGGTGTAAAGCTCATTGCTGTCTTCAACATTCTTGCCTGCATCGGATGGTCCTCTGTCAACAGCATAGTGGGCGCTCAATTGATTCACGCCGTCAACAACGATGTTCCCGGCTACGCTGGAATCCTCATCATCGCGATTTGCACATTCTTCGTCTGCCTCTTTGGATACAAGATCGTGCACGCCTATGAATTCTGGAGTTGGATTCCGACCTTCATTGTTTTCCTTATCATTCTAGGCGAGTTCGCTCACTCGGGTGCATTCGTCAACATCCCGATGGGCGTTGGTACTTCCGAACTTGGCTCAGTCTTGTCCTTTGGTTCCGTCGTCTACGGTTTCGGAACTGGATGGACTTCCTATGCTGCCGATTACACCGTCTATCAGAAGGTCACCCAAAGCCGCAAGAAGGTGTTCCTCGCGACATGGCTCGGCCTTATCATTCCTCTTCTCTTCACCGAAATGCTCGGTGTTGCGATCATGTCTGCCACCGCCATCAACGACGGCGACAACATCTACCAGAAAGGATACGACGCTTCCGGCTCTGGCGGACTTCTAGCAGCTGTCCTCTTCCCACCGCTTGGGACTTTCGGCAAGTTCTGCCTCGTCCTGCTTGCGCTCTCGATCATCGCCAACAACTGCCCCAACATTTACTCCGTGGCCTTGACCATGCAAGTTCTCGGTCGGTGGACTCAAGCCGTTCCACGGTACTGCTGGACTTTCATCGGGACATGCGTGTACATTGCAATCGCCATCCCAGGTTACTCGCACTTCGAGACCATTCTAGAGGACTTCATGAACTTCATCGGGTATGTCAAAATCCACCCGCAACAATCTGCCACCTTTCACTAATCCAACCTCTTAGTTACTGGCTCGCCATCTACGAAGGAATCGCCTTCTGCGACCACTTCTTCTTCAAGAAGGGCATGCGCGGCTACAACCCCGAAGATTACGATAACCCCAAGGCGCTGCCACCTGGGATCGCCGCTATCGCCGCCTTCTGCTTCGGCGTCGCCGGCATGGTCTGCGGAATGTCTCAAGTGTGGTTCGTCGGACCCATCGCACTGCACGCCGGCGAGGCCCCATTCGGCGGCGACGTCGGGTTCGAGCTCGGCTTCGCTTTTGCCTTCGTCACGTACTTTGTCTTCCGCAAAATCGAGCTCAAGTTTTTTGGGAGGTGAGAAGCGCGAGGGTGGGATGTTACGGTGTTTCGTTTTGTGTTTGTTACGATATGATATTGTATTTATTGGTCTGATTCATGTTTGGGTCGGGTGGGATAGACGAGATACCATGGTGCGGTTGATGGATGATACTTATCTTACGATACACCCTTTGCACGATTAGAGAGCGTAGTATGACTCGCTCGCTCAGCGGACGTCTGAAATTCAAAGCGCGTCAATACTATTCCTGTCTGCGTCTCATCCTCGTCATCATTTCTTTCCTGCTCTTCCACGCTACCAATAGTACCTTACCTGCTTACACCTATCCAACCATCAATCTCTTTTCCGTCCCCATCTTTCCTTCCCTCTCTTCGCCACCAAGTGGATCACGCACACGTGTCGCCCCACCCTACATCACTTCACAGAGCCGCGCCACTCTCGCTGCCTACCTATTTCAAATCCGGGTCTCGGTCACTCTTGCCAGTCCCGTCACCTCACCACCACCACTTCCCTCCCTCAGCTTCGCTAAGATCAACCTTGAAATTATCAACAAAGCATCCGAAATCGGAGCTATCTGGTGTTGCTTGCATTGACAACGATGCTCTCAATTTATCAATCCATAATCCTCAATCTATAACTTGCCGTGCGTATGCATAGCAATCGCGGAAAACCAATCGTCTCCCAACGCGACACTCTTGCCCTTCCCAGTACAGCACTGGAGATGCAGATGTGGTGCTACTCGGTACTCCGTTGATGGAGCTAGAATAATTCTTTGGAATGGTTGGTGCGAAGGCTAGATGAAGCCTAATGGCACAACCGCGCGAGGCGCTGCACGCTTTGGACACTGTAACGGCGAAAAATCTCTAGCCATTGGGCATCGAAGAGTGTCGTACCCTTCGAATTCTACGCACTAGCAAGAGTTTGTTTTCGAGATCTGAACAGAGGCAAGAAACATCAACCACACAAACAACCATGGCGCCACTTCCTCCGCCATATTGTTTCTGTCAATCTACACTTGATTCGCGACCTCCTGTATCCATCTTTTCGAACCTGTGTGAGGCTTTCACTCACAAAAGGCTGGCGAGACCGGCAAAGACACTCGCGAAGGTACCATGACCGTGCTTACACAACCACAACCCTAAATCTTGCCTTTGATCATATCAGCAGCCTTCTCCGCAATCGCAATCACAGGAGCACAGGGGTGACAAGCCAAAGCCGTGGGAAAAATCGAAGCATCCACCACCCTCAATCCCTGCACACCATGGACCTTCAATTCCTCGTCAACCACCGCATCAGTTCCCTGTCCCATCTTCGCAGTGCCCATGGGATGGTAAAGCGTTTCGCATGACTTGCGGATATGCGCTTTGATCTCCTCGTCGGTGGCTGTATCCCAGTCTAGAGGGTGACGGGGCCCTTGGTACCATCCTTTGAAGAGGCTTTTGTAGGGTTCTGATTTGGCGATTTTCATGCAGAGTCTGGTGCCGTACAAGAGTATGTCGAGATCGTACGGTGTGGAGAGGGATTTGGGATCGATCAGGGGTGCATCGAAAATGGAGTTTGTGGCGAGCTTTATGTTGCCTCTTGATTCAGGGCGCAGACCGACGGAGGAAAGTTGGGCGTAACCCTTTCACGATCAGTTAGGTGCAATCAAGAATATTGGAAGAATGCTTACGTCGGTTTGTGGAGCGATCCATTTCCCATGGTTTGTGAAACAGAGACTCATGCAGATGAGTTCCAAGTCGGCACTGTTTGTGCCACTAGCACGGTCAATAGACTTCAGGCTTGCTGGAGCATCATCTCGATCGGCACTGCGGACGAAAGCAAAGGAGTCGCATGCTTGGCTAGCCATCGGGCCGGTCCCATTGCGGAACCATTGGACTACGGCTGGCAAACTCGCCACCGGATCCTGCAAATAATGGGCTGAAGCCGACTTGTCGGTCTTGAAAGCTAGACCATGGAAAACTACGTGGTCCATGAGATTCTCACCCACGCCCGGAAGCACTTTCACGATTGGAATGTCATGCTCTTTCAGCTCTTCAGCAGGGCCAACACCAGACAGCTTGAGCAAATGAGGTGTTCCGATGCTACCGGCGCATAGCAGGACTTCCTTCTTAGCCTTCGCTATGTACCGAAGAGGAGAGATTTTTGAGGCCGCCATTTCTACACCCGCAGCTCGAGGCTGGGGGCCACTATCATCGAATATTATCCTGGTGACGGATTGTCCACTCGCAATCTTCAAATTCGGTCTCTGGATCACATCCGCCGTAAGGTACGCGACCGCGGCAGAAGATCGCTGGCCCTTGGTATCAATGAAGGTCTGGACTGGACTCGCACCGAGGATTCCCCTATCGGTGTTCACGTCCGGTGTCTTTTTGATGCCAATGGAATCGCAGGCATCTGGGAAAACCCTCGAAACCTCTACCTGGTCAGGATAAGTGATGTCCCATGGGCCATCTTGACCGTGCTGAGCCAAATCCTCGGCGCTGAGCTTACGCGGGTCATCGCCTTGAGGCTGATGAAACTTTTCCGATCTCCTCAGGTAAGGAATAATGTCCTTGTAAGCCCAGCCTTTGTTTCCGAGCCGTTCCCATTCATCGTAATCGGAAGACGCGGCCTTATTATACATCATCGCATTGGCAGAGCTGCAGCCGCCTATCATCTTCCCCCGCGGCCAGAACAGCCTTCGACCACCACATTCTGATTGCGGTGTAGTCGACAAGTTCCAGTCCGCGGCTGATTTCCAGAGTCTTGGGAAACCAGCCGGGATTCTCGAGAAGATCTGTTTGAGATCAGAGTCACCTGCTTCAATGGCAAGGACGGTAGTTCCGAGATCCTCCGAGAGTCTGCTAGCAAGCACGCAGCCGGCAGTGCCGGTACCGACGATTATGTAGTCATATTCAACCACGTTCTCGAGATCTTCGGCTGTTGCGTTCGAAGTCTTCGTCTGCACAGTAGCCAACAAGGCCGTGTTCTTCGTTCCTGGCAATGCTCTAAAATTGATTGTGTCAGCGGGAGAGTCCTGCATTCATGTGACTGTCAAATCGGCACAAGCCAAAGTGACTTGCTCGCTTGCAGCATGTTGAAACTTGTGTACAGCAGCGACAGCGTACAAAAAGGAAGCTGCTCAACATCTCATGCCGAGTTTCTAAAAACCCGTTCGAAGACCCGGGAGGTATCAGAGCCAGTGCAGATTATGCCTCTCAAAGTTCGTGGCTCCACAGGATATACATGTGACAGTCGTGCCTGCTTTTCTTAAACCTATAGGAAAAAATGTGCTTACTGTGGGTACAGACTCTTGATGAGTTGGCGCAGCAAAGCTTTGAGCGTCCATGCTACACTGACTCCAATCACGGCAGCGCCAATCTCCATGCCGATCAGCCAATACCATGGACATCCTTGGTTAACCACTTACGATGTGAGGCGCGCGTATGTCCCTTCTTGCTGGCCAGAATCCGGCCATCTCTTCGACGGGAGATGTGATCAAGTCAAAGGCGACGGAAGTCAAGGAGATGTTCGAGCGAGACTTCTGTTGATGAGGGAATAGAACGTGAGGGCGGAGTTTCAAGGAAGATAGATAGACCCAGGGAGTCTCACGATCTCACGCACAGCTCGCTTCAGCTGAGTGCGGGGAAGCATAGGAGTATTTTTAGTTCAGCCCAACTCCGGAGACAGCGCGAGTCAAGACAAGCGAAGCCCGTAAGACCAGTCGCAAAAGCTCTAAAGAGGTTTGTCGGTCTGTCGCTGGGATTCAGAGACGGAGGAGTTCTACAGGGGTCTCTTACATATGTGGTCTTCCAATACCAGTGCGGCATTACCTAATATATCAGGTCCAAGCCCCCCTTCGCAGTACTTCAAGTACTGTCATGGTTCAGATGATCATGTACTCCAAATATGGAAAAATATCAATTCACATGCATCTATAATTAAGTGTTTCAGTACCATAGCTGGTAACTTCTAGAGAACACCTATTTTTAGCTATTAGCATTTCGCATAGGCCCCTCTACTACACTATGGTAGCCAGCAGAAAGGCTATTAATGAGTCGATGCGCCACAGTGAGGCCGGACACAACGTAGAGCTGGAAGCAGCTTG
The DNA here is from genome assembly GCA_007735645.1 of Venturia effusa. Classification (NCBI taxonomy): domain Eukaryota; kingdom Fungi; phylum Ascomycota; class Dothideomycetes; order Venturiales; family Venturiaceae; genus Venturia; species Venturia effusa. The sequence goes on along the minus strand of CP042188.1, from coordinate 584,384 downwards.
TAACAGCCAATCGGAATCTACGTGCAAGCTGAACATGGCAGTACTATGGAGTCGGCAGAGAAAGTGGAAGTTCTGATTTTCCGTTGCCCTGGGACAGGGATGAATGGCTCCAAGGAAGGCTGTGCTTTTCAGTGACTCGGGAATTATGATTGGTTCCGAGCCAAATCCACCTTACGCTATCGTGGTATCCGGCCAGATCCACGTTATGTAGTGGGCCCGCCGTGGTGAGACCGCAAGCACGTAAAGGAGTTTACGACCACGAGATTTTACGTATGAGATAATAGGGACCGGGTATGATCGCCGTCCTCACATTTATTTGGCCGGATACTGCGGAATAAAGGCTACATGTCTCCCAACGCTTCAAATCTTCAATCGCCATCATCAATTCTGCGCAACAACAATGCAATTTCTTTATCCCATCCTCGTAGCGATCCTTAACTTATCGATCCTCAGCAGCGCCGAGATTTGTGACTATCCTAAACCTGGTTTCTGTGACTGAAGTAAAAAAGGCTCTGCTTGGTTCGCGGTATGTTACGCATTTTCCATAATTCGCGTCCGAGGCTGACTACTATCTATTGGTGTACCGATAAACAGATTGAATGCAAAAGGGGCCGTTGTCCACGACAAGGGCGACATTGCTGTAAGAGTATCGCTGGTCGGATTGATGGCAAACCCTTCTGGATTATTGACGAGTACTGTGTCTGATGATGGTATCTTGGCGGGTATGTATGTGGCGTGATGCTGTGTACCTGCGTGTAAGGCTGACAGGTCGTACAGGATTGCGTACTGAGGAAGATTCAGTGACATACGAAACGTCTTTACTGCTCGTTCTGAAGGTGTAAGAGTAGTGCTGTTTTGGGGCATTTGGATGGAGAAGGGAGATACCAGAGGCTCAGTCCGTATCATTGACCGAACTTGTTGCCTGCCACGTCTGTTTATTTCCACACCCTATAGCATCAAAGTATGTAGGCCCTCCTTATTCTTGAAGAGCTTACTGATGGGCTGTTTGTAGCTCAACCCGGCAGCCGGATGCTCTGCTTCAGCCAGACAGTTCCACATATCCAGCATCTCGAGCCTAAATTTCTCTTGGTAGACCTTGACAGCAATTGATTGTCTCCTTACGAACTTGACGTCTTCTTTGAAATCTTTGTTGCCTCCCACCTTTGTTGAGCAGATTCGAAATGCTTGTTGCTTTGCATATCCGTGCCTTGAAAGCTGCACCTCCTCTAGGACAGGGTTTCCGAATCTCTTGCATCTCGGTTCAAAAATGCGAAGATCTTGGTTTCGCTTTTGAACAGAGTCTGCATTTCTTCACTTGATCGAATCGAAGCTGAACGCTGGGCAGTCATACTTAGAGATCTCCATCGTTTGGGACATGGCGCTTCACTCTGCGATGTCGGAAGCGGCGTGGAAGATATCGATAAGGAATGTTGTGAGTTTTGTTGATGGTTTCGGTTGTGGTTATCGTATCTTACCTCCGTACGGGCGTTGGGAAAAGGAGACGGGACGTTTGACACTCGGACGCTAATTTGTATCACGTGTATCGGGGCACACTTAGATAAGCGGAAAATCTCGGCGGATGTACGGTACAATACACGAAGAGCTTCAAGTTTGCTTGATATCCCAGCGAGCCTCTCAGAGAATCGCATCTCAGCCACACAACGACCTCAGCCTCTATTGCATCAATCAGACATGATTATTACTGCCTAACAACCCCGACGACGACGAATTCGGCCGGTTGTTCTCAAAACCGAAAAGGCAAGCCATGGCTCCAGCTGCCCCAACCTCTATCACTCACCACCTTCCCTCATCTCAGACCTCAAATCCATCAACGAATGGAGCCTATACTCAAGCTCAGCCTCCTTATCAGTCTGCGCAACCCTAGCCAACATCCTCCACGAATCTCCCCCCTTTCCCAACTTCGCTTTCTCCTCGTCGACAACGTCCATCATCCAATTCACCCTGGTTCTCACAACAAATGACACATCGTCTTTGACAGCTATGTGTACGTGTCGAAGCACGCTGGTCCAGCTCTGGATGCTCACCAACTCCCTGTTAATCAGACGGCACGCTTGTGCCAAACGAGCATCTCTTGATAATGGATGGTTGGATTGAAATGGTAGTCGCAGTGGACCTCTCAGATGAAATGGTTTGTTCGATTTGACACGTCGAATGGAGTGACGAATAGATTCATCATCGTAAGTGTAGAGGAGAATCTGTTGTCGGATTTCCACGGGGAGAGAGAGGTATGATGGTCGTGGCTCGAGTTTGACATTGGTCGTCATGTTGTGTGTGGCAGCCTAACCAGCTCTATTGATGGATGTTATTATGATGACTGCGTAGAACCTGGTATGGCACTTACGATCGTGATGCAGGATTGACGAGGATTGAATTCTGGGGAAATGCAGATTTTGGAACTGTTTTGAATCGAAAGAGGTTGTTGTTGTTGCGCTGAGATAGCTGTAGAGTAGAACGACTGAACCTCAACTGTTTGAACAACACAAATCCTTCGGAAGTGAGGACTTCGTGATCTCATCGGCGCCTAGCATGACGCTATCGCACGAAACAAACTGCTGCGAAGATAAGATGGAATAAACCCCTACGGACTAACTGTAGCATCAGTAACTCTGAGTCCCCCTTAACCAAGAAATCACCACGGTTTTAAAAAGATCCAGTCGCTGTATAGTAGATTATATTACGAAGTTTAATATTATGTTTATAGACCTACTGCTAATTCTTACGGATCCCTACTTATACGAGATAAGAAATGGAAGCATATTATCAACACATATAAGAAGCAGATGTTCAGTAGCACGACTACAGAATAATATAGATACGATGTAACACGGTTTTGTTACGTGTAAAGAAAGCTGGTATACAGAATCGATAAGATTATGAACGCGGATGAATTTGGAAAAAATAGCACGACTATTAAATATCAACTTGAAGTACTTGAAGCGGAAAAGAAGATGATACGGATTTCCCGAGACAATAAGGAAGTCGAAGAATACGAGCAGTGTAGGATACATGTTAGATACCACCACACCCTAGCTCTTAAAGCTAAGCGACTCAATACTAAATTGGTAGAATTATTATAAAGATAGCTAACAAACTGATGGAATCGGGTGCATTTGGAAACAATACAATGACCGAAGTCGGTGGCCCGTGCAGCCGGACCTCCGAAGCAGCCGAGGTACTTCTAGGTGTGCTCTACATTCTTTACCTGGCTCTGTCAACACATCGTAGACTCTTTCCACCACATTGCGAAGCTTCGCGTGCCTTGACTAACCAGCTCCCACATATTTCGAGGTCTGCGCTGTTCCTTCCTCCACTCTCGGAAAATGATGACTTACTGACGTGGATAGTGCCAGAATTTGAAGCCTGCGTCGGCCGGCCAGAATCTACCTCTCGAAGTCGCAACGATGCCTTCACGGCGAGCATCATTGGATACAGTAGCATCGTGAGCTGTGACTCCCGTCTCGGATATACCAGCTTGACACAGTCGAATGTGTTGGTGGCAAGGAAGCCTTCGCGACGGCCAGACTCCCTCTCTCATTCTGTCCTCCTCCTTTACCAAAACGTATATTGAAGTGCCATCGATGGCGCCAAAGCAGTCCTTTAGATACGGGCATATCTTGCCAGCTTCAGCGCGGCTCCGATCCGGCACTGGCACGTTCTTGTCCTCGTATAGAACGATATTATGGTCTGCAGAAGCAGTAAGGCAGTCAATACTTGATGGAAACAGACACCAGTTTGTCCATTACTGAGTTTACAAGTGATGCTAGCCGTTGCGATGAACGACATAATGTCCACAAATGTACAAGAATATAGCTAACTTTGGGCTCAGATTGACCAATCTTGAGTGACAAAGAGCTGTATCTGCAGCTAACCACAATGCCAGCACTTCGAACTGAGCCACAGGAAGCCGATCGTCTTTTCAAAACCTCTCGCGATGCCTCTGCAATTCCCTTTCAGTCTTGTCGTGCGGATATCGCGCATTTGTGCACATCTGATTTCGTCGAATGTGTCGTCGTATTGCCTGTTCCTTCTCTCTCTGGACAGCCTGAGAGACCTGTCGCAGTCTGTGGAGTTCCTTGGCAGTAATGTACTATATGACCGCCCGCCGTCACTGGCTTGCCAATATCTGGTGTGCTTGTTGTAGGTACCGCGAGGTGTTGGTAAAATTCAAGAAATTTGAGGTATGTATCAACGAAACGATTGTGCCGCAACCCAACATATCTAAAGTTGAAGCTAGCGGCAACGTTGTATTTGTTAGATGTGTTGGTCCGCTGACGCTGATTGGCTAATATCAAGTAGTCGAGCAGAGTTCAACATTTGGAACAGGTGGGATTCATAAGTGAACTCGTTTGATTCCAACCATTCTTTACATACGTGGCTTATCATATGCTAGAAAGGCCGGAAAAAATACGGGTCGGCATAGTGTGTTATTCTCGTACACGCGCCAAAATTGATGTACCGCAAATGCTGCACAGTATGAATTGTTGCCTTAATTGCCAAACAGATTTGGTGGTGTACCCGGGGCGAGACACTCAGCATCAAAGAGCGCCTTGCATCTTGCGCTGTAAATCATATTGGCAGTTGTCCCAATACTCGCTTCCAGGACTTCGTCGCCCGCCGACTTTCCCTCGCCACTTTCCTGGCCAATTTCGCTGACATAACCTAAGCTATGTGGCGACTCGTAATGATGCATCACCTCCGGTTGGACGACGAGGCATCGGAGTTTCTCTGAAGCGCATTTGTGTTGCAGAGCCACGTCATAGGCTTCATCCATGCCACTGCCTAGCTTTCTCAAAATGTTTTGAGCACCCGCGGCTGTGACTGCGAAACCGAAAGTGCACACTGGCATGACAGCAAATTGGATTTGCCGGTGGCCTTCGGGTATCGCGTCCATGAAATGCCTCTCGGACCAACCGTTGTAACCTTCAGTGCTGACACGAGAGTCATCGCCATAGCGTATGAAGCTGTCGTTGGATTGTTGAGCCACCTCTCCACAGTGACCGATCCACAGCACGTCCCAATCGGTCCCGTAAGGATCAATGTCGTCATCGGGTATGTTGAGTAATTTGCGTGTATTGTCGGCGACCAGTTGCATCTGCTGCTTGATTCGAACATCCCAATCTACATCGTCCTCGAGAATCAGGGTTGTCGTAAGACCCGACATGATTATATGTTTGAGAAGATCGAGATGAGCAAGCCAGGCTAATGTGGAACCATGCTTTGCTGGGATAACAGTCTCCCCGGTGCCAATCTTCTCGAACGCTTCGGCAACATGAGGAGATATGAATGGTTGGGACGGAATGGAGATTTCCAGGCCCGTGAGATCTGCTGCTGCTTGTAGCCCCCGGGTGCGCCAGCTAGGCTTTCGCGAAAGAACGACAATCTTTTCAAACTGAGGAAAAGCATTAGATCCGGAGACCAGCAGTCAAGGTACATGTCTACTTACACCGAGCGACGAATTCGACGCGGATGCCCGCGGACTCTCAGGTTGCTCGACGTATGAGTATGGAATAGGGATGTAGATGGCAGTTGGCGATGAGTGTCGAGCGTTGATACGAATCAATGCTGCTACAATCGAGCCTAAAATGATCCAGCCACGTCGTTGGCTGAGTCCCTTCAAGATCATGGCTGGTTCAGGGCTCGACGCAAGAGATATCTGCTCGGGAAAGGTCGAAGATATCTGAACGGCTCAAAATCAGATGGAGGAATGCATAGTGAATGATGCTGGAAAATGAACAAATGGAACCGGGGAAGACGTTCGGTTCTATCTCAGGGGAGTGTGCCGTGGCTTCTCAACGCTTAACACATTATGCTGTTTTGTCGCTTCATTGGCATCGACCTCTACAGCCAATGATCAGCATACAGCACAAAGTCCCGGTATTTGGGACAGCTTTACACTAGCCTCAGCCTCGCTCGAACTTCAGTCTTTGCCAGTTGCTGCCCAGCTCTTCAACGGCACTGGCCGCGTATATCTCCGGCTGCTTGAATAATGTTTGCAGATCATTGGTGCGTATCAGCGCTTCTAACATTCAGGGCGACAATTAGTCTTGCTCTTATCCCGAATAAGCCACATGATCCTTCTATCTTGCATCGAAGTTGCACTGGAAAGCCCACTCTCACGGGATATTGTGCTTGGCTATTGCGGCACCCCCTCACGGTTGGTCAGGCAGCAGCTGCTGCAAGTAGTCAGTATAGCCGTTTAGTCTCTCTTCAAACCTCAAAAGTCCTGGTCTTTCCAATGCCGAAGCTTGCAGGTACGAAGGATCGCCCATCGGACTCCTTCACGATGTATGAAAAGCTGGGATCTTTTGGAAAGACAAACGATCGCTCGATACAGGCTGCACATAAATCTGGTCAGAATTATTTCGATGTACTATACCTCCAGACATCAAAGCGACAAGCAGCGAACGGGACGGGACATCCAATACATGCCTAATTGGGCGAACCATTTTACACACCTCTTTCTCGTCGCAAAGCTGGCAAGTCCAGACATCATTTTGAAAAATAGGCGTTCTTCAGAGGTCTGATCTCTACGCGATGGATTTGGCGAGGGGCCGCGAGGACTCGCCCCGATCTAGACACGGCACGACTCGCGAACCGAACAACATACAAACAGGGCGTACAGTGCAGAACGCCAGGCTGTCTATAGCGCAAGCAACGAAATCATATCGGTGAGGTCCTCCTACCTTATTGGTGGAGGTATTTCCAGAAGCAAAAAAGCATGTCGCATAATCTTCGCCTAGTATTCCAACAGACATCGCTTGGCCAGAAGCCTGGCCCCTGGAAGGCTGCAAGACGCCTGCACTCTTTGACATCTTCAATCGAAGAATGAGTTTATCATATTGCGGACCCGAAATCGGTTCTGCTCGTCGACATTCTTCTCGTCTCTCTCAACCAGATAATTTTACTCTACATTCTGTTCGGACAATGGTCAAGGCTTCAATACCCTTTGCGCTATGTGCGATACTTGCACCGCTAATTGGTTTATCGAATGCTCAAGAACCTCGATATGACACGCTGAATCATTTTGTCATTCCTCCTCCTTCTGGGCCGAAAATCAGCTCGGACCCAACTGTGGTTCAGAGCAATCCTGTTTACACAGTTGGAACACCTTTAACATTCGAGTGGGTTACAAGCAGAACCCAGCCGGTCCGCCTTCGCCTGGTCCAGGAGGACACAACAGACTATCTGGCACGGCAACCGTTGAGTAACAAACAGAGGACAATCACAAGTATGAACTCAATGGGTGCAGAAGCCATGATGTACATCAGTAATAACATACCTCCCAGGTTCCACGACGTCCAAACAATGGATTTGGGACGGCAATATCGGAAGTGACATGAATCTCACCACCAGCCAAAACGTGTTCTTCCTCATTCGGCTCTTATGCTCAGACTCCGCAGGAGTTGTCAAGTCCGTAATGGAAACCAGATCCTGCTTTGTCCGGTCACGGGTGGACAAAAGTGAGCCGTGCAGCGCCTGTGGAGATAGGTGGTCCTTGAACAGACTTGTTGGTAGAGTGAGAACGTTGCTTAGCGATGTCGGAATGTAATCTAATGCATGTTGGTTAGGTGGCGATGTTCGGCGAGAGGACATCTCCCTCGGAGGATTGTACAGATAGTGAGAGAGAAGAGACTTGATGATTCGGCTACCTTTGTTGTCACACGATTGTGTAAAGCCCATGAAAAGCCCACCCAACATGTGATATAGCGAAGAGGCCGTCTGAGAAAGGTGACCTGCATTGTAATGGAATTTTTCAAACCATTGAAATGTTGTTGTAATGTGATTACAACACTCACGATCCATGAGAAGTCGTTGACAAGGTCTCATTTTGGCACTCGTTCGCTTTGGAGTGTTGTCAAACCTCCTGTTTCAGCACACCCTTATAATGACTATGATGCCTTCATTTCCACTCAGTTCGAGGGTCATAGAGCCTTTCATCAGATCCATCTTCTCATATCATTCCGTGTTGCCCCCACTTTAAACCCCTGCTTGCGGCTAGGATCTTCAGTCAAATCCTCTTTCGGCTCACCGCTCACGTCTGTTACCCATATTTTACCACTATTCTGCCCCATTCTCTCCTCCCCACACAAAGTGCGCATTGAACATCACTTTCTTTTCACTATTCATCGTTGCAAACTCCGCTATACAACAATCCCTGCATCAAATGGAGGCACTACCACATATTTTTGAGGCTATATCTCGGTCCCTGCCGACGACAGGGGCGACTGAGTTGCACGCCATAAGGCTGACCTCCCTCAATTGGACGATGCTGGACACGATGGGGAGACTGCTCGCGACAAGGGTGAGAATTTTGAAGTCGGGAAGGAGGGCTCTCACGTCGGGAAAGAGGGTTCTTAAGTCGGAAAGGCGGGATTATAAGTTGGGAAGGAGGGTTCTTAAGTCGGGAAGGAGGGTTCTCTTGGGCTGGAGACTTGCCACGGCCGTGACGAATAGGCGAAATTGACACTGTTACACATTCTTACGAGCTGCGTATTAAGGATCGAGCCGACCACGTTGAAGGCGATGCACTCAAGAAGATCACGTCGAGGAAGGTTGGGCGTCTACAAGGCTTCAGTGTTATTAAGAGTACAAGCATAAGCGAATGTGGTGGCACGAAGCTCTTTTGGCTGCGGTTAGGTTGAGGAACGATACCTAGCCTGGTCAATTTTTACGCGAGTGAAAATATCGGTGACATCATAGTCGATCACGGCTTTCACGACAGTCGTCCAGAGTCGGGTATTCTTCTTCGTTCTTTCCTCGGGAAGCATGTTCGCAGGGTTATGATCTCAATTTTGCTATTTCGCTGCTGTACACTATGTCATCACTTCCAATGGTCTAAAGAGGCAAACGGTAAGCAAGCCAACGTCACATGGAAAAGGGACAGATGCATATATTCTCTGCGCTAGCACAGTATATACAACGCACAGCAGCGTGGAGAAGAGAAATGTCAAACAGACCAGATACACCGTTACTTTGGCAGAGCAGCACCAAACATAAAAGTCATGGTGCCCATCTGCTCGCCCATGCCTCCATTCTTGGACATCTCACGCGACGGATGGGCCTCGGTATCGAACCTCGCCTCCACGGAGATCTGATCGTTCTTGCTGACCTTGACGGGATCGACACACATGGCCATGTTGGAAATGGTCTCCCACTTCTTGCCGCTGCCGTTGTCCGCCGTGGAGAAGGTCTCGCCACCGTACGTGGCCTTGGACTCGCAGATGGGTTTGCCGTTGACATTCAAGAGTACGGCGTCACCGCCATCGTGCATGTGACCGCGACGGAAGAGGATGTAGCCATCCTGGGTGATGGTCATTTCCTTGCTCTTCATTTTCCACTTCTTCTTGTCCTTGGGCGCCATGATCATGCCCTCCATCATCGGCGCATTTGCAGGTGGCTTGCCAGTGATGAGAGCTTCGAGTTTGCCCGCGTACTCTGACATCATCTGCGTGGTCGTCTGGGCTGGAGCGGAGCATTGGTCCACCTCAAGCACCTGAAGACCGATCTCAATAGCACCAGCTGGTTTGCCAGGCAGGTACTCCAGTTCAGTCTGGCAGTAGATCTGCTTGGTTTCGTTGGAGTAATTGACGAGTTCGGCGCTGAGCATTAGTTTGTCGTTCTTATCGACGTAGTAACCACCATTGAAATCGACCCCTGGCGCTACAAATTGAAGGTCTCGGTTCGCTTCACTGGCGCCGAAGAATGGAGAGACTGGGGCACCAGTTGTTTTACCATCTGCACAGGCGATGGGGCCCTTGGCTGACTTGGACATGTCCATGACCATGAGGTGATGATTGTCTTGGAGTAGAGTTTAGTTCACGCACACTTAATCAAGTACATAGCACTCACAAAAGCCGTTGTTCACGTCAGCGGGCGTTCCATCGGCGTAGGTCAAGGTTGAATTAGCCTGAAGCACCAGGATATCTTGAGGAAGACCTTTCACCAATGAAGTGAAAGAATCCGAATTGGGGTCCATCTTAGACGGGTTGTACCTTCTCGTCGCGTTGGCAGGCTGCAGCGCGAAAGGTCCAAGGGTGATCTTGATTCTCTTTGTCCCTGGCGTCTTGTACAATGGCTTCATGTCCTCAAATTTTGCGTCCATAGAAGGCATCATGATGTTCAACAAGGCATCCATCTGTCTGGGAGCTAGGTAAGATCAGTCGCCATCGAGAAGTGTCTAGTATTGGCTGTCTTACCGAGTTTCTGCCAATGCTTCGGCGTCCAGGCATCGGAGACGGTAGGTGTTGCGCTTGAGCCGCTCAACAGGGCGACGATAGCGAAGGAGTATCTCATTTTTGAAAATGGCTTACAGGAAGTTCAATCGAGGGAAGGCTTGAGTACTGGGTCGAGGTAGCGACAACAGAAGCAAGAGAAGAGCTCGCTTAGTTCAGAGACGCAGTGCCTCTTCGTCTCTTTTGATGCCCTTCATAGGTTCATACACGCTCTCGAAGACTGTCATCTGTGCCTGTCCAGTATATCCGCGGGAACTAATAGACGTTGGAGTTGGTCCACTATAATCAATCAACGCGAGCTAGAAATGCCCACAATGTGAATCAAATTGCGGCGTAACCACTTGTTCGATAAACACTTGCAATCGTGGCGAGGCAACCCGGTCCACCAGGACCCATGGAATTTGGCAGAAGAATGCATCCTGAATGCAGAGCGAATGTGTAGAGGCCCGAAGTTTGAAAAGCCGACACGTAAGAAATCGTAGGAGTGCACGCCCTGTGATTAAGTCAATTCCGTGGAACCCAGCTTTGAATCCCTGCACGGATCATAACATCCAAAACCTTCGCTAAGCTGCATGGACTAATGGAGAAGAAACCTATCCGTGTCTTGATGTATATTACTGAAGGTGAACTCATCCTCAAAGGAAACCCTGAGGTCTGGCAATGATGACTACCCACGGATTTCCACAGCGACAAGCAATGAATACGAATGAGCATCAAGCCACTCGACAAAGTGAAGAGAGGAGTCTACCCAACATCACATGCTGTTTAAGTGAGTTTGATCTCTCCGACCAGCGCATAAGCTCACCGTATTTCAAGAAAGAGAGAAGCGTTACGAAACTGCATCTACCAAAAAAGGCATCAAGGAAAGAATGCGGTCCATTGCCCTCTATGGATTGCACTACCTGAATTGAGGATGCCAATGATTGTGACAGGCTGAAATTCGGCATCAAAGCAGGTCCGACTGGTCTTGTTCGTCCTCACAAGAGAATGGATGTGATAGCAATCTGCGACAGACGTTCACATTGCGATTAAGCCTGGTTGAATCTGGTCAGTCCTTTGCTGTGAGCCAAACCGAATCTGCATTCAAAGGCACGCCAGCAATGGATGCTGAGATCGGTCTTGCGATGCGAACACGAGATCTGATGTCCTACGCGAGCCAGCAATCGCACGACGTTGAAAAAGGCTAATCAATTCAGGACTAGGAAACGCAGATAGGATACCGTAAAAACTGGCGACGGTCGCTAGTGCCTCGCTTTTCCGTAGTCGTATACGAGCCAATCAGATAGCTAAGAGGCGGATACTGTACCGAGGTCCCATTGAAACGGAGAAATCTGACTGGCGGAACAAGTTATACGAAAAGCGAGGCACTAGCGACCGTCGCCAGTTCCTACGGTATCAAGGCGGGAATTGGAAGCGGCACGTTCCAGGTCCGGGGCTTGGGGCTGCGATTGCCATGGATGTGGAATGCTAAAATGGTTGAGCCCTTTGGATTGCCGAACGAAGGATGTCAAATGCCGACAAGTACTGTAGACTGTGGATGTGTGAGCTTTCCTAGAAGGCATCGCTGCTGCGACCAAGAGGGGATGTACAACCTCTTATAAAATGTATGATCTCATTCGGAGGGGTAGAATCTGAACTTCGGCGCTGTCCAGTGACTGCCTATCTCAAGGCTGATAAAGCGCAGACGGTTACTTATCCCCTGCGACCGGAAAGGCGGTGTTGCGAAGACAGGATTCCAAGCAGGGTCCTAGTCGTTGATGAATTTGACGAAGCAATGAACGAGAAGAAGTTGTCTTCCACGCGCCCGCAACCACCAGTCCAGGGCCCTGACGGTCCACGGCTCATTCGGGCAGAACTGAGTGCTCGATGTTTGACAGTGACAGTGCCCTACAGACCAAGTTGATACGCCACGAAGTGGCAGCTGGCCCAGGCACGCGTCCTCAGCAAACCCTTCGCCGCGTCGGCTTCGGCATCGCGACTTTTCATCTTCGCTCGTCGCGCATTGCGAGACATTCAATATCTCGGTCCGCTTGTTTGTAGATTAGAGGGCATCCGAAGTGGCTGGTTCGGTGGCTGGCGCTGTAAAGTAAGCGACTTGGAAGTAAGTATCGCTTCGCATGCACGCGTAGAACGAACTTTTCAGGTGGAATTGGATGGGTGACAGGTGCAAGATGGTGACGGTGAAGGTGAGGAGGAAAGCCTTGGCTTGGACTCAGGGTTTGTTAAACACCGATGCATAGCCACACCTAACAGTGTCGGCGACTCCGAAGCTCGGTCACGTGAATGCAGAGCTATCGAATGGATTTACTTTACTGATTGATTTTCATTGGTCTCAAGATGTAGTAGAATGGCTTTCATCTTGTGTTTCAAGTTTAGCCAACGGTATAGGTGCTCACTGTACTTGTTGTTTCATGGAGCGGTTGAGTCATCAGAGCCGTGACTGACTGAATTTCCATCGAGACTACGCTTCCCGAATTCAATTCGAAAATCGTGCGGGTCACAGAGGGGAGCAATCTCGATTGAGGCATGAGGCTAACAGACGCTGAAAATCCGTTTCCGTTAATTTCCTTCGACCAAGGCCGAAGCATAAATAGGACCGAATTGCACTTCATCAGCTGCCTGTTCGGGTAGTTACATTCGGGTGTCCAGAGTCGGGTATTGAGATTGGTATCTGGTCGTATCCAGTAGATGTGAGGATCGAGGACATCATGAGGCTATGCTCACTGAATACTTGAGTAAATTAGATTGTTCTGACGTTATCGACGCGCGTTCTGCTCAGCGGAAGCGCCCAGCTATCCAGACGACAATCGTTCATCGCTAATTCATACATAACGTCCTTCCACATAATCGTGCATCCCATCTATCCTGTCAACCCAAGCCGGCAAGAACCTATTCGCAAACAAAGAACACCCGATAGCCAAGATGTAGCCACTCAACCCAGCTGAGCCCAGACCTACAAATCTTCCCCTAAGAGGCAGGTAAAATTCATGATTCTCGCTCAAACGCAGGAAGATGGGTGATCAAGAACGAAAGACAAAAGAACTACCTCTATCATCCATACCTGAAGACACCGGAAGCCCCGTCCAGCGGTATAAAAAGCACAAGCAAATCGGATCGAAAATGACGCAAAACATGATCTCTCGAATCGAGTCGGCTTGGGAAAACCTTGAGCAAAACAGCAAACGTCCGTCTCTTCTCAGGCAGAAATTCAAGTGGAGCGAGATATTTGAAAATATAGATGGTGTGAAACAAAGGAATAGGCCACGGTAATTTCCCATGACCGTGCCTTCGCGAATAGGTCGTCCATCGATCGTGTACTGTTTGGTAGGCGAGTGGATGTGAATCTTGTGCATGTTGTGGAACTTGTCGGGCTCCTCTCTCATTTCATCCCACTTGCTTTGTTGTGAGTGTGAAGAAATGCTGTAGTCGTTTTATTTCGAGTGAGCTGGGCATGCGTATCCGACCTGAACCTCCTTGTCGACCACAGCATGCTGGCCATATGCTGCACATGCGTCGACGCCGTGGATATGATAGATGCAGCCGCAGACTGCATACTTCTCAATGACTCTGATGCACATGATAGCGTTGTTGGATTTAAATTGAAGATGTGGAGGAAGTTCAACCCTTGGTTGTTGATGATGAGTTGCTGATGGGAGGCGTCTTCAAGAGAGGCACCGGAACTTCTCAACACGAATGCGGGAATGTTATGTAAAAGAGGTGTTGCTGAGCTGATGATGAGATATGTAGGAGACAGCGAGGTGTGAAGATTGGCAGTGATATAGCAAGTGAGAGTGAGTCAAGATTCGAATTACGATGCAAGCCTGGCGAGGAACTGATTTGCGAATGAGAGTGAAGATGAACTTAAAAGACTGACCAGGTCCATACGAATGTTTTATAATGAAGACATGACGATGGTGAAGACGGTACAACTGACTGCGGGCAGGTTCGGAGTACGCGAAAACGCAACTACGTTGGAAAGCTGTCCACAGAGCCACGAGTTGAGCTGACATTTTGATGTTGCGTGAAGGGACTGACCGCACTTGCTGATGGTGCATCCCGTGCCCGATGCAATGGTCGCTCTGTGGGATCGAGTTTTGGATCCGAAACTTCCGCTTTGAGTCGTCGGCTAAAGATTTCTGATCGGAATAGCAACGCGCCAAGCTGAGGCGCAGCAGCTCTCACTCCATAGAAGCTCCAAGAAAGCTACTACCATGAAGTCTGTAATCATCATCGTCGAGAAGGTCAGCTTGCTTGACATTTGCGACCGTCAAACGGTGCAAGCAGCAGACCGCTGAAAGATCAGAGCACCAGATGCAGATGCGGCCAAGACAGACGTTGAATTACTCATTTCATAGCAGTATTCCACCTAGAGGCCGCGGATTGCTCGCGAAGGAGGCCAATCATGCAGCTTCGATGCAGGAGAATGGAGTATCAAGACGCACAATCCTAGCACTGGGAGTTGACTGCGCTTTGGAAAAAGTATGTCTGTAGGTGTAAAGGTGATGAAATGGCTGCGAGTGACGGAGAAGATACCGGTCGGTGTGCAAGAAAAATGGGTCCTGCATTAGGTGAGCTTGCCGCTCGCTGATTCGCCAGCCCTGGATGACTGATTGTCCTCAGCCTCAAATGCGCTTGGAGCTAGTCCCAAAGCAACGGCTGGGTGCGCAATCTACCATTTCATACACCGTACACATTGGCTAACCTGGAGAACACTCAGATTCCAGCGACGGCGACATCTTTCCTGCGCCGACCAATTGCTGCTCTCGACAATATCCCAAGAAGCAGCAGCATGCTGACTCGTACAGCCTGCGCTGCGGCCCTTCCCCAGCTGCCACGGGTAGGGCTGTGACGAACCATTCCTCCATCATTAGCTCTTCCATGTCTTGATACGAGTATCTGACGGTCCTCTCACGATGCGCCGATTTATGTCTATGCACGCCATTCTGACGCGACCTCCCTAGCAGAACGTGGCGCTCACAATCCTATTTCTGACTTCGGGACTGCCGCCAATGATGAACCGCGTAGCGCATTTCATTGAGGCTCTTCTCCATCGTTTTGCATGACAGCCAGCTTGCTTGTTCACCTGAGTTGTCTTCGGCGTTTTTAGTTTGAGTCATGCGCCATCGCGTTCTCTTCTCTTAGTAATCACGTTCTCTCGTGAGACCAAGCCAGGTCGAGTCGCATGCTTACGGTAATGATCAAGGAGTGTGACGTATCGTTACTAATCAAGCTACACCCGGTTGAAGGACTGCTGACTGCTTCGAAGAGTGGGCGGTAGTAATGGTTGCTAAGGACTGTGGCGAACATCGCGGCAGACCAAAGCAACAACCGCGAAATATTCGGCTTCTCGACCAATCAATCATAAGAGATTTTTTTTTTGTTATTGTATCCAGTCACTCTGTCATCTTGAGCTTGAGTATCAGCCTCCGAGGCTGTAGAAGTCATTCATGACCCAATATCTTCCGATAGGGAAATCGGTCTTAACTTCGAAAGCTAAAAGCGGGGACGTGCTCGGCATAGACTACGGTCGGTTGGTAAGAGAGAATGCTCTAAAAGAGAACGCTCGATCTCTGGTCGTTCTTTCGTCGTTCAAAGCGAGCTGAAGTTTCTCAGCTTTGAGGACTAGCGAACATAGGACCCAGGACTATGACGTCTGTGATGCGGACAACAAGAGATCTATGGTACATACATAAAATATCAATTCGAGCATGACGCCATCGAGCTGAAAAGTGAAAAGGAGCCAGACACAACTGAACTAATTTGAGTAAGACCAGGACAAGACCGAGAAAATGGCAAATTCGTCCATCGCTGATAAATCATCCATCAAAACACCGTCAGCATTGGGAAGACTTCATTGTGCATTCTCAAATTCCCAGACAACCTCGTCAATACGGAGTCGATCATTCCAGGAAGCCTTTTTCAGACCCTGTTCATATCCCTTTGGCAAACCTTTGTTGCTCGGCGCATGTAGCACACTGGTCCGGTGCTACTCGACGAACTTGATCGATAGGTTGACACGCAGCGCCTCCATTTGACATAGATAGAGGGCAGTATTGCGGTTTGAGGATTTCCGAATGTCCACAAACATGGAATCTTATGTGTTGTTGGCACATTGCTCACTCTGTAATGCCTCTGGATTTGAGAATTTGACGCAAGAACAGGCTTAACCTGTTGCTGTCGAACCTCTCCTCGCTGTTTCTCCAGCCCTTAAATCTGATGAAATTGATTGAGTGTCAAGCTCAGATCTACTTCTTGTTGTCAGCGAAGATAAAATCCAGGTTCTAGGTCCGGAATATTCCAAACTTTGAAGGGCAATTACCAGAAGCAGAAGCCACATAGATAAGCTTTGCAATTAAGAAAGTAGATCTTGGATGGCTGCACGTCACGGACTGTTGCTGATGAAGACGGTAACGAAGACTGGTTCCTGACCTCGACATCTAATGACAAGCCGATATGATGGGAAAACGTCTATTGAGGCCGCCTTCGAACAGGAGTCATGTAATGAGTTGATGCCTGCTCGTGGCGGAGGAGAGTTTCAAGTGTGGAAATCCAATAATCTTTTGCCAGCTGAACCTGCGGCATTATCTTATTCTACACCCGCTCATAGCCAGTGCATTCCGTGGTGAATGTATGATAACGGACGCACTCGATGCAAGCGTCTCCACATGGCCGACCTCACTCGATCTGCTAGACTTGCACTTAGAGCTCACAGGTTGATCAAGCAGCTGCAGATTTGAGGTTTGATGTTGGCTACAAGTGACCTTGCGTGGTGGTTGACTGAAAGGAGAGGAAGTTTGCGTTGTAGGTACCTAGGTATGGACCGACGGCCTCAAAAGTGGGGCCACCCAAATCGAGCTCAACCTTCAAGTTCGATCACATTGCTGCGAATACTACATGCCATGCAATGTCTCTTCAGCAACCTTGACATTTTGTTCCTCCTGTTGAAAAGCTCAATGTACTGATGTATCTACCTTCAACTTCTGCTTCTCTTCCGGGCGTGAGTGAGGCCAACTGCTCAGGTTTGTCTTACACTCCTGATCAGCATGCACCTACCTCCCAATAGTACTAAGTTGAAGCCATGAAGGGACTGTCATCTTCTCGGTATCCTCCTCAGTCTGTCATGATTCTCCTCAACTTCTACCACAGGGTTTCCCTCACATATTATCGTTGACCTTCACTGGGCTTCCGACTGACTCTCTGCTGATGCACTTTGGATCCCACTCACTCACTCGATAACCACGACTTCAAGCGAACGAGCTCTAGATCTAGTCACTTCAAGGATAACCTGTCGTCTTCCGGTGACCCTAGCACCCTCTGGCATCCAGCATGTTCTCGCGGATACTGGTATTCCCCGCGATGCCGCCGAGATTCGTCTGGTGGTGCAAGACGAGCCAGGCACAGCGCCATACCAAGTGCAGAGTCATACTAGATGCCGGATTCAGGCATCTGAAACAAGAGCATCGTATTCAAGAGCATCTATCCGTAGGCTGGCGCCTGCCTGAGCCAACTTTGTTGTTCTGATCACGTGTAGTCTCCAGCAGCTGCCAACGCTTGACACTGGCCCACTGGGCATTGGAAGGTTCCGATCGCTCAACTCCAGCACGCTTCATCCACTCAACAATCAACTCGAACAAAATCATCGCGTCGCCGAACACCCCCCAAACCCTATTAGCTTGGTCGCAAAACTCATCTTTATCGAACCCAATTTAAACCAGCTCAAAAGCTCTCCTCAACATGGTAGGAGGCAAAGGTACGCGCCCCTCCAACCTCTGTCGTCTACTTGTGACTGTCACAACAAAGTCGCATACTAACGTACCTGCGCGCGAGCAGGAAAAACCGGAGGCAAGACTGGTGGAAAATCTGGCGAAGTCCACAAGGTCGGAAAATCTCACTCTGCAAAAGCTGGCCTTCAAGTACGTGTCTCACCATCTGTGTCGTTGCTGCCCAACCTCTCTTCAAGCTTTTCCGCGTCTCAAGCAACGACCATTGCAAAGTCATCTCGAGATCTCTTGCCTCATCCTTCGCGAATTACGCGCTTCTCGGGATCAAAACAAAGCACCCCAGACTAACGTGACTCTTGTCAACAGTTCCCATGCGGTCGCATAAAGCGTCACCTTCGTAACACGACTCGCCACAAGATGCGCATCGGTGCCAAAGCCGCCATCTATCTCACCGCTGTCCTCGAATATCTCACTGCCGAAGTCCTCGAACTCGCCGGAAACGCCGCGAAAGATCTCAAAGTTAAGCGTATCACGCCGCGCCATCTCCAACTCGCCATCCGTGGTGACGAAGAGCTCGACTCCCTGATCCGCGCGACCATCGCTTTCGGTGGTGTCCTTCCACATATCAACCGGGCGCTCCTGCTAAAGGCGGAGGCGAAGAAGGGAAAGAAGGCAGAGGCATAAACGATTGATGACGCGGACAATGTTGGGCCCATATGCTGACAGTCCGCGGCAGGTTAGTTCTCCTACCTCATCGCGTGGCTTGAAGCCAGTCCCTGGTCATCCCACTCTGAGCATAATGAATTTCCCACCCAGGACACTTTCGGAAAAAAACAGTTGAAAAGATATGGAAGGCTAGGATATGAGAGGCTAGTGCGCATTTTCGACCGAGTATGCTAAATGTCCGCTCTAGAAAGATGCAACGGAACGAGACACTCCACCGTCGTTGGCATCCGGTCCTACGTTATCTACAGTGTCGGAAGCTTAGTTGCGCGCTTTTGTTCATCACATATTTGGTGGCTGGAAGCTGGATATGAGACGCGAGCAGGAGCTCTTGAAGCCTCTCGATGCGTCATTGTAGTCTTATGGATTGGTGTTCGATCACGGCGCGTTTGGTTTGTTGATCTTGTTTGGGACTGGGCCACTGCTTTTGTGTTTTTTGTTGAGAGGATGAGCACAATCAATACTTTGGACTGACCTTTTTGAGCTTTGTCTTTGCAAAAAACCTTTGACGTGACTGTCTGGTACTACGAAAGCCTGAATACCAGCTGTAATGACCACTAACGACAACGTGCGCGTAGTAGGAAGTGCGTAGGTGAGGGATAGGGTTAGCTCTGCTACCACAGAACCAAAAGTCATCTCTTTTCGTACTCCAGTCACGAAATGCTCCCCGCATTCCTTATGATGTCAGTTTGGAAGTGGCGCTCGAGGGCTCAATAGACCAGCACCGCGACAGGACGAATTGCACATACGAATAGGACTCAAGGCGATGTTCTAGAAGACAAAATATTGAAGGAATACCTATATACCGTAAGAACTGAAGAGTGCAAAGCTTTGAATGTACACAATCCATCGCCAAAGAGAAAACCCAAAAACCCATCCTAATCAACGCCCAAAAACATCATCGCAATGCCCATAACCCCCGTCGGCGCACCGCTTGTCCCAAGCCCCGGCGCATTCTTCTCAAAATCGTAATACGCCTTCAACGAGATCTGATCCCCCTTCTTCACTTTGCCGAAATCGGCGCAGGGGCTGTATCGGGTGATGTGCTCCATCTTCGGGGCACCGAGTTGCAACGTCTTGGCCGTGGGCGTGTACTCCGGGTTCCCTCCGTACTGGGCCGTGGAGTTGCAGACGGGTTTGCTGTTGAGCATTACCTCGAGGTGGGTGGCGCCGTCGTGCATGTGGCCCACTGTTGTGAGGAGGGTGCCGTCGATCGGGGAGACCCACGGTTTCGATTCGAGCGTGAAGACCTTTTGGTTCTTGGGCGGTTCGATTTCGCTGCTTGGGGCGTCGCAGGTTTGGGCGTCCATCCAGAGGGGCTTGACGGCTTTGTAGTTTGCTGGTTTGCCGGGGGTGTATTCGAACGTCATCGTCATGAAGACTTCCTTTGTGTCGGTGGCGTCATTCTTCAATTCGAGGATTGTGGATATCTTGTCTTCGTTGGACAGATAGTAGCCGTAGTTGTCCTGGCCATTGAGTCCGAAGTAGCTGTCGTTTCGGTCGTTGTGAACGACGAGAAGCCTTTCTCCGTCCTTCCATTTGGAACCGCAGGCAAGGTCGCTGCGACCAGGGCCAACGACACTGACTGTGAGGTGATGTAGCCAGGCTCCGGTGTTGAGGTTGGCCTTCGTTCCGTCTGCGTATGTGAGATCTGCTTTCGCGTATTTGAGAGTGCAGTCTGAGCAAGGCTTCGTTGCTTTTCCGTTCATGAGCATCACGTCCACCACGCCTGCCTCATCTTCCATGCCTGGCATCTTCATGAGGGTTGTATCATTTGAGCCTGGCATCTTGTATGGTCCATATTTGAGTTCGACTCGGGTGGATTTCGGATTCGTAGTCGAGCGAAACAGAGGTTCAATTGTGGTAATCTTGGGAGGAGGCGCTGGTTTCATGTCCATATCCATTGGCATTTCTATGGTTGTCAGTATGTGCTGTGACTGGCTTTGTTGGCCTACTTACGAGGCAAGGCGCATGCCGTGGTGATAAGCGCAACAACACAGGCTGAAATTGAAGTTCTCATATTGAGGTGATTCTGGAAGCAATTGTCGTATTCCTTGATGGTTAAACTCGATTGACTCTGCTAGGAGACTAATGCTCTGGTGGATCCCGTGTGGTAGAGGTCGAAATCGTCGACCTTATACGCTCAATTATGGTTGCGATCTACAAGAGAGGCTCATACCCAGTCACTGATGCTGCGAGTTACAGTTGCCGCTGCAATTGATGTTAATTGACCCTGCGGCATCATGGATTGAGCTACCGCAGTATATTGAGGTCGCCGCAATAGAATTGAGCGGCAAAGGGCATTTCGTGCCTTACTATACTTGGATACTATCTGATCATATATATCGAGATTAGCTGACGTTCATTCGCACGGGGTTTCGAGATCAACTTTGTGGTTCTAGTAAGCGGTTTTGAACAGATTAGCATCCTTGGTGGGGTTGGGAGCGAAGCGATTCAACACCTTAGCAGTTGGAGGTCCCAATGGTGAATAGCGAAGACTCGATGGGGAATAGGTTCAAGCTGTGGATTTTGTGAGCTCGCTGGGTCGGATCTAGGGATCTTCGACCAAGAATTGAGTGCTGGAGCCGCGAGCGCAGTCTTCTCCGCGAGTCGCGGACGCACAGCGTGGAGAAGGCGTAGATTGAGGTGTCATGTACAGGAACAACATTCGAACCCTAGTTGCGGCCACTCCGGTGTATTTTCGGGCATTGGATGCAGCAAAACTCCAGTTACGGCCGGGTGATTTTGTCGGTTAATCTCTTTGAGACGCTGGTGTGTTGAGGAAACGTGCATAAGATCTCTTCTTTTGAAGAGATGGCTACCGGATCATTCGTAAGCTTCGCCTGGGAGAAATACGGCTATAGTGGTGAGGATAAGACATTCAGGTAGTAGGATCATGCAGTGTATCCTATCGACCGCTTTCGGCTTTCGGAATTGGAGTATCGTGCTAGCGTCGTCCGTGGCAAAGATGCGAATACTTAAACAACGAGTGAATCATCAGAGGCTGGCATGAGCGCGCTTAGCATGACATTAAAGGTGGTGAGGTGGTTGTAAAAGTGATTGAAGCCGTTGGGATGTGTGAAGTCACTGCCGACCTATCTTTAGGTGGCGCCTCACGTGTTCAAGCCTCAGGCTCCGTTTCAGAGTTTCTTTTGAGGCTGTTGCTTCTCGCAAACATCTCAAGAGCCAGGCTTCTCATTCATGATTCGAGCTGTATCGAGGCACGCCTCTTGTCACGTCACAATCTAGGCAAATCATATCTGCGATGAAATACCAGTGTCCTCCTATCATCACTCGACACCTGCATGGAAGCAATCTCCCCAAAGCAACAAAGTGTTGTTAATGACAACTCTCTGGTTCACAGCCACTTCATTTTCTTCAACAAACATGCTTTGAGCACTCTCATCGACTCCCAATAACCATCCATATAAGAGGCAACCGAACTTTCGCGATTTGTTCTGGCAGCCAATATATTCTTCCATCAATACCAAGCCAAATTCTGCTCGAATCTTGACACCAAAGAGAATTTTCTCGAACATGAGAATTTTGACTCAATTTTAGAGGTCATCCCATCCACCTCCGGCCTTGAGCGCTCGCTATTCCGAAATCTACTCAAAACCGGAAAGCCAGCGTCAGTTTAAGAGATGTTCTCGAAATCACTTGCTTAATTGATATCGACGTGGAGAAAGATCACAGAGGAGTCCTGAAGGCTGAGATCCGCAGTCTCGATCACAAGCTTCAGCGGATGCATGAGCATAATACGGCCTAAAGAAATGAAACATCAGGATGTGGATGGGGACCTGGTCATAGAATTGCTCGCATCCAAATCATCCGTCTTCGTCATCGATGATTCCAAAGCTAGAGCTTTTGTACGGTCTTGAGTGGTATCGCTGATGGCTCAAGATCCCGCAAGGTCTCCATCATCTTGAGAGTGCTGCTTAAACTTAGTGCGAGTCCACAGATCCATGAGCAAAAATTAACTGTGTTCAAGCAGAACGCTATTAAGTATCAAGGTATCCAACAAACCGAGAGGTTTCCAAGACCTGTTTTCCAAAACCATCCAATATATAGGCCGATGCATATACGAACCGTACGATATTAGATCCTCCATACTCTACGCTCCATCAGTACCTTGCACATGCAAAGCCAAAGTCTTTGAACAGTCCCATCCTTTCTTCATTATCGCATGATCAAGGGCTCGCATCTCACAACAACAAATACTCCAGCACAGCCAACACGAACCCGCCGAACCCGATGCCGCCACTCACATCCCTTACCGCCACACCTCCAGCCGTGGAAGAAGTGCTCGCGCTCGTTGTTGCTGCGGCAACTGAGCCCATGTTCGATGCTCTTGTCGTCGACACTGCGCAAAAACATTAGCCAACCGAGCAACTGCATATGAAACATATACTGGGGACTCTGGAGGAAACTGTACACAACGTAGCGTAATCGAGGACAGCAACAGCAGAAGCAGCAGTAATTGCAACATTCGAATCCGCACGGCTAATCTCACCTGCGGACGCGGTCAACAAACTTGAGAGAATCGAACTCATGGACGCCGGAATAAAGCTCGTAAGATTCTCGCTTGTTGAAGACACCGCGTTCCCAGAAGTCGTTGATGATGTGGAATTGTCCGGGGCCATGATGTTTGACGTACCTGATGCTCCTGGATTTGTAGCCGTTGATGCGCCGGCACTGGAAAGGGGGACTTTCGTAACAGCTGCGACACCGAGAGTAGGGACCGAAACGTCTCCGTTGACAAGCCAGCCACCAGCCGTGGACTGTGGACAAGCAGGTGGCGAGAGGGAGGGTGTATAAGCAGCCTGTGAGACTCCCTTAGGATTGAGCGTCTTCCACTGGTTTGCTAGATTTGTGAAGTCAGGCTGAATGGGCGTTGGGGTGCCGCTCAATACCGTTCCTCCAGGTGATCCATAATTAACAAGACCGTAGTTGTTGGTTTCTTCGACCCATTCGTAAGCAATTGCCCCAGACCAGTTGTCTACCATATCTGGGCCGAGAATGCTAGATTGGTCCTGCCATAGGCGTGGACGGCCGACGTTGCAACCGGTTTCTGAGAAGAAAATGACTTGACTGTAATTGACGGCTTGGGCTTGAAGAACAGGGTATCCTGATCCCTGGTACGTGTTATCTCCACACCACTCATAGCTGTTTAATCCAAAGAAATCGATGCGGGCGTTATCGACAGGTCCACAGGCGAGGTAATTCTGTAAGTACGGACGAAGCTCCGCGATGTCAGCTGCTGAGTAGCCGATCGGGACCTTGCGATAATTCTTAGAATCACGGTAGGCTTTCATATCCGCCACGGCGGCTTTAATGAATGGTGCGGCTCCAGACCCTGCAGCAGTGTTGATGGCCTCATTCGCTACCCAAAATCCAGCAATGTTGTCGTATTTGATGAAGGCGTCCATGACTTCGGCATATCTGCTATATTGGAAGGCATTCCAGTATGGGTTGTCTTGCGTGATGTAAGTCGTGAAGGTGTCCATGTCCAGCCAAACATAGATTCCAGCATCTGCTAAGACTTTCATGCAAGCGTCGTGGTTTTGTTGAGGATCTACGTGGTAAACCCGAATCGAGTTCACGCCCATCGTCTTCATCAAATTGACGTCAAGAGTACATTGATTAAGATTAACCAATGGGTCATCAGGTGTGGCCTGGTATGCGACGCCTGAAGAAATTAACCATCTTCCTGAAATGTTGATTTGATAACTGGCGGCGAAGAGCATCAATAGCCAACGCGTCTATTCGTCCATCCCATGGCTGATGAAATGGGAAAGATGGTTCGTTAGGCACAGCTGTGTGCCGAAAGATGCCCCGTCACAATTGTGAAGATGGCTGCGATCTCGAGAGCAATGAGCGTGGAACTTGCACTCACCTTTGTTGAAAAATTGTTTCCCATCACTGGTAAATAGTTTTGCTCCCTTCGCTGTGATGGTGAGAATTGCACTAGCCGAGGAGAATAACAAGCTTGTGAGAAGCGCTGCCTTTACAAGTACGCCCATGATGGGACTGTAAATCCAAGAAAACGAAATCGAGATAATACAGTATGAAGCCAAAAAGGCAAGCGACGAAACCGTAGTAGACCTTGGGCCAAAATTGTTGATGGAGAGCCGCGAGATTCCGAAACAAAGGCCCAAGCACGGGGGAATATGAAGCGGCAGTCGCACACTGAGATATGGAATGCAAGACCAGATCACCTAGCGAGAGAAGGTGAAGCCAGACACAGTGGAATTCCCACGCAAACAATCATAGAGGTTGGCGGTCGCGTACATGAGTTGACAGGAAGCGCATGCACCAACCGCTTTAGACCGTACTCTGCCTCTAGCCGCTTACTTCGTCTAGGGCATTAGCGAGCTAGGCTGCACGCAAGTCTTGGAGATATGATAAGAAATGTGACTAGATTGCTAGCTCTTTCGCAGGAATTCTAATACCAGGCGAAGCCCTAGCACTGACCAGTAGGATTGGGAGCACGAAACGGCTCTATCCACCTCGTTTGGATCTCGGCAGGGTTTTGAGGCCTCTACCCGCCGCTGTAGGGGCGGATTGTAAGATTGACACACTTCGGAAAGGCGGAGAGGCCTCCATTTCGAAAAACAGGTTGATGGCCACTGGCCAGCCCGCCGGGAAATGATGATCGAGGAGCAAAGGGTTGTCGATCTAAACCATATTGTTGCTTCTGCTGGGCTTAGCTTCATGCCAAGAGCTTGGCGCCGATAAGCACGTGCTCGTTGATCACAAAGTACGCTACAGGTAATTTCTTAAGGTATACTGACTTCACTGCTCATCAATCTCTCCATCAATCTCTCCAGCTTCATCAGCCTCGTCAGCTCCTCATACTCGGCCTACTGAACTCTCCGGCGCTGAGTCAGTGCTACAACATCATGCCTAGGGCTCAATGAACACCGCAATCTTCATCTCAAAATCTACGAGATTCGAGAAGCATTGTAAGGCTCTAACCCCAAGATCTCAGCATAGACCGATCTCTGTGTCACTCACATCTCTGCAGGAATTATGACAGGTGCGCCATCATTCATTTTGTTTCCAATATTCGGTCACGGGAAGAGGAGCATCGAATGGGTATTCCGAGTCATGCTCTACGGCATCCTTGCAATATGGTATAGAACTCGAGCAGAATTAAATTCAGTTCGATACGGACAAGTTGAGTTTCTGGGCGTTAATTTGGCCGTTTGATAAGATTCCAGGAATCAGGCGTACATGTTTCCATTAAACTCCGCAAGTAAGCTTATGCTCGCTCTTATGCTCGCTCACTGGCTCTGTTTTCACGAAATACCCCTTGCACTTGCCCGTCCAGTGCTGACAAGTTGTAGTTCGAAGGTTCTCTGTGTCATTGACGCAAAGGATCGAACATCAGCATCAACAGTTCTTGCTCCTCTGGTCTGGTCTGTTCGATCCTCCAGAACATAAAAAGCTCCCGATCTTATTATCCCAATGCTCAGTGCCACCATGAGCCTGTTTGGTGTAGTCCCATAAATTGCAAATGCTCGTGTCCCACAGGAGAAACTCCTCTCTATTCTCAGGCCAAAGCTTCTTGTCCCATCCAATCGGCAGACCAACAAGATCCGTATCGAAATTTAACTTCTCGTCTTTGTGGTCATCTAAATTGTTGCAATCGTTGCCATGCCAGAACTTGCAGATGCCGCGATTGCCCAGTTGAAGTGACGATACACCTCCGTGCTCCAGTGCTACCGCAGGGATCTCTGTAATGCAGGTGTATGATTTGATGCAATTGTCGCCTGTTTGGCAGTCGTTGGTGATGGGGATCTCAGGGGTGCATCCTTGGAGATTGAAACCGGAGCACAGCTGCACCCAAGGAATGACAGCTCGTTCCGAGCTATCGGTGGTAAGTGATGTACTCTCGATGGGAGTTGCCTCGGCAGATCGGATCGATACTGCAATCGTTGCGAGTGTAATGAATGCTCGATGAGGACGCATGATTGGACTGGTCTTCTGGAGTAAATCAGTCAGAGAAAATTAACTCGCTAACGTTGAGTCATCACGTACCTTGACTAATAGGAGAATATTGCCCAACCTGAGTAGGGGTTTCGTCAATGATGATGAGCCGAATGTCATATGGATCATACAGAGCTTTATAAGCTGAGGAGTTTCCATACGATCACAACTTGTCACACCTCGTCGCACCGGAAAGACGAAGCACCATCCCTTTTTCCATGTCGTATCCCATCATCTTCTGCTGAACACCTCCTTTCCTCCCTTGGGTACCACGATTTGGAACAGCACGTCATGAACAGAGGTCTCCCTTTGTCTGCTGCCCCGCATTTTCTCATGTGTGTGATTTCGTTCTCATGGATCGGAGAGTGCTCTTGTTGCAATCTCGGTGAAACTGGCACATTGTTGAGGCCATGTCGAAGGTTGTTGCTCTGAGTATTCGTCGATTTCATGATGACTCGATCTGAGTTTCGTGCATATTTTGTTTTCAGATCTTCAAGTTCGACTTTGGGATGCGCAGAATTAAGGTTCAAATGGTAAAGACGATCCCTCTTTCGTCAATACGCGATCTCATCAATTCATGCCCCAAGCTCTTCCAAAATCTCAGGAGCAATCACATCAACTAGCAGAGATCCAGTCCATCTTCATACCGAGGACCCTCAAAACCCCTTGCCTATTTATTTCTGTCAGCATCTGACCCCTATAATGTTCTCGCTCCAAACAGGTTGCGCTACTGGCAATTGCTTTAGGCTCAATTTGTCCATGGTACTCAGGTTCCTGATACTTGCTGGCTCACGCTCAATCAATAAGATCTTCTTGTCCCAGTCATCAATATCGGTGAGTCAGATTCTGGCGCAAAATCTTCCTGGTCGACGGTCGGCCATTGCCTTGCCTAAATCTGATGCTACAAAACGCCGCTCGATTTGAACGTAATTACCATTAATATCGCCGCTGGTCTGGCGCGCTAGGTTTCCATGCCAATAAACTACCGCGGCCAGTGCGAGACCTGATGGAGGTGCAGGGAGTTACCGCAATTTTTCGATGAGCTGATCATCAGTTTTCAAGGGCCTCTGAGCGGAGGGCCACGATACGATTTGTGGAGGCCCCCAGCATCAACGAGTAAAACCTGGCATCCATGTGGGAGACGATCGTACAGGGTGAATACAAAACTTTATCGGCCCCGGTGTTTTTATATTTGAACGGCCCGAGCCATCCTTCTCTAGGTACTTCGACTATCAAAGGCAGACGACGTGCGTTTGTCTACGGTCACTGCGCTGGGCTCACTTCACCGATCCGGACGTCTGTCGATATTTAGTCAGGATTAATCAGGTTTCAGAAATCACAAGAGCTCGCCCGCAAAACTCGTTTCCAAGGAGACTTTTGCTCTTGACGGATAGATATTAACGGGGTTGTAAATCGCTCCCGCTCACAGTGATCTCGTAAGGTAATTTAGCAGGCCTCGAACTAGCCTTTAATGTATTCGCCTTGGCTGTTGTACTTCCCATAACCCAATTAGTCAAACTCTCGAGAGATGTCCGAATCGATGGACAAAGAATATCACTTGGAAAGTGCGTTGATTGGAAAGCATGGCACGTGCCCAGAAAGTACTTCACATATCCTGCACAAATCAAGGTATGCGTCCAAGCACGCGCCAATCGCAGAGCTATCCACGACTGACCAGATTCAACGTATGAAATGTGTGCTAGGTATGTTATTGCTATGGAGTGATCGTCGTTCTAACGTACCTCGTATACCGCAGTACCGCATTAATTGGCGTCATGCCACTTTCTCCTTATCCTGGTCTTGAGCTACCAAATTGCGCCGATGATTGTAATTTTGAGCCGGATTATAGTTGAATATTCCCTCGCATGACGCATGGGTATAAGGGCTGAATGCCGACTTCGATACCATAAATAATTTATGGGATCAAGCGACAGTAGCAAGCTCTTGCACTCACTGTTCTCAACCTGAGGTTCTTCCTACAACATCTGATCAATCCTGCCGCCCTACCGTGAGAATGAAGTTCTCAATTCTACTTCCCATTATTGCACTTCCTGCCTTGACGACGTGCGACTATCATGTAGGAACAAAATGCTGTGCATCAAAAGTCTACAGATTTGGCAAATCGGGATACGGGTGTGTGAAAGTTGGAAAACACCAGGTGAAGGTGAAGGACAGTGGGGACCCAGTTTGTTATCAAGAGTGCAGCGACCATACAAACTACGGTTTTGACCGACGTCAGTATCAATCTGTGGAGTACGTAGCGTCCGAAATTCCGAGATGTACCCTCTAACAGAGTTGATAGCTTGATATACGGTCAACACTGGTGTATTTGTGCCAATTTCAGTTCCAAGATTGGGGATCCTTCTTGTTAAGACTCAAGAGTGAGTAGTAATCTGACATTTAATTGCGAAGCGTACCCAGTTCCCCACTGACATAGCCAACAGCAGAATCCACGGCGGTCAAGCTTTACCGGCTGGGCCCGCACCTTAGTCAAGCAACCACCAATGGACCGACGCCAACGCTTTTTACGTGCGACAAGCAGCTACATTCGGCCAGAAAAGCGGTAAAGAGTGAGAGCGTGACTTGGGGAAGCGCCGGAGGTGCTGAGGTAGGGAGGCATTTGGTGTTGTACATTCACTATGGATCTATGGTTATAATCAAGTGCTTGGAAGGTTAGTTCATAGGTGTCAAAAGTTGGAGGCTCTGGAGGTAGTAGCCCGTGTAGCAACACAGTCATACTTCCGAAAAAGCAGCGGAGGTAGCTTCGTCGAAGTACCCGATCAAGTACGTCGAAGTGACAACAGCATCCAGATTCTGGTGAGCGACTGTGGTTGCTGGTTGGGTCGTTCTCACTTCGTGGCCAGTGCTTCCATTCCTACTACGTAGTTTGCATGTGTTGTGGTTCCCAGTTCCCACGGAGTAAATCGTCTTCTTCTGAGAATGTAAAGGCCAATCTAGATTCTAGCGGGCCAAGTAGTTGTACAATGTCATTTCGTCTGAAACACGTCGTTTACTAGCGCCCCGCCAACTTCCTCTTCTATTCTTGATTACATGGGGACCTCATTAGATTCTCCTGAAGATTTCATTACGATCCTCCGTGTCCCAAAATCTGGCCGGCTTGGCCTTCAGATCTTCGAAAGAAGACGGCCTGTACCTGTCCTCGATAACTTCGGAACCACAATACTCGAATCTGCACGCCTTGGTCTGCGTCCGGTGCTCGCTCCAGCACGCATATTTACCAAAGTCTCGAGTTGCACAAAGTAACTCTCTAGCTCGTGCTAACAACTATTTGGCTGGAAACCATAGTAAACCTAGACGAACGCAGGACCATTCCGTCTGCCCGCAATCTTGAAATCTACCTCGCTGAGAAGACAAAAGTGAAATACACTAATAATCGGTTAATTGCTTAATCTATATATACATTAAGAATCCTTGCAACTACATATGCGTAATTATAGTTACATATATTAAAAAACCGTTACAGGTACATATAATACCGCCGGCGTAATTATAATTATATATATTAAATTATATTTATATATATTACCTAGTTAGCGTAAGTTTCGTACTAATAACGTATAAGCTTCGTAATATCCCTTAAACTTACGGTTTCTATATTTATAATATCTAATTATTATAAGCTTAAGTTACTCTAAATTAGTACGATAAGGCTACTTTCTACTTATTATACTTAGGTAACGTAAGTTAAGTTACTAAGTTAGGTAGGAGACCCTAAATTAAGTTAGCTGTATTGCTTAATTTATTATATAATCTATCGCTTAATTTATTACATAAACTATTACTTAATTTATCGCTTTATTAATACTTAATTATATACTTATAATATCTTAATTTAATACTCCTCTGCTAGAGGATAGACCTCGCTACCTAAGCCTTACGGTTAGTATATAGTTTAAGTCTCTTAAGGCCGGGATTAAGGCCGTTTATAATACTATTATTAAGGCTTATAAGAGCTTTAAAGTCCTTAACGGTAATAATAGTTACTAGTATACTAAGTACCGTAAAAGGAAGGCTAGGGATTATCTATTTAAGGTAATATAAAGCTATACTCAGCTAGCTAATTACTAACTTTATAGACTTATATTATCTTTATTAAAGACGTATTATAGTAGGGATAGCTATTTACGGGCCAGTATAACCCGGCTCTCTTATCCTATATAAGGACGAGACGCGGCGCCTATAGATATTAGATAATTACCTACTAACTAGTATAATAATATATTAATTTATAGCTATTATTATCCCGCCTTATCTTCTCTATTATATAAATTATATTTATCCGATCTACCTTACCTTAATCTTATAATCTAGTATAGAATTCTAAGACGGAAGTAGAAAACTACTCTCCTCTATTATCTACGCTTACTCTACTATATTTTTAGTAGAGAAGTAGGTAAGTTAAAAGAATAATAGGTTCTTTATATTAGTTATCTATATTATAGGAGGGAGTCGGTTTATCTAGTTATTCGCGTATACTTACGAGCTCTTACGACGGCGAACTTTTATATCTCGATCTACCTTAAGTTTTTAATATACTAACGACGATACCGACGACGATACTAACGATAATAACGATACTAAGGCTAAAGGCTATATATAGCGGTATCGCTATATAGAATTTTCTCTCTCTTATTATCCTACTAACTATAGCGTAACTAATAATAACTCGATAACTATCCTTAAGGCCTCGAAGATTAAAGAGGCTATAGCGATATATCTAGTTAAGAATAAGCCTATTCCGAGGTAATTACCTTAAATAGGATATAGACGACGCGGTACGTATTTCGGAAGAATATCTACTTAAGTAACTACGTATATTTTTCCTCTAATCCGGTTAAGAAGCGAAGACTTATACGGCGACGACGATAGGCTCGTTAGTACCGACTTCGGGTATTACTCTATCCGTACTATTATAGTCTACTATTATAAGTACCGTCCTTAAGTTCCTAATACTAATATAAATAATCCTACGTATATTTTAGTATTATCTATCTTAATACTTCTACGAAATTATTTCTCTAAAATATTATAGTAATAGTATTCTAACTATATCTAGTATATCTACTAACCCTACTATTTAGGATCTAAGAAGCCTACCTCCTTCTATTCTAAGTACTAATAGCTTAACCTATAACTAGGAGGCCCTAGAGGACTCCGGTTCTAGTACTACTACCCCTTCTAAGATAAGTACTTCCGGAGCGACCTATCTTCCTAGCGGTACTACTTATAGCGGGAATAGGATAACCCTATTTACTATTAAGGACTTCTTAAACCTTATAACGAATATAGCTTCCCGAGCTCCTAATACGGCTTCTAGTAATACTTTAACTTATTAGTAGACTACTACCGAAGAGTATAGTATATCTAAGAAACGTTCTATTCGCTATAACCCTAGGAACCTTCTCCTCCCTACTTATAAGGCGTTTACTAGGAAGAACGTATCTAACTTTATCTCGAACTTAGAGAAGCGTTTTAGCTTTTTCGATATTACTAAGGATAAGTATAAGTACTATAGCCTTCTAATAAACTATAGTTAGACTCTATAGGACGATATCGAGTATCTAAAAGGCTAGTCTAAAAAGAACTAGATAGCCCTTAAGAAAGTATTCTATAAGAAGTACCGCGCCTAGGACGAACGACGAAAGAAGGAAACCTTAATCTACCTAACTAAGCTCGCTATTTAGAGCGAGAGTAGTATTCTAAATACGAGTAGCTTTATTAAGGAGTTTAAGACCTACTAGCTAGGTATCTATTAACGTAAGACTAGTACGGCTATAGACGGAGTACGTATCTTCCTTAGTAGTCTTCCTAATACGATCCTAACTAAGGTTAACCGTATAATTAATCTTAATAAAGAAGATGAGGACGACCTATATAAGGATATTAACGTAGTTATTAAGATAGTAGAGAAGGTTATTTATACTACTAAGAAACTTAAAATCTTCCGTATTAATAAGAAAGAGGAAAAGAAAGTCGGCTATATTACTAATAAGTTAGTTATTACTTATAATAAGTACTTCGAGGGTACCCGACGTAAGAAAGCTACCGGTCCTCCTAAGTTAAATCCCGATCTTATTAAGACTATTAGTAAAGCCCGTATTAATAATATAAGTAGAGAGATTCTATATACGACTATTAGCTAAACTTATAACCTAGTTTTCGCGATTATATAGAAAGATACGATATAGTTTATACTCCTTACCGTATATATTAATAAGAACTTCCTAAGTAAATACTAACTCTAGGTCTAGTAGCAGCCTTAATATTAGTCTTAGATATAGTACGTCTAGGAATCTATCTAGTAGCCCCGTTATAATAGTTAGCCCGCTCCTCGTAATACTAATTACGTAAATAACCCTAGTAGTTCCTATCGTAATAATAATATCGGAAATAGAAATAATTAGGCTTTATAGAAGCTACGAATATACCTCGGATATAACGACCCTTACTATATACTATTCTACGTAGATAGTTATATAAAGGATCTATACGCCTAGGGAGTATATTTCTATAATCGTTAAGAGGGATAGAGAGGTCTTTTCTAGGGAACTATTAATAATCTAGGAAATAGAATCTAAGGACTTCGTCTAAGCTAGAAATAGTATTAGCTACTATAGATTCTTAATATAGTAAAGAAAGGACTTAGGCCCTTGTTAGTAAAAGTAAACTCTATTAGTATTTTCTATCTCCTTAAGTCCGATAAGGAGATTAAGATATCTTCTTACCCTCCTAATTTTATTAGTATTAGAAGTCTAGGAGTATCTACTACTAGTACCCGGTCCTCGTAGAAAAAGACGCCTAGAAAGTCGAATAATAGAGTTTAAAAGCCGTCCTTAAAGAAGTCTACGAAAGTAAAGTATACCGTTCCTAGGTAGTTTCGAGATTTAATAGACTAGGCTATCGAGAGAAGCTCTTAGAATAAGGATAATAACGAAATAATAGACGAAGATTCTACTCTACGTAATAAAGAACCCGTAGTCGTATAGAAGAAGAAATAGGGGAGGCGGCCGATATATAAGTAGTACCTCGCCGTATAGAATAAGTCGTCCGATAAGCTAAGACTAATCTAGAAGATAATATAGTCTCCTAGCGGGATTTAGCTTACTCTAAATAAGGCCCTTATCTATATTCCTTACTTCTTAAAGTTTATATTTTAGAGGCTTCCTCTAGATATAGTCGAAAGAGTCGCGCCTAAGTTTAAAGCTACTTAATAATAGAAGGGAGAGAGACGGCTTAAACGAGCCGTAAAGAGAATAGTTTAATAACTCGTAACGAATATAGTATTACTTAATAGTCTAGCTTCTAGAGACGTAAAATACCTAAGATCCCTCGCTAATATATCTATTAGTATTAATTTAATTACTACGTAGATAGTCGATATTATCGATCGAGCTAACGATAAACGATACGTATCTACTAAGTCCCTATATATATACGTATATTTTCGAAATATATCTATAAATAGTCTAATCGATACTAGTATAGAAGTAAATATAATTAACGAGAATTACGCTTGACGTATCGGACTTAGAATTAATAGCTTTAGAGTACTAGAATAGTAATAGGTACTCTAAAGTCTTTATATCGTAGATAGAAGAAGTATATCTATTATTAGATAGGTAACTATATAGATCCGCCTCGCTAATATAGGTTTCTCTTATAATAATATTCTCTTTATAGTCCTCTAGAAATACGCCTAGCCCGTTATACTTAGTTAGCTATTCGCCGCGAGATCTTCTCTTTAAGTCCTTAACCGTCTAGATAGTTTAGTTAACTATATCGCGACTTTCGTTCCTAGAGATAAGACGGTAATCTAGTAGGCTACTATAGTAGAGATTAACTATACGGTAATCGCGAAGGCCTTAAGGAAGGAGTCCTCGGAGGTAGAGGCGACTCTAATAGTAGAGAAGGATAAAGATAAGAAGGATAAGAATAAGGACGGTAAGGACGATAGCTTAGACGATAACTCGGGAAACGAGAGTATAGATTTATAAGGCCTAGAGACTTATCCGTAGTAATTAGTCTAGGTATACTTTCTACTAGAGGAGCGAGGTTAGCTAGTTTATTTTTTAATATTTAGAGTACGGAAGACGCTATCTTAGAAGTCGATAATCGTAAGTAGCTAACGACGACTTACTATAATCTTATAACTTTCTAGATCGAAATAAGGAAGAAGAAGGCTTAAGAGAAGTTCTTATAGAATAGACGCTATATAGTAGATAATTCTAGGATATAGAGAGTTAGATTTCTATTTAGTAATAAAACGGACTTATAGCGAAATCGCCGGATAAAACGGACTTAGACGATACCTAGGGCCGCCTCGGATATTAATATCGTTAGGTATATACCCGTATCTTACTAGATAGACGACTCTAGCGTTTAGAATAGCGCTAATATACTCTATAAGAGGAAAGCGGATAAGATATAGTCTTAGAATATCGCTCTTCGAGATAGAAGTACTCCTAGTAGCCGCATCGACTAGAGGTAGGTTATAATAGCTAAGTAGAAGAGCTTAGAAGCGGACTCCCCGCTCGATATATATCTTAAGAAGAGATATATACTATTCGCGCGAGGTACTTAACTTATAGAGAAGAGGTTTTAAGAGATACGTATTAATCCGGACTTAAGTCCTAAGGAAGTTACGCTCGTTAAGAAAATACTCTACTGTAGGGAGGGTTCTCTCGTATAGGACTTCTTAAAGTACGGTAGAATACGGCCTAAGGTTACTCCTCTATAGCGTATACGTACCGTTAAGTATATTCCGTAGTAGGCTAAGTTATTTAATATTCTAAAGGCTCTTACGGATAAAGTACGGAAGATATTTTAGGAACGAATCGATACGGGACGCCTAGAACCTAGCTATACGCTATATAGGAATCCGTAGTTCCTCGTCTCGAAGAAAGATAAAGATTATAGACTAATTAATAGTACGACTAATATTAATACCGTAACGATATAGGATATAAATATTCCTCCTTCCGCTAATAAATTCGTAGACTTCTTTATAGGGTATCTATACGTTTTACTCGCGGACTTATTCTCTAGATATAACTAGCTTAAACTTACTAAAGAGAGCTAGGATCTAACCTCTTTCTAATACTCTTTTAGACTATATAGAATAACGACGCTACCGTAGGGAGCTACGAACTTAGTCGTATAATTCTATCGAGTAACTAAGACAATTATCCGGTATTAGATATATATAAGCGACGTTTATATTAACGATATTCTTAATAAGCTAATAAAGGACTACGGAGTATGAATAAGTAAACTACCTAGGATCTATAAGAATATTCTTAAATATATTAGAGGTCTTAACGTACTCCTAGCTAACGTTAAACGCGCGGGAGCGATAGTATCTAGAAAGAAGTTTAATATATATATAGAAGGCCTCTATATCGTCGATTACTAGTATAATAGAAACGGACGTTATCCTAACGAGTCTAAGATTACTACTATCCTAGAATAGAATAAGCCTTATATACTAAAGTCGGTAAGAGTATTTATTAGTATATACGTTTATTACTAGATCTAGATTCCTAATTTCTCTCTAATTACGTAGCCTATATTCGTCCTCTTTAAGAAGGATACTAAGTTCCGTTAGAAAGAGCCGTAGAAACGAGTAAGATAACTACTCTAGAAGGTATTAACGAATCCCCCTACTCTTAAACCTATAAGATATAACGAGGAAGCGGGATAGATAATTCTTATAGTAGACTTCTCTAATAAAGGTTAGGGAGCGGAGTTAGTATAGATATACGATAAGAAACGGTATCTATACCGATATACGAGCGGTATCTAGTTAGTCGCTAAGTAGAAATACGATACTATTAAACTAGAATACTATACCTTACTTAACGCTCTTAAGAAGTTTAAAATATATCTTTAGGGAGCTAGCTTCGTCGTCGAGACTAATACGAAGACGCTTATTTACTAGTTAAACTATATTACCTTAGATATTACCGGCGCTCTCGTAACTCGCTAGCTTACCTAGATTATAATATAGAATTTTAAAGTCCGTTATATCGAGGGAAAGAAGAATATAGTTACTAATAGTCTCTTACGTTAATATAAGGATACGGATTCTAAGGACGTTTCTCTCGTCCTAGATTTCGATATTAACGACTTCGTCGTATTAGATCTCGGAGCTATTACGTATTCTAGGCCTTATATCTTTTCTCTATTATCCTTCTTAGAGTATAATAACGCCTCTTTAACGGAATAGGGTTTAGATTAAGGATTAGATATATTCTCTATTAGGAGGTATATATAGTAGGGTCTTAAGGGTAACTACTCTACTAAATATAAGATAATCGCGGATTACCTAATAATACTCCGTCGACCTAAAGGGTATTAAAACGCGAAAGAATACGGGAGTATCTAACGAAGAGCTTTCGACTACCTAGTAGTATATAGATAACTATTCCGATAAGAAAAAAGAAGCTCTCCCTACTACCGCGTTATCGACGATAAAGAAGAGCGCTTCCGTATTATTTAAAGACTCTATAATAAATATAGTTATAAGGGGCGAGAATCGACTATAGTACTCGTTCGATAGAGATACTACTAGATTAGTTATTATATCAATATATCTAAGTAGGTCCAGGAGTATAAAGTTTACTAGAAGAGTAATTAGAATTACGTTAACGAGAGCCTTAATACGATAGTTATTCGTAATAAAATTCTTAGAGTCCGGTAGGCTATTAACTATATAGGAATACCTAAGAGAGATAATTTTAAGTATATTATATATATATAAGAGGAATTAAGTAGCTAGTTAGAGGCGAAGGTACTCCGTAGCTCTCCGAACGTAAAGTAGATTACGGACTTTATTTTCGAATATATTATCTATCGCTAGGGGGTACCTCTAGAGATAGGTATAGATAGAGGAAGTAAGAATAGGCGATTTACGTTAGCCCTTCTATACTTATACTAGACTCGGAAAATATAGATATCTCTATATAACTTATAGAGTTAGGGGGGTATTAAGAAGATCTATAGGCTACTTATTATAGCTCTCCGAAAGTCGATAAACGGTAATAATAAGTCTTAGGTCCGTCTATTACCTACTACGCTATAGGTAGAGCGGACGACTACTAAGAGGATAACTAGAATAACTCTAACTAAGATAATACTTAGTAAGGAGTATATTCTTCTAATTAAGTTAAAGATAGCTACGTAGTAGACGCTAAACTAGGACTCCGTCTCGATAATAGAGGATCTCCTCGCTATATAAATATATTAGATCGACTTACGTAACGAGGATCTTCGTAAGGTAGTAGTAAGATAGGAAAGAATAAGATACGAGGCTAATAAGTACTAGGAAGAGACTTATAAGTCCCGACGATAATAAGAATAACTATATATCGGGTCGAAAGTTCTCCTATATAATACGAAGATTATACGGAATTTTGGAAATAAACTAGAGTTTACTTAGCTCGGTCTATATATTATATTAAGGGTTATTATTAACTTCCGTATAGAAAGACCTATTAGGAGCTATAAGTTATTAGAGTTAGACGGAATAGTCGTATTTAAGTTAGTCCGTATAGATCGTATACGCGTCTTTATTTAAAGGGACGACTCTCTTAAGTCTAATCGATACTTAGACTTTAGGGCGGGGGAGAGGACTAGAGTAACTACTCTAGGTAAACTAGATTATAAATAGGAAGGCCTACTCCCTAGTACGGATTACGAACTAGACTACGAGTAGGAAGGACTACTTATCGAAGTTATAAACCCTTAAGAATTTAACCGTAATAAGTATAAGTAGTTTTTAGATTACTCTTCCAACGAGATATCTATAGAAGAGCTATTTATTAAGATTATATAGCCTAAAGGATTTAACCCTAATAATTATAAGATTATCGATAATAATCTAGATTAATAGATACTCTATACCCTTTATAGCGTATTCGTTCTTATAACTATTATAAAGATAGCTAGTACGGTAGCTAGAGAATATAATCGTTATATACTAAAGGAATAAACTATTAAGCGCCGGCCGAAAGATAAGCTAGTTATTAGGTACCCGATTAGACTCGACCTTAATAAGAAAAAGAGTTCTCGTAATAAGCTAAGATAATAGATATACTATTGTTTAGAATACTTACGTCCTAGTTAGGTAACTCCCTCTAGTTCTACTCTATCGAAGGGGAACTCTTTCCCTATAACTAGGTTAGACGCGTATTTAAAATAATAAACGAGCTCGCTTATTAAGATATACTCTCTAAATCTTCTAACTAAAACGGCGCGATAGTATTTCTTTATCTCTCTATAATTCAAGTATTCGGATAAAGAAAGAAAAGAAAAGTAGAATATAAATAGCGAAAGATATTCTTATAAAGGAGCCGTACTACCGAAGTTCTACTAGTATACTCCTAGGGTTCTACCGTTCGACCTTCTTCTTCTTATAGAGACGGGACTCGGAGAGAGGCTTAACCGTCTACTCTACGCGTTAGGACTATACCGTATAGGAATTAAGAAATACTCGGAAAGAAGAGGACGTTTAAATCTAAAGAAAGATATTCTAAAACTCCTAAGGGCTCTTACGCGCCGCGTATCCTCCGCTTCTCGAGTCTAAGTAGATAGTATCCTATATATATACCTTTACTAAAGATACGCGGATAAAGAAGAAAAGAGAAAGTAGAATATAGATAACGGAAGATATTCTTATAAGGGAACTATACTACTAAAGTTTCGCTAGTACGCTCCCGGAGTTCTACCGCGCGGTCTATATCTCGCTAGGAATAGGCCGGTATATATATTCTTTCTCCTAGGTCTACGAAAATAAGACTTAACGACGATATACTATTATTATCTATTTTCCTCTAGTATAGTATAATATACGTAGATAAAGATAAGGAGGACTACGCGTTAGTTTTCGTAATAGGGGATAGGATAATTAGAATACCTAGGAGGAAATCGACGCTTATACGTAAGGAAGAATATATTTAAACTCCTAAGGTTCTTTATAATAGATTAGCCGGTTAGAGCGTATTATAGAGATAGAGCTTAGGGAATAGGCTATCGTAGTAGATAGTAGTAATAATTATAAGTAATATAACGGTCCTCTCTATCGGTCCGAGTCGTACTATACGGGAATTAAGGAGGATTTAAAAGGAAGAGCGTAATTAACTATATAGAGATACGTCGTAAATCTTCTAAGGTTTCTTATACGGCGCCTCCGTTTATTAGGAACTAGACGGCCGGAGCCGTATTCGTAGATAAACTCTAATCCTAGTAGATAAAGAAAGAAAAGAAGAGTAGAATACGAAAGTTAGAAGGTTTTCTTATAAGGGAGAGCGTCTCTATCTCTACTATATATTAGGGGAGAATACCGCTTAAGAATATCTATACTATAAAAATATTAGAGAAACGGGAGTTTAAAAAGTTCCGTATACCGGATTCCCGGCGGTAAAATTTTCGTAAAACGGACTTAGATAATATCTAGAGCTACCCTAGATATTAATCTTATCTAGAAATAAAGATAGACGTACTACTATACCTATAAGCGACTACTCCTATATATATCGTCCTTAAAAGAATAGAAAAATAGGCGCTTCGATATATCTCTTAACGCCTAATCGAATCTCGTAGCTATATTCTCGGATAACTAGGACTAGAAGTCTTTCTATCGTATACGTCTCGACTAATATTAGGATTAAAGATACTCTCTATATTTCTTTTACGTCTCTTTATTTATTTTCTTTATTACGTATCTCTTTCTTTTATTCTTTTATATAGAGCTTCTTTTAATACTAAAAAAGAACTAGGTTTTACGGGGGGATTTAGATTCTACGGGAGAACTTAACTAGAATAGGAAATAGAATTAGTAATAGAAATACTAAAGGCGTATAATATCGTACGTAAATATTAAGAGAGGTCTATATAAACCGCCTCTATCTCTCTCTCCCCGAGCCTCCTATTCCCTTAATAAGAGTTTTAGATACGATAATCGGTACTTAACTCTAGAATAATTATACTTATACCCTTATACTTAGACTTTTACTAATACTCCTACTTTTAACTAAGATAAGTCGAACCCTTTAGTCGGGCTTAAGGATAGCTGGCTCCGCTAAGAATATATCTAAACCGAACGATAGGGATACTACGAGCGCCGATAATAGCGCTCTTATACTACTACCTAAGGATAATAATAGTCTAGGCTTTATTACGTAACTATAGGGAGTTAGAGCCTCTAGAGTAGTTATCTAGACTAAAGAGGATTAGAGTACTAAACTAACTAAACTACCCCTCGCTTAACGAGTTAAAGAACTATAAGCTATTCTATCTTTAGTAGAGAGAGAGGCGGCTCGATTAAAGCTCTATTCGAGACTCGCGGTTTATTACGTCTAGAACTCTAATAGAGAGGAGTAGAAGTATCTCTCTAATAGTACTAAGACGAAGGAGAAAGCGTTAAGATTAGGAGAACTAGGTCTTAGTACGAGTTAAGTAGCGAGGACTAAGAAGACTTAGAAGTAGGTTCTAAGTATCTATAAGGGTATTTCTAATATAGACCCTATAACGTACGGCTATAAGGAGGTAGAGGGTACCTAACCGAGTTAGACGGGCGGTTTTATAGCGGACCTAATTAATAATTACTAGTTACCTCTAAACCTAAATAGGAACGACGGAAGTATTTCCTTAACCGCGTAATACTAGGTCTCTAGGGGAACCCTCTAGGCGCTAAGGAAATATTTTAAATATATACTTTCCTATCCTCTCCGCCTAGCTCTCGAGTTCCTTACTCGAGCTATCTATATACGTCTATAACGTAATAGAAGTAGGAAGACGAATAAGATATAGATATTAGACGTTAAAGATCTAGTAAAGATAATTTCTAGTAAAACCGAGAAGGCTATTAACGAGGTCCTTAATAAGACTTATAGAATAGACCCTCTTAACTAGTCTCCCTAGGGCTTTATTCTTTACCCTCGATATCTTCTACCGATTACCCTTAATATATATAAGCGATACTAGAAGCGAATAAAGCCTTCTAGTTAGAAAGATACGGACGAATTCCTTATATATTAACCTCTAACTAAGACTATTAAGGAAGAACTATTAAGTATAACTAGTACTAAGCTCTCTAAGTAAATAGAGAAAGAGAACGAGCTATCTCTTCTTAAGGAATTCGGACTACTACCTAAGAAGGAGGAAGCGCTACCGTAGATAGGAGTACCTAATAAAGGTAATATAGGTAATAAAGATAAGGAGAAGAAGGACGAGAAGGTAGCTAATAAGGAGTTAGCTCCTAAGGCCTTATAGAAGTCTAAGGAGATAAAGGCTAAGAAGGTAGTTCCTCTAGGAGGCCTTTAATACGGCTATAGCGTAGAAGCTAAGAAAGTTCTTCTCTCTAACTATAAGGCGTCTAAGAAGCTAAAACTCCCCGCTCGAGTCGGTCCGGATATAAAGAAGGAGGTAGAAGAATATAGAATACGTAAGAACCCTCCTAAGTTCTAGTTATTTACGAAGATAGTCTATCTACTAAGAGAAACTACCTATAATAATTACTTTCGCTATTTCTATAGCCTAGCTAGCTTATAAATTCGTACTAGGACGACGGAGATACTTATAACCCGACTTAAGGCCTTTTTAGAATACCTTAACCCTACTAAGTTTATAGTTAGTAGAGAGTATTATACCTAGTTCTAAGTATTAAACCGACCGTACGTTTAGTCTAACTACCTCGAGGTCTTTACGTATAAGCCGGCTAAATAGTACCTATTCGATAAGACTTTCCT
The DNA here is from genome assembly GCA_007735645.1 of Venturia effusa. Taxonomy (NCBI): domain Eukaryota; kingdom Fungi; phylum Ascomycota; class Dothideomycetes; order Venturiales; family Venturiaceae; genus Venturia; species Venturia effusa. The sequence continues at coordinate 541,928 of CP042188.1, read as the reverse complement.
TAACGAGGGGGAGTAGGAGAAGCTACGTAAAGATATATAGACGGACGAGGAACTAGTAGAATAGAAAGAAAAGAGTAGTATCCTCTATAAAGGTATATTTAAAGAGTAGAATACTAAATAGTAGGTATTAGATAACCCTATTAATAAGGTTAAATATATAAAGTATATTCCTAAGAAGTTTAAGAAAATAGGTAAGAACTAGACGGTTAAAGAGCTTTTACGTATTAAGTCGGTATACTACCTCTAGTATCTAAGGGAGGTTAACGGGAAGTATAACCTCGGTTAAAACCGTACTATATATTACGGGATTATCTAGTAGGTAATACGATAGTCGATCGAGTACTAGTTACGCTATATTACTCTTCGTCCTAACCGTCGGTTTTAGCTTATCTCGTACCCGTACTATACTAAGACGACTTAGATCGGCGATAATATTAACTTCCGCTACGCCGATATTAATATTAAGAATATACTTACGACTAGGAAAGGTAAGAACTAGATTTAAGGTAGTCTAATAATATTTAGAGAGACTACGAAGAACTATACCTAGTTTATACCTAAGATATATAAGGACGAGAACTTATAGGCGTAGATTAATAATAATAAGGCGCGAGGAACTTTAATTAGTAGTAGCTATATTACGAAGATTAAGAAGTAGTACTAGACTAAGGATAATATTAAGAAGTTTAAGACCGACTTTACTAAGTAGATTACGCCTAATTATACTATACGTATAGGGTCCCTAAGGAGTCGGGGGATCCCCCGACCCCTTAGGAGTAGAGGGAGTCGGGGAGGGTATTCGGGTCGGGTCTAGGGGTCTCTAGGACCCTCCGCCCTAACCCTAAACCCGCTAGAACCCGACCCGATTAATCGGGGCGGGTTCTTAGCTAAAAAACGTAACTTTTTCGTACGGTTTTATTAATTACGGACGACCTATAGGTATTTTATATTATATAACCTTATAGACTTATAGAATAGATATTTCTCTATAATTCTAGCTATTTAGATCTTAATAATACCTAGGTTAAGTATTAAAATATATAACTTAAAAAACCCGACTTCTCCCTAATTAGCGGGTCGGGGGTAAAAGCTCTCCCCGACCCGAAAACCCGCCCCCCCTATTTCTACCCCCCCCGCGGCGGGTCGGGGGGGTACCCCTAAAACCCGACCCGACCCGACCCCTTAGGGACCCTATATACGTATTACCTATCCCTTAAACTTCTATAGTTTATATAGTAAGACCAATAGGACTTGTCTAACCCTATTACTCTAGTACTACGGAATTAAGAAGAACTATACTATAATAGAGATCCTAGAAGGAGGTACGTAGGAGTAACTCGTAAACGTATATCGCGATCTATTTACTAGTCTAACGTCGCTATCTAGATACTCTATTAATTACGGTAAGCTACTGTACTCGTTCCTAACTTATATCTCTCTTTACCTTAATAACCTAATTAGCTAGGCGCTTATTAGTCGAATAAAGTAGACTAACTACGACGTCGTTAAGGCGGTCTAAGAGGTTATAGAGATAGATACTAAGGAGCGTAAGGCCTACCTTAAGAAGGATATAAAGAAGGCCGTTTAGCGTATCGGTAAAAAATTCGCTAATTTTATTAACGAGAAGATCCGTATCTTTAGGGATAAGAGCTTCTTCGTATATTACTTTCGGAAAGACCCTATTATTAAGCCTAAGATCTACTATATAACTAAAGAGAATAATAAGGACCTTAACGTAGTACTTAGAGACGTTATAGACGACGGAGAGTAGATTAAGACGGAAGTAATATAGAGAGGCCGATATAGTAATAATAGCGGAAAGGATAGTAATAAGGAGGACGGTAAGGAGCTCGGAGAGGAGGTAGACTAAGTAGTTAATAAGGCGTTTATTTTATTTTTCTAATTCTACTTAATTTATTTAGTATATTTATAGCTAGTAGGATTTCTTTAATAGCCTAGGTTTTAATTACCTACTTTCTTTATATAGCGTTATAGAACGACGCTATAGTAGGAGGGGGAGAGGATATAGTAGGAACGGCTATTTACGGGCCGGTATAACCCGGCTCTCTTATCCTATATAAGAACGAGACGTAGCGCCTATAGATATTAGATAATTACCTACTAACTAGTATAATAATATATTGATTTATAGCTATTATTATCCCGCCTTATCTTCTCTATTATATAAATTACATTTATCCGATCTGCCTTACCTTAATCTTATAATCTAGTATAGGATTCTATAACGGAAGTAGAAAACTACTCTCCTCTATTATCTACGCTTACTCTACTATAGTATCTAATCCTACCCTCCGTATCCTTAAATATTATATATACTCTTTAGAGACTTACGATAGCTAGCGTACCGCTAATAGGGTTTATTACTATAAGCGCTATATATTTACCTAGGTTACTAATAACCGTATAGTAAAGCTAAAGGCTATAAAGATAACTACTAGGCTTAATACGGAATAATCTATTATATATAATACGGCTTAGAGGGTAAAGTAGGCTATTGGGCTTAACTTAGATAGAGATAGCGGTCTCTAGTTTTAGTTAATAGGACCTTTACTAAAGGCCCTTAAGTAGTATAGTAATCTATTAGCTAAGGGAGTTTTAAACGGGATATACGATAAAGCTACGGCTACTAATAACTATAATAGAGCCTTTATAAGGTTTAAAAAAAGCCCGGAAGGTATTTTTAAAGCCGCTATAATCCTACTAATAGCGATAGTTCTAGTATAGCTATATACGAGGAATCTACTAGTTTTTAACGGTGCTTATTACTCTTTAAAGTACGGTAGTATCCTACTTATTATAATAATAATTAATACTAACAAGAATATACTTATTCTTACCTAGGCTATCGTACCTATAGAGTTATCTAAATAGTTATAAGGACTAGCTTAACCGTACTATAAGGAACGCCTATATATAGTATATATTACGCTATATATAGGTATAGAAGATACTTATAATTCTCTACTAGGGGAATTATCCCTCTTTAGCTATTAGTCTTACTATAATACTATCTTTTACTATATTTACCTTTTACCTATTATTATAATTCTAATAGCTCTTAACTCGGTATAGATCTAGTAAAAGATAACTTCTAATCTAAAACCCTCGAGGTCTACGCGTAGTACTAGCTAGATACCTATATCGAACTCGAAGGCTCTAGATACGTAAGACGGGAGTAATATATCTATAGAAGAGGAGGATAATCTAGACGCCTCTAAGTAGGCTATAGACGCTATACTAGATAAAGCGAGGCGTACTATAGCCCTTAGGAGGAAGTAGGTCGAACTAGTAAGGCTAATAGCTTAGATAGAAGACCTTAATAATACGCTAAATTCCCCTACGGCGCGAGACTTAAGCGCTACGCTTACGCTAACTAATATCCGACCTAGTAAAGAGCTATAACCTAAGAAGTTATAATTATATAAAGAGAAAAGTATACGCTCTTATTATAAGTAGATACGTAGCGTAGAGAATACGTTCTACCTTATACCTAATACTTTCTAAAGTAAGATCTCTAAAATTATATACGTACTCTAGTTTATAAAGGGTACCCCCTATACCTTCTAGATAGAGAAGGAGTCTACCCTAGAAGAGGACTAAGTTACTTAGGAGTACTTTAAGACTTTTCTACTTAACTTAATTAAGGACCCGGAAAATCGCTAGCTAGACGTAATATAGTTATATATAGATAGTAAGTAAGGCGTAGAGTAGTCTATAGTATCTTTTAACTCCTACTTAATAAGTCTTAAGTCCTAGATTGAAGAGCCCTATACTACGATCTAGCTATAAAACTATCTCTAGTATAAGCTACGCCCTAATATAAGGTTAATACTTTCTAACTATTAAGATATCCCTAAAACTCGAGACGTAATTATAGCGCTAGCTATACGCTTAGAGACGAATAAGCGCCGAGTAATAAACTCTCGTACCTTAGAGAGGAATCCTAAGCGTAGAAATACCTAGGGTAACCGTATATCTATAAGTAAGGGGTAATATTAAGTATTATAAAAGAGTAGTAGGCTCTCCGATACTAACGCTACCCCTATATAGCCTAGAAAAGAGAAGGATCTCTCCTCTATCTAATACTATAACTATAGAGAATACGGTTACTACGCTAATAAGTACCCTAAGCCCTAAAAGCTAAAAGAGATTATAGAGGTTATAGCTAATTAATACTACGATCTAATAGGAAATAAGTCGGTATCGTCCTAGCTACGTAGATAACGCGCGCTAAAGTCGTAGAGTTATCTATCTATAAGACTTCTAGAAAAGACTAGGAAGAGTCTAGGGCCTTATTAAGTATATGTAGCGAGAACCTAATACGTATAGGTCTCGTACCCTCCTCGCGTACCTAAGATACTATAGTAAAAAAGTTAATTACTATTCTTTCTACCTTAAAAGGGGACTAATCTAAGTACGATATTACCGCTACGCTAGACTTAGGCGCTAAGGTTAACGTTATTAGTCCCCTTCTAGCCCTAGAAATAGATCTAATCTCTATAGATATTCTAGCGCCTTCTATAAGTTAGGGAGTCGGTAATAGTACGAGTTACTAAGGAGTCTATAAAGGCGTATAGAAGGCTACTAACTCCTTAGGAGTTATAAGATAAGTAGAAGTAGAATTTTACGCCCTAGATAGGAAGAGTTCTAACTACCTCTTAGAGATACTAGCTTTATTAGACGTAAGGGTCGAGCTCGACCTAGAAGTAAGGCGGTAGCGTTTTAAGAGCGCTAATACTTAAGTCCGCCTTATCTCGGCGGAAGAACTAGTAAGTAAGAATTCTATAAATATTTTTAAGCTAAGGAGCGAGAATATTACTCCTATCCTAAGCGTAGATAAATTCGAGTAGGATACCCTACCTATCTAACTACCTCCTAAGTTCTAGGACTTTAATTCTATCTTTAACGACCGTAAGGCTATAAGTATACTAGCCGTAGAGAGCGTAGAGTATACTATCGAAACTATAGTAGATCCGCTATTTAGGAAGATATATAATCTCTTAGTAAAGGAGCTAGAAATCCTTAGGTAATATATTAATAACGCGAGTATAAGTAGCTAGATCCGCCTATTAACTAGCCTAGCGGGAGTAGGTATTCTATTTATCCCTAAGAAGGGAGGCGAGCTACGCTTATACGTCGACTACTATAGGCTAAATAAGGTAACTACTAAGAACTAGTACGCGCTCCTTCTTATCTCCGAACTCCTAGACCGCCTATAGGGCGCTAAGTACTATATTAAGTTAGATATAAAGAATATATATTATTATATCCGTATCTAGCTAGGTAACGAGTAGAAGACGGCGTTCCGTACCTACTACGGGTACTACAAATACTTAGTTATACCTTTTAGACTTACTAATATACCTACTACTTTCTAGGCCTATATTAATAAAGCCCTAAGTAGACTAGTAGATTCTATATATATAGTATACCTTAATAATATACTTATCTACTCCGCTAGCCGTACTATCTATATACGGTATATACGTAAAGTCCTAGGTCGCCTTAAGTAGTTTAGCTTATACGTTAATCTAAAGAAGTATAAGTTCTTCTCCTAAGAAGTAGAGTTCCTAGGTTATATTATTAATACGTAGGGTATACGTATAGACCCTAAGCGTATCTTAAGTATTATAGAATAGCCTAAACCTAAGACTTATACTAAGGTATAGACCTTCCTAGGATTCTATAACTTCTACCGTAGGTTTATCGTAAGGTACTTATATATTATAGTACTACTAATAGTACTATTTAAAGGATCTAAAAATAGGAAGTAGACTAGTCCCTTCCTTTAGCCTACTAATATAAAGAATACTTTCCTTATACTAAAGAAAGCGTTTACGTAAGCGCCCCTCCTACGCTATTTTAATTCTAAACTAAGGATTAGAGTAGAGACTAATACCTCTAGCGTAGCGGTTACGGCTATCCTAATCTAAGTATAGAATAGTAGCTAATAGTACCCTATTACTTTCTAGTCGCGTAAACTTCTTCCTACGGAGTAGAACTATAAAATATATAAGTAGGAACTACTCGCTATTATCGTAGTCTTTTCGTACTAGCGGTATTACCTTAAAGGAAGCTACTACCCTATTAAGGTTCTTATAGACTATAATAACCTCGTAGGCTTTATAGAGTTATAGTAGCTAAATAGCCGGTAAGCCCGCTAGACTATACTACTTTTAGTATATAATTTTATTATTATATATAGAGTAGGACCTAAGAATCCGGCGGATACCTCCTTAAGGCGGCTAGACTACGGTTCGTATACGCCGAATACGAATACCCTACTCCCTATATTATATTAGAAGTTAGGATTACTACCTAGGGTAGTAGTTATCTAGAGTTTTTCTATTTAGAAGGAGTATAGAGTAGACGTACGGATTAATAGGGAAGCTAATAGCTCGTAACTACGTAGTAATAAAGGCGGACGGGCTAAAGATACCTATAAGTAGGTATAGAATATCTACCTAGTCTAGGCTAAAGAGACCGCGCCTATAACCCCTAGGTCTCTCGCTAGGGACCTCCTAAAAGACGAGTACGCCTATTTAGATCTAGAATCTAGGCTAGGAGAATTCTAGTCGATTTAAAGCGCGGACCCTATCGTACGCGGTATCTACGTAAGGCTAATCGATAAGCTAATCGGGCTATACTAATAGATACGTACGTCTATAGGTATCTTATACTTTAGAGAAAAGATATACGTACCCTAAGACGCCGCGGTAAAGTAGGAGCTACTAAGACGCTACTATAATAATATCTTCGCTAGGTATTTTAAAGTAGTACGAATATATAATCTACTCGCGCGGAAGTACTTTTAGACGTATATATCTTATAACGTAGACGAGTATATTAAGATTTATAAAGTCTACTAAAAGATAAAGGTTAAACGGTATACCCCGTTTAGAGACCTATAGTCCCTACCGTAGCCTAAAGGGCTATAGTAGGAGTTAACTATAGACTTTATAAGTAGAATACCTCCTAGTAAGGTTAGAGGTAGGGCTTATAATACGCTCTTAGTAATACTCGACTACTATATAAAGATAGCTCTATATATTATAGTTACTAAGAAACTCTTAGCTTTAGACCTAGCTAATATTCTTATAGAAAGAGTAGTTACTAGGTTTAGGGCCCCTAGAGGTATTATATTAGATCGAGACTCTAGGTTTACTAGAGCCTTTTAGTCCAAACTCTACTACTATATAAAGATTAAGCGACGATTAAGTACGGCGTTCTACCCTTAGATATATATTTAAATAGAGAGATAGAACTAGATAGTTTAGGAATACCTAAGGGCCTTCTACTCGGAAAATTAGAGTACGTAGGCTACGCTACTCCTAGTTGCGGAGTTTATATATAATAATAGTAAGTATACTACTATAGGTATCTCCCTATTCTTTACGCTATATAGCTACTATCTAGAGATCTACTTTAAAGCTAGTAATAAGTAGGGGAATAAAGTACTAGCGGTAAAAGAGTATATCTAATTCTTATATTTATTACGAGCTAAGCTAGTAGCTCGCTAATAGAGAGCGAGCGAATTATAAGTAAAGAGCTATAATAAGAAGTATATCCCTATAAAATTTAATAAGGGAGATTTAGTCCTCGTATCTACGAGAAATCTCCGTATAAAGACCCTAAGTAAAAAGCTAGCGTAACGTATAATAGGCCCCTTTCGAATTCTAGAGCTAATTAGGTCCTAGGCCTATAAGGTATAGCTACCTAATAATTATAGAATATATCTAGTCTTTAGTATCTCCCTTCTAGAAAGATACTACCTACGAGAAGGTAGTAAGTAAGAGATCCTACTACCCCTAGAAATTATTAACGGGGAAGAAGAGTAGGAAATTAAGAAGATTCTAGACGCGCGACGTAAAGGTAAAGTACGGTAATACCTAGTAAAGTAGGTAGGTTACCTATAGGAATTCAACTAGTAGATTCTATAGAAAAATATAGATAACTCCTAAGAGATAGTTTAAGCTTATAAGTATAGTACTAAGGGCTATCTAACCTTAGCGTAAGAAGTACGTAAGCCTAAGATAGGAAGCCTTAGAGGCGTAACGGGTAAGGATATAGTAATAATAATCTTAGGCTAGGTAACTTTAAGAAGATTATAGAGGGGAAAAATAAATAAAGAGAATTCTTTTTATTAATCCGCCGGAGTAGTACGTATAGTAAGTAGCTAGGAGGGGGCGGCGAGGCGTAGTAAGGGAGTACTAGCTAATAAAGCCTAGGATTTTAAAAAATCTCTAAAGCGCCTAGGACGCTATATACTATACTTAAATATTAGGCTCGTAAGCGAGCTATATACTATACTAAACCCTACTCCTCTATTTCCTCCTTTTTCTCTTCCTCCTCCTCCTCTACCTCCTAAGTAGGAGCCGGGGTATAGGTATTTATATTATTATCGTCGATACCGTCTATACCGGCTATAGAGTCCTCGCGGAAGAGGCGCTAGCTAAAAAGACTCTATAGTTAATTAGTTAAAATAAAATCTCTAGGGAATTAGGGATCGCGAGGAGGGAGTAGAGCGAGACCGTTCTATACGCGATTAGTATAGAAAGCGTAGGCGGAAATATCTAATATACGAAAATTTATATTTAGCTTACAAGCTCTAACTAAGTATTAGTTAAGGCGACGGCCTTACGTAGAGTAAGTATAGTAGTAGAGTTTCTAGCCTCGCGGTCTTTAGTAGCTCCTCCTTTACTCTTTCGCTCCTAGGTAGAGATATACTAAGTTATAAGGCGGTTAAACTACTTATAGTAGCGCGCTAGCTAGTTCTTAAGGGGCTCTTCGTCTAAAATAAATTAGTAAGAAGATAAATATATAAGTAGTACGCGTATATATACTAGCGCGGCTACGTTTAGTAGTCTCTAATAAGATATTAGCGTATTTATTTAACTTAGTTAGTATCTATAAAAAAAATATTAGTTAGTAATTCGATAAGTAGTAGACGCGTAGATTATAATATACCTTAATATACTCGTAGCGTAAGGTAGTATAATAACTATACTTCTATAAAAGAGGCTTACGGTTAGGGTCCCTAAGGGGTCGGGGGATCCCCTAACCCCTCGGGGGATCCCCCGACCCCTCGGGGGCAGGGGGGGTCGGGGGGGGTATTCGGGTCGGGTATAGGGGTCCCTAGGACCCCCCGCCCCGACCCTAAACCCGCTAGAACCCGACCCGATTAATCGGGGCGGGTTCTTAGCTAAAAAACGTAACTTTTTCGTATAGTTTTATTAATTACGGACGACCTATAGGTATTTTATATTATATAACCTTATAGACTTATAGAATAGGTATTTCTCTATAATTCTAGCTATTTAGATCTTAATAATACCTAGGTTAAGTATTATAATATATGACTTAAAAAACCCGACTTCCCCCCGATTAGCGGGTCGGGGGTAAAAGCTCCCCCCGACCTAAAAACCCGCCCCCCCCCTATTTCTACCCCCCCCGCGGCGGGTCGGGGGGGTACCCTTAAAACCCGACCCGACCCGACCCCTTAGGGACCCTACTTACGGTAAGTAAAAAAACGCTTAGGGTCGCGGGCGTAGCGTACGTAGTATAACTAGTAGAGTTACTCTAGGTCTTCTATCTTTCTTTTTTTTAAAAAAAAAGAAAGAAAGGAGAGAGAGTAGGAGGCTACGAGGGTATAGTAAGGATATTACTTATCGAACTAAGGAAGTAGGAGGAGCTAATATAAAGATAAAGCTAGAAAAGAAAATTTTACGACGCGAATATTTATTTTATTTAGGGTATATATACTTAGGCCGCGAGAAGCCTAATACGCGTTTTATAAAAGATAGAGATTTTAGAAAATCTAGTATTTTAATTTTAGAATAGGAATCGTAAAATTCTAGGATCTAGTAAAGCCGCTACAATATATATACGTACTATATAACGCGTCTATCTAGAGAGTCTATAAACGCGACTCTAAGATAGGTCTATATTCTTTTTAAAGCCCGTACGCCGTATTCGAGTTACTAGCGAGATACGTACGCGCGGCCTTATAAAAGTATACGGATTACTACGAACTCTATCCTAGGGATAGAATAGATAAAGGGAGGGATAGTTATAAGGAGTAGCTTAACCGTACTATAAGGAACGCCTATATATAGTATATATTACGCTATATATAGGTATAGGAGATACTTATAATTCTCTACTAGAGGAATTATCCCTCTTTAGCTATTAGTCTTACTATAATACTATCTTTTACTATATTTACCTTTTACCTATTATTATAATAGTAGTATTAGTTTTTCGGGCTCCTATAACCTTATCTTCTCGCCCCGTACCTTAAAGAAGAAGTAGAGAATAAGGATTACAAGATCTAGCTTTCTATTATTACTAACCGTAGTAAAGGCCTTAATCCGGCTATCGTAAAGTACTTTCCTTACTCTATAGCTTACTATTACTACTATACTTAATACCTAGTAGAGAATATAAAGTATCTTTACGGCTAAGAAGTAGAATCTTATTTTCGTATAGTATACTAGATATCTTTAAAAGTAGCTTACTATACTATAATCGAGAAGATTCGTAAGGCTTACCCTATAGTAGTTATCTATATTAAAAATATTAGAGAGAAAGTACGATACTATAAAGCCTACGTACTAATTAAGACTTACCCTCGTTTTGGGTATACTACGTCTAATATTAATAAATCTATAAATATACGGTACGTAGAAGAGAGGAAGATATTACTACTTTATATACTTAAGGCTATCTAGATAAAAGAGATATAAAGAAACTTTAAAAGAGCTTTATATAACTACGGTAAAGAGGTTACTTATAGCTAAAGTTTTACTAAGTTTACTACCTAGTATTAGTACGATTGCTACGAGATTAGCCGTAAGATATTAACTCTTCTATCTTTATAAACTATTTACCTTATAAGGCTTTATAAGTTACCTAGTAGTCTAGGCTAGAGTCTCTAAGGGGTCGGGTTAGGTCGGGTTTTAGGGGTACCCCCCTAACCCGCCGGGGGTAAATAGGGAAGGGTTAGAGTTTTAGGGCGAGGGATAATTTACCCCCTAATCTAATAATCGGGGTAGAATTAGGAGCGTACGTAATACTTATTAAGATATAATACCTATATAAAGTATTATATAATATTATTAAGAGATAGGATATTCTTATAGAAAGTAAGAGTAATAATTTAGTAGAATCTAGGTCTTAAGTTATAATATTTATATATCGAGTATTACTAATAGTCTCCTAATAGTTAATATAGAGAGAGAGCTATTTATTTAGTACTAGTATATAGAGAGAGAACGGGTATAATATTAGAAGCCGTTCTTAGACTTATTATTCAATATATCTCGCTTATTAATAATACTATTATTAGTTATAAAACTATCTAGATTTCTATTATTATTATTATTTTCTTCTTCTATCTCCTTATTATCCTCCTTATCCTTATCTTAAAGCCGACCTTAAGATATAGAGGCTAGAGTACCCTTATTATCTACTATATCTATTTTATTAAGATAATTACTATTAATATTAGTCTTCTATTTAGCTAATAGTAATATTACTAAACGTTAGAGATCTATATTACGAACTCTACTATATCTCTAAGTAGTATCTCTCTTCGAACTAAATATAAGCTCTTATACCTTATTTACTAGCGAGGCTTTAGGTAGAATAGCTCTTAATCTAGCTTTATTAATAGGATATACTATCTACTAACTAGTAGAATCTAGTAAGGAACGGCTAGTTATAAGTCGATTACGTAGGATCGTAATTTCGTCTATATTAAAAAATTAGTAAGGAGAGATAAAGGGAAGAGAATCGATAGTATAGGTCCCTATAGTAATAAGAGCCTATATAAGCGTTAGAGACTATTAGTAGACTATTAGGTAAGCGGAATACTAACCGATAGTTCTTCTTTATAAAGATATTTATAGATCTTCTTATTTTAAGTAACGAGTACTAGACTATTTACCTTAGTATTTAATAATTACGCTATATACTACTATAATCTCCTTATAAGTCTAAATATAGTTTACTAGTAGTTTAAGTAGCGAGTAATAGTAGCTTCCTAGAACTTTTTAATTTACTTATCTACTATAGAGGACTAGATTTTAGTATTAAGGAGTACGTCTAGATCTTAATTAAGGGATTCGTCGTTATCTTCGTCGTCCTCTTCGTCGTCGTCTTCGTCGTCGTCTTTGTCGTCTTTATTATTATTAGGTTTAAAGGCGATAATTTTATTAAGAGAGCGTTTAAGGATATTAGGATAGCTACTAGTAGTAATTCTAGAGGTATTAATTAGTTAGAGGACTAGTAAAAGAGTAAGGAACATTAGTATAGATATACCTCTTATCTATAACTTCTTAAGTAGCCGCCTATAAAAGCTCCTTTTAACGCGCCTCTAGTAATTTATTAAAGCCTAATAAGTCCTTTACTTTCTTACGCGCTACCAATATTACGGTATATAGATACCGCCTAGCGTAATCTTTTATCTTCTTAAAGCCTTTAAGACCCTTACGGCGCGTAGTCTCTTTCTATATATACTTATTTATAGATCGCTACGTAACTAGTTTAGTAGGCGCTATAGTAGAGAGCGGCTAAAGTAGGAAACGGCTAATAGTCTACTAATAGTTAAGGGTACGATTAGAGAGTAAAATACGATAAAATTACTTTTATAGATAGGATAATATTAATTAGTAGAAGGAGTTTATCCTAAGCGCGAAATAGTAAGTATAGGCCGATAATCGGCGCCTAAAGCGGCTTAGCGTATAGAGATTTTAACGCTAGTCTATCGTTTATTAGAACGCGTCTTTACTAGTTACCTCTATAACTATTATCCTTGTATTAACTTAGCTAATTATATCTTATTAGGCCTATTAAATTATTCTTATCGTTATTTATTACTATAGTATATCTTTATTTTAAATTTACGCGTACGCGTATTTAGTAATACTAATTATAACCTTAGGCGCGTACTAAGATAACTAGCGTAATTACTACTAGTAGCTCCTAGATCGCTTAAAAGTCTTTAAAAGGTTTAACTAGTACGCCTAAGTTATATTTAAGAAAAATAACTACTCGAAAGGCTTCTATAAAGAAACCCTACTATTATAAGCTAGAAAGTAAGTAAAATACCTATTAGTTTACTAATAGTCTATTAATCCTTACTAACGTAAATTCTAGCCGTCGTATTACGTAAGATCCGTCGCTACTAGAAGGGGACTAAACTTCTCCTACGTAAGTTACTATTTACAAGATTAGTAAAAGAGATTACCTAGGATTTACTTATTATTAAGGATACGCGCTTTTAGAAGACGACTATTAATATAATTTAAGAAGCGGCCGAGGCCTTCCTAGTTAGCTTATTAAAAGATAATATTTAATATATACTTAATTATCTCTAGTCTACTAATCTAGAATAGATACTAATCTATACGCTATCTATACTAAGCGAGTAACTATTTAGTAGGGTCCCTAAGGGGTCGGGTTATCCCCCGACCCCTTAGGGTTAGAGGGGGTTAGAGAGGGAGTTTAGGTTAGGAGGGTACCCTCTAAGAGAACCTCGCCCCGACTCTTACTCCGATAAATCCCAACCTAACTAAATAGAATAGGGGTACGTAATACTAGTCTTATAATATATCGTATAATATATATATAATAGAGGGTAGAGATACTAAGCTTTAAATATTAATCTATCTAGAGTCGAAATACTAAGTTTTAACTTATAATTATTTATAACTATATATATACGAAGTATAAATATATAATCCTAGAATACTAATAGTCTCCTAATAGTTAAAGTTAGTTATTACTACTAACTACGATTATAGATCTATCTTTAAGCGAGTTTGTTTAGGTATAGGGCCCGTATTATTACTATCGCTTTCCGGATTAACTATTACGTAAAGGCTTAAGCTACTAGCCCTTCGTAACCCTAGAACTATTAACTTACGAGCCTTACGCTTTCCTCTATTATTCTTATTTTAAGCGCGTCTTTTTCTACGACCCTTTACGCGATCTACTATATAAGGAACTATCTCGAGGTTATCGCCTAATAAACCCTCCTTATCTCGCTTAGAGTTACTAAGTATTATCTCTATCTCTATTCTAATCTCCTCTCCCTTAAATAGTAAGTTATTAGGTTCGGGTATATTCTCTATCTTACTTATATTATCGAGATTAAGTAAGTCGTAAATAAAATAATAAATAGCCTCCTCTAAGATCTAACGCTCTACCTTAATCTCGTTAGATATAACTATATCCTTACGCGTATAAATTAAGTAGTAATCCTAGAGATTCTACCTCTATTATACTCTCTATTTATAGTTATTTATTATTAGGGCTACGAAAATATTTAGACTATACGTCTTATTATCCGTATTAAAAGCGCTTATAATACTAAACTCTCGTTTAATACTAATACTAGGCGCCTAAATTACGAAAATATCCTTAACTATTATAGTAATATAAGAGAAGTAAGGCTCGATAAGCTTCTATTACTAGAAGGGTCTCTTTAGGTAAGTTTACGCCTCGTCTAGTTACGCGTTAGAGACTATTAGAGAACTATTAGGTAAGAGGAGACTTACTCTACGACCGATAGTTATTAAACTCTTTCTATCTATTATTAATTATCCGGTTAGTTAGCCTACCTATAACTAGTAAAGGTATTAGGGCCTTAGCTATCGCTATTTATACCTTAATAGAATCTAGAGAGATCTCTATATCCTTAAGGCTATCGGGTATAGCCCTTCGTTATTTAGTTAGAGTTCGCGTTATATATTTACTATCGTATAGCTATTTTAACTCCTTCTAATAATACGTCTACTAATCGAACTCGTTATCCTCGGTTAGTATCTACTTAGGGTTTAGCTAAGTACTAAGTTTTACGCGTAGATTAAGAAGGATCGCTATTCCGTAGAGCTTACCTACCTAGCTATACGACGTAGTAGAGTAGTAGACCTTAATCTTCTCTCTTACTCTACCGTATACCTTCCTAATCTCGACCTTCTATCGACGCGTCTTACTCTTTAGTATCTCCTCTACGTTCTTAAGATATATAAAGAGACGATTATAGATTTTAAAGACCTAATAGATAGTCGGTTCTTTAGACGTACTAATAAGGGTAGTATATATAGTAAAAGGACGAAGGATATTAACGAGGTATTTAACTTAGCTCTATTTATTATTATTAAGAGAGAAATACGCGTATTCTTTCTTTATATACGTTATAATAGGCTCGCCTAACTTAAGGAGACGTACTAATATATAGAAAGTAGAATTCTATCTAGTCTTAATATTCTATATCGGGCGAAGATATTAGGCTATTAAATAAGTATCGTACTCCTTAAGCTATACGGCTTAAATTCTCTAGAATAAAAGCTAGCGTCCTTCGCTCGAATTAATAAAGATAGTAATCTAACGCGCTTTAGCTATAGTATATAGAAGCTTTAGGCGAAGAATAGTATTAGTAGACTATAGGACTCTAGGACTATTAGGAGACTATTAGGGGTTAACTTACTCCTCTTTAAGTATTTATAGGAATTTCGCCCCTTATAAGTACTATAGTAGTTTTCTCCTCCTCCTCTAACTAGTTTCTTATAAGCTCATCCTTTATTAGTCGTATTTTAATATTGGAGAGAAGGCTATTATAGCTAAGCTATATTACGTACGCGATATAGGGATAGAGCGTAATATCGTTTTAAATATTCGTATATTTATATAGCTTAATAATTAATGCGTTAACGGACTATACTATAGTCTTATTATTTAACGCGTTATCCGTAGTAAACGTAATAACTCTCTATACTAGGTCGAAATACTATAGCCGCCCTATTATAAGTTTAGTAAGATAAGTACCGCTATAGGTACTAGTATAGGGCTCGAAACTAATTAGTACGTCTTCGAGTACCTAATTATTATAAACCTAGTATACCTTAATTACGATATAGCTATCCCGGCGAGGCGTAGACTATCTATCTAAGACGTATACGACTTTCTAAGGCGATAGAGGGAGACGTTTACGGATTATATTTTTAGTAGCCTCTTATAGCTTAAGAATATAGTTAGTAATAGTCGACGAAGATATTATAGTAATTTCGGGATTTATATATCGTATAAGACGAAAGAGTTCGATATTATCGACCGCTATTATTACCTATTTATATAAGACGATAGTCCTAATAAGTTACTAGTTAAAGCTACTAGTATATATCTTAATATCGCCGGCCTCTATAATCTCTACTTTAGTACGGTACTTCTAGTAGATATTAGTATTTCGAAGACCTAATAGTTTACTAATAGTCTTACCGATACCCTAAAGCTCTCTTTAATAGTTAGCTACTTTAAACCTCGTCTCTTAGAAATTACTTTATAGGTATCGGAATCGATATATTCCGTAAGACTCTTTATACCGTAGTAATTCCCGTAGACTATAACCTTATCGTATCGTAAGTATACGATCTTTAGGGCGCTAGTTATTCGATAAGCCCCCTCCTAGAAGTATATCTAGTATATAGCCTACTTAGTACCGCTAAATTTACGGAACTTTATTTTAGATTTACGTACTTTACTAGTTTCGTTAAACTTAGTCTTATACTATACTTATTCGATAAACTAGTCCTAGAACTCGTCTATATATTTAGGTACCTAAAGGTAGACTTCTTTATTAAGGCTAATTCGTAGGAATAGATTATAAGGCGTAGGTATAGACGCCGACGACGATAACGATAAGGCTATAGTAGTATAGAAATATTAATAGATAAGGACGTAGACTAATATAGTATAATAGATAAAGGCTAGAGCCTATTTTCTTGTTTAAAATAAGATAAAAATCTAGTACGGTACTAAGAGGCTATAATCTTAAAGAACGTAACGAAAGGTATTAATTTATTCGAATCTTAATAAAATGTCTCCTTAGGGTTCGAGTTAATAGGAAGAATATTATATTATATTACAGTATAATCTTAGGTATTAGGATATATATTTAGTTAAATTCACTATTTAATATTTAGTTTATATAAAGAAAGATAATAGAAGAGACCCTAATAGTCTTCTAATAGTCGAGAGAGGCTATATTTACGATATTAGATTTAGTTTAGATAAAGAAAGATAATAGGAGAGATTCTAATAGTCTTCTAATAGTCGAGAGAGGCTATATTCACGATATTATATTTAGTTTAGATAAAGAAAGACGATAGGGGATATTCTAATAGTCTCGTAATAGTCGAGAGAGGCTGTATTTACGATATTATATTTAGTTCAGATAAAGAAAGACAATAGGAGATATTCTAATAGTCTCGTAATAGTCGAGAGAGGCTATATTTACGATATTATATTTAGCTTATATAAAGAAAGACGAAGAGAGAGATTCTAATAGTCTCCTAATAGTTAAGAGAGGTTAAATTCACCGTTTCTTATTTAGCTTAGATAAAGAAAGATAGAGAAGGAGATCCTAATAGTCTACTAATAGTCGAGAGAGGCTATATTTACGATATTATATTTAGTTTAGATAAAGAAAGATAATAAAGAGATTCTAATAGTCTCCTAATAGGTAAGAGAGGTAAAGACTAATAGTATTTATATTTAATAACTAAGGTATACTAGTTTTACTAAACGCCTCTATCCTATAGTATAAAACTCTAAAAATATATTATTTAATTATATTACCTACTATCTATTACTATCTCCCTAAATCCGCCTTACTAATTAAATATCTTTCGTCTAGATAGTAATACGTTTAGCGTAGATAGCGTATAAGTTAGTATCTATTACTTATTAGTATATTAGATAGATAAAAGATATACTAAAGTTTACCTTCGAAAAGACTAATAATAAAGACTTCTATAGCCTCTTATAGGGCCTCGAGGGCCGATCTCTAGAAATATAGGTCCGATTTATAGTCCTAGGTAATCTCGTAAACTAGTCTAGTAAATAGCCTAAACTTAGTAAGTATTTTAGTCCCCTTCTAGTAGCGACGAATCTTACGTAACGCGACGGCTAGAATTTACGTTAGTAAAGATTAAAGGACTATTAGTAAACTATTAGGTATTTTACTTACTTTCTAGCTTAAAGCGGTAGGGTACCCTCTTCTAAGAATCTAAAGTTTTCTTTCTACCCTATTTACGAGGCGTCTTTTAAGTATAAGACGCGGCTATACTTACGTAATTAGCGCTATTTAGTACTTTAGTACTACGGGATAGACGGATACTCGTACGCTTTACTATAGATCCTAGGTTATAACTAGGCTTATTACCGCCTATCGTAATATCTCTACTTATTAGATCGGCCTTTCTTTTAGGAGGTTATTTATAAGAAGGTTAATTTTAAGGCGGTAGAGGTATTATATCTATCCCGGCTTTAATACTAGGGTCTATACTCTCTAAAGAATACGAATTACTTAAAGATTTTAATAGTACTAGTAAAGGTTATAGACGTTATAGAGGCGGTAAAGGCGGTTTAGGCGAGAAAATCGAATAGTCTTTAAAGTTATAAGGCGGAGGCGGAGGTACGGATAAACTAGATAATCTATCTTTAAAGATATAAGGCCGAGGTAAAGATACGAACGAGCTAGAGCTAGATTAAGGTATATTAGAGTCTTAGCTACCGTCTTAATTAGTATCTTTATTACTAGTATCTATATTAATACTATTTATAGGCTCGTCTTTCTATTCCCCGAGTTATTTCTATAATTATCTTCTCTCTTTAGCTCTTTACGTAAGGTCGCGTTTATATAGTTTATCTTAATAAGTACGTATCTCTACGCGAAGCTAGTCTTCTAAAAGCTATTACTTAGTTTTCTTTTACGGTTCTAGCTCTAAGACTTTTAGGATAAGCTTTTAGAAAGGTACTTATTTAGGGTTATCCGCCTAAAGTAAAGGTTAATATTACTAAATATATATACGATCGAATTCCTTATAAATATATACTATAATAAAGATTAATAAAAAAAATAGAATAAGTAGGGTAGAATTAATACGATTAGCGGAATTAAAGCGGGCGTAACGGTAATATTCTAAATAGAAAATAGTTACGGAGGCGCGTCTTAGGATACGACTAACTAGCGTAAAAAGTCTATACGCTAAGCTAAATTAGGCGCCGAATATCGGCCTATATATAATATTTTATACTTAGGACTAAGAATCTCTACTAATTATTTATATTATCCTAGTATATACTATTCTATCGTCTTTTAGCCTCTATTTATATTCTTAACTATTAGTAGACTATTAGCCCTTATCTATAGCGCCGTCTAAGCTAATTACGTAGAGATCGTCGAATCCCTATATACTAAAAGAGACTACGCGCCGTAAGGATATTAAAGGCTTTAAGAAGACGAGAGATAAGGTAGTTCGAAGTCTAAACTTATAGATAATCGGCTCGTTAAGCCGGCTTATAAAGAACGGGAAGAAGCGGTATTATAGTAGTAAGAGGTTAATTTAGGTTACTATCGGGATAAGAATTTAAACCTAGAAAGTTTAGGTATAAAGTAATACCTACGCTTACTAAATCTCTTTCTTTAATAATACTATTACGGATCTAGCCGGTCCTAGGGGGTGGTCCTATTACTCTAGTTTTAGAGTAGTAAGATATATAGTATTCTAGAAGATTTTAAACCTACGAAGCGTAAATATTCCGATTAAAGGCGTAGATATAAGGTTAAGAGGGTAAGGATAAGGATAATAACGCTAGTACTAAAGAATAAACCTATTAATATTATATTAAAAGGCGAGTCTAGAGACGGGCTACGGCGTCTAATATTATACCCGTTCTCTCTCTATATACTAGTACTAAATAAATAACTCTCTCTCTATATTAACTATTAGAAGACTATTAGTAATACTCGCTATATAAATATTATATCTTAAGACTTAGATTCTACTAAATTATCCCTCTTACTTCCTCTAAGAATTTATACGACCGTATAACGCTAAGTAAATATTAATTCCGATATAATACTAAGGATTATACGAAACTACTTAAGCGTATATAGCTATACCTAAGGTAGATAAATAATATATATCTAAATACGTAGATCGATAGTATACTCGTTGTTCTTCTTTACAACTAAGTATTATTTTATTTAAACGTATTGTAGTATATATATATTAATTCTTATAGGAATTAAATATATTTATTAAAATCTTAATAAAATATATCCTCGGGGTTCGAGTTAATAAGAAGAATATTAAATTATTATATAGTATAACCTAAGGTACTAGAATATATACTTAGACAAATTTATAACCTATTATTAAGCTTATATAAAGAAAGACGACGGGAGAGATTCTAATAGTCTCCTAATAGTCGAGAGAGGCTGTATTTACGATATTAGATTTAGTTTAGATAAAGAAAGACGATAGAAGATATTCTAATAGTCTTCTAATAGTCGAGGGAGCCTATATTTACGATAATATATTTAGTTTATACAAAGAGAGACGAAGAGAGAGATTCTAATAGTCTCCTAATAGTCGAGAGAGGCTATATTTACGATATTAGATTTAGTTTAGATAAAGAAAAATAATAGGAGAGATCCTAATAGTCTTCTAATAGTTGAGAGAGGCTATATTTATAATATTATATTTGGTTTAGATAAAGAAGGACGATAGGAGATATTCTAATAGTCTTCTAATAGTCGAGGGAGCCTATATTTACGATAATATATTAAGTTTATATAAAGAGAGACGAAGAGAGAGATCCTAATAGTCTCCTAATTATTAAGAGAGGTTAAATTCACCGTTTCTTATTTAGCTTAGATAAAGAAAGATAGAGAGGAGATTCTAATAGTCTACTAATAGTTAAGAGAGGTAAATACTAGTATTATTAATATTCTACGCCTAATATATACTTCACTTTATTCTATAGTATATAACTCTAAGAAAATATATTATTTAGTTATATTTTTAGCCTAGAATTCACGCGCTACTACCCCTACCCTAACGAAGCTATCTTACTAACTATATATCCTTCGACTAAATAGTTACTTGCTTAGTATAGATAGCGTATAGGTTAGTATCTATTCTAGATTAGTAGACTAGAGATAATTAAGTATATATTAAATATTACCTTTAAATAAGCTAACTAGGAAGGCCTCGGCCGCTTCTTAAATTATATCGATAGTCGTCTTCTTAAAGCGCGTATCCTTAATAATAAGTAAATCCTAGGTAATCTCTTTTACTAATCTCGTAAATAGTAACTTACGTAGGAGAAGTTTAGTCCCCTTCTAGTAGCGACGAATCTTACGTAATACGACGGCTAGAATCTACGTTAGTAAGGATTAATAGACTATTAGTAAACTAATAGGTATTTTACTTACTTCCTAGCTTATAATAGTAGGGTTTCTTTATAGAAGCCTTTTGAGTAGTTATTTTTCTTAAATATAACTTAGGCGTACTAGTTAAACCTTTTAAAGACTTTTAAGCGATCTAGGAGCTACTAGTAGTAATTACGCTAGTTATCTTAGTACGCGCCTAAGGTTATAATTAGTATTACTAAATACGCGTACGCGTAAATTTAAAATAAAGATATACTATAGTAATAAATAATGATAAGAATAATTTGATAGGCCTAATAAGATATAATTAGCTAAGTTAATACGAGGATAATAGTTATAGAGGTAACGAGTAAAGGCGCGTTCTAATATACGATAGACTAGTATTAAAATCTCTATATACTAAGCCGCTTTAGGCGCCGATTATTAGCCCGTACTTACTATTTCGCGCTTAGGATAAACTCCTTCTACTAATTAATATTATCCTATCTATAAAAGTAATTTTAGCGTATTTTACTTTCTAATCGCACCCTTAACTATTAGTAGACTATTAGCTATTCTATACTTTAGCCGCTCTCTACTATAGCGCCCGCTAAACTAGTTACGTAGCGATCTATAAATAAGTATATATAGAAAGAGACTACGCGCCGTAAGGGTCTTAAAGGCTTTAAGAAGATAAAAGATTACGCTAGACGGTATCTATATACTATAATATCGGTAGCGCGTAAGAAAGTAAAGAACTTATTAGCCTTTAATAAATTACTAGAGGCGCGTTAAAAGGAGCTTTTATAGGCGGCTACTTAAGAAGTTATAGATAAGAGGTATATTGATACTAATATTCCTTACTCTTTTACTAGTTCTCTAACTAATTAATACCTCTAGAATTACTACTAGTAGCTATCCTAATATCCTTAAACGCTCTCTTAATAAAATTATCGCCTTTAAACCTAATAATAATAAAGATAACGAAGACGACGACGAAGACGACGACGAAGACGATAATAAAGACGACGACGAAGAGGACGACGAAGATAATAACGAATCCCTTAATTAAGATCTAGACGTACTTCTCGATACTAAAATCTAGTCCCCTATAGTAGATAAGTAAATTAAAAAGTTCTAGGAAGCTACTATCGCTCGCTACTTAAACTACTAGTAAACTATTTTTAGACTTATAAGGAGATTATAGTAGTATATAGCGTAATTATTAAATACTAAGGTAAATAGTCTAGTACTTATTACCTAAAATAAGAAGATCTATAAATATCTTTATAAAGAAGAACTATTAGTTAGTATTCTACTTACCTAATAGTCTACTAATAGTCTCTAATACTTAAATAGGCCCTTATTACTATAGGGACCTATACTATTAATTCCCTTCCCTTTATCTCTCCTTACCAATTTTTAATATAGACGAAATCACGATCCTACGTAATCGACTTATAACTAGCCGTTCCTTACTAGGTCCTACTAGTTAGTAGATAGTATATCCTATTAATAAAGCTAGATTAAGAGCTAATCTACCTAAAGCCTCGCTAGTAAATAAGGTATAAGAGCTTATATTTAGTTCGAAGAGAGATACTACTTAGAGATATAGTAGAGTTCGTAATATAGATCTCTAACGTTTAGTAATATTACTATTAGCTAAATAGAAGACTAATATTAATAGTAATTATCTTAATAAAATAGAAATAGTAGATAATAAGGGTACTCTAGCCTCTATATTTTAAGGTCGGCTTTAAGATAAGGATAAGGAGGATAACGAGGAGATAGAAGAAGAAGATAATAATAATAATAAAAATCTAGATAGTTTTGTAACTAATAATAGTATTATTAATAAGCGAGATATATTAGATAATAAGTCTAAGAACGGCTTCTAATATTATACCCGTTCTCTCTCTATATACTAGTACTAAATAAATGGCTCTCTCTCTATATTAACTATTAGGAGACTATTAGTAATACTCGATATATAAATATTATAACTTAAGACCTAGATTCTACTAAATTATTACTCTTACTTCCTATAAGAATACCTTATCTCTTAATAATATTATATAATACTTTATATAGATATTATATCTTAATAAGTATTACGTACGCCTCCGATTCTACCCCGATTATCGGGTTAGGGGGTAAATTATCCCCGCCCTAAAACTCCGACCCCTCTTTTAACCCCCGCGGCGGGTTAGAAGGGTACCCCTAAAACCCGACCCGACCCGACCCCTTAGGGACCCTAACTACGGGATAGACGGATACCCGTACGCTTTACTATAGATTCTAAGTTATAACTAGGCTTATTACCGCCTATTATAATATCTCTAGTTATTAGATCGGCCTTTCTTTTAGAAGGTTATTCACGAGAAGGTTAATTTTAAGGCGGTAGAGGTATTATATCTATCCTAGCTTTAATACTAGGGTCTATACTCTCGGAAGAATACGAATTACTTAAAGATTTTAATAGTATAGTAGGAACGGCTATTTACGGGCTAGTATAATCTAGCTCTCTTATCCTATATAAGGACGAGACGCGGCGCCTATAGATATTAGATAATTACCTACTAACTAGTATAATAATATATTGATTTATAGCTATTATTATCCCGCCTTATCTTCTCTATTATATAAATTAAATTTATCCGATCTGCTTTACCTTAATCTTATAATCTAGTATAGGATTCTAAGACGGAAGGAGAAAACTACTCTCCCCTATTATCTACGCTTACTCTACTATATTTTTAGTAGAGAAGTAGGTAAGTTAAAAGAATAATAGGTTCTTTATATTAGTTATCTATATTATAGGAGGGAGTCGGTTTACCTAGTTATTCGCGTATACTTATAAGCTCTTACGACGGTAAACTTTTATATCTCGATCTACCTCGAGTTTTTAATATACTAACGACGATACTAACGACGATACCGACGACGACGATAATACCGAGGCTAAAGGCTATATATAGTAGTATTACTATATAGAATTTTCTCTCTCTTATTATCCTACTAACTATAGCGTAACTAATAATAACTCTATAACTATCCTCGAGGCCTTAAAGATTAAAGAGACTATAGTAATATACCTAGTTAAGGATAAGCCTATTCTAAGGTAATTACCTTAAACGGGATATAGACGACGCGGTACGTATTTTAGAAGAATATCTACTTAAGTAACTACGTATATTTTTCCTCTAATCCGGTTAAGGAGCGAAGACTTATACGGCGATGACGATAGACTCGTTAGTACTAACTTCGGGTATTACTCTATCCGTACTATTATAGTCTACTATTATAAGTACCGTCCTTAAGTTCCTAATACTAATATAAATAATCCTACGTATATTTTAGTATTATCTATCTTAATACTTCTACGAAATTATTTCTCTAAGATATTATAGTAATAGTATTCTAACTATATCTAGTATATCTACTAACTCTACTATTTAGGATCTAAGAAGCCTACCTCCTTCTATTCCGAGTACCGATAGCTTAACCTATAACTAGGAGGCCCTAGAGAACTCTAGTCCTAATACTACTACCCCTTCTAAGATAAGTACTTCCGGAGCGACCTATCTTCCTAGCGGTACTACTCGTAGCGGGAACGGGATAACCCTATTTACTATTAAGGACTTCTTAAACCTTATAACGAATATAGCTTCCTAAGCTTCTAATACGGCTCCTAGTAATACTTTAACTTGTTAGTAGACTACTACCGAAGAGTATAGTATATCTAAGAAACGTCCTATTCGCTATAACCCTAGGAACCTCCTCCTCTCTACTTATAAGACGTTTACTAGGAAGAACGTATCTAACTTTATCTCGAACTTAGAGAAGCGTTTTAGCTTTTTCGATATTACCGAGAATAAGTATAAGTACTATAGCCTCCTAATAAACTATAGTTAGACCCTATAGAACGATATTAAGTATCTAAAAGTCTAGTCTAAAAAGGACTAGATAGTCCTTAAGAAAGTATTCTATAAGGAGTACCGCGCCTAGGACGAACGACGAAAGAAGGAAACCTTAACCTACCTAACTAAGCTCGCTATTTAGAGCGAGAGTAGTATTCTAAATACGAGTAGCTTTATTAAGGAGTTTAAGACCTACTAGCTAGATATCCGTTAATATAAGACTAGTACGGCTATAGACGGAGTACGTATCTTTCTTAGTAGTCTTCCTAATACGATTCTAATAAGATTAACCGTATAATTAACCTTAACGAAGAAGATAAGGACGACCTATACGAGGATATTAACGTAGTTATTAAGATAGTAGAGAAGGTTATTTATACTACTAAGAAACTTAAAACCTTCCGTATTACTAATAAGTTAGTTATTACTCGTAATTAGGGTCCCCAAGGGGTCGGGGGATCCCCCGACCCCTCGGGGGTAGGGGGGGTCGGGGGAGGTATTCGGGTCGGGTATAGGGGTCCCTAGGACCCCCCGCCCCGACCCTAAACCCGCTAGAACCCGACCCGATTAACCGGGGCGGGTTCTTAGCTAAAAAACGTAACTTTTTCGTATAGTTTTATTAATTACGGACGACCTATAGGTATTTTATATTATATAACCTTATAGACTTATAGAATAGGTGTTTCTCTATAATTCTAGCTATTTAGATCTTAATAATACCTAGGTTAAGTATTAAAACATATGACTTAAAAAACCCGACTTCCCCCCGATTAGTAGGTCGGGGGTAAAAGCTCCCCCCGACCCGAAAACCCGCCCCCCCTCTATTTCTACCCCCCCCGCGGCGGGTCGGGGGGGTACCCCTAAAACCCGACCCGACCCGACCCCTTAGAGACCCTACTCGTAATAAGTACTTCGAGAGTACCCGACGTAAGAAAGCTACTAGTCCTCCTAAGTTAAATCCCGATTTTATTAAGGCTATTAGTAAACTCCGTATTAATAATATAAGTAGAGAGATCCTATATACGACTATTAGCCGAACTTATAACCTAGTTTTCGCGATTATATAGAAAGATACGATATAGTTTACGCTCCTTACCGTATATATTAATAAGAACTTCCTAAGTAAATACTAACTCTAGGTCTAGTAGTAGCCTTAATACTAGTCTTAGATATAGTACGTCTAGGAACCTATCTAGTAGCCCCGTTATAATAGTTAGCCCGCTTCTCGTAATACTAATTACGTAAATAACCCTAGTAGTTCCTATCGTAATAATAATATCGGAAATAGAAATAATTAGACTTTATAGAAGCTACGAATATATCTCGGATATAACGACCCTTACTATATACTATTCTACGTAGATAGTTATATAAAGGATCTATACGCCTAGGGAGTATATTTCTATAATTATTAAGAGGGATAGAGAGGTCTTTTCTAGAAAACTATTAATAACCTAGGAAATAGAATCTAAGGACTTCGTCTAAGCTAGGAATAGTATTAGCTACTATAGATTCTCGATATAGTAAAGAAAGGACTTAGGCCCTCGTTAGTAAAAGTAAACTCTATTAGTATTTCCTATCTCCTTAAGTCCGATAAGGAGATTAAGATACCTTCTTACCCTCCTAATTTTATTAGTATCGGAAGTCTAGGAGTATCTACTACTAGTACCCGGTCCTCGTAGAAAAAGACGCCTAGAAAGTCGAATAATAGAGTTTAAAAGCCGTTCTTAAAGAAGTCTACGAAAGTAAAGTATACCGTTCCTAGGTAGTTTCGAGACTTAATAGACTAGACTATTAAGGGAAGCCCTTAGAATAAGGATAATAACGAAATAATAGACGAAGATTCTACCCTACGTAATAAATAACCCGTAGTCGTATAGAAGAAGAAATAGGGGAGGCGGCCGACGTATAAGTAGTACCTCGCCGTATAGAATAAGTCGTCTAATAAGCTAAGACTAATCTAGAAGATAATATAGTCTTCTAGCGGGATTTAGCTTACTCTAAATAAGGCCTTTATCTATATTCCTTACTTCTCGAAGTTTATATTTTAGAGTCTCCCTCTAGATATAGTCGAAAGGGTCGCGCCTAAGTATAAAGCTACTTAATAACGAAAGAAAGAGAGGCGGCTTAAACGAGCCGTAAAGAGAATAGCTTAATAACCCGTAACGAATATAGTATTACTTAATAGTCTAGCTTCTAGAGACGTAAAATACCTAAGATCCCTCGCTAATATATCTATTAGTATTAATTTAATTACTACGTAGGTAGTCGATATTATCGATCGAGCTAATAGTAAACGACGCGTATCTACTAAGTCCCTATATATATATATATATATATTTTCGAAATATATCTATAAATAGTCTAATCGATACTAGTATAGAAGTAAATATAATTAACGAGAATTACGCTCGACGTATCGGACTTAGAATTAATAGCTTTAGAGGGCTAGAATAGTAACGGGTACTCTAAAGTCTTTATATCGTAGATAGGAGAAGTATATCTATTATTAGGTAGGTAACTATATAGATCCGCCTCGCTAACGTAGGTTTCTCTTACGATAATATTCTCTTTATAGTCCTCTAGAAATACGCCTAGCCCGTTATACTTAGTTAGCTATTCGCCGCGAGATCTTCTCTTTAAGTCTTTAACCGTCTAGACGGCTTAGTTAACTATATCGCGACTTCTATTCCTAGAGATAAGACGGTAACCTAGTAGGCTACCGTAGTAGAGATTAACTATATAGTAATCGCGAAGGCCTTAAGGGAGGCGTTCTTAGAGGTAGAGGTAACTCTAATAGTAGAGGAGAATAAAGATAAGAAGAATAAGAATAAGGACGGTAAGGATAATAGCTTAGACGATAACTTAGGAAACGAGAGTACGGATTTATAAGGTCTAGAGACTTATCCGTAGTAATTAGTCCGGGTATACTTTCTACTAGAGGAGCGAGATTAGCTAGTTTATTTTTTAATATTTAGAGTACGGAAGACGCCGTCTTAGAATTCGATAATCGCGAGTAGCTAATAACGACTTACTATAATCTCGTAACTTTCTAGATCGAAATAAGAAAGAAGAAGGCTTAAGAGAAGTTCTTATAGAATAGGCGCTATATAGTAGATAATTTTAGGATACGGAGAGTTAGATTCCCGTTCGGCGATAAAACGGACTCGCGGCGAAATCGCTAGATAAAACGGACTTAGACGATATCTAGGGCCGCTCTAGATATTAATATCGTTAGGTATATACCCGTATCTCGCTAGATAGACGACTCTAGCGTTCGGAATAGCGCTAATATACTCTATAAGAGGAAAGCGGATAAGGTATAGCCTTAGAATATCGCTCTCTAAGATAGAAGTACTCCTAGTAGCCGCGTCGACTAGAGGTAGGTCGCGATAGCTAAGTAGAAGAGCTTAGAAGCGGACTCTCTACTCGATATATACCTTAAGAAGAGATATATACTATTCGTACGAGGTACTTAACTTATAGAGAAGAGGTTTCGAGAGATATATATTAATCTAGACTTAAGTTCTAAGGAAGTTACGCTTATTAAGGAAATACTCTACCGTAGGAAGGGTTCTCTTATATAGAACTTCTTAGAGTATAGTAGAATACGGCCTAAGGTTACTCCTCTATAGCGTATATATACCGTCGAGTATATTCTATAGTAGGCTAAGTTATTTAATATTCTAAAGGCTCTTACGGACGAAGTACGGAAGATATTTTAGAAACGAATTAATACGGGACGCCTAGAATCTAGCTATACGCTATATAGGAATCCGTAGTTCCTCGTCTCGAAGAAAGGTAAAGGTTATAGACTAATTAATAGTATAACTAATATTAATACCGTAACGATATAGGATATAAATATTCCTCCTTCCGCTAATAAATTCGTAGACTTCTTTATAGGGTATCTATACGTTTTACTCGCGGACTTATTCTCTAGATATAACTAGCTTAAACTTACTAAAGAGAGCTAGGATCTAACCTCTTTCTAATACTCTTTTAGACTATATAGAATAACGACGCTACCGTAGGGAGCTACGAACTTAGTTATATAATTCTATCGAGTAACTAAGGCGATTATCCGGTATTAGATATATATAGGCGACGTTTATATTAACGATATTCTTAATAAGCTAACGAAGGACTACGGAGTATAAATAAGTAAACTACCTAGGATCCGTAAGAATATTCTTAAATATATTAGAGGTCTTAACGTACTTCTAGCTAATATTAAACGCACGGGAGCGATAGTATCTAGAAAGAAGTTCGATATATATATAGAAGGCCTCTATATCGTCGATTACTAGTATAATAGGAATAGACGTTATCCTAACAAGTCTAAGGTTACCGCTATCCTAGAATAGAATAAGCCTTATATACTAAAGTCGGTAAGAGTATTTATCGGTATATACGTTTATTACTAGATCTAGATTCCTAATTTCGCTCTAATTACGTAGCCTATATTCGTCCTCTTTAAGAAGGATACTAAGTTCCGTTAGGAAGAGCCGTAGAAACGAGTAATATAACTACTCTAGAAGGTATTAACGAATCCTCCTACTCTTAAACCTATAAGATATAATGAGGAAGCGAGATAGATAATTCTTATAGTAAACTCCTCTAATAAAGGTTAGGGAGCGGAGTTAGTATAGATATATAATAAGAAATAGTATCTATACCGATATACGAGCGGTATCTAGTTAGTCGCTAAGTAGAAATACGATACTATTAAACTAGAATACTATACCTTACTTAACGCTCTTAAGAAGTTTAAAATATATTTTTAGGGAGCTAGCTTCGTCGTCGAGACTAATATAAAGATACTTATTTACTAGTTAAACCGTATCGCCTCGGATATTACTAGCGCTCTTATAACTTACTAGCTTACCTAGATTATAATATAGAATTTTAAAGTCCGTTATATCGAGGGAAAGAAGAATATAGTTACTAATAGTCTCTTACATTAATATAAGGATACGGATTCTAAGAACGTCCCTCTTATTCTAGATTTCGATATTAACGACTTCGTCGTATTAGATCTTAGAGCTATTACGTATTCTAGGCCTTATATCTTTTCTCTATTATCCTTCTTAGAGTATAATAACGCCTCTCCGACAGAATAGGGTTTAGATTAAGGATTAGATATATTCTCTATTAGGAGGTATATATAGTAGGGTCTTAAGGGTAACTACTCTACTAAATATAAGATAATCGCGGATTACCTAATAATACTCTATCGACCTAAAGGGTATTAAAACGCGAAAGAATACGGGAGTATCTAACGAAGAGCTTTCGACTACCTAGTAGTATATAGATAACTATTCCGATAAGAAAAAAGAAGCTCTCCCTACTACC
Source organism: Venturia effusa (assembly GCA_007735645.1). NCBI lineage: Eukaryota > Fungi > Ascomycota > Dothideomycetes > Venturiales > Venturiaceae > Venturia > Venturia effusa. Next base: position 511,409 of record CP042188.1, on the reverse strand, counting down.
GCGTTATCGACAATAAAGAAGAGCGCTTCCGTATTATTTAAAGACTCTATAATAAATATAGTTATAAGGGGCGAGAATCGACTATAGTACTCGTTCGATAGAGATACTACTAGATTAGTTATTATATCAATATATCTAAGTAGGTCCAGGAGTATAAAGTTTACTAGAAGAGTAATTAGAATTACGTTAACGAGAGCCTTAATACGATAGTTATTCGTAATAAAATTCTTAGAGTCCGGTAGGCTATTAACTATATAGGAATACCTAAGAGAGATAATTTTAAGTATATTATATATATATAAGAGGAATTAAGTAGCTAGTTAGAGACGAAGGTACTCTATAGCTCTCTAAACGTAAAGTAGATTATGGACTTTATTTTCGAATATATTATCTATCGCTAGAGGGTACCTCTAGAGATAGGTATAGATAGAGGAAGTAAGAATACGCGATTTACGTTAGCCCTTCTATACTTATACTAGACTCGGAAAATATAGATATCTCCGTATAACTTATAGGGTTAGGGGGGTATTAAGAGAGTCTATAGGCTACTTATTATAGCCCTCCGAAAGTCGACGAACGGTAATAATAAGTCTTAGGTCCGTCTATTACCTACTACGCTATAGGTAGAGCGGACGACTACTAAGAGGATAACTAGGATAACTCTAGCTAAGATAATACTCGGCGAGAAGTATATTCTTCTAATTAAGTTAAAGATAGCTACGTAGTAGACGCTAAACTAGAACTCTATCTTAATAATAGAGAATCTCCTCGCTATACGAATACGTTAGATCGACTTATATAACGAGGATCTTCGCGAGGTAGTAGTAAGATAGGAAAGAATAAGATACGAGGCTAATAAGTACTAGGAAGAGACTTACGAGTCTCGACGACGATAAGAACGACTATATATTAATTCGAAAGTTCTCCTATATAATACGAAGATTTTACGGAATTTCGGAAATAGACTAGAGTTTATTTAGCTCGGTCTATATATTATATCGAGGGTTATTATTAACTCCCGTACGGAAAGACCTATTAGGAGCTATAAGTTATTAGAGTTAGACGGAATAGTCGTATTTAAGTTAGCCTATATAGATCGTATATACGTCTTCGTTTAAAGGGACGACTCTCTTAAGTCTAATTAGTACTTAGACTTTAGGGCGGGGGAGAGGACTAGAGTAACTACTCTAGATAAACTAGATTATAAATAGGAAGGCCTACTCCCTAGTACGGATTACGAACTAGACTATAAGTAGAAAGGACTACTTATCGAAGTTATAAACTCTTAAGAATTTAACTATAATAAGTATAAGTAGTTTTTAGATTACTCTTCCGACGAGATATCTATAGAAGAGCTATTTATTAAGATTATATAGCCTAAAGAATTTAACCCTAATAATTATAAGATTATCGACGATAACCTAGATTAATAGATACTCTATACTCTTTATAGCGTATTCGTTCTTCTAACTATTATAAAGATAGCTAGTACGGTAGCTAGAGAATATAATCGTTATACGCTAAAGAAACGAACTATTAAGCGCCGGCCAAAAGATAAGCTAGTTATTAGATACCCGATTAGACTCGACCTTAATAAGAAAAAGAGTTCTCGTAATAAGTTAAGATAATAGATATACTATCGTTCGGAATACTTACGTCCTAGTTAGGTAACTTCCTCTAGTTCTACTCTATCGAAGGGGAACTCTTTCCCTATAACTAGGTTAGACGCGTATTTAAAATAATAAACGAGCTCGCTTATAAAGATATATCCTCTAAAGCTCCTAACCGAAACGGCGCGATAGTATCCCTTTATCTCTCTACGATTAAAGTATTTAGATAAAGAAAGAAAAGGAAAGTAGAATATAAATAGCGAAAGATATTCTTATAAGGGAGCCGTACTACTAAAGTTCTACTAGTATACTCCTAGGGTTCTACTATTCGACCTTCTTCTCCTTATAGAGACGGGACTTAGAGAGAGGCTTAATCGTCTACTCTACGCGTTAGGACTATATTATACGGGAATTAAGGAATACTTAGAAAGAAGAGGACGTCTAAATCTAAAGAAAGATATTCTAAAACTCCTAAGGGCCCTTACGTACTACGTATCCTCTACTTCTCGAGTCTAAGTAGACGGTATCCTATATATATACCTTTACTAAAGATACGCGGATAAAGAAAAAAAGAGAAAGTAGGATATAGATAACGGAAGATATTCTTATAAGGGAACTATACTACTAAAGTTTCGCTAGTACGCTCCTAAAGTTCTACCGCGCGGCCTATATCTCGCTAGGAATAGGCTAGTATATATATTCTTTCTCCTAGGTATACGAAGATAAGACTTAACGACGATATACTATTATTATCTATTTTTCTCTAGTATAGTATTATATACGTAGATAAAGATAAGGAGGACTACGCGTTAGTTTTTATAATAGGGGATAGAATAATTAGAATACCTAGAAGCAAAGCGACGCTTATACGTAAGGAAGAATATATTTAAACTCTTAAGGTTCTTTATAATAGATTAGCCGGTTTAAGCGTATTATAGAGATAGAGCTTAGGGAATAAACTATTGGAGTAGGTAGCGATAATAATTATAAGCGATATAACGGTCCTCTCCGTCGGTCTAGGTCGTACTATACGGGAATCGAGAAGGATTCGAAAGAAAGAGTATAACCGACTACGTAGAGATACGTCGTAAATCTCCTAAGATTTCTTACGCGGCGCCTCCGTTTATTAGGAACTAGACGGCCGGAGCCGTATTCGTAGATAAACTCCGATTCTAGTAGATAAAGAAAGAAAAGAAGAGTAGAATACGAAAGTTAGAAGGTTTTCTTATAAGAGAGAGCGTCTCCGTCTCTACTTTATATTAGGGGAGAATACCGCTCGAGGATATCTATACTATAAGAATATTAGAGGAATAGAAGTTTAAAAAGTTCCGTATACCGGATTCCTAGCGGTAAAATTTTCGTAAAACGGACTTAGATAATATCCGGGGCTACTCCGGATATTAATCTTATCTAGAAACGAAGATAGACGTACTACTATACCTATAACGACTACTTCTATATATATCGTCCTTAAAAGAATAGAAAAATAGGCGCTTTAATATATCTCTTAACGCCTAATCGAATCTCGTAGCTATATTCTTAGATAACTAGAACTAGGAGTCTTTCTATTATATACGTCTTAACTAATATTAGAATTAAAGATACTCTCTATATTTCTTTTACGTCTCTTTATTTATTTTCTTTATTACGTATTTCTTTCTTTTATTCTTTTATATAGAGCTTCTTTTAATACTGAAAAAGAACTAGGTTTTACGGGGGGGTTTAGATTCTACGGGGGAACTTAACTAGAATAGGAAATAGAATTAGTAATAGAAATACTAAAGACGTATAATATTATAAGTAAATACTAAGAGAGGCCTATATAAGCCGTCTCTATCTCTCTCTCCCTAAGCCTTCTATTCCCTTAATAAGAGTTTCGGATACGATAATTAGTACTTACCTCTAGAATAATTATACTTATATCCTTATACTTAGACTTTTACTAATACTCCTACTTTTAACTAAGATAAGTCGAACGCTTTAGTCGGGTTTAAGGATAGCTAGCTCTACTAAGAATATACCTGAATCGAATAATAGGGATACTATAAGCGTTAATAATAGCGCTCTTATACTACTACCTAAGGATAATAATAGTCTAGGCTTTATTATATAACTATAGGGAGTTAGAGCCTCTAGAGTAGTTACCTAGACTAAAGAGGATTAGAGTACTAAACTAGCTAAACTACCTCTTACTTAACGAGTTAAAGGACTACGAGCTATCCTATCTTTAGTAGAGAGAGAGGCGGCTTAATTAGAGCTCTATTCGAGACTCGCGGTTTATTACGTCTAGAACTCTAATAGAGAGGAGTAGAAGTATCTCTCTAATAGTACTAAGACGAAGAAGGAAGCGTTAAGATTAGGAGAACTAGGTCTTAGTACGAGTCGAGTAGCGAGGACCGAGAAGACTTAGAAGTAGGTTCTAAGTACCTATAAGAGTATTTCCGATATAGACCCTATAACGTACGGCTATAAGAAGGTAGAGGGTACCCGACCAAGTTAGACGGGCGGTTTTATAGCGGACCTAATTAATAATCGCTAGTTACCTCTAAACCTAAACGGGAACGACGGAAGTATTCCCTTAACTACGTAATACTAGGTCTCTAGGGGAACCCTCTAGGCGCTAAGAAAATATTTTAAATATATACTTTTCCGTTCTCTCCGCCTAGTTCTCGAGTTCCTTACTCGAGCTATCTATATACGTCTATAGCGTAATAGGAGTAGGAAGACGAATAAGATATAGATATTAGATATTAAAGATCTAGTAAAGATAATTTCTAGTAAGACTAAGGAGGCTATTAACGAGGTCCTTAATAAGACTTATAGGATAGACTCTCTCGACTAGTCTTCCTAGGGCTTTATTCTTTACCCTTAGTATCTTCTACTAATTACTCTTAATATATATAAGCGATACTAGAAGCGAACGAAGCCTCCTAGTTAGAAAGATATAGATAAATTCCTTATATATTAACCTCTAACTAAGACTATTAAGGAAGGACTATTAGGTATAACTAGTACTAAGCTCTCTAAGTAAATAGAGAAAGAGAATAAGCTATCTCTTCTCGAGAAATTCGGACTACTACCTAAGGAGGAGGAAGCGCTACTATAGATAGGAGTACCTAATAAAGGTAATATAGGTAACGAAGATAAGGAGGAGAAGGACGAGAAGGTAGCTAATAAGGAGTTAGCTCCTAAAGCCTTATAGAAGTCTAAGGAGATAAAGGCTAAGAAGGTAGTTCCTCTAGGAGTCCTTTAATACGGCTATAGCGTAGAAGCTAAGAAAATTCTCCTTTCTAACCGTAAGGCGTCTAAGAAGCTAAAACTCCCCGCTTAAGTCGGTCTAGATATAAAGAAGGAGGTAGAAGAATACGGAATATATAAGAACCCTTCTAAGTTTTAGTTATTTATAAAGATAGTCTATCCGCTAAGGGAAACTACCTATAATAATTACTTTCGCTATTTCTATAGCCTAGCTAGCTTATAAATTCGTACTAGGACGACGGAGATACTTATAACCCGGCTTAAGATCTTTTTAGAATACCTTAACCCTACTAAGTTTATAGTTAGTAGAGAGTATTATATCTAGTTCTAAGTATCGAACCGACCGTACGTTTAGTCTAACTACCTTAGGGTCTTCGCGTATAAGCCGGCTAAATAGTACCTATTCGATAAGACTTTCCTCGACGAGGGGGAGTAGAAGAAGCTACGTAAAGATATATAGACGGACGAGGAACTAGTAGAATAGGAAGAAAAGAGTAGTATCCTCTATAAAGGTACGTTTAAGGAGTAGGATACTAAATAGTAGGTATTAGATAACCCTATTAATAAGGTTAAATATATGAAGTATATTCCCGAGGAGTTTAAGAAAGTAGGTAAGAACTAGACGGTTAAAGAGCTCTTACGTATTAAGTTAGTATACTACCTCTAGTATCTAAGAGAGGTTAACGGGAAGTATAACCTCGGTTAAAACCGTACTATATATTACGGGGTTATCTAGTAGATAATACGATAGTCGATCGAGTACTAGTTACGCTATATTACTCTTCGTCCTAACTATTAGTTTTAGCTTATCTCGTACTTATACTATACTAAGACGACTTAGGTCGGCGATAATATTAACTTCCGCTACGTCGATATTAATATTAAGGATGTACTTACGACTAGGAAAGGTAAGAACTAGATTTAAGGTAGTCTAATAATATTCGGAGAGACTACGAAGAACTATACCTAGTTTATACCTAAGATATATAAGGACGAGAACTTATAGGCGTAGATTAATAATAATAAGGCGCGAGGGACTTTAATTAGTAGTAGCTATATTACGAAGATTAAGAAGTAGTACTAGACTAAGGACGATATTAAGAAGTTTAAGACCGACTTTACTAAGTAGATTACGCCCGATTATACTATACGTATTACCTATCCCTTAAACTTCTATAGTTTATATAGTAAGGCTAATAGGACTCGTCTAACCCTATTACCCTAGTACTACGGAATCGAGAAGGACTATACTAAAATAGAGATCCCGGAAGGAGGTATATAGAAGTAACTCGTAAAAGTATATCGCGATCTATTTACTACTCTAACGTCGCTATCCGGATACTCTATTAATTACGGTAAGCTACCGTACTCGTTCCTAACTTATATCTCTCTTTACCTCGATAATCTAATTAGCTAGGCGCTTATTAGTCGAATAAAGTAGACTAACTACGACGTCGTTAAGGCGGTCTAAGAGGTTATAGAGATAGATACTAAGGAGCGTAAGATCTACCTTAAGAAGAATATAAAGGAGGCCGTTCGGCGTATTAGTAAGAAGTTCGCTAATTTTATTAACGAGAAGATCTATATCTTCGGGGATAAAAGCTTCTTTATATATCGCTTTTAGGAAGACCCTATTATTAAGCCTAAGATCTACTATATAACTAAAGAGAATAATAAGGACCTTAACGTAGTACTAAGAGATATTATAGACGACGGAGAGTAGGTTAAGATAGAAGTAATATAGAGAGGCCGATATAGTAATAATAGCGGAAAGAATAGTAATAAGGAGGACGGTAAGGAGCTTAGAGAGGAGGGAGACTAAGTAGTCGATAAGGCGTTTATTTTATTTTTCTAATTCTACTTAATTTATTTAGTATATTTATAGCTAGCGGGATTTCTTTAATAGCCTAGGTTTTAATTACCTACTTTCTTTATATAGCGTTATAGGACGACGCTATAGTAGGAGGGGGAGAGGATATAGTAGGGACGGCTATTTACGGGCCGGTATAACCCGGCTCTCTTATCCTATATAAGGACGAGACGCAGCGCCTATAGATATTAGATAATTACCTACTAACTAGTATAATAATATATTGATTTATAGCTATTATTATCCCGCCTTATCTTCTCTATTATATAAATTATATTTATCCGATCTACCTTACCTTAATCTTATAATCTAGTATAGAATTCTAAGACGGAAGTAGAAAACTACTCTCCCCTATTATCTACGCTTACTCTACTATAATAGTACTAGTAAAGGTTATAGACGTTATAGAGGCGGTAAAGGCGGTTTAGGTAAGAAAATCGAATAGTCTTTAAAGTTATAAGGCGGAGGCGGAGGTACGGATAAACTAGATAATCTATCTTTAAAGATATAAGGCCGAGGTAAAGATACGAACGAGCTAGAGCTAGATTAAGGTATATTAGAGTCTTAGCTACCGTCTTAATTAGTATCTTTATTACTAGTATCTATATTAATACTATTTATAGGCTCGTCTTTCTATTCCCCGAGTTATTTCTATAATTATCTTCTCTCTTTAGCTCTTTACGTAAGGTCGCGTTTATATAGTTTATCTTAATAAGTACGTATCTCTACGCGAAGCTAGTCTTCTAAAAGCTATTACTTAGTTTTCTTTTACGGTTCTAGCTCTAAGACTTTTAGGATAAGTTTTTAGAAAGGTACTCGTTTAGGGTTATCCGCCTAAAGTAAAGGTTAATATTACTAAATATGTATACGATCGAATTCCTTATAAATATATACTATCATAAAGATTAATAAAAAAAATAGAATAAGTAGGGTAGAATTAATACGATTAGCGGAATTAAAGCGGGCGTAATAGTAATATTCTAAATAGAAAATAGTTACGGAGGCGCGTCTTAGGATACGACTAACTAGCGTAAAAAGTCTATACGCTAAGCTAAATTAGGCGCCGAATATCGGCCTATATATAATATTTTATACTTAGGACTAAGAATCTCTACTAATTATTTATATTATCCTAGTATATACTATTCTATCGTCTTTTAGCCTCTATTTATATTCTTAACTATTAGTAGACTATTAGCCCTTATCTATAGCGCCGTCTAAGCTAATTACGTAGAGATCGTCGAATCCCTATATACTAAAAGAGACTACGCGCCGTAAGGATATTAAAGGCTTTAAGAAGACGAGAGATAAGGTAGTTCGAAGTCTAAACTTATAGATAATCGGCTCGTTAAGCCGGCTTATAAAGAACGGGAAGAAGCGGTATTATAGTAGTAAGAGGTTAATTTAGGTTACTATCGGGATAAGAATTTAAACCTAGAAAGTTTAGGTATAAAGTAATACCTACGCTTACTAAATCTCTTTCTTTAATAATACTATTACGGATCTAGCCGGTTCTAGGGGGTGGTCCTATTACTCTAGTTTTAGAGTAGTAAGATATATAGTATTCTAGAAGATTTTAAACCTACGAAGCGTAAATATTCCAATTAAAGGCGTAGATATAAGGTTAAGAGCGTAAAGATAAGGATAATAACGCTAGTACTAAAGAATAAACCTATTAATATTATATTAAAAGGCGAGTCTAGGGACGGGCTACGGCGTCTAATATTATACCTATTCTCTCTCTATATACTAGTACTAAATAAATAACTCTCTCTCTATATAAACTATTAGAAGACTATTAGTAATACTTACTATATAAATATTATATCTTAAGACCTAGATTCTACTAAATTATCTCTCTTACTTCCTCTAAGAATTTATACGACCGTGCAACGCTAAGTAAATATTAATTCCGATATAATACCGAGGGTTATACGAAATTATTTAAGCGTATATAGCTATACCTAAGGTAGATAAATAATATATATCCAAATACGTAGATCGATAGTATACTTATTATTCTTCTTTACAACTAAGTATTATTTTATTTAATCGTATTATAGTATATATATATTAATTCTTACGGGAATAAAATATATTTATTAAAATCTTAATAAAATATATCCTTAGGGTTCGAGTTAATAAGAAGAATATCGAATTATTATATAGTACAACCTAAGGTACTAGAATATATACTTAGACGAATTTATAACCTATTATTAAGCTTATATAAAGAAAGACGACGGGAGAGATTCTAATAGTCTTCTAATAGTCGAGAGAGGCTATATTCACGATATTAGATTTAGTTTGGATAAAGAAAGATAATAGGAGAGATTCTAATAGTCTTCTAATAGTCGAGAGAGGCTATATTTACGATATTATATTTAGTTTAGATAAAGAAAGATAATAGGAGATATTCTAATAGTCTTCTAATAGTCGAGGGAGCCTGTATTTACGATAATATATTTAGTTTATATAAAGAGAGATAAAGAGAGAGATTCTAATAGTCTCCTAATTATTAAAAGAGGTTAAATTTACCGTTTCTTATTTAGCTTAGATAAAGAAAGATAGAGAGGGAGATTCTAATAGTCTACTAATAGTTAAGAGAGGCTATATTTACGATATTATATTTAGTTTAGATAAAGAAAGACGATAAGAGATATCCTAATAGTCTTCTAATAGTCGAGGGAGCCTATATTTATAATAATATAATTAGTTTATATAAAGAGATACGAAGAGAGAGATCCTAATAGTCTCCTTATTATTAAAAGAGGTTAAATTCACCGTTTCTTATTTAGCTTAGATAAAGAAAGATAGAGAGGGAGATTCTAATAGTCTACTAATAGTTAAGAGAGGTAAATACTAGTATTATTAATAGCCTACGCCTAATATATACTTTACTTGATCCTATAGTATATAACTCTAAAAATATCTTATTTAGTTATATTTCTAGCCTAGAATTTACGCGCTACTACCCCTACCCTAATAAAGCCGTCTTACTAACTATATATCCTTTAACTAAATAGTAGAGTCTCTAAGGGGTCGGATTAGGTCGGGTTTTAGGGGTACCCCCCTAACCCGCCGTAGGGGGGGGGTAAACGGGGAGGGTTCGGAGTTTTAGGGCGGGGGATAATTTACCTCCTAACCTAATAATCGGGGTAGAATCGGGGGCGTACGTAATACTTATTAAGATATAATACCTATATAAAGTATTATATAATATCATTAAGAGATAAGGTATTCTTATAGAAAGTAAGAGTAATAATTTAGTAGAATCTAGGTCTTAAGTTATAATATTTATATATCGAGTATTACTAATAGTCTCCTAATAGTTAATATAGAGAGAGAGCCATTTATTTAGTACTAGTATATAGAGAGAGAACGGGTATAATATTAGACGCCGTCCTTAGACTTATTATCTAATATATCTCGCTTATTAACAATACTATTATTAGTTATAAAACTATATAGATTTTTATTATTATTATTATCTTCTTCTTCTATCTCCTCGTTATCCTCCTTATCCTTATCTTAAAGCCGACCTTAAAATATAGAGGCTAGAGTACCCTTATTATCTACTATTTCTATTTTATTAAGATAATTACTATTAATATTAGTCTTCTATTTAGCTAATAGTAATATTACTAAACGTTAGAGATCTATATTACGAACTCTACTATATCTCTAAGTAGTATCTCTCTTCGAACTAAATATAAGCTCTTATACCTTATTTACTAGCGAGGCTTTAGGTAGATTAGCTCTTAATCTAGCTTTATTAATAGGATATACTATCTACTAACTAGTAGGACCTAGTAAGGAACGGCTAGTTATAAGTCGATTACGTAGGATCGTGATTTCGTCTATATTAAAAATTGGTAAGGAGAGATAAAGGGAAGGGAATTAATAGTATAGGTCCCTATAGTAATAAGGGCCTATTTAAGTATTAGAGACTATTAGTAGACTATTAGGTAAGTAGAATACTAACTAATAGTTCTTCTTTATAAAGATATTTATAGATCTTCTTATTTTAGGTAATAAGTACTAGACTATTTACCTTAGTATTTAATAATTACGCTATATACTACTATAATCTCCTTATAAGTCTAAAAATAGTTTACTAGTAGTTTAAGTAGCGAGCGATAGTAGCTTCCTAGAACTTTTTAATTTACTTATCTACTATAGGGGACTAGATTTTAGTATCGAGAAGTACGTCTAGATCTTAATTAAGGGATTCGTTATTATCTTCGTCGTCCTCTTCGTCGTCGTCTTTATTATCGTCTTCGTCGTCGTCTTCGTCGTCGTCTTCGTTATCTTTATTATTATTAGGTTTAAAGGCGATAATTTTATTAAGAGGGCGTTTAAGGATATTAGGATAGCTACTAGTAGTAATTCTAGAGGTATTAATTAGTTAGAGAACTAGTAAAAGAGTAAGGAATATTAGTATCAATATACCTCTTATCTATAACTTCTTAAGTAGCCGCCTATAAAAGCTCCTTTTAACGCGCCTCTAGTAATTTATTAAAGGCTAATAAGTTCTTTACTTTCTTACGCGCTACCGATATTATAGTATATAGATACCGTCTAGCGTAATCTTTTATCTTCTTAAAGCCTTTAAGACCCTTACGGCGCGTAGTCTCTTTCTATATATACTTATTTATAGATCGCTACGTAACTAGTTTAGCGGGCGCTATAGTAGAGAGCGGCTAAAGTATAGAATAGCTAATAGTCTACTAATAGTTAAGGGTGCGATTAGAAAGTAAAATACGCTAAAATTACTTTTATAGATAGGATAATATTAATTAGTAGAAGGAGTTTATCCTAAGCGCGAAATAGTAAGTACGGGCTAATAATCGGCGCCTAAAGCGGCTTAGTATATAGAGATTTTAATACTAGTCTATCGTATATTAGAACGCGCCTTTACTCGTTACCTCTATAACTATTATCCTCGTATTAACTTAGCTAATTATATCTTATTAGGCCTATCAAATTATTCTTATCATTATTTATTACTATAGTATATCTTTATTTTAAATTTACGCGTACGCGTATTTAGTAATACTAATTATAACCTTAGGCGCGTACTAAGATAACTAGCGTAATTACTACTAGTAGCTCCTAGATCGCTTAAAAGTCTTTAAAAGGTTTAACTAGTACGCCTAAGTTATATTTAAGAAAAATAACTACTCAAAAGGCTTCTATAAAGAAACCCTACTATTATAAGCTAGGAAGTAAGTAAAATACCTATTAGTTTACTAATAGTCTATTAATCCTTACTAACGTAGATTCTAGCCGTCGTATTACGTAAGATTCGTCGCTACTAGAAGGGGACTAAACTTCTCCTACGTAAGTTACTATTTACGAGATTAGTAAAAGAGATTACCTAGGATTTACTTATTATTAAGGATACGCGCTTTAAGAAGACGACTATCGATATAATTTAAGAAGCGGCCGAGGCCTTCCTAGTTAGCTTATTTAAAGGTAATATTTAATATATACTTAATTATCTCTAGTCTACTAATCTAGAATAGATACTAACCTATACGCTATCTATACTAAGCAAGTAACTATTTAGTCGAAGGATATATAGTTAGTAAGATAGCTTCGTTAGGGTAGGGGTAGTAGCGCGTGAATTCTAGGCTAAAAATATAACTAAATAATATATTTTCTTAGAGTTATATACTATAGAATAAAGTGAAGTATATATTAGGCGTAGAATATTAATAATACTAGTATTTACCTCTCTTAACTATTAGTAGACTATTAGAATCTCCTCTCTATCTTTCTTTATCTAAGCTAAATAAGAAACGGTGAATTTAACCTCTCTTAATAATTAGGAGACTATTAGGATCTCTCTCTTCGTCTCTCTTTATATAAACTTAATATATTATCGTAAATATAGGCTCCCTCGACTATTAGAAGACTATTAGAATATCTCCTATCGTCCTTCTTTATCTAAACCAAATATAATATTATAAATATAGCCTCTCTCAACTATTAGAAGACTATTAGGATCTCTCCTATTATTTTTCTTTATCTAAACTAAATCTAATATCGTAAATATAGCCTCTCTCGACTATTAGGAGACTATTAGAATCTCTCTCTTCGTCTCTCTTTATATAAACTAAATATATTATCGTAAATATAGGCTCCCTCGACTATTAGAAGACTATTAGAATATCTTCTATCGTCTTTCTTTATCTAAACTAAATCTAATATCGTAAATACAGCCTCTCTCGACTATTAGGAGACTATTAGAATCTCTCCGTCGTCTTTCTTTATATAAGCTTAATAATAGGTTATAAATTTGTCTAAGTATATATTCTAGTACCTTAGGTTATACTATATAATAATTTAATATTCTTCTTATTAACTCGAACCCCGAGGATATATTTTATTAAGATTTTAATAAATATATTTAATTCCTATAAGAATTAATATATATATACTACAATACGTTTAAATAAAATAATACTTAGTTGTAAAGAAGAACAACGAGTATACTATCGATCTACGTATTTAGATATATATTATTTATCTACCTTAGGTATAGCTATATACGCTTAAGTAGTTTCGTATAATCCTTAGTATTATATCGGAATTAATATTTACTTAGCGTTATACGGTCGTATAAATTCTTAGAGGAAGTAAGAGGGATAATTTAGTAGAATCTAAGTCTTAAGATATAATATTTATATAGCGAGTATTACTAATAGTCTTCTAATAGTTAATATAGAGAGAGAGTTATTTATTTAGTACTAGTATATAGAGAGAGAACGGGTATAATATTAGACGCCGTAGCCCGTCTCTAGACTCGCCTTTTAATATAATATTAATAGGTTTATTCTTTAGTACTAGCGTTATTATCCTTATCCTTACCCTCTTAACCTTATATCTACGCCTTTAATCGGAATATTTACGCTTCGTAGGTTTAAAATCTTCTAGAATACTATATATCTTACTACTCTAAAACTAGAGTAATAGGACCACCCCCTAGGACCGGCTAGATCCGTAATAGTATTATTAAAGAAAGAGATTTAGTAAGCGTAGGTATTACTTTATACCTAAACTTTCTAGGTTTAAATTCTTATCCCGATAGTAACCTAAGTTAACCTCTTACTACTATAATACCGCTTCTTCCGTTCTTTATAAGCCGGCTTAACGAGCCGATTATCTATAAGTTTAGACTTCGAACTACCTTATCTCTCGTCTTCTTAAAGCCTTTAATATCCTTACGGCGCGTAGTCTCTTTTAGTATATAGGGATTCGACGATCTCTACGTAATTAGCTTAGACGGCGCTATAGATAAGGGCTAATAGTCTACTAATAGTTAAGAATATAAATAGAGGCTAAAAGACGATAGAATAGTATATACTAGGATAATATAAATAATTAGTAGAGATTCTTAGTCCTAAGTATAAAATATTATATATAGGCCGATATTCGGCGCCTAATTTAGCTTAGCGTATAGACTTTTTACGCTAGTTAGTCGTATCCTAAGACGCGCCTCCGTAACTATTTTCTATTTAGAATATTACCGTTACGCCCGCTTTAATTCCGCTAATCGTATTAATTCTACCCTACTTATTCTATTTTTTTTATTAATCTTTATTATAGTATATATTTATAAGGAATTCGATCGTATATATATTTAGTAATATTAACCTTTACTTTAGGCGGATAACCCTAAACGAGTACCTTTCTAAAAACTTATCCTAAAAGTCTTAGAGCTAGAACCGTAAAAGAAAACTAAGTAATAGCTTTTAGAAGACTAGCTTCGCGTAGAGATACGTACTTATTAAGATAAACTATATAAACGCGACCTTACGTAAAGAGCTAAAGAGAGAAGATAATTATAGAAATAACTCGGGGAATAGAAAGACGAGCCTATAAATAGCGTTAATATAGATACTAGTAATAAAGATACTAATTAAGACGGCGGCTAAGACTCTAATATACCTTAATCTAGCCCTAGCTCGTCCGTACCTTTATCTTAGCCTTATATCTTCGAAGATAGATCGCTTAGTTCGTCCGTACCTCTACCTCCGCCTTATAACTTCGAAGGCCGTTTGATTTTCTTACCTAAACCGCCTTTACCGCCTCTATAACGTCTATAACCTTTACTAGTACTATTAAAATCTTTAAGTAATTCGTATTCTTTAGAGAGTATAGACTCTAGTATTAAAGCTAGGATAGATATAATACCTCTACCGCCTTAAAATTAACCTTCTCGTAAATAACCTCCTAAAAGAAAGGTCGATCTAATAACTAGAGATATTACGATAGGCGGTAATAAGCCTAGTTATAACTTAGAATCTATAGTAAAGCGTATAGGTATCCGTCTATCCCGTAGTACTAAAGTACTTAATAGCGCTAATTACGTAAGTACGGCCGCGTCTTATACTTAAAAGGCGCCTCGTAAATAAGATAGAAAGAAAACTATAGGTCCTTAGAAGAGGGTACCCTACCGCTTTAAGCTAGAAAGTAAGTAAAATACCTAATAGTTTACTAATAGTCCTTTAATCTTTACTAACGTAAATTCTAGCTATCGCGTTACGTAAGATTCGTCGCTACTAGAAGAGGACTAAAATACTTACTAAGTTTAGGCCGTTTACTAGACTAGTTTGCGAGATTACCTAGAACTATAAATTAGACCTACGTTTCTAGAGATCGGCTCTTAAGGCCCTATAAGAGGCTATAAAAGTCTTTATCGTTAGCCTTTTCGAAGGTAAACTTTAGTATATCTTTTATCTATCTAATATACTAATAAGTAATAGATACTAACTTATACGCTATCTACGCTCAACGTATTACTATCTAGACGAAAGATATTTAATTAGTAAGGCGGATTCGGGGAGATAGTAATAGATAGTAGGTAATATAATTAAATAATATATTTTTAGAGTTTTATACTATAGGATAGAGGCGTTTAGTAAAACTAGTATACCTTAGTTATTAAATATAAATACTATTAGTCTTTACCTCTCTTAACTATTAGGAGACTATTAGAATCTCTTTATTATCTTTCTTTATCTAAACTAAATATAATATCGTAAATATAGCCTCTCTCGACTATTAGTAGACTATTAGGATCTCCCTCTCTATCTTTCTTTATCTAAGCTAAATAAGAAACGGTGAATTTAACCTCTCTTAACTATTAGGAGACTATTAGAATCTCTCTCTTCGTCTTTCTTTATATAAACTAAATACAATATCGTAAATACAGCCTCTCTCGACTATTACGAGACTATTAGAATATCTTCTATTATCTTTCTTTATCTGAACTAAATATAATATCGTAAATATAGCCTCTCTCGACTATTACGAGACTATTAGAATATCTCCTATCGTCTTTCTTTATCTAAACTAAATATAATATCGTGAATATAGCCTCTCTCGACTATTAGGAGACTATTAGAATCTCTCCTATTATCTTTCTTTATCTAAACTAAATCTAATATCGTAAATATAGCCTCTCTCGACTATTAGGAGACTATTAGGGTCTCTTCTATTATCTTTCTTTATATAAACTAAATATTAAATAGTGAATTCAACTAAATATATATCCTAATACCTAAGATTATACTATAATATAATATAATATTCTTCCTATTAACTCGAACCCTAAGGAGACATTTTATTAAGATTCGAATAAATTGATACCTTTCGTTACGTTCTTTAAGATTATAGCCTCTTAGTACCGTACTAGATTTTTATCTTATTTCGAACAAGAAAATAGGCTCTAGCCTTTATCTATTATACTATATTAGTCTACGTCCTTATCTATTAATATTTCTATACTACTATAGCCTTATCGTTATCGTCGTCGGCGTCTATACCTACGCCTTATAATCTATTCCTACGAATTAGCCTTAATAAAGAAGTCTACCTTTAGGTACCCGAATATACGGACGAGTTCTAGGACTAGTTTATCGAATAAGTATAGTATAAGACTAAGTTTAACGAAACTAGTAAAGTACGTAAATCTAAAATAAAGTTCCGTAAATTTAGCGGTACTAAGTAGGCTATATACTAGATATACTTCTAGGAGGGGGCTTATCGAATAACTAGCGCCCTAAAGATCGTATACTTACGATATAATAAGGTTATAGTCTACGGGAATTACTACGGTACAAAGAGTCTTATAGAATATATCGATTCTAATACCTATAAAGTAATTTCTAAGAGACGAGGTTTAAAGTAGCTAACTATTAAAGAGGGCTTTAGAGTATTATTAAGACTATTAGTAAACTATTAGATCTTCGAAATACTAATATCTACTAGAAGTACCGTACTAAAGTAGAGATTATAGAGGCCGGCGATATCAAGATATATACTAGTAGCTTTAACTAGTAACTTATTAGGACTATCGTCTTATATAAATAGGTAATAATAGCGGTCGATAATATCGAACTCTTTCGTCTTATACGATATATAAATCCCGAAATTACTATAATATCTTTATTAACTATTACTAACTATATTCTTAAGCTATAAGAGGCTACTAAAAATATAATCCGTAAACGTCTCTCTCTATCGTCTTAGAAAGTCGTATACGTCTTAGATAGATAGTCTACGCCTCGCCGGGATAGCTATATCGTAATTAAGGTATACTAGGTTTATAATAATTAGGTACTCGAAGACGTACTAATTAGTTTCGAGCCCTATACCGGTATCTATAGCGGTACTTATCTCGCTAAACTTATAATAGGGCGGCTATAGTATTTCGACCTAGTATAGAGAGTTATTACGTTTACTACGGATAACGCGTTAAATAATAAGACTATAGTATAGTCCGTTAACGCGTTAATTATTAAGCTATATAAATATACGAATATTTAAAACGAGATTACGCTCTATCCCTATATCGCGTACGTAATATAGCTTAGCTATAATAGCCTTCTCTCCGATATTAAAATACGACTAATAAAGGATAAGCTTATAAGGAACTAGTAAGAGGAGGAGGAGAAAACTACTATAGTACTTATAAGGGGCGAAACTCCTATAAATACTTAAAGAGAAGTAAGTTAACCTCTAATAGTCTTCTAATAGTCCTAGAATCCTATAGCCTACTAATACTATTCTTCGCCTAAAGCTTCTATATACTATAGCTAAAGCGCGTTAGATTACTATCTTTATTAATTCGAGCAAAGAACGCTAGCTTTTATTCTAGAGAATTTAAGCCGTATAGCTTAAGGAGTACGATACTTATTTAATAGCCTAATATCTTCGCCTAATATAGAATATTAAGACTAGGTAGAATTCTACTTTCTATATATTAGTACGTCTCCTTAAGTTGGGCGAGCCTATTATAACGTATATAAAGAAAGAATACGCGTATCTCTCTCTTAATAGTAATAAATAGGGCTAAGTTAAATACCTCGTTAATATCCTTCGTTCTTTTACCGTATATACTACCCTTATTAGTACGTCTAAAGAACTAACTATCTATTAGGTCTTTAAAATCTATAATCGTCTCTTTATATACCTCGAGGACGTAGAGGAGATACTAAAGAGTAAGACGCGTCGATAGAAGGTCGAGATTAGGAAGGTATATAGTAGAGTAAGAGAGAAGATTAAGGTCTACTACTCTACTATATCGTATAGCTAGGTAGGTAAGCTCTACGGAATAGCGATACTTCTCGATCTACGTATAAAACTTAGTACTTAGCTAAACCCTAAGTAGGTACTAATCGAGGATAACGAGTTCGATTATAAGGCGTATTATTAGGAGGAGTTAAAATAGCTATACGATAGTAAATACGTAACGCGAACTCTAACTAAACGACGAAGAGCTATACCTAATAGCCTTAAGGATATAGAGATCTCTCTAGATTCTATTAAGTTATAAATAGCGACAGCTAAGGCCCTAATACCTTTACTAGTTATAGGTAGGCTAACTAACCGGATAATTAATAATAGATAGAAAGAGTTTAATAACTATCGGTCGTAGAGTAAGTCTCCTCTTACCTAATAGTTCTCTAATAGTCTCTAACGCGTAACTAGACGAGGCGTAAACTTACCTAAAGAGACTCTTCTAGTAATAGAAGCTTATAGAGCCTCGCTTTCCTCGTATTACTATAATAGTTAAGAATATTTTCGTAATTTAGGCGGCTAGTATTAGTATTAAATAAGAGTTTAGTATTATAAGCGCTTTTAATACGGATAATAAGACGTATAGTCTAACTATTTTCGTAGCCCTAATAATAAATAACTATAAATAGAGAGTACGGTAGAAGTAGAATCTCTAGAATTACTACTTAATTTATACGCGTAAGGATATAGTTATATCTAACGAGATTAAGGTAGAGCGTTAGATATCGGAGGAGACTATTTATTATTTTATTCGCGACTTACTTAATCTCGATAATATAAGTAAGACGGAGGATATACCCGATCCTAATAACTTACTATTTAAGGGAGAGGAGATTAGAATAGAGATAGAGATAATACTTAGTAGCTTTAAGCGAGATAAGGAGGGTTTATTAGGCGATAATCTCGAGATAGTTCCTTATATAGTAGATCGCGTAAAGGGTCGTACGAAAAGACGCGCTTAAAATAAGAATAATAGAGGAAAGCGTAAGGCTCGTAAGTTAACGGTTCTAGGGTTACGAAGGGCTAGTAGCTTAAGCCTTTACGTAATAGTTAATTCGGAAAGCGATAGTAATAATACGGGCTCTATACCTAAACGAACTTGCTTAAAGATAGACCTACGATCGTAGTTAGTAGTAATAACTAACTTTAACTATTAGGAGACTATTAGTATTCTAGGATTATATATTTGTACCTCGTATATATATAGTTATAAATAATTATAAGTTAAAACTTAGTATTTCGACTCTAGATAGATTAATATTTAAAGCTTAGTATCTCTACTCTCTATTATATATATATTATACGATATATTATAAGACTAGTATTACGTGCCCCTAACCCGTTTAGTTAGGTCGGGGTTTATTAGAGTAAGAGTCGGGGCGGGGTCCTCTTAGAGGGTACCCCCCTAACCTAAACCCTCCCTCTAACCCCCCCTAACCCTAAGGGGTCAGGGGATAACCCGACTTCTTAGAGACCCTACCTATAGTACTAAAGTACTAAATAGCGCTAATTACGTAAGTATAGCCGCGTCTTATACTTAAAAGGCGCCTTATAAATAAGGTAGAAAGAAAACTATAGGTCCTTAGAAGAGAGTACCCCGCCGCTTTAAGCTAGAAAGTAAGTAAAATACCTAATAGTTTACTAATAGTTCTTTAATCTTTACTAACGTAAGATCTAGCCGTCGCTTTACGTAAGATTCGTCGCTACTAGAAGGGGACTAAAATACTTACTAAGTTTAGGCTATTTGCTAGACTAGTTTACGAGATTACCTAGAACTATAAATTAGATCTATACTTCTAGAGATCGGCCCTCGAGGCTCTATAAGAAGCTATAGAAGCCTTTATTATTAGTCTTTTCGAAGGTAAACTTTAGTATATCTTTTATCTATCTAATATACTAATAAGTAATAGATACTAACTTATACGCTATCTACGCTAAACGTATTACTATCTAGACGAAAGATATTTAATTAGTAAGACGGATTCGGGGAGATAGTAATAGATAGTAGGTAATATAATTAAATAATATATTTTTAGAGTTTTATACTATAGGATAGAGGCGTTTAGTAAAACTAGTATACCTTAGTTATTAAATATAAATACTATTAGTCTTTACCTCTCTTAACTATTAGGAGACTATTTAAATCTCTTTATCGTCTTTCTTTATATAAACTAAGTATAATATCTTAAATATAGCCTCACTCGACTATTAGTAGACTATTAGAATCTCCCTCTCTATCTTTCTTTATCTAAGCTAAATAAGAAATAGTAAATTTAACCTCTCTCGACTATTATAAGACTATTAGAATCTCTCTCTTCGTCTTTCTTTATATAAACTAAATATAATATCGTAAATATAGCCTCTCTCGACTATTACGAGACTATTAGAATATCTCCTATCGTCTTTCTTTATCTAAACTAAATATAATATCGTAAATATAGCCTCTCTCGACTATTATAAGACTATTAAGATATCTCCTATTATCTTTCTTTATCTAAACTAAATATAATATCGTAAATATAGCCTCTCTCGACTATTAGGAGACTATTAGGATCTCTCCTATTATCTTTCTTTATCTAAACTAAATCTAGTATCGTGAATATAGCCTCTCTTAACTATTAAGAGACTATTAGAGTCTCTTCTATTATCTTTCTTTATATAAACTAAATATTAAATAGTAAATTTAACTAAACATATATCCTGATACCTGAGATTATACTATAATATAATATAATATTCTTCCTATTAACTCGAACCCTAAGGAGACATTTTATTTAGATTCGAATAAATTAATACCTTTCGTTATATTCTTTAAGATTATAGCCTCTTAGTACCGTACTAGATTTTCGTCTTATTTCGAACGAGAAAATAGGCTCTAGCCTTTATCTATTATACTATATTAGTCTACGTCCTTATCTATTAATATTTCTATACTACTATAGCCTTATCGTTATCGTCGTCCGCGTCTATACCTACGCCTTATAATCTATTCCTACGAATTAGCCTTAATAAAGAAGTCTACCTTTAGGCACCCAAATATATAGACGAGTTCTAGGACTAGTTTATCGAATAAGTATAGTATAAGACTAAGTTTAACGAAACTAGTAAAGTACGTAAATCTAAAATAAAGTTCCGTAAATTTAGCGGTACTAAGTAGGCTATATACTAGATATACTTCTAGGAGGGGGCTTATTAAATAACTAGCGCCCTAAAGATTATATACTTACGATACGATAAGGTTATAGTCTACGGGAATTACTACGGTATAAAGAGTCTTACGGAATATATCGATTCCAATACCTATAAAGTAATTTCTAAGAGACGAGGTTTAAAGTAGCTAACTATTAAAGAGGGCTTTAGGGTATCGGTAAGACTATTAGTAACCTATTAGGTCTTCGAAATACTAATATCTACTAGAAGTACTGTACTAAAGTAGAGATTATAGAGGCCGGCGATATTAAGATATATACTAGTAGCTTTAACTAGTAACTTATTAGGACTATCGTCTTATATAAATAGGTAATAATAGCGGTCGATAATATCGAATTCTTTCGTCTTATACGATATATAAATCCCGAAATTACTATAATATCTTTATTAACTATTACTAACTATATTCTTAAGCTATAAGAGGCTACTAAAAATATAATCCGTAAACGTCTCTCTCTATCGTCTTAGAAAGTCGTATACGTCTTAGATAGATAGTCTACGCCTCGCCGGGATAGCTATATTATAATTAAGATATACTAGATTCGTAATAATTAGGTACTCGAAGACGTACTAATCGGTTTTAAGCCCTATACTAGTACCTATAGCGGTACTTATCTTACTAAACTTATAATAGGGCGGCTATAGTATTTCGACCTAGTATAGAGGGTTATTACGTTTACTATAGATAACGCGTCGAATAATAAGACTATAGTATAGTCCGTTAACGCGTTAATTATTAAGCTATATAAATATACGAATATTTAAAACGAGATTACGCTCTATCCCTCTATCGCGTACGTAATATAGCTTAGCTATAATAGCCTTCTCTCCGATATTAAAATACGACTAATAAAGGATAAGCTTATAAGGAACTAGTTAGAGAAGAAGAAGAAAACTACTATAGTACTTATAAGGGGCGAAACTCCTATAAATACTTAAAGAGAAGTAAGTTAACCTCTAATAGTCTTCTAATAGTCCTAGAATCCTGTAGCCTACTAATACTATTCTTCGCCTAAAGCTTCTATATACTATAGCTAAAGCGCGTTAGATTGTTATAGGAAGACCCCGTATATATAGAGGTTAAAGGTAGAATAGTAAACTAAGTTAACTACCGATCTATAAGAGAGGAGAGGGGGGACTCTTATAGTCCTTTCTACGGTAACTACCGTATCTTATACGGGAGCTATACCGAGATATAGGATATCCTATCTCTAGATCTAAGGGCTATAGCCTATAATATAGATTACTATCTTTATAAATTTAAGTAAAGGACGCTAGCTTTTGTTCTAGAGGATTTAAGCTATATAGTTTAAGAAGTACGATACTTATTCGATAGCCTAATATCTTCGCCCAATATAGAATATTAAGACTAGGTAGAATTCTACTTTCTATATATTAGTACGTCTCCTTAAGTTAGGCGAGCCTATTATAACGTATATAAAGAAAGAATACGCGTATCTCTCTCTTAATAATAATAAATAGAGCTAAGTTAAATACCTTATTAATATCCTTCGTCCTTTTACTATATATACCGCCCTTATTAGTACGTCTAAAGAACCGACTATCTATTAGGTCTTTAAAATCTATAATCGTCTCTTTATATACCTTAAGGACGCGGAGAAGATACTAAAGAGTAAGACGCATCGATAGAAGATTAAGATTAGAAAGATATACGGTAGAGTAAGGGAGAAGATTAAGGTCTACTACTTTACTACGTCGTATAGCTAGGTAGGTAAGCTCTACGGAATAGCGATCCTTCTTAATCTACGCGTAAAACTTAGTACTTAGCTAAACTCTAAGTAGGTACTAACTAAGGATAACGAGTTCGATTAGTAGACGTATTATTAGGAGGAGTTAAAATAGCTATACGATAGTAAATACGTAACGCGAACTCTAACTAAATAACGAAGGGCTATACCCGATAGCCTTAAGGATATAGAGATCTCCCTAGATTCTATTAAGGTATAAATAGCGATAGCTAAGGCCCTAACACCTTTACTAGTTATAGATAGGCTAACTAACTAGATAATTAACGATAGATAGAAAGAGTTTAATAACTATTAGTCGTAGAGTAAGTCTTCTCTTACCTAATAGTTCCCTAATAGTCTCTAACGTATAACTAGACGAGGCGTAAACTTACCTAAAGAGACTCTTCTAGTAATAGAAGCTTATCGAGCCTCGCTTCCCTCGTATTACTATAATAGTTAAGAATATTTTCGTAATTTAGGCGGCTAGTATTAGTATTAAACGAGAGTTTAGTATTATAAGCGCTTTTAATACGGATAATAAGACGTATAGTCTAACTATTTTCGTAGCCCTAATAATAAATAACTATAAATAGAGAGTACGGTAGAAGTAGAATCTCTAGAATTACTACTTAATTTATACGCGTAAGGATATAGTTATATCTAATAAGATTAAGGTAGAGCGTTAGATATCGGAGGAGGCTATTTAT
This sequence comes from Venturia effusa, assembly GCA_007735645.1. Taxonomy (NCBI): domain Eukaryota; kingdom Fungi; phylum Ascomycota; class Dothideomycetes; order Venturiales; family Venturiaceae; genus Venturia; species Venturia effusa. The sequence goes on along the minus strand of CP042188.1, from coordinate 487,414 downwards.
TATTTTATTTACGACTTACTTAATCTTAATAATATAAGTAAGATAGAGGATATACCCGATTCTAATAACTTACTATTTAAGGGAGAGGAGATTAGAATAGAGATAGAGATAATACTTAGTAGCTTTAAGCGAGATAAGAAGGGTTTATTAGGTAATAACCTTAAGATAGTTCCTTATATAGTATATCGCGTAAAGGGTCGTACGAAAAGACGCGCTTAAAATAAGAATAATAGAGAGAAGCGTAAGGCTCGTAAGTTAACGGTTCTATAGTTATAAAGGGCTAGTAGCTTAAGTCTTTACGTAATAGTTAATCTAGAAAGCGATAGTAATAATACGGGCCCTATACCTAAACTAACTCGCTTAAAGATAGACCTATAATTATAGTTAGTAGTAATAACTAACTTTAACTATTAGGAGACTATTAGTATTCTAGAATTATATATTTATACTTTATATATATATAGTTATAAATAATTATAAGTTAAAACTTAGTATTTCGACTCTAGATAGATTAATATTTAAAGCTTAGTATCTCTACCCTCTATTATATATATATTATATAATATATTATAAGACTAGTATTACGTACCCCTAATCTATTTAGTTAGGTCGGGGTTTATCGGGGTAAGAATCGGGACGGGGTTCTCTTAGAGGGTACCCCTCTAACCTAAACCCTCTTTCTAACCCCCCCTAACTCTAAGAGGTCGAGGGATAACCCGACCTCTTAGGGACCCTAGTCTAGGCTAGATTATTTATCTTATAGAGAGGTTATATAATTACCTTAAGTAGTAAGACTATCGCCTACCTTATACTTATATATTTATAGTATTTTAATACTAAAAAATTAATCTAAAGGAGATGTACGGGGTTTATAATAAAAAAGCTATCTATATATATAGCTACTATTACCGAATTTACGGTAGATCTATACGGCTAATTATACTTATAAACCTTATTCCGGATACTACTATATTACTATATAAGGCCGCCCGTAAGAAAGGCCGCCCTTATAAGAAGTAACTTCGAAAGAATAATTCTAATACGAGAATACGAAACGACTTAAGACGTTAGGGTAAAACTATAGTAGAGAGATCTATACGTAAACGGCTTTAAAAGCTACGGGCTACTTTCGACCGTACTATAGAGGCTAGAGTACTTATAGAGATAACTTTAGAAGATAAAGCTACGGCTTTAAAAACGGCTTTAAAAACAGCTTTAAAAGTAGCTTTAGAAGTAGCTTTAAAACTATCTTTAAATATATTATCTTTGGCCGCTAAGGCTGCATTACTAACTGTAGCCTTAGCGCTTAAAACGGCTTTAAAAACGGCTTTAAAAACGGCTTTAAAACGGGCTTTAAATATAGCTTTAAATATAGCTTTAAAAATAGTCCCTACGTTATTAAGTTTAAGCGCTAAGACTATAATTACTATCGATTCTAATAAGAATTCTAAGTATTACCCTAGTATTATATTTATATCTCGTATAGAGACTAAAGCTATAATTATAAGTAATAACCCTAATATTGCTAAGGCCGCTAAGATCTACTTAAACAGAGGTAATTCTAATATAGATACGGATACCGATAAGGATAACGAGAAGGATAATAAGGATAATTCCTATTCTACTCCTTTATAGAAGTTAATTAGGTTACCTTTACTAGTAAAGCGCTCCGTAGAAGAAGTAGTACTAGAATCGAGTAATTCGGCTAAATAACGGCGAGGTCTATACTATAATTATAGTAACCTTTATTACGTATATTTACATTACCTAACTCGTCCTTTTTAAGGCTTTAAGGCCGCCGTTTTTATATATAGAATAAGTAGTTTACGTAGTAGTATAATACATTTAGATCTATAGCTAAATCGCTTAAAAATACTATAATAATGTCTATATAATTATCCTAATTAGGTATAGTTTTAATACTCTCTTTACGACGATAGATACGCATTTATAGTTATATATATTATTTATAGTTATATATAAAAATGTATATAAATTAAACAATATATGTAACTATAAATATATATATATCGTTGTAAGGATTTTGTATATATGTATAGATTGAGCAATTAACCGTACTAATAATAGTATACCTTCTAAATGAGCAAGGATACTCGTAAGTTGTCTTCGTATGAAATCCTGAGGGCCAAGCCAGCCAAGTATTGCCGATAAAAACCTCGCCTAAGGTCAACCCGGAATCTTCCCCGACAAACCTCCTCGTCTGCATATACGTAGAATCCAATTGGTTCTTATGGCCCGTTCTCAATTCCACATGGGTCCGGCTTCATGACGGCGGATTAACATGCTAGCATTCTTTCCACTGGCTACCACAGTATACCTAGAACTCAATGTCATGGGGGTCCCATGAATGTTTTATCAAGATCTCGTGAACACTTCGTAGTTGTAAAGATCCTGCCTTACGGGCCCAACACCTGGCTATTCTAGCCCCCAGATACGACTAATTTCAGCACAACGCATGGGTATAAGGACAAAATGCCGACTTCAATGATATAAATAGGTTACGAGCAAAGGCGTAGTGACGAGCATCCGCCGCATTCATCCCCAGAAAACAACGACCACATATCACCTATCTTACCGTCCTCTCCCAAGATCATGAAGTTCTCAATTCTTCCACTCATTGCGCTCCTCCCTACTTCAGCTTACGCTTGGGACAGGGGAGACTATTGCTGTAAAGCGGACACCCAGTACTTCATCTCTATAGGCTATCTTGGGTGTGCAATTGTGAACAGTATCCCGAGGAGGTTGACTCAAGTTAGGGATGTAACATGTAGTACTAAGTGTTACAATGAGGCACCCTTCCCTCGAATATACCCGTACGAATCCCCTCCGTAAGTACTCGACCCATGCTTAGTCCCGAACAACACCTCCCAACACCGGTAACAGTATTGTCGGCGGGGCGAAGCTGTGCGTCTGCCTGGATTTCAAGGCCAACGAGTACAAAACATGTTACAAGTGAGTAGCACACCATTGCTTAATCGCGAAGTCTCTCCACCCACATAGCTAACAGCGGAAACAATAGGAATTAGGACCGGTATCGATTTTCAAGAGGGGCTACGACCGGTTTACTAACCCTATGGGCCTTCGTCCTTCAATGTAACTGCCAAACGACCGACGCCAGCCCACAACACGTCATCTCATCTATTCTCTTCATCTCTGAATCCTTGTAACCGACATAGACTGGCTCAAACGAGTACACCAGCCTGAAGACTTGCCGGATGTTCTTTTCATTTCATTACCATTTCGTCATTAAAGTGGTATTGGAAGATGTGGGCTTGCACTTGCGTCGGAGAATTAGCTTAGGGTTGTGTCTCCATAGGACACGAGGGGGCCTATGACACTCGTAGCAACATACTAGGGGATCCACACATATTAGGGTGCGTTCTTTACAGGTCTCAATTGCCAAGAGTAAGTAGTATCCTAGTAAGGTTCAATCGCGAATAGGCCCGACTGACATAATCAACAGGGGCTTCAATGGCGACAAGGATCGGCTTCGAATTAGCATAGATGACACTTCGGTGTCCTGGCTACCAGGTTTCTGTCTTCATTTCACCTTCGCTGTGTATTCGAGACACTAGTGAACTGTTAGCTGCTGTTCTTCCTTCTCATCTGTTGCGGTATGAATTGCCCACTCTGGCTTACAGGCTCCAAAACTTGGTTATCTTAGCCCATTGAATCCTACGGCCTTGACGTGAATAGATGTTAGCTGCAAATCAGCAGTAAGCCCACCACGGACTCGGATTGCTCTTAGATTCCATCCGGAGATCCCTGTAGAACGATTTGTAGCTGACAATTATTCGCCATGGGATCGTAGTATGATTGTTCCATGGGTATAAGGAGAGAATGCCGACTTCGATGATATGAATAGATTACGAGCAGATACAAAGAGAAGCTTACCACCTTCATCCTGAGAAAATACCGACGAAATTTCATCAATCGCTTTGTCGGACTATGAAGTTCTTAAATCTTTTACCAGCCATTACACTCCTACCCACTTCAGCTTACGCTTGGGATACAGGATCAAAATGCTGCGAAAGTGATTACGCTTGGTTCCACTCACTGGGATACCTTGGGTGTGCTGTTGTGCACGGCACCCCGAGGAGGTTGCTTGAGAATAAGGATACAAAATGTGCTTATAAGTGTCATACCGAAGCACACTTTCCTCAGATACACGTATATTCATACGCAACGTAAGTAGATAACCGATGCCCAGTCAACCCGAGCCTAGTCCCGAAGAATGCCTTCTAACACAGCTAACAGCAAGTTCAACGGCCCGAAGTTGTGCTTATGCACCGGTTTCAAGGCAGACGACACTAAACCATGCAGGTGAGTAGCACACCATCGCTTGATTGCAAATACTGTCCACTCACGTAGCCAACAGATACAACGGCGGCGGCGGCGGCGGCGGCGGCGAACACGGCGATCCCGGCGGTCCCGGCGGTCACGGCGGTCACGGCGGTCCCGGCCGATTTTGATATTCGAGAGGGGCTACGAGAGCTTTACTGACCGGGCTTACGTCTAAAACATTGATCACCAAATGTCCGAGGCCAGTCCACATCAAGTCAACTCACCTTTTTTCCATCTCCGAATACTCGCAATTGTCCTCGAGTGGTACAAGCGATTACACCACGCTCAAAGATTTGCCAAACCATCTTTTCACTTCAGTACGATCCCGTTTTCAAAGCGGGTTTGCAAGACATGTCAATCGATTGGGATGGATATGGGCTTGGTGTTCTGTCTACTAGGTTTCTGCTGTTGTTTCACCTTCGCTCTGTAATTGAGGCTTTATCGGATTATCGGATTGTTGAATTCTATTCTTCCTTCTTATCTATTACGGTATAAATTCAACATCCCGTAAGGGGCGCGAAAGTGCCATTATCCTCTATCTGACGAGCATGCGCACCATACCCAGGAGCTCATTGAAGCCCCTGTGATGGATGAGCTTGCCGTGATGAATCAACTTGTTACGATGGACGAACATGAATGTGGTGTGAGGGGAGAGAAGATCTCTAGTAGCACGCCCAATTGCCCACTGGGATGCCAAGACCCGCTTGTCCTGGTATGTTGCCACTATCGGATCCCAGGCCGAAACGAAACCACCTGCGATCTTTCTCCCCGTCACCCGTCTCACCCTCGTCTCCTCGTTCATCCCCATGGGATAGAAGAGTAAATTACATCGAGATGTGAGAGTGCGGGAGTATGTTTCATCTCTTCTCGTCGCACACCCGAACAGCATCCACTGACCCGCTGAGAATATCCTCTAAACACTAGCGACTTGCACATTTGTCCCTTGCTGCAGCAATTTATCATTCTAGGCTGCGAGAATGGCGCTTCCGACCTTTCAAAAAGCCGCTGTCAAAGTAGGCAACGGTGTCGCCTCCAAAGTCGAAATCAGAGACATTGCCGTGCCGAAGATTGGACCAGGACAAATCCTCGTCAAAATCAAATACAGCGGTCTTTGCGGGTCCGACAAAATGTTTTATCGCGACGAAACTCCTTCTGGAGCACCCATGATGCAAGAAGCTTCTCTTGGGATTTCTGGCCATGAAGGAGCCGGAGTGGTTGTTGAAGTCGCAGATGATGCTAAAGACCTCTGGCAAGTCGGAGATAGGGCAGGGATCAAGTACATAGCCAGCACGTGTCGCAAATGTGAGTTTTGCACAAACGGTCTAGATGAGGTCTGTTGTCCATCCTCCATGAAGAGTGGGGCGAATTGTCCAGGCACATTTCAGGAATACTGTGCCACAGACGCCAGATATGCGTCCCGGATTCCGGATGGCGTTACGGACGAGGCGGCGGGTCCGATCATGTGCGGTGGGGTGTCGATGTACGCGGCGTTGAAGAAGAGCAAGGTTGAAGCTGGGCAATGGATCGTGATCCAAGGAGCTGGAGGAGGGTGTGGTCATTTCGGACTCCAGTATGCCAAAGCTATGGGCATGAGAGTAATTGCTCTAGACAAAGGCACTGTAAAGAGGCAATTCTGTCTTGATCTTGGCGCAGAACATTATATCGACCTAAATGATGTGAGTATCGACGTTGTTCAAATTTGTGTTCGAGTAGCTGATTCTGGTCATAGACCAGAGACATCGCCGCTGAGGTGAAACGAATCACGACATACGGAAGTCATGGCGTTGTAGTTGTACCCTCGACTCGTGAGGCATATGAAGTTGCACCCTATTTACTTAGACCCAGAGGGACCATGGTATGTGTTGGCTTGCCTGGAGATGCTGATATAAAAGCTGGGCCTCACCCAGCCTATTTGGCACGCAACAATCTCCAGATCGTCGGCAGTATGTGCGGATCATTGAAAGAGACGGAAGAGGCACTTGACTTCACAGTGCGTGGCCTAGTCAAGCCTGAACTAACGATCGGTGAAATGCAAGATCTGGACCGTCTTATGGACAGAATGGCAGATGGAGAAATCACTGGCCGTGTAGTCATCAGAGTCGCTACGTAGTGGAAGTAACCTACAAACACCGGTTCATGAATCTCTTCCCACCTCGACACATTCTCCGTCGCATAGCAACAACGAAAACGATGGTGAACTTGGGGATTGATCTCAAATCGCGAGAATGGTACAGTGCCTTCCAAGCCGCTGATACTAGAGAGCTGACAAAGTGCAGCAACCTATCATCATGCCCCCGGACAGCGAATACAAGAAATCGGAGACCTCTATAACAAGCAAAAAACCCACGACCTTTCTGAGTCTGCCTCGCGAACTGCGCCATACGATTCTTCTGTACACGACATTACCAATGTCTACCGCTCTTGTCTAGAGTATTAATCTGCTCCTTCCCTTCCCAAAACTTTCGAATGCAGTGACCCTTCAACCATGTCTTCCGTATCGCGCGACCGAAACCGACTCAACATGATTTCCTTGCTCTCACTGCGCGAGCGTCGACAAGGTATTCTTCACGACACCATGGACATATCGGTACGCCTACCCTTACATCCTTTTCAGAATGTATTTCCTGGGCGCCATCACATCAGATTGTGTCACGTTTCGGTTCTCTGGTCAATTGTACGCGGACTTTATTTGATGCGAGCGCGGAAAGACACAGATGAATGAATATTTTCCTACTTGATATAAGTCCGCTGAAGTCAAAAAAAAATGTAGTTGCCACCAGCGCGGCACGAACTGGGGACCATCGAGCGATCCCCTCGGAACCGGCTTATTCGTGTTCCTGTTCGCATCTGCACTGTATTTCCAACGGGAGTAGAAAGCATCAGCACGTTCGATCGAGACCTAGACTGGCGCGGTGCCATTCATAGTGCTATTGGTACCCGTCGTGATGTTTCCACCTGGTCCTCCTGGCCCACCTCCCATGGAATTGGCATTTGCAACTCCTCCAGACGCGTAGATAGTGGCTGCAGCACTAATATCATAAGAAGCACTCATGTTGACGCCGATGCTCGTCCATGCAAGGAGACCGTCACTTAGCGTCTCCCCGAGCAGAACATATTCCATGAATGGGTCGACGTCCTCAGAGGCTTGGGTGGCGATGGAATCGTCTGCGTTCAAAGTAACTTCTTGCGTATTGGAGGAGTACGGTGCAATTGTGTCGGCTTCGGTGATGAGATCTTGGTCGAAAAAGACTTGCCCAACATGGGACATTTGACCTTGGTTGGAAAGGGTGTTGTTTGAGGCAATTGTAACATTGGAATGACCGAGAATGTGGATGTGTGTGGCTCTACTCGTGTAGTGGCCAGGGAATAAACTATCGAAGGAAACAACGCCTTCCTCATCACTAGCTTGGATACCGCGGAGGAAAGTCTTGTTTAAGTTTGTGGCGTCGCTGGAATCGCCATTGCCGCTTGCGACTACTCCGGAGTATACGCCGGTAGAATTGCAATGCCAGTAATCCAGAAAGAAGTCTGGGACTGGTTCGCACGTGTCGACGTCGATGACTTGAAACTCGATGTGGAGTGGAATGCCTTCTTGATCTTCGGTTATGTTTTTGCGGATGTACTCGCCAGATACGTCTGGGCCTATTGTCAGCGTGATTCGCACGTACAATTTGGATTGTACATACAATATGGTCCCTGGGTAACTTCTGGATCTAATATACACGAGCTGTTCTGGGAAAAGATGGTCGACTCTGCTGTGTCAAGGCTGTAGGTGGCATTGGAACGATGGCTCGTAGCTGCATATGTGGCAATGTCGCGAGCTTTGAGGTATGGAGCTGAATGGTTGTCAGTACTGTGTAAAGCATTTTCGAATTTCGAACGAACCTTTGGCAAGACCACGCTTCTGTCGGAGATCCTGTGCCAAAGCACTACGACGGGCAAGATTTCTCTTGTGAGTTCCCCGAGTCTTGAGTTTCTCTGAGCAATGATCCAGAGACCGACGAGATGCCTGATTCAGGTAGGCATCTCGTGCAGCAATTTCGGCTGAATGATCATGACCAGGGTGGGAGGCTACATTGTGAGCGAGAAAGGCTCCAACAAGAACAGCCGAAAATTTTAGGAGCATATTGTAGGATAGTAAAGAATACCGGAGAGGTTGATTGAAGAAAGGATTCTGTTTGAAGATCTGGATAACGCATACAGACTGCTCGATGTACAAGATATTATACTCTTCCATGCCTGCGGTCGGATTCCAATCTCCAACGTCGTCGTCAGTTCCTCCTGAACATACCCTTGAAACAGTCTACAGTCGACCAATGGCAAAGACTGCGTTGTCTTCCACGCAACACAAGTGGCCAGGGTCGAGGCTTAACTCTGCTTGGCAAACCACTAACTACCCGTTTTGGACGGGCCGTCCATTGCAGGAGCCGCAAACGAACTGAGGTATGCCGTCGTGACGAGGTTCGAGAGAGGTTCATGTGGGGTTCGGATGACCATGTTGAAAGACGGCAAGCAAGGAGGAGGCCGCGTACTGTCGTTGTGGGTCCGAGAGTACGCGTTTTTAATTCAGCGTTCTATCAGTGGCGGCAACTATGCGAGGAGTATGAACGCGACGAGTCTTGGTCACCGGGGAGGCTTCATCGCTCTATGCCTGTGTTCTCTTCGAGTCATCAAGCCTGTTGAATGTGAAGTGGTGGTGCCTCCGTAGGTATGAACAGCTGGAAACATTAGGTTCGCGAGGAGCCGTGGATATCGACGAAGTTGTTTCGCGAGGAAGATCTGGGTCCTCCTCTCGTGGAACAGGCGGAGCCATTGTTGACAGCGATGGCAGGCTTGATTATTTCATTGCTTGATTGATGTTCGTTGATTGAACACCAGCAGCAGCCGTTGGCGGTGCACTTGTGCATCGTGAACCCCGAGCATGACCTCTTGCGTTACTCTGAGCAACATCCAAATCGTATGAATTCAGCTGCCGCCAGGTATTCATCAATAGCATAGTGATGGGATAAATCGAAGTTGATGGAATCGTCTTAAATATGCGAGACTCGACACGTGACTCGGCCCTGAGCATCACCAACTCAGGTCGCCGCCATCTTTCACAGACTCGGACTATCAAGAGTTAACCAACTTCACATACCAAACCCATCGCAACCACATCAATCATGGCTAACTATCTCGCTTCCATCTTCGGTACCGAACAGGACAAGGTCAACTGCTCCTTCTACTACAAAATCGGCGCATGCAGACACGGCGACAGATGTTCGCGGAAACACGTCAAACCATCCTACTCCCAGACCATCCTTCTGCCCAACCTCTACCAGAACCCGGCATACGACCCGAAGCTCAAAATGACGCCCGCGCAGCTGCAAAACCACTTCGATGCCTTTTACGAGGACTTCTGGTGCGAGATGTGCAAGTTCGGAGAGATCGAGGAGGTGGTTGTATGCGACAACAACAATGACCGTAAGTACACCGTCTCTACCGATACTCAATACTAGAACACACACTAATCCGACGAAACAGACCTGATTGGCAACGTCTACGCCCGATTCAAGTACGAAGACCACGCCCAAGCAGCTTGCGACAACCTCAACTCCCGCTGGTACGCCGGCCGCCCCATCTACTGCGAACTATCACCGGTCACGGATTTTAGGGAAGCCTGTTGCCGCCTCAACAGTGGCGAAGGATGCGTGCGCGGCGGGTTCTGCAACTTCATACATCGGAAACAGCCGTCGCCGGAACTGGATAGGGACTTGGATATGTCCACGAGGAAGTGGTTGAAAGCTAGAGGACGCGACGAGCGCTCGGTGACGAGATCGCCCAGCCCGGAGCCTACGCGCAAACGGTATTGAGATGGCACCGGCATCGATCCTTTCCATCTAAGCAATACCTCATCCTAACAAATAGTAGCGGTTGATTATGACGGAAAAGACTCGCGGGAATTGGGACGCATAGGGCAAGTGGAACCGCTCTTTGTCGAACAGGGGATGGGCGGAGGACTGATGGCAAGCATCAACAGTGCATTGGAATGGTGAGAACCATGGCACCCGGCTTTGTTCTCATGCTGAGACCATCACAGCAAAAATTTCGCACAGCCATCATTCACGGCGTTGAGAGGAAAACCCAGGCAGACATGTACATACTGAGAAATGATGGGATAGGATTCTAGCACTGTCAATTTGAACACAGTCTACTAGCAGTCAGACCGAGCTTACAAAGAGAACAAAATCGATCGTAAAGTTACGCGAGATTGTTGCCAACTTTGGGCAACAAGGCTTCTCTGATCTTACCGTACTCGTGTCGCGGACGTTCACCATTGTTGAAGCTAGAAGCACGTCCTGACCATAAACTGGAAGGTCTCCGAATGACACAATCCGTTCCAACTCCAGAATGTGCCACTTATTCGCCTCACAAGCAGAGAGTAAGAATCGCACTTCACAAGGCCGTAATTCAATATCTATCTTACACTTCATCAGACCGTTGTTTCCCAGTTTCCTCGAAAAGATCATCTTTCACCAATTAATTTTCTTCGTTGCCGAACACGGCGTGAGTTGATTTTTACGACCCTTCGTAGACCGAGCATCCCGCCCGGATTTCATGTCAACACAACTTGTGTAAATTCCCATCAAACTGCCGCCGATCATGCCTTGACAGCTGTGCAACCAGATAGCCGCCCAAGTGTGACAATGCGCCTTCCATCCCGTTACTCCGTGTCCAGCACCGACCTGAACAAAAACAACCGTCCATCTCCTGGCATATGCAGAGAAGTTATGGGAGGCGCAACTGAGGGAGCGAGGAGGTTTAGGGACCGCTTCCATGGATAGAGTAACTCTCTGCGTTGACATCCTCGCCCGGTGCCGGCTCTCGTGGATTGTTCCCAATGATGCCGTTGCGCTTGAGTAGAAGAAAGGTCACGATGACCGTGGTGGTGAGGAAGGCGATGAGGATCCAGAAAATCCAGCAGATGGTTGTGCGGTGCGACTTTTTGCTCTTCTGACGATCGAGCCAAGATTGTCTGCCACAGATTAGCTTCAAGTCGGCACCAAGAAAACTTAACTTTTGAGTCCACGAGGAGATTGTTGGAGTTAAGTGAGAAAAGAATCCGTATTTGGCGTGGTGAAGGGTCACTCATGTCTTGTACATAGATGCGTGCAGATAATGACATGCAAGATCTCCAGCATGAGAGCTGCAATAGCGTCCCAGACGACGCAGCGGATGTTTGATCGACAGCCTACCTGCCTTACTCCTGGCGAGTGAAGAGTTGCAAGCGCGAGTGACCGAATTCATGGTGTGATGCTTAGCCCGCTACCAAGGACCAAGATCATTCCAACGCGGAGGCCGACTACGAGCAAGGCGAGGACAATGCAGCAGATCCAGCAGAGATTTCCGCGGTGCTCTCTCTCTCTCTCTCTCTCTCTCTCTCTCTCTCTCTCTGTTGTGACATTCGAGCAGACGTAATCCTTGAATGATGGGCAGAGAGGCGGCGGCGTGTGGTGTACGGCGGGCTGGGATGATAAAGCAGGCAAGGAATTCATGACATACGATTGTTTGATGGCTGGACGGCCGTATGGAGAGCTGGCAGCCTTGGAAGCCTTTTCCTCGTCGTCTTTGTGAGCAGCCATAGAGAAGCGACGCCAGAACAGTGGGTCCGTGATATTCCCCATGATTGCGGTCGTGGTTTGAGTGTGTTGATGTGTTGACTGGTCAATCGTGAGTAATGGCAATATGGGTGCCCCATAGATTCCGTGAATCTCGGCAGGAATACGAAGCAGTCCTGTCTAGCTCACTTAGGTTGAACGCGACTTGGAAACCCGGCTCCCAAGCTCGCGCTCTTTATCCGTGTGCTTTCTCTCATTGACTGCCGTTCTGGAAATGGGATTACATCAGGTGTGATGGAGCTTACATACCTCGTGTAAGTGAATGCCAGTAGGCTAAATTAAAGTTTCGCGGTCGAGTATGATGACTGGAGTTGAAGTGGAAGCAGATGAGAGCTGAGTTGTTCAATCAAGCCTAGGGAATCATGAAGATGGGGCGTTCAGATGACGCGAAGAGAGTCGACGCGTATCTAACGCGTTATTGTGACCGTATTGTCAAGATTGACGTTGGTTACCCGTCGCTGATTTGAGTGTGTTCAGGAAAGCGAGCGAGCGAAGGTATATAGCAATTGGAGTGATACTTCCAGGTTGTGACCTGGGAAGCTCTAGACACGCTTGAGCAGTAATGAGACTGGAGATAGAGGTGAGACCTGAGATGAGGCCTGAGGTTTGGGCGAGAGAATTGATTGTGGGGGGCAGTGTCTGTATTAGGCAAACGTGTCAGCCAAAGGAGAGAAGGAGCGACCGGTCTCGATGATTTCGCGCTCAGATCCCATGCATCTAGATATCCTAGCTCCTATTGACTTGCTTGCTTAGCAAATATCAGTACTCCCTCTTGCACTCGCCGTCCTGAGGCCCGGCAAATCACACAAAGTCACACTTCATTACATTAGTACCACATTTAGCAATTTGCCCCATGGGCAAGCCCGCGAATGCATGGCCTCGACTCGTTACAAAGACGGCCAGAGGCATGACCGACAGACGAACACGTTGGTGAAGACTTCGGTCTGGGGAATTAATGGATGAGGTTGGAATTCGAGTGGAACGGCGGGATGACATGCTGCTCACAGCGATTGAAAGGGCTGATCTTGCCAGAAAGTCTTCTCGTGAGTCCTGATCTTCCGAATCACATACACATTGAGGTGGCTCGGAGCCTCTCCGTACTCGATACTTTTGACTGCGTGATAGCACTCGATGTATTGCAAACAGGGTGCTTTCCAGAACCGGACGTGGCTCGAGGTAGAACGGCAGCAAGACCCAACAACCAGTATAGCTGCATAAGCTAGGGCCAGCATTGAGAGCTGAACATTCAGTACCTATTCAGCTCTCGCCAGGACCATGGACAACCTCTCACCTCCTACGACCTAGAAGCTCACATTCGCAGCCATGCCTCACGAAGAGATCTCCTGGTGGAACTTCAACCTTCCCAGATATCAGCAAACATCCACCTGTCCAGAGGCACTCCTCCATGTCAGCAAGAAGGACAAGGATATCATAGGGTCCTGGGATTCTGATTATGACCGACTCCGCTGGGTTGAAGTCAAAGAGATTATAGGTGAGTTTGTGTTCGAATGGGAAATTCTGCATCACCATCCCAAATTGGGTACGCCCAGCCAAGGATCCTGCTCCATCAGAATCGCGCCCACTTCAGTCAAAGCTTCCTCGGCCACAATACCAGGGTGACGACATGCCGAACCACGCGAATGGAGCTAGGTAACACGGCAACAATCCCTCCTCTCTCTCCGTTTTTGGAGCTGCTCTCACTTCAATCGAATCTTTTGCGGTCTGCAATGTGAAGAACTGTAACTGACGCCGAGTCCAGCTGCCAACCGCATAGATACCTTCCAACGCGTCCCGTCCGATCTCCTCCGCTATCGCCAGTACATCCACACCCTCGAGAAGATACATGGCTCTGTCCTTAAGTATATTCAAAACGATCTCCTCAAATGGCCTACAATTGAACCACAAGGACCACCCTTCACCTGCCCCATGGATCTGAAGATTCTGTACAATGACTGGCCCTATGGACTTGATGAGCGCATCGTGCATCTTGTAGTCTGGACCAAATTCGAGCTGGAAGAGGAGGCGAAGACCGGCGACTTGACTACTGCTGCAAGAACAGCAATCCAGCATTATGTGGATGACACTTTTGGCAGCCGCATGGATGACGGAGACGTCGCATGGTTCAAAAATTGGAAGAGTATCAAATCCATACAAGCCGTCGAGCATTTTCACGTCATGCTGTTCGATCCGGACAAGAATTTCGTCAATCAGATCACCGGAGGACATGTACCCATGTGTGAAAAGCTTCGACACTGCAGAGTTGAGAAGTTCAAGGACTCCTACTTGAAGTGAAGAAGGTTGTGCGTGAAATTCCGGAGTTTTCAAGATACACACATAGAGCAGCTGCGAGGCTGAGGAAAGGAGCGACCGTTCTCGGGCATAACAGAATTGCCATTAATTGAATTCGACATTCCTAGCCCGAATTCTTGGCCTACGCCGTAGTACGAAGTAGATATTTGTGTTGCTTGCCAGCGTTCATGGATCATCATCCAATCGGACATAACGTTTATTCCCGATTGAACAATTCGTCCGAGCAATGTCTATCCGAGGCCTGGAAGCTCCCCACAGCTTCGACCACCTCATTTTCGATGCGGTGCAAGCATTTCCATGTTCCCACAATCTCAATGGGTGTTCTTATCCACAGGTGCGGTCCACGGACCGGATGTGCTCTCTCGCCTTCATCGCCTGCCCCATTGGTTTATGACGTATCATTGGTGCAGAGTCGCGACTATCCTTTTTGTGCTTTGAAATACTTGCAGATGGTATAAAAGCATGCTGCTGCAGTGTTTCGGTCATTCAATTGATCCAAGTCTCATAACTTTCGAGCGTGTAACCCCATCACCCAGAGTAAAAGTTAGGACAATCAATCCCACCAAATGAAGGAAGCATTTGTAACAGCAGGACCGACGGTCGAGATCAGAGATGTTCCGATCCCTGAACCGGGTCCCGATCAAGTCGTCACCAAGGTCGTCGTCAGCGGAAGCAACCCCAAAGATTGGTATGTCCAGCTCCCCTGGCCATCAAGCACACATTCCGTCGAAGTTCGCGCCTCTGACGACTCTCCAGGAAAGTAGCAGAATGGCTGGCCAAAGCCGGTCCCATCAACCAAGGCGACGATATTGCGGGCATCGTCCACGCCGTCGGCCCAGACGTGACAGAATTCAAAGTGGGCGACCGCGTCGCAGCTTTTCACGAAATGATGTCCCCGCACGGTTCCTATGCCGAATACGCCCTCAGCTGGCAGCACACAACGTTCCACCTGCCTCAAAACACGTCCTTCGAGGAAGGCGCCTCGATCCCGCTCGCGGCCATGACCGCGGCGCTAGGTCTCTACCAGCGCCTCGGCCTTCCGGAGCCCTGGCAAAGGAATTCTCCAGTGGGCAAACCGTTCGCCGCGGAACCGCTTGTGATATGGGGTGCTGGTTCAGCCGTCGGTTGCTACGCCCTCCAACTCGCCGCCCGTAGTAACATTCACCCGCTCCTTTGCGTAGCCGGCAAAAGCGTCGATCACGTTCGCCAATTCATCGACACATCCAAAGGCGATGCAATCATCGATTACCGTCCCGGTACCGACAAAGTAGTCGCGGAACTCAAGAAACACCTCAACGGGAGGAAACTGCGATTCGCATTCGACGCCGTCTCCGAGCACGGTTCTTACCAGGCGCTCTCTTCCATCCTCGACGTGGACGAGGGACGCATCACCCTCGTTCTGCCGGGGAAGGAGTACCCGGAGATCCCGCCCTCCATCGACAAGACAATCACCTCGGTCGGTTCCGTCCATAAAGATGAAGAGGACAAAGATTTCGCGTATGTTTTCTTCCGTTTCTTTGCGAGGGGATTGAGGGAGGGATGGTTCAAGGGACAGCCTACGCAGACTGTACCCGGTGGGTTGGGAGGGATTCAGAAGGCGTTGACGGATTTGAAGGAGGGCAGGGCGAGTGCCATCAAGTATGTGTTCAAGATTGAGGAGACGGAGGGTGTGAAAAGTAACCTGTGAGAATGGAGAGCTTTGAGAATTGATAGCTGTGAAAATGGAGAGCTGGAAAAGAAGTGGAAGAAATATGTAAGTATGTCCAAACGAAATTGAGAGAGAAGTTGACCTAGTCTGCTGGATGAACCGATCTGTGAAACATCTTTCTTCAATGGCCAAGTTCGAACATGACATTAGAAGCACGTCGAGGCGACAGCTGATGCTTTAATGATACAAATGGGAGTCATTAAAATATCACATGCTCCCGTCCCAAGCCAGAGCCAGAAAGCGCCCATCGCCAGCCAACACCTGAAACAATGGAATCAACATGGTCGTCAAAAAGACGAATTCACCCTTCCAGAGGAGATCCCAGACACCTAGAAATGCTTCTCAAACGGGGCTTAAGAACAGGCAAGAATGACGAGTAAGCAAGACGCGCACTGACAAGAAGGTCCGTGAACCATCGCATCACCTCCACACATTCTTACCATTGACAAGACTGCTCCTCGACACAGTGGCAGCCGTCGGTGCAGCGAACGTGGACGAGACATTGCTCATACGCACTGGGGCAGATCGTAACGACCCTCCCTCCCCACCCGATCCGGAACCACTCGTTTTTCTCTCCACCTCGCTGCCCATTGTGGTCCGTCGCATAGGGCCGACTTTCGCAACGGGCGCTGACCGAGGGCTTAAAACGGACGTCTTCCAGTCGTCTACACCCTTCACGCTCCCGACCATCCGACGTGCTTGAGAGGCAGAAAACATGGGATTCTCGCCCGCAGGAGATCCCACGCTTGTGGCTGTAGGACTGCGACGACGTTGAACTCGTATCGCATTGCTGCTTCCGCCGTTCAGAGAAGATTTACGCCTCAATGCCGAGCGAATCGTCTTTGCTTCTGCAGGATCCAATGGCCAGGCCGATGATCGCGCATTTCCTTCGTCCTCGGATGATGAGTTGCCGCTGCCAAGTGATGTGGCACTTGGTGACGTGGTAGCCAAAACGTGCAGGCCTCCTCGATGTGATGCCTTATTGATCTCAATCTCGCGAAGGGGAGACTGATCCGAGTCGGAGTAATTATTATGAAGAAGGTTGCTGGTCGGTGGTACACCCAGTGGGGAGCCGTCAGCCTTCTTCGAAAGAAATCCGGTTTGAAATCGACTTGAACGCCCTGTCGGCTTGATTTCCACTGAGACTTCTGGCGGTGTTGGTATCGGAGAAGAGCCTTGCTTCATCACAGGCTCGAAAAAGGATGGAGGAAGGGAAGGTTCTATTTGTGTAGTCGCTGGAGACGAGTTCTCTTGTCCTTTTGGTGTCGCTTGAAATTCAACGAGCGTCCCGTCTTCGGTATCATCTCGCCATCGGACACCTCGTTTTGCCATTGCCTTTTTGGGAGTAAAGCTGATGCCTTTTTTGGCCGGTCCAATCTTTGCTCGTCGGCGAGGTGATGGTTTCATGGGCGAGGATGACACGAGTGGTGATACTTCGACGAAATTCGGCGGTAGGATTGCTTTGATAGGGGAAGGGCCCATCAAGTGTACAGGCTTTCGATGCTTTGGTGTACCTTTTCGAGTCGGCGCGAATTCCTCGGTGACCGGTAGACCTCCTTCGGGCTTGATGACCTGAGAGGTCGCTGTGCAGCAGGAATTGACGATTTGTCCAAGCATTTTCCTGGCCGCCTGGACTGCATCGTCTTCGCCCATATGGAGGATTTGGCCGAGAATTGCTATGGTATCGAAATGGGCCTGGAGCAATACTTGGACCATCGCCGAATCACCGCCTTTCTCCATCTCGAGAATACTGACATGAGCCTCGCGATCTGCCATCGATTTGAGCAGCTCAGCCTCACGAATCAGGCTGGCGACGTCACTGCTATCGTTCGGGTCGGCCTCTTTCAATTGTCGAATGCCTGTCTGCAACGCAGTGTCCAGTGCCCGTTCCCAGTTATTCTTGCTCAGTCGCTGGTGATAATGCTGCCTACTGCTTTCCAACTCGGTCAAGATCCCTTGAGCAGTCTTGCGCATAGCGACAAGATTCTTGGATGGTTCCTCCTCGTCCCGTGCCTCGCATATCGTGTCAAAGCCTGCAATCCATGCCGATATGAGCGATATCCGGCGCTCGATCTGCCGTTGTTTCTTCATCATGCTCGCCTTTTCCTGTCTCTCCGCCGCAGAATGGTCATATGCCAGCCGTACCCTGGCGATGCTCTCTTTGGCAACTTGCTCCCTCTTTTCCACTTGTTTCCGGAACTTGGCAAAAGCGAATCCTTCCGAGTCCTTCTGTTGTTGCTTAAGTTCGTTGATAAGTGCCATTTGCTCGTCAATCTTCCTCAGGAAATCCTTCACATGGCGGTTCACATTGTACACGTTTCGCGTGACCTTGGTCTGGATGTTCTTTGCACGATTGGCGTATCGCAGAGTGTTCTGTGTCTCGTCGAAATGTGCGCTGGAGGGACTGACGCAGACGATCATTACTGTCTTGCAATTTCCGCCTAGGGAGAATTTCAGGAGACGGGTGAGCTTCGAGTTGCGGTAGGGTATGTGATTGTGCTTGCGCGCATCGCACAGTGCGTTGATACAACTTCCAAGGGCAAGAAGAGACTTGTTGATGTTCGCGCCTTCGGTCAGCCTTTCCCCTCGATTCTTCGTCGCGCTGGCTCGTTCACTACCGGCCAAATCTATGATGCTGAGTGTGGCCATTGTGTGTGGTTCGTTTATATCGGCATTGCGGTCTTTCTGGGCCACGTTAATCTGAAGGACGGCATGGGATCGTGAGGAGGTTGCGTTGGCTTCTGTGGGCGAGACAGTCCGGTTCTCGTTGCCCATTACTATCATTTCCATGACTTCTTGGACCTGCATGATGGTAAGCTAGCATCGCGTAGTTCATCTCACTTTTACTGACTGTCTTTGGGCTGTGGCTCGAGAGGTTTGCGACAGACACGGCTTGGTTTGCATCTTCTCTCAACATCAACCCTTGTTTGCTTCCACCAGGGACCAGCAAGTCCCGAATTGTCTCATTGTAAATTTCGAGGTAGGAGAGTGATATGTCGGCTACCTTCTCGTCTTGCTTGTCTCTGATCTTGTCGAAAAGTTCTTGCATAGTGAGGAAGATTATGCCGGGATGAGTAGCGGTTCCCCTGCAAAGCTGATTAGCATGCACATGGGCAGAATGAATCTTAGGAGAGACGTACGTGATCGTATGCGTCTTACCACAGCCAGTAGCACCATATGCAAAGACTGTGGCATTGTATCCATCCAAGACACTATCAAGGAGTCCTTTTGTCGTGGCTTCGTAGACATCGTCCTGGTTCGTATTGTCGTCAAAGACTCGGTCGAAGACGAATGTCTGGTCCTTGACTCGTTTACCCTGCGGACCGACAGTAGATCGTGAGAAGCGCGTTACTTGTGTTTCTTCGGGAGGATCGAATACTCTACCAGCAGATTAGCTACACATCAGTCTCTTTTCGCATGTACATACAAGCATTTGTCGTCGACCACTTTGATGACCGATCGCAATCCCTTTTGTCCGAACTTTGGAGTTGGCACACCAGCTAAAGAGCCATCGCCAAGGAAGATGTTGGCGTCGTCAGTCTTTGTGAGCTGTGCAGCTTCTCTTATGGTGAAGGGACGAACACGCACGCAGACAGAGATGCTGCTGGAATTTGAAGAAGCCATTGGTGTGATACTCCCAGCAATGGGAGATCAGAAATGGGTATTGCGCTGTGAAAGAATGAGTGTGGTGCGAATCGTGCTTGTCTTCATTGATAATTCCGAAAGTGAAGTTGAGTCTTTCAGTCGGGTTGTTTACAAACACCCCGATTCGGCTAGCCTCGGTTTTGGAACAACACCAAAAATATCTCCGTTCGACGTCAACGTCGTCTTGAAAACACAAGAGACCCCCAACATCAACATCAACATCCATGCTTCTCCTTGACATTCTGTTATCAGTTGATAGACCGATGTGATGACCAGAACATCTCCTGCCTTGGATATGGGCCGAGCAGCTGGGCACAAGGACGGGTTGCCATCTCTTTATCATTGACTATCGTCGGCTTATTGATGAAAAAGATTCATCTGAGAAGCGTCAGCCATGTGGCGAACTGAACTTCGACCTGTAGCCTCCTTTCACTGACGAATCTCCCTCGCGATAGATTTCATAGCTTGGTATATCGGCCTTGAGCCGAGGTTGATGACGGTGAACTTGAAATCCTTTTCAGCGACGATTTCTCCGAGCTCGTACTCAGCATTTACGATCACTCTTCAAAACGATGTTCGTGAACTTGTGAACCTACGATTTTCACTTGCTTGATGAGTCGAGAAACTTGACCAGATTGTGGTCAAAGTGGCTGACAATTATAGTGTTTCCAATTGCTGTGTATCTTGGAATCGGTGATACTTAACCGTGCAACTTTCTATGAGTCAACAACCAAACTTCACCTTGCTCTCACTTTGGCTTGTACTACCTCAGGTTCCCTTTCGGTTACCCAGATCTGGCCCCGGCACGATTACAATCGATTGTGGTAACACAGTCATGGACCCACATTACATCTGAGCTAGGCAGTAGCCGTGGATATATAACGACCATCTTTCATTTCTCAAATCCTATCTCCTTCCACACATTCCATCCTCAGTGCAACGACGTCAGTCAATTGGTAGCAGCTTCATTCATCGGGCTAGTCTCCCAACATCACTCCATCTCGTAGACGACGAGCAACATACAACGAACTTCCTCCAGACTTGCTTCATTACAGGAGTTGACAACACCAACAGCAACATCACCATAACCTACAAGCCACACATCCTCAAAGCACATCTACTCCAGTTCTTCAAGGTACGTCCAAATTTGCAATCCTAGTGCCCTCAGGATCCAGCAGCCGCAAGTCAGTTGAGTATACGACTTTTTCTTAATTCACCTTTCGGACAACAACTCTGCTTCAAAGATCACCAGCACTCCGTCGACGCTTCCTTGATCTCCAAAGCATCATTTACCCCGAACCTTCAAGATGCCTCCCAACAAGCAGTTGCCCACCCCCAGCGCCAACACGCCAGGTCCGCAAGGTAAGTTCAAATCGCATTTTCCACACCCCGGGTTATAGTCCTTGACACTTAGCCAGGTGTTAAGAGAAAGCGGGGCGAAACTGAAAAGGACCTGACCAAGCCTCAACACTGCACCACGTCGGGCGAGTAAGTAATCAGTAATACTCTATCAATTTCGAATCATCTGATGATCTTGTAGATCTCTCATCACCGGAAGAGCGACCGAGTTTGCTGTTGGAGACAAGAAGTTCTCCATCCACGACACGCTCGCAAAGGCAAACTCGCCATATCTTGCGGATTTACTCGAGGGAACAAAGGAAGAGATTGTGATCAAGATGTCAATCCCATCACTTGCTAGATTGTTCAAATACTTTCATAGCTGGCTGTACGAAAAGGACGGCTGTTTCTTATACAGACCCTACGACTGGTATCACGCCGAGACTCAACATGGATACCCCTTCATTCCGCTGATCAGGCTGTACATGCTGGCACACGAGTTGAGGGTACCTGCTTTCGCCAACGCAGTCTTGCAGAAGACCATGGAAGTCCTTAAAAAGACCGGCCAAGTTTGCGACGCATCCACCGTCAACCTCCTCTACAAACAACAGCTCCAGAGCCTTCCGATCCATTCGCTTTTCGTCGATATGGTGGCCTTCAACGTTCACAAAGACGATATTTTAGAATGCGAGAACTTGGAATTCTTGAAGGCTGTCGCCCATTGCCTTGTGGAGATTCGAGACGACTCACGCCAGAGACCCAGCCAGCCTATCTCAAAGACATACTTCATCACCACCATCTCTAATCCGGAACCAGAGCCAGAACCCCAAGCGATGGACGAGGAGGACGATGATGATTGCGTGATCATCTCATCGCAACCTGCTGCGAATCCCGGCAGAACTTCACGTGCTCCGACGGTCAAAAGAGAGCAAGCCGCTGATGTTGAGGCATAAACTGCTCTGTTCGTGGAGTCTTGGTCCTGGGGACTTGGATCGAAACATCAGAACCTCCTCTTCCTTGCCTTTACTCCAGTCCAGTCCGATCACGATGGTGTTGTGCATAATTCGGCAAATATTCTTCACTTTACTTTGGGCCTGATCGGCAACAACCAGCTTTCTATCATCATATGGACGCATGAATGGTCAAAATTTTGGGACTCACGATTCAAGACGTTTTACAAAAACACGATTGCGTGCAAGAAAAGACACATCAATTTCAATTTGCTTTAGGATGGACACGGGCAAGCTTTGGTAGATCAAGATCAACCATTATCATTCACACAGGCCATTCTATGAATGATTTTATCCTTTGCTTTGCTTTTTATGAATTTCGGGCCGGACACGGACTTGATTTGGCGTTGGAGTGTACTCATCAAGTATCATCAGCAAGGTTCGATCTTCAATAATGCAATATATACTATTATCAGAGTGGTTTTGCAGCTAGAAGACCATGACACACTAAGGTAGCCGCCAATTCAACCGAGAAAACCTAGAAGGATTGTATCTCCTCATCGAAGTCGCCATCGCTCCTCCAAACGTGATTTCAAGCTTCTGTTCTAGAAAATCCGACCCATCCAGGACACCACCAACAATCACCTTCAACTACACAACGTCCGTCCTGATCGATTCCTTGCAGATACTTCATGGCCATATAACCAGACCCCGTTCTTTGCCTACACTCCGAACCTTCTTCTTCCACATTTTTCGCACCCACCGCACGTCGCCCCTAATCTCCTTGATCCCCTTTAGGCTATTGACCCATTTTATGACCTCGGCTTTGTATCGGCGCAACTCTTCGTCCTTTAGCTCGATATACTTGAGTCGCACGAGTTTCTTCGAGGTCCACTGGTCCATGGCACTGAGTCGCGATGGATACGGCAGCTTGGCGGCTTTGGCGTGGTCGTAGTCGGGTATCTTGAGGTGCTCATCGGATGCTAGCAGGATGTTTTGACGAATTTCGAGAGGAAGAGAGAGGAAGGTTGTTCGGGCTTTCGGTTTCTTGTGTGTTGGGGGCGCCATCGTAGTTGGTGGAGGCGACATGGTGACGTTGAGGTCGTTGATTGTTCGTGAAGTTGGAGAAAGGAAGAAGAAGAGTCCTGGAGATTTAAATTGCCAAATACGTGATGTGGTTACCCGGGATATTGCCAACCTTTTTTGCTCGTTTATCTCACCGGGAATGCCACGCGCTCGGAACAGTCCAGAAAGTTTGATGCGATCTTGACCTTGGAATATTTAAGTAAGCGCTTTTTGAGTTATGCGTCCAAAGTCACGCCGGCTCAGCGAATGTGGGTGCCATCAGTGGAGTTTGGTATCACCAGAGGGTATTTTGGCCGGCAAGAGAATTGTTATGATGAGGGTCCAAACTTCCATTTTCACTACCATGGTTCCGCAACGGCACTGACCAGTCCATACTCTGAGCCGTTCCGAAATTCGTGATGACAGATTGGAGAAAAGAGCGTCTCAGTCTGAGATGGATGGTGCCGAATTTGCTGACGACCCAGACTTCAAGACGCGTCAGGAGTACATTGTCAACAAGATTGCGCGAGTGTTGTGTCCGTACCGAATCGTCTTCGACGAAATTTATTGGGGATATGTACGTGCCCGGAATGTCTAATTTGTGTTCAATCGAGACCACTGCGGAATGGACGTGATCATGTCCTGTCGTCCCCTTCAGTGTCTTCACCCGTCCAGCCTGAGCCATGACAGTCTTCGGTCTCATATAGGCAAGCTTCCTGCTTTATGCCAGACCAATCTTATGCGCATCCGAACCACGCTCTCGCTGCTCTATTGATATTATGTCCAGCATCCAGGCTCCCACTCCTCCCAATTTGCCATCAGCTCCCCATGCACATCTAGCCACTTCTTCTTCGCAAAATCCACGTCCTCAATCAAGGCCAAATGTACCGCCCTCAGCGTGGTTGCTTGTTTGTTGAATTCTATGCGGCAGTCGAGATTCCGTATGACGCGCTCGGTCTTGTTGTCGAGTCTAACGTCCATGACAAAGAGGTTTTGGAGCTCGTCGTCGTTGAAGGATACGAGGAAGACTTCTTGACGCATCTCTGGAGGTAGATCGAGGAAGGTGATTCGTTTGGCGGTTTTCGACTCCGACTGTGATTTTGGCTTTGCGGTTGACATGGTTGCAAATTGTCTCCGGTATATGTGATTTACTTTGACTTGAATCAAAGCCAGCGATGACGCGTAGACATAGTCGTTATTTGTGTTTGGCGGTGTTGAGATGTGTCGTGGGAGGCTTCTAGAGTGAGCGGTAAGTACTCTAAACTTGCTCGATGTTGCACCTGACCCAGAGATTTTGTGTCTCACATCCACTGATATATTCAGACCAACATCTCAATGCCATCCTGATGTCAGTTTTGCTCATCTTCACGTTCTATGCTCATAGGGTCGCGGCTGGGAATTCTCTCCATCTCGGGTTGGAAACGAGGAGCCCTTGAATGGTGGATTCTGGAAACAGACACATGTAGGAAACATTCACGTTCATCTTGTCCGACAACGAGGTCTGGATAGAGCGTTCATAGTTGTATTTGAGAGAGCAGTAACAGCGAAAGGGTGCTTGAGGTTGGCATTTGATGACCAAGCATGATCTAAGCTGTTAGTTTACTTCCCCTTTATATCGGTGGCGTATCAAGACTGTATATACAGTGGCGTTGACTTCGCAACTTCTTGCCAACTACTCTATATTCCTTCCTAAGATTCCCTTGATACCGGGACCCCAGCAACAAGACAAACATCAGCATAACTTAAAGAAAATGTCTTTGCTTACTTTCCACGTATTAGTCGACTTTGTGAAGTCTTCGTTCTACTACTTGACGGTAAAGCTCAGCTCTTGAAAGATCTGCGGGTGGATCTAAATATGCCAATTGTTATGCGAGAAGCTGGTAGGCAAGCTGTGAGTATGCACGATAGTCATTTAGAGAGTTTCTGATAGGCTTCACGGGAAGCTCGGTTTGTATTGTCATTGGCCACTTGTCAGGGTGTTCATTATGATAACTGGCTGACCGGGAGCACTTGGTATCAACAGGCATGTTGATGATGTTACCAAAGTCGTTGCCCCAGTAGCCCCGGCATTTGGTATTGCCTAGATTCGAAAAATAGAAAGTGAAGCATTGTCATCGCCATACTAGAAAAGAAGATACCAGAACCTCAAAAAAGGCATCCAAACCCCGGCCTTATGGGTTGTGGATTGTCGTCCCGGTACCATCGCTTGAGACGTGGTTCGTCGCTCGATCCGGCAAAGACCTCTTGCCACACCCGCCAATCTATCACGTCCTTGAAGCGACAGTCGATCAATTGATCCTACCTCTCACCTCGCGCGCCTTTCGCTCCTCGACCGTCTCATGCAAACCTCTCCACCAAGCCTCCACCACAAAGTCCACGTCCCTTTCCAAACGACCTGCGTGATCAACCTGTCTCATCACCCACTCCCACTCATGAAAACGTTCCGGTAGCCATTTGAAGTATGAGTGGTGCACATTGCCGTATCTGAACATTTCTCCGTTGAGGAGGCGGAGCCAATCGCATTTGGCTGAGAGAAAGAAGATTCGGCGGCGTAGCTTACTTGAAAGACTTAGGAAGGACGCAGGTCTCGATGGTTGAGGATTGGGTGGAAGTTTGATTGGCTTGGACTGTGGTGAGTGTTGCTCGAGTCCAAGGGCAGTCTGATTTAGCCTGAGAAGAAGCTGTTCGATGTCCCTGTTTTTTGGTTGTATTGTAGCGCTCTTCTTTCGTGGCGAGAGGGCGAGAAGATTTGTTGATTTGGAGCTCATTATGACATTTTCGGCGCCTTGGACGACTGGCTTCATGTTGGAGGATATGTGTAAGATTACATCCAGTCAATATCGAGATGTAGTGACTGGCGCGAATTGGAGAGGGATGGAAGCAAAGAGCCTGTCTGCGTATTAGTACTATTGGTGTGTTACCTTCTATAGTTCGTGCTCAACACTGACTGACGCGTTGAACACAGGAGTCACTCCCGCCCAGTGGATCATTATTACTTTCGATTCAGATCAATAACTCAAGAGTCTATTGGCGTCTTCTTGTTCTTCGTATTCTATTTGCCACCCATTTCTCGTCGACACACTTCTGTAGCACATAGCGCACATTCTCTCCAAGTCACGCATCAGCTCTTATCACAATTCTGTCCGATTATCGGGTATTTTGCCTTGTGCTTGATGCACGCATGATTCCTCATCATCCCACAACTGTATAGGAGAGGTTGTCGATCACTTTGGTAGCCATAGCTCTCGAGATAGGCATGGGGATGTTGTTGGTTCCCATGGTGCATGTGTGTCTCGCCGGTGGTCTCGAGCCGACGTCTAAATTGGCCGAAGTCATCCTGGAGCTTTGTTAACAAAAGACAAGAGAAAAGAAGGATTGTCTCACCTGGGCCCCTGATCAACCCGTAGGATTACCTTCTGGTGTAGATTATTGTTGAGGCATCGCTCGTTCAAGAGCTTAAGTAGGACGGTACCTATATATCAACTGACTTTGGCCAGTAAAGCGACAATATCCTTCCATGGCTCCTTCCTTCCCGGCAGTAGCACTTCACCTTCCTTCCGTTAATTTTTTGCCCCTCGCGGCCTCGCGGGGAATCGAGTGAAGAAGGCGCCATGACGGGTACACTCCGACAGGAGCATCTCACACACTTCAAAGCCTATAAGACCACGACAGTCAGCATGATCATCGGCATCATCCCAGTGCTAGGTGACTCTCGTCCCTATACCGAGAAACAAGGGAACGAAGGCGAGAAGGAAGGAGAAAAATTGGTGAGCAAATCCAAGCGCATATCATGACAGAGGCGATGATCTCACGATCCGTTTTCGAGCAGAGTCCGACCGCGTAAGCATACGGCGATATCGACACCAGGTTGAAGTTGATTAGCGTGTCATCAGGTGTTGGTAAGAGACGTGGAGTCCATCGCGCAGTCGTGGAAACAAGAAATTCTCATTAATGCACAACTTCTACTCAAATTCAGCTGCAATGCCTTGAACATATCAACCATCCCAAGAACGCATCCATAACATAAACTTTCATTTAAGAAAATCACCCTCGCCGCAGATGCTGCACCTTCTTGTCGACTTCTTGCCAACTTCAACCGCCTTAACGCCGACATGGTTCAGCCTTGTACCCAGACCATCTCAGAACCATATGGATTCTGCCGTGCCATGTCTCTGGTCGCTTCTTTTCGTGTATGTGTTTCCTTGGAAACATTTGAGATTTCGAATTCAGATCCAGATGTCATAATCGATGTTGTCGTAAGAATAGAAAAGTTGCGGAGTGGTAACGCTCTGTGTCTCCCATATTTCATACTTGCCTGCGCCAAGACCTTTTACATTCTCAGTCGTACCATGGAACCGCTCCCATTATCGTCCCGAACAAATTCACTTGGACACCTTCGTGGCCTCCTGGGTAGCGATTGGAGTTGTTTCCTTCTTCGCCGGCTGTATCCTGCAGGCTCTTTTGTACTCTTCCCGGCGCCGTAAATTCGCTTTTTCCCATTCGCCAAGGACGTATATGATATCGTCTGTCCATTGAAGGCGCTCGTCGTTGCTGAGCTGCGAAGCAAGGTCGCTGAGTACATGCGTATAAGTCTCGAGCTGTTGAATATGATCGTCTCGGAGAACATCCCATTCGCTGCTCATGGCAAGATCATACGAGAAGGTTGATTGGTATAACTTGTTATTGTTTTTGAGGGAAGGGTCGGCTTGCTCTCTGGCAATCTTATCGATGAATTTGTCCGTGGCTGTGAAGTCGATGAGATTGAACATGACAATGGTGCGTAGATGTTGTGGGAGGGTGAAAAGGTTGGTTGGAATTTGGACTGCCATCTTGACGGCGGAAGTTGAGGTATTTGATGTTGCGTTGTGCAAGACAATGTACGTTGAGGTGGAAGACGAAAATTATGATGATCTGTAGAATCTCGCCGACTGCAAAGTAATGCTGAGTGAAATGTGCGAACAGTATTTGCGCTCTCTTTTATGTTCCTGCAAGAATCAAAGCGAGCATGACCGGTGTATCTGGGCACCACAAGTCAAAGCGACAACGTACCCGTTGGACAGGTCCAGCGTACGTCAAAGCGAAAACGTACCTCGTCTGCCATTATTGCCTCATAATACTTTTCGTGCATGCCTCCCTATATAAAGCCCAGATGGGGCTCGGAGACAAGACTGTCGGTAGAGGCAAACAGTAATTTGCTTCACAGCGTCTCACACATGCTCCGCCATGTCTAAGTTCTTGTGCCAGTTATCATGGATGAAACTGATCTCAGAGATCCAGGCGCCACCACTGAAGCTTCTCCAGCTCCCTAAGTGAATATCCAGCAATGCATTCTATAGCTTCGACATCTTTGTCAGGGCATCGAGAAGGCAAGTACTATGGGGTAATGAGTTGTCGATTTGCTAACGGATAGGACGTCTCTAGAATCCCTTCTCTTACTTAAAACGATAGTGAGGCTCGGTAAAACCAATGCTTTGACTGGGAATAGCTTGTCGGAGCTCGAGCGGGAGAGGTAACAGGTTTGTGCGCTGTTGCAAGATACGCGATCTTGACTCCTCGATCTTTCGGCGCTTGGACATACTCTAGTAGTGATCAAAGTGAGTATTGGAAGCAGCACGCTTGTGTATAAGGGGAGAGGTAATAGGGGCGGACTCTCAAGAATGGAGGCTGCGACGAATCTGGGAGGAAGTCCAGACCGTGAAGGTTGAGCTGGCTCATCCATGCGCTCAGCTGTGATGTGGTGTAGTGCCGCTGCTACGCCTCTGACAGAGATATGGGCCCGGAAGTGAAGAAGCGATGCCTCCGACAGGTCGCTGCCGGCGTGTGCTGAGCGAGCGGTGACATCCGCTGTCGCTTCATCGGCGGCTGGAACGACGATCTCTTCAGGGCGAGATGGTGCACCTAGAATGAGAATTATAATTCAGCGAGTGAATACCCCAAAGAGCTGGAGCTGACCTTACCTTTGCCGTGACGCACGTCGAAGCTGGCGATGTTGATGTTTTTAGTGCGGTGGTATGTGATGGTGGACTTAAAGGAGAGACGTGAAATGCAAGAAATACAGCGATAACTTCAAACGACAGAGTGAGCACGAGTTGATGACCGAAGAAACCTAACATTACAGACCTCTATGACAATCTCACAGCCATGTAAGACCTTTTCAAGTCAAAGTCGAGTTGCACGTCCATCCAGCTTCCACCTTCTCGTATCAGATCAGTGCGCACTTGCTCCTGTTGAAACCACATTGCGCCTTCCACTCAAGAGTCTTGCGAAGCACATGCATTTCAAATGTACTGAGACTCAGCTTCGGAGGCTGAGGGAGGCAGCTTCGGGCCTCAAAGTTGTCCTGCTTCTAAGTGTGAGCGCCACCATTCCTAACCATCCACGATCTGACTCTCCACACAGTCGAAATACATCCGGCCCTCCTCGTCATCACTCTCGTCGCTATCATAGCCGTCCTCCTCGTCTTCGGGATCGGAGCAGCCTTCCATATCTCGCCACAGCTTTTCCATCGTAGCCAACTCATCGCGCCAAACCTTCTGGACATAACATATATCTTGAAACAAACCATGCCTCGACGAAGGATCTACCGAACGATGAAGACCATAGAGAGCCCTGCTTGCCTTTGACCATTTCTTCATGTGCTTGTTGAGAGATGGTATCCAATCAATTTTTCGAGTCGGAGAATGTAGTATGTAATAAAGCTTGTGTGTCTCGTAGGTGCTCAGAAGGATCTTTTGGCGTAATTCTGCGGGCAGAGAGAAGAAGTTTGTTCTGGTCCTCGGTTTGAGCTTGCGAGCAGCAGAAAAGTCATCGAGTCTACGACTCCCGCGCGTTGCTGCTGACATGCCGGAGAACAGACTTTGCCTTGAATATGACCTCGGCTGTGAGAGAAATGGGGAAGCGTTACGTTGTGACTTGACGACCGCGCTCCAAAATGCCCTCGCTTCATTGGGTGGAAGCGTGTTCAAGGTGGCGAAGAGCTCCAGCCCACTTGGAGCAGGTAGCGCGAGTGTGGCTGTAGATGGAGGAGTCATTGAACCTATCCGAGTCTGGGGAATTATCGTGAATGTCGGCGGTAGCACTTTTGTCTTCGACTATCTCGTGAATGTTGAAATCCCTGTCTTCTTGGAACTTGAGCGCGGTGAAGAAGTGCTGTAAGGGGGTTTTGATGGTGGTATTCACTTTTGAAGCAGTTATGGGTTGAATGCCAAATGAGCCACACAAATCAGAAACTCCAAGGTATAGGTTGTATCCAGTGTGTCCGCACACACGGACAGTACCTACACATGTGTGAACACAATGATAGATAACACTTGAGGCTATTTCAGAACAACACGGATACTGTTTAGCTCACCGGTCTCAAATGTTCGTGTCCTACTTTATTTCCCGCTTGAGAACGATAAGTCTTGGAATATGCGGCTCGATCGCTCCGGACATGATTCGCTTTGTGATGAACTTCGAGATTTGGAAAAAGTTTTGGTCAGGAGTTAGCATCCAATCAAAGAACAATGATACCATGTCTGAATTTTATCCCATTCTAGTCCATCATGGAACGATCATGAACAACCCACTACTGTTGATAGTCGAGCAAACACTCCCGTAGGGCTATGTGTGAGGATGAAGTGTCCCAAGAAACGCAAAATGAGAGATGCCATCCCAGCACCGGAGCAGTATGCCGTATGGCTGCGCAATCACGCTCACACAGCCAGGCTTCATCGTATGATCGCACAATTTGATAAGCTCTCGCTAGTCTCCTACACACAGGTTGTGAAGTCGATATCTAACGGCCTTTTGAGACTCGGCTGATGATACTCTCGTATTCAATGTCATCGGCGTCGTTGGCTTGGATGTCGGCGGCAAGACCGTTAAGAGCACGCTTGATGGCTTCCTTGGAAGACGAGTACATCATGCGGGGCTGCGAAATTTATACGGTTAGCACTCGTAGTTCCCACTGCCAGGCCAAGCATTTTACTCACATACTGAGACGCATCATCGGGGCACCAGCTGACAAAAGTGATCTTGTTCCTCGTGCCCTCTGCGTTCTCCAACTCGTACTGGACATCGAACACGCCGTAACGTCCGCCAATCCCCTCCTTTCCTTTACGGTCCTTGCTCTTTGCGTTGAGTAGCTTTTCACGGAATACAGTCCAGTCGCCTTCGTTGCTTGTCTCCTCAACGACGATCTCTTTCCAGTCATCGCTGATCTTGTATATGATCCATTTCATATTCTTGCCGAGCTTGAGGTCATTGAACGCAGAGATACACTCTGGTGCGACGGAGACTCTGTAGGAGCATTAGTATCTGTTTTGAGGACGTCAAGTGCTTTCGACAGATGACAAGGCTTCGATTTGGGAAGGTAGTGGGCTGGGAGTGTGAGGACGGCGGCATACCCGGAAGAAGCCTACAGATGATTAGTGTTTGATCGCAGAGATTGTGTGAGCGTGACCAACCATTGTATGAAGTGTGATTTGGGTGTACGCGGTTTGGAGAGTTGTGGTCAGAGATGTAGGCTGTCAACAAGGAGGCAAGCGTTAGCGAAACAGAACGTCGAGGGCCAATGACGAGCAGCTGGGGGATTCGCTGTGTCAGGTCCAATATATGAGGGACAGCGTACTGTGGACAATAATGGTCGATCTGTCTATTGTACCAGTGGATTGTTGTTCGTGGGTTTGTTGTGAATTATGTACCAAGGAAGAGTGATAGTGGGGTGTCTGACAGCGGAGTGCTCAAGCAAGTCGTTGCTGCGCGACGTACCTCCTAACGCAATCACTTCAGCCCAGCCTTGCTGCTAGACAGGCGTAAATCGTAATCACGTTTGAGCGATGATGATGGTGTTTAGAGAAATTCAATTCATGTGAAGGCAAATGTGAGTCTGTTATGTTGCCCAATACTACGCTGCGCTCCGGGTATCTACATCATTCATGGCTGTTCATTCCAGGCTTCATCCAGACCGATCCCGTATATATGCACGCAACGGCTGCCATACTTGCTTTGTGATTCAAGCTCCAATGTCTGCCTGTTTTCATCCGCTGTTCAAGACTTACGCGGCTTATTTCACATACGGCAGACGAGGCAAATCTTGCATTACAGGTGAAATGCGCGAATTGTGTTACGAGCTCTTTCCCCACGAGCTCTTGAATAATGATGCCAAGCGTGCTGCCTCTCCCTCATCCTTGAGCCTTTGTTGTAAGAAGGCCTGCAAGTCGTCCCAGAAAGCAGCCGAATGTAGTAACTCAGCACCACTTGGTCCTTGCGCTACTGGCATTTCTGGTTGGGGGATTTCAATAGCTGGACTTGCTGCTGGTGATGATGCTGCCTTGCTTGGTGCTCCGCTTCCCATGACCATCACATTGAATTCGACATTCTTAGTTGTGTCTGCAGCATCGCCTAGCAGGTCCTTCAGCGTCTTCGAATCTGTTGTTGGCTTTTTGTTGTATAATAGCTTGATTTTCGACACGTCGCTGCCTGAATTGGCAGCGTATGCAGATTTCATATCGTATATACTGGTGGTAAGCGGTTGATTCTCGAGTTGGAGAGTTGACGAGGGTGATTTGAGATTCTTCAGGGCAACAGTTATCGTGGGGTCCGACCGTTCGGCGCCAGGAGCAGCGGATGTAGATTCTCGTTTGCGCTTGGCTGACTGGTTTGGTGTCTTTGGAAGAGTATACTGTCCAAATTATGAGAGCTGCCTGGGACCTGGTCTATGTCATGTCTACGTACGGCTCCTTGGGCTGGAAACCCTCTTGGGTCTGCAACATGATCGCTCGGGAGCTTGACCGGTCGCGAGTCGAGTGCTGTGAGGAACTGTTTGGCGAATGCAAGTTCATTCATTTCTGACCTGTTGGTGTTTGTAGGGGATGTTCGACTGTTTTATATTCCCAGGTTTACCTCGCGGGGACTTGGAAGAGTTTCCCAACCTTGGAATGGAAGTAGCTTACTAAGGATGCAGGTGGGGAGGACGCTTCGCGCTTACTTCTTTTGAGCTAGTGCCCGTCAATCCTTTCGAGGTCCTCATTGGTCGCGGCCTGCGACCAAAAAATATCCAAGCTGGTCTTGGGGTTTTCTGAGTTTCTCACCATCAAGTTCCAATTACTTAAATTACTGCTTTTCGATCGCAGAAATGGGAGTTGGGAACAGGTTCAAGAAGCAAGGCATGCCCGAACCCCTTGACGAGTCCAAAGTCACACGGAAAAGAAAAGACTACGTCCCAGAACCCGCAAAGAGTGCGAACAAGAAGAGAAGGACCTTCGAGGAATTGCCAGCACGACCAAGCCAGGAGACAGTTAAGAAGACGAACGGACGCGATCATGCAAAGAAGTCACACAAGGACGCCGGAAGAGGTGAAAAGTCTGAGGACAGGAAATCAAGGATGGGTTTGAAACCAGTAAAAGCGCCGTCTCTGGGCCTCGACGACGATGGCGATATCGCCGACCTCAGTGGAGACGCAATTGACGATCCCGATATTATGGAGGACCAATTGGACGGCGTACATGTCGGTGGGTTGGACGCGCTGGCGAGCGATAGCGAGGATGAGATCGAAGGCGACGACTTCGATTCGGATCCGGACGTGGTTGTATCGGATGAGGAGGAGCGGCAAGGAATGTGGTCCGAGGATGAAGACGAAGAGGTTGCGAAGGAGACGCTCACAGCGGCGAACATCGAGGGTCTCTCAAATAAATTGGATGCCGAACAAGCAGAAGAGGCAGAAGAAGCTGCAGCAGAAATGCTACAAACGAATATCACTGGCGACAGACCCAAGATCTTGGTGGATGGCGAAGACGAGGCAGAGGAAGATGCAACCCTAGCACCGGACTTACAACTCTTGCGCAATCGCATCACGGAGACAGTCCGTGTTTTAGACGACTTTTCAAAACTGAGCGAAGAAGGACGTTCAAGAGCCGAGTATACTGCGCAGCTATTAAAGGACATTCGCACATACTACGGCTACTCTCCATATCTTGCAGAGAAACTCTTCACCTTGTTTCCTCCTAGGGAAGCATTTGCTTTCTTTGAGGCCAACGAAACACCGCGCCCTCTCGTCATTCGAACAAATACCCTCCGCACGCATCGTCGCGAACTCGCGCAGGCCTTGATCAACCGAGGTGTCAACCTTGAGCCAGTCGGGAAATGGACGAAAGTCGGTTTGCAAATTTTCGAATCTCAAGTGCCACTTGGTGCTACACCGGAATACCTGGCTGGACACTATATTCTACAAGCTGCTTCCTCTTTCCTACCAGTCATGGCCCTTGCACCGCAAGAAAACGAGCGAGTCTTGGATATGGCAGCTGCTCCGGGTGGCAAGACTACGCATATTGCTGCATTGATGAGAAACACCGGTTGCGTGTTTGCCAACGATGCCAACAAAAATCGTGCCAAAGGTCTCATTGGTAACATCCACCGTATGGGCGTCAAAAACGCGATTGTCTGCAACTACTCGGCCCTTGAATTTCCCAAAGTGATGGGAGGATTCGACCGAGTCCTGCTCGATGCGCCTTGTTCAGGAACAGGTGTTATCGCGAAGGATCAGAGTGTAAAGACCAATAAAACTGAGAAGGACTTCCTCAAGATGCCTCATCTCCAGAAACAACTGCTGATAGCAGCCATCGATTCCGTCGACCACGCCAGCAAGACTGGTGGGTACATTGTCTACTCGACGTGTTCGGTCACGGTTGAGGAGAACGAACAAGTTGTCCAATACGCCCTCTCCAAACGTCCAAACGTCAAACTCGTCTCGACAGGGCTTATCTTCGGCAAGGAAGGCTTCACCCGCCATATGGGCAAGATCTTCCACCCCTCACTCAACTTGACACGGAGATACTACCCCCATTCCTACAATGTGGATGGTTTCTTCGTTGCCAAGTTCAAGAAGACCGGACCAACAAGGGGAGGCGACGTTAATGCTGCCGATATCAAGAACGGACAGGAAGAAATATTCGACCAAACACCTATTCTTGATGACGAAAAGACTGAGGAGGAGAGAAATGAGGCAGACGATTTTGGTGGGTTCGATGAGGAAGAGGATAAGATCTTTATGGAACGTGCCAAGAGGTCAGCACTCAGGAGGAAGGGTAAAGATCCTAGGAGCTTAGACAGGGGCAAGCCTAAAAAGGAGAGAACCACTGAGCTCGCGGCGAAGAAAGGAGAAAAAGATGTTATTGTCGCTGACATGAAGGATGTCAAGATTACAGAGGAGGAAAAGAAAAGCAAGGAAGAAAGCGTGAAGGCACCAGCCGATGAGGAGATGACGACCGCATCAGCGACTGAACAGGCGACGAAATCAAATTTCCCCCCAAAGGACACGGCGGTAAAAACGAAGAAGCAAAAATCGCCCAAGACGAAGAGGGCGAAGAAAGCAGAATAATCTGTAGATAATGCCGGGCAAGGAAGCGTCTTCTCTCTGCCAAGTACAACGTTTTGATTGGCTCTCTACTTTTGCTCCGTCCTGTGCATCAAAACGTTGAACGCGTGTTAAAATTCGGGCATTCTGATGCTGATACTGACGGAGTATGTAGATCGACCGTGACACTGGTTGCGGTGCCGTTGTCTGGCAGAGATCACAATAGGAAGAGGAAATAATTGTTATCAGCTTGCCATTACTGTACTGACGGAGCGATGGTTGTTTGACGGTGTTCTTTCTTTCGTTGGGGGGTCGGTATTGTCATTTTGGTACGAGTTATCTCAAA
Organism: Venturia effusa; assembly: GCA_007735645.1. Lineage (NCBI taxonomy): Eukaryota > Fungi > Ascomycota > Dothideomycetes > Venturiales > Venturiaceae > Venturia > Venturia effusa. The sequence continues at coordinate 451,695 of CP042188.1, read as the reverse complement.
CCGACACCCATATCGCTGATACTCTCACAATGGCTTCATGGCGACTTCGCTGAGGATGTAGCGACATCGATCACGTGTTGGAAGTGTTGACTCTATTCTGGTCATATCAGAGGCCAGATGCCAGGCTGAGGTAGTATGACTAGGCTGGCCTACACTGGACGTGTTAGGCCTGAGGCTCGACCGATGCAAACATGATCGTGACTCTGTAAGACACTTCCATTCACGTGAAAAGACGCTATTGCGTAAGCGGTTAGTGGCGTTTCCAACGACTTCCAAGGGAAAGCCGAGTTCAGCACAGCCCAATCCTCCAGTTTCCTCGACATCACAACAACGCATCCACCACTAATTGAGACTTCCTCATTGCTGGCATCCGCCCGGAGACATTCCTTTGCAGCTCATGTGCCTAGAGCTCCTGACAGCTCGCATGCATCGCCATGATTGTCGTACGTTGTACCATTTTCTGGCCAGGTCCTACAGCAGCAATGGTGGAGGTGGGCACAAGCATGTTTGTCGTACTATGTAGAACCTCGGTCGAGTATTCCGATCCACGATGCCGGCGTTGTCTTGGACTTTCCGTCGGTCCCTTGTCGGGATGCCGACTAGACATCAGCAGTGCACAAATACGAGTATAACCCCGGGTCATGTAGCTACACAGTATATTTCTTCGAGGCATCCCTGAACGGTAGCACTCGGCATGCGGTATATACTCCGGCAAACATGCTTCCTTGACAACGCGTGCAGCTCGAACCTTCATTGCATCTCACTCCGCAATGCTGCTAGGTGAGACATCCAATAGCATGCACAACAGAGCCACTAACAGCAGTAGCGAAGCATCACACACACACGCCAGTCTCCAGCAGTTTGGTCACCGGCATACCTCCGTAGCGCTTGTACAAAGCCTTCGTCGGCAGGTCTCCGCAGCCAAGATACTCAATTTCTGGGGTAGCCAATCCTGGCAATACTCCACCCTAATTATAATGTCTTCTGCCTGTCCTCTTCTTCCTTTCCGTCCATCATCACGGACAAGTTTTGCAGCGTCATGGGACATGAAAATAAAATGCAGGCGAGCTGCAAGTTGCTAGTCTGTTTCATCTCAGGGCAATGATACTGTGTTCTGCCCCGCGAAAATTATCAGCTCCATTAAGCCTGTGAAGTTTTGTTACTGCTCACTACTTCAAGAGATCCTACTTAGTAAAGACTTTCCCCTCCAGTCGTAATTGCGTTCTAGAGACCTCAGAAATGGTCAAAGTAATGTTCAAGGCTCCTCCGGGCTATGCTGGAAAATCATGGCCAGCTATTATGCTAGGCTTGTTTGTAGCGTTTGGAGGTAAGTTTGAAGCCTTTAGACCGTCATTAGACGCTGCTGACGTGAAATAGGCGTTTTGTTCGGTTGGTCTCCTCTTACACGATATGCACACAGTACAGTGACTCAATTTTCTAGGATATGACACAGGTACCATTTCAGGTTTGTGAACGATGTTCGAAGACTCTGAAAGGAGAATGCTGACGGACTAGGTATCATGGCCATGCCATACTGGCTCAAGACATTCACGTCCGATGGCAAGACTCTCCCAGCGAGCGACAGCTCACTAATCGTTTCGATCCTGTCTGCCGGTACCTTTGTTGGAGCCCTACTCGCAGCCCCTTTGGCCGATAAGTTCGGTCGTCGTATTGGTCTGATGTTCAGCGCCGGTGTAATATTCAACCTCGGTGTCGTATTGCAGGCTGCATCAACCTCTCAACCACTCTTCATTGCTGGCCGTTGCATTGCAGGTCTCGGTGTTGGTCTCGTCTCTGTAATCATCCCCATGTATCAGTCAGAGACTGCGCCTAAATGGATTCGTGGGACAATTGTTGGAGCTTATCAGCTTGCAATTACGATCGGATTATTCCTCGCTGCGATCGTCAATAACTCTACCAAGGACAGGAACGACACTGGGAGCTATAGGATTCCAATCTCGGTTCAGTTCTTGTGGTCGTTGATTCTAGTGACTGGTCTCATTTTCCTGCCGGAGACCCCAAGATACTTAATCAAGATGGACAGGCATGACAAGGTACGCTTTTACTTCAACACACCGTAGTGGCTTCAGCAGTCTAGAGTCCGCTCGATTCTATTGAATCTGCTTGAAGGAGACCGACCGTGATGATTCATTGGCAATTTCTATCCTTCGAATTGCCAGAGACTTATCAATATCCATCTATGATGGATGGTTTTCAACACAAATGCTCTGTCGATGGTCTTCTACGATAGTGGTCGCTGGTAGCGGCCTTGGATCAACATACTGACTGAGGATTCTTTGTGTGTATGCACAGGCTAACTGTGAATCAGGCTGTTTCCTCTCTTGCCCGAATCCGACGCCTCGCGCCAGATCATCCTTCTGTCGAGGAAGAGATCTCAGAGATCGCTGCAAATCACGCCTACGAGATGTCTCTTGGTCAAGTCGCATACATTGATTGCGTCAAGGGCACGGTTGGAAAACGACTATTCACCGGTTGTGCTTTGCAATCTCTACAACAATTGACTGGCGTCAATTTTATCTTCTATTACGGTACACAGTATTTTAAGAACGCCGGCTTCAAAGATCCATTCATTATTCAGGTCATCACCAACTGCGTGAATGTGGCTTCCACTTTTCCTGGCCTGTACTTGGTTGAGAAACTGGGTCGCCGAAATCTTCTACTTATGGGTGCAATAGGGTGAGTCTTATCTTGAGGTGTCTCCAACATTCGTTCACTGATATCATCAATAGCATGTGTCTGTGTCAATACATCGTCGGCATTGTGGGGACCACAACTGCGGCCACCAATCTTGCTGCTCAGAACGCCTCGATTGCCTTCGTTTGCGTGTACATCTACTTCTTCGCTAGCACATGGGGGCCAGTGGCGTGGGTAGGTTCTCCTCGTGAAGCTCTGTTCGTCGTCTTATTGCACATAATAACTCGTACAGGTCGTAACCGGCGAAATATTCCCCCTCAAAGTCCGTGCAAAGTGTCTCTCGATGACCACCGCATCCAATTGGCTCCTCAATTGGGGCATCGCCTACGCCACTCCATACTTGGTGGACGATAAATATGCCAACCTGAAGAGCAAAGTCTTCTTTGTCTGGGGATCGTGCTGTTTCATCTGCGTCGCCTTTGTCTTCTTCTTCATCTACGAGACCAAGGGGCTCACCTTGGAGGAAGTTGACGAACTGTACGGCGTCGTCGGGAAAGCTTGGCAATCTGAGAACTTCAGACCAGCCGTCAAGTTCACTGCCATAGAGAAGGAGGGCATCCGTGATAGGGGAGAGAGTCTTGCTGATTACGCGAGGAGAAGAACATCGGCTGTGCCGCAGGCTAGCGCCATCGGCTCGCTGCCAGCTACGACGGCCGTTGCATCGATTGTTGGGCACGAGAAGACGAGTGCTGTGCAACACAATGAGGGATTGGCAAGTGAGAAGATTTGAGCGGCATGGTCGACTCTCGAGTTGGAGGATGCGAGTCCGATACGACTGGAGAGCCGGACGTCGATGTTTCGCTTTATCCAAAAGTGTATTAAGGAGAGTAGAAGTCAAAGTATTTAAATTACTGCAGAACCGGTTTAATCGGTTCTCACGTTTGAGGTTATCTCGATATGTCTTGTGGACTTCGTGTCTGTCCAACAGCGCTGTTGAACTCCTGCCGGCTCGACTGTGATTTCATCGCGACATAAATGATTGTGACAGATGAGGGGGAAGAACAACAGCTGACATTTCAACAGAACCTCGGATACAAAACGAAGATGAAACAACATCAGAAACTAGCAGATAGGACACCATCCATCCCATTTCACTACTTCGAGTAGCATAAGCACCTTCTTGTGACTTGGAGATACAGCCCTACAAAACCAATCTACCGACGGATTCGTGCTGAAGTGAGACGGGTGTTTTGTGGCAGAACGCTGGGTTTGGTATGGTCATTGGTGCCAGTCGAGGTCGAACACGAGAGTCGAAGGAATGGAAGAATATAGACGAGCTTCGGTCGGTAGTTGCTTTATCAGGCTCGAGCGAGGCTAGTGAATCGCGGGTATCCACACGAAAGCGAAGCCGATCCACCTCGTCATTAGACCCCTGGTGGCCATGTTAGCAGGGCTTATTCGCAATTGAATCACGGTAGTGTAGTACTCACACTTAGCACTTCAAGGCAGGGTCCCCAACGTTGGCGGGGAAGTCGGTGCAAATACACACCTTGCTGCCGTAGTAAACGCTATCAACTATATTAGGAGCTGTGATCCAAGATCAAACTTACACGCAGTACTTACGCAGCGGTTTGATACACGTGCAGTGCAGACCTAGGAATCCCTGTCTTGTGGACGCAATTAGACATACAAGTTACGCTCTTGTTTGGATTCAATCTCCACTCGTACGGTCCCGCCGCAGCACACCCAACGTATCCCCGTGCAAGGTAGTCTTTGACAGTGGATTCGCAGCATTTGACTCCTTTCACGAATTCTTCGCCCATTGTAGTAGGTAGGAGTGTAACAACTGATATAAGATATGCGAGCTTCATGATGTTAAAATAGGACGGTGGATTTTGTGAAATTCGTAGAATTTGGTAGACTTTGGCAGAAGTTGGTAGAATCTGGTAGATGATGTGTGAGGGTACGGACGGCGAGTGTCTCCAATCTTATGTTTGCTCATAGCCTAGTCATATCAACGTCGGCATTCTGTCCTTACACCCATGAAATGGTCATATTCCAAGGGCTAGAATAGCCAAGTGTTGAACTCGTGAGGCAGGATCGTTATAATGTGCCGGACCCAAGTAAAGCTGAGAATAGGCCATGACAGCCAATCGGAGTCTACTTATGACCTATAAATGGATACCCTGCTGGTATGGAGGGATCTGCAAATGGAAGTGACTTTCTATTGAGTCTATGAACTCGGCAACGGGTATTTGCATCTTCAGGTAAAGTCAAAAAGCTGAAGAACCCAACAAGGATTCAGAGTTTGTGAAGTCGCGGCGAATTCTCCAGACGGAACTACACTTGCTTTGCTCTCGGATCGACTTATTGTTGCGACACTGCTTCGGGAGGCTACCATCTTGATCCCTACTCTCTTTCCTTCCAGGCTGGTTCCATTAGGTACTACTACTGTATGTGTAGATCAAGGATGAATCATGCATCAAGGATCCAATGGATCCCCCATGATGTCTGCCCGCACCACTCTGTCACGAAAAGACGGCCCTGCATTATTGCCGATTCCACTCCAAAGGCTACGGATTTCGTGATTTTCACATGAAATTTGAAATGGAAACCCGAGGATCCTAGGCTACTGCTCGGGTACGTTGTACACGGCTCACACCAAGGTCTCCAATCATCGGGCGCCAAGACCGCCGATGTTATCGGTTCAATAAATATCAGACTTTATTATAGTAATTTCAAGTCGATAACTATTTTTTAGAGCTTTATTTATCCGATATTATCGCGTTATCGTAGATAACGGGGATAAAGTAGCCCGTACTTATAGAAAAGTTACGTGAAGCGTATAGCTTAGGTACCGCGCTACGACTTCTAGTTACGTGTCTTACGTAGTAGAGCTACTACGCTACTAGTTATAGATTACGTGTAGCGTCTTAGCGTCTAAACAACTAATAGGAGAGCCTAAAAAGCTTATATAATATAACTATTATTGTAGTTATTACGATATTATTATTATAACGGCTTTTAGCTTTATTTATCCGATAAATAAAGCTAATTACCGCCCTTTATCGGAGGTTTAAAAGCTTTATCGGCCGATAATTAGAGACCTTAGCTTATACGCTCCGTACTATTATAGGAAGATCTATAAATAGCTAGATTCCCCTACTTTTAGATAAAATAAAAGTACTAAGTCCCTTATTCGATAAAGCGGCTAGGACTTTCGTCGGTACTACTATAGTAGACTTCGTATACCGGTAGCGGGTCCTCGGTTTAGCTTTTTAAAGAGGTTTAAGTAAAAACCTACCGTAGAAATTAGCTAGACTCGCTAGTACTTCGCTTTTCATATAACCTCGTAGTTATCGTATTAATAAGACCGAGATAAAACCGTATATATAGCTTAGCTTATTTCGTAATTACCTTATATTTAGAGTACGTCGCTATAGCGTAAAGTTATAAAGCCGTAATATTGTAAAGCCGTGAAATCCTCTATATATAAGCTTTTTTAGTATTATAGTTATTGCCCTACACGTTAATATAAAATAAAAAGAGAGAGATATTAGTACTAATTAATACTAATAGCTAAACCTTAAAGCCTCCTTAAAAAGTTAAGATTAAGGTATAGATTAAGCCTCCGTAATTCGTTAAAAAGTATATCTAACTTTATAGCCTTAACCCTTAATAACTCTCTATATACTCGGTATCCTTATTAGCTTAAAAAGAAGCTATTACCTTCTAGGTAGAGACTATAAGAATAAGGAGGATAAAGAAGCTAGGGCTAAAGCTAAAAGATCTTAATAGTAAGGGACTATCTTATTAAAAGTATCCTACTAAATAGGCTATTATATATCGATCTACGAAGAAGAAGAAAGCCGTAATTAGGTAGATATATAAGAAGCGATAGCTACTTAAACCTAGGTAAATATATTACTATATTTATAAAGAAGTTACTTATAACTCTAGTACCCGCGTAGTTATAGATCTTAAGGCTATATACTACTTTTAAATTCCTACTTAAACGGTTAACGATTAGTAGAAGAATTAAGAGGTAATAATAGAATAAAGTAGACGCGTAAGAATTAAGGTAGGGCTTTATAAGACTAAAAAATATTCTTAACTTAAGTAGTATCTTATAGAGGAGTTTTTATATAAAACTACTTCTATAAAGGCTATAAACTAGAGGTAGTTTCGTCGTAAAGCTAAGATACTTACGTAGTAAATCTACGTTAATAAGAGAGATATAGCTTACTAGTATACGCGGTTTTAGTTTACTATTAGCTAGTCTATAGGATTCTATAGAAGATACTAAATATCTCGTTAGAGAGTAATAAATATAGCCTAGAAAAAACCGAGCGAATATATAGAATACTATAACTTATTTATAAGATTTTATAGATAGCTTATTATAGAGCTTAACTCTCCGCCGCCGCGCCCTTATAAGTTATAACTTAAAGAAGAAAAAAAAAGAGAATAGGAGACGTACGAAATTCTACTCTAGCCTATAGATATAAACTAAAAATATTAATAAAATCTCGCGATACGCTCTATATTAGGCCTAATAGAGGCTCTCTAATTAGTCGAGAGCGCTAAGAAGCTATTAGTTAGTATCTATTTATAGATCCGAATCTAAGCTTATTATTAGAGGTTACTATATCTCCAGCTACTACGTCCGCTAATAGCTTATTTTTATTAATCTTCTCGACTTAGTTATATACTATAAAGCCTTGCGAAGGTAATACTATCTCTAAGGCTACTAAGGATAATAAGATTTTCTTAGTTTTAGGCCTAAAGAGTATAGAATCTTAGCCTAAGTCTATTAAAATAGGACGGCTAAAGTACCTTAAGGCTTTTACTCGAAAATATAAAGCTTATAATATTATAAATATAGATAAAACCCTAATACTATTCGAATATTATATAGGCTATATCTATATCTATACCGGCTTAAAGTTAGTACGTATACTTATAGCAAGATCTAGCTAGGATAAACGGTAAGTAACCCTTATCTTATATATTGATACTAATAGCTCCTCCGGGTATAAGCCTAAAGTTATCTTTTATAGCTCTAAAAAGAGTATAATTATAGAGTTAGAGGGCTATTTATACGACTCTTAAGTTACTATTAAGTTTAACAAAATAGCCTATAATAATAAGGCTTTAATAAAGAAATAGATAACTAATAAGCTAGTTCCTAGCTTTAAAGATAAACCCGTATTACTTATGATAGACTATATAGCCTTCTATAAAATACCTAAAATCTTATCGTTATTACGAGATTCTAGTATTAACGTAGCTATTATACCTAGTAGTTATACGGGTCTTCTTTAGCCCCTCGACGTATCTATAAATAAGCTATTTAAGGAGATTTTAAGGATAATTATTAGAGTCCCTAAGGGGTCGGGGGATAACCCGACCCCTTAGATTTAGGGGGGTTAGAAGGAGGGTTTAGGTTAGGGGGGTACCCTCTAAGAGGACCCCGCCCCAACCCTTACCCTAATAAACCCCGACCTAACTAAATAGATTAGGGGTATATAATACTAGTCTTATAATATATCGTATAATATATATATAATAGAGAGTAGAGATACTAAGCTTTAAATTTTAATCTATATAGAGTCGAAATACTAAGTTCTAACTTATAATTATTTATAACTATATATATACGTAGTATAAATATATAATCCTAGAATACTAATAGTCTTCTAATAGTTAAAGTTAGTTATTACTACTAACTACGATCGTAGGTCTATCCTTAAGTAAGTTAATTTAGGTATAGAGTCCGTATTATTACTATCGCTTTCCGGATTAACTATTACGTAAAGGCCTAAGCTACTAGCCTTTTATAACCTTAGAATCGTTAACTTATAAGCCTTACGCTTCTCTCTATTATCCTTATTTTAAGCGCGTCTTTTTATACGACCCTTTACGCGATCTACTATACGAGGAACTATCTTAAGGTTATTACCTAATAAACTCTCCTTATCTTACTTAAAGCTACTAAGTATTATCTTTATCTCTATTCTAATCTCCTCTTCCTTAGATAGTAAGTTATTAGAATTAGGTATATCCTCTATCTTACTTATATTATCGAGATTAAGTAAGTCGCGAATAAAATAATAAATAGTCTCCTTCGTTATCTAACGCTCTATCTTAATCTTATTAGATATAACTATATCCTTACGCGTATAAATTAAGTAGTAATTCTAGAGATTCTACTTCTACCGTACTCTCTATTTATAGTTATTTATTATTAGGGCTACGAGAATATTTAGACTATACGTCTTACTATCTATATTAAAAGTACTTATTATACTAAACTCTCGTTTAATACTAATACTAGCCGCCTAAATTATAAAAATATTCTTAACTATTATAGTAATATAAGGGAAGTAAGGCTTAATAAGCTTCTATTACTAGAAGGGTCTCTTTAGATAAGTTTACGCCTTATCTAGTTACGCGTTAGAGACTATTAGAGAACTATTAGATAAGAGAAGACTTACTCTATAACTAATAGTTATTAAACTTTTTCTATCTATCGTTAATTATCCGGTTAGTTAGCCTATCTATAGCTAGTAAAGGTATTAGGGCCTTAGCTATCGCTATTTATACCTTAATAGAATCTAGAGAGATCTCTATATTCTTAAGGCTATTAGATATAGCCCTTCGTTATTTAGTTAGAGTTCGCGTTACGTATTTACTATTATATAGCTATTTTAACTCCTTCTAATAATACGCCTACTAATCGAACTCGTTATTCTCAGTTAGTACCTACTTAGAGTTTAGCTAAGTACTAAGTTTTACGCGTAGATCAAGAAGGATCGCTATTCTATAGAGCTTACCTACCTAGCTATACGACGTAGTAGAGTAGTAGACCTTAATCTTCTCCCTTACTCTACCGTATACCTTCCTAATCCCGACCTTCTATTAACGCGTCTTACTTTTTAGTATCTCTTCTATATTCTTAAGGTATATAAAGAGACGATTATAGATTTTAAAGATCTAATAGATAGTTAGTTCTTTAGACGTACTAATAAGGGCGGTATATATAGTAAAAGAACGAAGGATATTAACGAGGTATTTAATCTAGCCCTATTTATTATTATTAAGAGAGAGATACGCGTATTCTTTCTTTATATACGTTATAATAGGCTCGCCTAACTTAAGGAGACGTACTAATATATAGAAAGTAGAATTCTACCTAGTCTTAATATTCTATATTAGGCGAAGATATTAGGCTATCGAATAAGTATAATACTCCTTAAGCTATACGGCTTAAATCCTCTAGAACGAAAGCTAGCGTCCTTCGCTCGAATTAATAAAGATAGTAATCTAACGCGCTTTAGCTATAGTATATAGAAGCTTTAGGCGAAGAATAGTATTAGTAGGCTATAGAACCCTAGGACTATTAGGAGACTATTAGGGGTTAACTTACTCCTCTTTAAGTATTTATAGGAATTTCGCCTCTTATAAGTATTATAGTAGTTTTCTCCTCCTCCTCTAACTAGTTCCTTATAAGCTTATCCTTTATTAGTCGTATTTTAATATCGGAGAGAAGGCTATTATAGCTAAGCTATATTACGTATACGATATAGGGATAGAGCGTGATCTCGTTTTAAATATTTATATATTTATATAGCTTAATAATTAACGCGTTAACGGACTATACTATAGTCTTATTATTCGACGCGTTATCCGTAGTAAATATAATAACCCTCTATACTAGGTCGAAATACTATAGCCGCCCTATTATAAGTTAAGCGAGATAAGTACCGCTATAGATACTAGTATAGAGCTCGAAACCGATTAGTACGTCTTTAAGTATCTAATTATTACGAATCTAGTATACCTTAATTACGACGTAGCTATCCCGGCGAGGCGTAGACTATCTATCTAAGACGTATACGACTTTCTAAGGCGATAGAGAGAGACGTTTATAGATTATATTTTTAGTAGCCTCTTGTAGCTTAAGAATATAGTTAGTAATAGTTAACGAAGATATTATAGTAATTTTAGGATTAACGTATCGTATAAGACGAAAGAATTTAATATTATTAACTACTATTATTACCTATTTATATAAGACGATAGTCCTAATAAGTTACTAGTTAAAGCTACTAGTATATATCTTAATATCGCCGGCCTCTATAATCTCTACTTTAGTACGGTACTTCTAGTAGATATTAGTATTTCGAAGATCTAATAGTTTACTAATAGTCTTACTAATACCCTTAAGCCCTCTTTAATAGTTAGCTACTTTAAACCTCGTCTCTTAGAAATTACTTTATAGGTATTAGAATCGATATATTCCGTAAGACTCTTTATACCGTAGTAATTCCTATAGACTATAATCTTATCGTATCGTAAGTATACGATCTTTAGGGCGCTAGTTATTCGATAAGCCCCCTTCTAGAAGTATATCTAGTATATAGCCTACTTAGTACCGCTAAATTTACGGAACTTTATTTTAGATTTACGTACTTTACTAGTTTCGTTAAACTCGGTCTTATACTATACTTATTTAATAAACTAGTCCTACAACTCGTCCGTATATTTAGGTACCTAAAGGTAGACTTTTTTATTGAGGCTAATTCGTAGGAATAGATTATAAGGCGTAGGTATAGACGCGGATAACGATAACGATAAGGCTATAGTAGTATAGAAATATTAATAGATAAGGACGTAGACTAATATAGTATAATAGATAAAGGCTAGAGCCTATTTTCTCGTTCGAAATAAGACGAAAATCTAGTACGGTACTAAGAGGCTATAATCTTAAAGAACGTAACAAAAGGTATTAATTTATTTAAATCTTAATAAAATATCTCCTTAGGGTTCGAGTTAATAGGAAGAATATTATATTATATTATATTATAGTATAATCTTAGGTATTAGAATATATATTTAGTTGAATTCACTATTTAATATTTAGTTTATATAAAGAAAGATAATAGGAGAGACCCTAATAGTCTCCTAATAGTCGAGAGAGGCTATATTTACGATATTACATTTAGTTTAGATAAAGAAAGACGATAGAAGATATCCTAATAGTCTCGTAATAGTCGAGAGAGGCTGTATTTACAATATTATATTTAGTTTATATAAAGAAAGATAAAGAGAGAGATTCTAATAGTCTCCTAATAGTTAAGAGAGGTTAAATTTACCGTTTCTTATTTAGCTTAGATAAAGAAAGATAGAGAGAGAGATTCTAATAGTCTACTAATAGTTGAGCGAGGCTATATTTAAGATATTATACTTAGTTTATATAAAGAAAGACGATAAAGAGATTCTAATACTCTTCTAATAGTTAAGAGAGGCAAAGACTAATAGTATTTATATTCAATAACTAAGGTATACTAGTTTTACTAAACGCCTCTATCCTATAGTATAAAACTCTAAAAATATATGATTTAATTATATTATCTACTATCTATTACTATCTCTCTAAATCCGCCTTACTAATTAAATATCTTTTGTCTAGATAGTAACACGCTTAGCGTAGATAGCGTATAAGTTAGTATCTATTACTTATTAGTATATTAGATAGATAAAAGATATACTAAAGTTTACCTTTAAAAAGACTAATAATAAAGGCTTCTATAGCCTCTTATAGAGCCTAGAGGTCCGATCTCTAGAAACGTAGGTCCGATTTAAAGTTCTAGGTAATCTCGCGAACTAGTCTAGTAAACGGCCTAAACTTAGTAAGTATTTTAGTCCCCTTCTAGTAATACCTAATCTTACGTAACGCAACAGCTAGAATTTATATTAGTAAAGATTAAAGAACTATTAGTAAACTATTAGGTATTTTACTTACTTCCTAGCTTAAAGCGGCGGGGTACCCTCTTCTAAGAACCTATAGTTTTCTTTCTACCTTATTTATAAGGCGCCTTTTAAGTATAAGACGCGGTCGTACTTACGCGATTAGCGCTATTTAGTACTTTAGTACTATAGAATAGACGGATACCCGTACGCTTTACTATAGATCCTAAGTTATAACTAGGCTTATTACCGCCTATCGTAATATCTCTAGTTATTAGATCGGCCTTTCTTTTAGGAGGTTATTTATAAGAAGGTTAATTTTAAGGCGGTAGAGGTATTATATCTATCCTAGCTTTAATACTAGGGTCTATACTCTCTAAAGAATTCGAATTACTTAAAGATTTTAATAGTACTAGCAAAGGTTATAGATATTATAGAGGCGGTAAAGGCGGTTTAGGTAGCGAGAAAATCGAACGGCCTTCGAAGTTACGAGGTAGAGGTAGAGGTATAGACGAACTAGGCGATCTATCTTCGAAGATACGAGACTAAGGTAAAGGTACGGACGAGCTAGGGCCGGGTTAAGATATATTAGGGTCTTAGCCGCCGTCTTAATTAGTATCTTTATTACTAGTATCTATATTAACGCTATTTATAGGCTCGTCTTCCTATTCCCTAAGTTACTTCTATAATTATCTTCTCTCTTTAGCTCTTTATATAAGGTCGCGTTTATATAGTTTATCTTAATAAGCGCGTATCTCTACGCGAAGCTAGTCTTCTAAAAGCTATTACTTAGTTTTCTTTCGCGGTTCTAGCTCTAAGACTTTTAATATAAGTTTTTAGAAAGGTACTTATTTAGGGTTATCTGCCTAAAGTAAAGGTTAATATTACTAAATACGTATACGATCGAATTCCTTATAAATATATACTATAATAAAGATTAATAAAAAGAATAGAATAAGTAGGGTAGAATTAATATAATTAGTAGAATTAAAGCGGGCGTAACGGTAATATTCGAAATAGGAAATAGTTACGGAGGCGCGTCTTAGGATACGACCGACTAGTATAAAAAGTCTATATACTAAGCTAAATTAGACGCCGAATATCGGCCTATATATAATATTTTACGCTTAGGACTAAGAATCTCTACTAATTATTTATATTATCCTAGTATATACTATTCTATCGTCTTTTAGCCTCTATTTATATTCTTAACTATTAGTAGACTATTAGCCCTTATCTATAGCGCTATCTAAGCTAATTACGTAGTAATCGTCGAATCTCTATATACTAAAAGAGACTACGCGCCATAAGGGTATTAAAGGCTTTAAGAAGATAAGAGATAAGGTAGTTTAAAGTCTAAATCTATAGATAGTTAGCTTATTAAGCTAGCTTATAAAGAATAGAAAGAAGCGGTATTATAGTAGTAAGAGGTTAATTTAGGTTACTATCGAAATAAGAATTTAAATCTAGAAAGTTTAGGTATAAAGTAATTTCTACGCTTACTAGATCTCTTTCTCTAATAATACTATTACGGATCTAGCTAGTATTAGGGGGTAGTTCTATTACTCTAGTTTTAGAATAGTAAGATATATAGTATTCTAGAAGATTTTAAATCTACGTCGAGTTCGTTAGGTAGCTCGAGCTTCTTAGGTAGTAATTAGGGAGATCTATAGTTATACTAATAATTTCTATTATTATTACTATCTATACTCCCCGCCTAGAGTCCGAAATAAAATACGAAAGTATAGATAATTATTATTATTATTATCTATACTCCCCGCCCGAGGTCCGAAATAAAATTTAAAAATATAGATAATTATTATTATTATTACGTACGTCTTATACTATAATACTTCGTATAAAAGATTAGGAACCTTAATTCTACGTCCTAGGCTAAGGACTAGAATGATAAGTATATAATTTAAATATTAGGTAAATAGAAGACCTCCTACTATTGGTAGAATCTCTAGATTAACCTTATTTATATTCTAAAAAGCTAGCTAGTCCTTAGGCTTAAGTAGAAACGAGAGACGAAGATAGTAGGGCTATATAAGAGAGAGAGATTATATTATTAGTCTAAATACTCCGATTAAAGGCGTTAATATTCCGATGAAAAGCGTAAATATTCTAATTAAAGGCGTAGATATAAGGTTAAGAGCGTAAAGATAAGGATAATAACGCTAGTACTAAAGAATAAACCTATTAATATTATATTAAAAGGTAAGTCTAGAGACGGGCTATAGCGTCTAATATTATACCTATTTTCTCTATTATAGATTAAGAGGGACGTAGATATGTAATAATATAATAATATTATATAAGGTTATAAGTAGTTATAAGGTCTCGAGATCTATTAGAGTAAATAATTACGTAATATAAGATTACGTAATCTAAGGATAAAAAAGAGAAAAGTCCGGATCTATAATATAACCCCCTCCTAAGGCGTTGTTATAGCTCCTACGACGACGCGCTTATATTTATAATTTAGTTTAGTAACGATAGTTTCTAAAGTATAAGTATACGCGATATACTATAAATATTAATAGTAAAAAAATAGGGTATTAAGTAGTATTTACAAATACGACGATACGTCGAGCTAAATTATATTAAATTAAGTTAATTAGTAATAAGTTTAAATTAGTATCTTATTCTAATACGGTTTAGCGCCGAGAGGATATTACTTAGCGGCTTTATTAAGAAAGTATATATATAGTTTCTTAAGTCTACTCTAATACGACGATAAGAGTACGTATACAGTCTTATTAGTCGTTATTAGTTACCTTATAACCGCCCTATTTATCCGGTAACTAAGTACGTATACGGTTAGTTATAGTACGGAACAGTCCTCCGGAATTACTATTAACGGTCTACTAGTAGTAAAGGAAGAGAAGTATAGTCGTTAGCGCTAAGGGCTATTAATACCTTATATAGTAATACGGTTACTTATTTTTATTTAGCGTCGAGAGTTATAGGGGCGTTTTCTTTACTAAATATAGTAATATCGTTAGGTAGCTTCTAGTTCTTTAGTAGTTTAAACCTATCTTAGGGCCTATATGTATTCTTATTAATATAGTAATAATCGGTAATATATTAGTTATAATTAGTAAGATCTCTTACGTTATACTAACTAGGCGTATTATAACCTTCCTACTTAACTAGGTACTATAGTCTTATCTATTACTTTCTATTCTTAGGTACTTTACTAGGAGCGGGTTTCTATCCTAAATTAATAATACTCTCTACGAACTATTCCTCGTATTCGCCGTCCTATTTAACGATCTTAATAGGCGGAGAAGGCTTAATAACTTAGCCTAGGTATAGATCGAGGTATTTTATTATCGTAGTAGAAAATAGTAGACTAGAATAGAATACGGGATAGAGACCTTAGAGATTACGTAGAAGTTTTAACTCGTAGGCTCTACCGCCGTAAATAATATAAGTAATAGAGAATAGTTCTATTTATATATTATTAAGCTTTACTACGGGTCCCTTAGTCTTAATATTTCTAGTAGATAATATTACTATATTCTTAACTTTATATTAAGGGGATTCTCGTCGCTTCCTATTAGCTTATATATAGTATTCTAATAACGCCTAAGTAATCTTCTCTTTTAAGTATTACTATATATTTAGATTTAGCTACGTTTAATAGTATATAATCACATAGAGGGCTAGATTGCTATAGGTAGAATACTACCTTAATCTATCTAGATCTAGCTACCTTATTAGATATAGAGATTATATATATATATAGTCGATTGCAAGTCCGCTTATAATTAAGAATAAAGTATTATATAACTTAATAACTAGACTAGTCCTTTATCTTTCCTTATTTCCTTACTTCTATTTTTCCTTATCTTATTTTATTAGTACCATTAGTTAACTACCTATTATTCCTATAGGATATTGGTTAATACCAATACTAATTAGTAGTTAGATTCAATTTAACTATAGATTCGTAAGGTTTCGCTATTAAATAAGGAGATTGTAACTATATCTCCTAAGTTTTAGACGGATACTTGCCTAAAATAGTCCGTAGGGTCCCTAAGGGGTCGGGTCGGGTCGGGTTTTAGGGGTACCCCCCCGACCTACCGCGGGGGGGGGTAGAAATAGGGAGGGGGGAGCTTTTAATCTAATCGGGGAAGTCGGGTTTTTAAGTTATATATTTTAATACTTAACCTAGGTATTATTAAGATCTAAATAGCTAGAATTATAGAGAAATACCTATTCTATAAGTCTATAAGGTTATATAATATAAAATACCTATAGGTCGTCCGTAATTAATAAAACTATACGAAAAAGTTACGTTTTTTAGCTAAGAACCCGCCCCGATTAATCGGGTCGGGTTCTAGCGGGTTTAGGGTCAGGGCGGGGGGTCCTAGGGACCCCTATACCCGACCCGAATACCCCCCCTAACCCCCCCTACCCCCGAGGGGTCGGGGGATCCCCCGACCCCTTGGGGACCCTAATAGTCCGATAATCGTATTTCTACTATTATATACTTAAACCCCGACCCTACCGTTTATTAATAATATCGAACGACTACGTTAAGCGAACTTGCAGCCCTAGGAACAACGAATTTCTATCGAGAATCCTTATAGATTATTAAGATCTAGAAACTATAATATAGCTAGAGAAAACGAGTAATAGAAATTAACCCTAAGCGTTATAACTACCAAAAGTACGAAAAGCTTCTAAGTATAACTTAAGGAATAACTCTTCTTTACTAATAAGAAGTATCTTAAGTTATCTTTATCCCTTAGTCCGATAATAACTAATAAAGAGCTTAATAGCTATATCGTATACTAAGCGTACCTATACGTATTAGTAAGTTTACTTAACAAACTCTAGGAGTACTTTTACGAAGACTTTCGTAATTAGAATACTACTACGTAGTAGAAAGTCGATAAAGAACGACTAAGAGCGCTAAAATTAGTTTTAGGAGAGGCTCTTCTAGCTATAACCTAAAAAGGAACCCCTATAGAGCTATAATTAGCTAACGGTATTTACATAATTATATCGACTTACTAGTTAAACGAACTTATAGATACTATATCTATAGGTTATCCGAAGATACCGCCTATAACCCTAACTCTAGACCGAAAATAACCTGCTACCTAGAAGGTTTAGTATATATAACTAGAGTCTAGTAACTTAAGACGATTTTAAACTAATATTACTTAATAAAAAGATAAATAACCTATTAATAATTAGCGTTATAGAGTACTACTATTAATAGTTTAGGAAGAACTAGAGGAAATACTAGCCTAGTAATAATCTTAGTAGCCTATATAGTAACTAGAACGACCTAGATCGAGACTCGAAGATATTTTTCGGAACTTTATCGATAGCTAAACTAACTTATAAGACCTATAAATAGTAGTTATACGAAGATTAACCGACCTTAATAAGTTATATACCGACGATATAAAATACGGCGGAGAGGAGAACGACGTGCTCGAAACTAATCTTAGGATCTTCGTAGAAAATATAGAAAAATACGGAATATTCGACGGAAAAGAGGTTATTAATATATTTCTAATAATACTAAAAGGAAAGGCTAGAGACTTTTACTATAATAAGATAATAGTAAACCGACCTACTAGATAGATCTAAGGTTTTAAATAACTACTACGGTATTTCGAGACTCCCAAAAGACGCTAAAGATAATTAATAGAATAGAGAAATACTACTCTTCTCTCTTATATTTAAGGTTCGCTAGGAAAGTTAATCCTAGAGTATCTAGAACTATTTATTAATTAGTTAAATAAGCTACGAAGAAACCTCGAAAAGTCTTAGGCGGAAGTATACGAATACTTACTCCTAGGCTATAAAGGTATTCGAGAATACTAGTATACCTTATTTACTCCTATAAGTACGTATTTAGGCTTATACGATTAATTACGGAATTCTATTATAATAATTACGGTAGAAGGATATACAGTACGTTTCTAGATATTAGAATAAAGCTAATAAGCGTTTATTCTCGACGAGGAGAATGGTTAAACTAACTTATAAATTATAGAATATAAAAATAACGATAATAAAGCGCACTATACTAATAGAACGTATTAGAAGAACTCCCTTTCTAGAGTTAGAGGAAGAGGTATAAGACGTGTAATAGGATACCTAAATAGAGGGTAATCTTCTTAAGGAAGAGGAGGAAGATTTTAGCTAAGAAAAATAGGTTAGAAATACTACGTATATAGTAAATAGGGCTATTAGTCCGTTTATTATACCCTAGAAGAATAAAAGGCTAGTATTAAACGATTTAAAGCCTCCTAACTATTATACTATACTATAGAGGAGATTATTAAGGCCTATATAGTTATAGTTAACTTCTAGGAAGGTACTAATAATATATAGGATGAATTAGCTAGAGAAGAGGTGTATTTTCTCTTTTAGGAGGAAGAAAATAATAAAGGCTTCTTTATAGTCGCCTAATAGCTATCTAATAATACTACTATATATTTCCTTACTTCGAAAAGGCTAGTAAACTAACTTATATATATTATACTAGAGATATTTTAGTTTAATTATCGGTACTCGGACTAGGTATTTTAGGGTATCCTACCTAATATAGGAGTATTAGGGATCTCTATAGTAGGAGAAGGCTAATTCCGAGTATTATAAGTTTACTTACTACTTAATTTAGATTAATCTACCGCGGGATAATATAATATTCTATTTAGTAAAGGTTCTATATCAAGCCTCGGAACTACTACGGTACCGATACCGTTCGGATCTATTAATTTCTACGTAGTACCAGCTAATATACCGTTTCTTATATATATTAGAGATATAGATCGCCTTAGGATCTATCTTAATAACATTCGAAACTAACTAGTCTAGGGTAATAAGTACTTTCCTATTACTAGGAAGTACGGTTATCTATAGATTAAACTACTAGTTCTTAAGCAAATTATAGATACCCCGTATATATAAGATAGTTTAATAACTAATTTAAGTTACTTAGCTACGTTATTAAATAGTTCTAACTAACGGTTAGTCCGTTATAATACCCCGGAACTATAAAATACCCAATTTTTAACCCTTTACTAGTTAAAATAAGCTACTAATAATATACTATTATTCACCTTCCTCCAATCATTCTTTTTAGACCTAGATAAACGTTAATTAAGGCAAGTTTATCAACGTTTTAGATATCCTTTAGCTTAACGTCTATTAATAATCCTTACTAGAGTAGGATTAAATAATATTAATACTAACGTTATTTAATTAATTACGTTAATTTGTAAGTTCTACCAGATAAATATAAAGGCTCTAATACGGTTTAAATTTAGCTTAAAAGATGATCTCATTTTTAATTTAGAGATTATTATAGATATCTTCTTTTTAGAAGGAAAACTAGTACTATATATTATAGATATAGTAACTATATTTTAAGCTACTAGATTTCTTAAAGGAATAACTACTAATAAGGTCTAGAAATACGTCCGAATAATCTAGATTAATACCTATTTAGGTTCTCTAGATATAATTATTATTAATACCGGTACGAATTTTACGGCTTATAAATTTAATTAGGAGGTAAGTTCTCTTAATATATACGTTAAAGAGATACTAGTTAAGGCCTATTATAGTATTAGAAAAGCTAAAAGATACTATACTATCCTTAGGAGGTGCTACTCAATTTTTAAGAATAAGTTACCTTTAGAAAATAGTAAAACCCTCCTCTAGTATACTATAAAAGCTATTAACGATATAGTAGGGCTAAATAGACTTATTTCTATACTTCTCGTTTTTAGGGTATACCCTAAGATTATAGGTTCTTATCCTCCTAGCCGTATAATTCTTTAAAGAGTAACTATAGTTAAAAAGGCGATATAAGAGCTTAGGGAGATATAGGTAAAGAAATAAGTAGTATCCGCCCTATTATAACGGAATAGTCCTATACCGATTTCACTATATTCTATGCTAATTAGGTTAGAGGTATTGGTATAGAGAGAGCCTAGCTAATAGAAAGGACTCTATATACTAAAAAAGATCGAAAACTATAACTATATAGTTAGAATTAATAATAGGGACGTAATATTTCGGTCTACTAGCGTAAAGCCCTATTAAACTCGACTATTAAACGAACTTATAGCCGAAAACGATATATTTTTATTAGATTCTAAGAATAGGGAAGTAGTAATTAGGGAGGAGGAGTAACTTCCCTCCTAGGAGCCTAGGATAGGTAATGTTACGGGAAGACCCTGTATATATAGAGGTTAAAGGTAGAATAGTAAACTAAGTTAACTACCGATCTATAAGAGGGGAGAGGAGGGACTCTTATAGTCCTTTCTACGGTAACCGCCGTATCTTATACGGGAGCTATACCAAGATATAGAATATCCTATCTCTAGATCTAAGGGCTACAGCCTATAATATTACCCTAGGACTCCGCCCTTCCTTCGGCGGACTCCCTTAGCTAGTAGAAAAATTTCCGCTCCAACCGATATCTTATCCCTCGACCTCCTCCCTCCTCTCCGCCCTAAATTCGGCGTCCTCTATACCTAACCTCGCGGCTATTATCCTTATTATTCTTCTCGGTACCTACCTTATTATAAACGGTAACTATTAGCGATAATAGCCGTAAATAATAGTAATACTATCCTATTATATCCGTATCTTTCCTATTTACTCTACTATAACCCTTAAGGATACCGACAATACCTAAATTTCTATTATCCTTATTTACTATAATAGTAGCCTATTATAACCGATCTTTTTCTATTAATCCCGCTATAGCTATTATGGAGGCCGATAATTACTAGATCTAGCTATTATTCGTAAATAGCCTTAAGGCTATATAATAAGGTCCTCCCTCCACCTTAATTCTCTTCTTTAAATTACTTAACTTCTCTATAAGTTGAATAGTCCCTACTCTTTTCTATAGGCTCCGCCTAGGATTAACTAATATCCGCTAGTAACTACTAGCTACTACTACTACTACTACTATATCTAATATATATTTTCCCCTTTCTAGTAGTCTCTACTAGAAACTAATCGGTCTCCTAGCGTCTATATTACTATATCCGCTACGCCCTCTTAGGCTAGAATTATATCGACTAAGTAGTAATTTACCTCCGCCCGTTTATTCGCGGTAGCCGCTAATATCTATTTTAGACTACCTACTAGACTAGAGCCTACTTAGAGTATAAACGCCTCTATAAAAACTACGAAGATATATATATCTTCTACTCTTTCCGCCGCTTTTCCCGCGCTAACCGCTCTTTTAGCCTATTATATACCTAGCTCGCCTACGCCGCCTAGACTAATACTAATACCGCTAATACGTAAGTATCTTTCTAAAAAAAAAACTCGAAATTTCCCTAATTTACGCTAACCGCTAAAAAAGTACTAGAAGCTACTAGATTCTCGTCTATACCCTTAGGACTATTACTAGAATAAAGGTAAACTATAATAATAGAGTTCTACCCGCGTAAGTTTTAGCTCCTC
Source organism: Venturia effusa (assembly GCA_007735645.1). Classification (NCBI taxonomy): domain Eukaryota; kingdom Fungi; phylum Ascomycota; class Dothideomycetes; order Venturiales; family Venturiaceae; genus Venturia; species Venturia effusa. The sequence goes on along the minus strand of CP042188.1, from coordinate 429,822 downwards.
CCGCCTCTTTTTTTGCGCTAACTACTTTTCCGCCCTATTCTAAATTTTATCTTAATTACTATAGAGGCCGCTATTTTAACGGCGCTCTAGGGAGGCCCTTTAGGTCCCTCTTAGTTAATAGAACCTCGTCGCGCTAATCCTTAAAAAAAAAAAAAAAAAATTTAAATATTAGAGAAATTCGTAGTACCTACTAGCTTCCTCGCGGCCCCCGCCTAGTATATAGAGAAATACTATAAAATAATTTCTCTACTAACTTATACCTTCCTTCTTTTTTTTATTATTCTTTATCTATACTTTTTCTAGTAGCTACCGCCCCTACTCTAGCGGTATCCCTCTTATATATTCTAGCTACCTCTACTAAATATACTTAGTTACTTATCTTTCGCCTCCTAACTCTCCCCGCGTATTTCCCTACGCGAATCGCCTACGCGACTACTCGTAACGCCGTCTTTTAAAATTATTCTATATCTAACGAAGTAGCGGCGTTTCGAATTAATATCTCTACGGAGTCCGCCTCCCTAGTAGCGAATTCTATTTTAGAATCTATATCTACTCGCTCTCGTCTACCGGGTAACCCTTCTAGTCTATTACTAACTAAGATATCTTTTTATTTTCTCTTAGTTATCGCGTTACTTTTTTCTTCTCTAGCGCTTCTATTCTATTACTTTCCTATCTTCTATCTCGCGGGTTCTACTATCTTTCTTACGGGCTATACCTTATATTTATTATTCCTAGCTTCTACCTAAACCCGAACGTCCTCTCGTTTTTCTATCTTCTATTCTACGGGTCCTATCTCTTTTTCCGTAGACGGTACCTTACGTTTATTATCCCTAGCTCTTACGCGAACTAAGACGACTCTTATTTTCTCTTATTCGTTACTTAACTTTTTTTCTTCTCTAGCGACTAGGGGTCCCGACTTTAACTCTCCTACTTTCTACCTAGTATATTACGGGTTCCGCCCCCGCGACCGTTAGAGCGAAACCTAGTTAAGTACTATTAGTAATTCTAATTCTATATCCCTTACTCTTCTCGTAGCTTCTACTTTTTTTACCGTAGCCTCTACGTCGTCTCCTACGGAGGGTATCTCGCGGAGTTTTAGAAAAGGTTATTAGTATTCTCTTATTCTCGTCTTTACTAACCTCGTCGTCTTTATTATAGATTCCGTACTCTCTATAGTAGCCTCTATATCGTCTTCCGCCGCCTCGTAATAGTACGGAAAAGATTATTAGTATTTTCTCGTTCTTATCTTTACCGATCTTATCGTCTCTATCGTAGATTCCGTACCCTCTATAGTAGCCTCTATATCGTTATCCGCCGCCTCGCGATAGTACGGGAAAGGTTATTAGTATTTCTTAGTCCTCGTCTTTACTAACCTCGTTATCTTTATCGCGGGGTCCGTACTTCCTACTATAGCCTCTATATTATTATCCGCCGCCGCGCGATAGTACGGGAAAGGTTATTAGCCCTTTCTTTATCTTCTTAGTCTACCGCTATATTCCTCGCGGGGTCTATCGTTTATTCTAGAGTCCCTAAACTTTCTCTTAAAATTATCTAGGGCCGCTACGTCCTCTATACTTTCTAGCGGCTCCTACGTAAGCTTATAGTATCCGCTCTATTTTACGAGGATCTTACGCTTCTTCCCGCGGCCTCTATTTCTTATATAGAGGATTTCTTCGACCGCCTACTCGTTATACCCCTCCCTTAGTACCGAGTCCGGCTAGGAGTTATTAGTCTTCTAGCCTAGTAATAGGTTATCCGCCGCGATTTATAGGAGATCTAGGTAGAATACTAGGTAAATACCCTTAGGAATTCCCTTAAGCTTAATAGAGAGCGGCGATATTACTACGGAGACTATATATTTTATATATTTATAGTCTAACTTCTTCTTTAGACGGTCGCTTACGTAGTTTCTTAAGTCGAGTTATACCTTATCGCCTACCCGAAACTATAGTATAGACGACCGGCGTACGTTAGCGAACTTCTTCTATCGCTATACGGACGCCTCTATAGAAGCCTAGTATAGCTTAGTAATATCTCTAATCTTCTTTATAAATACCTCCGCCCGAATCTCTACGGATACCGCTAAAGATAGCGTAGGCTCCTCCTTCGGGGCGACTAGGGTTAGTACGTAGTATCTGTATATTACGAAAAACGGGCTTATACTAATCCCTATATAGTATTAGCTATTTACTACTAGCTACGCGGCGGGGAGCTACGTTTCCTAGTCTATCTATATATAGTTAATAAACGCGCGTAGATACGCCTAGATTTTCTAGTTTATTCGTTCTAGGCCTCCGTCGGTTTATAGGTAGTACGCGCTACTAATACCTTAGATTATATTATTAAGTTTATAAAACCTTCTCTAGAACGACTCTATCTAGTTACCCCCCCGGTCGCTTATAATATTTCTTAGGAAACTATAGTAACGTACCTAGTACTCTATAAACCTTTATACGTAGTTCTTAGAGTTTTAGGTAGGTATCGCTTCGAAAACGATAGTCTTACTTAACCGATCTTTAATAACCTATAGGTTTATATACCCCCTAGACTTAGGTAAGTCTACGATAAAGTCTATAGAGATATCCGAGAAGAAACGATTAGAGACCGCTAAAGACTATAGAAGACTATACTTTTTATCTTACTATAACTTATTTCGGCTATATAAGTTATAATTACGTACGAACCGCCTAATTTAGTAGAATATTAATAGCTAGTAGTAGTCCCTCTATACGATAGTAATCGTCCCTTCGCGTCTAGAGTATCTAGATAATAGCGAGTCGTAGTACTTCTAAATTATCTTCGTCCTTAAGGTATCCTATTCCGCTATTAAGGGGTCCGTAGCTTTTCGCTCGGCCTTAGACGTAAATAGAGAGCCTAGAATCTATAGCTTCTCTCTATACCTTACGTACCCCTACGCGTCTAGACGATAGTCGGATAGTTAGAGTTTTAGGCGTACCCCGCTAGGGAGCTAGCGCGAACTATCCGTTAAAGTAGTCTTTACCGCTATATACGTAGTATCCGTCCTAGAAGCCTCTCTATATAACTTATTTAGCTCGCTATTCTCTAGGGGTCCCGCTACGTCCTCTATAGTAGATATACTAACCGGCGCGGCTCGCGTCTATTTATATAGCGCCTTATTTAGGATAACTTATTAGATTCTAGATTCGTAGTCCTCTTACCCTAGAGTATCCTACGATCTTCTTAAAAGAGTATTTAGAACTATACTATTAGAGCCCGGCCTATATATAAGAGAGAATCTATATCGTATTAACTTTTCCGCCTACTATACTTACTACTTAGAAAGCTTCTACTTCCGTATAAAATACTCTAGATTCCGATAGTCCGTTAGAATTATAAAGGGGCTATAGCTCCTTAGCTCCGCGTCCTACTAGTCGAGGTACTTAATAACGGCTAGTAGCTTCTTATTATAGATATCGTAGTTTATTTCGGCTCTATTTAATTTTTTAGAGTAATACGCTACCGGGTAGTAGACTCTATTAACTTCCTAGCTTAACGCGCCTCCGAGCGCGAATCCGCTATAATTAGTCTCTATAAACGTTAAAAGCTACGGATCCTACTACTAAAGGATCGGGGCCCGGTAGAATAGATCTTTTAATACCTAGAACGACGCCTCCGCGTTCTCGCTCTATACGAAGCTCGTATTTTTTCTAGTTAGCGCCGTAAGTAGGGCGGCGACCGTAGAGTATTATAGAATAAATACGTAGTAATAGTTAGTAAACCCGAGGAAACGACGTAGCTTCTTTTAAGTTCTTAGGGCCTACTAGTTATAGATAGCTTCTACTTTCTCCGGATTAGTTTCTAACTCTTTTCCGTTAGTATATACGATAAACCCTAAGTATTTAATCGTCTTCTTAGCGAATTTATACTTCTTTACGTCTAGATATAGGCCCGCGCCTAAAAGTCTACGGAGGACTAACTTTACCTTACGGAAATAGTCCGCCTAGGAGCCTAATATATATATTAGGACGTTATCTATATATATCGATATAAAGTCGTTAAGGTATTTCTATAGTACCGAATTAATATACCGCTAGAAACTAGACGGGGCCCCCGCGAGACCGAATAGGGTAACTAGCTATTTAAAAAGGCCGTATCTCGTCCGAAACGCGGTCTTATACTCGTATCCCTTAGCTACGCGTAGCTTCTAGAAGGCCGACGCGACGTCTACCTTTATTAACTACTTAGCCTCTATAAGATTCTATAGAGTCTCCGATATTAAAGGTAGTAGGTACTAATCTTTCGTAGTTACGGCGTTTAGCGCCTAGTAATTATAATAGAAGCGTAAACCGCTAGTCGCTTTCCGTATAAAAAGTATAGGGGCCCCTACTAGAGATATTAATAGTCGTATAAACTCTTTATTTAATAAGTTATTTAATATCTTCCTTAGTACTAGGAGCTCCTCCTTCGATATACCGTAGATTAAGCCCTATAGTAACGACTCGAGGGTACTATTAGGTTTCTTATAGAGCTCGATCTTATAGTCTAGCCTAGGTCTATATAGTACTAGTTTCTTAGCCTCCTACGTTAGAAATAGCGGGATAAGATTATAAACCTTAGGAGGTAGCTATTTTCTAAGCTCCTCCTCTATATTAGATAGCTTATCTTCTAACGCCTTCTCGATATCCGCTATATTTATCGCGGCTATCTATACCCTATATACGGACTCCTACTTAATAAGCTCGATATTTACGAACGTAACCGCGAAGTTATCTATCTTTCTTCGTCTCTTCTATATCGCCTTTCGCTTACTTTCCCTAGTAGCGCGGGTAGCCGTAGTAGGTCCTACGGGGTCTATACGGTTTAGGGCGTCTCCCTCCTTCTTAACCTATATATTTACCCTCCTATAGAATACCTATCGTTCGTTAGGCGCGGTCCGTACGTAATTATAAGTTTTCTACGGGTTCCCTAGGATTATATCGTACGCTAAATTAGGCACGCTATATACGTATACGGTTTATAGAAAGCCGCCTATATCTATACGGAAGCCTACTATCTTCCGAATAGTAGAATTCTTTATATTTCCTATCGCGCCTAATATTCGGCGCGAGATACGATCGACCGTACGGAGTCTAAGCCTCTTAGCGAGGTCTTCGTTAACTATAGTATAGTACTTATAGCCTTCGTTAATTAGAGTAGAGATTTCTTTATTATTATTAAGGATTACGCTTATAAATATACTCCTTCCGTTTATTCTCTATCGGTATAATCGCTAGCCGTTCTTAAGTACCGTCTAAGCTCCTATCTCCTACCTTCGAGAGGGACCTACTCTTTTCCTAACGCTTTAGACTCGGACTCCTTAAGGAGAGGTATAGTATTCTTAGTTAGTAGAAGGGTTTAGGTTAAGTTTATTAGTATCTTCTCTAGCTTATTCGGGTTCGCCGCGGAGCGATAGACGTACTTATCTACGCGATACCCGCTTCCTTCGTAGCGGAAGTATAGGCCCTTCTTCTTTCGAGCGGCTAATACTTCTTTAGAGACCTATTTAGCCCGTAGTACGGTTTTCCTACCGCCCTTACTATTAGACCTATCTTTAGCTTAGTAGCTAACGCCGGTTCTCGTCGCGGTTATAACCGTATTACCTATTAAATCTACGGTATATCCCGACGATAGGCCCCTAGAGAAACTTACCACCCTCTTCGCCGTAGAGTCTACTCTAAGACCCCTAGACGCCTATTATTTATTCTTAGCTAAGAATTAGGATATCGTCTTATATTTTACTATAATTTTAGTAACCTCCGCCGAAAACTCGTTATATCCCGTAGGATCTACTATAGTAACCGTATATATCGTTACCTAGTTAGAAAAGGTTTTCTTTAGTTACTTAATCTTAATAGGGTCGTCCTAGAGGTCCCTATACGAAGCGTAGAGAAGACCGTTAAAAACTAGCTAGTAGTTATACTACGGCTAGCCGTTCTAGTATTTTAACTAGACTAGGGCTTTAAGGGCCTTAATTTTTTCTATAGAGTCTAAGAATATCCTCTCGAGCTCCGTAAAGAAGTCCTTAGGGTCCCTACTTCTATTTATACCTCCCTTTATCTAGAACCCTCGTATACGTATACGCTTATCCGTCGATAGCGTATCGTTAATATAGTCCTAGTAGTATTCCGCGGAGAGCTTAGGTTTTAAGGCGGACCGCGCCTTATAGGAGCTTATTATCCGTAGAAGATAGTCTCGAAATATACCGGCGGTACCGTCCTATAATAGAGGCTTCTAGTCTCGAGGTCTAGTAAGAGAGGTAGAGTCCCTATCCGTTTACGTAGTAACCGCTAATTATTAGACGGCCGTAATAAGGCCTACAACTTAGTTATTCTACGTATTCTAGGCGTAGATAATATTTACCGCCTCTTCTAATCAGGCCTCCATTATATTTTACGCGGCTATTAGGTTTATAATAAAGGTCCCGTATTCCTCTAGCCTAATAGGCTACTAGGACTATAAAGTATCTAAGTTACTTATAGTAGCTAAGTCCCCTTAGTTAGCTATAATATCTATATAAATAGTAGCTTAGGCCGACGCTTTATAAGCGGGCGTAAGAAAAATACGAGTTAACTTAATATTACGGGAAGACCCCGTATATATAGAGGTTAAAGGTAGAATAGTAAACTAAGTTAACTACCGATCTATAAGAGGGGAGAGGGGGGACTCTTATAGTTCTTTCTACGGTAACCGCCGTATCTTATGCGGGAGCTATACCGAGATATAGGATATCCTATCTCTAGATCTAAGGGCTATAGCCTACAATAGGTAATAGTAATAAAAATAATAATCTAATAGTAGCAAGTCCGTTTAATAGCTAATTAAGAGTTTCTAGGATATAAGAAATAGTTATAATTAATACGGTAAGGACGAGATCTCGACGGCAATATCTAGATAAGTATACCTAGTACTTTATTTAGCCCTAGGAAGTATTTCTCTCTATAAAAGAGAAATTAGACTATATACTATATCTCTAATTACGTATAGAAGGTAAACTCTCCTTAGATAACCTACTATTTCAAATTTTAATAATAACTAAGATTAATAGGTTAATAGGTAAAGAGGTTATAAAGTTTATATAAAAACCTATTATAAATAAGCGTATTTTTAACTCTCGAATACTCTATAAAATTAAAGGAAAAGGGACTAATAAACCCTATAAAAAATTACGGCTTATAGTATAAGGATTTAATAATAAAGGTAAGGAGGTTATTCTAACCTAATCGCCTACTATTTAGAGAGCAAGTTAGAGATTAATACTTATAATTATAGTAACTTTACTTAACGTACGTACTCTCGAGTTTCTACGCCTTAAAGTTCCTAAATCTATACCTAAAAGATAGCGAAAACGGTTCCTCTTAATATTAAGAGACATTTCGCAGGTATATACCTAATTAAAGACGATATTAAATAGGAGAATACTCGTAAATTTACTAAAAGAGATTATTTACCTCTATCTATCTAGAACTATTATAGAAATTATTAAACCCTTATATAGTATTACTGAAGCAGGCCTATACTAGTTTAATACCTACTATAAATACTATAAAGAAAACCTAGATATAACTACCTTAGTCTATAATCTATGCCTCCTAGTTATAAAAGAAGATATATTTAGTATTATTAGTATGTAAATAGATAATGCTTTAATTCTCTATAATAAGGACTTTAAATTAAAGAGGAGGAAGAAAGATTAAAGGCTAACTTCCTAGTAAAGTCTATTAAGAAGCTTAATAATAATAATTAGCTTATTTTCAATAGCTGTATATTGTCCACACGAGGACTAAACCTACTTATAAAGTAGAAAAACTAGGGAGAGAAGCTATTTTCTATTAATCTTAGCTAGGAAGACTTTAAATAATCCTACGTTAAGTAACGTATAAGAGGTATATATATTATATTAATCTACTAACCTAAAGTAGCCTTCGACCTTTCTATTGCTATATAGTATCAAGATCTTTTAGTTAAGGATACTAAGGCTCTAAATAAACGCCTTATCTAGTAAAAGGATAATTTAGACTAAGGATTAAGCTTTATTCTACTAGATCTAGATAAAGTAAAACTATTTATTTTTATTAACGGCTCTTTCGCAAATAATAAAGACCTAAATAGCTAAATTAGCTCCTTAATTATACTTAGAAATAAGTCCCTATAAGATTTTAAGTTTAATCTTAAGGGAAATATTATCTATTAGTCTTTAACTAAAGCTAAAAGAGTTACTAGATTAGTTCTCGCCTCCGAAATCCTCGCTATATCTAATAGAGTAGATAAAGGCTATATACTAGCTACTACTCTATCCTAGATTCTAAAAGAAGTCGATTTTCTAGTAGTTCCTATTATTGTCTATATAGATTTATATAGCCTATATAAATACCTAGTTAAGCTAGGAATAATAAAAGAAAAGAGACTTATAATTAATATTATAGCTCTTAGAGAGGTATATAAGAATAGGAATATTCTAGAAGTTAGTTAGATTAATAGTCTTAATAACCTAGCTAATATACTTACTAAGGCGAAACCTAACGCTTATTTAACTAAGTTAGTATCTATAAATAAACTCGAAATTCGAGTAGAAGGCTAGGTAAAGCGACTAAACGGAGTTATAGGCTAGAATACCTAGTAATTCTATTAGTTTTTATACCTATAACTTTTAAGGAACTTTTACTAAGAAGGTAGTCAGTATTTAAAGTTCCTAATATTTTTATATATTTATTTATTGCAAGTTCACTTGCTATACTTACTTTATAATTTAGACTATTTTTTAGAAGTAGTTCTACTCCGTTTTTATATTTTAGCTTACTTTTAGTATAGAGAAAAGAAAGAATCCCTAGAAATTATTAAAAACTATCAAAAACTTATTTAGTAATACCTCTTAATATATATATAAACTCTATCCTAAATTTAGTAAAAACTAGGAAAGTATATTAAGTAAACTTATAAGCCTTAGAATACCGAAAAAGATTAACCTCTCTATAAACTATTACGATCTAGATCCAGGATAGGTCCCTTAGGTTTAGGAGTTATATTTCTAACCTTATTAGATCTATTACTATAATACTTCTTACTAGTACTCTTAATCTAAGAGCGAGCTATAAAGTAGTAATTAGCGTAAGAACTATTCTACTTAATTCGACGAATAGTAGCAACAATTATAGTAATAGTATAGTAACTATTAAAAGGAACTATATAGCTACTACGGCAATAGGTATAGGTACGATTTAGAGGATTAGTAATAGCCCCTCTCGATATCTAGCTAAAGACTACTACTATATAGTACTAGTAATAAGTTCTAGTACTATCTCAATCTACCTTCGGCAAAAAACGAACGTCTTTACCTATATTCTTTCCTAGAACCTAGTTAGCTTCCTAAGTAGGGAAATTAGGACTATTCTAACCGCCTTCGTAATTAATAATATCTAAATAAGTATAGGTTAAGAGGTTTCGAGTCCTATTACGAGAACCTATAATAGCGAATAGTAAATAGAGTTCTCGTATATTCCCTAGGTTTTTTAGCGCTAAATTAAACTCTCTAAAGAATTTAAGTAGTCTAGTAGGCTCTCGGATACCTAGGACTTTATCTCTATTTAAATAGACGGTTTTTCCTTCGAAATTCTAGAATCTACTAGGTATAATTTAATTAGGATTGCTAATAGGACGAGGAATTATTAACGTAGGATTACGAGAAGGTCTAGAACTATTATTAAGTTAACTTATAGGTTCTAGTTTAATAGAATTCTAACTTACGGGGTATTTCTAGCGCTAGAGCTACGACCTCTACTACTAGAGTTTCTACTACTAGAACTATAGCTAGAATTACTCCTACGTATAGTACTAGAACTCTTAGAAGGAGGAGGAGGAGTCCTAAGTTACCCCGTAAATAGGCCTTATCTAGGAACTACTCCTCTACTATATATAGAAAGAGGTATACCTATATCCTAATACCTAGATATAAATTAACGACCTAGGGGCCTAGTAGGAGTTCGAGGATTACTACGTATAGTAGGAGGAGTAGTAGGAGGAGAGCTATCGTTAGAAGGCGATTTAGAAGAGACTAGTTAAGGATCTATAGGCGTTAAACTACGACTACGACCTCCGGGTCCCCGGTTTCTACTACGGTTCATTAGTATAAATACTATCTTTCTACTAATATATTAGTAGTAAGTTAGTTTGACGAGTAGATTTAATTACCTTAAAGAAAGAGATCGAGAGTTTTTAAGAATTTAAAGGAGTAGGAGTAATCTCTATTAAGGAAGTTAAAGAAAAGTTAAAGAATTCCTACTAAAAGGCTGTTAATTTAAAAGTAAAAGATTTACTAATATTTAGGGGAATAAAAGAGAGAAAGTAAAGTGTAGAATAGCTACTTATTTAACTACTTTAACGGTATTAACCTACATTTAATAAACGGCCAAAAATAGACGATTCTAGGCGATTTTAGATAATTTATATATAATTAGGCGACTAGATCTAGTTATATAATTAATAATTTATACTTATATAAGTTATATAGCTTATAATAACCATATATTAAATTACTATTGTATAAGAATACCGGTAATAGCCTTAGTAACCCGTTAGGAATCCGAATAGTATAACCCGACCTTTAGTAATAGACATATTTATAATACGAATTTTAAGTATCCGGAGCATATAAGTTCGTTTAATAACCTATTCGAATAATTCCTAATAGAGGAAATTTAATCTAATAACCGGCTAGGATAACTATAGAATAGTAGACGGATTTAATTTCTTAGTTTTAGGGGTACTTTCCTATAAGATAGTTCGGCTATCTATATACTTATTTTACGTAGTATATTTTATAAAGAAGAGTTACTAGTATTTAGATTTAGCTACGTTCAATAGTATACAATTATATAGAGGGCTAGATTACTATAGGTGGAATACTACTTTAATCTATCTAGATCTAGCCACCTTATTAGATATAGGGATTATATACATATATAGTCGATTGCAAGTCCGCTTATAATTAAGAATAAAGTATTATATAACTTAATAACTAGACTAGTCCTTTATCTTTTCTTATTTCCTTACTTCTATTTTTCCTTATCTTATTTCATTAGTACTATTGGTCAACTACCTATTATTCCTATAGGATATTGGTTGATACCAACACTATAATTATTCCTTTTATAATAATATCTCGTTAACGGCTATTCTTTATAGCTTTCGTTAACTATAACCGAGCTCTCTAGGTAGTTCTATACCTATACAAGGGTAATAATAATAGGAAGTAAAGAAAGGCGATACTCTAGTAGATAAGTTAGTCTTATTATTAGAGTAAAACTCTACTACGGGTAGTAGATAAACCTAGTTATTCTACGTATAGTTATAGAACCCTTATAGATATTATTCTAGAAAAGCGTTAGCTATCTCCGACTAGCTATCTATCTCTAGATAGTACGTAGTTAAAAACTTCGGGTGTATACTAACTCTCTTATAAAGATACGTCTAAAATTCGGAGGTAAAGTTCGAGCCTCTATTACTAATAATAGATTCTAGGAAGCCCTATTCTTTCTATACCTCTCGTTTATATACTTCTACGAGATCGCGTACCCTAATATTAACTATAGGTATAAATTTCCGGCGTTTCGTTAGTTAGTATATAACTACGAGAATATTAGTATAAGTCGTACTATTATAAGTAGAGAGTAGTAGATCTACGATAAAATCTATAGTAAGTTCCCGAAAAGGGCGATTAGTAGGAGAGAGTAGTTGTAATAGGCCTAGTTTTTATAGTTTCGACTTCTTAATCCTTATATACCTTCTATAATATAGTATAAACTAAGCGATATCGAAGGATATATTAGGCTAGGTATAACTCTAATATAATAGATTATAGGTAGATATTCTACTACTATAACCTCCGACTTTAGACTCGTATACTAAACGAAGGAGTAGAAGCCTAACTACTAGAGGGATATATATTCGATATTCGATAAAGATAAGTTCTTATTCGAGTCTAAAATCCGAGAGTTACTTACCTAGAAAGAGCCTATACGCCTTAGTAGTAAGGGATCTCTCTCTAATAGACCTCTTAATTTAAACTACTATAGGGTCTATCTTATAGTCTTTCTAAACTAAGTATTCTAAGTCGTAATCCGCGAAGATAAGCGCGGATAATTAAATAGCCTTTATACTAGATATAGCGTTTACTTTTCTTACTTCTTTAGAGAGATTCTATATCTTAAGTACTTATTACTTACGGTATTTATAGCGTATATTATCCTTTTCGTCGGATAAGTCCTATAACCTCCTAGGAAGGGAATCTAGCTTAGTTTCTTAAACGCTAGGTCTATATTAGATCTCGAAGTTAAATTAAGAGAGGAACTCGATCTATCTAGCTTATCTTTAATTTAGCTATTTTATTAATATAAACTACTAGAGATTTCTATAGTTAGTAAGTACTCGAGTCGGTTTATTAGAGTCTAGCTCTACTAGCTTAGGTCTCTATTCTTTAAAGACGCGTACTATTACTAGTAGCTCCTTATTATAGATCTTATAGTTATACTCCGTAGGGTTTATTTTCTTCGAAAAGAAGGCAATAGGTTTAAGGATACCGTCGGGGTATATTTATAAGAGAACCCTAGTAACTACCTAGTCTAAACTATCTATCTCGACCTACGTTAGTTTATAAGAGTTAAAGTAGCTTAAGATAATTTTAGAGTTAAAGGCTAGCTTAAGTTCTTTTAATACTTTACTTTAAAATTCGCCCTAGAGGAATAGTAGTATCTTACTAGGCTTCTAATCGGTAATACCCTTAGTTATCTTACTAAGGGGCTTAGCTATAACGAAGAAGTTCCGTATAAATCGCCGGTAGAAGTTATAGAAGCCGAGGAACGAAAGGATATCCGTAATAGTCTAAGAAATCTTCTAATCTTAGATAGTCTAGATTTTGGCGGGATCTATTATAAGGTCTTTAGTAGTAATAATAAGGCCTAAGAACTTTACTAACTTAACGTTAAATTCCGACTTTTTAATATTAACGAAGAGGCTAGCTTTCTATAGCTTCTCTAGTACTTAGCGTACTTTAAGAAAGTATTAATTATCGTTATCTTTTTTAGTATAGACTAATATATCGTCTAGGTAAATATAGATAAATAGGTTAATATACTCCCTTAGTATTAAGTTAATTAGGAATTAAAAAGATCCCGGTCTATTTACGACTCTAAATAGTATTACCTTATAGCGATATATCCCGTAGCGAGTAGTAAAGATAGTTAAGTCTTAGTTACGTTCTCTTACGCGAATACGGTTAAATACGGCGATAATATCTAGTTTTATATACCTCTTAGCCTTATAGAGGCGGTCGAGGGTTTCTTAAATTAGTAGGATTAGGTAACGGTTCTTAATAGTAATATTATTAAGACCTTAGTAGTTAACGTAGAACCTTAATCCTCTACTAGGTTTCTTAACTAGTAGAATAGGAGACGAGATCTTAGCGGTACTCGGCCTAATAAATCTCTTAGAGAGGTTTTTATTAATATACTTCTTTACTACTATAAGTTCCTCTTATAATATACCGTATAGTCTCTTAAAGGGGAGCTTAGATCTAGGTTTAAGTTTAATTTTAAAGTCGTACTACCCCCTCTAAGGTAGAGTATCTACTTCTCGTTTATTAAAAGCGCTATATATATCTTAAAGTTAACGTAGTAGGAGTTATTATAGTTACTCTACTAATAGGTAAGTTACTTATTCCTAGAATTTATCGAAGTCTATAGTTAAGACTTTAAAGAGAGGTAATAAGGTATCTAGGTCTATCCTTTTAAGTTATTATAGAAGATTAGTCCTATCGTTAGTCTAATTAAAATCTATAACGGGATTAATCGAGATTAATTTATAGTTAGGGCGTCTCGCTATTATAATAAAAGCGCGTAATATAACTATTTTAATATTAAACTTCGTAGAGTCCCTACTTATTTAGTCTCTTTAGAAGTAGTTAAGGGGTACTTAGAGCGTTACTAAAACCGACGGTAGAGGTTATAAACTAGACTACTAGTAGGTTTATTATTTCGTTTAGTCCTCGCGTTACTTTCGGACCTATTCTTTTTACTATATAGTAACGGGTAGATAGTATATTAGGTAATAGTATAGGTAGTATCCTAAGCGGAAAGTAATAGTCCTATCTATCTAACGTATGTCTAGGTTATACGTATCTAGCTATTTAATACTAAGTATAAGTTAGTAGCTTCCTAAGTTATCTATAATATAGTAAGTAATTTATTTAATATAATCGCCGATTGCTAGGTCTAGAATCGCTATATATATTAATATATTAAGCTTTAAACGTCTACGAGTTCTAGTATTTTTAGCCTAACTAAAGGAATTATTACTAGCTTATTAGTTTTAGCGAAGGAGGAGGTAATATAAGCTATTACGGATCCTTCTAAATCGATAAAGGCTAAAGCTATAACCTCCTTATCTTATTCTATAACCCTATAAGGTATAACTAAATAGTCGCTATCGTATAATTCTAGAGCTAAGATAGTAATAAGCTCTAGTATTACTAGGTCGAAGTTATTAAGATAAGATTATAAACTTTAAAGGGAAAATAGGTTAATTGCTTACGATAGTACGGTCTTAGTTATTAGCTTCTAGCGAGTAAGACTATTGATAGGGGCTATTCTTTTTATAGAGATAAATTCTAGTCTACCTTAGAATCGTCGCTTTTATAGAGATTATCCTCGGTAAGGTTAATTAGGTTCTCTTCTATAGATTAAAGAGTACTAAGTTTTAGGCTACGGGGTACCTAAGGATAGACTCTATATATATTCTAGTAATATCCTTTACTTCCGTACCGTTTATAGATAATAGGTTTACTAGTACTAGTATCTACTATCTACTTATCCTCCTTAGGCTACGTATTACGCGAATCTATACCTACTATAGCTAAGATCTATAGTTTCCGGGACGTTCGTTAGACGACTCGTAGGTTACGAGGAATAGAGAAAGTACTAGGCCGTAATAGGGTTTCTCGACTATTAGAGTGGTGGATTTTTAGCTTATACTAGGCTTTATAGATTTTATCGTAAAGGTCGTTATAATCTATAGTATAGATACTTATAGCTACTTTTTAAAGACGTTGGTTAATCTTCTTTATAAGCTTATTCTTAGACTAGAAATCTAACTATCCTAACTATAAGCGGAGATAGTCGAACTTACTAACGAAGTTAGAGAAGGAATCGTTTCCTTATAATAACAAGTCTATTTTATCTTAAGCTTTAAGGTCGGTATTATAAGCTCTAAACTACTTTTTAATAAGGGTAAACGCGTCCTTAGGTATCTTAACCTTCCTACTTAATCTTACTAAACGAAGGCGTATAGCGTAGAGACCTTTAGTTTAGAGGTTAATATATTTAAGTTAGCGGTCTAGAGTCTAGTAGCGGTAATTAGCAATAATCTTAAGCTTATAAGTATTAACGAAGGATTTAATAATACCTTAATCCTCCTATCCTTTATATTTTATAGGGTTAGGAACCTAATTACGTACTTCTATACCTAACTCTACGTATAAGTATATAGAAGGGCTCTCGGAAAGGGCTTAGCTATTAATACCTAGGTAGTAAGTCCTTAGGAGGTTATTATTACCGTTCTTCTTATCCTTATCCTTATCTTTATCGTTAGAGGAATTAGGAGGAGTACCTCCTAATCTATTACTAATACTACCGTTTCCTCTAGTACTACGTTTATTAGCCTCGACTCCTAAGGGTAGAGTAGGAGAGACGATATAGTATCGCTTCTAACGTAAAGTTTTGGTACTATTAGCGGTAGACTTACGAGAAGCGTTCGATTTAGTTTTATAAACGCGCTATCGAGTAGGTATCTAGTCGTTAGTAATATTAGGTTTGGTAGTAATAAGAGGTACTTTAAACTATATACTATTTCTATTAAAAGCCTTATAAGTACGTTCTTATAATTAGATAGCGTTTTCTAGTTATTATCAATAACTTTTAATAGAGATAGTATAGGCGGTCTTAGTAGCCTTAAGAGCTTTCTATATATTCTCTAGTTTAGTAATAGTAGTAATATAATTGTCTATCTCCTTTCTAAGATATTCCTCTAGCTTCGAGGAACGGGCTTAGAGAGTTTATACTTAGCTTCGGAGGAGTTTTAACTCGGTATCTTAGATATATATTCGTTTTTAGAACTTATTCCGTTTAGAATAATAGCGATTATAGTTAACGGCTATTAGGCTATTATAGAGTTCCTTTTAGAGGTCCCGATTAGTATCCTCTAAGTCTTTTCCGTTACGGATTATATTAAGAAGTCTAGTTTAAAATAGCTATAGATACTTAGGGATAACTATAGCTAACTACTCTACTATAATAGCTAGATTATTAGATACCGGTTCTTATAGTAGAGGTTCGCCTTCTAAAAAGTAGCGTAAGTCGAAATAGATTCTATAGTTAGGGTATAGTCTATCTCTCTCCTAATCCTTCTATATATACTATTAGAATTTCTTACCTAGCGGTACTATTATAAAGGGTTCTTCTAAGTCTTTATATAATGCCGGTCGTTCTCCTTTATCGCCTTTCTAACGGGGTATACCGCTATCTCTATCTTCTATTCCTAACTTATTCTAAGTATACGTAGGATTAAGGGTTTAGGACTATATTTATCTAACGGTCTAAGACTAAGATTATATATTTTCCTAAGTTTCGTCGTCTCCTAATCCTTAAGGGACGAATAAAGCTACGAGGTTACGAACGGGCAAAAGCGCGCGCTATAATAGTTCTAGTTAGGAGAGTACGAGTACTATTACGGAGAAGCCTAGAGGAACTAGTCTCCTAAGAAAGACTTTACTCTAATTACTACTTATTATTAGAGTAGCTCGGAAGTAACTAGGGGTTTATTATTAGATACGTCGAAGGTTATTAGAGATAGAAGAGAAAGGAGTATAGGCGGAGGCTAATCCTTCTTTAAGATTTATTACTATTACTACCTATTATAAAGGAAGAGCGTTAGTTTTCTTATATTATTATAACGGAACGGTAAAGTAGCTTTATAGTTTAATAAGTATTTCGCTTATAGCTAGAAAGTATAGTAATACTTATTTACTTATCTTAACGCTTTAGACGGGTAACTATATTCGACCGTATATAGTTATAGCTCTTCTTACTCCGTAAAAATAATTTAAATATAAGGAGTATAGGCTTATAGATTACTACGTATTATATTATATACTTATAGAAGACGTTCTACCTTCGTAACTCCTAAAACTACTTAGTCCCTACTTTTTCTAAAGTATCTATTCTATTCTAAAGTTTCGACGCGTACTACTTAAGTCGGTATAGTAAAGATTCCGGATTTAGTATCGACTACTAAGCTTCTATAGAAAAGAAGAGGGAGTCTTATTACCGTATATCGTAAACCTCGAGAGCGTAGGTAAAGCTCTCTAGATAGCGTTTAAACGGCGAGGTAGTATCGTTATAATCTAGAGATAAGCTAGCGAGTTCGAATCGCCTACTATAGTAATTTAGAGTTTAATATAATATACTATTATAGATTAAGAGGGACGTAGATACGTAATAATATAATAATATTATATAAGGTTATAAGTACTTATAAGGTCTTGAGATCTATTAGAGTAAAAATTTTATATAATATAAGGTTACGTAATCTAAGGATAAAAAAGAGAAAAGTCCGGATCTATAATACTCTCTCTATATACTAGTACTAAATAAATCACTCTCTCTCTATATTAACTATTAGAAGACTATTAGTAATACTTACTATATAAATATTATATCTTAAGATCTAGATTCTACTAAATTATCCCTCTTACTTCCTCTAAGAATTAGTACGACCGTATAATACTAAGTAAATATTAATTCCGATATAATATCAAGAGTTTTACGGAATTATTTAAGCGTATATAGCTATACCTAAGGTAGATAAATAATATATATCTAAATAAGTAGATCGATAGTATACTCGTTATTCTTCTTTATAACTAAGTATTATTTTATTTTATTGTATTATAGTATATATATATTAATTCTTACGGAAATTAAGTATATTCGTTAAAATCTTAATAAAATATATCCTTAGGGTTCGAGTTAATAAGAATAATAATAAATTATTACGTAGTATAATCTAAGGTACTAGAATATATATTTAGACGAATTCATATCCTATTATTAAGCTTATATAAAGAAAGACGATAGGAGAGATTCTAATAGTCTCCTAATAGTCGAGAGAGGCTATATTTACGATATTAGATTTAGTTTAGATAAAGAAAGATAATAGAAGAGATTCTAATAGTCTTCTAATAATCGAGAAAGGCTATATTTACGATATTATATTTAGTTTAGATAAAGAAAGACGATAGGAGATATCCTAATAGTCTTCTAATAGTCGAGAGAGGCTGTATTCATAATAATATATTTAGTTTATATAAAGAAAGACGAGGAGAGAGATTCTAATAGTCTTCTAATCGTTAAGAGAGGTTAAATTTACCGTTTCTTATTTAGCTTAGATAAAGAAAGATAGAGAGGGAGATCCTAATAGTCTACTTATAGTTAAGAGAGGTAAATACTAGTATTATTAATATTCTACGCCTAATATATACTTTACTTTATCCTACAGTATATAACTTTAAAAATATATTATTTAGTTATATTTTTAGCCTAGAATTTACGCGCTACTACTCCTACCCTAATAAAGCTATCTTACTAACTATATATTCTTCGACTAAATAGTTACTTGCTTAGTATAGATAGCGTATAGATTAGTATCTATTCTAGATTAGTAGACTAGAGATAATTAAGTATATATTAAATATTACCTTTAAATAAGCTAACTAAGAAGGCCTTAGCCGCTTCTTAAAGTATATTAATAGCTATCTTTTAAAAGCGCGCGTTCTTAATAATAAGTAAATCCTAGGTAATCTCTTTTACTAATCTCGTAAATAGTAACTTATATAGAAGGAGTTTAGTCCCCTTCTAGTAGTAATAAATCTTACGTAATACGACGGCTAGAATTTACGTTAGTAAGAATTAATAGACTATTAGTAAACTAATAGGTAATTTACTTACTTCCTAGCTTATAATAGTAGAGTTTCTTTATAGGAGCCTTTCGAGTAGTTATTTTTCTTAAACGTAACTTAGGCGTACTAGTTAAATCTTTTAAAGACTTTCGAGCGATCTAGGAGCTACTAATAGTAATTACGCTAGTTATCTTAGTATACGCCTAAGGTTATAATTAGTATTACCGAATACGCGTACGTATAAATTTAAAATAAAGATATACTATAGTAATAAATAATAATAAGAATAAGTTAATAGGCTAAATAAGATATAATTAGCTAAGTTAATATAAGGATAATAGTTATAGAGGTAACTAGTAGAGGCGCGTTCTAATATACGATAGACTAGCGTTAAAATCTCTATACGCTAAGCCGCTTTAGGCGCTAATTATTAGCCCGTACTTACTATTCCGCGCTTAGGACGAACTCCTTCTACTAATTAATATTATCCTATCTATAAAAGTAATTTTAGCGTATTTTACTCTCTAATTATACCCTTTACTATTAGTAGACTATTAGCTATTCTCTACTTTAGCCGCTCTCTACTATAGTACCTACTAAACTAGTTACGTAGTAATCTATAAATAAGTATATATAGAAAGAGACTACGCGCTATAAGGGTCTTAAAGGCTTTAAGAAGATAAAAGATTATATTAGATAGTATCTATATACTATAATATTAGTAGCGCGTAAGAAAGTAAAGAACTTATTAGGCTTTAATAAATTACTCGAGGCGCGTTAAAAGGAGCTTTTATAGGCGGCTACTTAAGAAGTTATAGATAAGAGGTATATCTATACTAATATTTCTTACTCTTCTACTAGTTCTCTAACTAATTAATATCTCTAGAATTACTACTAATAGCTATTCTAATATCCTTAAACGCCCTCTTAATAGAATTATTACTTTTGAACCTAATAATAATAAAGATAATAAAGACGACGATAAAGATAACGACGAAGATAATAATAAAGATATTAATAAATCCCTTAATTAAGATCTAGACGTACTTCTTAATACTAAAATCTAGTCCCCTATAGTTAATAAGTAAATTAAAAAGTTCTAGGAAGCTACTATCGCTCGCTACTTAAACTACTAGTAAACTATATTTAGACTTATAAGGAGATTATAGTAGTATATAGCGTAATTATTAAATACTAAGTTAAATAGTCTAGTACTCGTTACTTAAAATAAGAAGATCTATAAATATCTTTATAAAGAAGAACTATTAATTAGTATCCCGCTTATCTAATAGTCTACTAATAGTCTCCAACGCTTATATAGGCCCTTATTACTATAGGGACCTATACTATCGATTTCCTTCCCTTTATCTCTTCTTACTATTTTTTTAATATAGACGAAATTACGATCCTACGTAATTAACTTATAACTAGCCGTTTCTTACTAGGTCCTACTAGTTAGTAGATAGTATATTCTATTAATAAAGCTAAATTAAGAGCTCTTTACTATAATTCTAATTACTTAAATTCTTTCTCTCTAGCCCCTTAGTCTTTAGCTACCGGTTTATTATAGTAGTAGAAATATAGCTTCTAAGAACTTAGCTCGGCCGCGGTATAAGATATAAGCGGATATAGCTAGTTAAATACTCTAGTCTTAAGCTCCGTACTAACTAGAGTATAGTCTAAGCTAAGGTCTCTAATTATCGGCTAATAAAGCTTTTAAACTTCTAATAACGTAGGATCCCTAACTTTATTTATCTAATAAATAAAGCTAAATATAGTTATTATAATAATATTAAGATAACTATAATAATAGTAATATTATATAAGCTTTTCTAGCTCTCCTATTAGCTATTAGAGCGCTAAGACGTCGCACGTAATAGACGGCTATACGAATTACGTAACTTAAGATCGTAGCGTAGTACCTTAGCTACTCTTAGTACGTAACTTTTTCTATAGGTACGGGCTACTTTATCCTCGTTATCTACAATAACGCGATAATATCGGATAAATAAAGCTCTAAAAAATAGTTATTAGCTCGAAATTACTATAATAAAGTCCGATATTTATCGAACCGATAATATTGGCGGTCTTGGCGCCCGATGATTAGAGACCTTGGTCTGAGCAACTTAGAGGAGAAAGAGTCTGGGTATAAGCATAGGTATAAGCATGGGTATCAGCATGGGTAACTGTAGTAGCGGGCAGAAGGAATGCTAGTAGGTCGATCCGCCGTAATGAAGCCGGACCCAAGTACGTTGTACAACGTAGAGCTGGGAACAGGCTATACGAGCCAATCGGAGTCTCCGTATCAACTATCTATAGATACCCTGCCGGTACGAAGGGATCAACGTAGCGACATTCTTTCCGCTGACTTCCACAATGAGGACTGAATGCCGACGTCGATGATATAAACAGGCGGTGAATAGATGCGGGGTGTTGTGATCGAATACTACAATCCTTCCAACCTCCTCAGTCCTACCAAACTTCCTTAGTCCTATCAAATCTTCTCAGTCCTACCGAATTCTTTCAGTCCTACCGAATTCTTTCAGTCCTACCGAATTCTTTCAGTCCTACCGAATTCTTTCAGTCCTACCGAATTCTTTCAGTCCTACCGAATTCTTTCAGTCCTACCGAATCCTTTCAGTCCTATCCAACTTTCTCAGACCCAACTTTCTCAGACCCACCACCTTATCTCAAGACCATGAAGCTCTTACTACTTCTGACACCATTCCTAACAGCTTCAACGTACGCCGCGACCCCAGCAGGTCAATGCTGCGAAAAAGACGTTCTTTACTGCCGCTCACGTGGCTTCATAGGGTGTGTTAATGCGCTCTATCACCTTTCGTGTGTGACAGCGAACAGGCAAGCCGCTTGTACCGCTGAGTGTGTTGCCCTTAAGATCCCTGGTTCATTACGAATTTACAAAACCGTGGAGTAATGTCCACCTAAAGCTTAATTCCGAACAGCACCTGCTAACCCAGTCGATAGAACTCCAAGCCGATGTGTGTGTGCCGGTTTCAGCGCGGATACATGGATATCTGGTTGCTATAGGTAAGTGCTAAACCAACGCTCAATCGCGGGTAATCCCTAACTCCTAACAGTCAAAATTCGGGTTAACGGTGACGAGGATCATTTGTTTATCAGCTGGACTCGTCGTCAAATCGACATTCCAGAAAGTGGGCTTGGTTATGCGGGTGAAGAATTGGTCTTGGACTGTGTGTTGATGTTGTACCCAGGGGGTTGCGATGCTCGAAAGTAGGTGATGGAGATAGCTTATCTGTCAGGATTCTGCTGTTTAATGATCTTCGCTGTGTTTATCATGGTTTAAACCTGTTCCTTGCCCCTGTTCTTTCGTCTCATCTGTTACGGTCTGGCTTCAACGCCAGATCATCGGGCATGTTGTAAACGTTGAGAGCAGTAGATTGGTTGAAATGATTTTTGAGACTGGATTCCCCAAGGCGAGAAGTTACCGAAGATTCTCTTAGTAGCTGCAATTCCATTTGTTTCGTATCTAGCGCCTCGGCTCTGAGCGTCCAGTTACGCCAATTAATTTGGTATCTTAGCCAGATGATACATTGTGCTTGCGGAAAGCACGCTCTCTTTTAGCGTGGTTTGTTGGGGACGACACGACGCAGTCGGTGATCACACAGTGACTCACAGTACTACGATAGCCAGCAGAAAGAATTTCAGTACCTCAATCCGTCGTGATGAAGCCGGACTCAAGTTCTATAGTGGGACTGAATATAGGGTATTAGAGCCAATCGAAGTCTACAGTACGTACACGCGGTAAATCGCTACGATACTGACGTTCTTTCTGTTGGCTTTCACAGTACTGGTACCTACCGACTAGTCTCTAGCATAACGCGTGGGTATTCGAGCTGAATGCCGACTTGGATGATACAAGAAAGGATGGCAAAACTTTACATCGTCCACTTTGAACCTCACCGGAATACCGTCCCAGTCTGCAGTCTTCCCCTAATTAAGCTTGATGTCGGCGTAGTAGTAGTTGGGTGGGTGGCCACCAGCGAGTTAGCCGCTGTATGTTTTTGCCAATATTTTTCTTATTTCGATGATGTTAGGCAAAATTTCTCTTTTTGTCTTCTCTGATGTGTACGGAGGGGTTTCTTCTGTGGGACTATAGTCACAACTTACAAAGATCAGGGAGAGAAAGGGTGTAGGGTCAGGAGTGTCAAAGACGTTTCCGATCATTGAAAAGTTGAGCGCTCCGATACCTCTAGATTGACCGGACCTACCAGCGCGAGAAAACAGAAAACGATCTATTCACACAATCAGTTTTACGTAGCTCCGCAAGGTGTTCATCATCAAACTTACCTGTACCACCAAAATGCTGGTATATGAGCTGGTATACAATCTATGAACTTGTCCATTGCAAAAGTCTCTGAAGGAAGCGTGCAGAAATCGTAAAGAAATCGTCAGAAACATGCCTCACCACCACTTTGTTACTGACAAGGCGTGTTGCTACGGACTGACCAATTGAAGGCGATATTTCTCACACCGATACGATGATACTGAGGTCAGGTTGTGGTTGTTAAGGTTTCGTCATGGTGGACGCTCACTAATCCGCCAAATTCCTTGAAATGAACCCGCTACACAACCAGCGAACAAATGACACATGGGGATAATACTAATAGTGTACTTTTCATCTCTCAATTTCTCGGGATGTGCCCATCTACTTCCGCGGCGAAGAGATCGGCTATTAGATGCAAACAAAAAAGCAGAACGCTCAACACGCTGACCATACAAAGGAGGGTATCTTATCAACCATGCAAATGCACCGCCAAATACTTCTAGACAGCCATTAATAGAATGCGAGTCATGATGTCTAGCCGGCTTTCTCAAGACTTTGCATCGTGACCAGCTCAGCATATCGTCCATTCTTCGAAAGCAAGTAATTATGGCTTCCCTCCTCGACGACTCTTCCGCCATCGATGACGTAGATGATGTCTGCTTTCTGGATCGTGCTCAAACGATGGGCGACGGCAATTGTCGTCCTCCCCTTGGCAGCTTTGTCTAGTGCAAGTTGAACGACTTTCTCGGACTCGGAATCCAGGGCTGAAGTTGCTTCATCTAGCAGCAGGATTTTTGGGTTACGAAGGAGTGCTCTTGCGATGGCGATGCGCTGCTTCTGTCCACCTGAGAGCAGACCACCTTTCTGACCGCAGACGGTGTTAAAACCATCAGGCAGGGACATGATGAACTCATAGATATTTGCGTCTTTGCAAGCCTTGATGATCTCTTCTTCGGGAACACCTTCGCGATCCGCACCGAGTAAGACGTTGTCCCGGATGGTACCCTGGTACAGCGTCGGTTCTTGACTCACAAGAGCCAAGTAGCTGCGGTAGTCATTGACGTTGAGTTTCGACACTTCCTGGCCATCAACGTAGACGCCTCCAGAGAGTGGATCGTAGAAGCGCTCCAGGAGGGCGATAGTCGTGGATTTCCCGCATCCACTCGCTCCTACCAAAGCAACATATTGACCAGGTTTAATGGATAGGTTGAGGCCACGGAGAACTGGCTGCTCCGGTCTTGTTGGGTAGCGGAAATGCACATCTCGGAACTCGACATGGCCCTCTACTGTTGTCAGCCTGTCTCCCTCCTCGGACCAGCAGTCGATCTTGGGCTTGCGGTCAAATAGAGCCTGGAGCTCGGCCGCGGCGTGCTTAGCCTTGCCCATGTCTGGAGCGAAAGAGAAGATGCTTCCGGCTGACTGGGCCCCAAAAATAATGGAGGAGAAGCAAACGAAGAATTGGAACTGTGAGTATTCACGCTTAGCTATAAGCGTGCCGCCATACCAGAAACCTAAAGCGATGCAGAAGAAGACGAATGACTGCGAAGCGGCGTAGAGACTTGATGACTTGGCGACGGACACCAAGCTAGACTGGGCTTGTGCTTCAAGCTGGTCGTGGTACTTTTGGAAAACATCTTCTTCGCGAGTGAGAGAAGCGACGGTGCGGATGGCGCTCGTGGCCTCACAAGCAAATCCGGCAGATTTTTCGTAAGCTGCTTTAGTGCGAGCTTGGAATCTCGCCAGCATCCAGAAGCGGAAGAATCCACAAGCAAGGAGGACCGGTATTGTTGATATACAGACCAATGCCAATTTCCAGCCGATAGCAAGAGAGATTGTCATTGCAGCGATAAGGGTCGTCAGAACCTGCAAGATAGTGCCGAGCGTCGAGCCACTCAAACCTGAAAGATGGGTAGCTGACGTCGAAAGGAACGTTGTCAGAGAACCAGCGTTATTTTCGTCGCGATCAAAAAATTCTGCCTACATTAGCGACGTGAACTGCGACGGGAAATCAACGTCATATACCAATGTCTTGTCGGAGCATATGGCGAAATGCCTGATCACGAGCTCTGTGAATTAGTCTCTCAGAGCAATAGCCAAAGGCAGCACCGTGCCCGAGGATGCTGAGGAGTTGTGTTCCAGCAAGCATCAGGTACATGAGAGACCAGAAGTCGATCTCGCTGCGAAGCTCGGCAAACTGCGAAGGTGGCAAAGACAATGCAGAAATGGCCTTTGAGAAGAAGATGGCCTGCACAGGATTGCCACCTCCGGCAATGACAGAGCAAACGAAACCAAACAACATGATGGGCCACTCTTTCTTGTTGAAGGACCACACGACCCCCATGAGTCGGAACAACGAATATTCTGGTGGCTGTTCAGCTCTTCGCTTGCCGAGCTCGACACTTGAGATCGATTTGCCAGACTGCATGCGCTTCAATCGTCCGTCTGGATCCTCATCATCAGGGTCGATCGGCTGACCTTTTTCATTCGTGACTTCCCGGTGAAGTCTCTGATCATCGACGTCTTGGAATATTTCGACCTCCTCGGTATTCTCATTCTTGATTTCTGCGGCGATTCGTTGGGCCTCGACTAGGTTGAAATACGCCTCCTTCCTTTCGAGGAGCTCTGAATGCCGACCCTGTTCAACAATTGCGCCTTGGGACATCACAACAATGTTGTCCGCGTTCTTGATAGTGGACAGTCGATGAGCGATGACGATGGTTGTTCGACCCTGAGAGGCTTTATCGAGGGCAGCTTGCACGACACCTTCGCTCTTTGTGCTGTGTATGCAGTCAGCACTGGTTGTGTACGATTTAGGGAACTTACTCAAGAGCTGATGTGGCTTCATCCAAGAGAAGGATTCTAGGGTCTGATACGACGGCACGAGCAATTGCAATGCGTTGCTTCTGTCCTCCGGACAAGAGAAATCCTCGTTCACCAACGTGAGTTTGGTATCCCTCTGACAGAACCATGATAAAGTCGTGGGCGTTTGCCATTTTCGCTGCATCCTCGATTAGTTCCCGCTGCTTCTCCGCGTCGACCTTTTCGAATTTGGTTCCTAGCAGTCCAAAACGAATATTTTCGTAAATTGTCGTCGCAAAGAGGACCGGCTCCTGCTGAACCAGAGAAATGTTTTGCCGGAGCCAGTGTAGATTGACCTCTCGGATATCGTGGCCGTCGAGGAAGATTTCGCCCCCTACTGGCTCGTAAAAGCGTTCGACCAAGCCCACAATGGTACTCTTTCCTGAACCAGACGCTCCCACCAATGCAGTCTGCTTTCCAGCAGGAATGACCAAGTCGACACCGTTCATGACAACGACCTCTGGTCGCGATGGGTAGATATGCTTGACATTGCGCAATTCGATTGTTCCCTCCATGTTCTCCAGGATCTTGCCGTCTGGTGAGTCTGGGTCCATTGGGGAGTTTCGGTCGATGGCAGCGAAAATTTTCTGACCGGCGGCGGTTGCGGAAGTGAAGGCCTTGAAATTTGGAGCTATATTCCCAAGAGAAAAGGCGCCAATCATGACGGCGAAGAGCACTGTGAGGACTTGAGATACAGACATTTCCCCTTGCACCAAAAAGCGTGATCCTTGCCAGAAAGAAAGACCGTAATTGAGGTATACCAATGTCATCATCACCGCGATCAATCCTCCCAATAGCGTCTGGAGCTTGCGGCCAAATTTCTCGGCCGTGACGAGATAAGTATCGTAGACTTTCGCCAGTTTGTCTTGCGTGTTGAAGGCTGTCGCGTTCCGAACTGAGCTCAGAACTTCCTCAGCAATTGTTCCTCCTTTTGCATATTCCGCTTGGGTTCGAGCCGTCCACTTGATAAGAAATGAGCTGCCTGATCCCATGGCCAGAACGATTGCGAAAATGGTAGAGGTGAGAATGAGAGTGAGCTTCCAGTATTTTATGAAGGCGATGACAAATGCCGCAATGAAAGTGGCGCCTGCATTCAGCGTGAGACCAAACTTCTCACTGATGCCGTCTTGAATGAAGTTGGTGTCTGCCGTGATTCGTGTGGTGACCTCTCCAGCTCCGAGCTTATCGAAAAATGCTATGTTCTGCCTGAGCATGGCTTTCAAATATCGTTCTCGGATTTTGCCTGCGCAACGTTCTCCGACATATATGAATCCGACGGTCGATACGTAGGTGGTGATGAAGGTGCCAATGGCCAGGTACACGAAGTAAAGAACATAGTGTGAAAGTTCGGAGTTGAAAGCGGAGTATGTGGTCTTGCCTTGGAAGTAGTCGGCGAAGAGGCCAGTCAAGCCTCCAAACACAACCTGGCATGGGTCAGATCATGCTGACGTTCAGGTCCTTCTGCCAACTCACTGTCATCAGCGGCATGGCAGCTCCAGCTATAATTGTGCAAGCAACGCTGACCCACCATATTGCCCAATCCGATCGCGAAGCATAGCGATACAATGAGAAGTAACCAACTTTGACATCTGGAATGTGCACTTGGCGTCTGAGAATCTCCTGCTCGTGCTCTGGAAGATGACGGAAAGGATCGTTATTTTCGTCCTTGACCTCAATGACATTGGAGTCGAGCTGTTCCTGTATCAGCACCGATGAATATTTTGCAGCCGCTCTGGTCCTTCAGTACCTTCCGCATCTCGTTCAGTTCTTTCAACCCACCAGTTGGATCCATGTCCATTCCAGCAAGCGGAGCTTGTCCGGTTTGTGTTCTCTCATTGTCTTTCTCTAACTCGTCGGTCTCTGAAGATCCACGGCTGGTTTTGCTCGCATCTTTTGCAGCGACGGTCGAGCCGTCTTTCTCGTCCCCATGTCTCATTGCTTACAAGCTAGAAGCGTGTCTGTTGGGAAAGTTCGGAAGTGGTTCGTAGACGCGCCGTGCTCTCGCGATGATGATGACGATGATGATGCAGTGTGGCAAGGCGGTGTTGGCAGACAAGAATATATTAAAGGGAATATGTAATGGGAAATAGGATAGAGGTCTACCATATAGGCTGTTCTAGAATACGGCAGTGTAAGAAGGAGAGAAGGACTGAGAAGACGAAGTACTCGTAGGCAACCACCTGCACGCCTTTGGGGAAGGGAACCTAAGCGATTGGGCGAAGCTTGGGCGGAGATGAGGGTAGACATGGACATGATCACCGCAGGGAGACAGGGCGGCCTTCTGTACTGCCTGGTTCCACGCGAAGAATGCGAGACTCGGAGTAGAGAACTACTACTCCTAGTAGAGATCCTAGCGCACGGGCTGTAGGATTTCCCGGCACCTGGTCCCTTGGTGTCCATAATGCTCCCTCGGACGGTCGGAAATCCCGTCTCCCCTTGAGCGACCAGTCCGAGCTTCGCATCAACGCCTCTACGATATTTCCGTTCCGAGAAAGACATATGGATGCCATCCAGAAGTCGCTTGGCATAATATCAAGAGGCTTTCCGCTCCACCTCCTTCACATACATATCATACATGCGTGCGCGTATTGAAAAAGAGTCCCTGCGAGATGGAGAACATCAAAACATCGACTTCCTTCAGGAGACGATGCTCTCAATATAACTGAATATCTGTTACCGGTTACCAAGCTACAGGTCAGCGAAACCCATGTCAAAACCGCCCAGTACGTGACCACCTCTTTTTCTTCAAGGGCTATCTAGATTGAACATTTGGCTTTGCGCCGTCTTGCTCTGACATGGTTCAAAGTCCTGCAGAGACGGAGCGCATTCAATTGCAGGTTGCCAGCGACTGTCAGCATTCTCAGCAATGTCACCAATAAGATACTCGAACAGAACACCGAGCGGGCCGGAATTGAAGATATCTACCTCTGCTCGTATGCGAATGCGAGAAATGCGCTTCATCTAGTTTCAATTTGGCCGCAGCGAAATCACACTTGCCTTGCCCATATCGGTCGTGCCTGCAGCCAACGACATCGCCACACGCTTCCAGACGGCCAAGGGCCTCGGGTCTCTCCTGCTTTGTGTCGAGAATCCTCCGACGTGGTAAGAGAACCGTCATACGAGGCCAAGAGGATAGCAATCAGCAAGTCACTTCTCGAATCCAGACCCCACTTGATCACGGCGTCATGAGTCATGAGTGTATGAGCGTTCAGTTTCAACAGAAGAAGGCTAGGAGCTCAGAGTCCGAGGCGCCACAGCACCGAATGCGACAGCTTTCATTACCTTCTATGAACTTCAATTCTGGCATTCTGCATTTTGATGGGTACCGACCTAAGCTCGCTAAAGTCTCCGCTTGGAATGTCGATTCTCCTTGCAATCTAGACACACGGCTGAAAAATCCCCGAGACTCTTTTAACGACAAGTCTCGGGACCTGACCAGGCCGAGCCCAATCGCGATTCGCGAGTATTCGACCGGCTTTGGAGCTAACACAACGTGCTTCTAGTGCTCATGGACTGATATTCTCACCGACTGGAACTGGGAACTGGGACATCCGAACGAGTGTTATGAAAGTGATGCAGCATCTACCAGGAACCTTATTGCAGCGACGACAACGGAGTCGGACTTCACCCAGGGACGGAACCCCGATCGCACGTGAAAAAACGTGAAAGAGAGGCGCCTTTGTGCGCGAAACTAAATTTGGAAGAACGACCTGAAATTGATCAGGGGATGCTGTCCAAAAATTTAGTAATACCTCAGCCCATATACCTCCGAGTCTTTTTTTGAATGTGAAGATCATGTGATTTCAATCTCATGATCGTGGGTGGCTCATTACGTAAGTTTGCCACGCCTTCCACTATCCCATTACATCCTGATATCCAGGAACTTCACCATCAACCTCCTGGCATTCAAGGCGACGATTTGACAAATCTAACCTCGTAGCCTCGCCTCCGTTCGCCCTTTCACATCCACCTGCAGCCTCCCTCGTCCGTCCAAGACTCGAACATTTGTCGGCATTGATTGTCAACCTGCTTCCCCACGAGATCCTCCGATTCAGCATCCATTCGCAGTGGAGGTATGGGGCAAAAACTTGAAATCGGCACCATCGGTCATGCTCATTTTTCAGCAATCTTGTATGCGGTATCTGGGAGGCCGGCGTTTCTGTTTCGCGACGTTGACGTGCACAGAAACATTCCGAGCGGGACCAATCTTCAATGTTGCGAAACGTTCGAACCCATATAACGACCGGACTATAGATTTGAACATCACGTGAAACAATCTTCGACCTAATAGTACTAGTCCGCCACCATCACCTAAAATCCAGTCCACAGGAAAGCCATCTGTGGACACGAAGATGAGATCCATTACCACAACTCAATTCTTTTGTGCGATGGGTTCAAGAACGATCAGTCTAGCTTTGGTGATGATAGGAGAAGAGCACCTTTTAGTATCACGACTTCAAATTTTCACGTTTTACCACATCCACTGTCCCAAAGTCTGCCCCACTGATTAGCCTAAAACAACATCTCGAAGGTACGACCTCTCATCTGCCACAATTCTGGTATTCCTAGTGCCTCCTTCTTTGGCAGTAACAGATCAATCTGGGTTATTTTCACGCAAATTTGTTCGGCTTGGTTCGGCGCATTTTGAAAATGGTTTCCTTGAGTATACCCAATCACGGCGAAGTAAATCAGCGAGGGCAACTCTTTCTGTTCCCGACCAGAGTCGCATTGGCTGAGCTCCAGAAAAGACGAGATGAGGTTCATCTGGTGGTTTCCTTGTGCCCAAACACTTGTTGATCATATTCGCCGACTACGAACGCTGATCATCTCTTCGCTCTCTACAAGCTAAGAATGAAGACATCTACAGTACAAGAAAAATCATAATGCCATCTCCTACTCTTCTTAAAACTGCTTGTTCTTCCCAAGCCCATGCGCAGCGAGAAGATCGACATGCAAATCCAACCAAGGGCGG
Source organism: Venturia effusa (assembly GCA_007735645.1). Classification (NCBI taxonomy): domain Eukaryota; kingdom Fungi; phylum Ascomycota; class Dothideomycetes; order Venturiales; family Venturiaceae; genus Venturia; species Venturia effusa. Next base: position 398,685 of record CP042188.1, on the reverse strand, counting down.
TGTAGATACTTCCCCTTATCCGCTCCTGTCGCCTACCAATGCACTCCTCACACACAGCATTCTCACTACGAAACATATATCCATAGTCATCAAACATCTCCACCATTTCACTTCTCCCATTACCTCCTACAGTACCAAACATGCCTCGCAGCCCTCGCATTCCCCAAATAAATCTTACATACCAAAGCGAACGTTCCTACCTTCTCTCCGTTGCTTTTGCTCTTACACCGCACGACGACCAGATTAGAAAATATGCTTTAAGAGCTGCGTTAAATACTCGAGCAGCTCGAAGCCTGAGAAAGCGATGATTTCGGTAGGAACGGGGTCACAAATGATATTACCGATGATGCTACAAGCAAGACACTGGACGTGCTTGAACAGGAATCCGGTGTGTCGAGAATGGGTTCTGTTCATATCGAGGACGAGGGAGTGATGAACGATTGTGGTTTGCGCTGATGATGATTAAGTCGCGCCTGAAGATGCCTCGGCAGTTGTGTCACGCTGTAACAATGAGGCGGCTGCTTATACCCAAAACGACCGAATAGCGAGGACTAAATGAAATCTTGGAGTCGCAGATTGAAAGCGCCAATGCTCCAGTACGTGAGCAGAGTAATTTGCTTGCGCAGTGTAAAGTTGAGATTGCCAACCTACGATGCCTTTGCTGTGATTTTAGCTCGTGTCTTGCTTTTGGCGTAGGATAATCATTTTGTGGCTTCTCCGTGAGTGTGCTGGAATTGTACTCTGCTGGCTGAATGGTCTTTTGTTACAAGGCGATGCCAAAACGGTCCATCGGTGACTGAAGGAGAATGGACCGGCGAGATATGCAGGCTCGTGATTGAAGCGAGTTGTAGGCAGGAAGAACATGCACATAAATTTGAAATAAATCCTCTTTTTTTTCTGAGAGTACTTCATACCTTTCCTTCGAAGTAGTGACATATCATATGTCCAAGAGGTTCGCGTGACTTGTCAGGAAGGAATCCGGAACAGCCCTTACTAAGACTAGCCCAACAGCGATTGCACCCACAAGAACATTTCGTAGACAACACTCCTACCATGTCCTCAAAAGACTTTTCGTGACAAGACCATAAGACTTAGTCACCCGATGACCGGATTCCAATCCTCTCCTATGTAAAGGAAACTTTTGCGCCAAAGCTCAGAACCCACGAGATAGAGTATCACAGACAAATGAAACCCACAAAACACATCCCAGAAAGAAACGACGCCATCTCACACCACCTACGAGAAAGTAACCAACTTCGGATCCGTTGGCAAACCGTCCTTTCCAATGCCACTCTTCTTAAAACTCTGCTCCATGAATATCCTCCTCGCCTCGTCAAAGCCCACGCCCCTCCTCTTCATAATCCTCAGAACCTCTTTCTTTGCCGTCTCGTCCAGGCCCGAGCGCGAGTCGCCCTCCACGTTGCCCGTCATATCGAAGTCGGCGCTGTGAAGACCTGCTTCGACATCTTCGCGGAAGTTTTGAGGGAGGGGTGCGTAGCGGATGAAGCTTTCGGGAATGGGGACGTGGTGGACCCAATAGGCGCGGGTTGCGTAGAGGACTGACATTGTTAGTGGAGGAGGTGAGATTGTGGAGTGTGAGGATTACCTGTGCCGGCAACTAAGACGAGGAACGAAATGGAGTAGAACATAAGACCCATGTTGAGCGTCGTGAATCAGGCAAGTGCCTGGCAAGTGACGATGCGATGAAGATGCAGTTGGGTATGGACCTGTAGCCCTAAGCCAACGCGGATGCACCGGATGGTGTACAGATAACAGCTTGAAGTATAATACGGTGAAAGTTTTGAGGCTCTAGGAATATCTTCAAAGGAGAGAAAGGTTTAGGTAGCGGCTCTTGCTGGCGCGAGGCTCAGACGATGGATGCAACTGCAGTGCCTCGTCAGCGGCAGAGGTGGATCATCACCATCTGAGTCAGTAGGGCTCCATACATGTGACTTCGGCGAGTCAGACCTCCCACTGATTTCCCGAATAACCTCAATATTGAGCATAGTTGAATATATCCAGACACCGATTTACTCCTTACAGCCATTCCTCGCGCCAAAATGTCCGCAATTGTCCCCGCCCCTCTCGTCTGGGAGATCACCCGTGAGCTCTCTCAATCCCGGAATTGATTGCACAGAGTTGACAACAAGACAGGCAACTACAGCGCCTTGACTGTGAAGCGCACATCCGGCGGCGGTGCCCAGTTCTCGCGGGATCCTCTCAACCTGACCAACAAGCACAGCAGGGCTGTACGTCGAAAGTTTGGTCCAGCTCGCAGAACTACAGACTAATCGGTGAACCCAGCACGAAGGATATGTCAACGACAAGGCCATCGGTGTCCAGCCAGGCCTCAAGGGCGGCGTTTCCCTCATGACCAAGAAAGCCAACAAGTCCAACAAGCCAGCCTCGCAGATCCAACTCTCCACCTTCGGACCAAACACCTCCACCCGCAAGACCTACCGCGGCATCGTCAATTCCACAGCCAAGCGCGGATACCGAACTGATCTACGTGGTGCCGCTGTTGCACGCGCCAGCGCTATTCGAAAGAGCCAGAAACCAGTGAAGGAAGACAGGCCGGCGAAGTTGAGGGGAAATGCTGCTAAGAAGGCGAAGGCTAGCTCGGAATAGAATTACGCAATGACAATATGAGGAATATTGAGCGAAGAAGTGGAAGAGTCATTACATGGCGTTTTGGGGTGTGAGGAGAACCTCTGCCCGCGAGCGATAGGAAGGCCGCATTACAGGCTCCAAAAATCTTCTACAATCCTCTTCTTCGTGCGTAGAGCTTCCGTGACCTGGACATTTCTCAGTCAGAGGCAGTTGGGTGAGGAGGGATTCCTGTGGCATAAGATGGTCAATGTCTTGAGTATCTCTTGCATGAGCTGTTGATTGAAACTGACAGATAGGTGCATGATGGATGACCCTAATGATTGTCGTCACTACTTTCAAAATGTGCAAAGTTCTTCTCTGAATTTATCGCCCACGATGGGTCACGGAACGCTATCACAAAGTCGACACAAATTCGAAAGAATCATAATCAACAAGCTTCGGGCAAACTACATGTTTGTGGCATTGGGAGATCTAGGACCGACATAGAAGTCCTGCGATCACTTGCCGGAAAATATGAGCCAAAACAAGAATAGTGGCCGCCATCAGAGAGTCGAAAAGCAATCGAATCCACAACAAGACGCACTAGCCAAGAAGTCAAAATTATTACGCGCATCGACACGACCATCAGGGGCGAAAGATTCCACGCTTCTTCGAATATCCTACCAGTTACCTGATCCTCTTCTTGAACAGACTTGATCTTCCTACTATCTCCCACCACCTGCTTTCATATTCATTGCCAAAAATTCTCGGTCTAATCGCTCCCGTTCTATCAAGGTTAAATACAACTTCACCAAGGTAGGGCATACGGTCCACATTTGTCTTGCTCTCACTCCTTCCTTCCCTCTTTGTAAGCATCTTGGTCTAGCAATCGACCTCATCCTAACCATGCTGAATTCCCAGTCTTGAGTCACCCACCCACTCACTTAATGCAACACGACGCAAATGCTGCAGCGGGCAGGCTACTCGACGAAAGAGATAATCGTAAAACAATGTTGGAGATTCTGCCACACCGTCCACTCTCAACATCTCTCAGCTATCGGAGGACATTGCGCCTGGACGCGTAGAGAAGCTATTCCCTCCCTCACCGTCAACTCAGCATACTTGGTATCGATTCCGTACGCCAGCCGTACGGGTCTCGGAGCCCAGTTCTAGGACCTGAATGACTCCTCATTTGGTTCTAGGAGTTAAGACCGCAAATGTCCACATTCGCGTCAGCGCAATACTTGGCAAATACGCTCAGTAACGGGGAAAAAATTCTCCAACAATCCCAACAATTCAAAGTTGCCCAATCTCAAGTCGTCCTACCATCAATGCTCAGCTCCATCAGTTCATCTCCTTCAGAGAACGCCCCGTCAGACGAGAAAATATAAATGATGTGAGTACCGGGTAGTGTTCGAGATACTAGTTAAAGGATGGAAGACAAGCGAAGCTGTTCTGACGATGCCACATCAACATCTCATTCCCGTTTAATCAGGGCGGTTCCCAATCTGGCCAGAGTCTGAAGATTCTCAGGTATCGATATTCTGACGGAAAGAACGAATGATGACGTAGAGGAGATCGCGTGCACACTTCGTTTTACCAAACCCAATATTCCGTCAATCTAATTTGCACCGTGTTGTGAAAAGGTTCATCACTTGCCGGGCTTCCACTCGCTAGCTAGGCCAAAGAAGTTTGGGAATATAGGTATGTAGGAGAGCAACTGAGTACGTCTGTAGGTGGAAAGAATGGAGCAACCTCAACCCCAATTGCCCACCGGCTCAGCCTATCAATCCCCTCAATAAGATGTACACTTGTACCCCTTCCAAACGAAGCCCTCGTACTCAGGCCAATTCGACCCATCACCAACAAACCAGCTGCAACCCCCGTCGCGACAAGCACTCTGATCCTCCACCACCGCCACGTCCAAGCCAGACAAGACATGATACTCGAACCTATCCGCACACGTCGCATTATGCACCGTCAGATGGAACGTTTTCAATGGCCACTGCAACTTTGGTATGCCATTGTCAACGCTGGCCTTGCCAACGGTGTCGATGGTGAAGCTGTAACGCGGCTGGGTGCAATTACCATGGAGCTCGACATTGTCTTTGGACTTGGTGGCGGGGGTCTTGGAGCAAGGCCATTTGAGGGAACAGTGGGATAGGGACGAGTGTACGATGTCGAAGTTGATCTCGTTTTGGCAGGAGACGCTGTCGTGCATATTGGTGATGCGGAATTGGATTGGCGAGAGCTGCTTCACCGTCGCTTGTTTGATGGATTGTTCAGGGACACGCGATCCGCTTCGACGATCGAAGCTCTGGGTGTCGGAAGTTTGGTTGGACATTATGGTGGATGGTTTGAGCATGTTGTAGCCGTATTTTGTGACCTGGCCTTCGAGTTGACAGTGGACCTGTTCTCTCGTTAGAAACTTTCAAATCAAGATGTGTGTCCTGAAAGACAGCTTCATCAATGCAAGATCGATATTGATCTCGAACGACATTTTAAAACAGAATCTGGGAACGAAAAAAACTCACCCCAGACAACGGCTCCGCTCCAGCACAAATAAGCCAGCCATACGGATCCGTGACATTATTGACATCAGGAATATTGGCGTCCGTCGCGAACGGAACAACCCAACTCTCCTCAGTCCTAATTTCGATGTGCATTAGGCACCATCCAATCAAAAAACACGATATAAACTTACCCAACAACCCCAACCTCCATCCCAAACCCGGTCGGATTCGCGCTCACACCCTCCGTCAGATTTCTGAATCTAAACCTCATGCTTAAACTCGCATTCCGTCCCTCCTCACACATAATCCATCCTTCAGGCATCTTGCCAGCATCAACAACGCTTCTCCCAACGCGATTCGGCGTCCATGTAGCACTGCAGTGAACATCATTATGCATCGGTTTGGCGGATTCGCGGAACATGCCGCCGACAGATGGGCCGCGTCGGAAGGACTGACGGAGGATGAAGCTGGCTGTTGATGAGAAGCCGGAGGCTGGGGGCCATGTACCATCACCCAGGCCGGAGTTCTTGCCCATGAAGTGTGTTGTTAGCTGTGTGATGGACCAGGCCTCCTGGATCCAGCCTGCTTGGACGAGTGCGAGGAGGAAGAGGAGGGGAAGAGCGAGGTTAGAAATGAGACGCGTCATATTGAGCTGTCGATATCCTTTGTCGTTGGTGATAAGAACCGGAATGAAGAGAGATGTTGGGGTCAAAGAGTGGAAGGCTCAAGTTGTTGACTGTGGAGCGACTAAGTGTTTACGCGGAAGGAACAAAGGAAGAAAGAGCAGTTGAGGAAGGGGCTTGTAACAAAATCAATAGGCGGCAACGCTTCGTGTTATATGTACCACAGCCGAGTTCCTGATGCGATTGCTTACTTTTCATTCGCGCTTGCAGTTTAGATTCGCTTTCCATGCACAATCTCGACAAGCATTTGGCGTTTCCGATTTCCAGCTTGCCAGAGATTCGGCGACATCGATTTGAGAGGATTCAGTAGTAGCTATCGCCACGTAGGAGAGAACTTCGAAGTGGAAGATCCGGCGTGAGATTGCCAATGGAAGGCCTGCAACCGGTTATTCATCTTCAAAGAGCATCAGGATGTGCAACGTGACAGGCCGGTATCGTGAAACATTGCACAACACCGACCGATATATTGTAACCATCAAGACATCAAATGAAGAAAAGCGTGAACTTGCCATTGCCTGTTCTGTCTTAAAATCGGCTACCACCATCCATCGTCCATGGGACGAAACTCGTGACACCTCCAGACGCGTCCCAAAGCCATGGATATTTTCGTCAAAATCCCGCAGAGCGCCCAAAAAATTGCGCCGCATCTTTCCTATCGTTACAAGTCTTGTTTCTTACTTCTCGCGTCTACATGACCTTGCCAGCGACCCTCAAGGCAATCCTCGCGAGAGATGCTAGATCCATCCCCGTGTTATCCGCTGGCATCGTCTCACTGCTGTAGATACAGTGCACGACCATCTTCTCATGATACTTGAGGCCATTAAGTAACTTGGGTGTCACAAGGAAGTACTGGCTGGTATCTCCATTGCAAGCGATATCCACCATGCGTGAATGCACGATCCGCTCATTACGTTGATCCATACCCTGATTAATTTCATCAACGACGCGGAATGGAGAGCGAGCGAGTGATTGAAGTGCCATGAGGTAGAAGATCGTGGAGACAGCGCGCTCACCACCGGATTGACGGTGATTGTCGATAATGCTCATTTGCTCATTTTCACTGTTACACGCTTTAGTATGGACACAGACGAGCTTGTCAACGAGGCACATACCGAAATTTAGCCTTCAGTTGAAGCTCCCATTTCGAAAAATCGTCCTCGTCCTTGACTACAGTGACCTCGCCAGCACATTTGATCTTCTCAAAGTTGAATGTAAATGCTTCACTAATCTTGGCCACAATACCGTCAAGCTCCGGTTCCCATTGAGCGCGGATAGCGGCGATTTTTTCCGACATTTTCTCCAGATTGGTATCAAAGTTTGCTACACGGTCAGTGAGCTTCGCGATCTCATCCGCCCGAGTTTGAAATGCCTGTATAGCTCCAGGATTGCCTCCATGCAAGAGATCAATCCTGTTCTTGGTGGTCTCGATCTCGTTGTCCAGATCTTGGATGGTCCTATCTAAACTCATCCACTCTTGAACAGTTGGGTCATCTTCGTCAAGTGCAGCCTGGGCTTCATGGTACTCTTGCAAGTAACGAGCAGCAACGTCTTTGGCGCTCTTCACTCTGTTGGACAATTGAGTAAGCTCATTTTCTCTCTGCTGCAACATGTTGCGAACGCTGCTACTTCGCTCTTTGAGGTGTCCCACTTCCGAATCGGCCTCGATGAGCCAAATTTCTGCTTCGAACAGGTCGAGGTGTAGTTTGCGAAGGCCGCCGGCAAGTGTGGCATACTTGATGGCCTCCTCTCCACGTTGCATGACAAGGTCTTCTCTCTTAGCAGCGATGGCATTGGCACGCGCTTTGTATTCCTGCTTTGCATTTGTATATCGCGCCTCCTCTTCCTCCAGAACGTTTATTTTTCGTGGCAAATCCTGGTATTCGCTGTAGGCTTTTTGACGCTCTGCCTTCTCGTCTTCGAGAGATTTTCTTTCCCTCTTCGCTTGATCTATGGCGTCAGCAAGGGGAGCATTCCGTTGCTTCAAGCTAGCCTGTTCGGTATCGATGGATTCCAAATCTGATTCAACCTCACGAAGTTCTGCTTGATAAGCACTTTGAGCCTCTGTGTCGACCGCATCGCCAGTCCAGAACCGTGCTGGACGGATGGCACCACTGCTTGTCGAGCTGTGTCCATACTCTCGTCTTCGCGTTATCTTGTACGAGGTCTGTCCAGCGACCCAACTTTCAATAGTACTATTCTCGATCCGTTTGAACTGGTCGCCGGAAACGTCCCGTAGACAGAGACCAGTCATGTGAAACTTGCTGCTATCACACAGTGCAGAAAGTACTCGATCGGGTCCTTCTATCTGATCGATCGCCATGCAATCGAAACCCATCGAGGCAAGCTCCTGTTGAGACAAGCGGCTCTGCCATTGGTCCATGCTGCGATCAGCAACACGGATAAAGATGTCGGTAAGCTTGAGACTCTCCGGGCCATTGCCGGTCAGACATCCTCTGAGAGTATTCCAGTCCTCTTTACTCGTAGCGACGAAACCACACCAGTCACTCTTTTGCATCTTTGACTCAATGGCAGCAGCATATCTTTGATCTTTGACAGTACACTCGAGCAATGCAGGCCCAAGAATTGGCTCCTTGAATCTGTTCTGGTTAGCTTTGATCCAGTTCCAGGCTCGTGCCGTATCCCTAGACAAACGCTCAAGCTTCGCCATTTGTTGACCTTTCTGGGATTGCAGGCCTGTGATTTTTTCAAGGATGCCTTTGCGCTTTTGTTGGATATCTCTCTTTCGCCCACTCAAGTCAGCGGCAAGGGTTTTGATCTCGGCCGCGAGGTTACTGTTGTGGTTGATTGCAGATGTCTGCTCACGAATTTTCTCGTTAAACTGAGCGGGATTGAAATCGATCGGAGCTTCCTGGTTGATTCGATTTCGTAGCTGAGTGAGCTTGCGTTCAACTTCTTTCGCCTTCGTCTTACCTCTCCGGAACGCTTCTTGCTCGGCGGCCGTCTCGTCGTCGCACTGGTCGATTAGTCGCTTGGTATTATCAACGGCTTCTCTTGCCTTCTTCGCCACAGTCTCTCCGTTGTGTACCAGTTGTTTCCGCACCCCGACGAAGGCATGGACCTCTGCTCTGTACGCTTCTTTGGCCCGCACCTTCTCCAAGGCAGGCTCCACTTCAGTCCGAAGCTCTTCTAGTTCAGCTGTAGCTCTGCTCGTCTCAACTTTGGCATCATCATACTCTTTCTTCGCCGAAGCATACTGAAGAGCTGGACGGCATGCCTCCAACACTTTCACTTTCTCCATTAAGTGATTGCGCTCGGTCATTCGCTCCACATCAGCTCGCTGAGCATCTTGCCGCTTCTGCAGTTGTTCCAAATGAGTTTTTGACTGTTCTTGGTCGGCAGCGTACTTCTTCCGCTCGATGCCCAAAGTTTTCAACTCGTTGTGCCATGCTATTAACCTCGGGTGAGCAGCTGCCTTCTGCGTCTCCTCGAGCTTCTCGATTGATGTCATCTTGGCAAAATCAGCCACTCGATCTTGCGGGAGAAACTGGCACAAATTGTCGATCTGGATATTGAAGCGCCGGACGAAGCTCAAGACTTCCTTATGGGTCGTAGTCCTTCCATTCAGCTGCCATGCCGATTTGTTGCCTTCACGCTTTATAGTGTGCCGTATGATGGGATTCTGGTCCATTCGGTCGGTCCTCTGGAGTTCGATCTCGATCTCCGCTGTCTCGCAGCCGTGTTTGACATATTCGCTGATTTCCTTCGCTCGGCCCAAGACACTTGTCTTCGCCCCTAGTCCTAGGCAGATTGCGCAAACCAGTGTACTCTTGCCAGTTCCATTTGGCCCAATGATCATATTCAGACTTGGGCCGCAAAGAAATTCTGCTGCAGAGTACGTGACGAAGTCTTTCACTTTGATCCGAACAATGGCTCCAGGTTTGTGTGGTTCTCGAGGGGCTATGCGAGGGCGACCGGCACGGGGGGATCGTCTGTAGCTATCAGGAAGGAGTTGGTCCGCGTCCTGCTTGTCAGTCAGCGTTTTGGGCGGTCTCATTTGTATAAGATGATGTGCGCTCGCCTCGTCTTCGTCCGACTCGTCCTCTGGAGTCAATCTGGCACGCTTGCTAATCTGCGAGCCATCGTCGCTCTCTTCTTCCTCGTCATCTTCTCTCTGCCTGCGCTGCGGCGTAACGATTCCAGGCATATCATACAAGTGAATTTGCCCGAGTGATGTAGCGAAGCACGTCCAATGTTACGTTACGGAGAAAAGCGGTAGTGCGACGCGTAAGTTTGTGTTGTCGCGTCGTGGAATCTGCTAGGCGCGGATCTGCAAGCACGTGATGATCTTTCATTCTACTTCGTATTCGTATCTGTGCTCAAGACTTCTCCGGTCTTGGTAGTTCGCCATATTATGTACGATCGTTTGATGATATGCAGAACACGAGCGCGCAAGTTTGGCAGAGGCTCTTTGGACCGCCACTGCTCGTCGGATTTTGAGTTGGATGGGGCCGGATTCTCAGGTTCATTCATCTATCTGTTGTGTACATACACCACTAAAACATACATTTTTCTTTTCGTCGTCAGGATCGTGATCAAGTATTACGAAGCTTTACGACTTGGCTTCTGCTGGCGCAATCATCAATTCTGGTCGGACATATTTATCAAAGTCCTCTGAGCTTAGAGCCTCCAATTCCATAGCACTCTCCTTGAGGGTAAGACCCTTCTTATGGGCGTTCTTTGCGACCTTAGAGGCCATATCATAGCCGATGATCGGATTGAGGCATGTCACCAACATGAGACTGTCTCGCAGTTAGCAGATCGCTTGAGAGTGCAACAGGCGCAAGACATACCTCTCCTTCATAATAGTCCCGATGCGTTTCTCATCGGCCTCCAAACCTTCAACCAAGTTCTTCTCGAAACTCCTCATGCCATCAGCCAGCAGTCTCGAGCTGTGGAGCAAATTCCTTATCATGACAGGCTTGAATACGTTGAGCTCAAAATTACCCTGTGATCCCGCAAAAGTAGTGGCAACATTGTTTCCAAACACTTGCGCACAGATCATGGTCAAAGACTCGCATTGAGTTGGGTTGACTTTTCCAGGCATGATGGACGAACCCGGCTCGTTTTCAGGCAGCTTCAATTCTCCAAGACCACATCGAGGTCCAGATCCAAGCAGACGGATATCCTGAGCAATCTTAAAAAGCGATGTGGCAAGCGTGTTCAACTGTCCGTGCGCCTCTACAACTGCATCGTGAGCTGCAAGTGCCTCGAACTTGTTCGGTGCCGTGATAAACTGGTGACCCGTCATTTTGCTGACCTCTTCCGCGATTCCCTCCGCGAAGCCCTTAAATGTGTTTATGCCAGTGCCGACAGCTGTTCCACCCTGGGCCAGCATCTTGAGCCTTGGGAGGGAAGACTCGACTCTCTGGATACCGTATTCAAGCTGCGTCACATAGCCAGAGAACTCTTGTCCCAAAGTCAAAGGTGTAGCATCCTGCAGATGTGTTCTTCCAATCTTGATAATCTTTTCAAAGCCCTTACTCTTCTTGTCCAATGCGGCGTGCAGGCTTCGAAGCGCAGGAAGCAAGCTCTCCTCAATGTCGAGGACAGCTGCAATGTGCATAACCGTAGGGAAAGTATCGTTCGAGGAGGCAGACATGTTGACATGGTCATTGGGATGTACCGGCTTCTTTGATCCCATCTTTCCGCCCAAAATCTCGATAGCACGATTGGAGATGACTTCATTAGCATTCATGTTCGATTGTGTACCGGATCCGGTTTGCCAGACAACGAGTGGGAAGTGATCGATGAGCTTGAGAGACGCAACCTCAGCGGCTGCTTCCTGGATAGCTTTACCAATCTTGGGGTCCAACCCATATTTCATGTTCACGGTCGCCGCTGCGCCCTTGAGGATACCGAAAGCGCGCACAATTGGTGGTGGCATACGGTCCTGGGGCTGATTGATCTTGAAGTTCTCCAGCGATCTCTCCGTCTGCGCACCCCAGTATTTGTCAGAGGGTACCTCGACTGGGCCAAAGGCATCGGTTTCGGTTCTCATGTTCGCAACCATTTTCGTGGAGGAGAAGGATCGAATCACGGTGCGTGGTGACGAGGATTGTAGGGGAGCTGGCGAGAATTTACATCCTTGCGGTGCAGTAGCAGCGTGATATGCGCGTGAGGGCTTTAGACAGAGAGCTGATGAGCGGGCATGTGGGACGCTCCGAGGTCCAATGTAACAGAGCTTAGGTGCTGCTGAACGAATCATGTCGCTGCTAGGATATGGAGATCCAATTGAACAGATTAGTCTGCGAGAATGGTGCTGACTGTTGGCGTCTCGACAATTCTTGGATAGCAGAGGACTTCTCTTTCGGCGTGGTGAAATATTCCCTAGGTCCGATCCCTCCCGATCCCGAGCCCGACAAAGTCGTGGGCAGGGGTTTCAGCCTTATAGAAAGTGGACAAATGGTGATATCATATCTCATCCAGGAACTGGTATCCTCAGCCTTAATCTATAACATACACTGCTCGTCGAGCTCAGACTTCGCTTGGTAATTCATCGTTGACGATCATGTTGCTTCTTCCAAGTTGCTCCTACTCAATGGACACTACGATGCATTGACTCGAGTTGGTGGTTCCTGTCTTCATTTACTTATCCTCCTTCAGCCAATTACGTGTAAGCCTCCTGCAAGTATCCGTCTCCTTGATCACTTAGTACACGGTCCATATGATTACAACCACTGCCTCCCTGCCAACCTCTCTATTCTTGCACGAATTTCAAATCAATTCAGTGCGGATGCCCACATCATGAAGACAGCTCCCAGCACCAGTCTAAGTATCATATGCCCGTCAATCATCAAGACCTAAGCTCCTCTCGCAATGCAATGAGCTTCAAAATTAGTCGAGTCCAGATAATCCACCAAAGAGAAATACACGTAGCAAGGATGGCTCTCGATTTTGACGATCAGTCAAGTCGCTTTTGACGAAGAACTGAATACCTTACGGCGCTCTATATCTATGAGGGGAACATACCAGATTCTTCCACGTATGGAGTCTCGTATCCCTCAACGTCAACGGCGATGTCAATTCGGTCGCCACTGACATCTAACCACAAAGCTTTAAATTTTGAGACAACCAAGGATTACATCTCGGTCGCTCCTCTGTTATTGTGTCAATGCTCTCAGTTGTACATTTGTACAAATCTGTCGATGTGTAGTAGCCGGTTTTACTGAAAAGCAAGATTGTACGCGTGACTTGTACCTTAATGCAAACCGGAATCTGCAACCAGTTTTTCTGGTTCGCAGGTAGTCAATGTAGAAAATGCGATCACATTTAATGATTGTTCACAAAAGCTTGTCGAGTTAGGCGCACAGAGTCCCTGGAGAGTCGGATGGTTTGGTCAAATTTAAGTAGCTGTAAGTTCTAAAAACTGCCAGCACATCGGAGACGGGTCCAAGGGAAGATAGACAGTGTTTTAGCCCTAAAGTGCTGTCAGTAGTTTACTACGAATGATGGGCAAGATGTGGCTTCTCTTCTACGGCCTACCTTTACGCTTTGAATTCCTCCAAATCCTTCAAGTCGACTTTCTTCAAAGCAGTCTGAGCTGTAGCTTCAAGTTGCACCCTTCCTCACGTCAGTAACCTCAACCTCAAACAGCCTTGGTATGAGAACTCACTTGGGCACCCCATTCCTACTAATCTTACCTTCCTTGAATGCATCAAGTGCTTCTTTCCATCTCCCAGCGCAAAGGCACCATTTGCAGCCCTCAGTCAGCCCAGCAGTTCTCAGATCGTTCCCTTGGCTGGCACTGTAATCCAAAAACTCATCGGTCACGATGCCAGCGACAGCGTGGTTCCCCATATCACTCGCGCCAACCCTGCAATATCCATCTCTGTAGAAGCCAGTCATTGGCTTTTTGGAGAAGAGCTGAAGGGTTTGCCCGAAAACATTCTTCGGCGTGTTGTCTGACGATGGGCTCGTTGTGACGTTGGACATCTTGGTGTAAGGTCTGTAGGATAGATAAAGCACGAGAAGTGAGATGATGAGAATTGGAACAGAATATAGAGATGGCATAGAGACTTTGTTGGGGATTGGACTTGGAGAGTTGGGATCTAGATGCAATTGTGATGCAGTGATGAAGGGAAGTCGATGACATAATATAAGGTATGCATTGGGATGCGGAGGCGGGAGATCAACATTGCTTCATTCGGCGTTTGAGCCTTGGACTGAAGAATCGGGAATTGACCACTAAATTTAATCCTCATGATGGGGTCTTTCGTCGAACCCTTGTTTTGCGTCTAAGGAGATGGAGATGAGCTCAATGGGCGGATCGACTCTTGAGTTCCACATGACTTCAGAGTACTAAGTAGCGTCGTTAAGAGGCACAGAGAAAAATTTCTGGTTGGATCGTTCTTAGCGATAGTGGGGCTCGACGACAGGGATTAATGCTTCCATTTCTTCAGCCACAGCGAAGCCACTATTCGTACTAATTCGATGGCGCCGCCGCCCCCACAACACCGGAAATCTACTCCGTACGATAAACAACTATTTCTATTCCGCGAATTAGGGAGTCGCAAAAGCTACCCGCTCAAGTCTGTCCGTTCAACCAAAAGGAAACGCCAGGACCGACTGAATGTTATGTGTTCTCTGCTGGCAACCACAGTAAGCGATTGCAACGCCAAATCTTGAGGTGATGAATGAGTTCAGTTTCTGGTCTAGTGGGGGAGATTCGGGAGGGGGACGCTGTACCATAATCTATGTATTCGGGGATGATACCTACCGAAGCTTAATACCTTGTAGTCACGCTCCTTTCCTACATTTAACACGTTTCTTGTAACAACGTCTAAACCATTACCGCTCAACTGCTTGACTCTCGCCGACGAATCACTCCGAACATGCGTTGCTTATCCCTCCTTACAGCCGTAGCAGCTCTCATCGACTCAAGGTCCGTAAGCATAAGCATCGGACCCCGTCCTAACTAACCTATTCTCTAGCTCAGCGAGCTGCCCGCGAGGTCATGAGGCGCACGCAGCCTGCGCAAGAGTATACAAGGAAAACGGCGATTTCTACTACATATGGTCCGCTTACACTGACTCTTGCTGCGGGTCATCCCCTAAAGATGGAAAATATGTAAGTTCTTTGAAGCTCGTTTGCCGTGTTTATCAACTAGTAAGCTGATTAGTTGTAATATAGTGTTGCCTACTCTCAAACAAGGACCGCAGGCTTTCCTTTTTCAATTGCGGGTCGGATGGAGGGAAAAGAAAGAATATCGGGTTCATCACTAGAGGTGTTGCCATAAGTCCTACAGGGGTGTGTCTCGTCCAATGAGGGTTTGGATATGTCTGTTCCTTGGTGGAGATGGCGAGTATCGATCAAGAACTTGCAATCGTAAAGTATTTCGCACCTTCGAATCAAGCTCTTTGGAACCCGAATGATTTCGGGTTTGCTATATATACGCACGCGTGGAGCAAGTTTGGCTCGTGGTAATTCACAACCCAGGAGAGTGACGGATGCTAGAAGATAGATCTGGACATTACGAATTGAAGATTCTCGAATACAACATCTCATGTCTTCCCACCCACAAATCCATTGCTGGCACCGCTTGTCCTCCGTCCTCCGTCGTTCTGTTCCAATTCTGCACCACCAATTCCTCCATTCTGTTTCTTAAGCCCGAACTTGCAAGCAATGCTTGTGCCTGGTACGGACCAAGCACACCTGCCCTCACAGCTGCGCTAATCACCGTGCGCGCGTGTGAGAATAGAAACAGATACGCAGCGGAATGCAAAGGGATCGACAGAATCTGTGTAATCACGCCCCACAGGGGGGCAAGATGGGCATTCAGCGGGTACTGCTCTAAAGTCGATCCGCGTAGAAGTCCTGAGAAGTCGTGGAGCATAGTGATTGCAGCTTCTGCAACCGTCTCCTTTTCATTGGGCAAAGTTGGAGCTGGATAATGGCTTTTGTAACTTCTGTCCCATACGCTCAACAACGCTCGGCCTTGAGCAACGCTTGCTCGCCGTGCGACTGTACATGGAGTGCTGGCGTCAAAATTGTTGTCCAATTCCTCCAATTGAGACGGGTCTCGATACGTAGCTAGGACATATGGCAGAGCTGTACCTGCCAAACTTTGTAAAGACAGATCGAGGAAGGTCTGCAATAGCGCATACTGCGAAGGCACAGGGCTTTCTTGGTTCTTCAATGACCTTTCTTTACTGTGTGCGAGATAGGACTCAAGACCAGAGCTGAAGGCGAAGGATCCAAGTGGCAGAGCGGAGTCAGCAAGAAGGAGTAGAGTGTGTAGGGAGCTTGCCGCTAGGGCATCGTCCTTCGACTGGATCTCGGTGCCTTTAGGGATGGAGGGAGAGTCGGCAGCCTTCAACTTCAACTTGGCATGCCGTAGCTTCTCCTCCAACTCCTGGACCTCATCCTGGAGAGCCTGGTGCTCTTTGGTGGAAATGATCATCGCATCATGGAATCAACCACTAAGTAGATGTCCTGTCAAGGAAAAAGCACGTGGAGCGAGGCGTGAAGATTGATGCACGACCTCTGTCGGGTGGATGTTGAACTTGAGGCTGGAAGTTCTCCGTCGAATGAATCGGAGACGGAACATCCCCGCAGATCTGACACGTGACCATGATCGGAAGCTGCTAGAACGTTCAGCGAGGCAGGAAAGATGGAGATGCATTTCTTTCCAACAGTCCTTCGATTACTTCTACATCTCACCGAGACACTTGCAGCACAGATATATCTCTCTCTTAATCAATAATACCACCACAATGGCCGAAGCTCTGAAGCAAGAAGGCAACAAACTGTTTGCAGAGAAGAAGTTCGCAGAGTCCATGTTTGTCGCCCCAGCTTTGCCAAACAAATATATATAGCTAATGACAACAAGTGAGAAGTTCTCAGAAGCTATCAAGCTCGAACCAAACAATCACGTCTTGTACTCGAATCGCGCCGGCTCATATGCCTCGTTGAAGCAGTTTCACCTAGCCTTAGAAGACGCCAATAAAGTTGTGGAAATCAAGCCAGACTGGCCCAAGGGTTGGACACGAAAAGGTGCTGCGTTACATGGAGAGGGAGATCTGTGTATGTATAATGACATTTCATGCAGTTGCTTGCAGCTAACCAAGCTACACAGTGGGCGCCAACGATGCATACGAGAAAGCTCTCGAGCTAGACCCTAACAATGCGGCTGCGAAATCAGGCCTCCAGTCAGTCGAACGTGCAATGCAGACCGAAGGAGGAGGTGGAGGAATGGGTGGTGCGAGCGGTGGCCTTGGAAGCATGTTCAACGACCCGTCACTGTTTCAAAAAATGGCCAACAATCCCAAAACAGCTCCTCTTCTCGCAGATAAAGAGTTCATGGCGAAATTGCAGCAAATACAGAAGAATCCCGAAGACATTGGTACGGCTATGGGTGATCCACGCTTCCTCTCTGTCATGAGTGTGATGCTTGGAATTGACATGTCATTCGCCGACAAGATGCCTGGTGGAGCCACCGAACTAGGATCAGACCGCAAAGAGGCAGAAGAGGATGTGCAAATGAAGGATGCGCCCCCGAAAGAGCCGGAATATGTTCCAGAACCCGAAAGTGAGGAAGAGAAGGCAAAGAAAGAGGCAAAGGCCAATGCGGACGAGGAGAAAGCGCTGGGCACCGCTAGCTACAAGAAGCGCAACTTCGATGAGGCTATCGAGCACTATAGCAAAGCCTGGGACCTCCACAAGGACATCACCTATTTGAATAACTTGGGCGCCGCATATTTCGAGAAAGGTGACTACGACAAGTGTATTGAGACATGCCAAAAGGCAGTTGAGGAAGGTCGCGAGATGTTGGCAGATTTCAAGCTCATTGCCAAGGCGTTCGGTCGCATTGGATCTGCATACGAGAGGCAAGGCGATCTTGCTAAAGCTATTGACGGTTACCAACGCTCACTAACCGAGCACCGAACCCCCGAAATTCTCAATAAGTTACGAGCAGCTGAGAAGGCAAAGATCAAAGCCGAGAAGGAGGCGGCCATCAACCCAGAGGAAGCCGAAAAGGCTCGCGAGCTTGGAAACCAGAAATTCAAGGAGGCTGACTGGGCTGGTGCCGTTGAGGCTTACTCGGAAATGATCAAGCGCGGTCCAGAAGATCCGCGTGGATATTCCAATAGGGCTGCTTGTTTCATCAAGCTACTCGCCTTCCCGTCTGCTGTCGCTGACTGTGATGAAGCTATCAAGCGCGATCCAAAGTTCATCCGCGCTTACCTACGTAAAGCACAAGCTCTATTTGCCATGCGCGAATACAACAAATGTCTCGATGTGTGCACAGAAGCCGCTGAGCATGACGAGGATCGCAAGAATGCTCGCGAGATCGAGCAACAACAGCAAAAGGCCCTGCAGGCGCAATATTCCGCCCGCGAAGGTGAGACGGAGGCGCAGACGATGGAGAGAATACAGAAGGATCCTGAAGTAAGCGATCTGATTATAAGTGCTAACTAACTCCAACTAATTTCTGTGATTAGATCATGCAAATTCTGCAAGACCCAGTTATGCAGAGTATCCTACAACAAGCTAAACAAGACCCAGCCGCGCTCCAAGAACACATGAGGAATCCAGTAATCCAAATGAAGATACAGAAGCTCATTGCAGCTGGTGTCATCCGCATGGGACGTTGAAGATGGCCAGTGTAACGAAAGATGGAGAAATGGTGGCCATTGGGGAGGGATCGAGGAAGGTACGATGAGGATCTGAAGGCAGTGATGCCGAAAAGCTGAGAAACACGTCATTTACAGTTGCTTCATATGTCGGTTGTCTTGATAGGTGATTTCGGGGCTTCTCATGCATGGGCGTTCTAGCAGCGAATATTCCTTCAAAATAGTATTTTAGCGGTCCAGACATTCTGTGACACAAAGCATCAACTTCCGAGTCGATATGCTCGATTGCTCATCTGCACTAGATTAGGCGTCATCCACTACCGATCTTCTGAGACAATGCCATCGCTACCTTAACGTGAGGATCAAACGGCCAAATATGACCTTTGGATTTGCCAAAGCGTCTACGAGGAGGATGTCCATCATACCCACCCGAATCAAGCTAACAGCCGCTTGTGACAGACGTCGCCAATCTGATGTTTTACCTACGCGCTTTGAGTTCTGCCATCATTAACCTGGAGAGTAGGCTGCGCGACATTACTTTATAATGTTAAAACACAGCGCTGGTCAGGTCGAAACTGACTGTTGTAACAAATAAAAGCGCTCTCGGGAGTCATCCGCTGAAGGTTTGAATTGTCGCTACCTAGCAAAGTATCCCTTGTGCGTGTCCACCTCACAGTTTCGGGATTGAGTTTAGTAATTTCTGCACGTTCTCTTGCATTCAGTTTTCCTCGAAGATGCGATGTGCAAAATTAGGGGAAAGCTGATAAACAGGCCATCAAAGGGTTCTTCTTGATCTCTTGTAACACACATTTCCCAGGCCTACACTCGATCAAAAACGGGATCAATAGGAGGATACTGGTAATCTCTAAGAAGAAATTATTCATCTCTACCCTCCAGGCACAATCATGGGGACTGTCAAACCGGATAGTAGGTAGTAAACTAATGCAGTCCCACCTTGACAATGCTAAAGGGTTGACAGTTCCCATGATTGTGCCTGTTGAAGAAAGATGGATAAGCTCATTTAGTAGGTCTATCCTCCGACCCATCCAGTCCATACTATACCTGAGGACTTTTGGGGAGGTTGTCTTTTCCGGCCTATCTATAAGCTGTATAAGCACGCTCAGACGGCCAAGGTGGGCTATAAGAGGAGATCCAGCCCATTCAACCCATTTCTCTTACACCACTTGATTCATATAGTTAACTCATCCCGCAAGCCTGGCATCGGCACCGCGCCCAGCCTGATGATGAAGGACAAGGCTGATTGAAATGAACATAGATGCTACAATACGCCGCAGTGGAAAGCTGGATGGAGGCCCGGCTTCACCGATTGCCCACCATTCTCTAAAAGGGTTTGCGATGCTCACGAGTCTTTACCTTATCCAGAAGCGCAAGAATGGCACAATGATCATGTGGATCTTGAGGTACGAAAGGATTCTCCTGGCAGTTCAATTTATCGAATTCTGAGAGTAAACTTCTCCTGGGTATCAATTCTTCATAGTTCCGACCGCTGCATGCCTGACGATTCAACCTGGCAGTCCAGGCTGCTCGAACAATTCCGCTCGATAGATGCTATTGCCCTGCTCTTTGCCTCCGAAACATATCCTCTAATAGCGCATTCCCACCGTTCACAGACACACCATGCCCGGCACCCCGTCCACCCTGCTCTTGTATTGGTGGTGTAAAGTCTGGACCGCTTCGGAAGAAGTCTGTGTCTGGATGAATTCGAAACTGTGGCGCAGGAACTTGAGCGGTTGTAGTAGGCGGTGTCAATGATTGTTGACCCTCCAAGTTATGCTGTTCTCTATTTTGCGTAGTTTGGGTGACTTGTATACGGTGCTCACTAGGATACGTAAGCGGCTGACCCGAACTCTGATGATTGTCAACATTGAGACCGCTATCCTGCGCCTTCTGCCTATCGAAGAGGTGACTTAGGCTTAGCTGCCTTCCCATTGGAGCACCAGACTGCTCGTTTTTCGCATTCGATGTCCCGGTGTCATAGCCATTTTCTGCCTCCAGCTCTTCCACATCGTCGTCCTGCATTCGCTCTGTCAATCTCTCCTCTTCCGCCATCCGGTCTAGAACACTCTTTCTACTTCTTTCAGCGCTTTCAGCCACTTCCATGATCTTCTGAACGGTAAGCTCCCTAGCGCGCGCAGTTGAAGTTTCCGGCTCCGCGTGGATCCATAGTCCATAG
Organism: Venturia effusa; assembly: GCA_007735645.1. Classification (NCBI taxonomy): domain Eukaryota; kingdom Fungi; phylum Ascomycota; class Dothideomycetes; order Venturiales; family Venturiaceae; genus Venturia; species Venturia effusa. Next base: position 378,113 of record CP042188.1, on the reverse strand, counting down.
ATACTGTTATCTCCTTCATCTCCACCCATGACGTTGATCATAAGCTCATCCGTGATCTCTACATCCTGCGTGCTCTTGATTTCGGTGGCGAAGTTGTCCAGCCCTCTTCGATTGAGCATGACCACGCTGAACCTCTGGATTCCCGGATCAGAAGACGTAAGCTCGCAGACGAATACAGTTCCACCCTTCCCGGTTTTCTCCCATTTTTGCATTTCGGGTATGAAGACGTAGAGTTCGACGAATGGTGCGATGGTTAGAATCGTTTTGATGTCGGGCCAGTAACGGCGTAAGACCGATTTGTTGACATCATCCACTATGTTGTTCATCGAGGGTGGTTGGCGGTCTTGATAATCGGCCTCGTAGTCCGTCCCTTTTTGGTAGTATTCTTGTTGGCGATGTGGCTGATTTTGGGCTTGAGGTTGTGCTTGGTTGTTGCGGCGCTTGGTCCTGCGCTGGGGGGTGGCCATGGTGAAGTCCAGGGCGATCGATCGGTCGGGTCGAGGAAATGCGCTTGGAATTGATTGCTTGAAATGTGAAGCTGAAGGAAGTGAGGTTTCCTCTCGGGTTTTGATTTACCCGCCAAGTTCCTTGGTGATTCTAGGAGGTAGGTAGATCGGGAGAGCCAATTTCTTCCTCGATCTGCATGACCTATCAAGGTGACAATTCTGGAGGTTCGTCTCAAATTGTTTACTGCCACGGAGGTATGGAGAGGCGAAGCTGACCCGGCGCATCGTTGACTTATAAATTCTGTCACCAAGATCTACAATTAGGTATAATCTTACCCTTATTACGGAGTACAACGTTGTACCCCGTACCCGTACACCCCTGGCGTCTAAGGCCCACCACACACCATCACCATCTTTGTTCGCGTTCTAGGCCCCCCGCCCTCCCGTGAATCGTCATCATGCTACGCGCTGCACATGAGCCTCGTTCGTAGGGCCAACAATCAGCAGGACTCCCGCTCCCACAGCATGAAATCATGACTACCAAGACACAGAGCGATAATCCCAGCAGGAGCTACCAGGCCAACATGACTGGCCATTAACAGGGCTATATTTGACGAAGGAGCTTGGGTTCTCTTCTATTGAAATCATGTCCTCCCAAGGTAGTTCGGTCGAAAACCTGCAAGCACATATACCCGGCGCATTTCCTCCTCCTTCGCCATATTCACCTACCGCATATTCTACCCAGCAAAGCCTTTTTCAGGCCCTACATACAAGACGAGCCGATTACACGCGACCAAAGAAGATAAGGATCAAAGTAGGAACATGGAATGTCGCTTCCATGAAAGGGACCGAGAAAGATATCGGTGGCTGGTTCATTGATGGCAAAGGCATCGAAGAGACTCTAGCTGGCTTTGGTGTATCAGATCAGGATCAGATACCTACTTTCGAACAGCGCGAGAGCGTAGAAGATCAAGAAGCACGTCGGTCAAAGAAAGAGTCTACAATTCCCAAAAACGATCCTGGAGCAGTGCCAGGTGGCGACGAGGTTGGTTTATACGTTCTTGGTTTGCAAGAGGTCATCGACGTGTCCTCGCCTGTCGAGGCATTGAGACCAGTCACGGACCCAACTGCCGCGAATCGATTCAAGACGGCTTTGGAATATGCACTGCCTGCTAGGTATACTCTTGTCGCCGAGCAACAGCTCATTGGATTGCTCCTCCTCATATACGCATCGCCCTCAGTTGCGCCAGAAATCAAATCTGTCAGTACGACTAGCGTTGGGACGGGCATGATGGGTTACATGGGAAATAAAGGTAAGATGCATGCACCCTTACTTAAAATTGGTATCTAATATAGTTATCAAGGTGCGGTGACCACGCGTCTCATCCTCGGCGAAACTACACGGCTTGTCTTCATCAACTGTCATCTAGGAGCTGGAGCCGACAAAGCTTCACTGGAACGCCGCAACTGGGATGCGGATCAGATCAAAACTCGTACAAAATTCGCCCCTATTGAGGATATCACAGGCATATCACAAAGTACAGGTGAGAAGATCGGTGATGAGGATTTCGCATTCTGGTTCGGCGATCTGAACTACAGGTTGGAAGGAATTCCTGGCGACGATGTGAGGAGGTTGCTCATGCTGCATACGCGTAATGAATATGACATCTCCCAAGTACGAGGTGCTGAAATCCACCGCGAGGTTCAAAATGGCGACGTATCCACAATCCCGGATGGCGGCAGCTCCAATGCCACGAGCGTCAGCGATGCTCACGTTGACAACGCGGAAGGTCCCCAGGAAACTGTCGACCCCGCAGCACTGCAGACCACTCTTGCATCGTTGCTACCACATGACGAACTGCACCAGCAGATGCGCGAGCGTAAAGCATTCCATGATGGATGGAGAGAAGCGCCCATCGAGTTTCTGCCTACTTACAAGTATGATGTGGGAACAGTTGGGGTTTATGACTCTAGCGAGAAGAGGCGAGGTCCAAGCTGGTGTGATCGTATCCTCTATCGAACACGGCGAGATTATCAAGACCACCTGCAACGGGAACGCGACCTTGAGGAAGCAAGGAAGAAGGACGAGGAGATGAAGGCTAAAGGTCTTGGTGATGCGAATGAAGATGAAGACGTTCTCTTCGACTACGATCCTGATGAGGATGGCGAAGACGAAGAGCAGAATGCGTTATCTGCGCCACTCAAAGTCGTCACGAAGGAGGGTTTTGAGGATGAAATTTTGCAAGAGTATTATACCGCCCATCAAAGAGTCTTGTCTTCCGATCACAAACCACTCGACGCAACCTTTATCATCAAATACGATGCTGTCATCCCTGACTTGAAAGCCAAGGTCCATGCTGAGGTCGCCCGCGAGCTCGATAGGGCTGAGAACGAAGGTCGTCCGACCATCACTCTTATCGTTGACAAAGTCCATGGTATAACAGATGAATACGACGGGTGTGAGGTTGAAGGCGTCAACTTTGGTCGCGTCCACTTTGGACATCCCAAGAAAAGGAATGCCACGATCGCCAATACAGGACAAGTACCAGCCACAGTTCATTTTGTCAATAGACCAGTAAACGGAGGTGCCGAACAAGAAGCCGCTACACCCCCATGGTGCTCAATTCATTTCGACAGGGTGTCCGACGTGCAAGAAACAAGATCGCCTCGTTCGAAACTCGGCAGGAGAAGTGTAGAAGCTCCCAGAGATCCTCCTACCTACACTCTCGAGCCGGGCGACGCGTTGACCATCACCCTCACCGCTCGAGTGGAAGGCATGGAGACTGTCAAGGGCTTGAACGAGGGATCCATTCAACTTGATGATATCTTGATACTTAGGGTTGATGGTGGAAGGGACCATTTTTTGCCCATTCAAGGTAAATGGGTAAGGAGCGGTCTAGATAGAAGCATTGATAAGTTTATGAGGATACCGGAGAACTTTACGAGGAAGTTACAAGGGCAAGAGGTGAAAGGAAGTAGTGGTCATAGTTAGCCTTCCGGCGGTTTTTAGGTTATACGCCAATGACGAATGATGAACGAAGATGATATACATTTTTGCCCAAGCACAATAGTCTAAAGGTGTAAATACCAAACCTCTAACCCGAGACAATACCATCGCCTTCCTTCTATGCGCAAAGTACTTGTGGTGCATACCGGTACTCCTGATTCAGGATCGCTCCCCCACATGCTAATCACAAAGCTCCACGCTTTTCCAGGAACGAAATTGTCATATTGCCAGAGCCCGACTGGCAAGGCTGAGCTGGAGTGGATTGAGTCGAGCATGGTGTCACGTGCAGTCGATGTGAGACTTCGAGACAGACGACGGTCAAGACTAGCTGCTTGATTGAATGAGGAACTCTCATTGTTTACTATCGATTTATATTGCTATAATCTGATCCGAAACCTGTTGAAAGTTTTGAGACGGTCACATGGTCGTTGAAAGAAATGGCAAGCCTGAGGGTCATTGAGATTGTTGAGATGTTCCAGGGCACAACTTTGTTCCTCCCTTCGTCGTCATTCGAATCTAGCCCGCCGTCACCACCACCACAGTATCCATCTCCAAAATCTCTCATCATGCAGCTCTCCGAAGAATCAAAGGTACTCTGGATCTTCCGATTCCACATCTCACTTCTGACGTTCGAATTAGGAGCGCATCGCAAAGATAATTGACATTTCTAGAGTCGCAATTCACTAGTACGAACACTGCCCGCCTCAAAGGTGCACTTCTAACAGTACACAGCGGATATGTTCCTCTAATAATATGGCTCGGTCTGTATCCCAGGATTTACCGCTGCGCGCCATGAGCTAATGATCACAGGCTACACACGAAGCGTGCCTCGACCATCTCTCTTCAGGTCTGCAACTCGGATGCCGTCCTTCCTCGCACCTAAGCTCATACCTACAGATTGATCACCCCGCTCGGTTAGACTCACAAATGCATTTGATGGTCTCGTGGTGGAAGGAAGATATAGTGTACGATATTGGGTTGAATGACGCACACTCGTAGCGGAGTGGATGGAGTATTGGTCTTTGCCAAGGAGAATAGAGGGCGGTATATTACGAATGAGACGACTCTCAGTCTACATTCAGGAGGGCTCAGGACAAGAGTCGAGATACAATTGCGACTCGAAGGACGAACTTCGAGGCTATCAAGCATTCCGCAGGAAACCGCTTCATTACAAAATCACAACTCACGTATTCGGTCAACACAACCTGGACATGTGCTACGCAGTCGTCATGTTGCAGTACCACTTGGGACCCGGCTAGAGGCTATATTGAAGAACGAAAAGCTGGTCTTTCATCAGGACTCCATTGCAGGCGTGTTGAGCATGTATTGCATGCTAGTGATTACTTGTACACTGGTCATCCGCAATATTGTATCAGCGACGCACAATCATCGTAGGTCGTACGGTGATTACACCTCTAGAAGTGATGGTTCCCTTGATTCTGGTGGACTCTGCAAAGGTACTGTTGGCCCTTTATTCATAGGCTCTAGTAATCAAGAAGTTGCAGGTAACCCTTTGGATCGAGCGATTCTGCATTGTTTTTAAACAAATTGCATAGCTTAATGATTGAAGAAATGCTTTAGTTGTGACCTCCAGGTCATTACGCAGGAGCCCAGACATTACATACTGTTTAACCAACTCCACCATGTCACCCAATAAAGAGGGCAGGACTGCTGCACTCGGAGAAGACTCACCAAAGCAGCGTGAGCCAGCAAATATCGAGCCGCAGCTACACCAAAGCCACAAGCCGGAGAAGGAAGATACAGATAAAATCATTCTGAATCTCAGAGCGTTGCAAGTCATATAAAACAAGATTTCAGTTGACAAAGGTCGGGCATCTAGGGCTCGACGCAAATCCATCGATGCAGAATCGGCTGGTCTCATCGAAAAATTGGAAGACCGCAAATCCCCAAGCATTACCACAGAACGTCAGGAAGCCATCGTTTCTGACCCGACAAAGCTGCGTGAACAGATATGACAAGCAGAAACTGATCGACCCGCGCATCAAAACATGTATGACCGAAAAGCATGGTTTGACATTTGTTGGAAACACTCGGATTTAGACTGCGCAGCTGACTTGCTCGAGTTCGCCAAGTGGCGTGAAAATTGCCTCTTCCACGAGGTCGTTACATTCCGAATTCCAGCAAATTACACTCCTGACTGGGTCAAAGTGGAGACCCAATTGTTTTTAGGGAGTTATGGCCTAGACTCAAGTGGAAAGACTCTTGCAATAATCAATTATGGCGGCCATGGAGACCATGGTCTTGAGGGATTGAATTTATGCTCACATAGAAGGTGTGCCGCCGGCTACCATCATTGGAAGTTTGCTAATCTATTCAGTGGAGGACAATCCCTCGATTGGAGTGTCATTGAGGATCCCGTGACACAGGCAACATCTGGGATTCTCATTATGCTGGATCGCTGTCATGCCGGCAATTTTATCAAGTCGACGTTGGGCAGGACGCCGAGACCTGGTCCCTCTGCTCGTGCCGCGCAGCGTATCGAAGTACTTGGAGCTTGCCACGCAGGTCAATCGACTTGGGCTTCCGGCGTGAAAACCCACACTTATAGATTAGCGAAGGTCATGGCCAAACTCCGGCACTTAAGCGAAGACATGTCTACTGAGACCATCAATCACGAGATATATAAATTATACCATAGCGCCAAGGAGAATTTTGACCCTTTCCAATTGACGATCAAAAAGGGCTATAGATAATCGTTCAATTTTGCCCCTCTGTAGTATCAGGGGTTCAGGTCAGTTGTACAGAAATCCTCCTCGGGATGTCTAATGATTGATTTAGAGAACTGCAACTCAATTTTGTGAAGAACACGCAGTGGAAACCGCCATCCGGTAAAGGGAGAGGGGGGGAGATGATGAAGAACATTCTCCTATGTACCAGCCCTTCTGGAACTCGGATGTCTCGTCAGAAAAGGAGGAGGAGATCCAAGAAGGGGAGAAAGAAGAAGAACAAGAGTAGGAGAGCGAGGAGGGGGGGAGGGGGAGCCTTGGTGGTGGTGGACAAGGTCGAGGCGGTCGAGGCGGTCGAGGAGGTGGAGAGGGTGGAGAGTATGGAGGCGATGGAGGAGGAGGAGGAGGAGGAGGTGGTGGTGGTGGTGGTGGAGGAGTAAGACGTGATAAGAAGTACCGAAGCCAACGCTAAAAGTGAACACGAAGCCAAACCCGAAGCACGTCTGCCGATTGCCAACTGGCAATTGAGAAATACCAAGTGATAGAGACACGAAAATAACTAAAAGATTCAGCTGGTAGAGAGTTTCGTACACCAATGTGCACAGACATTGCAGAACGCGACAATATAAGTTACCTCTACCTGAGATACAGCTTCGTCCTCTCCACACAATCCATTCATCTGGAGTATCGCACCGCAGGGAAGGGTGTATGATTTACAGCGAACGGCACTAGTAATATCGACGACATGAGTTAACAATGATGGTGGCACGAATGGTGACGAAGACTGGTTTGCGCTGGCGAATTCAGGGTTGTGCCGAGGACTTTTGCAAAGAGAAAGGTTGGGGGTTATAGGTGTCCTGATAGGGAATGTTTCGGCAAGGCTTGGAATAAGACAGACGATGCAGATGGTCACTGGACTTATTTTGAACCCAAATACTTTTGCGGAGGAGTTGGGCTTGGATGACACCTGTATATGAAGCGGTTGTGGTGCGATTGATCCTATGAAACTTCAAAGATACCTAGATAGTCTACTATCAATAAGATGTCGGCTGACGTTGAACGCGGTTCAACATCCGTCGTCATTTCGGCTACTTGTTTTATCACGTCCCGACCACTTTTCTCTAGGTACTCCAAACTGAAAAACCACACGTCATCTTTATCTACAACTCCTTCACCAAGAACACCCGACCTGAGACCAAACCCCCACGGCTCAACCATGAATGAGCGCATCACGATAAAATTACACTCATCGTCCATGCGAAGATCATGCATACACCGACTCGCAGTAGCAGGAAATTCCAAAGAGTCTAAGTACTTCCTCTCCACAAACCTTGCTCCGATGTATGATCGAGTATGGAACCACCACCAGGTCCCCACCATTCACCCAACCATCATCAAGCAGCAAAATAACACTACCCCACCATCCCCTTCATCATCAAGAAACCGAACTAGGTGTGTATGACTACTCCTCTCCAGGGCAGTAACGATCCAAACATCCACGGGAGGGAAGAAGCATACATAATCATTCCAGCCTTACCATCACCATCACCACCACTCCCTGCCTCCATCCACAAACCGGTAAGTAACATCCTCCTCACCATGATAATCTCCGATTCTCCGCTGCTGCTGCTGAGAAAAAGACGGGGACGCGAGAACCGAGAGTTTCAAAAAAGTATCTAGGTTTGTGGTGGCGTGGATGTCCGACCATGTTAGCTCCCATTGGCGAAGAACGGGATGTTGCGTGGTGAGGTTGCCATGTTTGTGGGTAGTAGTCGTGGTGGTTGGTGGTGGTGATGGGCATTGGGGGGAATAATTCGAGGGAGGGGGGAAGAAGTCGTTGCGGCGCCGAGGGAAGGCAAGGCAAGGCAGAGCGAGAGGTTGGGAAGGGAAACAAAGAAGGCGTGTGCCCGGATCTCCGTTGGTGTAGGCAGACAATGACAAACCACTGAATGAGACTGATGGCGTGACTGTCGACATCAATGCCGAGTCGAGTATACTTTCAAAACCCACACCGAAAATATCCCATCTCCTCGCTCCATACATGGCTCACTGACAAGACACGAAAGCGACGCTCCATGAGCCAGACGCTCAGTACACCACCGTGAAGCGAATCACTCGAACGAGAACCAGATCTCAATAAAGAACCCTGAAAGCAAAAAGAATCCATTAGATCAAAGGAATGCCATGTACCTACAGCAGCATTCATAGAGAAAATGTCATTCTGACCGAACGCGAGAAGTCGGGAGGGGGTTATATGGCAGGGAAAAGGACAGCAGCAACAACGACCCCAGCACAGACACACGATCCGGAAAAATTTCAACTCCAACACAGCTCGGTGACAATCCCATCATCCGTCAGTGTCTGTCAAGTGTGGAGGAAAAAAAAGTGCAATCGCCGACACAAACACAGCACACGCCTAACCATACCTTGCCAATCTTCAAGAGTTCAAATCACCCATGGAAACAGTCCTCATCCCAGTCCGGAACGACCCGTACGCCCGCTCAAAGTCGCTAAGATACGAAAAACAACTTTACAGCTCCCAGCACCCGACGTCGACAGACGGGGCAGCTCTCAACCCTCCTCGCACAAGCCAGACACGCGACGACGTGTCCACAATCGTAGAACGCACTCTCCGCCGCTTCTTCCCAGCAGATCCTGCAGACTCGCTCTTCGTTGTGAGCGACTTCCCAGTGCGTGACGCCTTTGCCGTGTTTCTTTCCATTCTTCCAATTGCCTTCGTACTTATTCCCTGTCTCTTTCTCGACAAACACGCCGTGGCCATGCTGTTGATTGTTCTCCCAAAGACCAGTGTACTCATCGCCGTTGGAGAAAACCATGGTGCCTTGACCGTGACGTTGTGCAACTTGGAAGGTACCGGTGTAGACATCGCCGCAGTAATAGATTTTCTTGCCTTTGCCGTGTGGAATTCGATGAAGAAGTTCCCCAGAATAATACTCGGAACCAAAGTAGTCGAGCGTGAACTTACCATTGAAGATGTCAGGGAAGTTGCGAGCATCGGCCACCGCCCGTAAGTAGCCTTGCGGATCTGCAAATGCTCCACGCATAGCCAAACTGGCTTTCAACTCGTCTGACAATGGGCGCTGGACGATAAGAATGCTACCATTGTGCAGGTCCTCCTCCTGGAAGGTCTTTCGTCGACGCAGCGGGTGGCCCGTGGCAATCTCTTCTTCATCAAAGATCAATAGGGTCTTTTCCTTTGGAAGCCCGAGAATCTTGTGGACGGCATGGTCAACACGAGAGTTCTTTTTCGCAAAGAAGCTTCCCAGTGGTCTCAGCTTCTGATTCTCAGCGTCAAAGAGCTTGACAAAGTAATACACATCTTCAACGCGCGTAGGTGGAATCGCGAATATAGGAGGGTTTCCTACGGAAGGCATGGTGTTTCCATTCGGTTCGACATGACGGGTTGATGGAATACCAAGGACGACAGTCTGAGCAGGATCTGGCGGTAGGTCGCCCATTAATGTATCATCGGCTGGAGGAGCTATCGGCGTTGTTGATGGGGCAGGCACAAGGATATCATCACGGGCCTCATCTTGGAGACTCTCTTCGGCCGAGCCTGCATTGTGGGTGGGCGGTGGCGGTGGAGGTAGTTCATCATCTGCATCACTCATGGGCGTATCCTCAACCACAGTGTGCGCATCAGCATCGTGCTCTGTTAGAAGCAATTCCGAGGGTGTCTCTAGCAGCCCTGAAGAAGCATCCATAGAAGCTTGTGGAGGCAGCGGTGTGACTGAGTGACCATTGCTTGTTGCCTTTGGAGGTTCCGACGTCTTTGGAGCCGGCAGAGGCGGTAGATCGGCTTCATCGATGACATGTAGCCACAACCTTCGCTCAGCCAGTCGTGTCTTAGCTTCTCCAACGGTCGTCCACTGTACACCAGAGTCAATGCTGCCATTAAAGACGTCTAGCTGCTCAGTGGACAGGAGATCTGGCCTCAGAATCGTGGAACTACCAGTCAAGGAGGCCACTACCCAGAGCTTGCACTGACGAGGATCTTTGATGCCAGGCACCTTTGCTGCAACCTTGTCACGAGCCTGCGCAGGTGTGTCCGTGCTATCCAAGGTGACCGTGAAAACGTGTTCCGACGAATCCCATTTGGGGTCAAAGAAGTCGATGATGCCGGCACCTTCATGTTCCATAAAAGCTTTCGAGCTGATGATCGTGAAGTCGACTGGTGTGGCCAATATAGGAGAATCTTCCTCGGCCTGAATGTCATGGTCGCCATTGGCGGGATTGGAGGGCAATGTCTCCGTCATAGCGATGTCCCTCTCAGTAAGGCCGACATACTCACGATACTTTTTAACGTCCTCTACAACCCAATCCGAGATGTCCCAGTGCGGTTCAGTCGTGCTGTCGAAAACTTGCCTGCTGCTGGCAATATCCGATCGTACGTATAGAGCCACGTAGGCGACAGGTGCGACGGGGTCATTCGGCTTTGATGGATCAGTGCCCTCATTCAGAAAGGCTTTCCTTTGTGTCAAACAGACCACTTGGTTATCTTCCTTTGCATCCTTGTAAATATACCATTTTGATCCAGGGCCATCTGGACGCAGCACGGTGTTGTAGAGGCCAGACTGTAAGTCGTGTTTGTGACTTACAAAGCCGTACAAAATGTATGAGTGGTCCAGGACTCGGGTCTCATCCTCTAGTTTCAGCTTCTCCGAGATCTTTTTCCACGTCCGACTCTTCTGATCAAATTCTTGCCTGTCCAATTCAATGGTAAGGACCTCTGGCAATTCAAAGTCAGGATGCACGAAGGAACCAGATGATTGCGTTACCGAGGCAATAGCGCAAGAAATGGTGGCCTGACCACGCACAGGAACCTTGTAAGTAGGGATGCCCGTTGATCGGTTTCTTCGTGGCCCGAAGAGCTTTACGAGAGCGTCCTCCAGGTGGGTACCGACCAATTCCTCCTCAATTTTACTTCGTAAAATCTCCCAGACCTCGATGACATCCAGCTTGTCCACACTGCGATCCATGCCATACCAGTCGAACGCATCCACCAAATCATCGACCTGCACTGCGCTTGTGCTTGCACCTTGTGGACGCGTTCGAAGAGAGTATAGTATCTTCTGTAGAGCCACCACCATGGGCTTTGGCCGCGTTCGGGGTTGCTGGATCGGATCTGGAGGTTGCACTTGGTACAAGATCTCGCGGAAGGGCTTCAATAACATCCAGGCAGATATAGCAGAAACAATGTTGGCGCCCCCCAATCCAAGACTCGGATTTGCGAGTCCCTGCAATCCCGTCATCGACAAGCTGTCCCACGGATTATCTCTGCTGGGATGCTCCCACAGACAATCGGTCTCATCGTCAACCAGTCTGATATACGCTGTGAACGCCAAAGTATCGTTACGAAGCAGTGGCTGCCGCTGACCTCTGTGGCGCTGCTGAATCTCGTAGTAAGGACCATGAAATCGCGTCCATCCCCAATCGGGAGATCCGGTGCAAAACCTGTGTGTACATTCTCGATAGAAGTTGGTTCGAGGTTCCGCTGGGTTATACAGCACAACCGACAGCTGGGCAGCTATGCTCCTTCGCTTCGGCAGAGACATTGGCTCGAGGAGAGGAAGGGGCGTGTGTTGGTTAGGACGGACTTCCGATTCGGCTGCAGTAATTGGCGCTAGGTCAGCAACAGTCTCCTCAGACTCGGACGCCTTACTCTTCCGTCTCTTCTTTGGGTTGGAAGCCTCTCTTTTGGCATCGGACAGCAAGCTCGCGCACTCCACGTAAACGCTCAAATAGTCGGAATCATTGCCTTTTGGGTAGAATTTGATGTGCCATTCTAGGCCTCCGATGTTCACCCTTGGTGAGAACATGACGAGCTCTTTATTCGGTTTTTCTTTGGTTCCATTATAATTGATCGTCCATTCTATCCGACCTGTAGCGCCTGCTTTGTACTCGGGTTCGTCGATCTTCTTATCGTCGAAAGTTTTCCGTTCCCAATAGTCGTCTAGTACCATGTTAGCAAGACGACAGGAAATGACCATTCCACACGCATGGAACATAGGCACAAACATCGTCAGACGAGATTTGCCAAGTTCACATGGTCAAAGATCGCAACTATTGCGTCCTTGATCTACACCTGAACTGCGGCTTCTACCTCCAATCTGGATCTATGCAGGTTCGAATTGGCAGAAAGAATGGTCGCAACTCACGTTCAAGTGCGCTGTGCTCGGTCACTTCTTCTATCTCCTTCAGCTCTTGCTCGTCTGGTGCGGAAGTATCTTCGAGAATCTCACGCCACCCTTGGCTACGCTCCTCTTCTTCTGAAGAGTCGCCATCGTCCCTATCTTCAGCAGGTGGGCCTTCCCTTGTTGGAGAGGCAGGCGGCCTCTCTTCGATGATCACGGCCGGGTCCGTATCGAGGTGTGGAGCGGCTGGTGGCGCGGTTTCGCCGTTGCCCTGTGCTATCTCTCCAGCTTGTGAATTCGTGGTGGTTGGCTGTACGCCTTGCGGGATTTCGTTTGTGTCTGTAGGGGGGCTAGGCGAGGCCGGGGAGACGATGTCGGCTTGTGATTGCTCGTTGGCAGTGCCTTGGGTGGGACTTGAGTCAGGCGTGGTATCCATATCTCCGCTCTCTATTATCTCGTCCGTAACAGCTTCTGTTTGAGAGGTAGGAGCTACAACAGCTTGCTCGGTTTGCTGGTGGTCCATGTCCATAGCTGCGTCTTGCCGCTCGTGGTCCTGTGCATGCAGCACGGTGGACATGGTCATGTCGACATCCTCTGGCTCGTCCATTTGGGCGGGTGGAGGACTATGAGGAGTTTGCGAATGCAGTGGAGATCGGGGCGAGAAGGGAGGACTTGGAGATCTTGGACCGAATAGTAAGGGTGGGGGGTCGACGTTTGAGAAACTGGTCGTCGCACTCATGGCGGGGAGATGTGCTCTGTTTGGTGTTTGGTGTTTGATGTTATGGAGAGCTAAGGATGACTGGCGTGGTGAAAGGCAGGCGTCGGGATGGCTGCCTTTGTGGTACAGAGTAAGAGGATTTGGCTCTTGTTCAATGTCAAGCAAAGATGGACAAGGCTGATGGGACGCCGAAGCTGTTCAGGAGCTTAGGCAAGAGGCAGCGGTGTAATTGGTTGGATGGCGGAGGGTGATATCAAATGGAGATTGTTGGAGTCAGTGAACTTGAACTTCTCGCAGATGGCCGTCTTGGTCCATCCAAGAATCGACACGCTAGCCTAGTAGGTACAGCCTCACTTATCACGGAATCGGATGGCGCCCGCAAATCAGCTGCCTCGATTCTTTCCGACATCTAGGTAGGTATCCTCGAGAATACAGTCACAAGTCTAGGCAGAGACATGACAGTAGTAGTAACAGGCAGCCTTCTATTCCTCCGTAACCATCACTCGCCGCCACTTGCTCAGCCACGTGCATGATTTCTTCGGCGCGTCTGCTCTGCTTCTATCGCTTGATGCAGCGAATGTGAGGCTGCCAGTGGCTCGTCGGTTGGGTAGTGGGTGCTCGAGCCAGCCGAGGAGCCGGGAGCTTACGGTTACTACTAGTATCTTACCTTAGGTAGGAATAGAGCCCGAGTCTCCGTAGCCCGTACCTCTATGCTGCGGGTGAACAGAACATCAAACATCAAGTGGGACCAGAACAAAACATACATACTTACCATGTTGATACCATGCCCTCACACATCTATCAGATACGGCTGGCTATATCTTCTTGGTGTATTCCGTCTCCACTTGAAGCATCTCAACACTTCATAGCTGCAGTCTTCTCGAGAGAAGAGCAAAGGGCCCTCGTTGGTCCACGTCTACAGCGCTTCCAATTCAACCAGCCGAGCATTACCGCGTCACCCGCAATCCAAGCCTCGACGACTTCTTAGGCACACGTAACACGCCATCACAATTGAATCTGTTCGATGACAACCCCACGTGATGACTGGCTCAGGATCCAGCCCCACAGCCCTACGGAAGTGCATCTCAACTCCGGCCGAGTCTCCACAAAATGGACCCATGGGACGGACAAAGCCCGCGGGTTTGCCAGATGAGCATACAAGGGCTATCCCTGGGTCTAATTCAACACACCTGCGACATGCGGATTACAAAAGGAGCTCCCATACCAACCCGATTGGAGTTGGCCCAAATTTTGAAAAGGACCTCAGGGATACTCTACCGCTGTGGGGCGGGATGATCCCGTCTCGTCCATGGGATACATCTAATCTTAGCAGCACTCTCTTCGATATCTACAAGTGTGTTGAACACACGCAGCTTCAACAAGCACGCTTTCGATGTTGATCCACCGATGGAGCTGTCTCACATCTCTGGACGTGATTCGAGGCAACTGAATAGAGCATCATCGTCGATACTGAAGGGCAATCGAAGAACCCAATAGCTTGGTCGACATTGACAACCCGAGAGCAATACCGTACCGTCCAAGCTGTTCGCCAAGCTTCAGGACCCCTGGGTCCTTTCTATCCCATATCGATGTCGAAAGCTTCCTGGCACTAATCATTTTCTTTGAGCAACTCAACTTGACTCCGCGGTCCATGAGACCAGGATTTCTTGAGAGTGAGGATTCTATTTGACAGGTCCCTATCGTACTCGAATTTTCCCCAGCGGCTGTTTTCCTGCCTCGGCTCCACAAATGCTCCGAGATCTTGCTGCCCCGGCGACATCACGTATCTTTGACCCTACACTGCTTCCTGGCCTCGATCGAACTGTATCTGGGCCTCTACTCCATCGCCTTTGCGGCGGTGTCAGGTAAATTAGTTTCTTGGCAAAGCGGGATCTAGCGGGATCTAACTATCCATAGTAACTACTAGGCCAAGTCAAGTAATTCATCAAACCTTAAAAAACTGAATATTGAGTAACTTCTGAGCCAGGTTGCGGCCACAAATGCGTTTGCAGCCATAAAAAACTTTGTACATTGTTCCAAATAGGCTAGTCTCCATGCAATTGCACGTGTTTCTCCCAACATTCACGTCGCCGCCGGCACAGAGGAGCCTTACAATGCAGGCATCCAAAGGCCGATGTAGGAACCCGTTTTTTCCTCTCTCTATCGTCCTCACCACCACCAACCTTCCGCTTTAGGTTGTTAACGCTCATTTCAGCTAGAGGCTTCCTCTCTGGGCCTTTACTGACATATAGGGACTCAGTCCTTGTCCGATTGGTCAGTTTACACCAGTCCCGCGTCAACCTTGAGCGCATGATCGCGAACCCTATGCTTTGGGATGATAGATAAACTTCCAATTCCAATAGGCCTCATGTGTCCTTCTCCAGGGTGACGTCCTTCTCCACAGCCTCTTCTAGCACAACTACAACCACCTGTTCCTCATCGCCTCCGTCTTTCTTCCCAAGAACAACCCCATCCCCATCCCTCACAACCCCATCCACCACCCTCGCAAAAGTCCCCGCAACAATGAGCGGGAAGACAACCGTGGCCTCGGCATAAACCTTCACAGCCTCCCCACCCACGCGGATCTTGCCCCAACTAACCGCCTCATCCGGTCTCGCCCCAGCATCGCTTCCATCAAACTCCTGCGCCGTGTTGACAAACACGCCCCAATCGCAGCCGTTCCGCATCAGACAGGCATTCATGATGTGATGCTTCACGACGCCCCCGCCGAGCACGATGGCCCCCACAGCCTTGGCGTGGACAGCCATCATATTGATCCTCCTGATATCCTCGACGATATCGATCCTCAACTGCCTGGGCGAGGACTTGAAAGTGTGGAAGTACAGCATATCCCCCAAACTCCCGTCCGTAAGCGCGGGACAGAAGATCGGGATCCCGTTTCTGGAGGCCCAGTAGAGGACGCTACTCTCGTCGTGGATCTCACGTCCCAACCTCTTGATCACTTTACTAGGTGTCCAGCACCCACCCGCCTGCCCATCGACATCCTCCACACGCCCAGCCTCCTGCTCTTCAAGCATCGTATCCAAAATCGGCACGACCCAGTCCTCGAACGCACAGTAATTATTATTCGGAACCAACAGATTCCCGATTCTGTTCACGCCCTTGGCGCGGAGAGCGGCGCCGGGTGCGGCGAAGCCCTGCTGCGAGAGATAGGTCGGCGCGAGACATTTTATAATGTCCTCTTCTATCCCGCCGGCCGTGGTTACGATGGCGCTGATGTGTTTGTGTTGGACTAGGTAGCGGATGGTTTCTCGCAGGCCCGAGGAGATGAGGTTGGAGGTGTAGCCGAGGAAGATTGTTGCTTTGGATGAGGTGGTGGGGTCACGGAAGGATCGCTACGGAGGTTTGGTTAGTCTCGATGCGTTTTAAGGGTTTGTCTATATCTGGATGTTGGGCTAGAGGTTTTGTGCAATGTCTTGTCATGAAGATTGAATGTGAGGATGTGAGATTCCGTCATCATAGCAGCTTTCCCTTTGATGTTGCCAGAGTATGGAGGTTGCATTGTCGAATTTGGATTTTTAGATTGGGCCGCAAAACCAAATTGATGTCTGGTATTTTAGCGTAAAAGGACGATTTCAATCGAGACCACAAATGACAAGAAGAGCAAACACACATTCAACAATCCATCTTCACAAACACAGCAACCAAGCTCTTACACCCTCAACCATGGTCAACCAAGAACAACAACAAAAACCTACTCACCATCTTATTCACCAATTTCACAGCCTCGCCCACAGACGTGGCCTGAAACCCCATCGTGGACATATTATCTACCAACTCGGCGACCGTAACGTTCCGATCGACATAGTTGTTGAAATCGACACCATCCACTTCCGTCGCGTCGGCTGCTGAGAATTCCGAGGGTTTGAGGACGGCATCTGTGGCTTTGCTTGGGGCGGCCTCTCCTGCTTGGGTTGACGAGGCCATGTCGGTGCTCATCAAGATGGGTGGATTTGTTGGACGTGTGATCGATCGGGCGAAGAAAGCGTTGTTTGTTCGGAAGATTGATCGATGGAGAAAATTTTGGAGTAAGGAAAGTTTATATGGGAAAGGAACGAGGAACGTCCGTCTGTCTTTGACCCGAGGTTTTCACATCTTCGTATGCTTCAACCACAGTGCCCAGAATCTCATGTTGACAGAGCACGACAAGTTCAAGCTCTGGGGACTTGAAGTGCTGTATCAGAGTCTCCAAAATGGTGAATTAGGAAGCCGGAATTTAAGGTCTGCGCTATTGGTTAGCGAATCTAATCGATAAGCCCCACTTGGGCCGCTACGGTCAACCCACCTGCACCTGACAACAGAACGTTTGCTTTCGCGCTGTTTCATGAATGACTTTCCCCTGTTCGTCCATCCACGTCTCAAAGGATCCCCGGTTGCATGATCTAAACGCGACCTCTGCCCGGTGCGCATCCTTCACGATGGATGCCTGGGTGGAGTTTGGGACGTCCAGCACCGAGCGCTGGCGAGAGCAGGTTAGATACTTGCAGCAGATGTACAATTTCTTGTTCGTTGATCCGACCGTCGTTACGTGCCGCGGATGATAATCAGATCTTTGGGGGAAGAGGAGGAGGAGGAGGAGGTCACAGGTGTCAGACGGAGCCAGCAGCCCCAAGCGCCACGTTGTTCTGCATCTGCAGGAGGCGGCCACGGCGGCGTTCCTATATGCTGGAACCCTGTGCATACATCATGGCGCTTTGATGCGTCGCGCGCAATCAAATCGACAAAGACGCAGTGCAGGTCCCCGTCATCTCACACGCCGTAGCCCGTAACGCAGCACAGCGGTGGTCTTGTCTTTGAAGGTGGAGGAGCCGAGGGCTCATTGGTCGCGGGACGCAACGATGAGGGTGGTGGTGATGTTTCTTCTACCTCCGTCCCTTGGGCACGAGAAAGTCGAAATGACGGGGTCAAAGTCAGAGGTCCCGATGCACAGAGCCATGTAGGCAGGAACCGTAGGATACATTCATCATCAGCATGTAGGATGGATACTTGTAGCACATCAAAGTGCAAGGCAAGGGCAACACACCCACGCGTGCCACGGTAATAATGATACCTCAGGCTGTCCCCGGTCGATGTCCTCTCATGCGAGTCATGGCCGACCTGATCGAATCGGCCCCTCTTGCTCTTGCTTTTCTCGAAGGAATCCGTCTGACGTGCCAATCACAGCCGGCTGCTAACCATTTCTCCCCTCCGCCCCAAACCCTGCCAGAGGCCTGTTCGCCAAGGGCCTCCCCAAACCATCCATTCGACCCTTCTCTCCCTCAACAACACCACCATCTCGGACTGGTACAGCTCAGTATCGGCGGTTCTTGCAGACGAATGCCAACAGAGCAGATTGCCACTTCGCTTTGCTCCTGCCACCGCTACAGAGCCGTTCGACCCCCGCATCGCACGCTGAGCAACGGGAACGACCCTTGGGTGACATCTGGACGCCGAGGAAGACCTCACATCCAGTTCAAGGCCTCCCAGCACGTCTTCAGCATTGCCCAGAGACTCCGAGGAGCAACATCCTCTTTCTCTGCCGCTTCTCGACTTTGTTTGGCCTCAATCGCGCTGCTGCTGCGCTTTCCACGACGTTTCGCGCTTTTCAGACGAAGTCCAGAGTCCAGGCGACCCAAGCGGATTCTACCCGAATCGCTGCAGTGCACTAAATTCGGCTGTGGCTAAGGTTGAATCCGCTTCCTGGTGGCCTGTGCACCACACCCCAAACCGACGTTTCTGTCTCCTTGGGTCTGCAACCGCACAACAACATCAATTAACGACATCATCAACAGGACGAGAGCACCGTCCGCGTCGTGTGTCCGCGCTCGTGCGCGCATTCTTCCTCCATTGCAGGCACCAATGAGTGGCGGCTCAGGACATGTCTCGATTCAGCAACGAGCGAGACCCTCCCACTCGATACAATCCACGTGATCGCTCGCCACCTCGATTTCCCGATCGTCGACAGTCTGGGGTATACAACAACAGTGCAGGTTACCAGAACAGGACAAACGAGTATGCTCGCGGCGACAGCTACAACCGCGACATACCGCGTGGACCTCGCGGACTCAATGATGCACCAGTAAGACCGGCTCCAACTGGACCTCGAGGAGGACGTGGCGGAGGATTCGGAAGAGGCAGTGAGACGACGGACTTCCGCGACACGCGCGATGGGCCACCATTCCAATCTGACAGATGGCGAGATGGTGAAGACAGATGGGAAAGACGTACTTCACCTCGAGCACGCTCACCCCCTGCGCGAGCACGGACACCTCCACGTGATCGTCGAGACGACCGAGCATTTCCAAAGCCAATCGATACTGATCGAGCCCGACTGGAGCCCAGAGATGGACCACCTTCTGCGGGATCGAGTCTCTCGGATGCGCCACGAAATTCCGGTCCTGCTTACCGAGGTGGAGGTTTTGCTCGAGGACGCGGCGATCTCAATCGCCGATACCGGACAGATGAGCGGAATTCATTCAGACCCAGAAGTCGTTCGAGAGACCGTGTCCCTACCCGAGAGCGTGACCGCTCTGTGGATTCTCGAGATTTAGATCGGAGAGACAGAGCACGTGAGTCAGATGACCGTCGGTTTTACCGAGACCGCGACGATGGAGGTTTCTTCAGACGTGAATCGGGGCCTAGGCTCGACACAAAGACTGCAGGCGATGCGAGACAGAATGGCAGTTCTGCTCAGTCTATCCCTCAAACTGAGAGGCCCCCTACGCTCCACATGAGTCCTCAAGATGGGCCACAGGTGGACTCGAGGCGGCCTTACGATGGATCAAGACGAGGATCTACACTCTCGGATGGGGTTTTGAACAAACCTCGCGACGAAAGACCGGATCTCTTCGCTGGCCGTATTGCTCGAGCTGGAGGTTCTCCCCCTCCTTCCGCCCCCCAAGTCCCAGCATTTGGATTTAGACAACCAACATTTGCTGGTCCTACTTCGATCTCGTGGAAGAATCCAGATCTCCAAATTCTCAAGCCACCACCCGCCTCTGGTGCTGCTCAGCCATTCAAAGGACCTCCAACGGCTCCTCGGGCCCTCTCATCCCTGCCGCCCACTGCACCAAAGGCAGACCGTGTCCTTGACAGATCCAAGCTCTCGAATGAAGCATTGCGAGGACCATCGGAAGAGACGACCAAGGATGCTTCACAAGCCGTTCGGCAGTTCTCTGCTGCACCTGCTGCTGTAAAATCGAACTCGGATATCAAACAAACAGTAGTCTCTCAGCATATTGATGTGCCTGCTCTAAGTGGCAGCAAGTTACTAGCGCCGCCATCGGGCCCACGTGCGATGAACGCAAATACTCAGTCATTCGGGAGATCGCCGCCAATTGGAGGGCCAATGGGTGGGTATGGCAGAGCTGTCTCGCCGACTCCTCCTAGCACAATCCCCACAGGGCCACGAGCTGGTGCTATGCCCACGTCTCCACGAACCTTACCTGGCAACGTACCTACCGGTCCAAAGGCAGATAGGATGGTACCGTCCACCCCAAGAGCGCCACCTCTGAATCTTATGCGAGCTAACAGTATAACTACTGCTCGAACCTCAACCGTGCCCAGCAAGCGGGACTTCAATGGCCAGGAACGTGAGATGAGCCCATCTGTGCCTCAGAAACAATCAAGCAGCTCAGGATCGAGTAATTTATCTCACAAACAATCTCTAGACACGGCAAGAAAGGAGAATGCGCCGCCGCCTCGCAAGTCGCCAAAACTGGACAACAGCATTGATCTCCCGAAGCCATCGTCAAGTGGGCAGCCGAGTACAAACAAACAGCCTTTGTCGCCAGTTTCCACCACACAACCGACCACTTCGACACCGGTAGATACCGAAATGGAAGACCCACCAGCGGACATTGTCCTCTTGGAAAGCAAATCGCGAGAGGCCAATCCTCTCGGCAACTTGAGTGACGATGAAGACGAACTCGACATGACAGAACTTTTGAAAGAGCACGAGGAGAAATTCAATCAGGACAAAGCGAAATTGGAGGCAAAGATGATTGATCTGTCTCGTGAAGAATTTCGACCTTCGCTCTTACTTGACCACATTGTGCGACTAGTAGCACTTCAATCCGTGATTCCCGATCTCGATTTCAGGCCACGAGTGGAGACTCGTGTCGAAACACCCGTCGAGAAAAAGCCCGTCGAGAAGAGCATGAATGGCAGCATCGACACCCCATCCGAATTGCCTACGCCTCGTGAAGAGGAGCAAGATATGGCTATGGCTGATGCATTTGAGGGTGCCATTAGGTCAGTTGAATTCAGTTGGTCTATCATTCCGCCTTTTTTCCGCGTCTATCCAGGTCATGTATCATTCAGATTGGCCCTGAGCAGTGTGAGACGGCAATCACAGTCACCAAATTCTTCACTTTACGTTTTACTGATTGGTATAGATGCTCGCGAGAATCTTCATTCGACCAGTTTTCCACTCCTGGTCTAGAATCACTCCCGTATTTAGAGAAGGGCCCGCCATCGCCACTCTCTGATCCTGATCATCGAATAAGCCGCCATGGCCTCTTTGACATCGCCAGCGATATTAAAGGACTGATTAAGAAGGAATTTGATGATGAAAATGACGAGCAAGAGGCACTGAGGAGCGAGTTCAGAGAATTGTACATCACCTGGAAGCAGCGCACTCAGATCCTTGACAGAGAAAAGGAGGACGATGAGAATGCGTGCAAACAAACGTCTCCAGAGGCCCCTTCTACCTCGGGCCCTCAAGAATTGTCTACTGCTCCTCTCCCAACACCCACGGAAGGCGGCAGACGTGCGAACAGGTTTGCAACAGAATATGAGATGCAAAGAATCTTGGAATTGTCCTTGGAGGAAGACAGAGAAAGAAGACAGAAGGAGAGAGAGGCGAAAGAGGCGCAGGCTAGTGCATCTAGGGATCGCGAAGCTGATATACCTGACATGCTACCTCCGGCTGAAATCAGAAGAAGGGTATATCATGACAACAGCCAAGCAAGACAGCCCAAGGACGCGATACGCATTTACGATTTTGTTCCACCGCCAGACGACTTCACCGAGGCGGAAGATGCTGCGCTCCGACAGGAATATCGGGAAAATATCAAGGCATGGGGACGCATCGCCAAGGCCGTGTCGAAAGTGCCTGGAAGCAACGGTCGAACCTATAAGGAATGCATCAATCACTACTACGCAACCAAATGGGATAGGCCTTACGAGAAGAAGCAACGAGGTCGTAAAGGAAGACGCAAAGTCACCAAGGCTGTTTCTGGCAAGAAGAGTGCCCTCGTTCCTGCAGGCGATACTGACATGGTCGATGCTGATGGAATAACACCTCTTGTGACCGACAGTGGTCGCCCACGCAGAGCTGCGGCTCCGCAATGGCCCAAAGATCCAGAGGCAGAACAAGGGCCCGTGTTGCCTCCAGGTAAGAAAGCCGGTGTCGGAAATAAATATGAAAGTGCCAAAGAGGGAGACACTGGATCTGAGAAGCCAGGAAGACGGAAGGGCACAAAAGAAAAGGTTCAGAGAAAACCTCGCAACCAACCACTCGCAGCAAGACCAACAGCGACTGCAACATCGCCTGCAAAGATGGACAAGGTCATTGTCAAAGACAATAATCTTACAGTTGCTCCCATGGTGATGGAGGAGCAAACTACGGTCTGGGATATGGGTCACATGACTAGGCCACAACTCGCTCCAACGCAGCAAGTGTATCCGGAGAGCGGCGCAGTCGATATCATGAAGACTGGGATGCCTGGCCCCACTGAACGTGCAAGGTCGCACAGTCAAAGCCAGCGGCAAGGTGCCTCAAGTTACTGGTCCGTAGTAGAGGAACAGGATTTCAGAAAGTGCTTGGGACATTTCGGCACCGACTTCCACGCTATTTCAGCCCAGATGCAAACGAAAACAGCAGTCATGGTGAGTACTATCCGACCTGCTGTACGCGACAAGGGCCATGCTGATTCCTCTCAGATTAAAAACCATTATAACAAGCTCATTCTTGATCCCAAAAATGCGGAACTCGAGAAACTCGCCGAGGAGGCGACATCTCGAAGACAGCGAGGAGACGACATTGGGTCTCCTCCGTCTGCTTCTCAACCCATGAAGCGTCGTTATGATGCCCTCCAAACTCCCGTGGTCCGCGCCCTCGCGCCAAATACCGAAGTCGTTGATCTCGAAAATGCATCCTCGCATCCTGGCATGCCGATGCATGCATCACCGCCTCAATTCGCGTCACAAATTCGTTTCCCCGCACAACAGCCATCTACCGCTCGGCAGACTATTCCTGCAAGCGAACCCTTGACGCATCAAGAACTAGTCAATCCTGCACAGAGACCGCCACGACCACACGCGGGTCCCCGTATGGGCTTTTTCGCCGACGACAATCGAGTGAACGCTACACATGGTTTTGCACAACCGATACATCAGGCCATGCAGCAGCCAGCACGCACGTTGCCCAATCAGAACGAGACCCAGACGCAGCGCAGTGCGCAGATCAAAACAGAACATGATAACAACGCAACGTCCCAACATCTGTTCTCGCATGTTCCTGGCCCAATTCTTGCAGAGCAAAATGCAGAGTGCGAACGTGAGCGCGGTAGATCCGAGTCCGAGCGTACAATGATGCAGCAGCAGCTCAATCAGCAGCAGAGCCAACAAGCATCTTCAGACAAAGGAGCCAGAATGCAGGCAGATATGGAAAGCAGAAACCAAGCAGACCGGGATGCAAGAGCGAAAATGCAGGCAGATGCTGGTGCTCGAGCTCAGCTGGAAATGGAGAAGAAGGAGCCAGAAAACCTGCGACCAGTACAATCTAAGCCGAGCTTCTTTCGCACGCCTCCTCCACAACTGCATCTGTCAATGTACGGTCGCCCTGTGCCACTCAAAACACTCCACCCTGAACAACGTTCGTTCCAGCCATCATTTGGTATGCAGGTCGCGCCTATGTCGTCCGCACCGGGCCCAGTCGTCGATCTCGCTGGGCCTTCTGAATATCACTCTCAACCTCAACCACGCACTTTCAGTCCAGCTCCTCGAGCAGTGCGCCCACCCTCACCACAGCGCGTGCCTTCGGGCTTCAACCCTCCTCCATCAAGAACAATGACTCCGACGCCTGCCTTAGCACCAGCAGCGCCAGCAGCGCCAGCAGCGCCAGCAGCGCCAGCAGCGCCAGTTCCTCCGAAGGTCCCTCCTCCGAAGCGAGTTGATATTATGTCAATGTTGAATACAGAGCCTCCCGAAGAAGAGCGGCCGCGAAGGCGAGACCCTGAAGTGAAAACTCCCAACTCTAGTGGGACACCCGCTCAGCAGTATCGAAATCCTGTACCCCAACCTGACATTGGGACTGTGAGGGAGGCCTATGGCGAAACACGATCATTTTCTCGCACTGGGTTTGTCCCTCCACAACCTACTCCAGGATCGTCTGTATCGACACCTACTAGTGAGTCGGGACCACGAGATGGGCGAGATGGTCTCCAGTCAATGCAGCATCATCGCGACAGCTGGCCTGGTTCACGTCCACCATTTCCAGGTCTCCCAATGCAGCAACAGCAAGCAGCTGGGTCGCCGTTGTCTCAAACTCAACATGCACTGTCAATGCCTGAACCGCAACGGTCTCTCTTTGGCGCACCTGCGGACTATCGCCAGACAGCATTTAACAGGCTCAATAGTAGACCAAGCATCCCTTCGCCACCCCTGACTGTTGGCGGCGCATACTCGCACTCACGCACATCTTCGTACACACAAGTTCCAAGAAGCCAGCCTCCTACAACAGCACCTGCACCAGTCGTCACTGGTGCAGGTCTAGTACGGGATAATCCCTACAAGGTGAGGGATCCACAATCGTCGCAACCCCATCTTCATGGTAGCCAGATGGTGCACGCACAAAACGAACCGAGTTATGGGCAAAATCGGTTCACACTCCCGTACGAACCATCTCATGATCATCGGCGGAGAGATGCAGCGCTTGACCGCTTTCGTGAAAGGCCGGAATTCTCTCCTCGAGAGCAACGCGATCGAGATCAGCAGCACAACCAGCACCAGCACCAGCACCAGCACCAGCACCAGCACCAGCAGCAGCAGCAACAACTTCAACAACAACAACAACAACGAGAGCGAGAGCAACAACATCAGGAGCAGATGCTGGCCCACCAACGACAACCACACCGATATGAACACCACACCTCACCACTCCAGTACCCGCAATATGTTCCGCCTGAGCGAAGCGGTCCAACGCCCCTAAGCCAAATAACCTATGCTCCTCCCGATAGGGGGCAACCTCGGCAGCAAACACCACAACAGATGCAGTATGCGACCGAGCTGCAAAGACGGGAGGTTGAACGTGACCGACAAAGAGCAGAGAAGATGACAATCGAGGCCGAAGAGAGGAGCAGGATACAACAACAGCGACGGGCCTATGGCGCAGAACCTCGCTATGTCACCGAAGCAGAGGAACAGCAGCGAAGACAGCAGCAATGGAGAGGAGCAGCTCCGCCGCCGAACTAATGGCAGTATCACCAAGTCAGGAGTCACAGAATGTTTCCTATGTCCTTTCTTTCTACATACATATGATGGGGGCGCGTGGTTGTGACGCAAACGAATTCCGACCACAAAGATGTTGCTCTGCGAGAGAGCCACGAGGGACGACTTATTTCCGTGACGAACTTCGGGGCTCCGGCTCAGGTATCATGCTTTTTCTAGCTCGGTCTTGGTGAATCCTTCTCTCGAGCCTCTCCTCCTTTCTTTGCTTCATTATACCTTGCGATCTGGGAACCTCGCTATGCGCAAAGTAGGCTAGGGTCCAAGGTGACGGAGACTTAACACGAGGTAGGCATTTGCTGGATGGTATTGGACAGTGACACCTTTCGGCCTGCTGTATAATACGTCAACCATGACCTCTCCCTATTCGAACTATACTTTTGGTCAATGGGCAGGTAATGGAAGGCTCTCTGTGTATATACGTATGTAGCAACGAAAAACACACCTCATGTATGAAAGCATGTCTCCCACTATTCCCTTGCTACCTATCATTCACCCATCGATTCGACTGGACTGTCTCACTGCTTTTCAATCATCATCAATACCTGACATTGATCTAGAAGATTAAAGTACATTCTACTCTTGCCCTGTTACCATTCGCGTGACTCTTATCACCCAATAATCTCTTCTGGGCGGAGCGCTAGACAGCGGTTCCTCAATATCTTATACATACATACACTGCACTGCAGTACATAAGTATACCCTCAACAAAACCCATCGATACAGCCATCCATCTTTCTCGGTCTTATCTACTCTTCAACGTATCATGCAGTACGGGTTAGATCCTCAATCGAGGCGGTAGAGCAGTCTCTCCCTCCTCTGGTATCACGATTATTGGATTCCCCAATTTTTGTGCTTGTCTTCTCTTCTTTGCTGATGACGCGCAGCACTGCTGTGACCTTGAGTTCATCGTTGCTAGGTCAGTGCTACGTTTGTTCGAGGTCCTTGGTGGCAGCTGGCATCATTTTGCTTCGGGGATGAGTCACAAAGTAAGCACATGTCTTGCACAGAATGTGAGGAACGCATCGTTAGCAAACGTCTATATCTTGTACACTGATGAAAAGGCTAGGTGCACATGATAAAGCTTTTGATGGAAATTGGGCAAAAAGCTGACGAAACGCTTATAGCACCGAGAGATCGCCAAATTTCTCCTTATAGCCTGGAACTCCCCATCGGTGCTTGGAAACGAGTTGCTCCGTGCGTTGGTCGATATCCGGCCGGGCAGCGGCAACATCGTCCTAGGAATCGAGTTAGCCCAACTCCACATGATGCTCGCAATGCCAATACGTACCACAGTGAGATCCTCGAAAGGCCTGGCTTCCTCGATGTTCTTCAATGTCTTATCCAAATCTCTCAGTTCCTGATCAACCACACTCTTTGTCTCCTCGGCGCTCTTGACAGCCTGTGCCTCGAAGGCCTCGATGGCCTTCACCTGTCTCTCAACATCGTATGTGGCTGGCTTGAAGGCTTTGAATTGCTTCTCGATATCGTCGATTATGGATTGGTTCTTGAGAATGCCGCGGTAGTGTGCGAAATCGACGGTGGAAGGGTGCTCTTGGAGCTGTTGGATCTTTCGGCGAGCATCGTCGTTGCGCTTCTTGAATGCTACCAGGGCGTTGGCTGTGCTGCCTTTTAGTCCAAGCTGGGAGCTGAGTCTGGCCCAGTCCAGTTTCAGAGCGGCGCTTCGCTGTGTCTATGTTAGTGGGCGTTATCGATGGTGGGTATCGCGCAAGGTGGAGTTGAGGAAATTGTTTGGCTCGGTCGTTCAGGTTCGGCGGGGATTTGTGGAGGTTATACGGCGCCAATGGCAAGCCTGCGAGCTTTGAAGGGGTTGAGGGGCTCCAATTGACTTACAGCAGGGGCGGCCATTATGGTAGTGATGGTTGCTTGGTCGTTTGGGATGGAGTGAAGATTGAAGGGATCCCGAAGCTCTGCCGTTCGTCGCCGGTGTAAGACGCATCACGTGGGCAGCAACTGAACTCCGACTCGGAGTCTTCTACATTTTTATATGAAGACCGAGATCTCAATTTCGCATCAACCATACAACGCAATACAAATCCACCATGACTTCAGGAGCCCGGCACTGGGAGCAGGACAAGGAGGCGACCGTGTATATTGGAAATCTCGATGAGCGCGTCACCGACGCTCTCGTATGGGAGCTCATGCTCCAAGCTGGTCGTATTGTGAATGTTCACCTTCCTAAGGACCGCGTCAACCAGAGCCACCAAGGATATGGCTTCGTGGAATTCATATCGGAAGAGGACGCCGACTATGCTGCCAAGATTATGAACCAAGTGCGATTGTATGGAAAGCCCATCCGCGTTAATAAAGCCTCAGCCGACAAGCAGAAGAGCACGGAAGTGGGCGCAGAACTCTTTATCGGGAATCTGGACCCAATGGTCGATGAAAAGACGCTTTATGACACTTTCAGCAGATTTGGACAGGTCATAAATGCACCAAAGGTATTTAGACGCGCTCCCATCAAACCAAAATCAAATTCTAACTCGCCAAAACAGGTTGCACGCGATGACAATAATCTATCCAAAGGCTACGGATTTGTATCCTTCGCTGACTTCAACTCCTCCGACGATGCTATCGCCAACATGAACGGCCAGTTTTTGGGAGGCAAGGAAATCACTGTACAATACGCATATAAGAAGGACGGCAAAGGCGAACGTCATGGAGACGAGGCAGAGAGAAAGCTCGCAGAAGAGGCAAAAAAGCACAACGTCCAGATTCCATCACAGCCTTTACCACCAGGACTCTTCACCCAACCAGCTGCCCAAGCGGTTCCTTCAATGGCCGCACCTATGGCGCCTCAAGGATACCCACCACAGGGCTTCAACGGGATGCCACCATACGCGGCACCTCCACAGCAAGCTTATCAACAGCGAGGTGCACCGCCGGTGGGCACAATTCCGACTCCCCTTCCCCCAGCACCTGCGGGTCTTCCCCAGAGACCACCTCCGAGTATGGCTGGTTATGGAGGACCCGCCGACTTCGTTCCACCTGGAGCATTCCAGCCACCGCCCGGGTTTGCGCCTCCTGGAGCCCCGCCCATGAGGCAGAACTTCCCTCCAGGGTTCGCTCCCCCTCCAGGATTTGGTGGAAGATGATCAGACCCATGTTGATCTGCATTATATTCATCACACGAAGTAGTGATCCAATGCCGTCTCGGATGGCTGGACTGAAACCGCCGGCAGCACGCCCAGCACCGTCAACGCAGGAACGATGGGCCTGGATAGGTGTCCGACATGATTGTAGAAACAACGCTTGGAAAATGGATGGCGTTCTTACAAAGGTACATTTCGCAATCTGGACTGGTATATATTTCCTACTAAGCATTGATTCAACAGTCGCCAAGAACGGCATTGAGATTAGCATGTCATGGCCAAGAACTTACAAATAATGGACGCTGGAGACGAGGTGCTTCTACTAGGGGTTCAAGTCCAGGATTTGAAAGTCGACGATGGTGTTGATCTGGGCTGCTAGTAGAATCAGTAATTGGAGACACCTTTGTTGCACGTCTTGCTGGGGCAATGGATCAAGCTCAATCCAATCATGGATTTTCTGCAGGTGGCTAATTGTCTTTCTGCACATTCAACCATACACACCAACTGGCTACAAATGGGGCTCTATCCTTCTTTGATTGGGAGGATTTGGAGAGCGTCGAAAGGACGTCGCTTGCTCAATAGTATTGTTCGTTGGATTGAGTATCCTCGCCTGTAATGAAACACGGCATTTTAGCAAATTCTAATATCAAGATATAGTCTTCTTAAGGTATAAGATTACTGAGATATTTATTTGGATTTCTTTTTCTTTCCTTCTGGAGAAAATTCCATCTTTCGTTGATTAAGTTTTAGTGAGGGAAACTGCTTACATCGGCTCGGTAATCTCGTACACCCGAAAACGCCTCAGCGCACGGTTCGCCATGTCAAACGAAAGCCTACCTTTCAAACTCCTACAATCGTGAATCTCGTCGAGAGCGCACCGGGCGCCTCACCGTCCGCCATGATGGGCATTGGCAAGCTCCGGCCTAATAAGGTTCCCAAGGTCAGGCCGATTGCCCCGAAAAAGTCTAAACATGAGCCATCGGCCAGACCTCGAGGGCGGCCGCGAAAGCTGCCACAAACAACCTCTACACAGGCGCTAATGTCTTCCCAAGATTTCCCTGGTTGCGATTCCTCCCAGAAGACCATGGAGCGTCCTTCCAAACGAGCCAGACGTGAGATTACCAAAGGTCGCGAGCTCTCCGCCCTCGAAAAACTTCCGCTGGAACTTCTGGAGAAGATACTCCTCGATTCCCTCAACCCTGCACTACCGCTATGCTCACGGCACCTCGCAACCCAACTTTCCCGAGACCTTCTGAAATGCGAACTTACAATGAATATCTTGTGTCGAAGGAAAGATGAACTGGGACCTGCGGAGCGAGGAAGACTTCTGGCCTGCCGCTTTTTCACATGGGAATTCATCGTCAGATATACTCATTGGGCTCACAAACAAGGTGTATCCATAGAAGGGCTGGACGACTACGCTTTTCTGAGTGGCAGTGAGCGGAATTTCGAGACATATCATCGACGGCTGGACGAGCATCTCGAGAGTCTGCGCGACGACCAAGGCTGCATTCCCTTCAATCACCGTATCGTATTCCAGGAAGAGTTTCCTCCGATTGAAGAGACCTTACCGCATCTTGCTGGCTTGAAGAATATCGCGATTCCGGAGAAGATCCTCCACGGCCCGTGGCACGACGACGCGATACGCTTTCTACGACTTATGGTGCTGAGCTGGTGTACGCTTGATTGGTTGGGCACTTCAACAGGAGAGGTGGCTGTACAAGGAGCTTTCGATGCCATTCGCAGTCGTGAGAACGAGGTTCTAACTTACTTCTTCCATACCTCGACTGTAAATGTGCCACCAACAACCGAGATGCTTCGTACAGCGATTGTGGATGCTGACTGCGATCTGGGCACGGTATACCAAATCCTGTCAGGCGATTCCGATAGTGCTCCAGAGCACCGCATAGATGTCATGAATGACGAGATATGGCATTGGATCGACGCCGCAAAACGGAAGGGCGACAGTCGAGCAGAACGACTTACGAAAATGCTACGGGAGAAAGAGAAGAAAGACACATTAGAAGCGGCCGACTACCATGAGCTGTGGTCAAAGTACAGAGAAGCCGCGGCATAACGAGAACAAAGAGGCTGCAGCCTGGGCAGTCTCGTAGACACGAGACACCGCTCATCAATGACTGAAGCATACTGAACAATAACAGGGTTCGCATCGCACCATTACTATCCTGGCCGAACGCACCGTAAACTAGTCTATGTTCTCCAATCATTTCCTAACACTCCCTTTACTGTGATAGTCCCCTGCCACTATTCGCATCTCTATCACTATCGGAAAATTGAAACGCATACCATCACTCTTACTGAAGCGCTTGACATGCTTCACACTCACTCCAAGTATTCTAATGTCTTAGGATCTAATCACAATACATGGTCGCATATTTCGCACGTTGTTCTTGTCCTGCGTGAGCTATCGGATCAATGCCTGTGATGTGGCCTGCGCTTTCGAATAGACGAACAAACGAACAAAGTGCTTGATCCTTAAATTTCAATTTCGTATCCAAACACCGTCCCCATCGCCCATTGATTTCTTCCCTCACAGAACTGTTCGTCTTCAAGCAAAATCTTCTGAAGTGAGGTCGCCGTCGGGTCTGCTCGCTGCTTTCGAATGCGTGCTCACTTTGGCGAACACAACCACTCTCGCTGTGCGTACATAAAAGCTCCACCTCACCAATTTTTGAAAGTTTGTTGTTCCGAAGCAGGTCGGAGCAAATCTCACCATCCACCACCGAGGTCCAGCCCCACCAACCAAAAGATACTGCAAGTTGTGCTCCCGATCTCGACGAACTCGTCCCTGTCGGCATCTAACAGTACGACCCAGCCTGACAAGTACCTTTGCACACCTTGTAGCCCATCCTTCTTTTTGAATCATTGCAGCAGCTTTCTGCTATTTCGCCCATACACTTGATAAACATTAGCTTCCTCACGACTGTTCATTAACCAAATCTTCGGTACTAAGAAGAAAGTCTCGTCATCTATAGAGAAAGGAGATTGTTCGTTTCAAGAGTAAAGAGGGGGAAGTTGCTCGAGGTAAGGGTCGTCCGTAAAAAATTCAGATGCGCCTGGCTAGTGATGAAAGGGCAGTTCATCGGAAGGCAGGGTTCACGTCCTGATGAGGGAGGGAAATTGGTTGGCAGGGAGAATATTCGCGTACCAGGAACGAACAAGTAAAGAAGAAAAGGGAAGAAGGAAAGACAGAAAGAAAAGCGTGGGAGTAGAGTATTGAGACACGGGACCGAACTTACACCACCTGATCCCGGGCTGAGTTGTCCAGGACAACACGACTTTGTATAACCCGATTGTCTGCTCACCTGCGTGCCTTTTGGACCTGTGGCGCCCATCTTGCAACAGGACGTTACGGGGGTTGTTCCGGCGGATGCGTGGCCGAGGAAGAGGAGAGGCACGAGGAATAGGGCTTTCATGGTTTTGGTGTGCAATTGATAGGGTTGTGATGGTGTGATATCGGTGACGTTGATGGCGGTGAAGAAGGGAAGAAGAGTCGAGAGGGGACAGGTTTATTTAAAAGCAGAGCTGAGCATACCCACTGTTTACTACAGTAGCTGTTGTCTCGAGACGCCATCAGGCTGAGAAAGCCTGCGGTGCGTGTCGGCGCCGTGGAAATCCTAAGTGCTAATTTTGGGGAAGGTGCCTCCATCGAAACAACCTGATAACCAGGTATACGGTGGTAGCGAGCAAAAAGAAAGGTTAGTACCCTCATCACTGTACAGCAATTAATTATTCGTCCACGGCATCCACGTAGTACCCGATTGGCCCCTGTAGCCCGCTCTCGATTCCACGTGGCCACATCTTCTCTGCGGAGGATCGACGTACTGACGCTTCTAGTATGTCCTTTTCGCTGGCTACTCCGTACCACAGTAGGTAAGTAGTAAGTCAATTACCATCCCCGGAAACCCACCGGAAACCTAAGACTTCTCTTTGCCATCGCCAGTGGGATTCAGGACGTTACAGGCAGCTGTGTGTAGACAACGGATATGACCTTGGAAGGCGGGGAAACACTTTGCTGTGGTAGCCAGCAGAGAGAAATCTAGTGCGTTGATCACTGCACAGCCAATGAGAATACGATTTGTGGTTGTAGCTAAGGAACATCGCTTCCGCTTAGATAAAAATTGGTGTGATACAGATCAGAATTGCAGGCAAGCTCTTGCAATATTTGTTCACTCACTCACGCACAACTTCTCGAGAAGGGTCCGGATCAATACATAAACCACGAAATTGCGAGTGTTTTCCCAAAGAACAGTTTGAGGTCGAGAGAGAGAGACATCTATGAGCGCTGGTGAGGCGAAGGCTAATAGTGGTGCTGATGGAAAATTGATTGGAGGGCTGGATGCGATCGTGACGACTTTCGGAGTTGCTTGGGTGGTTTAGGTTGAGCGATACAGAAGCCATATGATAGGAATGGGTGGGAAAAAAGCGTGAATTAGGTTGGAAATTATACTGTGAGGTCTCCTTCAGATGTAGAGTACCTCAGGATTGGAACTTTTAAGTTGTTATCTATTCATAATCATAAAGGACCGCAGCGAAATCATGAATTGATTGAAGACTCGCGAATTTTCCTCACCTCTCCCTGGCTGAGTGGTAAGTCTCTTACATGCTCCATATAAGTGGATCCACAAGCTCATGTCCACTCCAGCCGACGGGAAAAATATACTTGTGCTTGGGAAGCAGGCTTGCAATCCGATCGAGGTCTTCCAATCTCGGGCGATTCTTCCTCTTCTGGTTGCCGGGGTTTGATTGCAATGGGCAAAGAGATGGGAGTCCTGTGCTAGAAGTAGTACTTTCTGTGGAAGTATTATCCACAAGACTAGTGTGACATGTAAGGGACTTTCGTGAATCTCTGTACTTGTTAGTTGTTGCGCTTCAGGAGAATCTGAGGTTGCAGCGAAGAAGATTTGATGAATGTCCTCAGTGATCTTGGTGTAAAAGAAAAAGTCATCCCCGAAGGTCATATACTATCTGTGCTAGATTTCGTCGTCGGACAAGGGAAGGGCAAGTCAAAAAGATCGGCTTACCATAAATCTAGAGTCGAGGACCAAATCCTGGAGTGAATAGGGCATCGCATCCAGACATCAGCATATAGCCATCATGTTCCTGTCAATATCGTTAGCAAAGGGGCCAAATGAAGTAAGTTGTGTGCTAAACAAGAGGATACTGAAGAAGTTCAGAATATGTAAGAAATTGAATATCATATTTCCGATGCCGTTAAGAAACCC
Source organism: Venturia effusa (assembly GCA_007735645.1). Lineage (NCBI taxonomy): Eukaryota > Fungi > Ascomycota > Dothideomycetes > Venturiales > Venturiaceae > Venturia > Venturia effusa. The sequence continues at coordinate 344,231 of CP042188.1, read as the reverse complement.
CGGCGAGGGTCTCCGGTCACCAGACTCAATCGCAAATTATAGCATCATGAGAGAGAGTTATGATGGAGAGTAGGAGTACTTACTTTGATGGACTCGGAGCCGGATCGAGTCGCAATGGTTAGTAACATCTACTGTGAAGGCAGTCTGCTGAGACTTGATCATGTAATGATCGAGACGGCAATTCTGGCGAAGCACCAGTTACACCCAGGACGAAGGGTCGGCTGCAGTCGAAGTGCGCAGTGTCAAGAGATGGTTGTTGTTGTTGGAGAGAGGGAGAAAAAAATAAGATGATAGAACTGGAGGGAGCTCGGACCGGATTCGCGTCAGGTGATCGTCTAAATTCACTGCCCACAATCGGCGACTTCTCACGATATAATATCACCACCGACAAAACCACCTACCTCCTAACGCCAGACGACAATTCGGATACAATGGGTGACGCCGAGATTACCGCTTCCAGGCATGTGCAGACCTATCAAAAATCGAACGACGAGGAAGGATAAATGTCTAACAGTGTACTAGATGGCGCTCCGTCGAGGTCGGCCGCGTTGTGCTTTTCTCCAAGCCATCCCTCTATGCTGGCAAGATCGCAGTAATTGTCGAGATTATTGACCACAAGCGCGTATGTTTTGGCATCGCAATCCGCCAAGGAACGACGGACTTATTGGGTTTCTAGGTTCTCGTCGACGGTCCCTCGGAAGATGCTACACTCGCCGTCCCACGTCACTCCGCACAGTTATCCAACATCGCTCTAACATCGATCGTCATGGAGAAGGTTCCCCGCGCCATCGGACACGGCCCCTTGGCTGCTAAGTGGAAGGCACAGGAGATTGAGAAGAAGTGGAAGGGGACTTCATTTGCTCAAAGCCGGGATAAGAGTGCGAAGAGAAAAGCACTCACCGACTTTGAGCGCTTCAAGGTCATGCGATTGAGGAAGCAGGTTCGATTTGAGGAGAAGAAGGCTCTGGCTAAGATCCGGGCAACTGCCAAGGCATGAGCAGGCTTCTGAGATTTGGAGTAACGGTGGCGGTTGAATGTGGGACAACAAGATGAGAGCTGCGGCTCTACCATACCAAACCTATACGCTCGAAGCACGGGTGCGGTAGATCATATGCTCTGATTGAGCCGGCGTCTTTGAGGGCTTGTAAAACTTGCATTTCGTGGCTCTTCATCACAATCCGATCCAATGCAATCGCCGTCCATTGCACATTATGGTTTCGTGAGACTTTTAAATGTAGAGTGCCCATATGATCTAACTGCGAACGCTGCTTGAAATCGATGATTTGACCATGAAACCTTTACCCACTGTAGATTTTGAGATGTGGTCTGTGCTTTTTGGAGCTTCAACACAACCACATTCAAAAAACTCCCACCCGTGAACAACCACGAACCACCCATCATGTCCAACCCGAGAATCGAAGAGCTGCCCGACGAGGAGGAGAAGAAGGTCGCAGAGGTCGACGACGGTTCTGATGACAGCGACAGCGATGTTGAGGGAGAAGCTTCCATGCCAGCCGGTGGTGCTGTTGTTCACTCCAGGAACGAGAAGAAGGCACGAAAAGCAATCGCAAAGCTTGGGCTCAAGCACATCGAAGGCATCACCCGTGTCACTTTGAGGAGACCCAAAGGAGTATGTGGAAATATTCCCACCCATTGGGCATTGCGCTGATTTGAATAGATTCTGTTCGTCATCAGCAACCCAGATGTCTACAAGTCGCCTGCAAGCAACACCTGGATGTAAGTTCCAGCTAGCCGTTTGAGTCCGAATTCTACTGACACGTTCAAGCATCTTCGGTGAGGCCAAGATCGAGGACCTCAACTCCCAGGCTCAGGCTTCCGCTGCTCAGCAAATCGTTGGAGGCGAAGACTCACACGCTGGCCACGACCATGGTAAAGGAAAGGCCATCGATCACGATCACGACCATGAAGGTCATGACCACGATCACAAGGACGAAGAGGAGGAAGAGGATGATGGTGAGGAGGTTGACGAGGAGGGCTTGGAAGGCAAGGACATTGAATTGGTCATGCAGCAAGCTTCCGTTTCTCGCAAGAAGGCCGTCAAGGCACTCAAAGAGAACGACAACGACATCGTCAATTCCATCATGGCATTAAGCATATAGCCTGCCACAACCTAGCACACTAAATAAAGCAGCGATGATATGGAATTTCATATGCATGCTATGCTTCCTAGAAGCCGATATCGGTGGGATCATTGCGCCGGTGGATTAGGGGAAAGCGTTACTTGACACCTGCAGACATCTCAATCAAGATGGTAATCTTGGACTCGTGTTCATTGTTTCGTGAGTCTCATACTTCTGCCTGACGCTTACTTCGCACATCTATCAATTCCCATTTGATTGAGCATGACAAGCGCTCAATGTTCTTCTCAGTGGCGCCCGCCTTGCAGGCCTCGTAATCAAATCTCTAGACGTGGTCCACCAAAGAAATTGATCCTTTGCAGTCGGCCTCTACAAAGACATGTTTAAGATAAAAGTGCAGCGATACGGCAAAACCGAGTACTGCTAGAAACGAGGAATCTATTTCCATCTCCGAATTCGATCGCGCTCCATTCTTTAGTGCCAATATACCAAATGGGTTTCTCGAATTTCAATCGGAGGTAAGACGGCTATCCTATCATTCCTACAGAATTAAGCGCGGATAATCGTGCAAATCTTCTAACATCTCATGCTGCTTGAACCTCACGATACTTAAACCTCAACCATGCACCTCACCGCCCCGGCCACCCTCATCCTCGCCTACCTCACCACACAAACATTCGCCATATGCAGACGTGGTCTCCCCGGGCCAAAAGAAATCTGGCATGTTGAAAATTACTGCGTTGTAAGGGATCGAAGTATGCCTAACGTATTCGACTGTGGGGTGGGTGGTACTGTCGGTATGCCTCATGTTTCCCCTCGTCCTTTCATCCCAAACAACCCTCGTCCGCTTCTCTACTCCTTCCTACCTCTCCTATTTCTAATCTACGGAAAAGTACAGAAACAATCCCAAATAACACTCCGCGCAGGGTCCACCATCTCAGCCATTAAAATAGACTGCGGTGCGCAGCCTGAGCTCTTTTACTGTCCAAAAGGCGACGCAGCAGGATCAGGGTGCTAACATGCAAGCACGTTAGTGCTGTGGTGTCGTCTATTGTGGAGGAGGGCTGAGTCTTTTGAGGGGGGAATAATGGTTGATTGGTTTGTGTGCTTGGTGCTCTGGTGGCAGAGGCGAAATGACCAATTCTCAGGTAGGCGAGAGTGAGCGGGAGAGGAGATAGGTTTGAGAAGGAAGAACTTAGGAGGACATACGCGTAGCTTACGTCCATTGTGATTCTGTTGACGAGTTGTTGCAGGATAGAAAAATAGTCCGAAAACCTGCATGGCATGATGATGGTTCTTCATACAAGTTCCCACCTAGCCAGTCTACCAACGCTCTGACCCGCATCCCTGACGATACAAAGATACTGCTCTTTCTCCTTTCCCACCTCTTTGCCAGGCAACACTTTTGACACCAACATGGAGCCAATTCCTATCCCTCTGCCTTCGCCTAGATTGAAATTTCCTGTTGTCAGAAAGCCGACAAGATCATCCTCATCCGGCACGATAGGGTAATCCGCGCCGCCTGGCTGTGTCGGACCAGCCAAAATGGAGGCAGCAAGATAAGCGCGTCGCATAGCAGGGGTCGCACCCTCGGGAGCACGGTGGGAGAAGCGTCGGCTTTTATTATTCTTAGCCTTTCGGGCGGATGAGATTTGTAACAGCCACTTTGAGCGAAGAGAGAGATCGCTAGTAGGAAGACGGTAGATGCGAGCGCAAGTTTGTGGTACTCCACGGGAGATCATAGTTATTTTGACGGTGACAAGGGAGTTTGTGGGTAGGTCTAGGGTCATGGCGGTGCCTTTAAATAATTTTATGGCGATGTTTAGCGGTAAGTGCTCGATAGGTAGCGCTGGATGTTCCGTGACTGGAGCAGGTACTACCGCGTCTTGAATGGTGTCAGCAATCATTTTGGTAGCATTGACAGCTGGTGCGTCTGGAAGCGCAATGTCCTCCGGCGCAGGCAATGGCTTGCCAGCTCCTCGCAAAAGTTGCTGCCAGTCGCACGCCCATCCCAGACCGATTTCGCCTTTTCTATTGTTCCCCAAACTGAGACTGTCATATTCGGTGCGTCGCCCTTTGGGCCGCCGTGACCACTCAGCCTTCCGACGAGCTTGCTCTTGGGCCTCCCAATCGTCTCCGCTCTTGGAACCCGGATAATCTGCAGGATACCAAGACGTCCCAGACTCGAAAGCGATCTGCCTCTTCTCGTTCACACCGCCAAATTTAACGTTTCCTCCAGTCGATAGTGGATAGTACATGATCGATCTCCATACAGGGTCAACGCACTTCCACGGTAGCAGTATTGTCCAAGTGCCTGAAGTGCTTGTCGTGTCTCTCGAGCAGTAAAGTAAAACAGGTATACTAGGATCGCTGGATCGAGGCTCGGGAAAGTCCCCTGGGAGAGCCAAGGCTTTCCTCCTATTGATGGATTTTTGCGAAGGAAGAGACCTGCTCGCCTTAAGCCGGCTATTTCTGTCGAACAATGTTGCTGGTCCGGCCACGGCATCGAGTGGCCAATTGGCTAGCATCTGAATTCCTTGGCCTGGATCGCTCTGATCAGGCGTGAGCGTACGTGGTGGGTACTTCAGCCTTGGATCACTCGCTTCGAATGCCATCACAGCGCCTTTGGGCAGCGCTGAAGGCGGATATGCAGCGATCATTGACCATACATTGACTACAACCTGCTGCACGTCCCCACCTTCAGCGTCTGCCACTACAGGTCTGAGTATCGCCGCCATCGCTTCTGAGGCATTAGGGCCTGTGATGTCGATGCTGCCAACTTCGAATCTGAGATCTTCTACAGTGACGGACGGCTTTTGGATCTTGCCTAGCCTCACGACCTGTTCCCACAGCTGCAAAAATCCAGCTGGATGAACTCGTATCAAGGCTTTTCGTCTAGGTATCTTTCTTTTCGCATTCGTAGTATCAGTCGGTACTTCGGCACTCGCCGTCTCTTCTGCGCGCCACACAATCGTAGCAGGTGCAATGCCACAGGAAGGATATTTCTGCCGTTCATAGAGCCAGCCTTCCCAGGCTCTTGTGCCTCGTCGCCATTTCAACCCTGGTCTTGACCATAATCCCTCTGGATCTCCTCCGGCTCCTACACCAAGTGCTTTCAGCAATCCTTCAATGCTCTTCTCGCGCCCTTCCAAGCTTAAGGTAGCCATGTAGCTCATATCCCAGGCGATTGCCCCTCTTTGCGTGCTGACTCGGTGTGTGCTTCTGTAATTTTTGATGGTGGGCGTTAAGGGCAGAGCGAACCTCCACAGCGGCTCTTTCGGAGGGGTCATGGTGGCTCTTTTGGCGTGGTACATATGTGTAGGAAGCCAAGTCTTGTGAATCTGGCGCTTTCGAAATTTGGCAGGGGGAAGAGGTGGTTCCTTGAGTTTGCTTCCCTTGACCTTCGCCTTGCGGGCATCCACGCCAGCAGGCGCACATATGTCAGGCCCTGTTGAATCGACTGCTATTTGACGAGCTTCGGGTTCTATGGTGACCTCAATATCCAACTCCTGCCGCGCATCCTTCTTTTCTTGACACTTCCTCTTGCTCTTGGAGCTCAGATTCTGTAATCGTTTGGCTGTCTCCAGGCGCAATCTCTGGTGTCCAGATGGTTTCCTCCGCCGAGCTGAAATGGTGGGTGTATTGTCCTCGACCATCTAAAAACGATTAGCATAGTCTCTGTTCTTTATAGTGAAATGCCACTACCAACCTCTCTCTTGGCCCTGTTCTGCAGCCTCTTCGGGATCTTGCGCACATTGTGGCTCGCAGTCCTCCGGCGCAATTCGTTGGGCAACTCTTGAAAGGCTCTGGTTGTCAAACCATGCTTGGATTTTTTGATGCCATCCTCGAGTGCCTTGATCTCGAATTCTCTGGCCTTGACAAAGGCATCGACGTTGAGTTCCCCATTGCTGAGAGCCTTGTCCGATGTCTGGGAAATGATCTTGCGGGCATCCCAAATCTTCGATCGCTTGCTACGGTGGGAGCTGTTGGAGCCATCGTGCTTGCGTTTGTTGTTCGAGGACGCGGCATTTGACATACTTAGTGACGCTTCGGATTTGATTAGACCTGTCGATGTTCTCTGTTGTCTGCCGGGGTTATGGCTCGCGGAGAATCAATTGCAACATCAAGCTCATAAGAAGAAGCTGTCAGGTTTGTTGATTTTTGAAGTTGCGAAGAAACGCGGCATTGGTTTCGTCCACTTCGGTCACCACATTTGGTAAACTGTGATCGATATCTAGGTTGTAATACGTCTTGCCGCTGGAGTCAGGAATCAACAAGAAACGCTTGTAGCTTCTGACTACAATTATTTTGAGTTCCGGAACTTACTGGTTGGGGAGGTTATCCTTGAATAGTAGAATCCGCTTAATCAAGTTCACCTAATGATAGGCTCATAGGCGTCAAGAGCTTATAGGATTCAAAGGCTCTCAGGACTAGGTAGTGAAAGGCTTGCAGAGTCAAAGGCTCACGGCTTTCATCACGGCTCACAGTAGGTTAAGATTTCATCAGATTTTACTAAGTCAGTTGTGCAGAGAGCGAGAGAAAGAGAGCGGCAGGAGTCCCTCGTACATGTAGGATATTAAGTAAAACTTATCTCAATAAGCGCTAACTCTTTTCCCTCATATCCTTCTGACTACTGGCTTGCTCAACCCTCAGAATCTACTTATTTTGGAGAGCTCGATCTGTGTACGGGATTTTTCAACCACATGGACAGATTCTGGAAAGAATCCCACGTGAAGAAGACGATATCACAGTATTCTACAATGATTTTGTCGTTCAGGAGAAAGATGTGACCGCACTGGTCTGCCGCGAACCTCATGACCGCGAGATCAAGTGATGGCGCGTCTACGGATGGCGATGATTCTGTTTCACTTCCATCACTTCTCGCTCTCGTCTCTTCTCTTTCCCCCCCTGCTCCTATCTCTCAAGATAACCCAATTCTGTTCCATGGAAACCATAGTCTCTCACCACCTTCAGCGGCAAGGGATCAGGCAGACGACTCGACGCCTTGACTTGCCGGCAAAGTCCACTCATCCATCTCCGGGCCAAGTTCGTGCTACGAAGATACTCTTCGACTCAGATGCTTGACACGCATTCGAAACTCCAACATATTGTTTTTTTTGAGAATCAAGTACCCGAGCCCGTTGTTCGTGTCCAAACAGAGGAATTCAGTCCTGTACGCTCAGTGGGACTCGAACAATGATGACTGTATTGCCCTCCAGTACCATGGTTGAGTTTAACGCTTTGCATTGACAAGTCTTTCTAATTACACTCAACCGAACCGTAATGGACCCGTTCCCGTTACCTGCGTTACAAGACTATGAAGGCAAGTAATCATTGAAATGATTAATATGATGGCTTGTTACAGCAGAAACTATAATGTGATCCTCGTACTCACGGAGACTGTCCAGGTCATGATCTCATGATAAGAAGAATGAGACCCAGCATTCTCTTGACATTCCGATTCTATCTTCAATGAAAAATTACTCATATCAACGACAATGGAACGCTCGCTGATCAACCTTGGTAGACATCTGTTGGGACATCAGCTCGGGTGGTTGGTCGACCTCGACCTCGATGTCTTACTGCTCATCTTAAGCCGTTTATGTGAGCACTTTATCAGTCAGTTTCTGAGCCGTTTTCCGACAACGTCGGCCTGCCAATCGTTCCTGCTGCGCTCGCACCCACTGCAGCTATAAGATCCTCGTCCATTCCCCCTTCTCTCGTTCTTTACATCTGGAGAATCATCATATTCATTATCTTACCCTACCTACCTACCTACGACGAGCCCATTCCCTCTACAAACCCTCCAATATCTTTTCAAGATGAAGACTTTCGCTACAGTCCTCCTCTTCTCCATCCTCCTCTCTGCTCTAGCAACCCTCGCTGTAGCAGACAATATCATTATCAAAAGTTATTGTCCTTTCCCCGTCTATTTTGCACACGACTTTACGGCGAAACCGTGTGGCATGGGTCTTGTCGCGGTCCTGCAACAAGGTCAAACTTTCGCGTATCCCGTGAGACCAAACGCACCACTCGCCATGAAATTCTCCAAAGACTGGGTAGGGGAAGCAAAGCCAGGTGCGAAACTGGAAGGCAGCGTGGCAATCAACCAGTTCGAAATGAACTACGAAACGAACTATGCAAACCAGGGCGGGAGGCATATACAGTACAATTGGTCGAACGTGGACTGCCAGGGACACCAAGGAAATGTGGGAGGAGAATGTCCTCTCACACCGTTCGGCATGGTGGGAGAACGGAAGGGTTGCCAAACTTACCAGTGTAAACCAGGCGACCGCGAATGCAAACAGTGCTATCAAGTTTCCAATGATAAAATCAACATCGGCTGCTCGCTCGACGGAGAACCCGACCTGTTCCATCTCTCCCTGTGCAACTACAACGCAGAGGGCACCCCGGGTGCGAGACTCCGTCGTCGTCGACCAACTGGGCCAGGGGACGACAAAGCCCCTGTCAATGGAACGACGTACCACGTCAATCAGCCGCTCAACTCGACTGTGTCCAGTTGAGCTTGGTTTGCACTCCGCCTTTCGCCCATCCGTGCGAGGGACGACATGACCCGGCGTCAGTGAAGCTCGACATGAGCGAACGCCATGGGAAAACATGCACCCCTCGAGCGAAGGCGACCTTCTTGCTTCGCGATTTCAGATTCGATACCCACTTCGCCACACGCTCTCTACTTACCTTTTTGCCGCCTTCTTTGGCTCCTTACGCTACCACTCGCACGCCACGGTGTCTTCTTCGTACTCAACATCAATATTCCACCTTCGTTTCTCCCGGACGCTCCATGGCTCGACGGCTTTCGCTCTTTCGTCATTACGATACCCACTTCGCTACACGCTCTTTACGCCATCACTTGCACGCCACCATGTCTTCATCATGCTCAATGGCGATTTGCCACATTCATTTCCCCAAGACGTTCGGCGGCATGTCAACTTTCTCTCTTTTGTTGTTGCGAAACTCCTCTCTTCTGGAGAACTGGGAGTAAGGTTATGGGATGCACGGGGTTTCGGGTCCGCGGTTTGCTTGTTGATGTAGATGATGTTTATACGCCTTTAAAATGACACCTAGACGAAGCGAATGAAAAATAATAATTGAACATTGAAGCATTCGGACTGCAGTGTGGCGCTTCCGCGCTTTTCTTCTTCTCAATTCTCTCGCTCGATGGGGGACTGGGCTGCTTGCCTAGCTGATGGATGGGTATTTGCTACGGTATCCATTTGTGTTTTGTCTCTCTCCGCTCGTCATAGTCATGGCCGTAGAATTATCAGAATGGAATCAATTGCTCCGCAGAAAACACCGACCAACGAATTCCATTCGAGTCATTGCTACCAAAGCCCCTTTCCCGCGAAGAAGCCCACTGTGACAAAGGCCAACAATCTCCTTCTCTCCTTCATATTTTGGGGAGAACGAAAATGTGGACGTGGAACCCGAAATCAGTAGTGGGTATTATCTTGCATTGAGTGAGTCGGGTGACGGCGGGTAAAATTCTATTGGGAACGGTGGGTGAGTAGGTGAGCGAGTGGGTTTGGGAATTGGAGAGGGCGGAGGTATTGAGGCGTTGTGGAATTGGGGATGGTATTGACGCGTTTAGAGATTGTGAGAGGAAAGGGTAAAGAGAAAATGGTGCTGCGATGACGTTTGCTTTCCTACCGGTCTGAATGGATGGACGGGTGGATGAATAGATGGGTATGGGTGAAGTCGTTTTGGACTGAGTACACCGTTGGATACCTAGTATCGACGAGACGATCGTCTGTGACGCGAAAAAACCCGGCATATATAGCGCGAGCGCGATGATGGTTCATCGGTCTCCAGTTACACAGATTTTTTTCGAGTGCGTCGTTGCTAATACTCAACAAATTTCAAAGTGGAAGGATTGCATTGATCCTGGGTCGGGAGGTTTTTTAATTCCTTGGTATCTCACAAGTGGATGGATTATCATGAGAACGGGTGGTGGTTTTTATGGGACATTGATTATTGTACTATCGAAAAAGACGTACAAACTTGGCACGCTTGCATGCATTAATTAACTAGGTTTATAGGGGAGATCCATAGGGGGTTTTAAGTACTTACCGCCTTATTTATATAGTAATCTTACTATTAGTACTAAAAATCTCTATATAATACCCGGCTACTATAAAGTTATTATTATTACTCTAAAAATAGGTTTTAAATTACCTAAATATATTCTATCGTAGATCTTTATACGGCTAGAGATTAATAAGCTACTTAGTAAGATTACGGCGGCTACTAGGGTCTACTTTAAGACCGTATATAATATTCGCGATAATATTAAGTTCTAGAAGGCCTCTTACCCCCTAAAAATAGTTAAATTAGGGCGTTCTTATCGTATAATATCTACGTACGTTAAGATTAGCTATATTAAAGCTAATTTTAGTATTAAAAGTATTAAAACTAATATAGCTATTATAGGGACTTCTTATCTATCTTTACTATAATCTCTACGTCTTTATTAATAAGATATAGTAGTAGCTATTTAATAAATATAATAATATCGAGATATCTATCTCTATAATTACTAACTACCTTAAACGTAAGAGCTAGTTAAGGAAAGTCGTATAAGTAGTAGCTAGTAAGTATAATAAAAAGTTAAGATAACTCTTCTACGGCTAGTAAGTTACCTTTAAAATAGATTAAATTATATATATAGATAAAAGTACTACTAATAAGCGTACTAGCGATAGAAGGGTTAGCTAGACTTTATTAGATATAGTATATATAGCTTCGAGGCCTCTTAAGAGGTTAGAGAGATAGTCTATTTTACTAGTATTATACGAGAATAGTTATATAGACTATTTAATCTATTAAGAATCGATAAAAGGATAGCTTTTTAAGGAGTTTATACTAGAGAGAATACTACTAAACTATAACTCTTAGCTAGGTAAGAGGTTAGTAATTATCCTAGATAATATATTAGTTTATAAGAGTTAGAGAGTAAGGTAAGCCTATAATAAGAGAGAAGTTTTACTACTATTCTTACTACTATATTTACCGAACTTTAACTCTATTAAGTTAACTTTCTATAAGTTAAAGGTATAGCTAAAGCGCTATTACTAGATAGTAGTAGACTTTACGGACTTTAGTAAGTTCTTAGACTACGTAGTTCGTTAGAACTATAGATAGAATACTTAAGATTTATTTACTAAATATAAATAGATACTAAGCGAGAGAGAGTAAGAGAGAGTAAGTAAGTATAGTTATAGTTATAGAAAATTAAGTATATTTTAAAGTTTCTCTATCTTTATAATAAATATTAGATATCTTTTAGTATTACCCGTACTATTAATAGATTACTACGCCGTATAATAACTCTATATTTAAATTTTAAGTTTAATAGCTTAAAATAACGGGCTAAATAAGGCGTATCTTCTATACTATATAGCTAATAATTACGTAGTTACTATTCGATAATATAGTAGTTATAAGATTATACGCTTATAGATCGTAAAGATAGACTCTATAGGAAAAATCGGAGTTCCGCGCTAGAATAGAAAGCTTTTACGCTAATACGTAAGATTCTCGTACTAATATACGAGATATATAGATTATATCGTAAGTCTTAGTAGATAAGCGGTAGGAGTCTCTCTTAGCTTTATAGTTACTAAGTAGATTTTACGATTATATTTAGTAACGGTAAGCTACTAATACTATATTAATTAATTAGATTCTATAATAATAAATATTTAGTCGGACTAGGCCTTTTATTTATACTATTTAGACTTTTAATATTCCGTTATAGTATAAGATAATATATAAAGAGTAAACTCTATATCTATAAATCGGTAATAACTATATTAGAAGATCTTAACGCTCTTTTTTTAGCTTTAATCCTTAATTCTTAACTTAACTTTTATTAACTTAATACTAATCTATAGTTTATCGTTAGTCTCTATAGTTATATTTAAGTATAGTCCTCTAATTCTCTCCTTCTCTAGCTTCTTAAACTCGCTAATCTTCTATTATAGTATATAGAGAGTAGTATCTCTAAAGCTATAAGTCTTCTATATTACGAAGATTAAGTAGCTACCTTTATATTTATAGCGAACGCTATTAAGTATCTAGCGATTAGTAAGTAACTCCTTATAAACCTCTATTAGATAGTACTTATTACGCTTAATATTATAGTTCTTAATATACTAGGTAAAGTACCTACGAAGAAGCTTATCTTCGTCTACTATCTAGCTATCTATAGACGCTATTATAGGGCTTAAAGCGATCGCTTTAATACTAGAAAGAGACGGTATAGCCGGTAGTATAGTAGATTCTCGAGATCTTAGTATAGAAGTCTCTAATATTAAGACTAAAGTCTTAAGTCGCTTAAGAGTTTATCTTATTTATAGATACTTAATCTATACCTTTATCTCGGCTACTTTAGCCGCTAGAGATAAGGTTCGTAAGTCTAAATTAATACTAGTAGTACGTATTAGAGACCTCTCTTTATAGTTATAAATCTAAGCTACTATCCTTAAAGAAGGAGACTCTATACTACTATTACGTATAATAATATTATAGTACTACTAACGTATTAACTCTCCGGGTACTAGGTAATAGTTTCTAGAGTTATCTCTATACTAGTTATTACTTACCTAGTATATAGCTCCTCGGTTTAAGTATTATAATAACTAATATATCTAGATTCGAGAAATATCTAGCGTAAAATTATCTATAGACTATTTAGTATAGTAAATAATATCGACTATACTAAGCTACTAGTTATTAGTAGAATTTCGGAGAATTTATAAATCTAATTAAGATATAATTATAGTATACTATAACGTTAAGATAGGAACCCCGTTTAAGTTATATAAAGATAAAGATAAGAATAAAGATACTATAGAATAAATCGCTTTATAGTAAGTTATAAACTTTATAGTTATACTAGTTCTACTATTACTAACTATATCGCTTATAATAGTAACGACTTTATATAGTTTCTTACTATTCTATATATCGAGTAATAGAAAGTCTCTTACTAATATATCTTAGGTAGAGACTATAGCTATAGTATTAATATATTATACTATAAAACCCTTATTATCTTCGTAAGTAATAGTCGATTTAAGCCTCTAATTATCTAGAATCTTAGAGGTTAAAAATGTTAATTCTAACTACTTACTAGTATAGATACGTAGTAGTATAATAGTCTTTTTTAACTTTAAATTAGGGTTAATTATAGCCTAAAAACTAGTTAGTATATTATTCTAATCGGGTAGTAGATACGGATCTAAGTCTATCTACTACTAGCTAATAAATAAGACCTCTACTTTTTTAACCTACTCTAATATATTAGATATAATATTCTTATCTATACTACTAGTTAGTATAGTAATAGACGTTATAGATATATTTAGAAGCTTATATAAAGCTACTAGTTTCTATAATCGTACGAAGAGTAGCGAGTAGCTATAACCTTTAGCTACTAATATAGCCTATATTTCTTCTTCTATTAGTTTAGGAGAATCGGGTCTTTTAGTAAGTAAAGCCTCGAAACTAGGTATAATTACTAGATAAGATCTAACTCTACGTAGGCTATTAGTTTAAGCCGTAGTAATACCGAAAATAGTACTACTAAACGGTATAGCCCTAGCCGTAGATCTAGCTTTATCGATAGTATATTTCTAAGCTATTATAGATATCTATATAATTAGCCGTTTATAGACTAGTTAGATAGTTTATAACTTTAAATAGTTTATACGTACTTTTAATAGTTTTTAAGTTAGGGTCTCTAAGGGGTCGGGTCGGGTCGGGTTTTAGAAGTACCCCCTCGACCCGCCGTAGGGGGAGGGGAGGTAGAAATAGAGGGGGGGCGGGTTTTTAGGTTAGGAGGAGCTTTTACCCCCGACCTACTAATTAGGGGGAAATTAGATTTTTTAAGTTATATATTTTAATACTTAACCTAGGTATTATTAAGATCTAAATAGCTAGAATTATAGAGAAATACCTATTCTATAAGTCTATAAGGTTATATAATATAAAATACCTATAGATCGTCCGTAATTAATAAAACTATACGAAAAAGTTATATTTTTTAGCTAAGAACCTACCCCGATTAATTGGGTTAGGTTCTAGCGGGTTTAGAGTTAGGGCGGAGAGTTCTAGATAGAGTCCCTAAAGAGTCGGGTTATCCCCCGACCCCTTAGGGTTAGAGAGGGTTAGAGAGGGGGTTCGAGTTAGGAGAGTACTCTCTAAGAGGACCCCGCCCTAACTCTTACCCTAATAAATCCCGACCTAACTAAATAGATCGGGGGTACGTAATACTAGTCTTATAATATATCGTATAATATATATATAATAGAGGGTAGAGATACTAAGCTTTAAATATTAATCTATCTAGAGTCGAAATACTAAGTTTTAACTTATAATTATTTATAACTATATATATACGAAGTATAAATATATAATCCTAGAATACTAATAGTCTCCTAATAGTTAAAGTTAGTTATTACTACTAACTATAATCGTAGGTCTATCTTTAAGCGAGTTCGTTTAGGTATAGAGCCCGTATTATTACTATCGCTTTCTAGATTAACTATTATATAAAGGCTTAAGCTACTAGCCCTTTATAACTCTAGAACTATTAACTTATAAGCCTTATACTTCCCTCTATTATTCTTATTTTAAGCGCGTCTTTTCGTACGACCCTTTACGCGATCTACTATACGAGAAACTATCTTAAGATTATCGCCTAATAAACCCTCCTTATCTCGCTTAAAACTACTAAGTATTATCTCTATCTCTATTCTAATCTTCTCTCCCTTAAATAGTAAGTTATTAGGATCGGGTATATCCTCCGTCTTACTTATATTATTAAGATTAAGTAAGTCGCGAATAAAATAATAAATAGCCTCCTCTAATATCTAACGCTCTACCTTAATCTCGTTAGATATAACTATATCCTTACGCGTATAAATTAAGTAGTAATCCTAGAGATTCTACTTCTACTATACTCTCTATTTATAGTTATTTATTATTAGGGCTACGAGAATATTTAGACTATACGTCTTATTATCCGTATTAAAAGCGCTTATAATACTAAACTCTCGTTTAATACTAATACTAGCCGCCTAAATTACGAAAATATCCTTAACTATTATTAGGGTCCCTAAGGAGTTAGGGGATCCCCCGACCCCTCGGGGGCAGGGGGGGTTAGGGAGGGTATTCGGGTCGGGTATAGGGGTCCCTAGAACCTCCCGCCCTAACCCTAAACCCGCTAGAACCCGACCTAATTAATTGGGGCGGGTTCTTAGCTAAAAAACGTAACTTTTTCGTATAGTTTTATTAATTACGGACGACCTATAGATATTTTATATTATATAACCTTATAGACTTATAGAATAGGTATTTCTCTATAATTCTAGCTATTTAGATCTTAATAATACCTAGGTTAAGTATTAAAATATATAACTTAAAAAACCTGACTTCCCCCTAATTGGCGGGTCGGGGGTAAAAGCTCCTCCCGACCCGAAAACCCGCCCCCCCTCTATTTCTACCCCCCCCGCGCTAGGTCGGGGGGGTACCCCTAGAGCCCGACCCGACCCGACCCCTTAGAGACCCTAACTATTATAGTAATACGAGGGAAGCGAGGCTTAATAAGCTTCTATTACTAGAAGAGTCTCTTTAGGTAAGTTTATACCTTATCTAGTTACGCGTTAGAGACTATTAGAGAACTATTATCGCGCGTACTATTAGTAACGGGTATAGTAAGGAGTAATAGCAACAAGAGAATAGTACTATAAACCTATAGTAGTATTATTATTATATCGCTATCGCTCTAGGGCGATAGCGACCTAGCTATATACCTAACTAAGATAAAATACGTACTATATCCCCCCTAGGAAAGAACTAGTACGTTCTCGTACTACTATAACTATTTCTATCTATTTTTATAAGAACTAACTTATTTCCTAGTATTTATCTCGCCTAGTCCTCTAACTTCCGTCGGTAGTCTAGACGGTACCTCCTATATTACTATTCTTTAAATCTAGTTATCTAACTTATCGTTAGTAGTCTAGAGTATCGTCGATATACCTTACGCTTAGTATTACTATAGTTATCGTTAGTTATTATTCTATTAATAAGAGTTCTCGAAGTTATACTCTAGATCGCCGACCTAGTAACCTACGTACTTATTAATATTATACTAGTCGTTACTTATTTTTATATATACGTCGTTCTATTTATCGCTATCGCTAATAAGTTATACTAGAGGTACGGTTCTATTAAAGATCTTATTACGGAACTATTTCTCTACGAGTAGTATATAGTCTACGTACTACTAGGTATTCGCTACGTCCTAGTACTTATCTTTATAGTATAAGTAGTCTACCGACGGCTTAATTACTTAGTCGTATAGTTAAGACTAGTTAGTAAGACTCTCTAGGGTATAGTCTATAGTCTTCTTAGACTCCGTCTTAAATATTATTAGACGCTATTCTAGTTTAGCGTTACGCGATTTAAGTTTAGCGTTATAGGTTTATAGCGTCTCTATAGTAAGGACTATCTATACTATAATCTTATTCTACTCTTAAAGCTAAGTATTTTCTCTAGCTAGGTCGGTATTCTTTTATATATATAAGTCGATATTCTTCTTAAGTAACTCGATCTTAAGGCGTAGTACGTTTTCTATACTAGGTAGCGGACGGGCCTTCTTAGTTAACTATAATATAGCGATTAGTATTACGGAGGACTAACGAGACGAGGGACGATTAATATTACTATTAGTCGTTACTACTAGTATAGTAGGCTAGTTAGAGATAGGTATAAGAGAGGTACGTACTCCTAGTAGTAGAGGGATTATATCTATACTTCTTAACTACTATATAGCGGAGGGAGATACTATTAGTATATCTATTAATTCTTATCGGGAGCTAGTACCTAGAGTAACTAGCTACGCGACTAGAGCCTATACTATCTCTATTTAGGGAGTATCTACTATAGTAGCGACCTATAAGGCTACGTCTATTCTATCCTAACGTATAAACTATAGTAGAGGTATCTTATATCCTACTAGGGGTTAAGTAACGGGATCGTTAGCGGGGTACTAATCTCCGTCGGTATAGAATATCTAACTATTATACTTTCTTTCTACCTAGATATTTTGGTCTCTATCGACGATTTATCCCTAATTAAACTTGTTAGCGTATAGGTTCCTTAGTAATATCGCGAGATAGGCGAGCTAATAGTCGTTAGTAGTTTTATAATAGTCTACTTTAAATTCCTCCGTTAATTACTTTAGAGGGAGTAGTAGCGGGAGTTTATACGGTAAATTAGATACTAGTTAAGTAGAATAGATAGCTATAGATACTAGGGTAGACGGTCCTTAAGCTAGTAGAAGACCGTAGATACTCGTTAGGATAGTCGAAGTATTAGGGGTAGTCGTTAGGTTAAGTAAACTATCGAGGGTACTAGTTAAAATAGCTAAGCTACTAACGAGTAAAGTATAGATATCTATAGTAGAGGAACTACTATTAGTAAGAGGTAAGGCGAATAAGCTAGACTTCTTACTTAGTAGAGGCTTAATCCCGTCCGTAGATCCTAGAGGAGCGATTATATCGTCTCTTTTTCTCTTACCTACTATATTACCTACTAGGTTAGCCGCTAGCTTATCGTACTCGCTATCGTTAACGTTATTAATATTATTAACGTTATTAGAAGATCCGACGCCTAGGTCTAAGTTAGGTATAGTTAGGTAAGGGATAGCGGCGATCTTCTTACTCTTAACTACGCCCTTACGAGGAGATAGAGGTATATATAACTAATTCTTAAGAACTAGTATAGAGATCGGGGCTACGTTAGGATAGACGATACTAGTAACTAAGTAAGTTATCTAGTAGTAGGGTCTATCTAACTAGGGTTAAGGGTTCTTAGCGGTAGACGGTTTAGTCTATAGATTAGAGATCTAATAGAATAGAGTAGATCTAGAGCTAGTTATAGAAATAATATTACCCTTATTATCCTAATTATACTTACGCTAGGGCGCCTTCTCTCTATCTAGCGATATAGTCTTATCTACGCGCTAAGAGTATATAGTCTAGCGATTATAGAAAGTAGCGACTATCTTATTAAGTAGAATATTAGGGACGTCGAGGTCGTAACTCTTATAGAGTTAACTAAATACTCCTAGAGCGATCCCTACGTAGACTCGAGAGGTAAGGCTAGCTTCTATAAAGATATTTAGATAGATAGTAAGCTTCTTACGACTATTAGTAGATACTAGTTTATAGTTTCTACTATTACTTAAATCTATAATAATCTTATTATATAAGTCTACTACCTTCTAAGCTTCGGCGGCTAATCCTATACGCTTCTAATAATACGTAAAGCGTTTCTTGTCGTCTCGCTCTTATATAGTTACTCTATTATATCTAGAAGGGCCGATACTAAACTATAGTACTAGAATTAACTCGCCGAGATTAATAAATTTCTAACTAATATAATTAGGTTAGAAGGATACGACGGCGAACGTAACTAGGCCTACCGATTCGTCCGACGCCGTCTATAGTACTTTAGTTACTATCTAGTCTTTTAATAGAAGGTAGGTCGTAGAGCCGTACTATTAGTAACTACTACTATTAAAGTTAGTATCCCCGCGGAGAAGTAGCGTACCGTTCTAGAGGAGCTAGCGTATAATAGGCTCTTTAATATCTCGACCGTAGAATCGTCGGCTTAGTAGGTAATAACCTTAGATAGTAAACGTAAGTAGATAGTAGTAAGCGATAGCTCTAATAGAGTAAAGCTAGGAACGACGGTTCTTAAACTATATCGCGTAAGCGTCGTCTATTAGTATATTATTATTTAGGTAGCTTTTAGGGGTATCGTAGTAGATACGCTACTTATAATAGTCGGTATTAATCTTCTATACGGGATTCTCGTAAGGGAAGTTATTAGGGTTAGGGATATTCTAATCGTATAAGCCGTAGTAGTATCGAGTACGAGGTATATAGTTAGAAGAGCTGCTACGATAAGTAATCTCTACTATAGTAAATATAGGATCGAATAGGACTAAGTAGGTTACGCGTAGAGGGTAGTCGCTATAATTAAAGTCGTTACTATAAAGTATATCTATCTAACGGAGAATAGCGAGAATTCTAGCTCGTATATAAAGGAGAGCGAGGAATTATAGAGGTACGTCCTAGTATATAGTACCGTCGTATATATTATAATACTCGAAGATTCGTTGGGTAGTATTAATAAAACGGCTATAGCCTAGGTAGAACTAAGTAAGATTAATTAGTTCGGGTAGATCGAGAGTAGACTCGTCGACCGTATTATCCTAGAACTAGATATCTTACCTTAGTAACGGACTAGCGCGGGTAATAACTAGAATAAGAGAGGAGATAAATTCTAGGAAGAGAGAAACTTTATAGCTAAAGAGCTCTAGCTTAGGGTAATTAGTACGACGACTACTAATAAACCTTAGAAGTAACTTAGCTAAAGTTACTATAGTAGCTCTATCGACGCCGTAGTTAATAAGATAGATAAAGTAGCTCTCTAGTTTATACTAGCTACTATCGTAACGGTAGTATATCTAGAGTATAAACTTAAAGAATCGTAGGTATATTTTAGTATAAAGTTCTCGTAGGGTAATAAGGTCGATTAGATTTACTCGCTAAGGCTAGGATTAACTAGATACTATAAGTACCTCTTCGTCGTATACTATTAAACCTTCGAACGTAAATAACTTCTATTCGTACTCGTTAGCGAAGACTAGCTCGTAGAAAGGGTAGAAACTATCTCTCTATAGCTACTTAGAAGTTATATAGGGTAGCGCTACTCGATTAGGGACTAGGATATAGTAGATTTTAAGCTAAATAGTAGAGTCTATTAGCGGTACGTATCGGTCGGCTTAAGTTAACGGTTTAAGGTAGGTAGACCTAATAACTTCGAGTTATTTAACTTAAAAGGCGTAGTAAGTAAGTAGAAAGGCTTAGACTCTCGACTAGAAGAAGAAGATAGGGAAATCTAGGTCTAGTAGGTCTAGGGCTATAGCGTCGGCGGTAGGCTAAATAGCGGGTAAGAAAAAAGAAGAGATACTACGTTCGTCGTTATTATTAGTACCGGCTTCGAAGTCGTAGTCTAGAAGGTCTCTTAAGAAGTAAGCCTCTACTCTAGGTTCTATAATATAAGAATCTTTACTTAAGGATACGGATATTATTATAGATATAATAGAGGAAGTAGAGGTTTAAAAATATTTAAGGTAGGTAAATATAGTCTACGTAATAACGTAATCTATAAACGCGAGTATAAATAACTAAAAGTAGATAACGTTATAGCCGAAGTAGGTATTGAATATTCGTAATTTATAACTAGATAAGTATAGTATAGGCGGTTACGCCTCTATATTACCCTCGGGATAGAAACCTCTATATATAATAGCTATTAGGTAAATACGTTTAGAAGTTCGTCGTAAGTTATATTTCGAGCGACCTCTTTATCCTTATATATTTATTATTTAGAACGTTATTTAGGTAGGTTAGGATAGTATAAGTCGTACTTAGCTATTAACTCCTTTACTAAACTAAGGTCGCTAACTAAATACTACTAATTATAACTAGGTCCCTAACCGTCCTACTTAACTAGATATTAGTAACCGCTAGTAGTATTACGTCTATCGAGGAGTCGCTCGATAGTATAGATAGAAATACCGTCTTTATCGACGGTATTAGAACTAGGTTTAGGGTAAGGTTCGCGACTAAATAGATCGTTACCTAGTAGATAATACTCTAATTAAGCGACGGATATAACTAGGTAAATTCTTATATATTTAGGGAGTTCTAATTCGTAGGCTAGTTCGTTAATATATCTTTTTACCTTAACGCGTAAGCGCTAATTTAAGTATTTATAGTAAGTATACCCTAGAATATTATACCTATAGTAGAGTCGTAGATATACTATCTCGTCTTTCTTAAAGCGTAGTAGCTTATACTTCGAGTCGTATTATATCTTAGTATAAACGTTTACGAGAGCGATAGCGTCTTAGGCTATATCGCGATACTTCTATTAAAGAATAGTATAGTCGCGAGGAGGTAACTCTACGAGTACTCTAAAAGCGTCTCTTAGTTATATACTATATAAGAATTAATAAGGCGAGACTCCTATCGTTATATTAGATAACGAATTTATATACTACTAAATATATACTAAGAACTCCTTCTACTCGACGTTAGGCTCGGAAGTTATATAGAACTAAAGGGCTACTTCTACTATTTAGTTAGTACGTTCGCTCTAACCGTCTATCTAAAAGTAGTAGGCGGTTAAGAATAAAAGCTTAGTATTTATAAGTTTAAATATCGTCTACTATAGGCGATCTATAAATCGTAAATCTCTATTAGATAGTAAACGAGCTAGTATACCCTAGTTAGCGAATTTTAGTTCGCGTAAGATAACTACCGCCTAATCGTTAGTACTCTATATACTATACCTAGGGGTAAGTAAGATAGTCTTTAAGGCTATATATATTATAGTAAGGAGGGTATCCTAGCTCTCTAAAGAGGTAGGAGGTAGATTCGTAATAAAGTTAAGCGACACCGAATAAAAAGGGATTAGTAGAACCTATATAGGTTTAAGTTCGCCGTAAGGAGGATGTCGTATAGTCTAGTTAATATAGTAATCTAGATAGTAACTAATATAGTCGCGTAAGAGCTTAGATAGGTAACGGATATAAAAGATAGACGATATACGGCTAAAGATACGATAGTAGCCCTAGTAATAGTACTAATTATAGGCGATATTAAAAATAGTCGGTACGTAGTCCTAGGGAATATATAGTCGCTCGTAGCCGCCCTTCTTATCTATATAGTAGAGAAGACTAGATCGTTTAAAGAATTATAGACCTAGTAGGTAGCGTTCTTTATTAATATTAACGTCCCCGTCGTCGCTCGACTCTTTAGCCGCGTCTAGCTAGCGCCCTTATAGTAACTTCTATCGATACTCGACTTATCGTTATTCGACTTATCGCTACTTAACTTATCGCTACTCTTATTACTACTCGACTCGTTACTACTTATACTTAACTTATTACTACTCGTACTCGACTTATTACTACTCGACTTATCGCTACTAGACTTATTACTACTTAATATCTAGATATATCCCCTCTATTAGTAAAGGTAATAGTTTAATATTCTTATTCTTAGATAATAGCTACTTATAGATTTTAATCTAGTAAGAGTCTTAAGAATAGCTAGCTTATATCTACTTCTTTAAGTCGTCCGATATCTTAATAAGCGATACGTAGTAGATATCTAGGACTATAGTATCTTTAAGGTCGTCGGCTAAATCGCGCTCCTTATCTAATTAAGGAAGGCGACTTAGTACGTTAGAGACGATATATATAGCGTCTAGACGATATACTAGTTCTAAGTTAAGAAAGGTTAAGACGAACGCGGAAGTAGTAGCTAGTTTTATACTAAGTCTATCGAGATTAACTATCTTATTTAAGTTAATCTATCGTATAATACTAATAATAGCCTTATAGTCCGTAAATATAAAGGCTTTAGGGGCCGAGTGGATTATATATTCTAGTTTACGAACGATCTAGTATACTCTAGCGACCTCGAGCTTAGTAGGCTAGTATCTAGATATAGTTACTATAAGCGCCTTACTAAGGAATATAATAGATTAAATCTAAACGCTAGGGAAGTATACCGAGATTTTTATAAGGATTATTTTCTTCTTATCTTATCTATTTTCGGAGTAAAGTACTTCGGTATTAGATAGCTCGGGAGTAGGATCTCTAACGATATAATATACTAAACCGCTATATTCTATTTAAGAGAAGTCGATATCGATATAAAGAGGACGGTAAGGGTCCTAGTAGTATAGTATATAGTTCTTACTTAACTTATTACGAATAGCCTCGAAGGCCTTATAGAGCTCGATAGTATTAGCTACCTACTATTTCTTTACGAATACGAGTCTAGACGGGCCCTTAACTAGCGCGTTCTTAAGGAGTTAGGTCTTCTCTAATTAGAGTAGCTCGTTTAACTATACGTAGTACGGGACGAATATATATAAATAGCCTATTATACCGATAATAGTCTCTAGGTCGTTTAACTTAGTAGGGTACTAAAGATTAGTAATAGCGGCTAGTTTCTCTTTATTAGTACTTAAACCGTAGATATCGATATAAGTACCTAGTAGGGTAATAGAGGGAAAGTAGAGAAAGGTCTTCTTTAGTACTAGAGTCGCTTTATAGTCGTCGAGTTTAGTAAAGATATTATAGAGGTAACTAACGTAGAACTAAAATATATTAGAAGTAACTACGAAGTCGTTAATAAAACTCTTAGTATAGTCGAACTCGGCGAGTATATTAGTAATATACCTCTATATATACTATATAGAGTTATAGTACTCTATAATAAGTATATTAAACTACTCTTAACCCCGATAGGTATTTACGACTAACTTATATTAGTCCTCCTTCTTAACGGCCTATTAGTAGAAAAATAATAAACTATCGAATACGGAGATAAAAGGCTTAGAATATAGCTTACTAAGGAAGTCGTTCTATAGGGGTAATAGGTAGGAGTTCTTAACGCTAATAGTATTTAAACCTTAGAGGTCTACTACTACTTAGGGCTTTTATTTAGTAACGCCGTCGATATATATAGTTTTCTATACGACGACTACTAGAAAGGCGAACGGCGTCGTTTTACGAGTAGGATCTATCTTACCCTAGACGGTAAGTTAGTTAAAGATATAATCGATCTCTACCCTAGCGTCCTTACTATATCGGTAGATCTAAGTATTAAGTTTAGGGTCCTCTTAGAACTAAGATAGGATTAGAATCCCCGTCTACTAATTCTTAGAGACGCGGATAATACCCGACTCGTTAGCCTAGAGGCGTAGGTACTACTTAACTAACTTAGTAATTATAGCGACTTACTTAGCGTTTCTATAAATAGTAATATCGTTAGGAAGTACGTACTCGTATCGACTATCTATATCTATAGATTATAAGCTAGCGGATAGCTATATAGTAGCGAGGTAGTAGCTATCTATAGCTAAGAAGTAGTAGCTAGTATAGTCGTACTTAGTTAGTAGGCCGAGCGACGCTCCGCGCGGTACTATAAGAGTATACGTACTATCGTTCCTAACGAGGATAGAGTAGAATAACTTATCTATAATCTAGTTATAGATAGAACCTCTCTAAGCGAAAAAGGGTTATATAAGCGTAGGTAACTTATACGCCGTAAACTCGTAATTACGGCCTAGGGGAAGTAGCTAAGACGTTCTAATAGTAATAGTAACTATATAGCGCGGTAGGACCTTCGTACGGCGAAGGGCGAGTACGCGTATTTCGTTTATAACGGGCTTCTTAGTATAAAGCGATAGTTTAGCTTCTACTTATTCGTACTAATAAAATACGGCTTTACTAGTAGATATAAGTATATCGATTCTATAGAGTAGTAGGATATCTATACTAATAAGTAGACTAGCGGCGAACTCGTTAACTACGTATACTTTAAACTATATTAATAGAAGGACTTTACGGTCGCTTAACGTAGTAGGAAAGAATATAGTAAGTATTACCTTCTCTATTAAGACGGTACTACCGGAGATACTAGTTAATAGTTATAGTATAACGAGAGGCTCCGTCGCTAAAGAAGAGTTAGCGGGTAAAACTATATTTCTTAAGTATAAGCGACTAATCGACGATATACGATATCCTATATCGACGTAAGCCTAGATAGACTTACTACTAGGGTAGAAACGAATAGCGACCTAAGCGTAGTTATACTTATAGAAACTACTAACTATAGTAGAGAGCCCTTAGAGATAGCTATCGACGATAGGTAGATTCTATCGCGTATCTTCTACCGCGTCTAAGTAATATACGGCTATAGGGTTACTATAGTAGTTTTTACTATAGTTACTTTCTAAGGCTAGAGTAATACGGCGTTAGAATCTATAAGTATTCTCTAGGTACTTCTAAAGCTTATTACTAGACGGAAACGTAGCTAGGTATCGTCGATACTAAGACGGTATAGACTAATTAGGGTTATAGGTATTAAATCTAGTTAGCTTAGGAGTATCTAGACCGTTAACGAGATTTATAGTAGGGGGTACTAAGTCGGCGCTAAGGAAAAAGTTATTAATAGAGATTTACTAACGATCTACGTTTTCTTTATCGTATTTCTACTTAGCGGGCTCGTCTTAGTCGCTCTTATCGTTATTATCTACGCTATTATAGTCTATATCGACGTAGTAGTTCCTTATATTCTTACTCTAGTACCGTTATTAGCTATCCTAGTAACTATCCCCTAGTCTAGATTTTCCTTCGCTTAACTAAGGTCGGTTATTAGTATTATTAAAGAAGCATAGACGAGGAGTTACTATCGTCTTCTCTTACTCGCTTTTCTATACCTAATAAGTAACTATCTTAGAGATAGGCGCTATAGTAGTATTTAGGCGATAGCTATTTCTATTACGGTTCTACGAGCTAGTATTAAAATACTAGCTATTAGAAACCGTAGGTTTACTTACTAGTAATATTATTACGACCGTCTTAAGGATAGGGGGTAAACTTACTAGCCTATAGCCGTATTATTCTAGCTAGATTCTAGAAGTTAAAGCGTTAGTTCTTAAGACTGTCGATAAATA
The DNA here is from genome assembly GCA_007735645.1 of Venturia effusa. Taxonomy (NCBI): domain Eukaryota; kingdom Fungi; phylum Ascomycota; class Dothideomycetes; order Venturiales; family Venturiaceae; genus Venturia; species Venturia effusa. Next base: position 318,492 of record CP042188.1, on the reverse strand, counting down.
GCGCGAAGGTAGTATTCTTAGTAGGCTTAGGTACTAGTAGCCTAATTCTTAGGTTAATCTTCTCCTAAATCTTCGTAATCTACTAGTAAGTCTTCTTAAAGTTCGCAGCTCGAAGCTCTTAGGCTACTAATATAATCTATTTAGAGATTAACGTACCCTTAGTAACGTCCTTAGCGGAGAGAAAGCGTCGCTTAAAACGCTATATAGCGTCTTAGGAGCGTATCTAGAACTATTTTTCTAGTAATTCTACCTAATTATCGACGTCTCTTTCTATCTTAAGTCGCTATCTCTCGTTATTCGAAAGCTAGGATTAGTACTAAACCTATATAGTACTACGAAGGTATTTAGATACGTTAAGACGAAGAACTTACGGTACTATAGTAAAGGTAGCGTTCTTAAGTTACTCGATAAAGAGTTCTACGGTCGAGTATATAATTTTACCTCTAACGTTATAAATACTCTTCTAGGTCTATAAGTTAGATTTAAAATATCCGATATCGTTAGCGCGGAACTTACTTTTAAGCTTAGGTAGGTCGGAGCCGTCGGATAGGTCTCTCTTATTCTAGATAGTTAGGGGCCTCGACCGACGAGTATATAAGCGAGGAGAAGAAGGTAGAGAAAAGTAAGATAACTAAGAAGAAGATAGTAGCGGTATATAAAGTAGTTCTACGACTATATTCTTTTTAATACGTTAATAGAATTCTCGAAGCGCCGTAGCCTACGCTACTTAAACTTTCTTAATAGACTACTATACCTTATCGTTCTCGCGACGCGTCTAAGCGCTCGTATTAGAAGGTAAATTTACCTTATTTAGTCGCTAAGCCTAGCTAGTATCTAGATATTACTAGGTAATTTTCTATTCTATATTTCGCGGCGGGTTTATACGTCGCTCGAGCGCTTATATTTCGACTAGATACTCCTAATAGAAGCGCTCGATAGCCGCGTTTTATTATTCTAACGCTTAACGCTATTATATAGCTAGCTAGTCGGCTATTTACTACTAAAATACTAGACGTTCTATAGCTACCGTATCTTAGACTAACTAATCTATATATTTAGTAGCTAAGAGTTTAGCTATATTAGTCTAAGTCTTTACTAACTACTAAACCGCCGTTATCTAGTCGGGGGAAAGAGTAGTTAATAGATTAGCTATAGAGTCTAGACCTAGCTCTTTACGTCGTTTACCTCTATTACGTCTCCTTAAGCGTATACTCTCTAAATCGCTTACTCTACTATTATAGACGTCGTCGTCTTAATAGAGGCTAGATATATCTAGAAAAGGGGATACTCTTATTTATAGTAGGGTTATCGTTCTAGGGGGTCGAGGAGCGTTAGGGGCTTATCGTTTAAAAAGAGGTTTAACGATTCGTAACTCGAAATCGAGTACGAGGTATCGATATAGTTACTTAATATCTCTTTTTAGGAGGCCGAATCTACTAACGGTAACGTTCTAGTCCTAAGAGTAAGATATTATAGTATCTTAGTTAGAGGTAGATATCGAAGGCGCGACTAACTTAGAACGGAATCTACTACTAGTCTATATAGCGACGAAGGTAGAACTCTTACGAGGAGGCGACGGATAATCTTTAATAATAGCGTCGATCGTACGTATTAGATCTTCGTCGATAAGGTAGAGATATTTAGGGTATTATATAAAGAAGGCTTTAGCCTAGTAGGTATACTATACTATTATAGCGTTAAATAAGGGCTTTACTTCTAGAAGCGCTCCTAGGAATATATAGATATACTAAATTAATTAAGACGCTAAACGAGCGATAGTAAGTAGCTAATAAGATACTCTAATAGTATCGGAGCGACGGATACTAACGGTACTAAGATCTTCTTTTTAAATTCGTTTTTAAAGAAGAGAGAAAGAGAGAAGTTTATTATAAAAGAGAGAAGATAGAATAAGAGGAAGAGATTATTTATATCCGAATCGAATCTTCTAATTACCGGCGTAATAAACGGTAGTTACGTAGGTAGAGATTATAATTATAGCTTCTAGTACGTAACGCTTCTTCCTTTAAAGTATATAAGATATTCTAAGCCTAGTAGTATATACGCGCTCTAGGCCGGTTTAGTAATATAGAGAATATAGTTAGTATACCGTAATATACGCTCTATTCGGCTTAATCTAGATAGAGTAATAGTCGATAGGGGCGACGTCCTAATAGTAGCGTAACGCTATAGTATAGTTACGGATAATAGAGGACTCTAGCTATATATCGATAGCTAGTTTAGATAATAGTACTAGCGAATAGTAATTAGCGGGTCCGACGACCTTAGTAGAGACCGATAATAGATATACTAATAAGGGGCTAGAGTATCTAGTCGTCGTTATAATATAGATTTACTAGTCGCTAGCGATTCGATATTACTAGTCGAATTAATCCCGTTTAATTAATTAATATAGCGACTAAGCTACTATATATCGCGCGTACTATTAGTAATAGGTACGGTAAGGAGTAATAGCGACGAGAGAATAGTACTATAAACCTATAGTAGTATTATTATTATATCGCTATCGCTCTAGGGCGATAGCGACCTAGCTATATACCTAACTAAGGTAAAATACGTACTATAATAGTACGCGGTAAGGAGCGATAGCGACGAGAGAATAGTACTATAAACCTATAGTAGTATTATTATTATATCGCTATCGCTCTAGGGCGATAGTAACCTAGCTATATACCTAACTAAGGTAAAATATATACTAACTATTAGATAAGAGGAGACTTACTCTACGACTAATAGTTATTAAACTCTTTCTATCTATCGTTAATTATCCGGTTAGTTAGCCTACCTATAACTAGTAAAGGTATTAGGGCCTTAGCTATCGCTATTTATACATTAATAGAATCTAGGGAGATCTTAATATCCTTAAGGCTATCGGGTATAGCTCTTTATCGTTTAGTTAGAGTTCGCGTTATATATTTACTATCGTATAGCTATTTTAACTCCTTCTAATAATACGCCTACTAATCGAACTCGTTATCCTCGATTAGTACCTACTTAGGGTTTAGCTAAGTACTAAGTTTTATACGTAGATTAAGAAGGATCGCTATTCTATAGAGCTTACCTACCTAGCTATACGACGTAGTAGAGTAGTAGATCTTAATCTTCTCTCTTACTCTACCGTATACCTTTCTAATCTCGACCTTCTATCGATACGTCTTACTCTTTAGTATCTCCTCTACGTCCTTAAGGTATATAAAGAGACGATTATAGATTTTAAAGACCTAATAGATAGTCGGTATAGTAGGGACGGCTATTTATAGGCCGGTATAATCTAGCTCTCTTATCCCGTATAAGGACGAGACGCGGCGCCTATAGATATTAGATAATTACCTATAAACTACTATAGTAATATATTAATTTATAGCTATTATTGTCCCGCCTTATCTTCTCTATTATATAAATTATATTTATCCGATCTACCTTACCTTAATCTTATAATCTAGTATAGGATTCTAAGATAGAAGTAGAAAACTACTCTCCCCTATTATCTACGCTTACTCTACTATATTTTTAGTAGAGAACTAGGTAAGTTAAAAGAATAATAGGTTCTTTATATTAGTTATCTATATTATAGGAAGGAGTTAGTTTACCTAGTTATTTACGTATACTTACGAGCTCTTACGACGGCGAACTTTTATATCTTAATCTATCTCGAGTTTTTAATATACCGACGACGATACTAACGACGATACTAACGATAATACCGACGATAATAACGATACTAAGACTAAAGGCTATATATAGCGGTATTACTATATAGAATTTTCTCTCTCTTATTATCCTACTAACTATAGCGCGACTAATAATAACTCGATAACTATTCTTAAGGCCTCGAAGATTAAAGAGGCTATAGTAATATATCTAGTTAAGAATAAGCCTATTCTAAGGTAATTACCTTAAACGGGATATAGACGATATAGTACGTATTTCGGAAGAATATCTACTTAAGTAACTACGTATATTTTTCCTCTAATCTAGTTAAGAAGCGAAGACTTATACGGCGACGACGATAGGCTTATTAGTACCGACTTTAGATATTACTCTATCCGTACTATTATAGTCTACTATTATAAGTACCGTTCTTAAGTTCCTAATACTAATATAAACGATTCTACGTATATTTTAGTATTATCTATCTTAATACTTCTACGAAATTATTTCTCTAAGATATTACTATAATAGTACTCTAACTATATCTAGTATATCTACTAACCCTACTATTTAGGATCTAAGAAGCCTACCTCCTCCTATTCCGAGTACCGATAGCTTAGCCTATAACTAGGAGGCCCTAGAGAACTCTAGTCCTAATACTACTACCCCTCCTAAGATAAGTACTTCTAGAGCGACCTATCTTCCTAGCGGTATTACTTATAGCGGGAACGGGATAACCCTATTTACTATCGAGGACTTCTTAAACCTTATAACGAATATAGCTTCCCAGGCTCCTAATACGGCTCCTAGTAATACTTTAACTCGTTAGTAGACTACTACCGAAGAGTATAGTATATCTAAGAAACGTCCTATTCGCTATAACCCTAGGAACCTCCTCCTCTCTACTTATAAGGCGTTTACTAGGAAGAACGTATCTAACTTTATCTTAAACTTAGAGAAGCGTTTTAGCTTTTTCGATATTATCGAGGACGAGTATAAGTACTATAGCCTCCTAATAAACTATAGTTAGACCCTATAGGATAATATTAAGTATTTAAAAGGCTAGTCTAAAAAGGACTAGATAGCCCTTAAGAAAGTATTCTATAAGGAGTACCGCGCCTAGGACGAACGACGAAAGAAGGAAACCTTAACCTACCTAACTAAGCTCGCTATTTAGAGTAAGAGTAGTATTCTAAATACGAGTAGCTTTATTAAGGAGTTTAAGACCTACTAGCTAGGTATCCGTTAACGTAAGACTAGTACAGCTATAGACGGAGTACGTATCTTCCTTAGTAGTCTTCCTAATACGATCCTAACTAAGATTAACCGTATAATTAACCTTAACGAAGAAGATAAGGACGACCTATACGAGGATATTAACGTAGTTATTAAGATAGTAGAGAAGGTTATTTATACTACTAAGAAACTTAAAATCTTCTATATTAATAAGAAAGAGGATAAGGAAGTCGGCTATATTACTAATAAGTTAGTCGTTACTCGTAATAAGTACTTCGAGGGTATCTAACGTAAGAAAGCTACCGGCTCTCCTAAGTTAAATCCCGATCTTATTAAGGCTATTAGTAAACTCCGTATGAATAATATAAGTAGAGAGATTCTATATACGACTATTAGCTAAACTTACGACCTAGTTTTCGCAATTAGATAGAAAGATACGATATAGTTTACGCTCCTTACCGTATATATTAATAAGAACTTCCTAAGTAAATACTAACTCTAGGTCTAGTAGTAGCCTTAATACTAGTCTTAGATATAGTACGCCTAGGAACCTATCTAGTAGCCCTATTATAATAGTTAGCCTACTCCTCGTAATACTAATTACGTAAATAACCCTAGTAGTTCCTATCGTAATAATAATATCGGAAATAGAAATAATTAGGCTTTATAGAAGCTACGAATATACCTCGGATATAACGACCCTTACTATATACTATTCTATATAGATAGTTATATAAAGGATCTATACGCCTAGGGAGTATATTTCTATAATCGTTAAGAGGGATAGAGAGGTCTTTTCTAGGGAACTATTAATAACCTAGGAAATAGAATCTAAGGACTTCGTCTAAACTAGAAATAGTATTAGCTACTATAGATTCTTAATATAGTAAAGAAAGGACTTAGGCCCTCGTTAGTAAAAGTAAACTCTATTAGTATTTCCTATTTTCTTAAGTCCAATAAAGAGATTAAGATACCTTCTTACCCTCCTAATTTTACTAGTATCGGAAGTCTAGGAGTATCTACTACTAGTACCTAGTCCTTATAGAAAAAGATACCTAGAAAGTCGAATAATAAAGTTTAAAAGCCGTCCTCGAAGAAGTCTACGAAAGTAAAGTATACTATTCCTAGATAGTTTCGAGATCTAATAGACTAGGCTATCGAGAAAAGCCCTTAGAATAAGAAAGATAATAAAACGATAAACGAAGATTCTACCCTACGTAATAAAGAATCCGTAGTCGTATAGAAGAAGAAATAGGGGAGGCAGCCGACGTATAAGTAGTACCTTACTATATAGAATAATTCGTCCGACGAGCTAAGACTAATCTAGAAGATAATATAGTCTTCTAGTAGGATTTAGCTTACTCTAAACGAGGCCCTTATCTATATTCCTTACTTCTTAAAGTTTATATTTTAGAGTCTCCCTCTAGATATAGTCGAAAGGGTTACGCCTAAGTTTAAAGCTACTTAATAATAGAAGGAAGAGAGGCGGCTTAAACGAGCCGTAAAGAGAATAGCTTAATAACCCGTAACGAATATAGTATTACTTAATAGTCTAGCTTCTAGAGACGTAAAATACCTAAGATCTCTCGCTAATATATCTATTAGTATTAATTTAATTACTACGTAGATAGTCGATATTATCGACCGAGCTAACGGTAAACGACGTATATCTACTAAGTCCCTATATATATACGTATATTTTCGAAATATATCTATAAATAGTCTAATCGATACTAGTATAGAAGTAAATATAATTAATAAGAATTACGCTCGACGTATCGGACTTAGAATTAATAGCTTTAGAGGGCTAGAATAGTAGCGGGTACTCTAAAGTCTTTATATCGTAGATAGGAGAAGTATATCTATTATTAGGTAGGTAACTATATAGATCCGCCTCGCTAACGTAGGTTTCTCTTACGATAATATTCTCTTTATAGTTCTCTAGAAGTACGCCTAGCCCGTTATACTTAGTTAGCTATTCGCCGCGAGATCTTCTCTTTAAGTCCTTAACCGTCTAGACGGCTTAGTTAACTATATCGCGACTTCTATTTCTAGAGATAAGACGGTAACCTAGTAGGCTACCGTAGTAGAGATTAACTATACGGTAATCGCGAAGACCTCGAGAGAGGCGTTCTTAGAGGTAGAGGTAACTCTAATAGTAGAGAAGAATAAAGATAAGAAGAATAAGAATAAGAATAGCGAGGACGATAGCTTAGACGATAACTTAGAAAACGAGAGTATAGATTTATAAGGTCTAGAGACTTATCCGTAGTAATTAGTCTAGGTATACTTTCTACTAGAGAAGCGAGGTTAGCTAGTTTATTTTTTAATATTTAGAGTACGGAAGACGCCGTTTTAGAAGTTAATAATCGCGAGTAGCTAACGATAACTTACTATAATCTCGCGACCTTCTAGATCGAAATAAGAAAGAAGAAGACTTAAGAGAAGTTCTTATAGAATAGGTACTATATAGTAGATAATTTTAGAATACGGAGAGTTAGATTCCCGTTTAGCGATAAAACGGACTCGCGGCGAAATCGCTAGATAAAATAGACTTAGACGATACCTAGGGCCGCCCTAGATATTAATATCGTTAGGTATATACCTATATCTTACTAGACCGACGACTCTAGTATTCGGAATAGCGCTAATATACTCTATAAGAGAAAAGCGGATAAGGTATAGCCTTAGAATATCGCTCTCTAAGATAGAAGTACTCCTAGCGGCTACGTTAACTAGAGGTAGGTCGCGATAGCTAAGTAGAAGAGCTTAGAAGCGGACTCTCCGCTCGATATATACCTAGAGAAGAGATATATACTATTCGCGCGAGGTACTCGACTTATAGAGGAGAGGTTTTAAGAGATACGTATTAATCCGGACTTAAGTCCTAAAGAAGTTACGCTTATTAAGGAAATACTCTACTATAGAGAGGGTTCTCTCGCGTAGGACTTCTTAGAGTACGGAAGAATACGGCCTAAGGTTACTCCTCTATAGCGTATATATACTATCGAGTATATTCCGTAGTAGGCTAAGTTATTTAATATTCTAAAGACTCTTACGGATAATATATAGAAGATATTTTAGGAACGAATCGATACGGGACGCCTAGAACCTAGCTATACGCTATATAGAAATCCGTAGTTCCTTATCTCGAAGAAAGGTAAAGGTTATAGACTAATTAATAGTACGACTAATATTAATACCGTAACGATATAGGATATAAATATTCCCTCTTCTACTAATAAATTCGTAGACTTCTTTATAGGGTATCTATACGTCTTACTCGCGGACTTATTCTCTAGATATAACTAGCTCGAACTTACTAAAGAGAGCTAGGATCTAACCTCTTTCTAATACTCTTTTAGACTATATAGAATAATAACGCTACTATAGGGAGCTACGAACTTAGTCGTATAATTCTATCGGGTAACTAAGGCGATTATCCGGTATTAGATATATATAAGCGATACTTATATTAACGATATTCTTAATAAGCTAACGAAGGACTACGGAGTATAAATAAGTAAACTACCTAGAATCTATAAGAATATTCTTAAATATATTAGAGGTCTTAACGTACTCCTAGCCGACGTTAAATACGCGAAAGCGATAGTATCTAGAAAGAAGTTCGATATATATATAGAAGGCCTCTATATCGTCGGTTACTAGTATAATAGAAACGGACGTTATCCTAACAAGTCTAAGGTTACTACTATCCTAGAATAAAATAAGCCTCGTATACTAAAGTTAGTAAGAGTATTTATTAGTATATACGTTTATTACCGGATCTAGATTTCTAATTTCGCTCTAATTACGTAGCCTATATTCGTCCTCTTTAAGAAGGATACTAAGTTCCGTTAGGAAGAGCCGTAGAAACGAGTAATATAACTACTCTAGAAGGTATTAACGAATCCCCCTACTCTTAAACCTATAAGGTATAATAAGGAAGCGGGATAGATAATTCTTATAGTAGACTCCTCTAATAAAGGTTAGGGAGTAGAGTTAGTATAGATATACGGTAAGAAACGGTATCTATACCGGTATACGAGCGGTATCTAGTTAGTCGCTAAGTAGAAATACGATACTATTAAACTAGAATACCGTACCTTACTTAACGCTCTTAAGAAGTTTAAAATATATCTTTAGGGAGCTAGCTTAGTCGTTAAGACTAATACGAAGACGCTTATTTACTAGTTAAACTATATCGCCTCGGATATTACCGGCGCTCTCGTAACTCGCTAGCTTACCTAGATTATAATATAGAATTTTAAAGTGCGTTATATCGAGGGTAAGAAGAATATAGTTACTAATAGTCTCTTACGTTAATATAAGGATACGGATTCTAAGGACGTCTCTTTTATTCTCGATTTTAATATTAACGACTTCGTCGCGTTAGATCTCGGAGCTATTACGTATTCTAGGCCTTATATCTTTTCTCTATTATTCTCCTTAGAGTATAATAACGCCTCTCTAACGGAATAGAATTTAGATTAAGGATTAGATATATCCTCTATTAGGAGGTATATATAGTAGGGTCTTAAGGGTAACTACTCTACTAAATATAGAATAATCGCGGATTACCTAATAACGCTCTATCGACCTAAAGAGTATTAAAACGCGAAAGAATATAGGAATATCTAACGAAGGGCTTTCGACTACCTAGTATTATATAGAAAACTATTCCGATAAGAAAAAAGAGGCTCTCCCTACCGCCGCGTTATCGACGATAAAGAAGAACGCTTCCGTATTATTTAAAGGCTCTATAATAAATATAGTTATAAGGAACGAGAATCGACTATAGTACTCGTTCGATAGAGATACTACTAGGTTAGTTATTATATCGATATATCTAAGTAGGTCCGGGAGTACGAAGTTTACTAGAAGAGTAATTAGAATTACGTTAATAAGAGCCTTAATACGATAGTTATTCGTAATAAAATTCTTAGAGTCTAGTAGGCTATTAACTATACGGGGATACCTAAGAGAGATAGTTTTAAGTATATTATATATATACGAGAGGAATTAAGTAGCTAGTTAGAGGCGAAGGTACTCTATAGCTCTCCGAACGTAAAGTAGATTATAGACTTTATTTTCGAATATATTATCTATCGCTAGGGCGTGCCTCTAGAGATAGGTATAGATAGAGAAAGTAAGAATAGGCGATTTACGTTAGCTCTTCTATACTTATACTAGACTCGGAAAATATAGATATCTCCCTATAACTTATAGGGTTAGAGGGGTATTAAGAGGGTCTATAGGCTACTTATTATAGCCCTCCGAAAGTCGACGAACGGTAATAATAAGTCTTAAATTCGTCTATTACCTACTACGCTATAGGTAGAGCGGATAACTACTAAGAGAATAACTAGAATAACTCTAGCTAAGATAATACTCGGCGAGGAGTACGTTCTTCTAATTAAGTTAAAGATAGCTACGTAGTAGACGCTAAACTAGGACTCCGTCTCGATAATAGAGGATCTTCTCGCTATATAAATATATTAGATTAACTTACGTAACGAGGATCTTTGCGAGGTAGTAGTAAGATAGGAAAGAATAAGATACGAGGCTAATAAGTACTAGGAAGAGACTTACGAGTCCCGGCGATAACGAGAATAACTATATATCGGGTCGAAAGTTCTCCTATATAATACGAAGATTATACGAAATTTCGGAAATAAACTAGAATTTATTTAGCTCGGTCTATATATTATATCGAGGGTTATTATTAACTTCTATACGAAAAGATCTATTAGGAGCTATAAGTTATTAGAGTTAGACGGAATAGTCGTATTTAAGTTAGTCCGTATAGATTATATACGCGTCTTCGTTTGAAGAGACGACTCTCTTAAGTCTAATTAGTACTTAGACTTTAGGGCGGGGGAGAGGACTAGAGTAACTACTCTAGGTAAACTAGATTATAAATAGAAAGACCTACTCCCTAGTACGGATTACGAACTAGACTATAAGTAGAAAGGACTACTTATCGAAGTTATAAACTCTTAAGGATTTAACCGTAATAAGTACGAGTAGTTTTTAGATTACTCTTCCGACGAAATATCTATAGAAGAGCTATTTATTAAGATTATATAGCCTAAAGAATTTAACCCTAATAATTATAAGATTATCGACGATAACCTAGATTAATAGGTACTCTATATCCTTTATAGCGTATTCGTTCTTCTAACTATTATAAAGATAGCTAGTACGGTAGCTAGAGAATATAATCGTTATATACTAAAGAAACGAACTATTAAGCGCCGGCCGAAAGATAAGCTAGTTATTAGGTACCCGATTAGACTCGACCTTAATAAGAAAAAGAGTTCTCGTAATAAGCTAAGATAATAGATATACTATCGTTAGGAATACTTATATCCTAGTTAGGTAACTCCCTCTAGTTCTACTCTATCGAAGGGGAACTCTTTCCCTATAACTAGGTTAGACGCGTATTTAAAATAATAAACGAGCTCGCTTATAAAGATATACCTTCTAAATCTTCTAACTAAAATAGCGCGATAGTATTCCTTTATCTCTCTACGATTAAAGTATTTAGATAAAGAAAGAAAAGGAAAGTAGAATATAAATAGCGAAAGATATTCTTATAAGGGAACCGTACTACCGAAGTTCTACCGGTATACTTCTAGTATTCTACCGTTTAACCTTCTTCTTCTTATAGAGACGGGACTTAGAGAAAGGCTTAACCGTCTACTCTACGCGTTAGGACTATACCGTACGGGAATTAAGGAATACTCGGAAAGAAGAAGACGTTTAAATCTAAAGAAAGATATTCTAAAACTTCTAAGGGCCCTTATACGCCGCGTATCCTCCGCTCCTCGAGTCTAAGTAGACGGTATCCTATATATATACCTTTACTAAAGATATACGGATAAAGAAGAAAAGAGAAAGTAGAATATAGATAACGGAAGATATTCTTATAAGAGAACTATACTACCGAAGTTTCGCTAGTACGCTCCTAGAGTTCTACCGCGCGGCCTATATCTCGCTAGGAATAGGCTAGTACGTATATCCTTTCTTCTAGGTCTACGAAGATAAGACTTAATAACGATATACTATTATTATCTATTTTCCTCTAGTATAGCGTTATATACGTAGATAAAGATAAGGAGGACTACGCGTTAGTTATCGTAATAGGGGATAGGATAATTAGAATACCTAGGAGGAAAGCGACGCTTATACGTAAGGAAGAATATATTTAAACTCCTAAGGTTCTTTATAATAGGTTAGCCGGTTCGAGCGTATTATAGAGATAGAGCTTAGGGAATAGATTATTAAAGTAGGTAGTAACAATAATTATAAGCGATATAATAGTTCTCTTCGTCGGTCCGGGTCGTACTATACGGGAATTAAGAAGGATTCGAAAGGAAGAGCGTAACTAACTACGTAGAGATACGTCGTAAATCTCCTAAGATTTCTTACGCGACGCCTCTATTTATTAGGAACTAGGCGGCTAGAGCCGTATTTATAGATAAACTCCGATCCTAGTAGATAAAGAAAGAAAAGAAGAGTAGAATATAAAAGTTAGAAGATTTCCTTATAAGGGAGGTATTCTACTAGAGTTCTACTATATACTACCCGGTATTTAGCCGCCTGCGAGTCTACTAATAATTCTATTACTCCTAGAGCGTCTCTATCTCTACTATATATTAGGGGAGAATACCGCGTAAGGATATCTATATTATAAAAATATTAAGGGGGCGGGAGTTTAAAAAGTTCTATATACCGGATTCCCGGCGGTAAAAATTTTCGTAAAACGGACTTAGATAATATCTAGGGCCGCCCCGGATATTAATCTCGTCTAGGAATAATAATAGACGTACCGCTATACCTACGAGCGACTACTCCTATATATATCGTTCTTAAAAGAATAGAAAAATAGGCGCTTCGATATATCTCTCGACGCCTAATCGAATCTCGTAGCTATATTCTTAGATAATAAGGACTAGGAATCTTTCTATCGTATACGTCTCGACTAATATTAAGATTAAAGATACTCCCTATATTTCTTTTACGTCCCTTTATTTATTTTCCTTATTACGTATCTCTTTCTTTTATTCTTTCTTTTATAAGGAGCTTCTTTTAATACTAAAAAGAGCTAGATTTTACGGGGGATTTAGATTCTATAGGGAAACTTAACTAGAATAGAAAAGGGAATTAAGAATAGAAATACTAAAGCCGTATAATATCGTAAGTAAATACTAAGAGAGACCTATATAAGCCGTCTCTATCTCTCTCCCTCCGAGCCTCCTATTCCCTTAATAAAAGTTTTAGATACGATAATCGGTACTTAACTCTAGAATAACTATACTTATATTCTTATACTTAGACTTTTACTAATACTCCTACTTTCGACTAAGATAAGTTAAACCCTTTAGTCGGGCTTAAGGATAGCTAGCTCTACTAAGAATATACCTAAACTAAACGACGGGGATACTACGAGCGTCGATAATAGCGCTCTTATACTACTACCTAAGGATAATAATAGTCTAGGCTTTATTACGTAGCTATAGGGAGTTAGAACCTCTAAAGTAGTTACCTAGACTAAAGAGGATTAGGGTACTAAACTAGGTAAACTACCCCTTACTTAACGAGTTAAAGAACTATAAGCTATTCTATCTTTAGCTAAGAGAGAGGCGGCTCGATTAGAGCTCTATTTAAGACTCGTAATTTATTACGTCTAGAACTTTAATAGGGAGGAGTAGAAGTATCTCTCTAATAGTACTAAGACGAAGGAGGAAGCGTTAAGATTAGAAGAACTAGGTCTTAGTACGAGTCGAGTAGCGAGGACTAAGAAGACTTAGAAGTAGGTTCTAAGTACCTATAAGAGTATTTCCGATATAGACCCTATAACGTACGGTTATAAGGAGGTAGAGGGTACCCGACCGAGTTAGACGGGCGGTTTTATAGCGGATCTAATTAATAATCGCTACTTACCCCTAAACCTAAATAGGAACGACGAAAGTATTCCCTTAACCGCGTAATACTAGGTCTCTAGGGGTATCCTCTAGGTACTAAGAAAATATTTCGAATATATACTTTTCTATCCTCTCTATCTAGCCCTCGAGTTCCTTACTCGAGCTATCTATATATATCTATAGTATAATAGAAGTAGGAAGACGAATAAGATATAGATATTAGACGTTAAAGATCTAGTAAAGATAATTTCCAATAAGACTAAGGAGGCTATTAACGAAGTCCTTAATAAGACTTATAGGACGGACCCTTTCGACTAGTCTCCCTAGGGCTTTATTCTTTACCCTCGGTATCTCCTACCGATTACCCTTAATATATATAAGTAATACTAGAAGCGAACGAAGCCTCCTAGTTAGAAAGATACGGACGAATTCCTTATATATTAACCTCTAACTAAGACTATCGAGGAAGAACTATTAGGTTTAACTAGTACTAAGCTCTCTAAGTAAATAGAGAAAAAGAACGAGCTATCTCTTCTTAAGGAATTCGGACTACTACCTAAGGAGGAGGAAGTACTACCGTAGATAGAAGTATCTAATAAAGGTAATATAGGTAACGAAGATAAGGATAAGGAGGATAAGGAGGTAGCTAATAAGGAGTTAGCTCCTAAGGTCTTATAGAAGTCTAAGGAAATAAAGGCTAAGAAGGTAGCTTCTCTAGAAGGCCTCTAATATAGCTATAGCGTAGAAGCTAAGAAAGTTCTCCTCTCTAACTATAAGGTATCTAAGAAGCTAAAACTCCCCGCTTAAGTCGGTCCGAATACGAAGAAGAAGGTAGAAGAATATAGAATACGCGAGAACCCTCCTAAGTTCTAGTTATTTACGAAGATAGTCTATCCGCTAAGGGAAACTACCTATAATAATTACTTTCGCTATTTCTATAGCCTAGCTAGCTTATAAATTCGTACTAGGATAACGGAGATACTTATAACCCGACTTAAGGCCTTTTTAGAATACCTTAACCCTACTAAGTTTATAGTTAGTAGAGAATATTATACCTAGTTCCGAGTATCGAACCGACTATACGTTTAGTCTAACTACCTCGGGGTCTTCGCGTATAAGCTAGTTAAATAGTACCTATTTAATAAGACTTTCCTCGACGAGGGGGAATAGGAGAAGCTATATAAAGATATATAGACGGACGAGGAACTAGTAGAATAGGAAGAAAAGAGTAGTATCCTCTATAAAGATACGTTTAAGAAGTAGGATACTAAATAGTAGATATTAGATAACCCTATCGATAAGGTTAAATATATAAAGTATATTCCCGAGGAGTTTAAGAAAGTAGGTAAGAACTAGACGGTTAAAGAGCTCTTATATATTAAGTTAGTATACTACCTCTAGTATTTTAGGGAGGTTAACGGGAAGTATAACCTTAGTTAGAACCGTACTATATATTACGGAGTTATCTAGTAGGTAATACGATAGTTAATCGAGTACTAGTTACGCTATATTACTCTTCGTTCTAACCGTCGGTTTTAGCTTATCTCGTACCCGTACTATACTAAGACGACTTAGGCCGGCGATAATATTAACTTCTACTACGTCGATATTAATATTAAGGATATACTTACGACTAGGAAAGGTAAGAACTAGATTTAAGGTAGTCTAATAATATTTAGAGAGACTACGAAGAACTATACCTAGTTTATACCTAAGATATATAAGGACGAGAACTTATAGGCGTAGATTAATAATAATAAGGCGCGAGGGACTTTAATTAGTAATAGCTATATTACGAAGATTAAGAAGTAGTACTAGACTAAGGATAATATTAAGAAGTTTAAGACCGACTTTACTAAGTAGATTACGCCTAATTATACTATACGTATTATCTATCCCTTAAACTTCTACGGTTTATATAGTAAGGCCGATAGGACTCGTCTAACTCTATTACCCTAGTACTACGGGATCGAGAAGGACTATACTACGATAGAGATCCCGGAAGGAGGTACGTAGGAGTAACTCGTAAAGGTATATCGCGATCTATTTACTAGTCTAACGTCGCTATCCGGATACTCTATTAATTACGGTAAACTACTATACTTATTCCTAACTTATATCTTTCTTTACCTTAATAATCTAATTAGCTAGGCGCTTATTAGTCGAATAAAGTAGACTAACTACGACGTTATTAAGACGGTCTAAGAGGTTATCGAGATAGATACTAAGAAGCGTAAGGCCTATCTTAAGAAGAATATAAAAAAGGCCGTTTAGCGTATTAGTAAGAAGTTTGCTAATTTTATTAATAAGAAGATTCGTATCTTCGGGGATAAGAGCTTCTTCGTATATCGCTTTTAGAAAGACCCTATTATTAAGCCTAAGATCTACTATATAACTAAAGAGAATAATAAGGACCTTAACGTAGTACTTAGAGACGTTATAGACGACGGAGAGTAGATTAAGATAGAAGTAATATAGGGAGGCCGATATAGTAATAATAGTAGAAAGGATAGTAACGAGAAGGATAGTAAGAAGCTCGGAGAGGAGGTAGACTAAGTAGTCGATAAGGCGTTTATTTTATTTTTCTAATTCTACTTAATTTATTTAGTATATTTATAGCTAGCGGGATTTCTTTAATAGCTTAGGTTTTGATTACCTACTTTCTTTATATAGCGTTATAGGACGACGCTATAGTAGGAGGGGGAGAGGATATAGTAGGGACGGCTATTTACGGGCCGGTATAACCCGGCTCTCTTATCCCGTATAAGGACGAGACGCGGCGCCTATAGCTATTAGATAATTACCTATAAACTACTATAGTAATATATTAATTTATAGCTATTGTTGTCCCGCCTTATCTTCTCTATTATATAAATTATATTTATCCGATCTACCTTGCCTTAATCTTACAATCTAGTATAGGATTCTAAGACGGAAGTAGAAAACTACTCTCCCCTATTATCTACGCTTACTCTACTATATCGGTTCTTTAGACGTACTAATAAGGGCGGTATATATAGTAAAAGAACGAAGGATATTAACGAGGTATTTAACTTAGCCCTATTTATTATTATTAAGAGAGAGATACGCGTATTCTTTCTTTATATATATTATAATAGGCTCGCCTAACTTAAGGAGACGTACTAATATATAGAAAGTAGAATCCTACCTAGTCTTAATATCCTATATCGGGCGAAGATATTAGGCTATCGAATAAGTATCGTACTTCTTAAGCTATACGGCTTAAATCCTCTAGAACGAAAGCTAGCGTCCTTCGCTCGAATTAATAAAGATAGTAATTTAACGCGCTTTAGCTATAGTATATAGAAGCTTTAGGCGAAGAATAGTATTAGTAGGCTATAGGACCCTAGGACTATTAGGAGACTATTAGGGGTTAACTTACTTCTCTTTAAGTATTTATAGAAATTTCGCCCCTTATAAGTACTATAGTAGTTTTCTCCTCCTCCTCTAACTAGTTCCTTATAAGCTTATCCTTTATTAGTCGTATTTTAATATCGGAGAGAAGGCTATTATAGCTAAGCTATATTACGTACGCGATATAGAGATAGAGCGTAATCTTATTTTAAATATTCGTATATTTATATAGCTTAATAATTAACGCGTTAACGGACTATACTATAGTCTTATTATTTAACGCGTTATCTATAGTAAACGTAATAACCCTCTATACTAGGTCGAAATACTATAGCCGCCCTATTATAAGTTTAGCGAGATAAGTACCGCTATAGGTACCGGTATAGGGCTCGAAACCGATTAGTACGTCTTCGAGTACCTAATTATTACGAATCTAGTATACCTTAATTACGACGTAGCTATCCCGGCGAGGCGTAGACTATCTATCTAAGACGTATACGACTTTCTAAGGCGATAGAGGGAGACGTTTATAGATTATATTTTTAGTAGCCTCTCGTAGCTTAAGAATATAGTTAGTAATAGTCGACGAAGATATTATAGTAATTTCGGGATTTACGTATCGTATAAGACGAAAGAATTCGATATTATTAACTACTATTATTATCTATTTATATAAGACGATAGTCCTAATAAGTTACTAGTTAAAGCTACTAGTATATATCTTAATATCGCCGGCCTCTATAATCTCTACTTTAGTATAGTACTTCTAGTAGATATTAGTATTTCGAAGACCTAATAGTTTACTAATAGTCTTACTAATACCCTAAAGCCCTCTTTAATAGTTAGCTACTTTAAACCTCGTCTCTTAGAAATTACTTTATAGGTATTGGAATCGATATATTCCGTAAGACTCTTTATACCGTAGTAATTCCCGTAGACTATAACCTTATCGTATCGTAAGTATACGATCTTTAGGGCGCTAGTTATTCGATAAGCCCCCTCCTAGAAGTATATCTAGTATATAGCCTACTTAGTACCGCTAAATTTACGGAACTTTATTTTAGATTTACGTACTTTACTAGTTTCGTTAAACTCGGTCTTATACTATACTTATTCGATAAACTAGTCCTAGAACTCGTCCGTATATTTAGGTACCTAAAGGTAGACTTCTTTATTAAGGCTAATTCGTAGGAATAGATTATAAGGCGTAGGTATAGACGTAGACGACGATAACGATAAGGCTATAGTAGTATAGGAATATTAATAGATAAGGATGTAGACTAATATAGTATAATAGATAAAGGCTAGAGCCTATTTTCTCGTTCGAAATAAGATAAAAATCTAGTACGGTACTAAGAGGCTATAATCTTAAAGAACGTAACGAAAGGTATTAATTTATTCGAACCTTAATAAAATATCTCCTTAGGGTTCGAGTTAATAGAAAGAATATTATATTATATTATAGTATAATCTTAGGTATTAGGATATATATTTAGTTAAATTTACTATTTAATATTTAGTTTATATAAAGAAAGATAATAGAAGAGACCCTAATAGTCTTCTAATAGTCGAGAGAGGCTGTATTTACGATATTAGATTTAGTTTAGATAAAGAAAGATAATAGGAGAGATCCTAATAGTCTTCTAATAGTCGAGAGAGGCTATATTCACGATATTATATTTAGTTTAGATAAAGAAAGACGATAGGAGATATTCTAATAGTCGCGTAATAGTCGAGAGAGGCTGTATTTACGATATTATATTTAGTTTAGATAAAGAAAGACGATGGGAGATATCCTAATAGTCTCGTAATAGTCGAGAGAGGCTATATTCACGATATTATATTTAGTTTAGATAAAGAAAGACGATAGGAGATATCCTAATAGTCTCGTAATAGTCGAGAGAGGCTGTATTTACGATATTATATTTAGTTTATATAAAGAAAGACGAAGAGAGAGATTCTAATAGTCTCCTAATAGTTAAGAGAGGTTAGATTTACCGTTTCTTATTTAGCTTAGATAAAGAAAGATAGAGAGGGAGATTCTAATAGTCTACTAATAGTCGAGAGAGGCTATATTTACGATATTATATTTAGTTTAGATAAAGAAAGACGATAAAGAGATCCTAATAGTCTCCTAATAGTTAAGAGAGGTAAAGACTAATAGTATTTATATTTAATAACTAAGGTATACTAGTTTTACTAAACGCCTCTATCCTATAGTATAAAACTCTAAAAATATATTATTTAATTATATTGCCTACTATCTATTACTATCTCCCCGAATCCGCCTTACTAATTAAATATCTTTCGTCTAGATAGTAACACGTTTAGCGTAGATAGCGTATAAGTTAGTATCTATTACTTATTAGTATATTAGATAGATAAAAGATATACTAAAGTTTACCTTCGAAAAGGCTAACGATAAAGGCTTCTATAGCCTCTTATAGGGCCTTAAGGGCCGATCTCTAGAAATATAGGTCCGATTTATAGTCCTAGGTAATCTCGCGAACTAGTCTAGTAAATAGCCTAAACTTAGTAAGTATTATAGTCCCCTTCTAGGAGCGACGAATCTTACGTAACGTAACGGCTAGAATTTACGTTAGTAAAGATTAAAGGACTATTAGTAAACTATTAGGTATTTTACCTACTTTCTAGCTTAAAGCGGTAGGGTACCTTCTTCTAAGGATCTATAGTTTTCTTTCTACCTTATTTATAAGGCGCCTTTTAAGTATAAGACGCGGCCGTACTTACGCGATTAGCGCTATTTAGTACTTTAGTACTACGGGATAGACGGATACCTATATACTTTACTATAGATCCTAAGTTATAACTAGGCTTATTACCGTCTATCGTAATATCTCTAGTTATTAGATCGGCCTTTCTTTTAGGAGATTATTTACGAGAAGGTTAATTTTAAGGCGGTAGAGGTATTATATCTATCCTAGCTTTAATACTAGGGTCTATACTCTCCGAAGAATACGAATTACTTAAAGATTTTAATAGTACTAGTAAAGGTTATAGACGTTATAGAGGCGGTAAAGGCGGTTTAGGTAAGAAAATTAAAGGGCCTTTAAAGTTACGAGGCGGAGGTAGAGGTATAAACGAACTAGACGATCTATCTTTAAAGATACGAGACCGAGGCGAAGGTACGGACGAGCTAGGGCTAGATTAAGGTATATTAGAGTCTTAGCCGCCGTCTTAATTAGTATCTTTATTACTAGTATCTATATTAACGCTATTTATAGGCTCGTCTTTCTATTCCCTAAGTTATTTCTATAATTATCTTCTCTCTTTAGCTCTTTACGTAAGGTCGTATTTATATAGTTTATCTTAACGAGCGCGTATCTCTACGCGAAGCTAGTCTTCTAAAAGCTATTACTTAGTTTTCTTTCGCGGTTCTAGCTCTAAGACTTTTAGGATAAGTTTTTAGAAAGGTACTTATTTAGGATTATCCGCCTAAAGTAAAGGTTAATATTACTAAATACGTATACGATTAAATTCCTTATAAATATATACTATAATAAAGATTAATAAAAAGAATAGAATAAGTAGGGTAGAATTAATACGATTAGCGGAATTAAAGCGGGCGTAACGGTAATATTCTAAATAGAAAATAGTTATAGAGGCGCGTCTTAGGATACGACCGACTAGCGTAAAAAGTCTATACGCTAAGCTAAATTAGGCGCCGAATATTAGCCTATATATAATTTTTTACGCTTAGGACTAAGAATCTCTACTAATTATTTATATTATCCTAGTATATACTATTCTATCGTCTTTTAGCCTCTATTTATATTCTTAACTATTAGTAGACTATTAGCCCTTATCTATAGCGCCGTCTAAGCTAATTACGTAGCGATCGTCGAATCCCTATATACTAAAAGAGACTACGCGCCGTAAGGGTATTAAAGGCTTTAAGAAGATAAGAGATAAGATAGTTTAAAGTCTAAACTTATAGATAATCGGCTCGTTAAGCCGGCTTATAAAGGACGGGAAGAAGCGGTATTATAGTAGCGAGAGGTTAATTTAGGTTACTATTAGAATAAGGATTTAAACCTAGAAAGTTTAGGTATAAAGTAATACCTACGCTTACTAAATCTCTTTCTTTAATAATACTATTACGGATCTAGCCGGTTCTAGGGGGTGGTCCTATTACTCTAGTTTTAGAGTAGTAAGATATATAGTATTTTAGAAGATTTCTAACCTACGAAGCGTAAATATTCCGATTAAAGGCGTAGATATAAGGTTAAGAGCGTAAAGATAAGGATGATAACGCTAGTACTAAAGAATAAACCTATTAATATTATATTAAAAGGCGAGTCTAGGGACGGGCTACGGCGTCTAATATTATACCCGTTCTCTCTCTATATACTAGTACTAAATAAATAACTCTCTCTCTATATTAACTATTAGAAGACTATTAGTAATACTCGCTATATAAATATTATGTCTTAAGACCTAGATTCTACTAAATTATCTCTCTTACTTTCTCTAAGAATTTATACGACCGTATAATACTAAGTAAATATTAATTCTAATATAATACCGAGGGTTATACGAAATTATTTAAGCGTATATAGCTATACCTAAGGTAGATAAATAATATATATCTAAATACGTAGATCGATAGTATACTTATTGTTCTTCTTTATAACTAAGTATTATTTTATTTAAACGTATTATAGTATATATATATTAATTCTTATAGGAATTAAATATATTTATTAAAATCTTAATAAAATATATCCTCGGGGTTCGAGTTGATAAGAAGAATATTAAATTATTACGTAGTATAATCTAAGGTACTAGAATATATACTTAGACGAATTTATAACCTATTATTAAGCTTATATAAAGAAAGACGATAGGAGAGATCCTAATAGTCTCCTAATAGTTAAGAGAGGCTGTATTTACGATATTAGATTTAGTTTAGATAAAGAAAGATAATAGGAGAGATTCTAATAGTCTCCTAATAGTCGAGAGAGGCTATATTTACGATATTATATTTAGTTTAGATAAAGAAAGACGATAGGAGATATCCTAATAGTCTTCTAATAGTCGAGGGAGCCTATATTCACGATAATATATTTAGTTCATATAAAGAGAGACGAAGAGAGAGATCCTAATAGTCTCCTAATAGTCGAGAGAGGCTGTATTCACGATATTGGATTTAGTTTAGATAAAGAAAGATAATAGGAGAGATCCTAATAGTCTCCTAATAGTCGAGAGAGGCTATATTTACGATATTATATTTAGTTTAGATAAAGAAAGACGATAGGAGATATTCTAATAGTCTTCTAATAGTCGAGGGAGCCTGTATTTACGATAATATATTTAGTTTATATAAAGAGAGACGAAGAGAGAGATTCTAATAGTCTCCTAATTATTAAGAGAGGTTGAATTTACCGTTTCTTATTTAGCTTAGATAAAGAAAGATAGAGAGGGAGATTCTAATAGTCTACTAATAGTTAAGAGAGGCAAATACTAGTATTATTAATATTCTACGTCTAATATATACTTTACTTTATCCTATAGTATATAACTCTAAAAATATATATTTAGTTATATTTTTAGCCTAGAATTTACTCGCTACTACCTCTATCCTAATAAAGCCGTCTTACTAACTATATATCCTTTAACTAAATAGTTACTCGCTTAGTATAGATAGCGTATAGATTAGTATCTATTCTAGATTAGTAGACTAGAGATAATTAAGTATATATTAAATATTATCTTTAAATAAGCTAACTAGGAAGGCCTCGGCCGCTTCTTAAATTATATTAATAGCCGTCTTCTAAAAGCGCGTATTCTTAATAATAAGTAAATTCTAGGTAATCTCTTTTACTAATCTCGTAAATAGTAACTTACGTAGGAGGAGTTTAGTCCCCTTCTAGTAGCGACGAATCTTACGTAATACGATAGCTAGAATTTACGTTAGTAAGGATCGATAGACTATTAGTAAACTAATAGGTATTTTACTTACTTCCTAGCTTATAATAGTAGGGTTTCTTTATAAGAGCCTTTCGAGTAGTTATTTTTCTTAAACGTAACTTAGGCGTACTAATTAAACCTTTTAAAGACTTTCGAGCGATCTAGGAGCTACTAGTAGTAATTACGCTAGTTATCTTAGTACGCGCCTAAGGTTATAATTAGTATTACTAAATACGCGTACGCGTAAATTTAAAATAAAGATATACTATAGTAATAAATAACGATAAGAATAATTTAATAGGCTTAATAAGATATAATTAGCTAAGTTAATACGAGAATAATAGTTATAGAGGTAACTAGTAAAGGCGCGTTCTAATATACGATAGACTAGCGTTAAAATCTCTATACGCTAAGCCGCTTTAGGCGCCGATTATCGGTCTATACTTACTATTTCGCGCTTAGGATAAACTTCTTCTACTAATTAATATTATTATATCTATAAAAGTAATTTTAGCGTATTTTACTTTCTAATTATACTCTTAACTATTAGTAGACTATTAGCCGTTCCCTACTTTAGCCGCTTTCTACTATAGCGCCCGCTAAACTAGTTACGTAGCGATCTATAAATAAGTATATATAGAAAGAGACTACGCGCCGTAAGGGTCTTAAAGGCTTTAAGAAGATAAAAGATTACGCTAGGCGGTATCTATATACTATAATATTAGTAGCGCGTAAGAAAGTAAAGAACTTATTAGGCTTTAATAAATTACTAGAGACGCGTTAAAAGGAGCTTTTATAGGCAGCTACTTAAGAAGTTATAGATAAGAGGTATATCTATACTAACGTTCCTTACTCTTTTACTAGTCCTCTAACTAATTAATACCTCTAGAATTACTACTAGTAGCTATCCTAATATTCTTAAACGCCCTCTTAATAAAATTATCGCCTTCGAACCTAATAATAATAAAGATAATAAAGACGACGAAGACGATAACGAAGACGATAATAAAGAGAACGACGAAGATAATAACGAATTCCTTAATTAAGATCTAGATATACTTCTCGATACTAAAATCTAGTCCCCTATAGTAGATAAGTAAATTAAAAAGTTCTAGGAAGCTACTATCGCTCGCTACTTAAACTACTAGTAAACTATATTTAGACTTATAAGAAGATTATAGTAGTATATAGCGTAATTATTAAATACTAAGGTAAATAGTCTAGTACTCGTTACTTAAAATAAGAAGATCTATAAATATCTTTATAAAGAAGAACTATTAGTTAGTATTCCGCTTATCTAATAGTCTACTAATAGTCTCTAACGCTTATATAGGCCCTTATTACTATAGGGACCTATACTATCGATTCCCTTCTCTTTATCTCTCCTTACTAATTTTTTAATATAGACGAAATTACGATCCTACGTAATCGACTTATAACTAGCCGTTCCTTACTAGATTCTACTAGTTAGTAGATAGTATATCCTATTAATAAAGCTAGATTAAGAGCTAATCTACCTAAAGCCTTACTAGTAAATAAGGTATAAGAGCTTATATTTAGTTCGAAGAGAGATACTACTTAGAGATATAGTAGAGTTCGTAATATAGATCTTAAACGTTTAGTAATATTACTATTAGCTAAATAGAAGACTAATATCAATAGTAATTATCTTAATAAAATAAATATAGTAGATAATAAGGGTACTCTAGCCTCTATATTTCGAGGTCGGCTTTAAGATAAGGATAAGAAGGATAATAAGGAGATAGAAGAAGAAGATAATAATAATAATAGAAATCTAGATAGTTTTATAACTAATAATAGTATTATTAATAAGCGAGATATATCGGATAATAAGTCTAAGGACGGTATCTAATATTATACCTATTCTCTCTCTATATACTAGTACTAAATAAATAGCTCTCTCTCTATATTAACTATTAGAAGACTATTAGTAATACTCGATATATAAATATTATAACTTAAGATCTAGATTCTACTAAATTATTACTCTTACTTTCTATAAGAATACCTTATCTCTTAATAATATTATATAATACTTTATATAGGTATTATATCTTAATAAGTATTACGTACGCCCCCGATTCTACTCTAATTATTAGATTAGGGGGTAAATTATCCCCCGCCCTAAAATCTCGACCCCCCCCCCGTTTACCTCCCCCCCGTAGCGGGTTAGAGAGATACCCCTAAAACCCGACCCGACCCGACCCCTTAGGGACCCTAGTCCTAGAGACCCCTAGACCCGACCTAAATACCCTCTCTAACTCCCTCTACCCCCGAGGGGTCGGGGGATCCCCCGACCCCTTAGAGACCCTATAAATTTAAGTTTATTTCTAAGATTAAGGTTATAGCGTTAATCTTATCTTAGGGTACTATAATCTACTACTAAAATTATATATATAGTAATATACTATCGGACCGATATAACAGCTTACTTATCGCCGGCAAAAACTCTATAAAACCTAGTTAATTAATGCATGCAAGCGTGCCAAGTTTGTACGTCTTTTTCGATAGTACAATACTTTTGAGAGAATCTGAAGGTTTGATGGAAAAGGAGTACTCGTATGCAGGTGAGGGATGTTGTTTCGACATTGGCTGGCGGCAATGGGGGAATCTCCATTGTGGGGACAGGAGGGCCGTTGAGAATAAGTATCTCGTCATTGTGCGGGTCCTGTCGGTATACTGCAGCGATAAGAGATTGAGTCATGTGACACTCTGTCCGACGTGGTTGGGCTGGAAGTGGTGGCGGGGAAATCGGCGGGGATACAGAGACCTGGCTGGAGCGAGCTGGAAGAAGTCACATTCACTGTGCATCGTTTGCCGGATAAAGTTGTACAACTTGTGTGTTCATTTCATATATACCTTGACTGTGGAGATTCACACCCTCGCTCGCTTGCTCATGCTTATACCCATCATCATCCGAGCTGCTATATAGGAAGTGAGGCAGAGGCGAAGGCAAAGCAACCCCACCAAAACCGTCAATTTGGAGTAAACTCATGGACTCCGCCGAAAATTGTTCTTGGGGAAGGAAGGGTCAAAGCAGCCGCCATTTCGCTAGACTTTTGTTTGACCGGAAGGATTGTGTAAAGCATCATACGTGAACTGTAGATAGTAAGTCGGAAAGTTAGTTGAAAGCAGTAGCAACCAGAACGCCAGGCTAAGACGCAGCAGGATATATCATCAGAAAGATATTGAGTCGTCCTGCCTACGCCAGGTAACGAGTTGGTAAAGAGACCGCAAAGTCAGGCGGTATCGTGGTGAAAAGATGACTGCTCAGACTGTGGAAAGGAAAACGTGCAAAGCGGCCGTGGATAATTGGAATATATCGGGTGATCCAGGGACGTGAGAGACTTGGACGAGGAGAGCTGAGTCAGATAGCTTGAACGAAATTGCTTCCCGGGCTTGATATTCGTCGCGAGGCGGAAGAGACTCGATCAGTGGAACCTTAGTCGACGAGAGGCCCCTATTCGCCCTTGGCGCCAGCGACGCCATGTGGACGCCTCGTCATGACGACGTTTCCGAACGCGTCGACTGGAGGAAACCGAGCTTCCCGTTCTAGATCATCCAGTGGTCTTTGTGAGCGGATGTATCTGGGCGTTGGTCAGCATGGAATACGGTTTGAATGGGAATCAAACATACTTGGTGCGTCCGTCATCTGGTGGACTGTAGTCCCAAGAAACAAAGGAGTCACCCTTGTTCAGTGCCTCCCAGCACAGGCGGCGTTGGCGCTGAGAAGTGAGGACTTTCTCGTATAGTGCCTTGAGATCCCATTTGGCTGCTGCTTCTTGTTTGAAACTGTCGGCCAATTCCGTGTTGATATTGTTAAGGTTATGCAGCTCCTTCGGATCGGCCTTCAAGTCATAGAGCTGCGGTGGGTCATATAAAGAAGTAATATACTTGTATCGACCACGGCGGATCATGACAAGAGGAGAATTGGTACCCTCGCCCATGTACTCACCAAATACATGATCATGAGCTGGCAGACCGAGCAAGGATGGATAGAGACTCCTCCCATCCATTGGAAGAAGCTTGCTAGAGTCTCCTCCTACAAGATCGACCAAGGTTGGCAACAGATCCATGGTGGACACGGACTCCTTGACGCGATGAGGAGCAAAGCGAGGTGGATAGTTCACTACCAGAGGAACTCGTGCAGAGTTCTCGAACCAGCTCATCTTGTACCACAGGCTTCGCTCTCCGAGCATATCGCCGTGATCGCCGCTGAATATGATAATTGTATTCTTGTCTAGCTGACACTCCTTTAGGACAGTAAGAAGCTTGCCAATCTGGTTGTCCACATAGGTACAAGCAGCATAGTAGGCACGACGAGCTCGAAGAATGTACTTGTCAGGGATAGGATTATCCCACGAGTCAATGCACTTCAGTAAACGCTTCGAATGGGGATCCTGTTGGTCCTGTGGAATGGTTACCTCAGGCATGGGAATCTTTACGTCCTCATATTGGTCCCACAGAGATTGAGAAATGGCATATGGATCATGCGGATGAGTCAGAGAGACCGTGAGACAGAATGGCCTCTGCTCTTCCTTGCGGACATAACTGTAAAGGTACTGTGTACTCTGTCGAATCCTTAGCCCAATTTCTCAACTTTTGCATGAAACTCACGCCAATAGGCTCATCGCGATACAAAGCACTGATCTCACTCATTCGCTAATGAGGACTAGAGACAGTTAAATGGTAGGGCCTGCGACCCTCAAATGGACGAGTGGTGTTCACTAACCTTGTACATGACTTCTTCATCGTAATCGAGCTGATTTGAACGTACGCATGGTCCAGCCTGGAGAACAGAAGACATGTTATGGTACCATTCTAGACGTCGCTCCGGTTCATCCCAGTTGACTGCCCAGCTGCGCACGTGTCAGCATTTTTCGGACATGATCAAGTCCGGGTCAGCTCTTACCCAAAGTCTCCCGGGTAGATATCTGGTGTGAGCCGGTTCTCGAATCCATGGAGTTGATCGGGTCCGATGAAGTGCATCTTGCCAGCCAGCGTCGTTTCGTAACCCTCTCGTCTCAGGTAGTGGGCATAGGTAGGGACGTCGGCATTCAAATGAGACGCGTTGTCGAAGGCTCCGACTTCTGACGGCAGCTTTCCACTGACTAGGCAGAAGCGGCTTGGAGCGCAAAGCGGAGAATTACAGTAGGCGCTGTCGAACACAACTCCAGTCTCGGCCAGCTTGTCGAGGTTTGGTGTCTTTATCACGGACTTGGGATCATGCATTTTCAGAAGGTTGGCCGTCAGCTGATCGGCCATGATGAACAGGACGTTAGGCTTGGAAGCATCCTGAGCGCCGTTTCCGTTGATGTGGCTGTTGAATCCGTCCATGTGAATGCCATTCGCGCTGAGAAAGTCGCTCATATCATGAGTAGGGCTTTCAGCGTGTGGCGCCATTGTCCGTGGGCCTTGCAGTCGTAGTGAAGTAGTTTCAAGAGATACTGTGTGAGCGTGGATATCTTTTGGAAGTGAAGGTGAAACAGAGATGGTTGAAGGATGAGAGGAAAGATGGTCACACGGCCGCATCGGCTGGTTTTGAAAGTGAGGCAGCGATGACGGACGGAAGACTACGATGAGATGGCCGTATATAGAAGGTTTGAACTTTGGCACGGGAATTCCTGGGGTAGACGGGGTATATATAGGTACCTAGATGGATCTATTCTTTCAGTGCCATCGACGCGATTGTGGCCGGGACAAGCAGAAGGCGTGCGATTGTGTGATGGCATTCGATTGTGTGATTTCATACACGGACCACTTCCCGAACTGTTCTACAATCATATTTTGCTATTAACAGACACATAAGGACAACTGGCGGTCGTGGAAGTAATGTGATGCGCTGCACTTTACTGTGGACACTCTGTCTTTTCGCATCCTCTCAGACTCCAGCCTTCATCCTCAGCTGGCCGAGTGTCTTCCTGGTGCAGCTCAGGTTTGCCGTTGGACCTGTCTGGGACTCTGGAGCGAATGACATAAAATTACATGCCATGTCTTCAGACCCCTAGGGCTCCAGGCCCTGAGCCTGCATAAAGGCAGAGTAAACCATGCAAGGAGCCTTGATCCTCCTTCATCTTCCGCCAATGACAATTCTTTGACATCAGGAAATAATCCACGGTCCCGGCCATCTTCAAGGAACGGAGGGACTTGCCAGCATCATCCACTTGGCTTGCAAGCTTCCGATTTGACGAGATGAGATTGGACACAGGAAAGACGATAGAGACACCAGAAGTCGGTGAAATCGGGGACTTTTCTCTGTTTTCGACTCCTCCAAAAGACCATGTTCGCGAGCGTACCGACGACAGAGTGACCGACGCGCGCCATGGATCGGACCATGAGGATTTCGTAAGCAGCGTCAGCGCACGTGCTCCATGTCTTCTCCTTGCAGTGGTTCATACTACCGAAATAGGTCCCATCGTCCCTGCTGACTAAAACATCCTTTTGAGGCTCCAACTGCTGGTCCGCCAAGATACTAGCACACTTTCGTTGTACTGTACCTATCCATTTCCCGCGTGCTACTCCCAATCCCTCGACCGCATCTGCCATGTCTTGGCATCGGGATCCGATCCCACCCCGTGCCCGTGCTTGGCCTCCAATCCCTCCATCATCTGCCCCTCGTGTCAACCGAAGTTCTTCCCTTCTTGCCATGTTGCTGACCCATCCCCATCGCCGTCAAGGAAGAATGGCTCAACATCCGAGTCAGGCGACTCGTCATGTTTCGAATGTGTGCTGGCTTTTATTGTGCTGCGCGGGGGACGAGGAAATTCAAACTGAAGCTTCTCGTCTTGCAGTATCAGCTCCATGATATTCGGGTTGTGGCCTGCATCTGTTGTCGCCATTCCGTCCGACTGGCAGGAGTTAGCACGAGTCCCTCACGACCACAGTACGTATGCCAGGTGGCTTTTCTATCCGGGGATTGCTACCCTCATAAGGCAATTTGAAACCTGCCATCACCAGCAATAAACTGGAGGCGAATTGCTGATGGAGTCACCCGGACTTCCACAGCATCGGTCTCCGCATTGTGAGGTGCAATCATCAAGAATAGCTTCACTTCTTTCGGACACGAGAGGGCCTGACATTGATAGACTGACCTTTGATAGGCTCATTCTCGCCCTTTTCGCCGAAGGTGATGACATGAGTAAAAGTAGGTCTGGATTGCTATTTGCAATTGGTCGTGTAGAAATCAGTTTGGCTTTGCTTTAGAGCATGCCGACACGGTCGACTGTCGCCGAGAATATATAACATATCCTCTCTTAATATGTCCATGTTCAAGCCTAACATCGGATTTACTCGCCAGGTCCGTCCTCGAGAATCTCATACCCATTTCGTGCACACTTGCATGAGGTCGTGCAACCAATATTATCTGGTCATAGGAATGGAGGCGGTGATCGAGGAAGATCATCACGATGGATATCCTTCCAAAACGCACTCCTACATAAGCCCTATCGTTGTGGTGCCGAACAGTGCCCAGCTGTCTTCAAGCTACAACTGGATAGCAGCATGCTGAATTTCATCACTGCCTTCAGATAAGATTCGGAGAAGAAGCGCGAAAACAAGGTCCTGGCCAATGTTCCTGCATCAAAGCTGATTCTTATTACGCAGCCAACAAGACCTCCATATCTCGACCTCCATCTCTCGTCAGATCCAGGTCTCACAAGATCGATCGTGTGCTCTGAACCACTTTACCTCACGTCCTACAGACCAACATAGCCGCATCGACCGAGGATCATTATATGCAGTCACTAGCTGACAGGTCGCACCAACACCACAGCGCTGCTGTCAGAACCACTTTGAGCCAGTCCATTGGTCAGAGGGCACCTCAACCGCCAACTCCATTTACTGGGCACGATAATGCATGGATCAAAGCTCAGGTCAGATCTGAGCTGTACACGGATCGTTCGATGATTATTCTCTGCTTCGTCCGCGGCACTCACATTCTAGATGGGTTGGTGGCGTTACACAAACAGCCTCCTCGTCCTCGTATGTATCCCGATGCGGCGTCGCACGAAGCTTACCACCTCGAACCTCATCTCAATCCCTCGCTCATTTCTGAGACATCCACACACACCGCAACGAAGCATTGCATTGCATCCCGGCGAGAAAATGGCCGACACGAACGCCTGCTGCAGAATAGAGCCTTGCAATCCGATTGAATTCCGACATCCGATACCAAGCAAGCAAAATCTCCTGAACCAGTAATCACCTTAACGCT
Organism: Venturia effusa; assembly: GCA_007735645.1. Taxonomy (NCBI): domain Eukaryota; kingdom Fungi; phylum Ascomycota; class Dothideomycetes; order Venturiales; family Venturiaceae; genus Venturia; species Venturia effusa. The sequence goes on along the minus strand of CP042188.1, from coordinate 287,118 downwards.
TGTACACATCGGCCCGCACATTCTCCTCTTCTACGCCTGGACACGAGTATGCAAAGCCGTAATCTCACATACCCGAAGACCTAAGCAGAAAAAACAGCGACGCGTTTCCCTAGGTTCTACAAATTCAATCCAGACAGTCCTTTAGACGGTCTCCAAAACAGAGGATGGATGGATGGATGGATGGATGGATGGATGGATGGATGGATGGATGGATGAATGAATAGATGAATTCTTCGAGTAACATGACTCGTATCAAAGTGGCGGACGTGTCCAGTGTTTTCCTTCTCGCCGCCCGATGCTGACAGTGCTGCTGTCGATCCTTCACCTTCACCCCTCGCCGCCACACGTCTGTCTTCTGACTCATTTTCCAAATCGAAACTTTTGTCATCGTAATCGACAACAAGGCGCAGACCGTTCTTAATGAGAACACGACAGTAAAGGTGCTCGTACGTCCGGCTTACCCGAGGGAATATATTGCCAGCCAGACAGGCAGACAGACATATATCTCATACTCACGCACCCACCGGGTTGGCGTTTCATTGGCAATATCGACAGTGTGATACTGTGGACCTTTGCTTTGGGGAGGAGAGGGATTGCTGGGGTAATGGTTAATGTCGATGGAATCACTTAAGAGGGATTGGGGAGTCTAGTATGATTGGATACGGCGGAGGAGATATCAACGATCAGGTAGTGATTGGATCATGAGTATAGTAGACACACCTGCACAAAAGGCGTGAGCACTCGCAAAGGTCGATTCGCGTAAAACACATCACAACAAATCTCCAACCCCATCAACCAAAAATCCCCACCACACACACCACCACCGAGCATTCAAAACCCAGCCCCTCCAAAAAGGCTATCATCACATGACATCAATCAAAACGCCGATCCAATCCCCCCCAAAATCACCGATCCGAACTCCCACTCCCATCACACCCAACCCCCAACTCCACCAACGCCGCCGCCCTCATCAACGTCCCGGCCTCCGTCTCCCCCTCGCCGGGGACAGCCGGTTCCTCGAACCGCATGCTCTCGGCGTCCCACATGCCCAGCCCCAGCTCGCGGCAGATGCCCTGTACGAGATCGAGGATGAAGCGGCCGCTGCGGTAGCGGAGGCGGAAGACGGCGAGGGCGGAGAAGAGGTGGCGAAGGCGATGGGTTGTGTCTGTTGCCTGTTGTTCGCGGAGGGTTTTGGTGGAGGGGTGGTGGTGGTTGTGGTGCGGAGGGTGTGGGTGGTGGCGGGTGAATTTCAGGGAGACGAGGAGGGTGAGGATTGGTAGGGGGAGCCAGAGGGAGAGGAAGGGGGGCATTTGGTGTGTCGGTACCGTGGCGAGGAGGTCTCGTATTGTCTCGCTTGCTCTCGCCGAGGCGTCTTTCACCTTTTGGAGTGCTGTGAGGGCGAATGTGGTGAGGAGGGGGTCGGTCGTTGTGGTTGAGGTGGTTGTTGTTTGTTGTTGGATGAAGGGGATGTAGAGGGTTGCTATTGCTGACCTATCAATACCGAATCAGTCAGTACTCGATGTAAAAGCTGTTGGGAAAGGTTGGGAGGTGACTGGACAGTATGGAAGTGGGAAAAACATACTCTGCAACCACACTCCTCAAATAAAAACTCCCCCTCCCATCCACAACCCCACCTTCCATATACCCCTCCCGCCTCCTCGTACAAAACCGAAACCCCCTCTTCCACTCCCTCAGCCTGACATCAAACTCCGACACCCTCAAAACCTCCTTCCTCCCAATCCTAACCCTCCCATCCTTCAACCCCCTCCTCATCCCCATCTCAAACTCAATGATATCCGCCAGCACCTCGCTCAACCGACACTGCAGCAGAAACGCTTCGACCAGATCCCCGCGTTCGGACGGACTCGAATAACGCGGCAAACAGACCTCCAACCCGAAATCCTCGCGCTTGACGCGGTAGTGCGTTCCCTTGGCCGCCAAGGGGTGAAGCGGCCGTCTGCTCGAGAAACTGATGACTCGATCCCGGATGACGAGGGAACACCAGATCAGGCGAGACCGATCTGTCATTACTTCCGACGTTGTCTGGTCCAGTCCGGCGCTTTTGGCGTGTGTGAAGGCTTTGGAGAGCCAGGCGGAGCAGAAGTGGGTTGGCTCGGTGTAGCAGGGGGACCAGTAGGAGAGGAGCATGCATGCTTGAGTGAGGTTGAAGTGGGAGTGGGTTGATGTATGAGCTTCGTAGAGGTCTTTGAAGGTGGAGAAGATTTGTTTCTGCAGGGAGGGTTGGGTGAGGGTGGTGGCGGCGTGGAGATAGGTTGTGTTTAGGTACTATTGCGTTTGTAATTAGTATGACTGGTTTTGTAGAAAGTGAGTCGGAGGTTAGGCTGTATACATACCATTGAGGCGCACAAAAACATGGCACAGAGCACCATTGCTCTACTTTGCCGTAGCACCTCATCATCAATCGTCTGCGAGAAGCTGACGTCGAAGTCAAACTCATCGACCACAGGGTAGTAGGGATGGATATTTTGAAAGTATATCCTCAGCAGATCTTCCAAGAAAGGTCCAAGAACAATTCCACACGACTGTTCCAGCAACGCGATCGGACTCTCAAAGGCATAGTTCGAGATGGAACCAAAACTCAGGAAATCCTGCTCTACAAGTTGCACCGGCGATTCCTGTTGTTGACGTTCGATCGCTTCACTCAACAATCAGCCTTTGCTCTGCCATGCCAAATTCCAAGTCCATGAGAGAAACAACTCACGAGACGGCCCATCAGCCATAACAACATCCTCATCACCACCCGCACCTGGCTCAGCGGAAGGCGACTCCCAATCCGTCGACGCCGGCGGAGTCAAGATGGCGAGTGGTGGTGATTTCGCACAAAGGTACGCGGCATCCCCGGGATCGACCAGGCATTTTTCGGTAAATCTCGGCGAATGCGAGTCGTGTCGAGTGTACTCTGGAATCTGATCTTGAACGAGGAAATCGAGACTGAGACCTAGCCAGTTGTGCACCTGTGTAAAATCATCGTCAATTGTCTGTTGTCCATGATGTTGAGGAAATTTTGGTGAGCTGTCGGCTTACCTCTTCCAAAATCGCGTCCTCGGACATATCGGATTTGTTGAGAACAGCTGATTCAGCGTCAACGATCAGAACAGAGGCAGATAAGCCACCATTCCACGGCTGAGAGCAAAAAGAAAATACGAAAGCAAACAGACCAGCGTGGAATTCAACTGAAATGCGGTATCTCGAATCGCAGACCTGACGGTGACGGCATTACTTATAATTCGGCGTTCCGCGGTGCCCAGCCAAGGTCGTGCCTGACTAACAACAGGGAAATCCGGGGTAGCGCCACTGACTCGCAGGAGCTGACTCTGGACTCCGAGCTGGGATGAATAATAAAGAAAAGTCCAGGCCTTGAGCTAACTTCCGCTGGATACGTGCGGAGCTTGCTACGGATGGAGTGCTGCGTTCTGATTTGTGGGTGCAAGAGGCTGGTGATTGGTTGATGGACGGAGGATGCATCCCTTTTTGGTAATGCAGCCTCGCTTGCAGCTCGTATCACCACTTTTTTGGCGAGGAGTGCCGCATGACGACTTGAACTCATTCCAGTATGATGATTTTCTCGTCACTATGCCATGTTTGATGCATTTCTCTCCCAGGGTTGCCGGAGATTGTTCGAGCTCGAACTCACAGCTCCTTAGCTTGGAAACTGGCAAAGGCCGTCAACATCGCGACCTTTTTCAGTCAGCGCAGAAATGAATTAGAATTATGTACTCATAGTGTCTTCCAAGGACAATATGCGCTCTGGTTGATTGCCCAACAGTACAATACTTGGCTACCAGTTTGCTTTTCCGTGCCCGACGCCTTACATTAGGTCTCGTTTTTCGTCTGAGCCATGGCTGTGCTATATCCAGCAATCTTCAACACGATGTTTTCCCGGTGATATACCCGCAGCATACCAACGCTCTCCTTCAAATCATGGATATCATATCGCTAATCCGTCCCCTAAGGACGAACTAACATGATTTTGTAACCACCTTACAAGATCTTCGCACCAGCTTGCATGTTCCGGAGGCGCTGTCTGTGCACATCAATCATATTGCCATTCCGCATCATATGGTCCAGCGTGTTGTCTCTCGTCGCCCTGGCAATCTGCTCCTGTTCGGCCATGAATTGTTGCTGCCTCTTCTCTTGAAGTAGTCTAGCCATGCGAGCTTCTTCGCCGATCGGGGCATGCGCAATAAGAGCCTGGGGATGTTGTTCCTGTCTGAGAGCTTGACGCCATCCATTCATCAGGTCTGCGCGCTTTTCGTGAGACACGGCATTTGGCGCTCGGAGCGGCTGATGCGAATCAAATTGTTTGACCACAGGTCGAGTATCTTGGCGCGAGGTAGTCCGGACGGGACCAGGTCTTGATTCTTGCCTCCTTTGAGAGCTTGACACTTTCTCGAATCCGCCTTGCGCTGAGTTCAGAGTTGACGATGAAAGGCGCTTCGGTTTTGGCTTAGACTTTGACTGGCTGTCACGTTGGGTGAGGGGCGTCTCCTTCGGAGGTATTATATCTGATCCAACCTTCTTCATCTTGCCGGCTCGTCCCTTTTCGATAGGGAATTCGATTGGTGATTCAGCCAACGGTGGGTCGAGCATTGGACCCGACTTGTAATGCGTATTAGTAGGGTTCCCAGCCGGCTGGAGTCTGACAGCTGAAGTGTTCCAGCTCGTAGACGGCATCAGAGGTGTGGTTTGTTGACTCGTCGATATATCTAAGGGAACATCGACAGGTGACACAGGATCAAACGAGCCTCTGTGTGATAGAACTGGGGAAACTTGACCAAAGTCCGCATCCATTGGTGACCGAGGGACAGTCATGGCGGACAACGACATGTCGTCTTGGTCCAGTTCTTCCAAGATACCAGCAACTGATAAGTCCCTATCACTCTCATAGCCGTCAACAAGTTCTTTCTCGGAAACGGTGGTCTCTGGAACGGAGCCCATGGATCTTGTTTGAAACGATGTGCCTGAATCTCTTTTGGTACCTGGTCTTCTCCCGTTCAAATATGATCCTTTAATCGCAGAGGGGGAACCTGAATTATCTCGAGGACCCTCAAATTCGATGTCGGGTATCTTGAAGGCAAGGGGTACGGCTTCTGGGTTCGAAGGAAGGGAAGAATTCTGACCGAATTCAGCGGACTGAATCCCTGAAAGGGGACTTGCGCTGAGCCTGGCGCTACGTCTCGAGGATTTTGAAGACATTCCGCCTGCAGTACTTAGCCGTTTAGTGCTCGATCTGACCCGGCGTATCTCGTCTGCTGGTTCGCTCGGTGAAATTGCTGTTGCTGTTGTGTGAGACTGCTTGTTGCCGTATGTGTCCTGGGCTGAACTTATTTCAGATAGCTCCATGCTACTTATAGCAGATGCGCGCTTCTCCCGTACGCTTCCCAAACTCTTGCCCAAAGTGTCCATAGATGCTGTGCCGGACACTGTCGTCGTTTGCGATTTGCCTTCGCCATATATACTCTCCCACTTGAGTCTTTCGTTTTGAATGTCCTGTTCTACTCGCTGGCCAGCTGCTGTCTCTTCCCTCTCCAGATCTTTCTCTTGCTCCACGCGATGGGCGTTCTTCTGCTCTCTCCTCTGTTCAACCACCTTGGCGAGTTTGAATTGAGTCGTCAGACCCAACAAGAACAACAATATGATGCCGGCAACCTCCACTTTGATGCCTCTGGTCATAGGATATGTGTTGGTGTTTAGAGGGAATTCGTTCTCATTGATGTCTGTTCACCATTAGCTTCGAAAAGATGGCAAACCAACTTGCAGAGTCGTACCCCAGATGTAGATCCAAAACTCCTTTAAACCAGCTCTACTGAAACAGTCGATGCCGAGGATGGTCACTGTGGCCCCAGAAAACGGAATGGATCCAATCAATCCGTACTTTCGTGTCTTGGTAGAGATGGCCAGCGAAAAGACGGCGAAGCTTATGCAGCCGATGAAAACTGCCTTGCCCACCACCGATGGAATTAGACCGCCAGCTTTCAAGCACAAAAACCACATAGCTAGGCAGAAGCCTCCGATTAAGCATCCGACTCCATCCGCAAGGTCTCTAAAGATCAGAGCTACACCGCCAGCAATGGAACCAGCAAAGATTACGGCGACCACAAAGGCGCCTTGGACTCCATCGCTGACAGGTGGGTTCATGCAATATATTATCAAAACTGTTGTCGCCAGTGAAACCAGATAAGCCACGCCGAAAAAGCTATATAGCCATTGATTTTTGATGCCGACCAGGGTATATGCGAGGCCTGTGATCATAAGAACCGCCCCAGCGAAGCCGATGGCTGGAGTGATCTTTGGTTGCAAAGGTAGTGGAATCGGGTCGCCCCGGGTTGCTCCATTTGCGGGAGTGGTTGGAGCTGATTCCGATTGAGTTGTGGTTTCAGACGCAGAAGGTACATCATCGGCCTTGGATGTTGGCGCAGAAGAGGACGACGAGGGATTTCTGGACGAAGTTGCTGATCCATTGATATCTTCTTGACCCTCACCAGAGGTAGGACGTGGAGTGTTACTGGCGGTACTTGCGGGAGATGTGGTAGATATGACATCGGTAGAGGAGACGCTGTCTTGCCTAGGATGCAGAACTTGCTGTGATGTTGATGTTGATATGGCCAGGGACCAGAGCAGTACCAGAAGAAGCTTCATTGTGATGTGCAATCAGATATTGCTCCGAACCAGATTACCTGGTATCGCAAATCGGATTAGAGTGAGAGAACATGAAGGTTGCGAATGCTCCGAACCACGAAGCTATTAGCTCAACTGAAAGAGGAAAAGCCAATGAAAAATCCCAATGCTGAATGAAGAAGGGCCCAAGTCCTAAATGAGAGGCTAGTACAGGTATAATAAGTGTGTAGGGAGGCGTAATTAGTTCTATGACCTGCAGCTGGCTTGAGCATTAAGGAAGCAGGGATAATAAGACGCGATAAGAAGGCATTGAGCGAATGCGTATGCAATGCGACGCGCCCAAATGAAGGAAAACGAGGTCGCAAAGGAGAAGGTGTCGAGCTTTTTCGTGGTGTATCAGAGTCGATCAACCGCGAACCGTCCACATAGGGATTGGCTGATAACCAGCCATAAATTGTGAAGTTATGCAGCCCGTAGCAGCTCTGGCCGCAAGCCGATTCTCCGAAAATTTCGGTGGCCAGAATCTAAGTCTCGAAAGAGGTTAAGAGAAGCGTTTGTAGGGTCTCTAGCGAAATGAGGTTGAGCGCCACGATGGATTCGGGACTGGCCTGCTCTTGTGGAAAGGGAGAGAACCAATGAGGGCCTCGGTGGCAGAGAGCTTGACAACGTGTTTTTCGCTGGCTCGAGCAGCGTAACGGCTGCGAAAGCATTGTTGGCGGTGGAAGATGTTGTAAAGCTGGCTGGCAGACGTGTTCTGATGGTCTTCCAAAAGACAAGTCGTGAGTGCTTTTGGCGCTGCAGTCAGTTGTCTCCGCTTTGGATCTCACAGCTGGCACCGTGAGATGTCTTGGAACGATCTCTTTGTCCGCCAGCCGGACTCACTCCGTAGTAGGGAGGCGGAGGCTCAGCCAGCCAGAAGCGTGCCCCCAAGCGTGGTGGCGTATCCTATGGGGGAATGGAGATTTTCAGCCAGCGTGCAGGGCCCAGGGCTGACTATGGGAAAAAGGACTTTGGAGCACGGACATCTCCCGCTGATCTGATGATCCCGCTCCCGTCTTTATGGAGAGCAGCATCTTGACCCGTCTTTGAGCTGACAGGGACGCGACAGCAAATGTAGATCAATCCTTCCTTGCCATCTCTTGACACCGTGATCAACGCATTTCACCACATGTGCCAGCAATTCGTGCAGGCTGAAGGAGAACATCGCTCCATACTGTATAGACATAGTCACTCCTTGCCAGCTCGATCAAAGTTGTGCCAGCTGTGCTACTGACGGGAGGTTTAAAAGACAAGGCGTGCTTTGGTTGCAACTTGCAAGATCACCATGCAGCCGCCTTATCGGACTGGCATGCGTCAGCTCCACGGGAATCCGAGTGCCGAAAGCGTCTTTGTCTGCAGGGAAATCAGCCTCATGCACGGATAAGAGTCAGACAGCAGACGCTACCGAGTACGAAGCTGCAGCCACTGCCAGGTCACCCAGAAATTAAGATTCTTCGAACAAAGTGTGTATCGACGACATGGCCATCTGCTCTTTCGGTCTCAATAGTCACATCCTGTCTTTGTTGCAAGCAGGCACTCTACCGAGTAAGGGTGCGTATCGAGGGCATTTGTGGCTATAAGATCGTACAATGCTCTCTGAACACCAAGCAAAAGCAGCTACAGATCGATCAGACAGCAGCTATCCACAGCTCCAAACCCTGCAGCAACCCCACCTTCCTCGCTTTGATCACCCTTCGTCCTCAGCAGATACCCAGCCTCACGGTTTTCCAATATCTCACCCGCCTTCCCATCCTTGCCATTCCTCCAAAGACATGTTCCGTATATGCCGAGCTCGCATATAACACCTCCCTGCTGCAACTTTCCATTGCGGAAAATGATGTTCTTTTGTGCAGGAGGCTCAATCATCTCCATGAGGATGTATGCTGGCCACCGGCTTTCTGGTGTGCTGGACAGGAATTCCGGGATGGCTTTGCGGTAGATGTTGTTCCCTCCTCCTTCACGCTGAGGCTTTAACACGTAGTGACTTGCTGATTCTGGGCTCTTAGCGAGCTTTAGAGCTTTTTGGCCCGCTTCGCTAGAATCCATAGGGTAGATAGGTGCAAACGTTTCACGAACCATCGCTGCTTCAGCCTCGTCAGGTAAGAAGCGAGCAAGATGCGGTGAGTTCGGTGTTGCCAGGACTTGTTGGATTTTCTTGCAGCCGGCTAGCTGAGTCAACACGCTTGGGCACTTGATGGCCCTGCTGCGCTCCAAATGCAAGCGAGCAGACCAGTCTTCGTCGCCTCGATATTCTTCAGGTGAGTATCCGGCTCGGAAGTAAACTGTCGTCACCTCAAACGACTCGTTCAGCGCATGTGGAGGTTGGTACAGTAGCGATTGATCTGCCGACAATTTGGTGTCCGCCAAGATTCGATGAAACGGAAGACGAAATACACGGATTCCGTGGTTTCCGGAAAGTGCGTACTCCAAGTGTCTTTGGTCGAATACATTTCGCTCTGGGTCCTGGACAAGGAATATCACGCATTGAGATCGACCTTCTTCACTGTTGCCATACGCCTTGTGAGCAGCAGCGAGACCTGCTGCCAATGCTGGGACTGATCTTGGTTCTGGCAGTGCAGCTTCTTTCGTCATTGACTCAATTGTAGATGGAAATGCATCGGTTGAAGCGAGATATCGATGAAGTGCAGAGACTTTAGAAGAAAGTCCCCCAAATGACGATGCAATGGTGTTGAACTCGACTTGCTTCAGTTCTGGACTTGCTGAGCTGTTCGATGGATCAACGTGGACCATATAATCTGATCGGAAGAGGCCCAAAGTCAAGTCCTGGAAGTATGAGCACATGCACGGCTGAATTACGAACGAGAAAACTTGCCTGAGCGTAGCCTTCCTTCGCAACAGCCACGTGAATCTTCCATAATTCAGCAATGAAAGAATCAATGTCGAGCAGTCTGGGCGTGGAGAAGAGTCAGCATAGCGAACAAATCTTCGTGATTGACATTTCCAGCATTTGAATTACGGAAAGCGTAGGGACCTGGTTTCGAAACATTCAATGTCCGTAATCGCTTTCATGTTCCTAGAGTGGGCAGCAGATTTGACCATTTACAACCCGGCTTAACATTTAGCTCTTTATTCCTTACACCACTCATTTTCTGATAGCAAATTGCAGCAAGGCAGCAAAAAAACTCGCGCTTTGAGGATGATATGCAGTGTATCGCAAGGCTGAAAGGAACCTACTCTTCAACGATAGGTTTCAACCATTCCTTGTCCTGCGCAATCGCCGAATACAATCGATTGTACGTGGTCTGAATTTTGATGCCATGCTCGAAACACGACCGTGGGAAAAGACTGGGAAATAGAGTGACGGGGGCGGTTGTTGCGAGTGAAAGCTCTGGATCTTGGTGGTGAGGCACGTAGGAGGGAGCAGGTCTGACAGCTAGCCCGTTTGCGATTGACCAATCCTTGAGATCTGACAGGAGGAATCGACGCCTGGCATCGGATAGTTCCGGCGGATAATCTGGGTAGATGCTTGAGGCCATCGATCTGCGTTTGCGAAAAAGAAAAGTGTTATATTGTCTTCTCGAACAAAGTTGAGCATGTGGGAGAAGGAACTGGGCGGGTTCAACTTGAAGTTTGTTGCTTTGTAAGCCCCGTACCCAGTGGACACGCAATCCTCTATTCGACTTCAGCCCGACTTTGAGCATATATCCCTTTCGCTGTTTGTTTTGTCAGAAGAGCACACTGTTAAGATCTCGGGCAGGTTCAGCAGATCTGAGTCAGTTCAGATACTATATCGAGTCGCGCTCAGACTCGAGAGTCATGTGAATTGGTGAGGGCGCTGAAACTTCTTCCGGACCACCTCTTTTGGGACAACGCGTAGAGTATCGCCAACCCCATTCCTTGACCACCACAACATCGCCCCGCACTTCTTCCGTGACTTCGCTGCGCATGTTCGAGCTTACCGCTCGAGATGATGGTGAAGTGCAGTTTCGAGAGTCTGTCGTTGCTTTCAGTGAAGCGCGCCTAAAGCTACTTTCATTACTACTCGACCCTCTTATCTTTCCCGCTTCTTCAACAACACCACGCGCTGTTGACTTCACCTCATAACACACGAACCACATTCAACAATTCTCTCATCGACGTCTGTCCGTAGTCCACTTCTCGTTCATCTATTCCTGGTCATCTTACGAGCTTCGTTGTTCACGACTTGGACCTCGGTCCGCCACGATAGCCACCGCATGTCGAGCCAACACCGAATTTTACCTCTCCGCCTTTCCAGACCGACTGCAGGCAGTTCAGAGACGATAGTCGTCCACCATGGACACGAATTCGGATCCATGGGACTGGACCGTGGACGAAGTCGTGAAAGAATTTTGCTATGATCGGAAGATCTGGAGGCTAGGGCATCCTCATGTTCGCCTTCCAGATCCAGTGTTGCTCGACCGTCTGCTGAGAGAAAATGATGTCGAGGGCCATACTTTACTGACCGATCTTGGACATCCCGAGCTCAAAGATGACTTTGGGATTAAGTCTCTTGGTCAAAGAAGCGGTCTTATTTGGGGTATTGGGCAGCTTCGGACCCGCTCTGAAAAGTATCTTGCAAACCAGCAATCGAATGCAAGATTACAACAAGTGATCAAATTCGACTCGCAGCCGCCAACGCCATTTCCAAGCTTCAGTGCGACGCCAGGGCACTCTCTCAGCCCTGGACTTCCGACCATCAAGGAAGGTCCATCACGTACTCTCTACGCCACTAAGGAGGAAGAGCCAGCAGTATCAGGAGCCAATAGCTCGCCATCTTTCTCTCCAAATGCTGCTGGAAGCCATGATGATCTTCTACCAAGGCTGACTGAGTCTTCTAAACGACAAGGAAGCCCATCGCAAGAGCGACCAGGCAACCACAAGAGACGAAGGCTGGTTTTAGAACCACCACTTCCATTACCCGGTGCCTCGACGTCTGCCAAACAAATCAATGAAGGTAGTTCCGCATCTACAAGTCTCATAGAGCTTCCCACACGAATGCGGCTTAGCAAAATCGATCCCAACACTTCATCATACCTCGGACCACAGAAAATGACACCTGACGATATATTCTTCGGCTCAAACAGCCTAGGAAAACCTCTCAATACTGACGTTGACATGAAACCACTTACTGAAGATGGCACCGATCCCAGCAATTTTCAAGTATGTCTCGCCAATGCCCGGTGCATTCCAGGGCGCCAGCGTTACGTCTATCGCCAATTCGCTCATTTCTTGCGCCAACCTCTTCACGATATCAAACGACATGGAAAGTCCGCCTTGGCTATCTTTCCTTATGATCAGTCGACTAGCATGATCAGTGATACTCGTTCCGCTCTCGTATTCACGATGAAGGATGGAGCCGTTGTTGAAGCTACCCGCGAGAGGGTCGCTGGCCTACTTGACGACACCACGCAAGAAGAGATCTTGGAACCCAACTCCAACAATGAATGGGATTTCCTTCTGCAACATTATTGCAATGACCCTATCGACAAGATTCCCCTACCATGCTATGGAGAATCTGAACCTGACACAGAATGGTCTGATTGTGAAAAGGAGCTCCAAGCAGAGGAGCAAGCTGAAGCTAAAGCCGTAGTAAATCCTCGTGGACCAATGAGCAAGGAAAAGGTCATTGACGTGATCGACCAGGAGATCAGTGGCTATATTGCTAGGTGGCAGAAGCAGAAGCTACCATTACGTGAACACGGAGCCTGGAAAATCTGGAAAAAGAATCCATTCGACAGGCGTATGGCAATGGAGAGAGAACGATCGGTTCGTCTACACGCGGCTGAACGTCTGGTTAAGCTTAAAAAAGGAATTTCAGACGACGACTGGATGACGGCCAGATCAATTCGAGAGCAGTGCAAAAGCCTGGAACAGACTGTGATCCAGCAAGAAGAGGCGGGTTTCACATTGGATGTACTGCAGCGCACAAAACAACCATCCAGACCTACGCAGGATATCAAAGCAAAGAAGAAAGGCACCAAGGCGGTGAAAGACCATGACGAGATCTCTTTGGGCAGCGATTCTGATGTCGCTACTGAAACAGAATCACTGAACGGCTTCATGGAGATTGACCAAAACCCTATAGATCATCTCGACCTCACTCAACGCTTTGATCCTGAGGACCCTGTCACTAAAGAGGACGACGATATGACTGGCGACGAGAAGATGGTCGACAGTCACGAAGATGCTCAGTCCGACAGAGACAGTGTTTTGGGAACCAAGATCGAGCCAGGCATTGGAGATAGCCACTCCAGCTCCACGACAGAGGTCATCGATTTGACGTCTGATAATGATGATCAACCTCCGCCGAGAGCTCCAAGCCTGACACTCTCACCGCCCGTCGTCAAACAGGAGACAATTGTTAAGATTGTCTCTAATGATCCAGAGTGGGGCAGAAGCCCTCTGAAAGACAGCAATGAAGATGTTGCCAAATGGGACATCGACGTCTTGAACGAGAGAAATGATTACAAACGTATTTTGATCAAACTTCTGCTAACCATGCCACCTGAAGAGTTCTCAGAGCTGCGTACCTATTTCGTCGAGAGGAGCAAAAAAATGCCCCAACTCGTCAAGTTGATAGAAGACAGAATAGACCTGCACGTCAAAGGTACTGCAACTCATCTAGGTCCGCTTGGTGCTGACGAAGTGCTCCGGCTTTACATTTGCTGGGTCGAGCGCGACTCTGAACATTTCAATCATGTGCTCAATGACGGAGAATGGGGGTTCAAGTCACAAATCCAGAGACCAAGCGTGCACAAGATTCGTGACGACTTTCGCAAAACCGACAACAAGAGCCTGAAGGACTGCTGTGTCTTCCTACAGGTCTTTTTCCAAAGACACACGATACCTATATTACCGCCGCCAGAGATGCACGATCTGACCGTGGACAAGGAGAGCGAAAAGAATGGTTCTGAATCTTCGGATGATGATACGGACTCAGCGATGGTTGCACCAGACAGCCAAGGGACACCGAACAAAAAACGGAAGAGACAGGTCGCGGAGAGTCAGAATGCGAAGAATCTGCGTGATAGAATTATAAGATCGCAAATGGAGGAGAACGCAAGAGCCACTCGGTTCCTTCAACAGCAAAGCTCACAGGTGGGCACCTCGCTGGAGAAACTCATCATCAACCCTGGAAAGCAGGATCATGAAGAGGAAATTTATATCAACGACTACATTGCTGAAAAGATCAAACCTCATCAAATAGATGGCGTCCGATTCTTGTGGAGTTCTATCATTGCCTCGACCAAGAAAAGAGCAGATATGCAGGGCTGCCTGTTGGCACACACAATGGGCTTAGGCAAGACCATGCAAGCTATCACGTTCCTTATCACTGTTGCTGAGGCTTGCGCGGACGAAAAACGCTCCTCTCAAATTCCTGCGAGCTTGAAACAACAGCGAACTCTTATAATTTGTCCACCAGCGCTGATATTCAACTGGGAGATGGAATTCGCCATGTGGGATAAGCACGGTTCCTTCGGAGGAAAGTGGTCAATCGAATCGACTATGACCATGCCTGCTCGTTTGCAGACTATAGAGACTTGGTATGAGAAGACGGGTATATTGCTCATCAGCTACGACATGATCCGAGCAATTATCGAGAACAAGCCCAATAAGAAAGCAGGTACGGCCGAGGTGCCTATTACACAGTACGATACAGCGAAAAAACTTCTGCTCGAAGGCGCCTCGTTGATAGTTGCTGATGAAGCCCACCATGTCAAGAATTTGAGATCCAAGATTGCGCAGGCGGTCAAATTGTTCAAGACCACCAGTCGAATCGCTCTTACAGGCTCTCCACTTTCCAATAATCTTACGGAATACTACTCAATGATTGAGTGGATTTCGCCAGGATATCTGGGCGACCAGGTCGAGTTTAAAGCGCTCTATGTTGAACCAATCGAACAAGGTAACTCCTCTGACTGCACTGGCGAGGAGCGCCGCCTAGCAAAGAAAAAGCTGAAGACGCTTCAAAAGATCCTGGATCCCAAGATACACCGCAGAGAGGTTACTGTGCTGAAAGGAAGTCTGAAACCTAAGATCGAGTTCATGATCAAGGTACCTCTCACTGACATACAATTTGACGCATACCTCGCCTTCATTAATTTGTTTTGCCGGAAGGAAGGAGATGTCAACAATACAAGATTGTGGACATGGATGAGCAAACTTCGTTTGCTTTGCAGTCATCCTTTACCGTTCTGGAAGAGCTTGCTGGAGGACAACCAAGGGGATCCGAGCCCGAGCAATAGAGTAAGTCGCCAGCGATCCACTAGTCAAGCTTGTCAGGGGGTTCCTATTGTACAGTGGGTTACTGGCTTTCTAACCTGTGATGATGCTGGAGCCCGATTAACACTGTCATTTGGAGATCGTTAGCGATAGTTTCTGGCAGTTTGCTTCGAAGAGCTCGCCAGAAATTCATCGATAGCGACCTGGACTTCAACAATCGTGAAGCCGAATACACCCTCGTATTCGTGATTGTTCGAAGACCGTGCATCGACAAAGCCGCAGGACTAGCGATCTCAGATTAACAGTCATTGCAAGCTGTTCTCAATTTTTTGTACTAATTACGAGTCGCAGGACCTCAACGGCATCAACGAGCCAAGTACTGAAAGTAATGACCTTGCGAACATCGAAGAGGCCGAACCATCAGTCAAGATACCTAATGACTTGATGGAGACGCTACGGAAACTGTTCAATGCGGCAAAGAAACCACTGGCCGATTTGAGTCACTCCAACAAGTCAGCCCTTCTGTTACAGGTTCTCAAATTTTGTATCAAGAAGGGAGACAAAATCCTCGTCTTCTCACAAAGCATACCCACTCTAGACTTTCTCGGCTCACTGCTTGATCTGAACAAGATCAGATTTTTCCGTCTAGATGGTGGAACGAAGATGAAAGACCGACCAGAGATGATCAAAACTTTCAATAAAGAGGGATCCAATTACAACGTCTTCCTCATCTCAACCAGGGCAGGTGGGTTGGGCTTCAATCTTCCTGGTGCGAATCGTGTAATCATTTACGATTTCAATTTCAATCCTACCCACGAGGAGCAAGCGATTGGCCGAGCGTATCGACTCGGGCAGACCAAACCAGTCTATGTCTATCGCTTCATCTCAGCCGGGACTTTCGAGGAGAACATGTACAACAATACGGTTTTCAAGACTCAGCTCGCTTATCGTGTCGTGGAGAAAAAGAATCCTAAAGCGCAGGCCACGCGGCAGACTGAATGGCTTCAAGATCCGAAGAAAGCTAAGCAAGACGATGTGACGGAACATTTGGGGAAAGATGGCGTTCTGGATTCGGTGCTTCACACATCCGCAGGGCGGTCTAGTATTTGTGGCATTTCAACATCGGAAGTACTACAACAAGAGCACGAAGAAGCATGGACACTCGAAGATGAGGCTGAGGTCCAACAAGCAGTTGCAGAAGAGCAGAGACGGATCGATGATCCAAATGGCTGGCGTGAAGAGAAGAGAATCAGGCAATTGGCGAGAGAAAAAGCGTATGATCAGCGATTAGCAGCAGTACAGGCGGCACAGGGATCGGCGATGGGACCTCCCAAGACTCCATATGTCATGCCGCCGTCTGTATTCCAGCAAAGAGGTTCTAAGCCGATCACCCACCCTAGGGTCCATGGTTTACCCTTTAATCTACCTTCATCAACAGCTCCCCCACGTGGACCGGCTGTAGATCTGAGCGACCGTACGCCTTATCCGACCATACCGGGTACGCCCATGACAAGACCTCTGACTTCTCCGGCGGCACCGACAGCGCCAAAGACATCAAAGGCGACAGCACGGCCAGTGTCCCAACCAGCATCAAGAGCGGCTACTCAACCTTCCCCCAAAGTCACACCTCAATCAGACTCACCGAAGACTCTAGGAAAGGAGTCGCCAGCCACGGTAAATCCCAAGCGACCAACCATTGGGACGCCTCCATCTGCGGTTGTGAGTATGCAGGAAAGCAACAAACGACATACGACCCCGTCGCGAGTAGTTCCAGATGCGGCGACTAATGGTCATCCTAGAACCTCTGAGAATAACTCTCCGTCGAACGGGGTGAAAGGTGTTTTCAACTGGGTCGGTAGCTCAGGAAAGAAATGAAGAGGACGGAAGTGCGATGGACGTTTGAAGTTTTTGCAAGGCGTTGTATGCAATTATGGGAATTCCTATCAAGCTTGGCCCACATGTCTATCCCAGGCGAGTCTTTGGCGTTGACGGAACGGCAATTTTGATACCCCGTGAGCTGGACACTCACGACTTTGGAACTGGCTCCACATGTGCGGAGGAATCGGTTGGGATATCGCTTTGAAGATGAATTGGTTGGCATGCTTGCCGAATAGAAAAGGTGTACATTATGTATTTCTACAAAGATTCACTCTTGTCTGACTGTGCTTTCTGGTTGGAAAAGCGCACTTCGGGACCGTGCTTATTGCTAGTTTGGTGGCGATTCTGGGAGAATGTGTTGCCAGAATTTTGGCGACAGCGATCTTGAGTCGGAGGAGCCATGGACATGAGTTGGATTCGCACAAAAGATGTACTTTCACGAGTAAATTCGATTGCTTTGTAGCTCGTTATTTACGGATCATCCTGTAGGCCCATGTCACACCTGCATCCCATCCAGACCAAGCCTCAGGAGAATGCGCGCGCGAGAAGGGATACCATACTCGCATGGGGAAGGGTACCCTAGGTGCTAGAGTGAGAGGAGTAGACAGATGCATGTCGGACTCCAGCTGCTCTGCGGAGAAAGTACGGAGAGGTTTGGAGAAATGCAGCATGCCTGTCTATCGATCCTGGTACCGATCCTAGGACCCGCCTAACTGACAGCGAGAAACTTCTGCGGTGGTGTTTGAACCTTGACAGACAGCCGAGTCCTGACACAGGCACAGGTCAGATATCCGCGCAGGAGTATACGAGTCTTACCTTGCCACACCGTCAGACGCCCGCTGCTTCTGGAAACATGGCTTCGTCTGACCTTCTCGCCGGCTTCGCCGATCTATCCAATCATGTCCCTGTGATTGAACATCGAGGGCCAAGATGTGGGGAGATTTCTAGGGCGAAGGCCGGCTGTACAAGGATGAACGCCTTTGGTCTGGTCAAGATTTAGGAATTCCGACTCGCTGCCCTGAGTGTACCTATTCAATATCCTTCGCTCCCCTCTACTCCTACCTCT
Organism: Venturia effusa; assembly: GCA_007735645.1. Classification (NCBI taxonomy): domain Eukaryota; kingdom Fungi; phylum Ascomycota; class Dothideomycetes; order Venturiales; family Venturiaceae; genus Venturia; species Venturia effusa. The sequence goes on along the minus strand of CP042188.1, from coordinate 269,291 downwards.
TACCACTTCTCCCAACAACCTTCTGCTGTCCTGTACTCTGGAAGCAACACCAAACTCGCCGTCATGGAGGCTCTTCTCCGTCAATCGCGCTCCATGTGCCCGTTCCTGAAGAAAACATCCCCCGCCACTCTCCGCTCTCTCTCAACCACCACCGCTCACAATGCCTCCCCAGGTGGTGGACGCATGTCCAACCTCCAAGTCCTCGCTCGCCGCTGCCCAGTCATGGGCAAGGCTCTCGCTGTCCAGAGTGCTCGTTCTGGAAATGCTGCTCTAGCTGGAGCTTATGGTGGAACTCGTGCTTACCACAGCAAAGTGGATCGTGCACAATTCCATACTGCACCTCCCAAGGAGGCTCAGGCTGTTGATGTCGCTTCGATCCGCACGAGTCAGGGTATTTGATATTGGTGAACTATATTGTGGAGTATGACTGACTCTTTCAGTTCCCCTGGCCCATCCGGTCAAGCACTCCGCCAATATTTCAAAGAGTCCCGAGATCTCCTCCACAGCAAAGCCCGCTCCTCCAAAGGCCGCCAAGTTTGACTATGAAGGATTCTACGAAGCCGAACTGGACAAGAAACACAAAGATAAATCCTACCGCTACTTCAACAATATTAACCGTTTGGCAAAGGAGTTCCCACGAGCTCATCTCAGCTCCAAGGAAGAAAAGGTCACTGTTTGGTGCTCCAATGATTACCTCGGAATGGGTCGAAATCCTCAGGTCTTGAAGACCATGCATGAGACCTTGGATACATACGGTGCTGGAGCCGGTGGAACCAGAAATATCTCCGGACATAATCAGAACGCTGTGGCATTGGAGGCGACTTTGGCGAGACTTCATGCTCAAGAAGCCGCCCTTGTCTTCTCGTCCTGCTACGTCGCGAACGACGCCACTCTGGCAACATTAGGCAGCAAATTGCCCAATTGCGTCATCTTCTCCGATAGCTTGAATCACGCTTCAATGATTCAGGGGATCCGGCACTCTGGAGCCAAGAAAATGGTTTTCAAGCACAACGATATGGCAGATTTGGAAGCGAAACTCGCATCTGTCGAGCCCGACACTCCCAAGATCATCGCATTCGAGAGCGTTTACAGCATGTGCGGATCCATCGGGCCCATTGAAGAAATCTGCGACCTTGCCGACAAGTACGGAGCCATTACCTTTTTGGATGAAGTTCACGCTGTTGGCATGTATGGGCCGAGTGGAGCTGGTGTTGCTGAGCATCTCGACTACGACGCACATCTTGCTGGACGACCACAGGGCACGATCATGGAAAGAATCGATATCATCACTGGCACTCTTGGAAAGGCTTATGGTGTTGTTGGTGGATACATTGCAGGGTCTGCAAAGCTTGTTGACACTGTCCGCTCCCTTGCTCCCGGTTTCATTTTCACTACTTCTCTTCCACCTGCAACAATGGCCGGTGCAAAGACAGCCATCGAATACCAGATGGCCTATCAAGGCGACAGACGCCTCCAGCAGCTTCATACTCGAGCTGTCAAGGACGCTTTGAATGAAAGAGACATTCCAGTCATGGACAACCCAAGTCACATCGTCCCGTGCCTCGTTGGCAACGCTGAAGTTGCTAGAGCAGCTAGCGACATGTTGTTAGAGAAATGGGGCATTTACGTGCAGGCGATCAACTACCCAACGGTGCCTGTCGGTCAGGAGCGTCTCCGAATCACTCCAACTCCTGGTCACGTCAAGGAGTACCGCAACCATCTTGTCGAGGCAATGGACGATGTCTGGAGCGAGCTCGGCATCAAGCGTACCAGCGACTGGGCCGCGCAGGGTGGTTTCATCGGCGTTGGCGAAGCAGGAAAGGAAGCAGAAATCCCCCTATGGACTGATGCTCAACTTGGAGTTGACAAAGTCATGGAGGACATGAAGTCCGTCCAGGGCGCTGTTGGCGTTCTGGAGAACATTCTTGAACAGGAACGTCTCCAAACTGCGCAGACAGTTGTTGCCGCCGCTGCTTAAGCTGCTTCTCTGCGCAATGGTCGTTGAATTGATCATCGCGTTCTCTTTCACGACTGCAAGTGAGATCTCTTCATGAGTTGAGCGTTAATACCTAGCAATCTACCAACCGAACCTTTTGGCATGCAATACATTCTTTCTCTTGCCGCATCAATTGCATCTTGCCGTGATGATGTTGTGACAGAAATTGACGACTGAGAACCTTTTCTTGCCATTCACTCTATTGACTTCATTAGTGCAAGATTAACACTGAGTTGCCTGTGAAGAATGCTGAGAGCTCCTCATGCCTCCAACTCTATGAAGTACCAGAAGTACCATCACGAAGACATGGGCTTTGATAACACCGACCAAGGAAGGTCAGTCGAATAGTGACTACGAATCTGACGGGGATTGAACCGCACGAGTTCACGGAAGATGTGTTCAGTAGATTCGTCGTTTCTGCCTTGGATGAATAGATATTTTATCGAGACCTCCCGCTCGCTTCCCATCGACAAACGTAAAGCAAATTGACACTGACTTTACCAAGAGACACGGCATTCGTTCGGTCGCCAGTGATGGAGTGTGAAAGAGGTTTTTATCTACTTCGTGATGCGCTGTAGAGTTGCTAGGACATTATACCGCTAGTCGGAGGCAATGTTTTAGTCTCTAATTGGTCTTGACTGGGAGCTGAGTATTTGTGATATGTTTGATGGTTCTTGTGGTAGAAATCGGCTCCTGTAGATCTTTGTGGCCTGTTATCCTTGAATAGTGACGCGGCTTTCTTGGGATCATTTAGGGCTTCGAAGCACTAAAAGTGGAAGGTGCAATGATCTGAGATGCCTAAGAAGGCAGTCGGATATATGACCACGAACGTATTGCTTTAGCAATGATTGGGGGATGTTATGTGCTGTGTCCAAAGACTCTGGTGGGGAGGCTGAGGCTGACATCGCAGATGGCGGCCGCGTGCCGTGTTACAAGGACGGATGCCAAGATATCTGCAAGCGGACTCTGATTGTAGTCTGCAACTCCTTTGCAATCCTACAATCAAGCTTTATCCCTCAAACCTTCGCTGAGCTCCTAGCATTCCTTTCAACACTCTCGAACGCGCAAATCTCGCCCCTTCATTCATGCGCAGAAGAATTATTTCGTCGCTCACCAAGTAGCTTGACCCCAGGATCCTTCAATCCGCAATCTCCCTCCATCAGCCTTTTCTCACAACACGACGGTCCCATTGCTGCCAGTCGAAGTCTGCATGACCGGGAAGCGTTCAAGTGCCAGAAAAATCTGTGGGCGAAAAGAGGCGGCCGGAGGAGATGGCGCCGTCTAAGAGAAGGAGGCCACAAGATGATGATCCTAGGCCGAACAGGAACTCACCTCATCGGCCGCAGAACATGAATCTCGCCCAGCAGAATCAGCAGATGTCATATGGAGGTGGAAATCGAGGTGGCCGGAGAGGTAGCCGTGGAGGCGGCATGGGAAGAAACGGTCAGCATTCACAACCACAGAGCCCGACAATAGGAACGAACGATCAGCAGTCCTTTGGTACCAGCTCTGCTGCCAGTAACCCTATGACAGCGCCCACGTCTGCTCCGCAACCAGCCAGAGCCCCAAACGCGCCGACCCAAACTCAAAGACCTGTGGAGATCCCAGCTCCAATAGCGCCCAAGCCGAACGCTCCGCCCTACCATTACGAATACATTACTGAAGAACGCGTGAAGACGTGGAAAGCATCTGGAAGGCAGGCAATCATCGACGACGCGCTGAAAGAGCAGGAAAATGAAAATTCAATCATCCTTGGTGTCATTTTTCAGGAACTTCTCCAGGTGGCATATCATGGTTTAGTGAACAGAGACGACGCTGGCGCAGTTGTGAAAGAGATATTAGGAAAGTCGAGCAAGAAGGAGTTGTTGGACCTGGATTGCCTCTTCCTGGACACCTTCTCGATTTTTGCCGATGTTGAAGAGCAGGCGACAATTATCCTAAAACCATTTCTGCTAGCCACAGGCATCCCGCAGTCGCTCCTTCTCGAAGTCCTAGATGGCCAACCTCTCCAATCCCTCAGCCTTGTCCGGAACACGTTCGACCGCATGGGAATTAGACACTCTACAAACGTGCTTTACCGGCAATCGGCCTACAATCTGCTGAGAGAAGAAAGCGAGGGATATTCCAAGTTGATGACAGAGTACTTCACGGTGACACAAAACTTTAAGCCGACGAACGAAGTAGTCAGAGAAACTTACGAGAAGGTCAAAGCCTTGATCGGTGCTTTTGACCTTGACGTCGGCAGAGTTCTCGACGTTACGCTCGACGCCTTTGCAAACAGTCTTGTCAAACACAACAAGTTCTATACCAAATTCTTGAGAATAAGCGCATGGTGGCCAGCAGAGAAGGTCGTGCCAGGCTTTACGCGAGAGAACGACGATTGCGGCAATCTTCCGCCATGGGCGAGGCCGGACTATCCCACCCTTGACACTACTCCCGAGGATCTACAACAGGTCGAGGCGCACAAGCTCGAGAGGGATGTGAGATTCTGGAAGCGGGTTGAAGAAACTGGCTTGGCCGCTTTCTATGAGTTAGGTGGACGCCGTGTTCTCGACAATGAGGAGACGAACGAGGCTCGTGAGCCCGAACATGGCGAAGGAAACGCAGAGGACGATAAAAAGGGAGAGTCGGCTCGTGAATGGATCAAGGCGACAGGCACATTTCCACCATTGGGCAACTACACCGCAGCGCAGATTCTTGGTTTCAAGCTTCGCTTCTACGCCTCTCCTGCCCGTGATGCAAATGATACGCTTCCCGAAACTCTCATCTGGCTCGCCGCTCTTCTGATCAAGATCGGCTTCATCTCGATTCGAGATCTATATCCCCATCTATATCCAGCCGACGAGGCCATGGAAGCAATCAAAGAAAAGCTCATCAAGGAAAAGGAGGAGCGAGATAGGAAGAGACGGCCAGGAGGCGGAATCAATGCGCTCACAATGGCTGGCGCATTGCCCGACGAAGGACCTGGAGGACGCCCTGTCCGAGATCCCGATTCAAGATCCTTACCACTGCGGCCTGATACAGCTGCCAGTAAAGGCGGCTCGACACCAGCAAGGTCCGATCCCGAGGACAAAGAAGCTCTCCCCGAACCCGCAGATCAGAAAACTATGCTTCTGAAAAGCTTGCTCATGGTCGGTGCGATACCTGAAGCACTTTTCATCTTGGGCAAGTTTCCATGGCTTCTCGACCTACACCCTGACCTTCCTCAATATCTTCATCGGATACTTCACCACTCGCTATCGAAAATCGCGGAGGAAATGAGACCAGTCCCACAGCATCCACAACTTCGACAATCTCAGAGGAGGATATCTTCAGTGCTTCCAAGCGGCCAAGTCGGGTTTGAAAACCGAGATCCGCTGAAGGAGATCAAGTACGCGCTAGTGGAGAAGATCGACTGGGCTGAGGGTGTGAAGTATCGATTCTACTGGCAGGAATGGGCAGATAATGTTCCCATATGTCAGACTGTGGACGATGTTTTCAGCTTATGCTCAACGCTGTTGAACCTTGCAGGTATCAAGATAGGCCAAGATCCGGTGCTCATGACTCTTCTGGCCCGGGTCGGCAAGAAGAGCATGCAAGAAAATTCTTCGCCAGACAATCATGAACGCTGGTTCAACCTTTCAAAGCGCTTGCTCGTCCCAGCCCTCAGCTTGACCAGGCTGAATCCTGCTGTTGTCAACGAAGTATTCGAACTGATCAAGTTCTTTCCACTCGACAAGCGATATAACATCTACGCTGAATGGTTTACCGGAGCGACCTCTCGAAACTCGGACATCAAAGACGCTTTCGAGCAAACCAAAGCAGAGACCAAGGATGTGCTCAAGCGTATCAGCAAGACCAACACGAGAGAAATGGCCCGTGCGTTTGCAAAGATCTCCTACGCGTCTCCTGGCATCGTCTTCGCCGTCATGCTCAGCCAAATTGAGTCATATGCCAATCTCATCGACATCGTGGTAGAATGCTCTCGCTACCTCACATTCCTGGGATATGAGGTTCTCATATGGTCACTTTTGCAGGCTCTAAGTGGAGCTGGCAGAGGTCGGGTGCAGTCGGATGGCATGTTGACCAGTTCTTGGCTCAAAGCGCTTTCAAAATTCGCTGGCAAGGCACTGAAGCGATACAAAGCATTGGATCCTATGCCGGTATTGCAATATGTAAACGCGCAGCTTCAAAAGGGCAATTCTACTGATTTGGAAGTCCTTGAAGAGCTGGTCGAAAACATGGCAGGCATCAAGCCGGACACCAATTGGTCTGAGGAGCAATGTCTCGCCATGGCTGGGCGACCACTTCTTCAATCGCAGACATTGAAGACTCTCGCCGATACGCGGCACTTATCACAGCCATCGTCCAATCGTCTGATGCATGCGCTTACCAGAAGTGGGTTGGCTGGACAGCTTCTCGTAGCCATAGCTCGAGAGCGACAGAATTACATGGATAAAGCTGTCGAAGAGGGCGCTCCAGTCAAGGTACTGAGCCGTAATCTGTCAAAGATCCAAGACGCCTTCGTCCAGTATCTCGACATGCTTCGTTTCCTGCTTCCGACCCATGAATTTGACAAACAGGTCCCTAATCTGGCAGAGCTACTTTCTCGTCATGGTATCGATGTTTCGGTGGCTTTCGCCATCTGTCGACCCAGTATTCAGTATCTCATGGAAGAGTCCGATAAATTGGAGGACGCTGCAAAGGCGGCAGAGAAGGAGGCTCCACCCAGCACGAATGCTATTGCAGCTCCGACGAACGGCGACGTGAATATGGCTGATGCTGCACCGAGTCAAGACACAGCTTTACCTAAATCGAACGGTGTAAATGGTACGGAAGCGGAAACGAAGGACAATTCACAGCCGGCGACCCCGTCTTCGAATGGCGACACCAGTAAACCGAGTGTGACGGTTCATCCTGTCTTGCGGAACTTGATGGAAAGCCTCAAGAATACACTTTCAGAAGCACAGCTCGAGTCGATGAGCTTATCGTTTTATGTGCGCTTCTGGCAACTGTCGTTGGGCGACTTGATGGCTCCACGTTACGAATTGGAGATCAGCAAAATTAGAGAGCAGATCAAGGGAATGTCTTCTGGAAGAGAAAAGGTTAGACTGCAAAGGGTGGAGACAGGTCTCGGTGCTGAAGCTGCGAAGCACATGAAACATGTCATGGTCGTGAGGAAGAACGTCATGGCTGGCGAGCGCAAGCTTTGGTTTGCCGACTTCCCGCCAGAGAAGCAGGATGCGTTGATGGACGCTATCATACAGGAGTGCTTCATCCCACGTCTTACTTTATCGCCAATCGACGCAACATTCACAGCTAGATTCATCTTCTGGATCCACAAGATGAGCACTCCGGGTTTCAAGACTAAGTATGTCCTCGACCGTATACTCCGCGCCGGGACACTTCGAAGTCTTCTCTTCATGTGGACCGAGAAAGAGGCGAAGAACTTCAGTGTCTTCCTGAACGAGGTTTTGAAAGAGCTGCGCTCCTGGCACAGCAAGTCTGAGGTCTTCGAGAAAGAGGCGCTAGGTCCTCAGAAAGATTTTCCAGGTTTCGCTAAAGAGCTTCGAGAAGATGGTATGGGCAAGACACATATCGACTTCGAAGAGTTCCGTCGTGACTTGTACAAATGGCATAGCGAGATCAGCACCGCCTTCAAAGACCTCCTCCTCAGCAAGGAGTTCATGCGCATTCGAAACACTTTCCAGGTTCTTCAAGGCATTCACACGCAATTTCCAGCCCTCAACTTCCACGGGAAGGCCATCCTTGAGAACGTCACCAAGTTGTCGAAGCAGGATCCAAGAGAGGATATCAAGCTATCTGCGTCGTCCTTGTTGGCCAACATTCAGAGACACCAGAAAGACTGGTTGCCTGTTCAGGCTTTCAGAAAGGTATCCTTTGACAATCAGATCGCAAGCTTGAAGCATTCGCTAACATGCGGTCAGAACGATCCATCGGATACTACATCAAATGGAACAACAACGAAGGGAACAGACACGATCAGCAGTAATGGCACGCATGCTGAGGATGGCGAGGCCATTGACATCAAAGCCGTGAACAATGCTGTACCAGCTTCGCAGGCAGCCCCGGCAATCACGAACGCAAATCATCTACGTCCAGATGGCTCCCGTGAAGGTCCCACTCGAACTTCCGATGTCCAATCAACGTCGGGGCCTAGAGCAGCACCAGCATCATCTCAATTGAAACCAGACGCACCAGCTTTCACGCCCTCTGCAATCACATCGTCCATTGCTCCCAGGCCGGACTTTAACCGTTCTACCTCATCGTCCAACCTACCTCCTGTGAGACCACCTCACAACCTTCCTGCTCGACCAAACGGACCGATTCCTAGCCGCGAGCGACTTTCACAGCGACCTGAGCCACCACGACCTGATAGCCGCTCGGGTGAGACTTATGGAAGACTAGACAGACCCACAGATGTACCCAGACCTGCTGATGTTCTTCCCAAAGAACTGTTCCGAGACCGCTCGCCTGGAGCTCGCAGCAGAGGCAGAACACCGGAAGGTCATAGAGATCGCCGCGATCTTGGCCACGGGCCGTTAGACCGTCCACGGGATCCAAGAGATGTCAGAGATCCGCGAGACATGCGGGAATTGAGAGACCCGAGGGACCTTTCAGGACCACGTGATCCTAGAGATCCTCGAGATTATCCCGATCCTCGAGGCAGGGGAAGTGCTCCTTTCCCACGGGAGGCACGGGACGAGCGAGAGCGTGAATGGGAGGCCCCTCGAGGTCGAGGTAGAGGCGGAGTAGACTCTCGTGTTCCACCTGGGCCGTTCGATCCTCGTGAACGAGATCGCCAGCACCCAGCACATCCTCCACCTCCAGTTGTGCGGCCCCAAGATGTCGCCTCGCCAAGAGAGTTACCGCCTGCCACAGGACCTGCCATCAATCCGGAGCGAGCCCGTTTAATGCAAGATCGTCCAGAACCTGCCGGACCTGCCGTGAATCCCGAGCGTGCTCAATTGATAGATCAAGGTGACCGTCGCCAAAACGATCGTGCTGCAGCTTTGAAGAGCAAATTGGAGAAGGAGAGACAGGAGAGACAGGAGATGCAGAATCGGGATCAGCGGAACGCAAGGCCGCCATCTCCACCTGCACGCAGAGATGAACGTCCTTCGATTGGCGGAGCTCGCGGTGGTTCTTACCGCGACGAGCGTGAGCGCGACGCGCCTTCCGAGAGGTCTGCGCCGGTGCCGAACAACAAAGACAAGAGAGACGATCCTAGCGGACCATTACCGTCTGCACCGAGAGTTGATCGTTTGGTGCAAGAAGTGCAGGGGCAAGGACATGGCCGCGATTTGTTCAATCAGGCGCCAGCACCATCTCGTCCACCCCAAGATTTCAGTCATGGCAGGCCATCGCAAGCTAATCAAGACCCAAATTATGGTCGATTAAGTGTAGCGTCCAACGACACGCCCCTAGGTCCACGTGGCGGCCGAGGCAGTGGGCAAGCCCGTGGAGGAGGAGGTCGCAACTTCACGGCTCCAGCTCCATCCGGTCCACGAAGCATGGATTCAATGGCATCGCCCGTTGTTCCATCCTCTCCAAACCACGACAGAGCACCTCCAACTGGACCATCTGCTGGACCTCCTGCTTCAGCGCCTCATGGGCCAGCAGCCGATCAGGCGAGTATCCACCCGAGCCGACTTCGCAATCTACCACCAAATTTGCACACCAACTTTCCACCTGGGCCTCCGAGCCAAGGCACCAATGCTGCATCTTCTTTCACTCCACAAGGACCCCGAGGTGGCAGCGGTAGGCCCGCACCTAGCACTGGCAACATGCCAGCTCCATCACCTACCGCCAGATATCCCAACACTCCTTCTGGACCTGGAACGGGACAGCGTGGGAACAGACTGATGCAAAATCTCACCGGTACTTTAAGACAAGCGAACGAAGATACGGGACCTATGATTCGTGGACGTGCGTCTACGGGCAGATTGGGAGGCTCTCAACAGCAGAGTGCACCACAATCGCCAATCATGACACAGTCCACGTCCAATTCATCGTCTAGACAAGATGCGCAGTCATCATACGTGGATTCCAGGGGACGACTTGACCTTATGCCCGACCGCATGAGCAAGGTGGCTGCTGAAGGCAGTGATGCGCCTAGCCCGTCAGGAAGTGGTGGACACGACGATCGATTGGACACCAGAGGTGGACGCCAACGCAGTGGCAGACATGATAGCGAGAGAAGCTCCAGGCGTCACCGCAGCAGATCGAGAGGCCCTCGGCGCGACACCGCGGACAAACCGCCGAGACGTGACGATCCCGCGAGATCTAATACAGATGATCGCCGCGACCGTGACAAGACTGGAAGCGACTGTGACCGTGACCGCGAATCTCACGGCGGCAGCGGTCGTCGTCGCGGAGGTCACAACGATCACGACCGAGATCGTGAGCCCCGCGACTCTCGTGGTGGCGAGCGGGACGGTCGACATGGTGATGGCAGGCGTTCTGATCGTCCTCGGGATGAAGCTCGTGGTGGTCCCTTACGCCCTGATGAGCTGCCGCCGAGACGTGGGACAGCTATTTGGGACGGTCAAGGTCCGCGACCTCCCACTCCCCCACCGCCACCGCCTCCAATGGGTGACTCCAGAGGTGGACGAGGCGGAGATAGGAAGGATGACAGGGACAGGAGAGACGGTGGTGGAAGGGACCGCAAGCGGAACAGAGGTGGCGGAGAGGGCGACGGACCTGACAGCAAGAGGAGGCGGGGTCCTTGATTGATAGCCGGCAATAGACACGTCGGGCGCAGAGAAATTTCTTTCCCTTCTTTTCATGTTTGTTTGTGGATGATTTGGGTCTTTGAACTCGAACCAGAGGCGTCATCTGCACTTTTCGACAGGGGGCGGGGGCCGTTCCTCACGAAATCATCACTCATATGTATGGATCACATGGGCTTTCCAACAAGGGTATCTTACTTATTTACTTACTTCAATTGCATGGCCCCGGCGTTCTTTTTTCCTTTGAGAGTAATGGGAGCGCCGCCATCCATTATTCTGCTGCGGGTGAAATCGAAGATGTTGAGTAGAATGTATTTTCTCTTTCTTTGCCTTTGCATGGATTGTGATTGATTGATTGATTGATTGATTGATTGATTGATTGATTGATTGATTGATTGATTGATTGATTGATTGATTGATTGATTGATTGATTGATTGATTGATTGATTGATTGATTGATTGATTGATTGATTGATTGATTGATTGGCAGATGTGTGGATGATTTCTTTAGTGCGAGACCTTTGTAGGTAGATACATCAGACATCTCTGGGATGTGTCGTTGATGGTTTTACATACAGGAGAATTCTACGTTTATGTTGAGATTGCACTTGCACTTGTTGGGCGTCACTTTTCATTGCCAGGGTCTTTTGTTGATTGTGTTAAAGTGAGGGATGGATGAGGTATCGTGGATGGATAGTTGGAATATAGGTGGAGGAGGAGGTTGTATTTATGGAAATTGGGGGAAATTTTCTTGGGCTTGAAGTAGAGGGGGAGTACTGGTTGTGGGAAAGGTGCTAATATCAAGTGGTGCCAGTTTCAAGTACCTACCTAAGAACTTTGTGGAATCCATCCAACGACCGGAGATTTTATATTTGAAGTAGCTGTACCCATTGCTTCTTGCCATTATCTTGTCCTAACTTTTGATTCAACGGGACGAGATGAGGGGAGGGGATGGGAATCGATAGTTGTGACGTGGACTTTGCTTGCACTTATCAGATGGCTACCTTTTCTTGCAAGGACTCGATTGGGTCTTTACTGTTCTTGATTGAATCTGGCATGTGAAGGGTTTGTTGGGGGTTTCGCTCCTGGTTTTTGGGGTTGCTGATGGGGGTTTCGTTTTCGGGGGAGAGGTGTTTTTCATGGGTATTCTATTTCCTTGGTTGGTTGGTTGGTTGGTTGGGAGGAGATACCAGGTTTTGGTGGATGCATATTTTTCTCAAGGGTGGATAGTGTGTATCTTGCTTTATTGCTTTGGTGCCTGATTTGACTTTATCTTCTTGGTTGTGGTTGTGATGGATACTTGAGTTTGCGGGTGTATTCTTTTCTACAGTAGGACAAAAAGGAGGAATGGCGGGTTTCATGGGGTGATGTGAGTGTCGATACACGGTTTGTATTACACTCTATTTTTGTTTGTTCAATTCTCTGCTTGGGCTTGTGATTTTGCCTATTCTTGGGGAGACGAAGGATAACAAGGAGTATCTGTCGATGCTTCGGTAGCCTTTTTCGATCCCGTATGTGAACTTGCGGTAACACTAGAAGAAAATATACCCAAGAATCCACGGACATCGATATTGATTTAGGAATGATCCAGGTTGGCTGGTTGAAGTTGGGGGATACTGGATCAGTACTCAAGCCGCTATGATACCACGATTTTGATATAGTAAATATGGGATTACGGAGAGTTGTAATGGCGATAAATCCAAGGTGGTGCGGAACAGACGGGGTAGAGATGGCTGTGTGATGGATATTCGTTCACGGGATGAATAAATCTGGAGCAGTATGTTAATATCACTTGTCCATCAAAAGGGATCAGCTCATCGCTCGCTGGGGCTTCACGGATGCCTTTTCCGTGTGTTCTTGGTCCTTTGACTTTGTTGCTCTTCACCGATCAGCTATTGCTGCTGCTGATATTGATGACGCGCGATTGTACTTCTCCTGGAGAACTGGATATGGCTCCAGCTGTCTCTGGGTGTCCAAGTGGCAGGCGGCTCCAGCGCCAGCTCATGGGGACGCGTTGTCTCTCTCGATGACCGATGACTTCTCATCAACAAGGTGGTGGTTGCTTTAGTTGTTGTGGACCCAAGTTTTGAGCATGTCTTGGATATGCCCTGTTCGGGAAAACAGTGGTTCCCACCGAGGTACAGCCGATCGCCGAAGGCGATATCATCCCATCATGAATTGGTGATGTCTGATCGTAATCGCGGGGTTTCGCGAGACGACAAAGCATGAAGCGTAACTCGGGCGGTATCTCCGCTTATCTCGAAACCTCCCAGTCGCTCGTATCTTCTTCGTTGTTTTCCTTTGTCTTGGCGTCTTGCAAGTAGCCGCTAGCCAAGTCTTATAATTCTTGGAAATCTTGATCGAAAAACAAATCCGCAATCTTTGAAGGGTTTCGATCGACCCGATCTCGTCCTGTTGACAAGAGATGTGAATGCTTTTTTCTTCTTGGAACTTTCTTGGAGCTTCTCTTGTGTAGGTATATGTGATTCTCCTTGCATATATATAGAGGCTGATGATTGTCGTGCTGTTCGTGTCGATCTGGTAAAGGCCCGATCCCGGGTAGATCAAACATGACAAGATGCTTGTTGATCTGCTGCGCCGAAATTCAGGACTCGCAAGGGTTCTGCGATTTGAGATGCTCTGTGGAATCTATTCCGTAGTCGGACAGCTGTCGTATTGTTGTCAATGAGTGACACATTCGATAGGGGGTATTCGGAAGGGTCTCCGGGAATAAGCTCGATTTTGAGGTTTTTGCCCATAGAAATTGGTAGTCAAAAACGCTAGGTAGCTTGGCCCATCCAACGTCATATTACATGTTCAACCCATTATCAAAAGTTTAATGTGAAGCTGTGGGTGGTTCAAATTGTATCGCGCGATACCAGATATGATTGGAGATTTGGAGTTTCATTTGAGGAGAAAATTGATACGAATATTGAATATTTTCGATCAGAACTAGAATCTACAGACGAATTGATGGACTTGCCAAATCTAAGCATTCGATGATGAGGAGTCAATAGAAAGCAAGAGTTCATCTAGGTGCATCATTGTCGTCCTGCTGGTATAATCGAGTGTCACTTTCCTCCAAGCCCATCACAGTCTCTCTCGGGTTGAGAACGGTCGTTCGAGAGCAATCTTCATTGTGTAGAAGAAGCAAACGGCGGAGTGTGAGATGGAACGGTTGTGACAAGCTCAACGCATCGCAAGACCCATATGGTCTGCAGATGGGCAAGAACATGTTCAAGTAAATCTTCGTGATTGGAGTATGCGACACTGGCGCTCATAATTGTTGGGAGGATCTGAACGGTGCAAACGAGGACCGGGAGCGGAGTAAAGTACGAATCCAGAAAGTTCTGGAATCACGCTTCGGTTGCAACGTGGGAACGACGGCAATTCCGCGGACTTCAAACGCCGCATCTTGACCGAATAGGAGCAAGAAAGTCTACTTGGCTCGGGAAAGCCTACGCGCGTTATGAAAGACTGAGTGTTCGGCGGTAGAGGTGACGCTATCACGATCGTGAACTGGTCTGGCCATGAGGTCCAACATCGGATAACCCGAAAATCGGTAGGACGAGCGAGTAGGTCTGGAGGTTGAGACCGCGAGACCGCAATACCGCACATGGTTGGCCCTGGGATACCAGGGCGCGAAGATTTTCTCTCTGCAGAACAGATTGTGCACGATAATAATCTATGCGTGCGCGCTTGTAGCTCAACAAAGTCCCCTTGGTGTAAGTGCTCAAGCTCATCTCCATTCGCCTTCCGGCATACTAACTGCTTCACAGGTAGTCGGTTATCACGTCGGTCTCATACTCTGTGTGAACATTCTATGAATGTGTAATCCGAAGGCCGCGAGTTCGATTCTCGCAGGAGACATTTGCCACGGTTGATCTAATCAACAGTAGACTTTCTTTTTTGGAGTTTTGCTGGGGGTGTATGGGATAAAAGAAGAACGGATGAACAGCTGGACTTGTCTATCAACATTTTTGAAGGCTTTTTGGATTTTGCTTTGCTGTCACTTTGTTCCCGACTTGGTTTGAGACTTTAGATGACAGTACTATGCCATTGTGAGAGGAGCAGCTTCGTTATGATCGTGGACTCTTCAATTGAGGGTACATTGTGTCCTTTTGCTTGTTGTGTCACAGAACTCTGCAGACTCAGGGTCGCGTGCGCAACAGCTGTCAAAGCGGGGAGGGGCAGAGTTTTCTAATCTCGTGGCGATTATTGACACACCATGCTGATTCATCATGTTCGCGACATACGAGGGACCTCCAGCTCGAGTAAGCGGGATGACACTATAGGATTATGACTGCAAGCAGGGGCACCTTAATGACCTTATTCATGATGAGGAAAGCATGATCACGACCTTTTCCCAGGTCCTAACAGATTACTGGATTTACCCCACTCAGAGCCTCAATTGCCTTGCGCGTCGCGCTCGAGATTCAAATGCCTCAGCAAACCCATCCTTGTACGAGTATGATTGACAGAGAAACTCTGACGTTCAGGTGGAAATCAATCAATGAAAACTGCTCTGGTTACCGGCGAATCTCGAAGTGACGGCCCCACTTAACAGCCTCGGGAGTGAGCTCCCAGGATTTCGGTATTCCGTTGCGGGTGAGTACAGAACTACTGAAGACGGTTGACAATGGAATGGCCGAAGAGAAAGATCTAAGTCTACCAGACGGTGTGCGCTGCCTACACCAACTCCCGAGGATAACCTAATCATCACCGCCTCCAATCTCACGCGCTTCACGAACGGTGTGTTGGTAGAACAGAGCAGCGCCCTTTGGAGCAGCGCGTGCACGAGGGAGGCTACCTCCGATCCCTACAGATCTGTGATACATTGTCGCGCTTTCGGAGACCAAATGCGCAAGCATCAACCTATGCAAAAAGTGCCAATACATCATGTTGGATCTCTGCGAGGATATCCAGGTTGTGGTGCATGATCCGAAAGGACAAGAGCTCAAAGTCCTCTTGCCTCTCAACTTCTTGACAAGACTGAGCGCCAAGATGACACCTCCAGTCTTGAAAGCTCCCACGAGTCTTGAAACTACCGGCGCGAAAAATTCTGCATAAATGGACCCTTTGCGTGGGATGCTTTATGATTGTGCTATTCGCTCAATGGCGCGCCGGTAATAATGCTCAGTTTTATGCGCTTGGCGCTTCCAAGCTGTCGAGAACTTGGCCGTCGTATCGCGCGTTTGCTGTTATCTCCTAGAACCGTCAATGATAGACCCCAGAAAATTGCTTTTGGAATTGCGAAGAATGACTGTCGAAAGATTGTGGAATTGAAGATCTTAACGATTTGCTGCAGAAATGACAACCGTAATTCAAATCGCCTGCAAGCCCAGAAGGAACAAAAGCTTCACGTCAACGTGCGTGAATTGGTATCCCGCGTTCGAGATGCCGTTCTCGCGTATCGCGAGTGCATGCGAGGCAAATGCACTTGCTTGTCAGTCGGGGCTTTGTCAGATCCGACGAGACGACCGAAATGTGGTGAAGTGCCGGGGCTAGATCAAGGAACCATTTCAGTCGAGGGAACCCCATGCGCGAGCTGAAAGAAGTCGAGCGCTCAACCACTTTCGCCGCCAGAAGTCACAAACGGTGCACAGGCGGTCAGCTCGTGGACCAGCATGGGAGAAGGTCGGAAAGTACGGCAATAAAACTCAATTCTTCTCACGGAACCGAGGGCCACGCTCAAGATTACCTACGACGAATCCACGATGGATGAACGGGAACGGGTCAGACAGACGGAGAACAGCGGAGCCAACGCTATCTGTGTCAATCTGTCAGCCTTGTTCAACGACGACGCTCAGCGAGTCAGCGACGCGGGCTGG
The DNA here is from genome assembly GCA_007735645.1 of Venturia effusa. NCBI lineage: Eukaryota > Fungi > Ascomycota > Dothideomycetes > Venturiales > Venturiaceae > Venturia > Venturia effusa. The sequence continues at coordinate 252,732 of CP042188.1, read as the reverse complement.
ACCTAGTGCCGTTCCTAAGCTAGAAGACTATTCCTTCCATTGGAGAAGCGTGATTCGCTTCCCGGATGGAGATGATTCGGGCGGCATATTGTCCGCGATGCCGTCTGACTGATGACTGCGAAGTGCAAAGCCTGCGCACTCGGATGCTGTGTTTTGCTGACCTCGCCGTCGCAACTCAATGGCAGCCAAGTATTCGTTGTTACTACATACATACATACGTGGACCTGGAGTCGTTGCAGTGACAGACGTACGCACACATGACTGACTCGCAACCACGATCCAGCTCGGAGCAGAAAAATCAAGCAAGTGGTATGCAGCTAAGCAATACAAGCTTTGGGTCGGCCAGTCGTCCGCAAGCTTTACCAAGCAAGAAAAGCGCCTGCGACCAGTAAGCAGCCGTCCCGCTAAGGCAATCATCTCGGAACGTCATTGCTGCGCTCCCACAATCCCACACGCACTCCAGTGTGGTCCTGCCCACCGGCTCGAAAATCATTCGCTCCTGACCTCGAGATCAAGGCAGTCGGCGCGAGTCGGTGCAGACTGCCCAGGTGCAGAGATGAGCAGGGAGCTGCTAGTAGCGGGGGGAGCTGTTGACGGATCACGCATCCACCAAGGTCGCAAGCCGCATAGCTAGGTCGGGTGCTGCACGCCTGCCAGAGTCACCACCTCTAAGATTAACACTGGAGCGCGGATCAAGCGGCGCGTTGAGCGATTTTCCCCCTCCCGACGTCAACAATGGAATGGAGAGCAGTTGTGCGGTGGCCAGTTTTACCCTTATAATAATCCTACCGTCCCACCAACAAATAGCTGAAGTTTGACGGCCACGCCAATCCCGCATCTCCCACCTGCGTTATCTTTTGACGGATGTGACGATATCGCTTTGATCGAATAGCTAAAGGTCTTCCGCTGTCCGCAGTGCTCCCCTCTTCACCTCTTCCCCTCACCAACGCCAATCGCCCTTGGAAACACCTCAATCAGCTTACTCGCCATGGCGTCCACTGGCAACGACCACCTCAAGTTCAACGTTCCTGAAAAGGACGTCGAACGCGGCAATTCCACTGCCGAGACTGCTCGATTCAAGAGTTTCTCGGATCCCAAAGCTCTCCAGGACCTGGACGAGTACACAGCCTTGCAGCGCTACATCACAGGCTACCGGGATCCTCGCGCAGCCGCACTTGAAGGTGACGATGATAAGCACAAGAAGGCGAAGAGCCAGAAGAAGGCATGGCAATTCTGGAAATCAAGTGGAGATGGAGAACCGGGCGCCGGTGCCGACACTGCTGTCGTGCCTGAAGAGTGGCTGAATGCAGATATCCGAAAGGGTATTTCAAGCAGCGAGGTGGAGAGCAGGCGCAAGAAGTTTGGCTGGAACGAGCTCACTTCTGAAAAGACCAATTTGTTTAAACAATTCCTCAGCTACTTCACTGGTCCAGTGCTCTACAGTAAGCGCAAACAGGGTTTCCTTACACCACGAGCCCATCAGCTAACCGAGTCGTACAGCCATGGAAATTGCCGCCGTCCTTGCGGCCGGTCTTCGCGATTGGGTCGATTTCGGTGTCATCTGCGGTATTCTTCTTCTTAACGCTTTCGTTGGTTGGTATCAGGAAAAGCAGGCTGCCGACGTGGTTGCGTCTCTGAAAGGAGATATTGCCATGAAAGCAACCGTTGTGCGCGACGGAGCTGAGCAAGAGGTCAAGGCTCGTGAAATCGTCCCCGGTGATATTGTGAGCCACTTCCCTCTCCTCGATACAATTCATGGCTAACTGTATTCAGCTCGTTATCGAAGAAGGTGAAACCGTTCCAGCCGACGTCCGTGTCATATGTGACTACTACTCGCCTGATGACTTCCAAAAATATCTGGCCATGAAAGAAGCCGATGAATTCGACAACTCTTCCGATCCCGAAGGTGGTGATGAATTCGGCGGTGATGACGAAGAGCTCGACGAAAAGGCCAATGGAAAGAAGGGCGAAGAGGAAATCGATAGACAGCCACGTGGAGGTCACGCATTCACTGCCGTCGATCAATCTGCTATCACTGGAGAATCCCTCGCTGTTGACAAGTACATGGGCGATATTGCATACTATACCACTGGTTGCAAGCGTGGAAAGTTCTATGCCATTGCTCTTACATCCGCCCGCCAATCTTTCGTCGGGAAAACTGCCAGCCTTGTTCAAGGCGCCAAAGATCAAGGTCACTTCAAGGCTATCATGAACTCCATTGGAACAGCGCTCCTCGTCCTCGTCGTCTTCTTCATCCTCCTCTCTTGGATTGGCGGTTTCTTCCACAACTTGAAGATTGCTACTCCAGAGCATTCCTCCACCAACTTGCTGCACTATGCGCTTATTCTTCTGATCGTCGGTGTCCCAGTTGGTCTACCCGTCGTTACAACCACCACCCTTGCCGTCGGAGCTGCCTACTTGGCCAAGCAAAAGGCCATAGTTCAGAAGCTTACCGCCATTGAGTCTCTTGCCGGTGTCGACGTTCTCTGCTCTGACAAGACGGGTACATTGACCGCAAATCAGTTGTCCATTCGTGAGCCTTTTGTCGCTGAAGGACAAGATGTCAACTGGATGATGGCTTGCGCCGCTCTCGCCTCCTCGCATAACATCAAGTCGCTCGACCCGATCGACAAAGTCACTATTCTTACCCTCAAGAGATATCCCAAAGCCCGTGACATCCTCAAGGGCAACTGGCAGACACAAAAATTCACACCCTTCGACCCTGTCTCCAAGCGAATCACCACCGTCTGCACGCTTGATGACGACAAGTACATCTGCGCCAAGGGAGCTCCCAAAGCTATCCTGAATTTGACAAATTGCTCCAAGGAAACATCGGATCTATTCAAGAATAAGGCCACTGACTTCGCTCGACGTGGTTTCCGTTCCCTTGGAGTCGCCTATCAGAAGAATGGCGGCGATTGGATCCTCCTCGGCCTACTCTCTATGTTCGACCCTCCTCGTGAGGATACCGCCCAGACTATCATCGAGGCCCAGCAGCTTGGTGTTGCCGTCAAAATGTTGACTGGTGACGCCATCGCTATCGCCAAGGAAACTTGCAAGATGCTTGCGCTCGGTACCAAGGTCTACAACTCGGAGAAGCTCATCCACGGTGGTTTGACGGGAGCTACGCAGCACGACTTAGTCGAGCGCGCAGATGGTTTCGCTGAGGTCTTCCCTGAACACAAGTATCAGGTCGTCGAGATGCTGCAACAGCGTGGTCATCTCACTGCCATGACCGGTGACGGTAAGATCCCACATGATGGTCTGCAATATTGAGTCGGTTACTAACACTCTCTAGGTGTCAACGATGCTCCCTCCCTGAAGAAGTCTGATTGTGGTATTGCTGTCGAAGGTGCTACTGAAGCAGCTCAAGCTGCGGCCGATATTGTCTTCCTCGCCCCTGGTCTTTCTACCATTGTCTTGGCCATCAAGACCGCTCGAGAGATTTTTGCCCGCATGAAGTCCTACATCCAATACCGTATCGCTCTTTGCCTGCATCTCGAGATTTACCTTACTACATCCATGATCATCATCAACGAAACAATCCGCGTCGATCTTATCGTCTTCATCGCCCTCTTCGCCGATTTGGCCACAGTCGCTGTTGCATACGATAACGCATGGTCGGACGAACGTCCTGTGGAATGGCAGCTACCCAAAATATGGATCATTTCTGTCATCCTCGGTATCATGTTGGCCCTCGCTACCTGGATCATTCGTGGAACACTTTACCTTCCCAATGGCGGTATCGTCCAGAACTTCGGTTCTATTCAAGAAATACTTTTCCTCGAGGTTGCATTGACCGAGAACTGGCTCATTTTCGTCACGCGTGGTGGGAAGACATTCCCGTCCTGGCAACTAGTGGGCGCCATTTTCGGAGTCGATGTCCTCGCCACCCTTTTCTGCATCTTCGGTTGGTTGAGTGGAAATTTGGCCGAGGAAGTTTCTAACCCAAGATCTCGTTTCGAGCAGCGTGAAGATGGTTGGACTGATGTCGTCACCGTTGTTGTCATATGGTGTTACTCCATCGGTGTCACTGTCGTCATTGCCATTGTCTACTACCTCCTTAACCAGATCAAGTGGCTGGATAACTTGGGACGCAAGACTCGCAGCAAGAAGGACACTGAGATTGAGAACATGTTGGCTCATCTTGCCAAGGTCGCCATTATTCACGAGAAGGATGAGCATACTGGACGTGAACGATTCGTCTTTGGTCAAAGGTCACTCGAGGAGGAAGCAGATGACTAGGTATTGGTTAGCACTAGTTTCTTTCAATCAGAGTGAGTTTGAATTGCTTAATATTTAATGTAACATACCCGTAATTCAGCAAGAGCTGTTTGACTACAAATGTTTGACTCTCTCGACAAACCGACATTCTCGGTCTAGACATTGTCCTCAGCCAAGTCTGTGATATTGAAAGCAGTAGCCGTAACCGCGAGGGTCATGATGACTTCTGTCATATCAAGTCCCGGAGAAGCAAGATCAGCACCAACAGATGACCGGCTCTTGAAGTTGCTGGACATGGCCAGAGTATTGAACCTTGAGGCGCAGAGAAATGATGATAGTCGTCCATGTTTCCCTCGGGGGACACGGAATTGATAAGGCCACCATAGCACTATCCCCTCTGCTCCTATGCATCTCTCGTGCCTTGCAAAATTAGATTCGAAGCGTGTTTCCTGCGTCGTGCGCATGCTAGGACAGACGCGACGGATACTCCACGTTTCCGCGTGTTATACGTGCCTGCCAACAGCACCGACAGAACACCAAAACACGACGATTTTCGTGCGCAGAGATGACTGCCATGACAAAATCACTGCCACTGTCTGTCCAGAGTTGTGAGATGACGGGGAGGGAGGACTCGAAACACGCGTGACGCCTCTGTGGAGTTATTAAGCAGTGCTCGCTCTCGCTCTTGGCATTTGGTGGAAAAGCACGGGGCAATTTCGAGATTCACTCTCGCTCGACTTCTCCTTAACTACAACCACCACTTCAACCTTCCATCCACCAATGCGCGCACACGACCACCGCTTTTTCCACTTGATCGCTGTCTAGGGAGAACGTTGGTGCTGCCGGCTCACTCTCACACCGCCCGTCCTCGCCATCGGCTCTAATGAGTGTCGCCACCTATCAGCCCGTTCTTTCTGGCAAGGTTGTCAAGATCATGGACGATACCAACCGGAAGCGGGCCAACATCACCACAGATCCGGAAGACAATGGCCCTCCCATCAAGAAGCAGGCCACTCTCACCAACGGCGCCAGTTCCAACGACGGCGCCGACGTGCCCAAATTCGGTATGGCCAACTCGAGCTGGCAGGTCGACCTCGAGGTAGGTGCTCTCGAGCGGATAAGAATGCTGCCAGGAGTGAAGCTGACCATGATCGCACTTTGCAGATTGTTCAGAAGGACGCAATCGTTCGGCAGCTCAAAGAGTTGAAGCGGGAGAAACAGCAGCTCGAACAGCGTGTGGAGGTTCTGGAGAAAAGCTCAACATACCATGATGATCATCTCCGTTCCATCGACGGATGGTGGGAACAGTTGATGGACGAAGTTCGACTCCTCGTGAACGAGACACCGCCCGAGAATCACAGTACGTCGCCCGCCCACCTCCTCATACCCTACAAGGCCATGCGCTGATTCGAACTAGGCCCCGCCAAAATATCATCCCTTGACTTTTCCAATTCTGCCAAGTTCCAAGAGCATCTCGCCTCAAGGTCTGACCACATCAAAGCCACAATCTCCGCACTCTACTCCAAATTGCCCTCTGCTCAGCCTGATGTTCAAGCACTTCAGAAGCGTGTTACCAGTCTACTGGCCAGCGAAAAAACGCACATTGCAGATTTACAAAGAATAACGAGCGAGAGAGAGCAATACAAGGAACGTCTTGAGAATGCCTCATACAGATATCTGGTCGCAGAGAAGAAGCTCGATCGCTCCAAGAGCCAGACTGTTGCTAATTTGGAAAAGCAGGGGCAAGTACAAGCCCAAGCTGGCATGAAGACAGAGAGGAGCGAGTCCAATGGTGACAACGCGAATGGCGGCACGGATGATGTTGTGATGGCAAGTGAAGAGGCGGAACGAGATCGGGCTGAGGCTATCGTGGTCACAGAGAAGACCAAGGAACAACTCAAACAACTAGAAGAGCAAAACTCCAAGTTGACTGCGGAAGTCACACTGCTCAAGACACGGCTGGATACCCTTTCAGATGAAGATTTTGCCGGTACAGATCTGTTCAAAACAATGAAGTCGCAATTGGAAGATAGCTTCAATAAGCTTAACAACCTCGAGGCTATACACATACAGTTGCGCGAGGAATCAAAAACAATGCAGGCCGACCGCAGCGCATACCGAATAAAGCTCCTGGACGAATCCAGGACTTCAACCTCAGAGGCTGAATCCCAACTCTCCAAGGCCGATATTGATCTACAGAGAATTCGCAACGCGCGTGACGACCTCCAAGCCAGGAACGCTGTCCTCGAAGCCAAATTGACTGAACGCAAAGCGACGGTGGAACAGTCCACCGAGTTGGCCAAATCTGGAGAGGAGCGGATCAAGGCATTAGAAGCAGAAGTGGATCGATTACGCCTGCAATTTGGCGAGACTCACGCAGAAGTTCCCGACGAATTAAAGGAGGCTACCGCCGATGAGCTGCGCATCAAAGTAGCCGATCTGATGCAGCAATGCACGCTACTCAGCAACGAACTCCCATCGATGGAGCAAGCTTACAAGAAGGCTCAAGCTCTAGCCTTGAAGAAGGTCGAGAACATTGCGCAATGGGAAGAGCAAGTTGGTCTTTCAAACGCCGAGAAGGCCAAGGCAAATCAAAAGTTCTTCGGTGCCATGAAGGCCAAAGAGGCTATTGAGAGTGAGGTCAAATCATTGCGAAAACAGAACAAGACTAGTTCCGATATAATTTCCGCCCTTAAGGAAAACGAGGCCAAATACCGTGATTTGACAACAAACTACGAGAAACAAATCGCGGAGCACAGAGACACGATGGTCGGAATGACGACCCAACAACAGACTTTGGATCAGAAGATGAAGGAAGCTGCATTCAAGGAGGCGAATCTGAAATCGCAGGTAGTCAAGCTGACAGCGTCGCTCGGCGAAAAAGACTCGTCCCTCTCGACTTCTGAGCATTCTCGCCGGGAGTCGGAGCAAGAGGTAGAAGTGTTGAAGGTGAAACTCGAAGCATCCAAGAGAAAAGCAGACGAATGGAAAAAGAAGTCCAATTCAAACTCCAACGATGAAGTGGATCTGCTACGCGTAAGTCATCGAGTGCTGACTATCATGTTCCAGTCGCTGACCTGTATACAGAGAGTGGCATATTGCCAGAATTGTCGAGAGAACCTCAAAGACACTGTGCTTACTGTATGCGGCCACACCTTCTGCAAGGATTGTGTAAAAACCCGAGTCGATACCCGTCAACGCAAATGCCCAGCTTGCATGAAGCCGTTTGGTAATAAAGACCAGGCGCCTATCCACCTAGTGTGAGCGAGGCAAGATCGATCATCTTTAGTCATTTTGCCCCATCCGCACGTCCTCTGCCGAAAAGCCTCAACGTGCGCCATCAACATCTTAGGTATGCATGAGCGAGACGCAGACCATCAAACCACTCGGAATTCCGAACGGCCCTCGGGTGTACATTTTGGATGCTGATGGCATTGTCGTTATAGCGTAGAGGAGGCCATGTGCATAGCTGCAGCTGGATCTGGCGTCTTCCTTCCTTACCTTTTCTCTTACCCTGTTGGACTCCAACAGCGCGTGGGAGGCACAATCGCGTGCGCGCTCACTACTTTTTTGAAATGTACTACTAGAGAGGAGACACGGCTTTGCAAGTGTGTAGAGCGGGAGATGGGACAGCGATGGACATTGCGAGGTCTTGCGTGGCTGAACTCCACTACTTGATAAGCCAACGGCTGAGTTGGGCGGCCTGTGGTGTATATCGAGTCATCGTGCAGTGGTGCAGGCGATTTTATATAGCGAGAAAGTTGTGCCTCACAGGAAGGAGGAGAGATGAGTTGATATTACACTGTGTTTGACGACCAGACTCTGTGAATGACAATTACTTCTGATAGTGGTCGTACATGCTACATGAGTGCCGACACTGGCTGAAACGTACCTTTTTGACCCTGTAGGTACTCCGTAGAGCTAACCCTTCTCTCGGATAAAGATATAATCCCTGCCCTCAGAAGTTCAGTGCCAACCATCCCCTTTCCTACTGTCTTGTTCCACCACCACCACCACCACCACCACCACCACCACGACCTCCTAATCAACCATTTGTTCCATTCCGTGTCCTTTGTCTCTCGTTTTCGCCATACCCACGCCTCGAGCATTGTACACATGGCGCGCACGAAGAGGAACAAGTTCGCGCCGGGGAGATTCTCGCACCTGCCCAAGTCCGAGAGACCGAAGATGAGGGACTCGAAGGAGGTCAAGGAGGCCAAGGCGAGGAAGGTTGAGGGGCCGCTGAGTAAGAAGAAGGTCAAGGGCGGAGTTGTTGGGAGTGGAGGGAAGGGAGGGGTGGAAGAGGTGGGGAGAGTGAGGAAGGTTCAGGCTTCTCAGCGGAACGTTGTGCCTTTTGATGTTTTTGATCGGATTTTGTGTGTTGGGGAAGGTGAGGTTTTTGCTTCTTTGTTTGTGATGTGGGATAGGGAAAGAGGAGGAGTACTACGGGAGCGAGAATAAGCAGAGAAGGCACTCTACGGGGAAACATCGATGGCTAATACTACGACTACACAGGCGACCTCTCCTTCACTACCTCCCTCCTCCTCGACCACGGCTGCGCCTCCGTCGTTTCCACCACTCTCGACTCGGAAACCGAGTTGCTCCAGAAATACCCGCATGTCACGGCTGCGATCCAGACGATACAGGAAACCGAGCAAACCCTCCTCCATAGCATCGACGCCACGAAACTCTCCTCGTACAAAACCCTCCACGCGAACGGCCCTTATGATCGCGTCTTCTTCATGTTCCCCCATGTCGGAGGCAAAAGCACGAGTGTCAATAAGCAAGTTCGCGCCAACCAGGCTTTGTTAGCCGGATTCTTTGGCTCTGCGAAGGACCTGTTGAGGAAGGAGGAGCGCGATGATGGAGCGAGAGTCAAGGGGGGCGAGGGACCGAGTATCTTAGTTACAATCTTTGAGGGAGAACCATATACGCTTTGGAATGTCAGGGATCTGGCCAGGAGTGTGGGATTGGTTGTTAAGAGGAGCTGGAGGTTTCAGAAGGAGGTTTATCCGAGGTACAGACATGCTAGGACGTTGGGGGTTGTGTTGAAGAAGGAGGTTAGGGAGGGAGAGGAGAGGAGGGTTGAGAAGGATGAGAGACAAGAGGGAAGAGACGGAGGTGAAGATAGAGGCGTTGGAGAGGCCGAAGATGGGAAAGAAGAAGAGGACGGGACGGAGGAAGGGCAGATGGACGTTACGAGGGAAAGTGAAACTGCGTGGAGAGGCGAGAATAGGGAGGCGAGGACATATGAGTTTGGCATCAAGCCGGAAGAGGTGGGGAAACAGGATCTGAGTAATGCGACTGGTGGCAATGATGTTCCGCTCGCGCCGAGAGGTGGCAAGAAGATTGATTATTTGAAGAGGAAGTGGAATGAGGATTCTAGCTCGGATGAGGAGTAATCTTTGATTATATGGCATTGCATAGCGTGGAGTCAGTTTTGGATAGGATTCGGCAATGATACCCATACATTGGTCTCTTTGAAGCTCCAGAGGACTGGAATTGGTTTTGGAGTAGTGGTTGCGTTCGAGAAAGATCAAGCGGACGGAGTGACATGCAGAAACAGGTACGCTATTCTTTCCAGTATCTTGGGTGCTACGTGAGCCTGCCCAAGCTCCTCAGTGCGTCCGCTGCCTTTCTTTGTCCATTATCTGTCGAGCAGCAGTGTAACCGGTGCAGCGCCAATTTACTTCAAGTATGGAGCCTCGCATCGACTAGCATGTCGCTGTGAGCTCAATTTTTTTGGCGTTCCTCCTGAGCGACTCGATCTCGGAAGTCAGCGTCTGAACTTGGGCGAGCGACTGAATTGCGATATCTTTACTGAGCTCAGGCAGACTTTCGATAACCCGGGTGAGTTCCGTGGGAACGGTGCTGTTGAACTTGATGAGCTCTGATGCATTGTCCAGCAGCACGGCAAGAGCAACGTCTCTGAGTCTACGATCTTCAGGGAACGTGTCATTGTAGATAAGTTCCAGTGCTTTGGGAAACGAATCGGTCTTCCAGAGGCCTCCAGTAAGGTGCTTTTGGAACCCAGCCGCGGCAACTGACTTCAGCGTTTCGATGGCATAAAAGTCTGCTGCGATGTAGAGGTTGACGTCGGTTATGAGGCAGCTTTTCGCTTTGATATCGTCGACATAACTCATCGTGTAAAGGAAGTTCAGCAGGAACCCTATGGTTGTTGCATCGCCGATGGTGAGTTCGACTACCCCCTCGTTTCCCTCCTGGAAGGGATTAGTGATTCCCTTCAATCTAAAATTGCTAACAACTTGAGGGCTCGCTTTAGAAAGTTGCCCAGGCTGCTCTTGGTATCGATGTCCGACTGTGCATGATCGACCAACCTTGAATTTCTCTGGCTTGCAAGCCTTAGGGAAGAACTCAGACTGCGCACACACGATGGCCTTGTGGACCATGAACTCTCTACCGTCAACGCACCGTAACTTGAGGTCGGCGTGTTCGCCCGTGTCTAGCAGACTGCCTCACTTCAGTACCAGATATGGCTCATTGAGATCGGACTACATACCTCTTCAATCCATTTGTGTGGGCTCCGAAGGCCTGGGTGGCTACGCTCGATTGACTCGAGCCCATGGTAAAAGTGGTGTTTGTGACGCGGTGAGTTCTCGAAAGTGCCAGGACTGTTGCAGAGATGGTGTTGAGTGAGTGTTGTACTTATGACCAAGTGTCGGGTGAAAAAAGCTAGGATCTAGTAGTGCGAGCAACACAAGGCCGTCATCACTGATTACGAAAGAAGCAGAAGAGATGCTGAAATGTCAGACAGAGAGCGTGGCACTGTCAAATGTGTCATTCTTTTTCCATGATGACCGAGAGATCATAACTCTAAACAAACCATTGGAGAATTGAGACCAAATCAAGATAGGTAGAGCTCTGATGCTTTTTGATATAGATAGGTCCCAACCTCGCAATCCATCCTTCAGGTGTCCCAGCGAATTGGATTTCGGCATCCCCTAGATAATCCCAGTTTACAAGATTGCGAGAGCCGCTTCTCCTTTGTCGGTTTCGAAACCCGCCTCTCCCTTCCGATGTCATGCTCTACACGGCGAGTTCATGTTCAGAGCATTCTATGGACAGCGTGGAAGGACTTTGAAATCATTCATTTTGGTATCGAAGATCAATGTTAACCTCAACTGCTTCGATGTTATAGAGTGATTTCTACCGCTTATCTTTCTCTCGCACAGAAACTCCCAAAGACTTTGACACGTTTATCCATCCCAAGTCCCTGAATTATGCTGTGCCGTCTTTGGCAAGATTGGCCTGCTATTGAAAGACATGCCCGCATTCGCAACACTCGATAATGTCATCGGCTTTCCAGCAAACGAGATGATCACACTGCGGGCAGACGGCTAGAATCTTCATGCGATGGTCTCCCGATCTGTCACCTCCCTTGACAGAATATGGGGCAACCTTTGACTTCTCGGCTCCAACAACAAAGCGAACAACAAGCTCCTTCGCCAGCTCAGGTACTCTATCCATCAACTCTGTAAAAGCCGTAATTTTCGCTTCGCCATCAACCAGAAGTTTCCTCAGGCGGTGCTCGACGAATTCGAGGACATGCTCACGGAGGACACGGTCTGGAGACGGGACGTTGTTGAAAATCGCCTCAGTGGCGTTGACGAAATCGATGAAGTTGCTGGACACTGAAAGGCGAGAGAGGCAGTCACTGAACTCTTTTGCCGCCAGCATGTTCAGAATCGGGATGTCGTAGAAGTCTGCGGCCACATAGACATTGACGTGCGATGACAGGATGTCTTCGGAGTGGTTCTCGTATTGCGCGGTGTAGATGTAGACTAGAAGGAGATGGATAGTGGACGAGTCGCCGATGGTGAGGTTGATGGCGTTGTCTTTGGCCTCCTGCGCCACAATAAGTACACGCTCCTCTTACATACCAATAACAGGCTGTCGTCGATGTCGACTCTTTCATGTGAAAGTATTGATCTTACCTTGAAGTTACCCGGCTCACAAGCTTTCTCGAAGAATTTCGACTGACCGCAGACAATCGCTTTGTGAACTCGGAATTCCTTTCCATCCTCTGTGCAACGAAGGACGAGGTCAGCATGCTTTCCAGTCTCAAGCATACGTCGTAGTCCGGCTCTATGGGCCTCCAGTGCGCAATCTGTCATGGTTGGTGAAGGACTGATCGTCGGTGGAAGGACGTTGGTCGGCGCGGGAGGACTATACATGGCGAGAAGATGTTGATGGTGGGAGGTTGATGAGTGTTGCTAGACAGGATGATCCAATACCTAGAATATGAGTGCGTGTGTTGAGCCCGGAAAGATCAGTCACATGTGCAGGCAGTGTTATGAACAGTGTTGTCTCTGCATGTTAAGATTGAGACGACCATAATTTCAACCCACTGAGTGTGCACAAAGTTTAGATACCACGACCCTTTCCATTTCAACTTGAATATTCATAGCTCTTAGCAGCCTGGACATGTTCACGCGTCATTCTTGTGGAAACAAGGTTGCAAAGTCCGAGCCTTGGTCGCATCGCTGGAAACCATCTAGACTTCTCGATCGTCCATAGCTGAAGGCCCTTCACCAGAACGTCCTTGACTACCTTCGACCATCACCGCTCATACCTTTATGGAACGCAGTGCTACCATGGTCACTTCTCTACTCAGTACGCTCTATTTAGGTCACTCGGTGACCATTTGCAACCAGGGCATTGTGGACTTGATGTAGGATAAGTCAGCATTCTTCTCTGCGCTGTCAGGGGTGGAAACATACCTTACGCCTCCTTTTGCTTGCGCTGAGATCACCTCGCCGTCTGCCTTCATTCTGTCATCTTTGTGGGTAGTATTTGTGAGTTGAGGCTTTGTGGTTTGAAGATTCTGTTGGCACTGTCATTACAAGATAATCAGACTGGCATAGCACATCTATACACTCTGCCCGTCCTCTCAATTGCGCCGTCCTTTGCATTATCTGGCTCGCAGGAGGCGAACCGAGCAAGCAGACTGTACCGTGATCTGCTGCGACTTATCGATCATAATGCAGTACTATGCCACTTGAGCAGCAAGTGTGCTCTTCAGCGTGTGACCTTCGAGGCGCGAAAAGTCCATTTGCGGGACAATGGCCATCGATGTTGAGAGGATGGGAGTAGTGATAACTTTGTCGTCGAGGTATTGGGTATTGTAGCCGAGGCTATATCGTCTGTGTCACCGTAATTGTTCAGCCCCCTAATATACAGCCACGAAGAATCCGACACGCTCAATCAGACGGCATTACATTGGGATGAGCAGATGTAAGCAGCACTTTCCTGCGACCATTGTTTTCTGTGTTTCCGTCTGTCTCCTCATAAGCAGTAAGAGTCTGCTTGAAAATGTCCCATGCAAGCCCCTGCACCTACGAATAGTCCTCCACTCTCGCGAGCTGGCATGAACGACCGCACTCATCTACCATATTTCGAGGCTTGTCGTTCTCCCTCCCGATCTTTGATTCCAACACCGCCGTGCTCTATCTACACTTTCGACCGGCTCCTTTCACCCAAATCTTTGAACTGACCTGGACCTGAAGAGTTCGGGTCCGGGTTCCAGGGCCCAGCAGGAGTCCAGCATGCACCGCGATACCCATGTCTACCGCAATAATGTTCCCATTCCTTCACACCGATGTATCCATCATCATGGTCTGCTGTGGCGTACGCATAGCAACCTATTTGGACAAGTAGTAGTACGAAGACGAGCAAAGAGGTCAGGGTAGACTTACTCTGGCATTCAAAAGGAGCCCCCTGTAATCTTGTGTAGTACTGGTCCGACATCTTGAAGTGGTTCTTAGGTGCGTCAATCAAGACTACGTATTCGGTGAAAAAATTGAAACAGGCTTGTGTAGTACTGCAGCAGCATAACCGATGCTTTTTAAGCTTAGCGGAGATGGAGACGATGGCTACAAGGAAGGCGAGAGTGCTAGACAGTTTCATGGTCAAGGCTGGTGGTGAGAATCGAAAGATGAATATGAAGACTTGAATACGTCCTTTTGCTGGTAGCCTACTTCCGTCATGAAAGCCGTTACCTATCTAGTCCTTCTTCCTATGCTCTACGCTAGAAAACAGCCTGCATGATAGGCTCCGAGAGGGATGGGAAAGGAGATCATTATATAGTACATAGTATATGGATGCGCCAGGATCAAGGTTTGGTAGCACGAAAGGTTTGTACTGTGGTATTTAGCCGAACGAACATTACGACGGCGATTACTCTACAGCAAGAATATACCCGTACGTCCCGCACTTCCCGTCTCACTGTTGCGGATCCACCACATATCAATTGTGTGGCCGGGCGGCCCGATACCACAGTAAAGTTTCCCGACTTGGTTGTACATAGATTACATATCCTTCTCAAGATACCGTAGGTTCTGGCTATAGATGTACAGTCTACATGGGTATATTCGGTCCCAAAGGAAAGCTTTTTACATGGGCCAAGGCGCTAAAAAGTACCTGGACTCGGCAGGTCAATTTTCAACCCTGTCATAAGAGGTACTCCTTGCGTAAGGCTCTCCCAACGTAACTCTTCACCAAACCTAATTAGATTTTGTTCCATCAGCTCGAAACGACTCGTACTGTCCTTTGTTATCCTTTCTCCTAAAGAAATGAAGATCTTATCAATCAGTTTAACGTTGGGTAGGTCGGGGACGGGGTTGTAGTGAAACCCCACGTATGAATCCTCATCTGGCCGGCTAGCGCAGTACTGTCCACATCTTGGGTACAGCCGCAATGTACGATGCACTGTAGAAGACTTGAGTAATCCACTTGTCATATCAGGGATTCGCCATCGCCGTCTAGGGGAGGCGCGTGGAAGAAGGAGGTCCCGAGAAGGGCTCGAGCCCACACATGACCTACATTCGAATCAGAAGGCCCTTAATGCGCAGCATAACTGCTGGGGTATACGAGTACTAGCAAGTCACACCGAGGCTATTAGAGCTGGTTGGTCTAGTCTAACCTGGCCTCGTTAAAGGAACATCCTGTCGGTATTGGTACTGTGGGCAGGATGAAGCAACGAGACTGATGCTGAATCCAAGCATGTAGCAGCATGTACGCTGAGCCATACAAGCTATGAAGATCGACTTCAGCAAGGCCAGCATCCTCACGGCTCCACACTATAGTGCTATGGAAGGAAGTAGTCCACTCTTCGAAGTCGAAGACAAAGCAGAGAGTCGCCGTCAATCGTAGTGGACATGCGGTCGGGCTCAATGATGCGGATACCACGCACCGCGTTCAGCGCCTGGATGGATCTACCAATTGCTTTGCAAGAGACAAACCTAGTACAAAGGCTATTTATCGGCCATTTCATTTCGTTCTGTGATCGTGGCTGCTTCGGTGGATGCTTTCACGCACTTTAGCATCTTTGGACATCCCGAGTCACTGCGCGATTTGGAGAAGAATGCTGGCCAGTTGCCTGGGAGCTTGTAGAAGCTATATGGTTTGCGGGGGAACGCAACGCTATTCACCGTGATCAAATAAAGAGATGAGGAAATCTTGAAGGTTGTCAAAGCACGACTCAGACATCTTCAATATTCTGGATGCAATTCAGAGGAGAGAGTCGGAACTTGGTTCCATGCCGTAAGTTAGCGAGAACGTTGCGGTTCTATGAAGCATTGATTGATCACAGCGCAACCCTTTTAGCCACTATACTCGACTTCTTTCTCTGTCTCTTGATTCCGTTCTTGAAAACATTTTGATCTCGCCATTTCGAGTTCGTCCATTTGCAGCCCTTGGAATCGATTTCCTCAGGAAATGTGTATTCTCCAGGACTTTTCGAAACATCTCCTCTCTCATGTCTTTTCCAATGTGGTACCCCGCCCAGAGGCGGTTTCGACACAATACTCTGCTCAACCCCCACCTGCAGAACCATCGTATCAATAAACGGTCATGACAACTTCGACATTCCAGCTTTCAGCCATGACTTTCAAACATCCATCGCGGACTCGAAGGGTCGATCCCAACTTCTTTTCCAATAATCACAAACATGTATAATAAGCCCATGACGACTCGCATCAAACCCACCATCCTCATGCTAACAAACGTACAGCGCAGAAAAAGACGGGCTGTGCATTTTTGAATGCAACAATTCAATCCCCGCATACGATATCAACATAGAGAAGCATCAGCTGACACCACGCAATCGTCTCAGCTCACATTCACCCAGCCTACCTCACCATCCTCGCCCTCGAAAAAAGAAAAAGAAAAATGGACCCATCCCCCTACGCCCCCTTCCCAACACCGGACCAGGCGTACCACGACTCGCACATGGACTTCTGGGGCGGCGGCGTCGGCGAAGGCACGCCGACCCGACTGGCCAAGGGCTGGACCGTGATGATCGTCCTGACGGTGCCCTTCGCCTTCATCGTCGTGACGTTCATGCTCTGCTGCTGCCGGGTGCAGTTCTTCGACTATTATCGACCGGTCTCCAAATGGCGGGCGGAGAGGAGGGCGCTGCGGGTGGAGGAGATGCGGAAGGGTGGGTTCGTGGGCGGCGGTGATGATGATGATGATGGGGGGAACCAGCGGATGGTCGTGGGTACGGATGTGGATGTGGATGGGGATGGGGAAGACGAAGAGCCGCTGAGCCAGAGGATGAAGAGGTTGAGAGAGATGAGGGCGGGTACGACGAGATCGGGGACTGAGGTGGCGGTGCCGGTGGAGGTTGACGGGCTTTATTCGCCCACGGTTCATCTGTCGCCTGGATGTCGATCGCCGCGTGCACCGTCGGTGACGGGATCGGTGGTGGAGCATTATCCATCCATGGTCCCCGAGATCCCTCTCTCGACCATGGCGTCAATGAATGGCATGGCCGCAGGGCCATCTTACTGTCCTTCTGAAGCATCCAACTCTGTCCATCCATACAGTGCTGATGGCAATGGTCGTCCCATGCATTGCCCAACCACTCGCAACATACTCCATCCAGTCTCACCCCGAAGATCGATGTACGGAAAGACTCCCACAACCCCACATCGCCCAGCAAACAGTCGAGACAACTTCCACGCCATCCCACGATACCCTTCCTACACTAATTTCCGCGACAGTCGACCGCCGTCGATATCATCGCTCCAACGACCCGCTTATGGTGTGGTAGGTCCACACCTCCGTCATCCTCCAAACAGCCGCCAGGCACCGAGTCGTCGCACCTCCTTGCTATCGATGCAAGAGGTAATCTTACCATCATCATCATGCAGTCGAGAGGACCTTCAGACAGTCTCGGAGCAATCGAGTTCGATAGACGAGCAAGCCGGACGCACGTTGAAGCCGACAGAGGCGCTGGAGAACTACGAACCTGCTCATTCATCGTCGGGGTTGGAAATGAGAGATATGGTTAAGAGGGTGCTGCCACATCAATAGATTGTTAATGGAAAGAATGGTTTCTCTTGTTTTGCTGGGCAGTCTCTCTGACGTGCACAGGTTTGCGTGTTGCTATCGATGAATTTATTTTGGCTGGGAGAAGAAGCGAGAGAGATGAACGGGGAGGATCAAAGTAAAGAGAAGTATAAAAAAAGAATAGACAATATAAAGAATGCAGAGAGAAAGACAACGATTCAAACTCATAAGGGGGTTATATCCGAGATTCCAGATGCTGTAAAGATGCCTACCCACCTCAACGCCATGCCATACCCGCTCACAGCCTCGCAACCTCTTTGCCGTGATTCATGATCCCCTCCCAGTCCGCCCTCGTGAAGACGACGTATCCCTCTCCATCCAGTCCAGGGTCGGGATGTCCCAAGGCGCCAGGCCACCAATACATGACGTCTCTGCCCTGCTCTCGCGCCTCCGTCGCATCATTGCCGATACCGTAGATGGCGTCCAAGTCAAGCCCGTCCTTCTTCAGGGGGACCTTGTTCTGTTTCTGGTTGTGCATCGCCGTGGTTTCCTGTTGCAATCTTAGAAAGACTGGGACTGCGTACTTTGGCAACTGCTCCAACGAGTACTTGAGCAAATCGCGGAAGAACTGAGGTGTCGGTGCTTGACCGGCTGCCAAGGCGATGGCAGCGCATCCTGCTTTGCCATCGTGGCCTGGGACAGGAACACCGTAGACGATGGCCTCCGTTAAGCCTGGATGATGTCCTAGTTTTTCCGAGACTTCAGCTGTGGCGACGTTCTCACTTTTCCAGCGATAAGTATCACCCAAGCGATCCAGGAAATACCATCTTCCATCTTTGTCCCTTCTCAACGCGTCACCCGTGCGGTAGTATAGATCGCCTTTCTTGAACAAGTCGCGCACGAATTTCGAACTTGTAGCACCCTCGTTGTTCCAGTATCCGGGGAACTCCTTTGGATCAGCGACGCCTACGAGGATCTCTCCTCCCTTTTCGAGAGGATTTCTGCGTCCAAAGCCGGTCTTTGGGTCGCGCCACAGGTCGCCGGTTTCATGGTCGATTTCCGCGGCTACGTAGTAGTCTTTCAAGTAAGCACGGAGAATACCACCCGAGTGTCCCACTATGGCATCGGTGAACGGTCCTGAAGATGTCAGTGAGTGTGTTCGCATTGTGCGGAGACGAACGCAGCGGACATACCTCGTGAGACGTTCAGTAATGCAAACACGCCTTCCGTACTGTTAAAGAACTCGGCAATGGTATCGATGCCAAATCTTTTCCTGAACTTGTGCCACACATCGGGTCTCATTCCATTCCCAAACATCACTCTGACTTTGTGATCCTTGTCCCTCTCAGAGCTCGGCGCCGCGAGGAGATATCTCGCAGTCTCTCCAACGTATATAAACGCAGTGGCATCGCTATCGCGGACATCGTCCCAGAAACGAGTCGTGCTGAACTTTTTGCCGATGCAGAATGTGGTGCCAGTAATCAGAGACGTCACGGCTGTCACCCCTCCTGTTCCATGGTACATGGGCATACAGTTGTAATATCGATCCGGATTTGGCCATCCTTGGACTGTGGTGCTTCCGATCCGGCTGTGCCCAAATTCCATTGCTCTTCCAATCGTGAATGCGCATGCCTTTGGAAATCCGGTCGAGCCCGATGTGTAGATCAAAGCCATGGGGAATTCGAGATCCAAGACTTTTCTCAGACTGTCGTCCGGTCTTGTGGGGGGTAGCGCGTTGATCCTCGTCCTCGTCTCTTCATTCAGAATTATGATTTTGATTCCCAACTCCCCCTCCAACCTCGCTCGATTTTCCTCAACTCTTGCCCGAACCTCCTCATCCCAATCAACAACCATGACCTTCGCTCCACTGAGCTTTACACAATGTATCAGCGCATCGCCTGTGAGATGGTAGTTGATCATAGCTGGGGCGCATCCAATACTCCACAGTCCGACCTGGTTGAACAGAAATTCGGGAGAATTGGTAAGGTACGTAGCGACGAGTTCGCGGGGCTGGACATGTAGGGAGAGGTAGAATTGGCCGTAGCGACAAGCTTGGTCGTAGGTTTGCTGCCAGGTATAGCATCCGGTTCGGGACCAGAGACATTCGACATGGGAGGGAATACGCTTTACTTGAGCTTCGAATTGATAGAAGAGGCAGCAGCGGCCGGCCGATACTGATCGGTGGTGTCAACGTGGTGGGATTCGAGACCCAGGGGAGGACTAAGTTGTGTAGAGATACCTTCTTTCTCTACAAACCATTTTTGATGCTTGAGGTTGTAGAGAGTATTCAAGTCCTTTCTGATGTGGAATTTGGCATCCAGATAGGCGGCCGCAGCTGCGGCACCTGCTACCGCTGCTGCTGGAGCTTATTCAATTAGCATTGTCGTTGTTGCATTCGTGAGGTTTGGTGCAAGGGAGTGACCGGAGATTTTCGGGAGGCAGATGGAGCTGAAACTCAGCTCACCCAGTCCTCGACAGCAAACGACCATTTTCGAGTCCAAATTAGATTTGCTTACCTAAAGACATGATGGGTGTGAAAAGACGCTTGAATTGCAAGAAAAAAAGGCCATAGAAATGCTAAGAAGGGAGAGAGGATGGGAAAGCGATCTTCTACACAAAGCATCCTCTGCCTCTGCCTCGGCATCTACCTCTCTCTACACGCCTTACGGAGGACTCTGCCAACCACAGCGTTCCCGTCACCGACCCTGGCAGCGTCCCCCTCATTGCCACTCGGCGACAACGACCACGACCTTCGCTTGCCGGCCCGCATGCCGACCGTAACTTTAACTGCAGGTCGTCGCGGTGGCAAGAACTGGAAGTACGAGTAGATGCAACAACGCGGGCGAGCCGCGAGAGTTGTTTCTCCACGGAACTCGAGTCATACAGACATGGTGGGAAATGATAAAGGACCACAGTCAAGATTCATGTTTGTTCAGCGCTGACTCCTGAGGACAGCGACGGGCGCGGGGTCAAGCTGTATCCCTGCTGCCCAATCTATCTACCCCACATTCGTTCGCTTACGGTCCACGTTGGATTTGACAAACCACCACCAACGAGTCAAGGTGGGCAATGGAATAAGCTTTGAGACCTCGGGCAGATGGTCTTGGGACTTCGTGGCCGGATCGACTTCTTACAAGTGCGCAGAGGTATCGCCAATTGCACCCATCGAGTGGCTGTCTAGATTGCTAGGGCTCGGACTCACCCTGTTTAGCTTTACAACAAATACCTGAAGGCCTTGTTTTCTCGATCCGTCCTGTCCGTGAACTCATCAATGCCCAAATCAGCCTCCAATCCATCCCGTCGCCTGTTCTCCCACATGTAGTAAAGTCTCAGCACTCCTACCAAGACGCATGCCACTGCGCAGCAGACGATGATGGTGATCTTCGCTGGGACGTAATCGGGCGCGTCCTCTTTCCTGAAGGTCAGCGGTCCGATGATGTTGCCCAGACAGAACGACATGAGCAGGATCGCATTCATCGTCACTTTCTTCGTATGGCCCGCGAAGTTGGCCGAGACCAAGCTGTACATGAGGGGCAGAGAGGCGCCAATGCAATTGGTCAGATAATTTCCAATCAGCTTTCCGGCTTTGTTGTCAGCTGGGAGGAAAGCCATGAGAGAGCCGCCGAGGATGCCTGTTACGCGTATGGTTAGAAAGTTGGGTCAGAGGAACAAGCAATCTGAATTTCGTACCTGGTACAAGCAATAAAACGATGCAAAGACCTCGTTGGTTGTAGCGTCCGGCAGCCCAGGTGGCTATCAAGATACTCACGATGCTCACGGCTCCAGAAGGGATCTGAAGTAAGGCCGTCTCTTGCGAAGTGTAGCCGAACTGCTTGATGATCGTCGCCTGGTAACTACTCACTGCTCCATTTGGAACATTACTTGCAATCGTAATGAGGCTCAGTAGCCATGTTTGTGGGTCTTTGAAGCATTCCAGAACCTATTGAACCAGTCAACCCCTATGCAGGTATCCGGCGGGACATGCGAACCTGTCCGAATTTGAAGTGCTTATTCTCGATACCAGTTTGGTTCGCCTTGAGACGTTGAACAGCGAAAACCTTTTCATCGTGCGTCATGAACTTCGAGCTCATTGGGTTGTCTGGGAGGAGGAACATGACCAGAACTCCAACCATCACCGTGACGAGCCCGACGACCAGGAACATGATTTGCCATGAGGTGAAGGTAGAGCTGTGGTAGTGTTGGAAGCCAAAGGAGATCAACGAGCCAACGATGGTGCCTGTCCCTGTTCCGAGGTACCTGTACGCTGATCAGATTATGTCCTGCGCTTGACTTCTTCCCTGCGCTCACCAGAGGCCAACTCTCGGAGGCTGTTCATGTCTCTTATACCACATGCCCGTGATCAGTATCAAAGACGGCGCAACAGCAGACTCAAAGCAGCCCAACAGAACTCTCGTCGCCACCAATCCGCCCCAATTCTTCGCTGCAGAAGTGACCGCAACAATGAGCCCCCAAAGCGTCACCATCAGTCCCAAGTATTTCGCTGTCGGAAATTTCTGCATCAGAAATCCATGGGGGAACTCCAGGGCCAAGTACGTGACATAGAACAGTAGTGCCAAAGTGGAAAACTGCGCAGCATCGATATGCGCATCAGTGTAGAGACCCATGACAGCAGCATAGTTGATCAACGTTTTGTCGAGATATTGGAGGAAGTAGCAGCACCACATCAACGGCACAATCCGCCAATCGATCTTCCGGACCAGAGCCTTCTCTTCTTCGGCCGTGAAGGAGACGATATGGGTGTCCTCGCCCTGGAGGAAGGCGAGAGCTGCATCACCATCTTTTGGTATGACAAGGCCGGCTTCAATGGAGGATCTGGATTCGATTCGGCCACTGATTTCATGGCCTTTTTCGGATTTGTTGTCGTCAGACATGACAGTCATGTAGCAGGTTCGATACGAGAGTGTCCCAAGGCAGGGAATGGATCAAACGATTAGACTGAGCTTCGAGAAAGGCATAGCGATGAACCCAGCCCACCGATGACGGAAGGCCATCGTCGCAACCTGTCGAGTATCTCCGCGAAAGACCATGTCTTGACCGTCGAGCGGCAGCCTTATCAGCATCGCTAAAGCTCCCTGCTCATGCTCAAAGCTGTCAATTGGAGGTCCGAAGATGAAGAATTAGATAAAGGATAAGGAGCGACGATTGTTACCCAAAGGGGCAGCTCTGTGGCGCGATGAGGTCAACATCCCCCTTGGCGAGGATGCATGTACGCGATGCCAGGAGGATGGGGATGGATTGGCCTGAGGCATGCGGCGCGTGTCCTGTTGGATGGAACGTGTCCTGTGGTCTCTGCAGGAAGATGTGGAGGTCTAGACCTAGGGATCGTTCATGTTTGGAAAATCGGAAACACGATGCAGCCGTGGCGGGTAAAAGGTCCTGGTGGAAATTGAAGCGGGTACCTAGGCACGTAGGATACGATGAATGTCAAATTTAGTTGCCGAGGCCTAGAAATTCGGTACGAGACAGCGGTAGCCAACCATCTCGGAATCCCGAGGCCTAGGTAGACATCTCCAACCCTTTTTCCTGCAGCGCCATGTTCGGGAAGGGAGACAGGACGTAGCACCATTTGCACGACAGGAACCCACTGCATATTGCAGTTACTTCGCCAAGTTCCTTGTACAGGCTTCTCTGATCCCAGCGCCAGACTCGAAATTCCTTTTCTCGGAGCGGTTGCATATGGAAGAGAAGGGCAAGGCAAATCCTCAAGGTTGCTGTAAGGCTGGAAAGCTTGTCCGAGAGACCTGGTGAACATCGGTACCCTAGCCACTTTTGTACCTACCTCAAGTGAACAATGGAAATGGGGATTTTGCAAGATTGAATTGTCTTTCATGATGACCAGACTGGGCGCGTTGGACAGTGGTTCCTGGAGAGCATCGTGCTATACAATCGAGGGACTCTGAGAATGAAATTTCGGACTGGCGATAAGTAGCAGAGCTCAAGGGCATCGAGCTCGGCTGGTTCTGGGTTCGATAAGATGAGAGAGCAAGAAGTTAATAGAATTCGCAATGATATTCTGGACAATCAGACCTGGAATCTTTTCCATTAGAATACGCTGAAGAGACAAGACCGATATGCCATGTCCTTCACACTCCCAGTCTATCAATGAAGCAGAAAGGAAATTCCAGCCCACTCCTCCCAACCACAAAAACTTCCCTCAAAGACAAATCCACCAATTCCCTCCCCACCATGAAAACCCTACCATCTCGCCAAAACCAAGCTGAACAAGCATTCCATGAATAGTCCGCCCCAACAAGCCTCGAATGCACATTTTCTCAGTACCAACAGATTCATCGAATAGGTGACGAAGGAAAGAGACGCCTATCCGTTCCACGTTTGATCTGGCAGGATTTCCCCATCTTTTCGTCAAGACAAGGGAGCAGATACGGAATGCGCCAGGTTTCAAAAGGTAGCTGGCTGCCAGCCTTATCGCACTGCGCAAAGAAGCAAGTACATACCGTCCCGCTCGACCGAAGTCCCTTCTGTCAAACTCAGGAGGTTGTTGGCTAGAGTGAGAGGGAAACGTAACCACACTTTCCAAGAGGGAGTCCATAGGCTTCCTTTCCAAAGTCCCGATCAGTCGTCTCCTGCTTAAACAGTTCGCCGTCCACATAGGTACACTACGATCGCTTTTGAAGAGAAGCTGAAATCAATAGTAGAAAAGATGATAATATGTAAAACATGCAGATCGATTAAAGCTAGTACAATTCCATCATCTATAAACGCGAGGAACTGATCTAATAAGCCACCCAAACCCGGCGGATCGATAGCCAGGGGCCAATTCATACGCCATCGTCCCTCATACCCTGGACCCGCAAGAGATATGCATGCTTGCCTCAGACTCCCAGCCTAAATGTTTTGACCGCGGACCTCGCAAACACCGGACGCACCACCCTGAAACGCAAAATGATTGGAAGTGTGCGACACAGACCGCTACCAAAACAACGACGGAGAAACAAAAACGGTTAAGCAGCGAACTCATTAGATACAGGTAAGGAAGACACGACACTAAGAAATAATGCGAGGGCTGTGAACCAAGCCGGCCGCCTCGACGTGCATCGTAGATGTCTATGCACTAACTTAAAATCCAAAAGCGCTGAAAGGAGTGTGTCCATCATGATCGTCAAAACATAAAGGCAAAGTTTCTGCGTGCTTAGCAGTGTCCACCTAGGCTGTATCTCTGATCGGTCTGCCGAGGGCATTTGTCCTCAGTGAGAAGAGCATTGATTGAGGTCGCCGGCGGTAGTTGGTTTGACCACGACTGCGAAACAGATCGTTGGTGCATATTGCCCATCTGTGGATTGCCGTACTGCATCGGCGCGATAGGGGTAGACATCTGCGGCATCCCATAGTTGAATCTATCCGACGGCGAAGGTCCACTGGAACCCAGACTCATCGGACCATAGTCTTTACGATACTGTTGCGGCATAGGGTTGTTGAATGATGGGAAAGGAGATGGTTGGAGCATTGGGTGAATACTGAGAGCTCTCGAGTTCGGACTGTCTTCTGGAGTGATCGGTTGTCCTGGTGCGCCTCTCCATACTTCTTCCAAGTGATTCGGTGAAACATCGCTGCCGTACTCTGAGGCAATGGCAGACCAGAAATTACCGCGGTGCGCATCGTAGATTTGTCGTAGTCGATCGGTGTCGACAGACGAGCCATGCGGGCTGTTGGAGCCGGTTTGGATGCGCAGGCCATCCATCCGTGTGTGTGAGTCATCGGGGGTGAGAGGTCGTGGCTTTGGCAAGAGAAGCTTGTGCTGGCTTCTCCCAGGCGAGTTGTTGCTGGGATATGATGACAAAGGATTCATCGAGCCATACGGATTGTGGATTCCGTGCATATACTCTTCGTGATGATCGCCATTGAGGTGATATTGTGGCGGAGAATGTCTGACCGATCCACCTGAGCTCGAAGCCGAGGAAAGAGAAGCGGTACGTTTCCGTCTATGGCTGCCGTGAGACAGTTGGTGGTAATGAAGCCGGCATGCTAGTTCGGTCTTCTTGAGGTGGGCTGCGATGTGTTTGTAGGGCATTTTCTGCATCCTAGTCTGTAGCAGATAGTTCTCCTTGGAGTTGAGATTAGCATGGGTCCTTGATGGTGTCAATTGATATGCTCACTTCTTCTTCTGACCAGGATCGGTTTCCCCCGGTAGGTGCCATCTTCCGTCCTCGGACACCCTCCGACGATGGAACTAGCGATTGATGATTCTGCATATTGCTATGGCTAAAAGTGGCGGATGTGTTCAATGTGAGACTTGTGGTTGTTGAGTTCGTGATGTATATTGGATGGGATTGAGTGCAGCAGTAGCCAAGCTTACTAGGAAAAGACAAACAGATTAAATATATTAAAGATGAAAATATTGTCCAGCAATGTCTAGTAATGAAAGGAACGCAGCCCAGCCGGTGGGTTTTGAGTGAAAGTTGGTGGAACTGCCGGAGGGACAATTGCTTGCTGTAGGATGTGAGAGTTAGAACATTGAGGCACATGCAGCGACCTTAAGAATCTGAGTGCGAATAGAAACGGGCAGTAAAACAAGCACGCTGATTGGAGTGCCGTGCTCTGTTGTCAGGAGCGTTTTCAGGCTAGGGAAATCCGGGACAAGATTGAAACGGTGTACAGACCTGAAAACTGAGCCTCAAAAAGCCGCATGAATTTACTTGACGTGATGAGAAAGGCTGGCGACGTTTCTCAAACAGCCGCTTCAGGAACACACGAGAGAAATAGGAGAGGAGAGCTCAGAGAGCACGGGTATGTTTAGCTGCCGAAACCCACACGGGAACGCAAACTGTCAGCAGGGGGGAGAGCCTGGCAACTTCCAAGTTCAGGAGACTGTGCAAGCAGCAGGGCCTCTGAAGAATGCTCAACTTCTGTTCGATGCATCGCGGTCAAGTGAATACAATCCAGTTTCTGATGGTAGGGGGATCGTGTACCACAGACGGACCCGCAACCTCACTCGACGAATAGGCGGATTGTTTAGCGCTGGACCAGGAGGACGGTTATAGAGTGTGCATCGGGAAGTTCTTCGACCGGGCAAAACAAAGTGATTGAAACCGAAGCGGAAAACGAATCAGAGAAGGGTGGGAGAGAGAATCGAGTTTGTGAGGAGAAGGCGATACGCGCCAGACGTTCTCCTGACATGTTGTTGTTTCGAAAACAGTCAGCCACAGTTTGCAGTGCAGGTGCCAGTGGTAGAGGGGGAACAGTCATGTGATGTTATCGATAGCAGACACCCGGCTAACCCAATGTGATCAGCATCAGCATCAGCATCACCATCCCAGCACTGACTCCGGGTCTCCTTGACGAACATGGCTGATGCGATACCGTACCCACAAGATGTCCAACCACCTGCAGCCTCTTCCTTAACCCTTTCGGGCATCAAGAAACTCCCGTACAAAATGAATACAGTAGCAACGGAAGTATCACTAATGGCCGTCGCTCGAGTCCAGTGGCAGTTCGAGTCCCATGACCTCGGCTGCCAAACACCATTGCGACATTGCTTTGTTCCCAGTTCTTCACCGTGGTCCGTGGGTTGTTTTGAGAAATTGATTCCGGGCGGCGGTAGTACCTTCGTAGTTTCTGCGTGTCTTCGATATTTGGTTTGTCGGTCTGTGTGAGGCTTGGTAGGGGACGATAGGCCACCTTTGCAATCTTACCTATGCTACCCATCGTATCCCTTCCAAGGCCTTCCACCGGCGGCCTGGAGTGTGCTAGTGCACCATATCCTCCGCCATGGTCGTGGTCGTGGTCGCGGTCGTGGTCGTATCGCCAACACGGCCTGCCCGTGGTTTTCGCATCCGTGGCTGCCGCAGCATGGCTGTCCTCATGTCGCTCATGGTGCCGTGCAGCAGTCTTATCATCAACCTAATCTGCCTTGATCTACTGACCCACCAGTTCGTCGCTACCTGGCTTGTGACAATCCGACGGAACACACCAATAATGCCATGTCCTTCAATGGCAGCGCTGCGAGCGATCCTCGTCAGCTGTCCGAGATCCGTCGGGAAGGGCCGCGAACATACAGTGGAGTGTGCAACCTAATGCCGTATTAAAGTCAGGCTAGGTCCCGCCCACCGGCCTGGCCAGCCACGGTCCACGTCCTCGCATCTCTTGAATGTCTCGTATGCGTGCGCTAGAGGGAAGGAAATGCAACATGGCTTGCATGCTAGCGGCCATTCGCTACTGTCAAAGGGCTGGGATGGGGACTTCAAGTTGTTCGTACTCGGTACCTACTAGTATGGCCTGTCGGAACAGCTCGTCGTCCCAGCCCGAGAGACCTTCTTTCCGGGGCATCGTGATGATATGTGAGTGCGAGAGATACCTTACGGCTACACATCCCCATATTGTTCGACCCGTCTCTTCCCTGCCTCTACATCTTCACGCATCTAGACGCATCCAATAGGTATTAATATCCAAGATCCAATGTTTGATCCATCACCAAAGTGGGCGTTCCCCCAGCCATAACCGCCTGCCCGCAGGCTCACCCTTGCCCGGAATTCTCGAGGAATGCATAAAATGCCATTGGCGCGTGATCTCATTGGAAATATGCCTGCAATCATCTTCCAAGTCCACTTTCCCCACTCGGTCCGCCTGTGGTGAAATGCAGCTTTGACTTTGCAAGCATACGACCCCGCCTTCTCGTCTCACAGAAACACGACTCCAAGTACTTCGACATGCTCCCGAGTAGTGTCTCCCGAGGCACGACAAGTATCTCTACATACCACCACTCCGACGACTGCCTTGGTCAACAGTATCGCCCTGCATAAGCCCAAGGAACCCAGTAAAATCTCCTCTGCTGACCTATAGTCTGCAAGCTCAGACCTTTTGAATCTTCCCTCTGTTTGCCAATCGATAATTCCTCATGCGTCCTTGATCTTCGGGCGCACGCGATGATCATTATGCATTAACGTCGAGTCCCTATTCTCTCTCGAAACCGATGTCGTTCATCAACATACCCTTTTTGACTTCCTGAGAAAGTATGAGCCTCCATTATTCTTGACTGCTAAGATACAGCACAGAGACCGACTGTCAAGCCGCTTCGTTGGTCCAGGGCTTTTCCGCCAACGGGAGAGTCACCTCCATATAACATGTCGTGAGACTCTCTTTGATCCTTATGCATTGTACCTCTACTCTCACTGAAGTCCAACATACCTTCCCGTTCGAACCAAGTACCTACCGCTTTTCCCACTTTCCACTCACTTGGACGCTTTACTGACCCTGGCTTGGCTGCGACGCACAGGACTTCACCCAATTCAAAGCGCAACCTTAAACCATCGTCAGCTTCAGCCTCGTCGGCTCAGCCTACTTTCGCAACCGCTCTGTCACCCTTCCAGGGCATGAGCCAGCCCGCCGATCAACTGAGTCCGTACGCTGCTCCTGCTCCACAGAGCGCTTCGAATCCAAGGAAACGGAGAGCCTCCGGTCAGCCAAGTACACAAATGACGCCGAGTCCGATCGCGCCTGCGCCAATACCAACGAGCTCTACCTTTGCAGAGTCTTCTGGCCACCCAGCGCCTACGCAAGAGAGCGGCCAGCAACCTCCGGCCAAGAAAGGTCGAACCAACACGCCGTGGACGCCAGCAGAAGAGTTGCGCCTAAAGCACATGCGAGATGCAGGCAAAAGCTGGAGCGAAATAGCAAAGGTGCGTTGAGGAGCGGAAGAGACTTGTAAGTGAAGAAAAGCACCGGACCCTGACTCACGTTATGAAAAAAGTCATTCCCACTACGGACGGAGGGTAGCGTCAAGAAACACTGGTACAAGGTCAGCCACTCACCCAAGCCACGAGCAGCACACAAACGTCGCAGCGGGCTCACACTGAAGAAACACAGGACATGCACTACGCCGAGTTTGCAGAGGACGAGGTATTTGACATCTCCCCGGCCCCTTGAAAACAAGATCTGGACACTACCATTGCTAAAATCATACGGCAGAGTGCAGCTCTCCTCGCAGCGATCAAGGAGTACGAGGCCAACAAATGGAAGACTATTGGAGCGAAAGTCGGCAAGCCAGCCAAGGTAATTGACAGCAACAAGCCATCGCTGATACACCACTGCTGGCAAAGGCTGACGAGTGCCTGCACAGGCTTGCGAACAATATGCCAAAGAGCATTTTGGGGGCAAGATGTAATGCATACCGACATAGAGCATCTGCATGGAACATTCGGCTTTAGCGTTCAACTGTTTCTTCCATTCTTCGTTTCTTTCAAGATACCACTCACCTCGGAATACGGGGCTTCTGCATTGAGGCCTATACCGGCAGCCGGGGTCTGCTAGAAGTCTGTTGTCTGGCCTAATGACTTTACGAATGATTTGAAATTTTCTTCTCTTGCCCGATTTCCCGCTTGCTCAATTTTCTGCTAGCGCGATGGTCGAGCAACTTACAGCATTGATACTTTCCGGGAACCTCAATCAGTTGTGGTAGGTGGGGAGGATGGGAACAACGGTCTAGGGAAAATCTCAAATTAACGCTGGTACTTTATAACGACCTGGCTCCACAATTCTTTTCCGCACTGACAAGCTCTATCGTCCCTGCTATTCAGAAAATGAGAACACAGGCGAGCACACAGGGAGCGTATAAGGCTCGTAGCACGGTCAGAACTACGTAGGCATCGCAGACCCTGTCCTAGGCCGACCTCGCCAGCCATGCTGAAGACCATGCCATGGGATTCTTCCGGTCAATCCCCGAGTTGTGGCACGTCTCATGCGGGCCGCCAGAGCGTTGTACTACGCTTGTCAATCCCAATCCAGACTGAAGGCTCGGGGCGACACAGTGGCATCAATCACTGACCTCGCACACTGTTCTGAACGGTGGAACAGGACACCACATCCAGTACCCAGAGGTACACCTGGCCGAGCAACGTCGAGTAGGTCTCGGTTCTCCTTGCACAGTGTACAGCTGGTCTCTTTTGTGCAAGTAATTTGGACTATGGAGGCGGTCAGGCTTTGTCACGCGAGATGGGCGGGGCTGTCGATGATGGAATTCATGGAAGGCATGAAAGATCGAGTGCGAGAAGGTGGTCGCGATGGCTCCTGTCAGCGAGTGGAGGATGGAAGGGACAAGACGCAGCATCTAGATGGCAGAAGTTCCGCCGGACAAATTGCCATCCTCAATTTTTAATCTCGAGCGCTCGGACAAAGCTCTCTGCTGTCGAGATTAATGCAGTTGCAGTGACGACTCATGCGTGAAGGTCCTTGATGGAGGAGGCTGACAAGTCAAGCCATACGTTGCCTTTTTGCACAGTTCACAAAGTCAGTCGCTGCTATGCGGGGTGAGGCCGTGCTCAAAAGGCGCCGGGGGAACAGGGAAAATGAAACTCGGGATCATACATGTTCCCCTAGACGCCTTCAAACATATCTCGACCGTTTTGGGACAGTTTGCGAAATCACTTGCAGGAGAATGATGCGGGACCTGCATAGGGAGACGGCCACAGACCTCAGGAAACGTTCACACAGATGCACCTCAGCAAACATGAGCCGGCCCCGTCGTCGATTGGAATCATTTGAAACTAATCGGTGGCTTGACGCGAGGTGGCGTGCGCGGTGCAGAAGAAGGCTGAGGAGGGATACGCACGATAGCCTTGTATGTCATGTCCGGCTCGTTGGCGAGTGGTGGACAGAGGTGGAGGTAGAACTCCGATTGCGTTGGGTGGAGGATCGGCATCGGCGAAAAGGGCCACGATCCGCCGAGCTTCTCTGTTTCTGTCCTAACCTGACAGGGTGGGAGAACCTCACTTCAACAACATCCAAATCAATCTACTTTAATTCAAAGGCCTTGCCGAACTCCTTCACACTCCACACCGTTGTACATATAACCATCATCTACGTCCTAGGCCAGGAACTTCCAGCCTACATCCCTCGACGCCCGGTTGCTCATGAGCCACTCAGCGTCCGCCCTGAGCAGTTCGCCAGTCGCTATAATTCAGGGTTTGTTTCTTATATGTCCACTTATGAAACTCGCGCTGCATGAGAACGGATTCGACGTCCAGTAATATGATGCGCTTCAATGAGAGCCTGGTCCGCGGCGGCCCATTGCTGCCACTGGCCGAGGCCACGTCCGCCGATTCTTCAACCCCCTTTCCCTTTCCAGCGTGTATCAATTGCTTCTTTGCTTGCGCCTCAATCTTTGCATTTGTCATCCGCGCTTCCCTGCCGTTTCTTCAACCCCAGTTCTTCTCTAGCACAATTGTGCTGTGTTCTGTTTCTTGCCTTCCTTGCGACCACGATGATCCACGATTGTGGACGAGTTGAGCTGGCTCTCAGCCCGGTCAAAGCTTGCCCAACAGGTGTTCGCGATATATTACCGAATCGATCATGTTGCGTATCATGAATCATACCTGATAAGGCATCTCTTGGCCCAAGCAGAGCTCATGCACTGCTTCAAACAATTCGAATACCTGTGCACGTTCTAGAAAGCGGCAAGGCTGTCCGTGGTCTGGAGACGCGCGAAAGATGGTTGATTGGAACCAACATCGCGGAGTACGGTTAAGGCAATGCCAATTTGACTGTCTGACCACTCACAGATCCGGCGCATCTGGACTAAACACCGACGACGTGTGCCCACGATCGCAGGCCGACCACGGCATCCTGGTACGGCATTATGCCCCCATCAAAATCCGTCTCCTCCACTTGCCAGACTTAGCTAACCCTCTACCTTTTAGGGACGAGCTTTGTCTCGTGGAAAAGAACATTGCCCATCGCGCCTTGACTACCTTGTGTCCGGCTCCGAGCGAATTTGACTGCGCATCTTTGATGCGTATTAATGCTACGAACGATTCGTGCTTTCCCAGGAATGTTATAATACGCAACAAGTCCCGGCACTTAAGCGGAAGAGATCTTGTTGCTCCAGATCTATATCTCAAGGCAGCTAATCCTTATCCTGGCTCCGCTAAGTCCTACGTCCGATGCCCCACGGTCTCTCGCTTCGGATTACTCCAACAGCACCGTTTGACAGGATAGTTGAGCCGCGAAAAGGATACTTCCAGACACGTGCGATACACACTTTCAAGATCTCTATCTGGGTTTGAATTTCCACCCATCCTGGGGTCACTCATTTGGCGCTGGTCTTACCGGGCGACACTGCCAGAGCCAATCTAGCTCTGGCAGTCTCCATGCATATTCGCAACGCTGGCGAGATCATATCGAGACTTCTCCCTCGACTATGGCATACAAGAACAGCACTCGGGAGGAGAAGGAGACTCCAGCGTTGCGCAGCAGCATCAACAACAGTCGAACCTCGACAACAATCAACGAATCCTCCAACAATACGGACTAGGCCCGAGCAATCCACCGTTCCTACAACAGCAACCCCCTCTCCAAACATTTCAACAACATGGTCTGCCTCAATTGGTACAAGCCAGCTCAGTAGAAGATCATTCCGGACTCCGTCAGCCCCAAATGTTGCGTCACCACCAACCCCCGATGTCCCATCATCAGCCTTCTTATGGCCCAGGGCCCTCACAAACGCATATTCAGTATGCTCCTCAGAGCCGAAAGCGGAGTCGTCCACACGACGACCTGCAGCTGGACCTTCAAGGTCTTACTGGGTTGACAAGTGTGACGGATACTGGTCAAAACATGCCAGTAGATCTGAATCCGCATGCTCACCATGCTCAACCCCAGCAGAACCTCTACCAACAACACCAACAGCAACAGCATCATCATCAGCAACAACAGCAACACCAGCAACAGCAGTCGCTCGCTCCACCTCAACATCACCATCATCGGTTGCCAAACCAGCCGCCGCCCTCCAAAATGCGGCGGATGGGTTATGGTGATTCCCCTCCACCACAACACCACGGCCCACCCTCGGTGGTGGGCCAAGAGGGCATGCCCATGCCGGCCCCTCGACCCCGCGGTCCGAAGCTGAAGTTCACGCCCGAAGACGACCAGCTTCTGGTGGATTTGAAGGAGAAGAAGAACCTGACGTGGAAGCAGATCGCGGACTTTTTCCCCGGTAGGAGCTCCGGGACGTTGCAGGTCAGGTATTGTACGAAGCTGAAGGCTAAGACTACGGTCTGGACAGACGAGATGGTGAGTTTCTGCCGCATTACCTTCATTCATAACCCTCAATGTCTACTTCGTTTCTTACTCCATCACCTTCACCCCTTGAATACAGTCAAGATCTTGCACAGTCACACCTTCAAGCAATGCGCTGATGATCCTATCCATGACTCGTCACAATACCATTCTCCCTCAACCATCCATCCAAAGAACCCATCTCACACAAACCAAACAGGTCCAAAAGCTGCGCAACGCGATGCGCGAATACGAAACAGACCGCTGGCGCATCATCTCCACAAAAGTCGGCTCTGGCTTCTCCCCGGCCGCCTGCAAGGAAAAGGCCATGGAGCTCGTCGATCCGCTCCAGCAAGGCGGACCCTCCTCGCTCCAGCAACAGCCCAGCCTCGACGATCTGGGGGATTTGGAGGCCGCGGGCGACGAGGACGACGGGCAGGACGACAGCTCGATTTATGAGCAGTCGGGTCATGGGGGCATGGTCCATGGACTTGGTGAGGTTCATGGTGGACTGGGACTTGGCGGGCATGGTCACGATCATGGTCATGAGGGGGGCCCTGGGAGCGCGGGTAGTGATGTTGGGCCTGGCGGTTACCAATGACTTTGAGTGCGTGTGTGTGTGCGTATGTCTGTGGCTGGCCACATCATCCACATCCCTTTCCTGGGAAGAAAGAAAATCTTCCTCAGGGATTGAGGGTTCGAGCTCAGTCCAAGTCGATAAACCCCACACTCGCGATGGAAGCCTCACAAATCGTGACGCGAAAAGAGGGAAAGCGACGGATCCTCTGACGTTCTCCAGGCAGGCGTTCAAACTGTCTACGCGGGCAGGCCCGAGCGAGTTCGCCTACGACCCCAGGACGCAGAATGAGTGTACGATCGGAATGGGCATGAAAGAACGGACACTCGCCATAACAGCCATTATCAAGCGTTCAGCAACGACTGTCTCACGAGACCATGAGGATATCACTGGAGGAAAGAACGGACAGGGAAACGACGGACACGCGGTGTTTGGATAAGGTAGCGGGGGGGAAGGGCGGGGCAAGAGCGATGATGTAAGGTACTGTGATTATATTTCCTTTCTTCATGTTGATTCCGAGCGTGCCTGTTCTCGTCGTTTTTCGGGTTGGATACGTGGACGGACGGTTGGGATGGGATGGGATGGTGCATCGATGGTTGTCCGAATACACTCTAAAGATACCCCGCAACTCTTTTTCGCTCGCTAGCAGGATCGAGAGACCTGATTTCTTTTGTCCCTTTGTTCTTCTCTGGTGTCACACTCTTTTCTCATGGCGGACGTCGACTTGGGCTTTTCTGTTTGCATCGCGTCGTGGCAAATCCAAAGGTTGTTGTATCTCCTGGACGTTGTATCATCAATGTTTTTCTTAGCCAAGTATAGCAGAAATCGACATCTAAAGTCCCACAATAATTTTTTTAGCCAAGACCAAACAAAGTCAAGGTATGTATTTCCCTCTATTGGAACTCAATGAATGTTGGGGCATAGCGAGAACCCCGAAAATCTTCCACCACTACTACTGTCTTTGCTCACCTGCATGCAGATGCGCTTCTCCAGCCCTAGCGACATGGCGTTGTCCACAGGCTGAAGTGGTGCTGAGACGGTATATTAGCCTTGCACGAGCTATATCGTCTTGATAGTGGCATAAGATCGGCTCCTCTTAACTTGCAGCGCTTTTGCGTCATGGATAGCACCTCTCTTATTAACTACCCCTCCATCAGGGAGGCCGTAGCGGCGGACGGATAGTGCCTAAATCCACCGCACGGGAGGCACAGCGGACGGGTTAATTATTTCAAACACTAAGCCGATGAGTGCGAGAATTGAGTCATGTTCTTGCAAACTGAAGGCTGATGTGAGATACATGCATTGATGAGATATTGGCTTTGCTTTTTGAAAGGTTCTGCTCACTAGTGTCGGGCCCGGGCCTATGCTTTATCAATCAGTGCTCGAGCTCTTGGTGTCAATAAAGGAGGCATCATGATTCTTTGTTGCTGAACCTAGACGGCCTCGCCAACACTAGAGCTTGCGCAATGGCATTCGAAGCAGCTGCAGGGAAACATGCCGCAGGGTGAGATGCTGTCAGGCCAAGACATTTTTGATCTCAATGATCCACGGCGACATCAGTGGAGTATCGAAATGGGAGGACACGTCCAGTCGATTTCACGGTGACTTGATCAGAGAATGGTATCTCATATCCAAATGTTAGTTCAAAATTCTCAGTAGTTTGTTGAAGTATAGAGAACGAGAGAAAGTAGCTTTGATGACGGAGAAATGTGGAGAAGGGAGTTTCCGGAAGGAGTGTGGCTTGAGCGTCAAACTGATAACTTCGCGATCGTCGTTACATGTGAATTCATGGTGTGGCAGCATCGTGAGCCAGGAATGTGGCCAGCCCAAATTTCAGAAGGCTATATTTTGGAGCCGGAGATATAGGAACTGCAAGGCAGCTAGGCTGGCGATGTTTTGTTCCAAGATGTCTCATCTTAGTTGCTCCTGTATGAAGTGTTTGACATGGACGCAAATAGACCAAGCGTCAGGAGGGTGGAAAGAAAGCGGAAAAGCTTTGATTATTAGGCTCTTCAGAAGCCGTGATATGGACGAAATGCTTTTACGAATGAGGAACGAATGTGGATTGTGGAGGAGAAGTTGTTGTCAGGAACTTGAAGTTCTTCCACCACCGAAGATAGACTAGCGCATTATGTAAGCCCACGAAGCGTACACGTGACCGACAAATGTCCAAATTCGATGCCGCTTCGTTACCACTTCGCCAAATTTCACGACCGACAATTCCCCCACTCGCCACGCCTCCAATCCTTCAAAATGGCCTCCAAACGCGGGTATGTTGCTGCCTGGATATATGTGCTCTTTTCGAGCTCGAAATTATTGACGAACGGGCACTGACAATTTTCCCCAGTCGCGGCATGAGCGGTAACAAGCTCCGAATGACTCTCGGTCTCCCAGTGTGAGTCTCTAGCCCTCTTCGAACCTCCCAACCAGCTGGACTCCGATTGCAGATACTGATTGTCCGACAGCGGCGCCGTCATGAACTGCTGCGACAACTCCGGCGCGCGTAACCTCTACATCATCTCCGTCAAGGGTATCGGTGCTCGATTGAACAGACTCCCAGCTGCCGGTGTTGGTGACATGGTCATGGCCACAGTCAAAAAGGGAAAGCCAGAATTGAGGAAGAAGGTCATGCCTGCGGTCGTTGTGCGACAGAGCAAACCGTGGAGGAGAGCAGACGGCATATTCTTGTATTTTGAGGACAATGCTGGAGTGGTGAGTCCTGTCCATACATGAGGGGAAATAGGATGCATTGGCTGGGCGCAGCTGGCCCATTGCATCTAAGAAGCTGGACAAAATCTAACACGCGTCTTAGATCGTCAATCCCAAAGGAGAAATGAAGGGCTCCGCCATCACAGGACCAGTCGGAAAGGAGGCAGCAGAACTCTGGCCACGTATCGCTAGTAACGCTGGTGTCGTCATGTGAGCGGTGTTCTTAGGCTATGAACGGATTTCGAGTTTACTTTGCGGTTGCAACACGGATAGGGTCTTCCGGTTCGGTTCGGATGATGGCTGCATTGAGCATACGACATGGCGGGCTCGAGAACCGCTAGCGCGGCGTTTATCGAATGAATAAAAGACGAATTCACCTATCTTGCATTCCCTGCAGCGAATTCGTGCTAGATGAAAACCTCATCAACAGGCGGCGGCCTAAGCCATTCGGAACTGTAGAAAATGACCAATAACGGCAATTAGTCCACGATCAATTGCAGCGACCAAGAACAGGATCTGCTCAGATCGGGTATGGGACTATGAGAATCACAAGCTCCATCAAGATCGAGGAATCCCGGACAATCCTATTTGCCCTTGCTGGTTTTCCACAAACACTCTACTTCAAGTAATCCGCAAATCTTTTCCAGTATGATGACCAATGCCCTAGTTCCGAAGTCCCGCTTCAATGTGCGCAGCGTTGAGAATTCCAATGAGCTCTTGTCAAGAATGTAGATTTTCAAGCTCCCTGTGGAAGCCAAACAACACGAGAGACGCGAGAAAGTAAGACTAGTCGACAATCCTTCTGACATACCTCACTTGATTCATTTTGAACTTCGCATGGGTTCAGACACAATGCATCACTGACATCCATACAGAAGTGAAGACTCGTCATTAGGATGAGTCCATTCGTCTTTTGAGGAGAGGTAAAGTGCGTTGTGATTTCGCAACCTTCAGTCTATCCAATCCATCCAAACCAGCTGTTTCCTAGTCACGCGAACATAAATTTTCGTGCCCGGAAATATGTTTTGATGACTTCTACAGCCGAAGCTTGAGAGACCAATGTTCTGCTGTACCGCACATCATCCACATTATGAACAAGAGTCACCATTGATGCTCTTCAGATGCTCACTGCATCCAAAATGAGGCTACTTGGGGTAATGCGCCCACAAAAACAACGTCGTAGCCATTCAGAAGAACAGTAACTGCCAACATCCACATCCTGGCCTCTCATAGATAGTATAAGGGCACAACTTAGAAACGAAGATAGATTGCAAATTATAAGCATCCATACAATGAATGGAATTCGACAAAATCGTGTGTTGGGATAAAAAAAAACTCGAGGTTGAAAATCATATCTGCATCAATCGCTTCAGCAAAAAAAAGACCCGATAGATTGTCACCAAGCAGTTGGCCGTTGAATGATCCAAGATTACCAAAGTAGAATCGCAGATGGCAGTCTTGAGTTCAATCCTGCAGAGTGTAATTGACAGACTTATGGTCGTGTCTGTACAATGAATATTCGCGTCGACAGAGTCCTGTAAGCTTCGTTTGCACAATGAGTTACGATACAGTCGGAATCCTTGTGGTTGACTCAGGAGTAGACATATGGAGAGCACAAGAGGTAGGAAAGAAACCGTGGCAGGAACAGGAACAACTGGCTCGCCTATAGAGCGTACTAAAGAAGGATAGGTTTGGGAGCACGCCTACATACGCCTGCATATCATTAATATTACAAATTACCATGCGGTTCCTGTCTCACGCCAGGATTGTACCATTCGCAGTTCGCAGCCCCAAAATTCATCTTCATCTTCGTCATGCGAGCCATCTCCCAGGCCCGCTCATCCTCCCCTGCTCTTCTCTGACCTTCTCCTTCGCCCGTTTCCACAGCCTCTGCACGAAATACGGGTCCATTTTCTGCTCAATAAACCAGGTTACAACTGTAACGACGAAGGTGATGATGGTAATGAAATCTATGATGTGCACTGCCCACCACCAATGCTGGATGCCCAAATCACAGCCTCCGACTTCGATCTGCCATTTTCGCTTCTCGAAATCCCACCATGCTGAAAGTAATCCAGCGTGTCCACCAAACTCGCCCATCATACTCCTCACAGTGACTTCCCTGATGCCAGGAACGTCCCCATCCGCCATTGCTTCTTTTGCCTCCTTGCTACGCCATCTTTTCGCATACCATTCCGTGTTGTTCTTGAACCCATAATGATAAACATCGCACCCCTCATGGTCGTGTCCAGTAAGTATAATCCCATCTCTTCCCATGCCATTAGCAGGGGCAAAGGGATCCAAATTCTTGCCGAAGATTCCATGGAGAATGGCTGACTTGGACATGTCCTTTGATATCATATTCTGTTCTTTTATGCCGCCTCCTTCGTCTTCTGAGAAGTAGGTGAAGAGAGGTGCGTCGACGCATGTTCCTTCTTCTTTGTGGAGCGGGATGTGGGTCAAGAGGATTGTTGCTGTTGTTTGATCGCCGACAGGGCTGGAGGTTTCAATAAGGGAATTTATGAATTTGTAGGTTGTTTGTTGGAGGTTTGTTTCGAGGACGGGGCTATCCAGATTCATGGTGTTCAGCACTATGAGACGCAAGGTTGGAGGCGATGCTGGTGGATGCGAGAGACTGCATTGCTGTAGTGGTAGGGTGAAATGTATATCTCCGTTCAAGGGTCCGAACTGTTTCTTGAAGCGCGAAACTCGAGATTCGTTTATGTCACCTGCGTAACCTATATCGTGGTTTCCCGCAACATTGATGATGCGGTTAGTCCATTCAGGCGAGGCCCCAAGCACTTCCACCGTCTTTTCTCTTTCGTACTTGCTCTCATCATCATCCGTTTGCCACTTAGCGCGCACGAAGGTGGGCGTCGCGTATTCCTTGAGCAGACCTTTCGGGACAAGGGAAGCACCTTTGAAAACACGATTCCAGAATCTTGTGCTTCGACGCCCGAATTCCTCATCTCCAATCCATTGACTCCCCAGTAGATCTCCCAAGACTGTGACATGTGTCGGCTCGGTGTACCAGTGTAACGCTCGGTACTGGTGAGCGAGGTAATAGTCGTTTCCAACCAAATCAATTTGCTTGCGGATGGACTTGACACGGCGGACGATATCAATTGCAATATCATGTAGACCTGATTGCAAGCCATCCAATACCAAGAATGGTCTCCCAGAACGAAGCCATCGTCCTAACTGGTGAAGACCTGGAAACTGATATTCGGGTGCTGACGGGAGAGAAGTGTCTCCCTCCAATTGCGGATCTCCCAAGGCAAGGAGGCGGAACGGAGCGAGCTGACGATTAGCATAGTAGCTTTTGAGGACATGATGCTCGAGGGAGCAGTTGTCAAAGAGATTGTATGCGTTCTGTGGTGGCACGGGAAAGTGGCAGTGGTGAAAATAGGGGTATAGGTAGAGGTAAGCTGTGAGGGCGACAGTCAGTGGTAGTAGGACGCTGGAGAGGCGAAGGAGGAGTGGGTAGTAGAGCATGGAGACATGAGGCCTGTGTCCAGCAGCATTCGTTATGGTGGTCGCGTGCTTGAATCATGGGAAACAGAATTGATGATCATGACCGACGCGTGAAGGCTCAAGGACAGGGACTGTGCGGTAGATCTCAGCATAGAAGACCGCCTGTGTAGCATACATGGATGGATAACTCAGAATGCTGACAAAGCATCTTGTCCTCACGGGGGGCTGTGTCACACATTACACCTATCCACCTCATTCTGTTTCTCTGACTTCAAATCTTCTTCACAATTCTACTTCATCCATAACCACTCAGCCCGCGGACATGGAATCATGCCCTCAATCTCAACCGCCAACATCATGGTCATTCATCCCATCCAGACCATGGCTTTCCCGCTGTAGTCTGTCCTGTCTGACTTGCCAATTGCCCGAACAGCAGACCGGATGGCCCACGGCATTTCCTTTCCATCCAATGTAGACGGCTCCACATCTCCATGTAAACGCGGTTCAGGGTCCATCAGTTCCGATGTGTGGCTAAACAGGTCTGGAAGATCTTCAATGCCATCACAGCGAGGAAAACTTTTTGGAATGCCCAAATCCGTGGCTGCAGTCATGGCTTGTCTCACAATCTTCAGCGTGACCTGCTTCCTTTGAGGACTTTGCTCAAGAACGACTCGATAATCTGCCAGATATTGACCAGCCAAGGCGTCGGCCGATCTTTCCTTGGCCCCCAAGATAGAGATTCTGAAGGTGCCCAGTCTGTTAGAAGGAAGATCAATTTCGTCCGGATTGAAGAATGAAAGTAGATCTGATCGCAGCGAATTCATCTTGAGTGAAGTTTCTCCGAATCCTAAATAAGTCAGTCACTGTCAACTCTACTCGGATTGCGACGTACTATCTTTTAGTCCCACAAGCAATTTTTGCAGAGCAGGGTCGACTCCGTCATAAGTTCCCTCCTCAAAGTAGTCCATGAACACAAAAGGTTTGAGAAGAATTTGCTCGCAATTTTTTTGAAACAACCAAGATTTCGCGTCCGTCGGAAGGCGGCGCTCAATTTTAAGCTGAGAGGAGGCTGATCATTTTGGGTCATGGGAGAGGAAAAGAGATCGCTGACGGTGAAGATAGGTTCAGGAAGCCAAACATTGATTTCTAATTTCATTGAGTCAATTTCAACTATGTTCTGCTTGAGGACCCCGATTATGATCTGTAGATCTTCCTCCCCGGCACTGGCGAAACAAATCATTACTGCGGGAGATTTTCAAAACTCCGTGAGATATCCAGAGGTGTACCGCGTCTTCAATGCGGCCCCTTGAACTTCCCGTACTTCGTTCATTGCTGCTTGCTACCTCCCGGATAAAGGTGACGTTGTGATCTGGCTCGGGTTTTTAGAAGTCGCGGATCTTGAATTTGGGTATGATCATTCGTGCTAGCCGAGGTCGAACACGAGGGTTCAAAGATGGAGAGAAAAGAAACCAAAAGAGTCAACGAGACTTGGAGTATCATCGGTCGGTTGGTGTTTGCTTCGTTCGGCGCGAGCCCGGCGGCCAGCGAAGCGCGCTTAGCCCCTCCTTGAAATCGAAGCCGGTCTGAATCGCCGTTGATTCTGCTGTTGGAAATGTCAGCAGAGAACTAAGAGTCAATTGGGAGTGACCATCAACTATACTCACTCTCAACAAGCACCATCTCCCCCGCGAGAGTCAAAATCGGTGCATAAACACCACTGATGACCGTCGATTTTCCTATCAATGATATCAGTAGGTATTCTGCGGGATCAAGCTTCAGTTCATTACTTACTCAACGGACTTATGCGCGTGCAAGAGGGGACCGAACTTCGTATTCCTGTCACACTGACGGTAACACTCAGCATCATCACTCGGTGTCACAGCAACTTGAGTGTGGTGCTTCGGATCGCTCAATCCAACACACCCATAGTAACCGCCTGTATTCATGATTCTCACGGTGGTTTCACAGCATCGTATTCCTACATGCCAGCCGTACGCAGTAGCAGGCAAGAGTGTGATGACTGGTATCAGAATCGAGGGCTTCATGGTCTCTCGAGAAGGACGGTTAGAGTTGGTCAGACTTGGTAGGTATATTCGTGAGAAAGTGAGGCGCAAATCCGGGCTTGCATCGCATCTTCTTCGATCTACTTGTAGTCAGTATGTCATCGAAGCCGGCATTCGGTCCATACTAGGGTGGGATAGACATCAGTCATTGAGCGGTGCAACGTGATAGATATCAACAGCGATGGTCGTCAATAGGATTCCGATCCTGGCAGCTACCCGAACTAGCCTAGTATACCTACCACGTAATCGATAGATAGGGCCGTACTCACCGAGCCAAGGGGTAATTAACCGAAGAACGGACCTATTCCTGCCTAGAAGCGCGTCAGATTACCTGTGCTTTGCTGTCAAATGACTTCGGCGCTGAAAGGAGCAGGTATATAGCGTATGACTATCATATTAGTCAATGTGACTCTCTGTGCTTGCACCACCCTAGTCCTTATGCCCATACGTTATGCTAGAACGCAGTTCATAATTATCCGGCTATACCCCATTGATTAACGTAATTCGGAAGTTCAGAAGTAGGGCGTGAGTCCAGGATGAGAAGGAGGTGGCGTGTCGCCAATCAACCCTGTACTACGGTATACGCCGAGATAGCGATCGCTCCACAGCAATAACATACCTACCTATTACACATCTTATACGTAGAATGGGGCTGGTCGTAGAGAGCTCTACGTACCTATAGTTTTGCTACAGCGAATTCGCAAATCAACATTCGTTTGCGCGAATGCCATGATATGTAGCTTGTGCTTTGCAGGTAAGATACCTTACGAGTAAGTATTGTTCTTTATTCACCGACCCGGAAGTGTCTCGAGAGTTTGACTAAAGCTATCGAGAGATGGCCGGATCTTTGAAGCAGTGCAATGAACGTGGATAATCGTAACTTGTGCTCGTTTGATAGCATGAGGGCCAAGATAGCGAAGTGTTGGATCCAACCCGTGCGGCAGGATCGTCATGATATTTTACGAGGTTTTGATATTTCCGGGCCCTCCGTCAAACAAGTTTGACTGACCCTCCCTGGAGTGATGTCGGAGAAAGTTCCGAGCCAATCCTTTTTGGGATTAGCGCCTCACCTCCAGGAAGGGTCAGTCAAACTTGTTTGACGGAGGGCCCGGCCCCGGCTATGATCCACGGGATCCCCATGAGATTTTCTCGCCGCGAAGGCATGCCATGTGACGGGATCTCAGTCGATTTAGGAAAGAGGATGATCAAAAGAGCAGGCGAAGGCTAAATTAATTTAAAAAAAAGTCTAGATTCAGCCCAGACTTACGCGAGAGAGAAACTACGCAAAGGACCAAGATAGGATCTTCAATCGACCTTCTTCGGGCAGGCTACCAGAGTAGAAGAGAAGGTTCATTGGAGGAATGTTCCTGATCGATTTTGAGCTACTATATATAGTACGTGTTCTGGAGGAAATGATATCATGTGGTTTCGCGATCAACAAGAACAGTCGCTGTTGATTAGGCTCTCAACATTGAAAGGCAATCGCTTAAGTACGAAATAAGATCTGATGAATTAATGCGTTGTATGTATGTTGTACGAGTGAGTATCTACCCATTTCCCCTTTGCACGAGAAAGCAGAGATTTCACATCCCTGCCATGGCCCAATTCTCCTCATGAATTCACGGTCGTAAGTCGTCTTCGTTTGAAACCGTAAAGGGCAAGCAAAACATACACTGTTTAATCAATTGGCCAATAACTCCACGCGTACATGCATTGCAAAAAAAGTCTGCCACATGCATTGATGGTCTTCTCAAGGCAGACACAGATACAGATTGTGCCCGACACAAGACTAGCCGTCAACGAAAGCGTTGATTGCGGCCAATGTAACATAGAACATGGATAAGAGAAGATTATCGAGGAGAAGATTCACGTGAGGAATTTTGGCGATCTTCGAATCCATCATCACAGCTACTGTGGTAGCCGGCAGGAAGAATGCTAGTGGTACATCAATCCGCAGCAATAAAGCGGGACCCAAACAGAGCCAAGAACAGGCTATGAGAGCCAATCGGAATTACGTATAATTTATATATCTGATGGTATGGAGGGTCCACGTACTGACATTCTTTCCGCTTGCTTCCACAGTATCTAATCTATAGTGAAAAATAGCATTGATCTCAGGTCCAATGGGAGATTCATGCGTAAGTACCTCTCGCGCGACTTCAATGGTATGAAGTCGATAACGTGTTTCTACACTCTCTCAGAGCCCAAATTCTAATGCAAGGCTTGGATCGATCAGCCTACGACCTTTCCCTCTGGAGAGGATTGTCGGCCCAAGTTTGACTCCTGAATTT
This sequence comes from Venturia effusa, assembly GCA_007735645.1. NCBI lineage: Eukaryota > Fungi > Ascomycota > Dothideomycetes > Venturiales > Venturiaceae > Venturia > Venturia effusa. The sequence continues at coordinate 208,054 of CP042188.1, read as the reverse complement.
TCGTGAGATGGATGATCTCGGAAAGAGCGTGATGAACCATGATAAGGGGCTGGATGCTACGAGATAGCGCATGAGCGTGGAGAAATATCTGTAACATGCTTGATGAAGTCAATCATACTTAGACCACCACATTGGCTCCGCCGATCATATCAATAGGCTTGGTGAAGTCCCTTAACGCTTTTTTCCCTCCAACATATTTCGGATCGTGAGCAGTGATCGTTTTCGTAATCGGCGACGAATTTCTCTTGTATGGAGATGTTCACTGGACGATGCTGTACAGCTTTAGCGCTGGCAATTTTGCGACTACGATAAAGACCAGGTGAAGAGGAAATACTGGGTAGTTTCGTTGTTAAGTAAATTAACAAGAGTGCGCAATATTTACCGTGACGGCCAAAGTGGTAGGGACCGTGCAGGATACTGGAACTCAGTAGAGGAATTCCTAGTTACGACCACCAAACCGCGGATGGCCTCCTAGCACGTAGCCTGTTAACGTGCCTTCGAATAATGTCACAATCAACATCACGAGGCCTGGTCGCTCCTATGAACGATCTGGTACGCCTCTCACGAATCTCGCGGTCAAGGTGTACGCCGTTGATGCGTAACGCGACTGATTCGTTCGCAACAATGGGTTATTAGGCAAGAAGCAAAACGCGAATGCCTATGAATCATGAATGTAGCCTAGAATCAGCATCCTCTTCTCCATTGTTTGATGGCTGAAGAAACGTCCATACCAGAATCAACAGTTTTGTTCCAGTGGTGGACGCGACCGCCGATGCTGAAGAGTGCTTGCTTCCGTGTTTGCCCAATATGGTCCACGCAAACTTGTTATACGTAGTAGGCCAAGTTCAGAGCGTCAAAACGCGCAAATAGAATGTACTGTATGAATGTGACTCGGAGTCCACGAGGATGCTTAGGTACAATGGCTTCGCACGCTAGGTCGACCAAGTATGAACCTGTCCATGATACTCTTTAGAGCATTTGCTATCAGGGCCGCCGAGGAGATCGCGGAGGATGGTTGGCTTTTCGTTTCTTTCGATCAGAGGTACGATGGACAGATGGATCGACAGTAGGTACTAGTAGGTGCTGGGGAGCAAGTCGGCGTAATGCATGTCCTTCTTTTCGTGACAGCGTGATCCAGGCAGAATCCATGGGGACCCTGAATGTGCTTGTGGCGCCATGAGTTGCATTGGAAAATCTATCTTAACATAATCAGCCTGGAAGTGGAGAGAGCGTAGAATGGTAGAGAATCCGTTCCGGGGCGAAGATATGGACGGGAGGAGATGTATATATGGTCAGGAGGAGATGTGAATGGGCGGGAAGACGGGAGATTAGTCCCAACGATACTAGTTCTGCTTGTGTCGTCTACAGCAATGACCTAATCAATTTGACCATCCAGGAAACCTTCTGGTCGACAGAGAACTGGCAATCGTTTTACCAATCGAGAGTTTACCTTGACCGCACTTCTGAATCTGGCGCAAATGTGCAACTCGATTTGACAGCGGATGATTTGACGACACCTAGGCTTCTGTTTTCGACCGGTGCGTTGGCCCGACAACGGAAAAGGAAAGCAAACATTACAAGACGCCCTATGCAACGCAACATAGGTACAGCTTTCAATGAACGTACACTGAACCCATGCGCGAAGAAGATGATAGGCATTTGTGATTCGTGTACTACTTCTATCTATTGCAACAGAGCGATCGTAACGTCCTCGACGGAATGGGCGGTTATCATTTTATAGCCAAACGAATATGCGCGAGACTTCCGGATATGTTGGAAAAGAATATCTTCACGCTAGGACATGCCTTAAGCCCCCATCTGTCCAAAAGGTTTCGTAAAAAGCCTGGTGGGCTGTGGATGGCTAATGTTAAGCCGCTTCTTCTGTAGAATATTTCGAGACTGAGGTTACTGCTCCTCGCATGCATCATGGCCTTTATAGGTTTGGAGCGACTTGACATCTTGACCTAAGTCTTCTAAAGGATCGAGAGGAATTTGTGCTTTTTGCTTTTGCCTCTTGGACAATTCATTAAGAGCTTCCGCATTGCAGTTGTACTTCCTCTGTAACAACGAGACCAAGGGGATTCGTTATGGCCAAAGGTAGGTACCAATGATCAGGATGATTGTATCATTGACACTCTCACTTCATAACGAGGCTGGGGCCTGAGAACAGCCGAGCCCACGATAATTTGTCAGCTTTTGCCGACATCCGGATCCGGACAGGCCACACCTCCTGTGCCTCCACACCTCCGTCCATGTCGGCGGCCTCAATCATAGAAAATCCACATCCTCAATCCACGTCTTTTTGCTCGTTCCGTTCACTTCCAGCGTTGCGTTCAGCCACTCTGCCAGCGGCCATCGATGGGCAACATCCATCGCATCCCATTGGATCATGCCGTGCATCTGCCTCTTATCTTGTCTACGCCCGACTGCAGTCCCCAACCAATCGGGCATTGCTGGGCAGAGGCAGTGCCATTCAATAAGAAAATGCGGGAACTCGCGAAAGTCACAGGGTGTGACGGCTACTTCTTGAATTTGCACATCTTTTCTCGACCGCGAGCCTGGCATATCTTTGAACGAGTACATTAAGACCCAGACATCACGCGAGCTAAGTTTCCGACACACGTAATTCACCAGTCCTGTCCGCCTTGACAGCCTTTCTTGCCTGTCCTCCTACCTCACCCTCCCGACACACCAATACCACATAATGGATCCTTTGAGCATCACGGCGGCAGCCAGTTCGCTAGCTGTCTTTGCCTTCAAACTTGCACGGGGCATATACGGCTGTGTCGACGCCCTCAAAACTGCAGACTCGAGGTTATTGCAGCTGAAAAGCGAGGTGGATGCGCTCGGTACTGGTCTCGGTAGTATAGCCTCCACCTTTAAGAGCAAGGATGTCATGGATTTGTATGGAAACGCTGGATTTTGCATGCCAGAATCACTCAAGCTGCTGGCCAGCGTCGCGCCGCTACTTGGAGACTGCGGAAAGATCCTGAGAGATCTAGATGTCAGGCTCGGTTCCGTCCAAGGAACGATTGGTAAGCGCGCTGGGCGTGCATTCAAGCTTAGTCTCGCTTCTGAGGCTCTGGACGCTGTTCGGCATCAGATTCGTACTTAAACCAGCGCCATGCAGGCAACACTCCAAATGGTTGCAATGTGAGTTGCGCATATGCAACATCTCTACATGCTTCCCGTTTATCCTTGAGACTGACTAGTTGCAGCTGTCTTTCTATCGAAGGCAACCAACGAAATGGCGAATCAAGCGCGAGACTGGAACGACAAGTGCAAGTCCTGGCAGGTCAGATCAGTGATATGCAAAGACAGATTGCAAACGTCAATTTTGCACCTCAAGCCAGCGCCGATCTCCCTCTAGATGATCAGGAAAGGCAGCAACGATGCCGGCACATGGAAGCTCATATTTCAGCGGCGAGGACTATGTTCTCTGACGCTAGTGTGTACAATGAGAGCATCGCAGGCACGGTGATAGGAGACTCAGCGGATGTAGCTGACTTGGCAGCGACATTTGGCTCCGTTGTTGGCCTGAGCAATGACCAAACGAACAGGATCCGGCAATGGATGCCTCGTGCGGAGACCTTCGATCGTATGACACCTTTCCTCTGTGTCACAGTCTAGAAACTGATGAAAGTCCCAGACAGTGACGAGGAAGATGAAGATGTGGAAATGCTTCTTTTCAATGCACGACTTGCACTTGCTCGAAAAAAACTGTATGCAAAGGAATATCAGGCTGCTCAAAGGCAATTCCGAACTTGCTCGCTGAACACTGCTGTCCTGGAAAACCTCCCGATGCACACCATGGTGGAAATCAAAATCGACTTCGCTTCTGCTTGTGAGGGCTCAGGTCACCGCAACGAACAGAAGGAAATTCTCCTTGAGATCCTGGAACTTGACCTGGAACCAGCTCAGCGGCTACATCTGCAACACATTCTTGCTGTAGCGTACTTGAATGACGAAGACTTTGAAAATGCCCAACTGCATGCGGAAACGGCAATGTTCGGAAGAAGAAAATTGTTTGGTTCAAACCATGAGACTTATCGGGATAGCATTCAACTTCTCGTCGATATATGCGATGCGCGAAACGAGCTCGATGATGCTGAAGTATACCGTCATCTGCTGCTCCAAAATGTTCAAGCACAAAGGGATCACTTCTCGACCACAACCACAAACCAGGTTGCTCAACTTAGCGAGTCGCCAGGCAAAGTCCTAGCTCAAGTCCAGGAAGTAGCTTCGATAGAGGAGATCTCACGTGTTCTGCCCTCGAAGAAGTCGCTTCACGAAGCCGCATTTGAGGGAGACCAAGATCGAGTCAAATGGCTTTTAGATCATGGAGCCGACATTGAAATGATGCTCCGATCCGACATGGCGTTCCGATCTGGCAGGTCAGATGATTTTCCCGGCTATACGCCTCTATTACTCGCGACATACGCTGGTCAGCCCGACATTGTCCAATTACTACTCGAAAGGGGTGCAAATATTGAGGCTATTGGTGAAACTAAGAGAACATCGCTACTCATAGCAACATGCAAAGGTCACACCAGTACTGTTCAACTACTTCTTGACAGAGGAGCCCATCTTCATGCTGTTAATAAAATAGGGCAAACTGCTCTTCAATTCGCTGCATCGCTTGGGCATCAATTTCTCTTGGAAATTCTACTGGACAGGGGTGCAAATATTGAACCTACTGATTGGCTCGGGGACACGGCGCTACATGATGCTGTAATAGCGGGTCATTCCAATGTCGTCAGAGTTCTTCTTGACCGCGGGGCCAAGGTGGATGTTCAATGCAAAAGTGGAGACACGGCTCTACATCATGCCGTTAAACAAAAAAATCCCACCACTGCCAGACTTCTTGTTGACCGCGGGGCTAAGGTGAATGTCCAGAACAATCATGGATATACGGCGCTCATTTTATCTTCAGTACATGGTACCGATGTGATGAAAATACTTCTTGAGCATGGAGCAGATGTATCCCTGAAAGATACGGATGGCCTAGATGCAATGTGGTATGCAAGGTATTTTCGGGAGAGGAGAAGAATGTTGAAGCAATACGTAAAGATTGCAGCTGCAGCCAAGAAGAAAGGATAGGGATGATAGGAGATATGATCTATAGTTGATGAAGATCCCTCACATCGGTATCGGTTGAATGCTTCAATGCTCGGAATAGAAGCCCATCGCGAACTGTTCTGTATACTTGACAACCACATATGGCCACTGCTCCAAACTACGCTCTATGGATGGTCTCGCTATGGCTGCTCATGCCAGAAGGCATCAATATTCTGGGTTGACGTGAGTACGTCTGGAGGACGACTGTAAATGGACATCAAATAGGTGAGGTAAAACTGAAGATAATGTAAGATATACTTTCTACGATCTACCAGATGAGATCACTTCTAGAAGATTCTCTGTTTCGATTGAACCCTTGTCAACACCTATCAAGCCGTGTCACGATTCCTCTCTTCATTTGAGGAAAGATATGAACTCCACGAGACGGTGTTTGCCATCAACACACACGGTATTTCTTAACTGCTTCGACTCCTCGCTCATAACAAAGACTCAGACTGTTCCGACTGTCCCTCGATTGTCCACTTGACCGTGGCTGGTTATGTCGGATTTATTAACCTACTCTTTGGAAGAAACGACAATCGCTGGGGGAGCAAGTAGGTTGGACACGAAAGCACTGCGTGAGGGGTCTTCTGCTTGGATGGTCATCTTAGATAACTGGGAGACGGATTGGGAAGATGAGGACGTCGAAACCTTAGAGATGGTAGAGGTTGAGCTAAAATGCGAATTCAATGACACCGTTTGACACCCACTAAATTAACAGTGCCGGCTGAAACCGTGGCAGCCATGGGAAAGATAAAAATTCTTCCAGTGGCTGGAGGACGAGTGCGCTCCCTTCTCGCGAACGGTGTGCAAGACTCATTGAGGCAACGGGGCAGCGTCTGCAAAGGTCGGGACTGAGCTGGAAAGTGGAAGGTGAGGCCACTCGTCAATGTTGCTATGATGCCACGGCTGGGGGATTGATATCCTAACAATGGCTTGCCCGCCCATTTCATCTGTTCTGAACGTGTCATTGGTTCTGTTATGACAGAGACCTACTTTGTGGCATGGATGAAAGCACTAAAAGCACTAACAATTAATTGGAGTCTTCAGAGAAGGGACTGTCGAACAGCACGCGACTAGGATACTAGTACTACTAGAAAACACGCCGCGTCCCGTGATATTGCCTGCTCTCCTCCGACTTGAGGAGTTGAAGTTAATTGAATTGACGTGCCCAACAAAATAACGTTTCTTTCTCCCAACCACAAACCACAAACCACAGACATCACATCCACTCAACGACAGCATGTCAGAAGACCCGCAGCTCGACGACTTTCTCGCGCGCCTGCAGAAGTACAATATCTCGGCTATGGTGAGCATCTCTATCTCAATTAGCCGTCCGAACAGAGAACTGAAGTGAAAGAAACAGGACAAGCCAGTCGCCCCTACATCAAACAAGATTGTGATGTCGGAGCAAACCAAGAGACACGACTCGGACTTCCTAGCGCGGCTACGAAAACACAACATCTCAGCAAATGTAATCGTTCAAAGATCTGACTTTAAGTCGCCAGCACTGACATAGCATCAGAATGGCGTCTCCCGCCTTCTGGAGCTGCCGCGAGAAATACGCCAGAACATCCTCGGGTATGCAGGCAACGATACTGGTAGAGACTCCAATCCTTACGTGGCCTGGCTTGAAGGCCGTTACTTCATCGAAGAAGACATCGCCAGGCTCTCGGAAGTGCATCCTGTCGTCGCTCTTGATATGGAATTTGTTGGAGGAGAGTGGCGCAAGGACTCGAACACCATTTGGGACGAGCAGGTCGAGGGTGTCAAACAACTCGGTCAACACGCGGCTGGGTTCAATCTGAAATTGGAGAGCTTCAGAGCGTTGTCTAAAGAACAGGACAGAAGCCATGACCTGTGGTCTGATGTCAAACAGACAGGGCAGACGGTTGGGCCACAATTCGATGTCATTCTTGGAAACATCTACGAGATGCGAGCCAAGCAGGGAGAGAATGAGAAAGATAGGGTTATGAGGTGGTGGCCGTGGATACACTCACACACTGCCGGGGCATCGTCAAACCATAGTCCAATGCCGGAACGTGCGATGCCATCGATTGACGAAGCAGCGAAAGACATGGCAGCAGGCATGGCGAAGGTCGAGGCCGAAGTGGTTTGTGCAGGCTTGAGCTTTCTGGAATGTATGGAGGGGATTCATCAGACTTGCCTTTGTGGACCATTCTTTTATTCGGAGCAACTTTATCATTTAATTACAGATTTGAGACGAATTGCACGAGGAGACCATGGGCGAAACACGTAGGAACAGCTTGCCGCATACTTGATTTATTGGCTGGGAGGTTGAATGTTGCCTCACATTCCTGGGGAAGGTTGCCAGCCTTCATCTAGGGTTATATCTAAGATGATATCAGTTCATCTTAGTGAGAGTTGCCTGCATGCCAACAAGCTAGAAGACATAATGAAAAGGACTCACGAGCGCTCGTCTACATGTCACAACACGCAAAGAAAGCGTCGAGAGACAAACAATCTTTGATTGAGGATGTACTCGGGGATCGACTGCGCGGACAACGTCTCCATCTGAGGCGACCAACAAGCCGTGTTTGTACATCACCTGAATCTCATTAGCAAGAATAGAGCCTCTATCCGCGCTCAGTTCAGTCGCCATGTTCAGACATTTCGTCGCGTTAACCATGCCCACTTCAGAAGTGCCGATATGCTCCCTCGTCTACCTAATGTACGCGGCCAGGCGAATCGAATCCACGATCCCACGATCCCACGCATGTTCGATCATATCCTGCAATTCCGGTCCAGAGGATTATCGCAACGAGAGCCTCGTTTGTATGCTCCTGTGATCACAGGAATGATACCCCTTTCCTGTCAACTCGTGGGTTTGTGCCGTTTTGTCACCGCAGAAATGTACCTTTCCACCGCGTCGGTCCTTTCGTGTGAGCTCGGCAAGGGTGAGTGTTGACCCGAACTTGTTCTGGAAGGTTTCGGTTTCGAGCGCTTGGACATCTGTTGTTTGACGGCATGAGGGTCAGATTCGCGTCGTTAGCGTCATTCTACATTCCAGGCTCTCCTGAAGCACAGCATGACGGATTCGCAGAGCAAAGGCAAGGGAAGTCGCTTCGATTTGCCTTGGCAATGGGGACGCGCCTATATGCCTAGAATCCTGACAAATGGCCTCAACCACTCCTATGGAGTACCTATAAGTTGTCCGTCCCGTGTTGTTTATCTCCTCATGAAAGAAAGGCTGATGCTTCGATCATCCTGTTTCTAGCAGCCCTTTATTGTACTCCAGTATGACGGCTGGTCCAGAGCCGGGCAAGCTATGTGTTGATATGTCGTCAAAAATTCTGGGATCGCGTTCAGCACGGCTCTCATGCCAGGGACCGAGGTTGTGTAGCCTGATGGCCTCACGCGAAGCTACACAGGATGAAGTGAGGGCGCATGGAGGCTTGCAAGCAGGACGTCGTCAAAGAGTCAGTAGGGGATACAAACGACCTCAAATTACTACATCAAGTCAACTCGAGGGGAAACGCAGTATTCGAGCAGTAAGCTTGGCAGCCTCGCGGCTCGGCGTGATATCATGATGCTGACTTTGACATCAGGCGATGAAGATACGGAAGTGTAATGGATCGAAGCCGTGTGGAATCACGAAAGGGATATCTGGCGTACTGGCATGATGACCGGCGTGTCGCGCCAAGGGCAGGCGAGGAGATATCGTCGCCATCAATATGAGGCGTGCTTAAGGGGCATATTGAAGGAAAATACCGACGGGAGACCATGGGGTTTCTCACGTCGACATCAAAATTACTAGTTCAATGTGAGTATGTTGGCACGGTTGGATTAATCACGCCCACGCCCCACACCCCGGCTGGCTGATTAATCATGTCTTAACAATACCTACTTCGCTCTAACCTCGTTCGGGCACTCTAGCCGTAGAGGTACACCGCGGGCTCTCGAGGTCTTTTCTTCCGGCTCGTCTCTTTGGACCACTACCACTGTATCACACATCCACTTTTTGGCGTCAGCGGCGAGCGCTCTCTCCACCACAGCACCTTCAACCATGATCGTAACGTGCATGGCGCAGGCAAGGTATAGGATCCCACTGCCATGGGACAAGAGCCGCATTTGTGGCCACGCTGCTCTTGCGCAGCCATCCGCAAAACCCTGACGCATCCACCTCAACTCTTTGTTCTGAAATAATCACCGATCCTCCATCGGTTTTTAATCCGTCAACTCGCGTGCAGGTCAACATGTCAAGGCGGGTGGCGGGATGAGCCTGGTATTAGCTTTGCATTGCTTGCTTCCCGCAGCCAAGTTCCCTCATAATGGACGGGAAGTGTCGATTTTCTCGATACGATAAGAGAAATGGTTACGCAAGCTTCTTTGCTTCCCGGTAGATATGCATTGTGGACGAGAAGCGGTAGTAGGAGCTGGCCGAAAGCCTTTCCTGTATAAGGGAGCAGATGCCACTCGCTTTTTGCGCCATAATTGTACCGTGTGCATAATGAAGCTCCTCTCGCTCTGCTCGGCAATCTGCTTCGCTGCCGATCTTGTCGCAGGTACATCAGCTCCAGCAATCCGCAGCGGGATCAAAAAACGTGGAATTGCCACGCCAAAAGCCATCCGGCAACGAAGCACGGCAGCATGTTCATCCATTGTGAAGCCCAAGTTCTTCATCATTAGCATGGTACGTATATCGGATGCAGGTATTTCGAGCCAGGAAAACGATGTTGACCCATTTCTCGTCAGTTCTCATCTGAGGCCGACATCTGGTACGCGGACACAGAGCTCAACCTATATGCCAAGAACATCACCGTTCCAGGCTTCTCGCCTCTTTTTCCAGATGCGCATTGTACGGAAAGCGGCGACGTGTGTCAATTGACCACGGGAGAAGGAGGTAAGATATGTTCAAGTGGGATCACTAAGTTTGGTGCTGACATATGTGAGAAATCAACGCTGCTTCGACCCTCAGCGCCTTGTGGACTTCGGGATGTTTTGATCTTGCCTCGACATACTTCATGATAGCGGGGATCTCCGGTGGAAATCCTTATCATGTGACAACTGGTTCTGTGACATTTTCCAAGTACGCTGTGCAATTGAACTTGCAGTACGAGTTTGACCAGTAAGTATGCCAAGTCAAAAGCTTGAAGCACGGTGTCTGATCAGCTTGACTTAGCTCTCAAACTCCTGCCAATGCTTCATCTGGTTACTATCCGCAGGATGCTAGCTATCCGGATGAATACTCAGCACGAGACTATCCAGGAGAAATATACGGCACTGAAGCTTTCGAACTTAATGAGAATCTCCGCGATCATTTGTACGACATTGCATCTTCAGTCACTCTCAACGATACAACCGCAGCCGCAGTCTATCGTGCCAAATACACAATTTCTCCCGGCAACGAACCACCCAGTGTCGTCAAATGCGATTCTGGAACAAGCGATAACTACTGGTCTGGATCTGTCCTCGCAGACGCTTTCACGAATTACACTCTTCTGTTGACCAATGGATCTGGTGTCTACTGCGGTACTCAACAGGAAGACAATGCTACTCTTGAGGCTCTCCTTCGCGGAGCTCTGGCTGGAAAACTCGATTTCGCGAGAATCATCATCATGAGAACTATCAGCGACTTCGACCGCGCACCTCCAGGTGAGACTGAAACTTACCACTTGATTGAAGCCGAACAGGGAGGGTTCACGCCGAGCGTCAACAACATCTATATCGCTGGTATCGAGATCGTTCATGATGTCCTCAGAAATTGGAACTCGACATATGCGGGAGGAATCAAGCCTGAGAATTACGTTGGAGATTTATGGAACAGCTTGAACAGCGAGGTGGCACCAGATATCGGAACCGAAGCGATATACATCAATTGATTGGGAAAGTAAGCAGCGAGACATTGGCGGATGTTCCCGCCATCATCCGTCCGCAGGACCGAAATGCTCTGAATTCTTTTCGGAAAGTTGATATTGGCTCGTGGGCGACACCATGGATGGAAGCAATCGAATATGCGAAAGTCAGCAAGACCAATCGGGATCCGCGTATTGACGGACGAGTTAGTGTCGAACTCTAGAGATCAATGCAATCTCGCCCGGGAAAAGGAAAGATCGGAATTGGAAGGTCCTGAAGATGTGAAAGAATACGAGCAAGCGTCTCGAAATTGGGACGGGAAGACAAGGAGCTTAGACAGTTAATCTTCCCATTGAACGGGCCATGGAAGATACAGCATATAGAATTTGTCAATACCATCTTAAAGTAAGATTGATTTCCACCTCACCCGTTTATGAAGTTCAAGACTGTCCACAAGACACAGTCAGCGACAAGAGTGGAGTGACCATATACCTTTCCACAGTTCAGCATCCGAGCAGCATACATTTTCTTTCAGGTGTAATTACGATCAAAAATATTGATCTCAGCATCGGATCGCCAACTTCTTTCAACCCTCACCGATCAATTCATTCAGACACAATTGTTACTCATTAGCGTCTACAGCCTACTCTCCAACCAAGAAATTGCGCGAATGTCGCTGTTTGGCCACTTCCCACAGCAAGTCCCATCGCACATCTCCACTAACACTCACTTACTTCAAGACATCTCATAACTCCATCATCGATCATTTCCATCCCACCTCCACAAATCCAATGCCTTATTCGATCATCGGCACGGCCCTCTGACAGTGATGCAACACATTTCAAGTGAGACCTCTGCCTGTTCGTGCTCGACTACAAATCAGTACCCTCAATTTAGGAACTATGAGGAGTCGGTGGCATGGATGACGCAGAGTCTGTGGGAGAAAGTTACATTTCACAGCATGGCGAGGCCCCCGAAGCTGGTTTAAGATGAAAACAGATGCTATTAGGTTTACGCGTATAGAGGGACAGAACGGCGAGAACGAAGATAAGAACCGCGAACGAGACAATGCGAGTCATGATCCGTGACCCTTTGGGGAAACGCGAATCATACGTATACCCAATTTGGACATATAATAACAAATCGTATCTAAATCATCTTGACATTAAGAATGGGTATATTTTCTCGCTCAAAGTGCTTAGCTCTCGGGAAACAAGATGATATATCGTATCCAACAGCTTCAGATTATATACAGCTTCACGTTCAAAACTCAAACTCCTCACACTCAATGCCACACTCGACGCACGTCTTCGTACTCACACCCGTCGTCGTGTCTTCGACAGGTACGCCCCACTCATGCACATGCTTATCTCCCCTCCTCTTCACCACGTCGCCAAATTTCTCCGCTCCACCTAGACCGTCACCGATACCTCTGCTCCGCTGATATGCCTCGACCCGCGTCTTCTTCTTCAACTCCTTGAGTTTGGTCTTGAATTTCTGATCTTTCCTCTCCCGCTTGACGGCCTGCCTCGCTTCAAACTCTTCATCCAGTTTCTCTTGGGACCCCCATTTCTGCGGCGAGAAGGCGTATTCCTCGACTTGGTAGCGGAGGAAGAGGTACATAGTCGCCCACTGTGCTTTGTGTGGATTCGGCTTTTCGAGACGTGGCAGTAGATCTGTGTCGTCAAGTTCGGGACCCGTAAGGAGATAATCTTCCCGCGCTTCCGTCTTTGTGAGGAGAGAGTACTTTTCCGGGTACTTCTCCTTGCATGTGTAACAGACAGATGTCCCAAAGATATCGACCCACGAGAAATCAATCTCCAAACTACCGCAGTCGCGACATTTCTTGGTTGTATCCGTGGGATCGACATCCACGGCCGAGATCCCTGGTTCGAAAGGTCCGGCTTTGTTCGCCCGCAATTTCTTGAGAAGTTGCAGCCGTTCCCACTCTTTCATTGTCATATTCGCCGGTTTCCCTTTCAGCGGGTCATCCTGCGGCCGTCCGTGTAGCTGCTTGTTAAAAGGATCGTCTTGATTATTCAAAAAGCCACCCTTTGTGTCCGTCATTTTACTGAAATCGTATTCGATGTATGCATTCTTTTGGAACTTCTTTGCGGCTTTGAGCGGCGCATCGCTTGGTATCTTGGAGGGTGAGGCAGCATTTCGGAGGGTATCTGGTGTGTTCTTGGTGCCCGATATCAAGGAGAGAGAACGTTTTTGGCCGGCCGCAGTTGTGGAGACTGTTTGCGTAGAGGGGTTTGGCAGGCCTTGTTGCAGGCGATGGGCTTTTGCTTTGAGACGAGCTTCTTCCTAATAACTCGAATAAGTTTTGGCAACGAGATATGCTGTGTTTGTACGCACGACTCGTCTCACTTGCTCGGGAGTAAGAGGGTTTGCAGGCAGCGAGCCGGAATGACTGGCGCGAGGCGGCGTGGACGGTCGTTCAGCCATGATTGGTATGAGAGAGAGACTGGTATGCTATGGAATCAGGCTTTTGTTCTACCAAATCTGGTATAAACTTCGCATGTCCAAAAGAACATGGGCATTAGGTCGAGTGGCGGCCTCTCGCTCGTGGAGATGTCATTGAGAAGCACAGGCCGCTATATAACTATCCCAATCCGGCACCTTAAAGATCATTGGAACCTAAACATCAACACATACACATTCTGAAAACAACATCAACGTCACTAGGTATACATCCAGGAGAAGAGCGTTACACATTCAACCCTCACATCAGCGCTTCCATCGAGCTTTCATCCTTGCGATCAGGCATGCTAGAACGCTACTAGACTCAATCAATGCGCGCGTACGATTCCCCGCTTTCAAAGTCCTAGACCCGGAATAGCCACTCGTTCCATTTCTACCTATTTGTGATCGAAATGCCGTGATTCAGGTCCCGAACTTCCGTCCGTAGGCGTTGAGGATGTTGCCTCTGTTCAGAGGAGCAATTCTCAACTCCTACGGAGCTCCTACGGAGGCATTTGGAGCACCTCTCCCTCCTTGCCTCTTTCTTCGAACAACACCTCCACCTCCAGCCTCCCATCGAGCTCAGAAGGACTGAGACTAACAGCCGCCCACTCCTTCAAATCCTCCGGAGATGGTGCTTTCGCCGAGAAGTAATGGAGAACGAACTTCGTCGAGTTGTCGATCGTTTCTTCCAAGATTATCTTGGTGTGTCTGTTGGCATTGTATGGTCTCTTGCTTCGACGGAGAGGTGAGAGAGTGGACCGAGACTTGTCGCCGGCTGCGAGGGCGATTGTTTTTGTGCGAGTAAGGGTAATTGTCGACATTCGTCGTTCTTGTGTGCAGCAATGAGAATATAGACTTATGGATGGGGTTGTATGATTGTTGAGAGCTGCTGTGAGGTATTGCCCTCTGAGTAAAGTTGACTCGAGTGCTTGGTTCGATCTATTTTGTGACGAGCAAAATTCTACAGCTTTGGAGAAGAAGAGACAAGCTATATACACCTTCCTGTTCGCCCCTCCTCATCGCCGTTCAGCTCCTTCTTCTCTCTCACCGACTGTCACAGCTGACGCTGAGAAGCGTAAGATAAGGTTGTGTTTCAAAGCACTTCTTCATCAGACCACCAGCATTGACACGTTGGACGCACTGGATCGGGTAAGCAGAGGTGAGTAAGCACGTTTTGACCGCATCAGCCGTCAGGACATCAATTAGCAAACAATAACATTGCCATCATAGTGAGCATCTTCATTACCAGGCTTGTGTTCGATTTCCAATATCAAGGCATGAACGCCAATTTAATTTTGTAAATCTCAAGTATAGTCCATCACATTGGTACAGATCCAACAGGCTTTCCAATCAAGATTTGCGGTTTAGAAAATCGATGATGAGCGAATATGCTTCATCCCTTTTCCTCTCATCTTCGGATCCTTTCGGGTTCTTATCCCAAGCATGGTCCACGCCGTCGAATCTCCGAAAGGAGACGTCTCCCTTCGCGTCTTTCCTCGCGTCTTTGATTTTGCTAATCATTTTCTCGGCTTCCCAGGCCAAATTGTCCTACCCTTCATCAGCAAATGTGAATGCCACAGGGTAATAGTGTAGGCTTACCTTCCCACAAGTTATGAAGAAGATACTCTCAGGCAACTTATCGACTTCAAGGTATGTCGGCGAAATCCTTGGGTCCTGTCGATTCACGCCAGGAGGCAGATAGGCATCATCAAACAGCGTTGCTAACCAAGGCGGAATTGTTCCTTCCCCTCCTTCAGGCGCCTTCTTTGCCCCTGGTTTCCCCGAAAGATCAGCTGGGGGATAAAAACCAACAATCTTCTCTACCAGATTTCCAACACATCTTCCTTGTTCGTCGTGGGGAGAGGGGAGACCACATGCTCCAAGCAGCAATCCTGCGCCAGCGGAAAACCCAGAGAGTGCGATGCGCGATTGATCGTAGGTTTCTGGGTGGGAAAGGACGTAAGCGATTGCGTCTCTTACATCCTCCAGTCCCGCTGGGAAAGGGTCCTCGGGTGCGAGACGGTAGTTTAGGTCGATGACTGTGTAGTCGGTGTTCTCGGCAATGAGTCTACAGAAGTATTCATCTTGGCCGTACATTGGCATCATGAAGCCACTGCCGTGCCAGTTCAACAGAACAGGGTGGGGTTTTCCTGGCGCCGGAGGGTCTCTTTTCGAGTTGTAGATGTTGGCCTTGATGTCATGATTCGAGCGTGATTTGATAGTGATGCTCTTTGATGGCGTCGGTTTTGGAATTCGATTGGCGATAGAAAAGAGAAACCTGATGATTGTGGCGAAGACTTTGAGACGAATGTAAGTTGGAAGGGAATGTGAAGGATTCGAGGCCATCGTAGAAATCTACTCGAGTGTATCTGTGATAATCAGAGATGTTTGGCCTGAAGTCGAATTGAATGTCTAGTCTTGGTTCGCGTTGTTGAGGTGCTGTGAAAACCGATGGCTTCTAGTAGTCTTCAGATATCTCAAACGCGTTGCTCGACCTCGGAAGCCTCGGCTGACCCGTGTGGAAGTATGCGGAGGCGGGATCAGGAGATTATCGACGTTCGGGTAAAGTCTTCGCTCGCGCATGCATCGCCAAAATACGCTCCGCCGCCTTTCGGCACACCTAGATACTATTTAGAATGCATATACGCGTGCGTTGTGCATGTGCTAATATGCAATTCTGGCCTATACGTCGCCGAGACTGCCACGATGTTTGCCCGAGTGTCGAGCATGTCGGATATCGGTAGAGGATAATTTGGCTGTGCTATACACTGGATAATGTAGATAGGTGACATCATGGTGGTGAGTAGCTCAGTCCAATTGAATTCCCTATAAGTACCTAGCCACAGCTTACATCACATGGGATCGATTATAAACGGTAGGAATGCGTAATTTTATCGCTAATTACAGCGTTTCAACTCCTAACAATTTACATGCACTCGACAAGCAGCGGCTACATAGTCTCGATGGAGCATAACACGAGACTGACACGAAGCGTGGTTGTGAAAGTCCTTGAGCTCGGCGGCGATAAAGCGGCGAAGAATCCGGTGCTAGATCATCTAAGATTACATATCTTCACTCTGACCCGAATGCAGGTCCGAATACGCTTGAGCGATGCACGCGCCTGTGGAGACTGTACCCGTAATAAACAGCTAAGTAATCTACAGGTATCATACAAACATCATCCTCCCCTTCCCGATGTGCCTCCGTTATCCTTCTCATCACTGTCCACCTGCACTTCAACAATCGCAAACAGAGACCAATCTTGTGCATGTCATCATGTCAGTTGCTTCAAGGTTGGCTTCTTCCTGCAGCTCTCGGCACAGTAGCCGAACGGCTGCCAGCGATTGACTGCACCCTTGTCTCCGAGCGGGTGGAGACTGGTTGGAAGAACAAGCCTCGTCAAGGTCTGATAAGCTTTACGGCGTAAACTCCATCAATTATCAGTGTCACCCCGCGCGGGCAGCCTCATCCGTTCCAATTCAATCTGCCAGCTTGCATCTTGCGACTTTGGACTCCATTACACGACTGCCGAGGCAATCTCCAGAGCAATCAAGCATCTGAACTATCACGTTAATTGGCTGTGGCGGACACACTGCCGCATAGCACAATCCAAGGTCTCCGGCCTGCTCAAGCGCATAACCTGGCCAGCATCCCAATCCGTGGAGAACTGCTCTATCCTATAGCTATGTCGTCAACAAGCTTTCCCTGGTGGCCTGGTGGAAGCTCACGTCCGATTTCCGATAAGGATACGTCTAGGGCCTTTGCCGTCCTTCGAAAAGCTCCACGCGACGGAAGAGCTGCACAATCGTCATGGGCTTTTGCCGCCAATCGACCACAATCCGGCCTTCGAGCCTAGCCACGTCAGGGTTGCAATAGAAAGGAATGGAGAGACAAACAGGAGATAAGCAGATTACACAGTATGCTAGCTTGCCCATGACTGGAGGGAATATCGTTTTTGTAATGCGACCGTCACCACTTTGCCCCTTTGACGGTACCGGGTTCTAGGGAGCGTGTCGCACGGCAGAGCGATACACAAGAGCTAGAGCTATTTTGGGAGGTATTTAGATTGCCATGCAACCTCCATTAAATCATAGCTACTATGGAGTTAAGCGAGCTCTTATCGTGTGAATGAGATATAATGTCCTCGATCCATTGATGCGCGGGCATAATCTTCATTCCAGTTCTGACGATGTCAGCCTTAATAGCAGGATATGAGCATGAAGAAAAACCTGGAGCTCGCTCACCTCAATTATCCTCTCACGACGAAAAGCATGAAAAGAATGGTCTCGAGGCTATTGCCAGTGAGAACGACGTACCCAGATATGACGGAGAGCCAGACCGGCGAGGGAGTCTAGTTGTCACGACAGCAGAAGACCTCGTTACACAAGTCATCGGGCTTGAAGATGATCCAAGTCTCAGTCCGTGGACGTTCCGCGCAATCTTTCTAGGTGAGGCTGAGGATCTAGCGCGGTTTTGTTGCTCCGCTCACAGCCTTCTTTAGGTCTTGGCCTGTCCACTTTCGGGGCTGTTCTCCAGGAAATCTTCTACTTCAAACCACAGACCATCTATGTATCTGTCGTGTTCCTTACAGTCATAGGATACGTCCTTGGCGAGTTCATGGCTTTCGCTCTTCCTCGCAAAGGCAAGATCGGTCGCTTTCTGAATCCTGGTCCATTCAACATGAAAGAGCATGCCTCCATTACGTTAATGGCATCGGCGGCCTCTCAAGCAGCACTTGCAACTGAGGCTCTGGCTGCACAAGAGCTTTTCTATGGAGGATACCCAAACAAGGCTGCCGGCATTTTCGTTGTGATCACATCCCAGCTGATCGGCTTTGGATTGACTGGATTGTTGAGAGACGTCCTGATTCGGCCGACTCACATGCTTTGGCCCATGAATTTGCCAATCACTTCGCTATTAGGTATCTGTTCATTTAAGATGTAAAGCTTGCACAGCAGTACTAATACTGCTCTCAGAATCTCTTCATAAAGACAAAGCAGTCGCCAAGGCCCGCCTCAAGATTTTCTACATCGTGTTCTTCATTTTCCTGGTTTGGGAAATATTCCCCGAAGCAAGTAGATTCTACTGGATAATCTTCGAAATCTGCTAACACAATTGCTTAGTACATCTTCACCGTCCTCGAAGGAGTATCAATTTTCTGTCTCGCTCACCAAAGCAGTTCCGTGTTCACGAACCTATTTGGAGGAGCCTCTGGCAACGAAGGGATGGGCTTTTTGGCCATCTCATTCGACTGGAATTACATCGCACCGTTCGGATCTCCGCTTTGGCTTCCACTCAATACTCTGGTCAATGAGTATATCGGATACCTCGGATGCATAATCTTCTTCATGGGTCTCTACTACAGCAACACCTTCAAGTCTCAGAACTTTCCATTCATGGCCCAGCAATTGTTCGATGGCTCTTCCAACTCCACCAACTCTGTCATTTATAATCAGACCGCCGTGCTGAACTCGAAATTCGAAGTCGACAAGACCAAGCTCGCAGAAGTTGGCTTGCCCTGGCTTACCGGTTCCTACCTTGGATATTTGATCACTTCGAACATGGGCTTCACTGCCACCTTCGTACACATGTTGCTGTGGAATTTCGATGACATAAAGCAAGGCTGGTCATGGGCTGCACCACGCAATATCAAGGCCTTTTTCGTGCGAGTCCGCCAACCTGGTGCCTGGAAATTCTGGGAAAACCAAGAATCACCAGAAGAGCTACTTATTCGACGACAGAATGATCCTCGTATCGATCCCCATTACAAGGTCATGCTCAACAATATGTACAAAGAAGTCCCCCTCTGGTGGTGGGGCTCCGTTCTCGTCATCTGCTGGGTTGTCGCTCTCGTCTCTCTGTATGTGTTGAAGTCGACTCTTCCATGGTGGGGCTTCATCATATCGACAATCTTCATGACAGTGTTCTTGCTTTTCTTTGGGGCCCAGTATGGCATCACTGGATTTCAGTATAACATTCAGCCTGTATGCCAAATGTTGGCAGGTTATATGTTTCCAGGAAAGCCCCTGGCCAGTAAGTAGCAGCTCCTCCCATTCTGTTGCTATGTTTTGACGATTGTGGTAGATCTCTACTTCACCTGCTTCACCTACAATTCAATGAATCAAGCTCAACTTCTTGCCCGTGATCTCAAGTTGGCACAATATGTCCACTTGTCACCACGACACACCTTCCTCATTCAAATCATGGGCTGCTGCGTCGGCGCAATCCTGAATTGGGTGATGATGTTAACGTAAGTTCCCATGATCCAAATCCGCACCAAACTTAAACAATCCACTGACGACCCTCAGCATCGTCCAAAACCAACGCGAAATCCTCCTCGGAATAGCAGGCTCAAACATCTGGTCCGGCCAAAACGTCCAACAATTCAACACCCTCGCGGTAGCTTGGTCAATGGCCTCCGACATCTTCTCCGTAGGCGGGAAGTACCAATGGGTAACCATCGCCTTCCTCTTCGGCTTCCTGGCTCCCCTCCCACTCTGGCTCGCCAACCGCTTCTACCCGCACCCCTTCTTCCGCTACATCAACACGTCCATCATCCTCTGGCAGATGGGCTACCTCTTCGTCGGCATCAACTCCGCCATCACCATGTTCTTCGCCCTCGGCTTCTTCGCGCAGTGGTACCTCCGGAAGAAGAGGCCGGAGATGTTCATCAAGTATAATTACATCACGTCTGCGGCGTTGGATGGAGGAACGCAGGTCATGGTGTTCATCTTGACGTTTGCGGTGTTTGGGGGTAGTGGGAAGGAGAGGCCGTTTCCTACTTGGGCCGGGAATCCGGATACGAGTGTGCATAATTTGGATTATTGTAAGTTGACTACTGCGACGGAGGGGTGAGTGTGGGATTATGAATTGGTGATGGGAGGGTAGGTATGAGGTTCGAAGGGTTTGAGTCTATACGGCTGAGAAGTTCGAGTTATAATGTTCCCGAGCCGTGTAGAGTAATGTACTTGGATCGATAGTAATGTCCATTCGATATAGCTCAATAAACAATCCGGGTATCATCGCAAAAGTTCTCGCAAATAATCGTCCATCATATCGTCTTCCCACCATCCCACTCCAAAACCAACCTCTCATCATCCACTTTCCCAAGAATCGGTATGCCTACGTCCCGCTGAATATCGATATGCCTGTCCGGAAACGCATCCCTCAAAATATCGTAGACCGTCTCTCTGACCATCTGCTTCTCCTTGTCTCTTTCCACGTCTCTCCAT
The DNA here is from genome assembly GCA_007735645.1 of Venturia effusa. Classification (NCBI taxonomy): domain Eukaryota; kingdom Fungi; phylum Ascomycota; class Dothideomycetes; order Venturiales; family Venturiaceae; genus Venturia; species Venturia effusa. The sequence goes on along the minus strand of CP042188.1, from coordinate 187,418 downwards.
TCCTTGGGCATTTCGTCCCATATCGCCCATTCCCACGCCGGTTTCTCGGTACATTGTATGACCACCCTCTTCAGCGCCGTAAATTTCCGTAATTCCTCCGTGGGTATGTTCTGTAATTGCGAGAGTGTGGTAGAGAGGAGGGTCTGGACGTAGGCCGAGGGGTAGATCCCATCGCTGAGCTTATGCGACAGGAAATCCTGGGCGACTAGGTGGTTGCCGAATGAGAAGACCATCTTCGACAGAGATAGCGTGTACGATTCATGGTAGATCTGTTTGCACGTCCGCCATAATCGCGTCACATGGCGCAAACTGTGTCCGCTGTGGTACAACCACGATATTGTTCTCCTGGGTGGTTCTGGATATTCCCAGCGGTAATTCGGGTCGAGACTCAATTCCTCCCATTCATGCTCCCTGCCGGTACTCGTGAGCACTGTGGCAATCGTTTCGGTGTGCAGCCGGATTATTGGTGTGCCGATGATGTATGTGTAAACTGAATTTCGGATTTCCGGTGGCAGGAGGAGGAGAGGGGAGTATGTTTCTGGTGTAGGATAGGTTGGTTGCACAGCAGGACTTGGGCTGTTTTAGAGGTTAACTCTGATGTCATACAACCCAGTGCAAATACCAACCTTGGACCAAAATTTCTGGGAGAGATCGGCGATTCCAATGGTCGTACTGCTGCTGTGTAGGGCGTTTGCGGAGGTACAGGCAGAAATCCGCCAAGATCCTCGTACACAGGCCTTTTCCCTTTCTCCAAAGTCGTCGCACCCGTGCTCCTGCTATCTATCGTCTCTGCGAGACTCGATCTGCTCATGGAAGCCCAGCCAGACAGCGAAAAAGGACTGCTGGGTGTGTCGCGTCTGTGCTCGGCGCCGGGAGTGGTGTTTGGCATGGGGTCAGGGATGATGGAGTGATTCTTCTTCTTCCTTTTGAAAAACATGGACAGAGCTTTGCGAGACTTGCGATTCTCTGCCATTGAGCCGCGAGCGGAGCGCGAGCGCAGAGATTTTATGGCACCGAATCAATGCGCAGGAAGAGAAAGTGAATGGCGCAAGGAGGGAATGGCGCAAGGCGAGGTTGATCAGGATATTCTTGACGACCTCGGACTGCCAAGGACAGGACAGGGGAGCTACTAGTATCTATTATTGGTATCCCGTCGTGCCCGTGCAGAATGCAGCCAAGCGGCCCCGTCAATGTACGGAGTAACCTCCCAGCGGACCCAGCCCTATCTTATCCAACTTTCACTGACCTGACTTCTATCGCATCATTCGTACCTCCCTTCTTCTTCCCGGCGTCAGATCTGACAAAATTGTGCGGCGCTCCAAGTTTATAGAGCTGATTGCTGCGCAGGACATTGCCGTTGCTACAACAAGCCGCGACGCTTCATCGCCAAATTTGCCGACAACTTGTCAGTTCCAACAGTGCCTCTGTGGTCTGTATCCTCGGGAACAAAGCTTATTCAACCTAGAATAGATGCATTTCGGAACAGAAGAGCAGCATCGTCGGTATACATGCGAGAAGAGATTACAGAATGCTGACGATATCCAATCCCAGCCAAAGTACACTTACTTCTGGCAATCAACGAAAAGCCATCTATCTGTATGCTTCGGATGGTTCAGAATGTCAATGCTCCTTGAAGCCGTATCGCACGAGTGGAAAGTAGGTACCGTACGCGGTGCCAGGCTAGGAAATATCAAGTTGGGACAGATTAGGACTAGTCCAGGAAATGACTATTACTCCAACACCACCTCATCTTCTCCATCTTCTCGTCACTCATCCTCAATCTCAGATCATGAACAGATCGTCATGCATCGCGAACCCATGGGTTCCCATGCGCCATCAACGTGGCTCACCTCGAATTACGCAAGCGACGCGCAGCCAAATGTGGCTTTGCTCAGGTGGAGTGAGTACAAATGCCCCTGTACCTGACCGCCCAGCCCCAATGAAAACGTGCTTCTATATGAGCCAAGCCGACCAGTTACTGCCTCGTCGCCAGCAAACAGGAGAGCCCTTCACAGATTCCTGTCTTATCAGCGCCGAGAACCAGTAAACAGTCCTGCCCTGTGCCCAGATGACGCAGGGAGAACTGCTTGACCAGGGAAAATTGTAAAATCGTGAACGTGTCGCGCTATGCCTTATTCCAAAATTGGGAGGGATTCTCTGATCAGTCAGGCTTTCGTATCGCTTCATTTTCCTTTGCTTCATAAGTACACTGGGCTTTCCTTGCCTTTACTTCGTTCTCATATTACACCTGTTGAGTTACCTCACCTCGCCTTTCAATTACAGTGACAGCAATCACTACGCGTAAACATGTTCCGTTGGCTTCATACTATCGGCGTGATCTTCATGTTCACTGCCTCCATTATGTTGCTCATTACCACAATCTCAGCTCCCGTCGTCAACGGTATTGGTATCTTTAAGGTATCTCTCGACAACTCTTCGACTGTCAACTTCGGCACTTTCGGTTACTGCATTCTGGATGCCTCTTCTTTCGACGGGTACACTTCCTGGTTTTCTTGTATCACGCACCGCTAATACCACCAGCAACTCAAACTCGGACTATTGCACGAAGACGGCCATTGGCTATAAGCCCGTCGACGTGATGGAGTCAATCGGCGGTAAAGATTTCCACACTATTGGTCGTAAGGCCGCCGAAGGACTTACCAAATCCTTCATCTTGCACCCAATCGCATCTGGTCTGACCTTCATCGCCGCCATTATCGCCCTTGGTGGGTTCTTCGGAAGCCTTGTGGGCCTCATGCTCGGTGTGATAGCTTGGATCTTGACAGTCGTGGTCATGGCGATTGACTTCGCAGTCTTCGGAGTATGATTGTCCTTTGCATTTATCAAGCTATGATAGTAAGCTAATGATTGTGAAAGGGTATTAAAAGCCGCGGCAAGAAACGTGGCTCAGGCTCATCGGCCAAGTACAGCGTGGGAATGTGGACCACTCTCGCTGCAATGATTATTCTACTCCTCGGAATCATTATTGTCTTCTTCACCTGTTGTACGGACAGGAGAAAGAGATCGAGAGAGCAGGATGCAACACGCGATGAGAAGGTGGCGACTACTAGTCGCAGAAGATGGGGACGCAAGAGCGATTACTGAAGTGGAAGAGGGTGATAATCTACGTAATCAGGAGTTTTCTTGAGCTCGCCATCTGGGAATATGACTCCATGATACCTTTGACACGGTGATCGACCCTCGAGTAGGAACAATACATCAATCTCTCTTTGATCCTCGCCCAAGTCCGCGCTGTTATGCATTTTATACCACTGCATGATCTGGAGGACAAAAAAAGGCAAAACGACCGACAGATCTGCGAAAACAAACTCACAATCGGAATTACAATATGAATGCTACCTTTTGAACTGAAATCCCATATTACTCAATTTCCGCCTTTCACATCGCGCCATGAGTCATGTGACGTTCTGTCCCGCCTGCCGAGATCGGAGATCCAAGTCGCATGTGTCGCGTCCTTCGCTCAACTTCACCTCCTACCTTACAATCATCCTTCCATCCTTCACCCACCATCTTTATCTCTCGCCGTCCATGGAAATCTTTCACCGAAACTCTGCCAACGAACTCGAATGTATACATGGCCAGCTTCGCTGAAATTCCTAGTCTCCTGTCCAAAGAGCCATGTCCGTCCTGCGCTGACATTGAAAATATTGATCGAAAGCTCAATCATAACCCTTTGAAAATCCATGGCAATTCGGAGAGATTCCGCCTAACCACGCGTAGAATAACTGACCCGAACAATTGAAATCTGGTGTGTACCTTTTCCTCCTTTGCTCTTCTTCTAATGTATGCTGATATTCCTGAGCAGAACAAGATAGAAAATGGCCTTCTACTAAGGCGAAAAAGAAGCAATGATAAACGACATCCTATGTGCGCGTGGACGCCTCCCCTACATAGGTTCTTTCGATCGCTGCACACAATATCAATAAAGAGCGAAAAGATGCGTCTATGCAGTTCTCTCCCCTAAGCGAGGCTCTCTTCTCCCATCCAAACAACAGCCTTTTTCAATACTATTGGAGTGGTTTTGTAATCCGAACCATCGGAACTCCCGACTGACATGACAGCTGGCTGATTGACCATCAATATCCTCTTTCCGTCCTGATCACTTGGCTCGAAATATGATCCGTGAGCTTCCATCAATTCGGATGTGTGGTCGAAGATATCCGGAAGGTCGTTGATCCAGAGGAAGTAGAGGTTACTGTGTTGAAGGCCCAACTGCATGGAGAGGGTAGTGGCATCCTGCACGAGGTCTAGTAACTCCTCCCCTACTTGCGGGTCGTCCTTGAGGAAGTCGCCAAGAATCGAGCGCAGCTTCTGAACCAGAGCCTCATTTGACTTCTGCCTCGCTTCGGCTGTCAGGCTCTTCAGCTTTTTGACGTTCTCGGGCGTCTTAACGTATTTGTCGGGATTGAGTAACGAATTGATCTCTCCACGAACCGCGTTGACCCGCAGGTCAGCCTTTCCGTAAACTTGTCTTGTTAGTTCACTCCATGCCAACTCTAGACATCAACTTACTGTCTTCCAGTCCTCGAATGAGCGTATCGATTGACTTATTAGCGTGTCGAAAATCGTCATGGTCTATCTCTTCTAGATGATGCAAGGACTGCAACGTGATCAAGGTGGCAAGCAGTCGATGCAACCAAGCCTCGAGCAAAAATCTAGGTGCTCTCTTCTTCATTGTAGGCGTTTGCAATGCATGCCACGTCTCGTCCCGCATTATATCCATGGCATCCTCTGTCCTTAGTGCCACAACCTCCTTCAGATCCGAATCTCCAATGGCCGCTACGTTGCGCTGTGTGAATTGTCTCACATCCGTAGTCTGGCTATATATCTTTGCCATCATCAGGTCGTCGCATGGAGGCTCTGGGTGTTCTGGAAAGGGTCGCCGTGCCGTGTCCCCCAAGGGACGCTCAGAGGCAACTTTCATTTCAGCAATTAGCTTCTCCAGCCGTCGGTTCTCGTTCTTCAGCTCTGTCACACTATCTTCGGAGCTCTTGGAAGACACAATTTCCTTTTCGTGCTCCGTCCGGACGCCAATGTGTCCATCTTGGAACCGTTTGCTGATTTGACGCTTCGTGCCCCTCAGATTTCCAACTTTTTGCTCCGTATCGGCTAGACGTTCATCAAGCTCACTTTGCTTGTTAGCAATTTCCTTGGTCTGTTCATGGAATGCCGCGAACTCAATAGGGTTCTCCTCTTCTTCGGGATCCTGGTCAGTGTCATTGATGACAGATCGGCGCTCTGAATGCAAGTCCTGAATCTGTTCATCCTCGTTATTCTCCTCCACGGTGCTTCCTGGCAAATCTTGTTCTGATTCGATTCTTCCTGGCTGCGCTTGGAAGATGTGTTGTTGTTCATTTCCTGTAGCATGATGCTGCTTGCGGAGCTTTGATGGAGCGGTAGCTGCGCTGTTACGGACTAGGGATAATTTTCTCTTTCTGCCTCGATGGGGAGCTGGCTCGGTAGACTCCTGGGGTTCATTTTCAGGTTGCTCTGGTTCGGCAGCTCTGTCTGGCACAGGTGCAGCGCTTCCTACCTCGCGCAAGGTCTTGTGGGCACAGGCTATCCGATGAGATTTGCATTCATCGCACGCCATCCATCTTCGCTGGACCTTCTTGGTCTTGGTGGCTTTAGTGGTCTTGGTCTTGGTCCTCGCAGTTTTGCTCTTTGTGGTTGTCTTAGCTTTCCCGGCCTTGACGACTGGCACAGGAGCTTCAGACTGTGGCTTGGGGGTCTTCTGTCCTCTCACATCACCTTTTCTGCGCTTAGGTTGTGTTTGCATCTCATGATCATCTACATTGTCCAAACTTCGTTTCTTCGGGTTGGTCGCGGCGGACGCGAGCTTTGTCGTTTCTGAGTTCTCTTCTGATGAAACCGGCTCCGGAACGGAAGCTTGTGGCCTCGACAGTAGTCGTCGCGACGATGCAGGTCTCGCCATTACGTCGGGGTAGGTTCGTTGACTGGGTTATGTGGATGGCCTTGACTGTTCGCTCAAGATCTATGCTGCTACTGAGTGATCGTCTCTGCGAAGCGTGAGATGGAAAAGCTTGAAGTCATGTAAGTGTGCTGGTGGTTGGCAACAGGAAGGCAATTTCGGTCCACGAAAATCGCTTGATGCCTACACAAGACAACAACACAAGAACACAACAACACGACAACACTCAACCAGCATGCCCCGCTCTTTTTCTATCAAAACAATCCGCTCCATACTGATTTTTCGCCGCCTCAACTCATCTCCTGCCACTCGAGATATCTCAACCACAGCACGCCTATCTCTTGCTCAAGATGTCGCAGGACGCGATGGAAGACACTGTCATGAATGACAAGCAACCGATGTATATAGGGATTGACTTCGGGACCACGCAATCAGGTAGGCACACTCAGCCATCGAACCGGCTCCAAGTAACCACTAACAGACACGAGGGGCCTCAAGGCTTAGCTCGAGACTGCCTAGGGGTGGCGGCGAGATCACGGTCAGAGACTCCATGGCAATCAAAGTCTGGCCTGGCCGTGGTCCTGAGGCCGTGAAGACACCGACTCTTATCGCCTTTGGCCCCAATGACGAACGAAGCTGGGGATTCGAAGTTTTACCTGGTATGAGAGCACAATTCTCGTATATCAAATTGCTCCTAGACCTCGATGCCCCAGCCAGCAAGTTTGACATTCCCATTTCCACCCGGACACTAGACCTTCTGCGCGCTGGTATGGGGAAGCTCCCTGCCGGAATGACCGCCGTGGGTCTGTGTGCGGCCTTCCTCACAGAACTATACAATTACACCATGTTGTGGCTGAACAAGCATTGGCAAATGGACGATGTACACGCAACTTTCTGTGTCACTGTTCCTGCTACTTTCTCTGATAGAGCCAAGAATGACCTGAGGGAGGCGGCGTATCAGGCTGGGTTTACTAGCCGCGAAGGCGACGCGCTCCGTCTGATCACCGAGCCAGAAGCTGCCATGATTGCGACAATGAACAGTCTGGCCATGGAAAATGGCAAGAACCCCATTGAAAACAACACTTGCGGTATGCCCCTCTTTCCCTCTTTCTTTCCTATTGCCTGCTTTGGCTAATGCTGTTGTAGCAATAATGATGGATTTGGGCGGTGGCACGATCGACTATATCACCTATCACGTTCTCAGAAACGTCTCTGGACCTCCCGACCTGGATGAATGCACTGGTGGTCAAGGCGCCAAGAGTGGCAGCGTATTCGTCGATCAGAACTTCCATGATTGGGCTGAAGCGACGCTCGGTGCTCCGTTCCTTGCCTTGCCCCCGAGTAAGGTAGGCCCCAATTCCCACTTCATGAGACAGTTTGAAGACATCAAGCAGTCTTTTGGTACAAAGAAGGTTCCAAAGAATCACATATACCGCATACTTCTACCTATGCCTACTTGTCTAAACTCCAACAATTATGATGCAGCTGAATATGAAATCAAATTTACTTCGTAGGTTCTAGGAAGCCTTCTACCCAAGTTCACTTTACTAATTTTGAAGCAGTCAAGACATGGAAAACTTTTTCGCCAAGCCCGTGGAAAATGTCATTGGGCTCTTGGAAGCGCAGCTGGAAGCCACTCAGAAAGCCATCGTGCGGCGTCGCCCTTGGGTCGATGAACCTCAGGTCAAGGTAATTGCCCACATGCCTTCAGCCTCTTGCAGCGCCTCATCATTTGCACCTAGTCTGTCGTTCTCGTGGGAGGCTTCGGTTCCTCTGCATACGTCCAAGATCAGGTTGCACTTTGTTGCAAGAAGCATGGATTGAGCTTGCATATAATGGAAGAGCCGTAAGTGGACCCAACACTTGGTCTTTCTCCTCATAGCTGATCTTCCTATTAGCCAATCCGCTGTCGTTCGAGGTGCGGCACTTTGGGGACTTAAGACAGTCAACCTGAAGTCTCGAGTCTGCCGACGCAACTACGGCTTCGCCTTTGATGATGACTTTCGCGAGGGGATTGATCCTGAGACTCGTATAGTCTACCAAGACTGGCATGGTCCCAAACGCTATTTGTGTCAAGGTCGCATGTCATGGAAGATTGCAAAAGTATGTTTTGATTACTTATACCAGTGGAGGATTTCTAATTATCATTAGGGAGAAGCAATTGGGGTAGGTCAGACTATTCGCCAGGACCTGACAATGACATACATTCCTGGCGAGAATGCTGCCATCGATAATATTGAGCTGTACTGCTCGAACGCCGATGAGGCGCCGCCTTACAACGACTCTCCTGGTGTGGAATTGGTCGGATATCTGAAGGCAGACTTCACTGCACTCTTCAATCGTGATCCCGATCAATTTGAACGAAAGTGGCGCATTCGCAAGGGTCTGACGAAGAAGCTGATGTATCTTCTGGACTATCAGGTTGAGATCCTGATGGATTCGGAGTCTGGAGTTCTGAAGTTCCGGGTCTTGGTAGAGGATCGGGATGGAACTACACAAGTTGTCCAGGAAAAGGATATCGAGTATTCATTGGTGGCATGAATATTATTTGGCGTGCGAATAGGGGCAAATTGTACCTTTTGTTCTCATGGACACGGCAATTTCTCTGCGGCGTTTCGAAAGCTTGTACTGGATCTTTGGCTCTTGTAAATATACGATCAATGGCCTAGACTCATTCTTCATCGAATATGATACCCTTACTGTCTGACTTGATTGAAGCGTTCCCACTGTTCTCAACTGACTCAGTTAAATATATTTAGGGTCGATATTTGGTTAATTTTTTGGAAGGATTATTTCAAGCAGTGAGGTCTGTGTAGACTTTTACATTGTGGGCGCAGCATCTTGATGTGGCACAAGACAACGTCATGAAGTCAATTCATTTGAGAGTGATAAGTTCTTTGACATATGGTACGGTCTCTGTCAAATCTCACCATTGACACCGTTGTGATCGAGGAACTGTACGAGTTGTGTCTTTTAAGAAGTGTTTTTATTCCACCATCATAATATTAATTCTTCAAGAAGAGAACAACTCACAATCTATAACATCCTTAAACCTCTTAGATACCTCATCCGCTTGGCAGACTTTTCTCTCTTCTAGATATCGATCAGATCCTCTTATTCTCGAGGCTGAGTCGTGATGTTGTGCCGGGGTCGTTCGTGGACCCGCTTTTATTGGGGGCCCTAGATTCTCTTTTCGACCCCCTGAATCCATGCGACAACAACAACTTCCACAACGTTGGTCTTGGGCTTTTTGCGTGGGCCCAAGAAGCTGCCATGGCTTTCGGATACTCAGTACTCTCTGACTTCTGCTGCATTCGCTCTATCCGCCTGAGCATCAGAGGACCATTGAGGCGAAGGTCTTTTCTGCCGAGAGATCTCCTGCGCTGTGCTAATTTTAGGTCCTCGTTGCCTACTATCCCCCAAGGGCGGCTCCAGCTAGGAGCCTCGCTTGCATCCAATGCGTCCACCTTCATGCATCCTCCACTATTTCGATAGCGAATTGGTTGTCAGCATGTCAGAACTCCTGGTTCACGTTTCCACGCGGCTCGGCTCTTTAGCCGCGCTGACTGTTGGCTCTATTTAGGCTTAAAGGCCAGCACGCCTGCTGTTCCTTGCAGATGGACAGTCCAGTTCCAATCGGCATTGCAAGATATCACCACCAATATGGATGAATCCACGTCTCGTCTTCATCATGCGAAAGATCATGCCAATAACAGAAGCCTATTTCCGACCCCGAAAATTGGATCTCGACAAGAATATCAGAGTGTACCTTCTCCACATGTAGAAGTAATGGAGACGAGAGCCTCACGAAAATCAGACCGCGCGAACGGCCGGTCTGGTCTGTTCGTAGAGTGGTGGTGGGAGGTTTTGACGTGGCTTGTCGGAACAGCAGCATTCGTGGCTATAATTGTTTTGCTTGTGGTTTTCAGAAACCAACCTCTCAATCACTGGAAGCTTCGCGAAATTCAGATTACTACTGTTGTTACGGCTTTGGCGCAAACCGCTATGGGATCTCTGATCATTTCCGTCTCGGCTTGTGTTGGACAGCTGAAATGGAGTGCTTTTGGAAAGAGTCGCCCGATTGTCGAGATACAGGAGTTTGACGACTCTACTCGAGGTCCTGCTGGAAGCTTACTGCTTTTATGGAATTCTATATGGAAAACCAAACGACCGTAAGTTGGCTAGTTACAGTGGCAGATCCTGTCTTGATACTGAATTGTCATGGCAGAGGATTTCTCGTGTCATTAGCAGCTCTCACAACAATTTTGATGACCGCCTTCTCCACCTTCGCCCAGCAAGCCGTCACTATCGAGCTGCAGACCAGACCACTGAGCTCCAGCGACGCCAGCTTACCACGGACGACTAACTACACTAACGTTTTCAGCGGAAATTTCGAGTTCCTCAAGTATGATGCGGCAGAGACCCAGCTGGACCAAGGAGACGAATCAAATATAGGTGGTGGGTCAAAGACGAACACGATGTCATACTTTCACTGACTTATGCTTCAAGTCGACACCAACATGCTAAGTGCGATTCGTTCAGGTATGCTCGATAGCTACCGTAGTCTCTCGAATGTCAGCGGAACCTGTTCGTCAAGTCAATGTACTTGGGGCAATCACACGACACTGGCAGTATGCTCTTCGGTGGAGGACGTCTCTTCGACAACTCTCGTGTTCAATGGAAGCGTGTCCATCCGAGACCTGAAAGATCGCAATCGAACTTTGAAAGATATTGTCGGGAGTAATGCGGCAACCTTCTGGACAGACTCGCTATTCTTCCCTAGCGCAAGCGCTGGTCGCACAAACACATCTCGTGAGACCAAACCAAACAACAAAGGGATGCCGAATTTGGCAGAAATCTATGCTGTGTACTGGCCGTCTTGCAACGGGACTTCCGCGTTGAAGTCAGCAAAGACCGACCCCAAGGCGTGGCGAGCATTGAAAGGCACTCTCAACCTGTGCATGCTGAGTTTGGATGCTAACACTACTGACGGCAAGATGACTACGCGCATCTTGGACAGACAAATTGACGTCTTTGAGCCTGTCTCAGGATACAAGAACTATGCCGCTAACATCTCGTACTACTGTACACCGCATGGCCAGGAGCCAAGATCATGTATAGACGGATCTTGGTGGAGTAGTTATGCACGCCAACTCGCTGTAACCTTCGCTGGATCAGCTTATTTTGAGCCTGGAGGGGACAACTACGTCTACTCCCAATCGGCTATGACGCTGTCTCAAGATGTGCTCGGCGTTGATCCAGTGAGCTGCGGTAATCTGTCCCTCACTGAAGAAGAAGGCTTGAAGGGATTCGGCATGCGGCTCAACAACGTTGCGACAAGCATGACCAATGCGTAAGTTCCATCTCCACAGCGAAATGTAACACTATGAGTCGAAGAGTCTGACACTTGCTAGGATGAGAACAGCACCCAACAATGCTGACTCAAATCTGATCATCGGGACGACGTGGGAAAGTAAACAATACATCGAAGCGGACTTACGCTGGCTGGCTTTTCCTGCTGCTGTGTGGCTGTTCAGTACCTGCGTACTATTTGCAACTTTATTGCAGATGAGAGATCGCAGCGTGCCGATGTGGAAGTCATCGGCACTTGTACTTGTACAGTGCATGCTAGCTGACAATGGGCTTGGTTCGAGTAGAGAAGCCGAGAAGCATGGCGAAGACCATCATGTGAGGCTGCGGCAGACTGGAAAAGGCTGGCAGCTTGTGGATACCTCTACTGATATGACTGGATTATAGCCGTCTCCATGCAAGAGTGGCGCGATCCCGGTCATAGACTATTTACCCATGAACTCTTGTCGTAATCGTCCAGAAATCTGCTTTGGTCCCGGATCAAGCCATCATTAACCTTCTCGATGCCGTTGCGCGCCATTTCGAGGTAGGTTTTTACATAGCTCCAGTGCAGTCGAAGACAAGGCCAGCATCGACTAGGGATACTCCCAACTTCAGTACGACCAGCACTGCGTTAGAATATCTGCTAAACGCTTAGGCGTATCCTCACTTCGAGGTCGGCCTCCCTATGTCATCATTGTGTCAACCCACATTGAAATTTAGATCGGTTGAAACCCTTAGCATATAGATTACGTTTCCTTATTCTCATTATCAACATCATCACTTCCCTCACTCGAGCCCTCATTCCCACTAACCGCATGTTCTACTCCCACTCCCAGTATATCCTCGCTAATACCCTACTCATCCTCTACATCTTCAAACGACCCATAACTCGCTTCGACCCAACTCTCAAATTCGTCCCAAATCCTATCTCCCACGACGCGTACATAAACGGTCCAGAACGCTGCACGACACCCCTCGGGCCTCGAATGCGCAGGCACCTCGGATATCAACTCTAGGATCAATGTGGAAGATATGTGACGCTGTAAATCAAGAGGATAGTCCGCCAGTAGGTTATACCCGAATTTGTCGTCCACTGTTGCGTCTGCAGGTAGTTCAGGGAGCAAGGCTTCGAGCTCAGGTGTCAATTCCTCGGCCTGGTCCTCGGTAATGGTAGTGTCGATGTCCGTAGACATTTGTGCGCCGTCGTCGCGCTTTAGGATTATCTCCATACTCGCTGATTGATCGCGTCTGTTGAACAATGTTGTATCGAGCTGGGTCGGGCTTAGATAGGAGCGGAGTCGCTGTTCGTCTCGTTTGCTACCTGAGCCGTCAATGGAGACTTCCTTTGAAGAAGGCAAGCGAGAGGTGCATCTTTGGTTTCTCCCTGTGCGGTTTCTCGATCCACCGTGAATGAATGTCTATAGGTTAAGGACGCTTTTGTCATCTTGGCTCTCTCTCTCTCTCCTCTTGCGCCGCGATTGCCATCTGATTGAAGCGCCACTTCGATCGAAGCTCCAATTTGCCCAACCATCGCGCTGCCTTCAGAGCGTACTGGAAAAAAAATGAAAGAAAACGAGAGGTGCATAAATTTGAGGTCAAGGATCTTGCTTACTAATCGACTATAATTACTAGGTTTTCAGATACACAGTCACCTCGGCAGTGCTGTTTACAACAACTTCATTACCTCGAAATCCAACTACTGGTGTGGACTGCGTGAGCCTTCTGCCAATCGAGCTAAAACGCAGATCAGACAAGCAAGCTCTACAGTCTACTTGGAAAGCACGGCCGTCGACAGTCTCCGCATGTGTGTCAGTCGCCCGACACCAAGATGCTCAGATGGCAGCACAACAGCTGCTCCTCCATTAACAAGCTCAACAGAGTCAAGAGCAGGGTCTGATGGTATCGACAATGCTCGTTACTTGCGCCGGTTCATAGCATTTGGACTGCAGAGCCCATGCAACTCATCTTCCTCTCTTTCTCTATCAACCCATCAATTCACAAGGTAGCTAGCCGATCCACGACCTTGATCAATATCGTCCCTCTTATGCTCGACTATCTGTATCACATCTCAAACTTTGAGCTCCGCCCAACGGCTCTCTAACCAAAAGACAAGCGCACTTATTCCAGGCAACAAGTTCAAGTTCTATCGAACCATTCGATTTTCACAGGAATCCGCAGCAGCACTTGCTAAATTCTAGGTCCGTTCACCGTGGTTTTGTGACCAAAGCAGCCCAGACTACTGGCAAAGGTATGTAAACAATCAAGCTCTGCGTCATCAATCTTTACAGGCCGGTCGAGGTACGGACTCAGAGCATAGGTAACGTCTTCTTTGAGGGTCGGAGGGAACGAGCTGATGGTGGTGGCGAGTTTCGAAGTGTTTGGCGCGCTACGAAGGTACCTTCGGCGAGCAGTGTCCGGTCGAGGTGATGAGGTTAACGTTGAAGTTTCGATCTTGCTGGTATGCGTCTTCGAAGGCGTGAGTCAGGATCTGCTGTCAGATCTCGCGAGGTAGACTGAGAAAGTTTGTGGGCTCGTGTTTGCTTTATTGTGCCATGGTGTTCGAGCTCAGATTAATAATGAACTTCAGCTGTGTGACGTAACTTTTGAAAGAGCCTGGGCTGAAAAATTGGCGTGGACGTGATGGTTGCGCCGAGTGAGTAAATTGCAGAGAAACATCTATGCGCTGAATGCGATACAAACTTCCACCTGCCTATCGACACGCGTGGCAACGTCAAGTATCCACTCGCCTCGCCAACCCAAGGTTGACAACCTCGACCCTGCACACGCGTGACGATTCAGCGATCTTCTTGCCCCCACCAAAACTCGACTTCGTCTTGTTCCAGGTCCCATTGCCAGGTTTCCGATGACCCGACATCCATCAAAGACATGCGCCGCCTCCCGGGACGCGGCGCAAGGACCAGTCTTCGCCATACCTCCTGCTTCACGCTCTCTCGCTCGAATCGATCCAGGACCGTCCTGACTACCCACGGTAGATCTCCCTTGATGAGCCGATGAAGAGTGCAGAACTTTTGAGCTAAGGCGTAGACTCTTGGTGTTCTTTGAATAGCCATGTAGCTTGCGTAGTTCTGAGTTCCCATGACTCCCTCCTCCAGCACGTCCTCGAAAGCGTGTACGAGAATTTGCTGTCGAATCTCCTGCGGACAGTCGAGGAAACCTATTGGTGGAGCGGCGGTAGGCATCTTGAGGAATTGTCCTTGAGAGAAAATTGCTCTGGGACTTTGAAGAGCAGAGTCGGTGAGCTTCCTCGGAGGCTTTCAATCGACTTGTCTTTAAGTTCGATCAGCGGGTGACGTTGACTGCAGTGCGGTGCGAGTGAGCTCGTGAGATACTAAATACGGTTTGATGTTCTCTCACTTACCATATCCATGCTCACACATCCCAACGACTTATCAGAAAACAGTAGGACCCCTACCGCTCGCTATGCATTCTCGGCCTTTTCGGTGCTTGTTCTTTCCAATGTATCACACCACTCCCCACTTCCCATGACTTTCGCATAAGATCCATCCAATCTCCATTACCCTTCAAATGCTCGAACACAGACTTCCGGAAAACTGGGCGCTCAAATTCTTTGTCCTTTCGATTCAGCGTCTTAAAAATCTTTTCAACAACCCATGCTGAATCCCTAAGAACGAGTGGGTAAAGCTTGGGAAACTTGGCCAATAGACAACAGACTGCCGGCGGAAAACATGCGGTAAGGGATACAATAACCCTGGAGACCATACTGTCTTTAGACGTCTTGACGAATGGCGGGCTCAAATGCGATAAGAAGAATCTTCTACTGGATTTCTCGCGGACAGTCGAGCATGTCTCTCCTGGGCGCTCCAATTCTGCACAGTGACTTAGTTGTGCGGATGACTTTCAGACGGATCTCCTTGCCGGCGTAAATCTGCCAGCGAAACTCGCCCAGGTGACTTTGAACGTTTTCAGCACGCGTCGCTGTTTCGAGAAAGAAGCAAATATTTCCATGGTCCGATTTGATATAGCGGTCGATCAAAGAGGCCGAGGGCGGGGTTTGAGCGATTCGAAGCTATGTCGGTCCTGGATTGCACGGTTCAACGGTGCTAATGAACCACTGCACTGGCTTGATTGTGGCTCTGAGATCGAATCCCAAGATGAGAACTTCAAGTTCTTTCGCAATGCTGCCCCGCTTCTTCCAAGAAGTGCTGAAGCACCCCATCTCAGGCTAGATATTGCATTGCATGCATGTCATTTTAGCGCCTGTTGAAAATCAGGACCAAGCTCTTTCACGACCTCAAAAGCTGACTCTTCACGTGACCTGACTTGAACCTTCAGTCTAACTGCCCGGCCCTTGCCTGTTTGATTCGAAGACATAATCTGCTCGTATCAACTGATGATCTGATCCTTCTGAGTCGCTATCGCTGAGGTCAAGCCTCGACCCGACCAAACCGGACAGAGATAACGTTCAATGGCCGTTGTTCCTAATGGCAACGTCTACCATCAGGGCAGTGAACCGACGAATACCATAGCTTTTGAAAGAACGTACACTTATGCATCTACAAAATCTGGCCACCTCGAAATCGAGTGTGTTGGGAGGAGTTTCGTAATCATTCGCAAGTGTAGATGGTATATATGTCGTGCTCGTCAAAGCACTGGTAGGACATACTTAGGAACAAGCGCCAGTCGAGAAGTGATATCCAGGGTCTTCTGGTCCTCGACCTTGGCTGCAAATCGTCATAATCTCAAGCAGGGGATCGAGCGATAATCAACGGATCTGTAACCTGTATTGACAAGATTGGATGACAAAGATGAGCTTAATTTCCTGTGACGCCAGGACAGGTCACTGCTTGTGAGATGTTGCTTGAAGTTCTGGACGCCCCGAGCATCTGCAGGTGCGAACTTCGGGGTTTAAACTCGACGAGTGCTGCACTGAAGCATTTTCGACGGTGTTGAATTTCGTGAGGGTCACAGGAGCCCACAACTCCTCGCAGTGTATCTCATGTGTGCGGCATGGCCACACACACAACCGTTGATCAGGTGGCATGGTGCAAGGTAGTCGTTGGTACCTGATCGACTTCAGCATTGCTAGTAGATCACAGGCATTGTTGGCCAATAGTGAGTGAGGCTTCCCGGTATCATGCAGCAGCAGTGTCAGCTCTAAGGCACGAAAGAAGATGGAACAATGTCCTCCACGGCCAAGGGAAGAATAAGACATGCTCTTAAGTACGGCGGGAGTTGAGGTGAAGAGGTCTTTGGTAAGTTTGGTACCTGAGACACGCGAGCCGCCCGTGTTTCACCAAGACCGAGTTTGAGCCAATTCCCGCCCCGTTGGACCACATCTGGGGATTCGTCTTCGTCCCCTGGTCCTGTGCCCAGGCTGTGTCCAGGCTGTGGCGCTGTGCACGACAGTGTCAATTTGATTGCGTCCTCGAAACACTGACACCACAGTCCGACATCCATCTTCTCCTCTGCATGCACCGGCGAGCTGTGCTTGGACATCCTCAACACTCCTTGCGCCTTCACACTGGACCGTCAGCCGTTTGAACATCGATGCAGCCCGCGATACGCGTTTGAAACCCCCATCCGCTCACGACCCACCTCGACACGACGAGTCGACGACCACGACAACGACCACGACCACGACGACCATAAGAGCCCGGGAGGCCACACCGCAGCCATGAGGTTGCAGCATCTGAACCATTTGTTTCCGAGGCAAACAACTGCCCTGCCCACACAAGTTCCAGCAGGACTGCCAACCTCCGTACCGAGTGGTGTGAATCTTCCCTCAGCCGTGCCGACAGACATTTCCTCAGCCCTGCCCACCGGCGTGAAGCTACCCAGCCCCTCTGCAACTTCGACTTCGGCCACCCCTGCGAACACATCTTCCCCATCCTCGCCCTCGCCTCAGGGAATCATGACCACCGTCGGAGACGTGAAGGATTCCTTCACATCGTGGGACAAATGCATGACCAAGACATACTGCAAGTGAGTACAGCGCATACTCGCCAACGAGAATTCCAAGCTAATTGGCTCCACCAGATGGCCAGTAATCGCTGTCATCGTCGTTGGCTCCCTCATCCTGCTCTCCGTACTCTTTTGCATAGGCCGTTGTCTCTGCTGTGGTGCTGAATGCGCATGCTGTTGCTTTCGCTGTTGCGCTGGATGCTGCCGTGGAGGGAGAGACAAGAAAAGCAAGCACATGGAGTCGGCGCCACCTGCTATGCCTTCGCAAGCATGGGACCAACAATACCAATCGCAGCCTCAGCCTGCCTATCGAAGTCAGCCGGCCGCTGTCCCAGCACCAACTCCATTTCAAGCTGCGAGCGCTGCCGTCCCGCAATTCGCGACTTTCGAGACTTCCAGCAAGAAGATCCACGAAGATTCGCTGCCTGAGATGCCGAGCTGGGAGACGGCAGCGGAGAAGAAGATTGAGGTGTGGGAAGAGCCGGAAGCTCACGAGCTGGAAAAATTGAGCCCTCATGGGCAAGCTACAACTACCACGCTAAACTCAGGTGTCGCATCGCCCCAGCCAATCCGACCAGGGCCTGGCCCTCCTTCGCCATACTCTGAACATGATGCATTCCTTACAGGCGGCGGTCACCAGTACGGAGCAAGTACATACTCGCTCACAGGAGGACAAACGTCAGGAGCCGCGCGTGGAGATGGATATCACTCTCCAGCGCCTGGTCCATACGGCGGGTACCAATCCCAGCACAATCTCAGTCAACCTGCCTCTGGACAACAGCAGTATGGTGGAGGCCAACAGAACTTTGGGCAGTCGCCGTATGGCCAAACTCAACGCGGGTACGGCCAGCAACAGCAGCAGTTCAATGGAAACCGGCAACCATATGGAGGCAGCCAGCAGCATTTCGGACGTCAGGACGATCAATATCGGTCTCCTGTCTCACCAGTCTACTCAGGCTCTACTGTGTACGAGCCCCCACTAAGACAGCAGGATCGTTCACCGCCCTATGGCAATGCGGCTCTTTATAGCCAGCAAGGGAGGAAGCCTTTGAATGGATCTTGGAAAGATGTCTAAGGCTTACGCTCCATGACATCCACCTTCCATAATGGACGTGATCCCTTTTCACTTCTCATGGCTGCTGGACCATCTTTGCATACTTTCTTGATCTTGTTGCATAGCGATGGAGTTGGAGATGTCCGATCTCGGATCATTTGACTAACGTATTGATGTTGGATACCTGAAGGCTGAAGGGAAATGCCAGTCTTGTGGTTTGATGTATGGTATTTTGCATTTGCCAGCGATGCCACATTAGTCTTTGTTAGCGTTGCCTATATTTCTGAGATGTGTGATAATTCTATCCCACTGAATTCAAACATGATGTTGTTGTGATCAGCAGCCGCTTCTAGTGCAGTCTTGCTCAAAGTGAGGATAAATTTCAAGCTGTGAGGTTGTGCGCGCCGAATTTCGATTTTAGGTAAGCAACGAAACCGCCCGCGGACGTGAGCTTGAACATCACCAATTGAACACCCACCTTGACATTTCTACCGCCTCTAGAAACTCTACGTCTTCAATTTTCGGTCCGTTCTATCCTGTCCCTTCCCCTACATCTTACCTTCTGTTAACCCGCTGTTTTCACAGGTCGCCTTTTACAGCACTCAACAGCTCCCTTCACAACGCAAATATGGATCAAGCAAAGCTTGCAAAGATGCAAGCGAGTGTGCGCATCGGTATGTCCTTGTACTCTGCTTGAATTGATGAATCGATACTGATATTGCTTACAGGGTACGTTGCACCAATTCCATACCTCCTCCAGTCCCAGCTTCATCTATTCGTTACCCGCTCCTCGATCCTCTGTACAAGCCTTGTGGTCTCTGCTACAATCACACCGTTTACGTCAACTCCACCCACGAAGCGCTTAGTAGAGGACCATGGTATTTTCGTCCATGGCATCATGGAAGGCTGACACAATATCACAGCGGCAAAGGCACACCTAGGCGGAAGGTTAAGAAGGTCACCAGAAGCACCGGCACGGACGACAAGAAGCTCCAGACATCATTGAAGAAGCTTAACGTCCAACCAATCCAGGCGATCGAGGAGGTCAACATGTTCAAGAGCGACGGCAACGTGATCCACTTCTCGGCACCAAAGGGTGAGTCGATTTCCTTCCGGGTTGGTAGGCAGCTGAGAGGACTCGAGAAGCTGCATTCATTGAGATCGCGAAGCCCCTCAAACTCATTCCTCGCCGCCTCCCTTCAGTTCCTCCCGTTCTTTAGATGATCACTAACAAAATGCGCTTAGTCCACGCATCCGTCCCAGCCAACACCTTCGCCATCTACGGTGTTGGCGAAGAGAAGGAACTCACGGAACTCGTCCCCGGCATCCTCAACCAACTCGGTCCCGATTCCCTAGCGTCCCTCCGAAAACTCGCCGAATCATACCAGTCCATGCAGCAAGGAAAGGGCGGTGACGGAGAAAAGGCTGACGACGACGAGGACGATGACGATATTCCAGACTTGGTGGCCGGTGACACTTTCGAAGGAAAGGGTGCTGATGTCGAGTAGACGGGATCACACACTGCATAAACCCTGTTTACGGAAGCATGACGGGTGCGGTGGATGTAGAGTAGCAAGCATCTCAATGGGTTGTCTTATCTTCCTCTGACTAAATTGGAGTTAGGTCTGGTGCTGGTGGCAAGCACTGGCAGGCAGGGTAAAATGGAATGCAAAATGCTCTCTTCGCTGCTCACAACGCTTGCATTCAATTGGGCTGGCATTGGAGAGGTACGAGTCACCTCTGTGGCTTTGTGCTCTATCGTCCACTTGCCAACTCACGCCCAATTTTGGTTATGATAGACCTTTTTCTGATGATATGCGCTACAGCCTGCTAACAGCTAGGGCTTCTCACTCCGAAAATGCATGTCACGCGTTTCAATTATTTTCACGAAGCTTAGGTAGTCATTATCCAAGATGACATAGGTCATCAAGCCGCGTGCTGAAACCTTCGAATAACACGGGCATTCTTGGCCCTGCTTTTTAGTACTGACGTGCCTTGGAAGGGTACGAGAACTTCGATCTAGGTCTGGGCCAGCACTATGCCTACTACACATTCAGACTAATCCACTACACTCTGGTTTGGACTACTATAAAATCCAATAACGTGATATTAAGCCAATTGGAAGGCTGAAATTGAGCCGATATTATATTGATATATACATTGTATCGTGTGAAATTTAGTATCATAAAATTTGTTACGGTACCTAATAGGTTCCTTGGTTATAACTGCTATACACTAGAGTAATATCAAAACATCGTATACGGTCGTAACTAATTTATATAGCTTCGCCTTCTAGATATCAAATTTAAAGCGAGAAAGCGTAGTTATATGGATAGAATCTTTAATCCTTACATCTTTCCTAAATCGTGCCTACGACCTAAATACATTCTATAATCTATTACAAGATAATATTAAATAAAATATCCTTTTACTACGAGTAAATCTATAGCCTTGGTCTAGTTTCGAGCGGTATTACTACCTAGGTTTATATTTACCGTTTAGTTCAAGTTCGTCTATTATTCGACTATTATATGTAACGCTATTAAATATCAGCTAGTAATCTATTGATGTCTTGATTCTCCTCCGTACTTTCCGAGCATCACTAGACTCAGCACCGTCAATCAGTTGTTTATATAAAAGTTTACTATTCAGAGCAAGTGATACCGAATAAGAAAATTGTAACCACGCTAATAGGATCTGCGTACCATTGTGGTACGGAGATCTCAGATACCACGTAATATATGCACAGGAGATTCCGTCTCTACTTCGGCTTACATATAGCCTTGATCTATTCGTCCAGCGGGGTTTCAGAGCCAGTCGGTCTTGTTCAAGTCAAGGTTGAAGCCTAACGTCCAACCTGGTCACATACCCAAAACAACACACCACAGTCTGTGTACTTGAAAAGCATTTCTCACCCGCCAGCTACAAGTTCCCGTATCCTGCCCTCTGACGAAATGAAAGCCACCAAATACGCGGGGAGTGTTGATTCAATACTGATGAAGTGAATAAAGATCACCACGTCGAAGCGCTCCGTGCAGAGAATCGAAACGGCGCAGACTGGTCACGTAGTGGATCCACATCCCCCCCGCTCGGCGAATCTTTCTGGAGTGCTTCGACAATTGGTTCACGCCGGAACTCAGCTTCGAGTAACCTTCCGCTCGGCGAACCTCTCCAGATACTTTCGAGAAGTGATTCACGCCGGATGGCCTCAGCCTCGAGCATTTCGTACAGTCTGAACGTGTTCGCTGTCAAAGCAGGGAATCGAGTCGAAACGCTGTCGGGCCGTTCTGAGTCTGCTCTCAACCTGAATTGTAAGCGCTGGCGAAGTATTTTTCTCGTTTCGTCGCCTATGGCTTCCAGCACTGCCGTTATTTTGCCATCCTCGACATCCTTTCGAGTAACGGATTGATCGAGCTCGAAGAATTGGACGTGTCCTCTGAGATCCAGATCTTGGTGCATATGGTCCCGAACCTGTTGAAACCAGGCCTCAACTTGTTCGTCCGATCCTCCTAATTGCCGTCGAAGCTTTTGGATCTCTGCACTCACATGATCCTTCAGTCTTTTGCGCGGCCTCTCACAGGATGTCTGCCAATTCTGATCTTCTATCGCTTTGGCCGCAGTTATGAATGCATGGATCTTGTCGTTAGCGATGTGCTGCAGATCCAAACTGTTCTGCAGCAATTGGCCGAACTCGATGAGAACCGTTTCGGTCAGACCGATCTCATCATGTATGACTTTCGCAAGAACGTCAAAGAAAACCTCCTCCACACTCTTGTTGTAATCAACGTCCACCGCAGCACTGGCATCCACCAGTCCTTGCAGACCGTACACTTTGTCACGGGGATTTTCGCACTCTGCCCCTGCTAGGCTGAATAGCTCGAGAACGTAGCTGAGGCTGTGGCCTCGACCCTTCTGATAAAAAATATCCCTTTCGTCGAAGATGGATTGGACGATTCGCGGGACTGAATGCCGGCCTCCGAATTCGTCAAAGTCGATACCCCAGAAGAAGTAGCCCCAGCTAACCATGTGCTGGCCATGAATGATGGTGAATTTTTTACCAAGCATAATCTCTTGTATAACCCACAACCGCCACCAATATGGGCGATGACACAGCACCCTGGCATAGTAGTCGGTGACAGCAGGACTGACTTTGAAAAGCCCATCTTGGTCGATGAGACCATACATGCCGTCGGAAGCTACGCTGGGACCAAGCCATACCAAGACCTCTTCCGCCTTCTGGAAAATGTCACCCATCATCGCGACCTGATGATTCCTCTCGGCAGAGTTGCATTGTTGTATGCAAATCTGATCGATCCAGAAATTGTGCCCAGAGTATGCTGTCTGCATTTCTGTTTCAGGGTCCCCAGAGTAGCGTTCCTCTGTCTTCTTACGAAGCATCTGTACATCATTGAGGAAGTTCCACAAGTTCTCCCTGATTATGAAAGCGTGTCCATCGATGGCAATCTGCCGGTTCGGTGCTGGGGGCCCCCACATGTAAGAAAGCGCATTGTACTTTGGGCAGCTTTCAAGGTCGAAGACTTCTAGATGGATGTTGATTTGACCATGCTTGAAATGAGGTCCAGTATTGGTGAATCGTAGGAGGCGTATCTGTGTCTTGTGAGGATCGAGCGGCTGGTGTTGGTAACCCTGGTCTGAGATTTGGTCGCCTTTCGCTTCCATGTTGGCCGAACTGCGATTGAGATGCGGTATGTGGAATATGATCAAGTCGTGAATACCCGCTGTTCATCACAGTCATCGACAGGCATGGCACGTCAAGTATGGTGATCGCTACAGCGAGAGGGAAGCTCGATGGGACTTTATCCATAAGCTAACAGCTGGCCCTGCATGAAGACGCACAAGATGATTGAGGCGGTCCAGACGCGGGGCGCTGCACTGTTGAGCCACATTAAAGTAAGGCCTAACACGTTCTACGACGGGCTATCATTCGTAGAGGCGATGCAATCCTGGGAAAGATGGTGGGTGCGTAAGATAGGCGCCCTCGTGCAATGGTGATCGCGTTGAGCGCTACCTGACAGATGTTCGCCAAAACCCTTTTCCGATGAAAAGTTATTACTGCAGCAAGAGACTGGTAGCTAAGAACTTCTCACAACCTAGATGAGAAATCGCCATAAAATTCATAGGCTTGCGCACGATCTAACGAAGTTCGCTTTCGAAGGTGGGGCCAGCGAACTTAGAGTTCGCCCTTGCCGAACCAGCGATTCCACATTGAAGTATGTTCCCCTGGTATGCGAATCTTCTGTATCTCCTTCTCTGTGATGCTCTGCCATGTCTCGAGTGGTATCCAGCCAATATATGCTCGGTCACCGAACCCGCCAAACCAGTACACTTCCTTCACAGCCAATCTTACCCAATGACTTGTGTGGATATCATTGCCTGGCTGCCAGATAACAGAGTCGGGGTGGTACTTCGAAAAGCAAGACTTGATGCTCTGGGTCTTAATCTCCTGTTCCGACAGATCCTCCAGTGTGCCAATCAACGCAAAGCGTGCTAACTTGGCAGCAGAGTATGGGTGGTGTGTCTTTGGGTGGAATCGCAAAGAAAGAGTGATGTTGCTTCCGGCAACTACATTCCGGTAGGTGGAAGCAATGTTGACTGCGAGGATGGTTGGGTTTCCAGTCTCGGGCTCGCAGTCGGCGAAGTATTCCATCAGACCGAGCGGCATCCCAGCGACAGAGTCCGGGCGGTTTTCGAGGGTAGATGCGGAATCAGACTTGGGAAAGACTGTTGATAGAGTGCCTAGCTTCTCGAGCCGAAGCATCCGCCGTGCCATTGCAGCCGACTCTCGAACTGTGGGTATTCGGTAGCCGCCATGTGTAGTTGGTTTGTCTGATGGATTTGAGAAGACATGCTGAGGCGGAGGGGTGAGAGATGCAGTCGCGAGCTGTGAGAGAAGCGCGAAAGCGGTAATAGAGAACCTCATGACGGTGGCTTTGTTGCCACTGCAGTGCCTTGCTAGAGGTTCGCTGGATGCGGTTACTGAGGGCGTGTTACTGAGAAAAGATGCTGCGCTTCTCTATTGGATATAGACAGAGTTGATAAGTAAGAAAGAGGATGCAGTTGATATGCCAATGTTCCACATGCCCGCCGGACTGGTCGTCCCGGCTAAGACTACCTACTAGTAAGAGTGGCGTTTCAAGACCATCATGATGTCGAGAGAGATTACTACTACCGAGAGCAATCGGGAACCCTGCAGATCTAAAAGGATATTTCTCCGTCTCTCTGTCAAAGCTCTACATTTACAAGCCGTAAGTATCTCGGAAGTCGCAATTCCTTGATTTTAGACTCGTAGACGAACTCGTAGACGAACTCGAAGAGATCGACTCGGACATCAACCTCCAGAACATGGACAAGATCACGTGCACGCTAAACCACACACCGGCACTCAATATCCACGATCCAAGTCATCGACTTCACATCTCTCAACGCCCTACGACAACCACATCTCTTTGCGAAGTGAGTACCTATGCCTATCTCTACGTTCTGTCTAGCATACGCGCGTCTTGCAATTCCCAACCACATCGAGCACTGTTTGGCGACTTACGACGTCTGCTAACCTTGTTCGCCACAGCTTCATAAACCACATCAACCGCAATCATGGGAAAAGTTCACGGATCCCTCGCTCGTGCTGGTAAAGTCAAGTCTCAAACGCCAAAGGTACGATGAAAATGGACACATTCGAGTCGCACCGATCACGACGACGTGCGGGAAGGGATTCGGAAGAGCTACTTTGGGTTGCGAAAGAACATGTAGCTAATACATCAACTTCAGGTTGAGCCACAAGAGAAGAAGAAGAAGCCAAAGGGTCGTGCCTACAAGCGCATGGTGTACACCCGTCGATTCGTAAACGTCACAATGACCGGTGGCAAGCGAAAGGTATGGCAGATGAAATTCAAACAGTGTAGACGGACAACTGACGACTGCGACAGATGAACCCCAACCCAACCACCTAAACAGTAAAGCCAACATGACGGGAAGAAGGGACTCGTGTGGAGACGGACAGTGTTTCACAGTATTGCAAAAGGTTAGCACTTGATCAAGGCAACCAGTCATGTTTTACGGGGAAATTGAAGTTCTCGTGGAGACATGTACGCGGCTTTGGGAGGAAAGGCATCAACGGCGTTTATCTTGGGAATCTGTACACTCGGCAGTCTTGAAATGCAACCTCTGCGCCACCTACTCTCTTCCCGCGAACACGCCATCAATGATTGCTCATTTCCGGCCCCTGAAAACCTCAAGTTGCTGGCAGTGGTGCGAGTCTTGAACCCGAAATTGCCCATAAGCACGACTGAACAAATACGTGGCCATGAACAGCTATGTTGCTGGGATACAGTAAACTTCCAGCTTGGACGCACTGTTGCTCCAGGGAATTCCAAGAACATAGCTGACACAATGATGCCAAACCCATTCCGCACTGTATCCACCTTGTCTACTGGTCATACCTTCTGACAGTGCTGCGATCGTTGTCTGCCAGAAACCCGCGCTTCGTATTCTCGAGTTCGTAATCGCATTCATCTTTTTACCTCGTTGGATAAATTCTCATAACATAATGCGTAGAATGATTTCCAATCGCTATCATTTCGCTAACCTCATCGCGGGCGTACTCGTAGCTGTGAGTTCCAGATGATATCTCGGCGTTCCCTCGGAGCGAGCGAGGCACCACCAACGTCAGCCGTACCTCTCCACATCTCCAACATAAGCAAACCTCAACATTTTCAACTCTAAATAACCCACCCATAATTCAAGATGTTCAAGAAGCTATTTGGCGAGGTACGCATGGTAACACTACAGCTTTGCATCATCTCAAATCTGTCGTAAAACCTCAGCTAACCTCCATCGCTCCAGCATGGTGCCAAGGACATCATAACCGTCTTCCACAAGCCCTCCCTCCCGCAATCAACCCGCGTCGTCACCTTCCTCAAACAAACCCAAGCGAACGCCAAAGTCACGGCGACAGAAGACCAAGCCTCCTCACACCCTGTCACAAGCAAGCCCGAACGCACAGATTTCGATCTCGATGTGCAAGAAGCGGAACCGACGGAGGATCAGCTAAAGAGTATTCTTGAGTATGTAGGTGAGAGTGGAGCGGGAAAAGTGGTGGAGGGAGCGAATAGTGTGAGGGATGCTGTGAGAAAGGTGAAGGAGGATGCGGGGAGATTCAAACGGCCGCTTATTGTGGATTGGCATCAGGGGAAGGTTGTTGTTGGGGAGGAGCAGAGTGAGATCTTGAGGTTGCTGAAGAGTGTGCCCAAGAATGCGTAGGAAGAGCGTTGTATTCGATGGAGGCAAGGCATGAAAGATGTCACGATACGTTGCGGAATGTCCACAGACACGAGATCTCTCCTCAAAAGCAGATGCTTGGTACGCGAAAATGATAAATGGACATGACTCGGGGACGGCCGATGTCAAAGGACAAGTCAGGACCTGGAGGTGCTCGTCGAGTACGGTAGATCCGTTGAGGATTCAATCGGATGATTCTTCCCACGGGATAGGAGAGGAGATGTCAAGGGATGTCAAGTTCTAACATACAAAGCAGGGGGATCCGATCAAGAAGTCTACCCCAAAAGTATCGATAATTGAGATAAGCATTAACTAGACGATTGGACAGACCACTGTGTTTGTAGTGAATTGCGATATCAAGACCGGCAAAATCAGCAGTCCATTCTCTCGCGCCAAATATGCGTAGGCCGTCGGTCATACTCTTACTGTGATAGAAGTGATGCTGCGGCGGATGGGACGGGAAGAGAAACACAATTGTAAGATATAAGATCATCTCCAATCGTGATTGGACCTGTATATGACTGACGTTGTTACAGCTTACTCACTCATCATATTGCAGTCCTGAAGGGACTCGATAGCATGAGATAACCATGTCGCTCGACCTCTGGAAGAATGGCAAGACTGCTGGCCAGTGAATTCTGGTAGACATGTTTCGATTTAGTATGAACTCAGGATGGTACGTAAGCCTGATGCTCAGCATCCAAGAAGCACGGAAAGGATTAGGAAGATGCACTCCCTCAGTGAGTGTTCTCAGTCGCTGCTAAGCAGGACCAACGGTGATTGTAAGATTTTCTTTCTTCACGACTGTCATGGAATACGTCTGGATTGTCGTGTCAGTTGGTCTCCTTTTGCGTCGGAACCTTCAACACTCGCTCTTTCCTTTCTGATGGAAGGAAATCAACCACAACAAACGGATCCCAGCCCTTCAACACCCACCATTGCTACTAGTACCTATGCCTACCAGTGTAAACACTCTGGCTCTGCCCACTTTGTCCAACTCCATCCCTCTTTCCTCAACAACCTCCACGCCACAACCGTCCACTGGACTCCACCACTCTCTACCTCGAGCATACTATCGACAAACATACCTCTCGCATGCCACAACCCCTTTCTGATCCCTCCATCCCACCGACGCTCACTCAATCCACCATGGCGTCTGGTGTCGCATCTGCCGACGACGCGCCGGCTCAGGTACAAGACAAAATCCCACTGCTCATCGTTCATTCACAGCCAGAACTTGATGCTAGAATCGAAGCTAGCCAACTCCGCTTGCTGGACAATTGCAAGCATCTCCCATACTTCATCAATATCACAGAGCGGTCTGATTGGAAGAAGACCTTCGAAAAATGGACATTGCCGTATAAATGGCCACACATGAACAACGAAGCGTACAGCAAGAGGGTCATTTATCACATCGCAGCACAGAACAACGGCGACATTGGCCGCATGGCTAGGGATTTCTTCTATGAAGGCAGGTTCGGCGACCCGACCACCGTCAACATCGCCGCGCTCAACGCGTTGACCAGTGAGCCAAAGCGCATCCACGACGTCTTTAGACCAGACGAAGTGGCGCTGTACTCCGAGCAGGTGTTGTTCAAGGTGTTCGAATGGCACTTCCTCACGACCAAGCGCATGTTAGAGGAGAATTTCGCTGCTCTCAATGCACCGAACGTGGCCTTATCGAAGAGCATGAACAACTCTCCCATGTTGCGCCCGGCTAAGCATCGCAGGAGTAAATCTCAGCTGTCCAGTGAGTACCCGTCATGCACGTCACCAGAAGCTGAGCTGAATGCTGACCACGATACAGTCGAAGTGCCGGCTCATGTTCCCCAACCTCATCTCATCATGCCTCCATCTGCTGGAATGCCGCCTCCGATCAATCCGACTTATGGTGCCGATTCGCGCCGCACCGCTTCTGCACAAGTTCCAATTAGACAAACTCCTGGCATGCGAGGGGGCGATCGAGCTGCTTCTGGACCAGTCTTCGATGCGCCCACGGGTCTAAAGACAGGCCCAGCTATGGGGCAGCGACACCACATGCCGCCAGCACCAAATATGAGTCGGCCTCCACATCCATTGTCGCAACAATCGACACCTGGTCAGATGATGCATCCACAACCAGCAGCTTATCATCGTCGCGAAAATCCAGGCGGCACTGTCCCGACGCATGGCAACATGTCTCAGCTTCCTCCACCGCCGTCGGCAATGAGAATGTCGTCCGGAGAGGTGAGACACATGCTTCCGCATCCAATGTCAGGACACATGTATGGTCCTCCTATGGCTCCCCATCCTGCTCAGCACGCAGCAATGGGTCCACCACCTCCATCTATGGGTATGGGTGTACCAATACATTCTCCTGGCCTTCAGATGAGCCCTATGCAGCCTATGCAGCCCGTGTATTTCGACCATGGCATGGTGCCTCCTGGTGCGCGCCTCGTCGAACCTGGCGGCGGAGGAACGCTATATGACCCAAACCAGCACCATCCGGCTCAGAATCGTCAGGAGCTCGGCCGATCAGCTCCTCGGAATTCAAGCTCGAACTACAGTGGGTATGTGGATAACTCGCGGAACAATAACAACAACAACTACCGCGGCCGAAAGCAGTCTCGAGGCCGTGGTGGCGGCGGACGAGGAGGTGGCATGCCATCGTACGATGGCGGACGTAGACAGTCATTTCACGTTGTGGATCGCCCAGTTGCCAGCAATATGCATATGCATGAACCAATGATGCCTCCACCGCCTCATCCAGCCGAGCGCAGCCATCGGGAGAGCTTCTCCCACGCGAAGTCGCAAGAGACTGAACGATTTCCTGATTTCCATCAAGAACAACAGGAACCGTTTAGTATCGATAACATCCCACGAGAACTACAATGTCTTCGCAAGTTCATCGGTTCCGACGTTGAGGACATGGACTCTCTATGGATTGGCAACATTCCTCATGGCACATCGGATCACACGATCCAATCGTTGATAGAAGAAAACGTCCATGTTCCTGTCGTCATGGTCAAGCCCGTGATGACTGATGCCAGCAAGACAGTTGGATGGACTATTGTCACGTAAGTCAGTCCAGCTACGTTCTACTAGTAGCTTTACTAAAGGAAACAGATTCCACAAGACCAGTGATGCACGCTTGGTGCTTGAAAAATTCGAACAATTCAGATTCAGAGACCATTTGCTTGACGTCCAGGTCCCCGAGCGGTGCCGTCACGATCTGCCTGGATACAAGGTGCAGAGCAGACGTTCATCAAACAAGCATTCCGTGGTTGATGGGCCAATGCCGGGTGTTCCCGTAGGCCCCCGATCTTCCTTCAGTCGTAACAACAGCATCCGTCAATTTCGTACCAATTCGCTGGCGCACAGTGATGGAAGCGGTCGTAGGAACAGCTTATTCTCGCCTCAAGATGCTAGGAGCGATATTCCTGTCCTACCTGATTTGCCAGAGGTCGCAGAGGCTCTATCTGCGCCGCCTGACAGCACCACTCCTACTGGTCGTGGAGAAGGATCGACGACCGCATCATCTCAACTTAGGTATGTCTAATTGTTATGAACCAAGTTAAGATGTTTTCAGCTGATTCCAATAGTACCTCTGCTGTGATGCATGCCACGGCTGCATCATTCGTTCCGCCTCAATACAACTCATTTGGCGCCGAGATCTCTGGCCTTACGAACAAGCACCTTGCAATCGAAGAGCGATTTCATCGATCAGCTTCATCAGAATCTCTGCGTCGTACCAGTCAAGGTTACGACTATGAATTCTCATTTGACCCCAGCGACGAGGCAGGAGATGAGCAGGCGATCGAGGACGACGCCAGAGACATGGCTGAAATGAGTCATTCTGTTCAGAACGGAAAGAGCAGGTCGTGTCAAGATGGCAACCACGAAGATGCTGTCGTAGAGTTGCATGATGATGCTACTGTAACTCAGGAACTCAAGATTGAAGAGGAGCCTGCTCAAATTCTAGCTACGAAAGACGTTGACGTCGTCCAAGGATCCCCGGTATACTCAATCAAAGATGGCTCCGTGACATCTCTTGAGGAGCCGCTGGTCCCTGCCACTGAGGTTTCGGAAGTCATTCGGGAGTCACCAGCGCATGGAAAGAAGGACGAAGCCGTCAGTGCGGTCGAAGAAACGCCTATACCAAAGATCGAACAAGGCGAGATTCTTCAAGCCGTTTCCGAAGAAGAACCAACCGCAACTTCGGCCGAGGCCTTGCCAATTCCGACTTCTGAGGCTGATCAGGAATCTCGCGCTGGATCAGTATTATCAGAAGCTCCCACAGAGACGTTGTCCGACACCGCTACGGACAAGGCTTCCGGCACTGCTGCGCGCAAATCTGCTGTTCCCTCCGGTTCCATCCATCCATTTGCCAAAGCTAAGGCTAAGGTCACGAATACGCAGCGGCAAGTGAGCAAGGCTGATAAGAAGAAAGCCAAGAAGCAAGGCCAGGTCAGCAAGAAGAAGCCGGAGCCTGCTACGTCATTCACAACAGAAGCTTCAGAGCCGGAGGTTCTATCACTCGATGAGATCAAAGCGAAGCTGAAGACCAAGCCAGAGCCGAGTGAGGCGAAATCTGCAGCAAAGTCCGAATTACCCTTGACTGAAGTTAATGTCGAGTCACTATTCGCACCTGCAGCAGAGTCCAGCACTCCAGTCCTAGACTCTAGTCCTCCTTCCCATGCAGCAGAAGAAATGGTTGTAGTCTCCGGGGCTGCAAAAGTTGACGAAGCCGCCGTTATCAACACCATCACCGCAGCTCGTCTTCCCATGGCGCCAAAAACCCTCCCGAAAGTTGCTCTACCTCGTGAACCGGCGCTTGTAAAGCGCACTCCCTCCGTCACTATCACGACTGATCTTCCTCGCAAGGAACGTCAATCATCCACAGCTTCCGCTGCATCAGAATCGTCCTTTGGCACACCTAGGACTGCGAAAGAGTATCAAACTCCTGCTCCGTCGCCCGCTCTTGACATGTCTACAAGTCCACCTGTCGCGCAATATGTCCTCGGAGCAGAGCAAGTTGTCGAAGCGACTGCTAGACCCGAATTCGAGGCTATTGCTGACGGTCAAAACGAGGTCAACATGGCGGCTGATGCGGAGGCAGTAGGAGTCGACAGTTTGGCTCCCGTGACGCAGGCCAACAAGAAAAAGAAGAATCAGCAGAGGAAACGATTAAATCGACAGAACAACAAGAAGAATTCTTCCGTCGATGGCCAGGATAACGGGGCTGCGAGTCAGCCACTTGCCGAAGCAGCACCCGAAAGCATGTCGGCCAAGCTCTCGAAGAACTTGGGTTGCACAGGTATGGATCAGGAATCTCCCCCAAACGCCGACAAGGCAACTCCTACGGGATTTCATGATGATAACGCGACACCTGGGATACCCAGTGCTGTGACAGGTCGGGATGAAAAGAGCTCGGTGTCAAAGACAAACTCCAACAAGACGAGTAGTCACGCTGCCAAAGAGAACGTGGCTGGACCCAGTCGCTCGTGGGCTCAGCTATTGGCGAGCTCTGTCAACCCTGCCACTGCCGCAAACGCAAACGTTTCCACAAAGGGGGGCCTCACTTTACGCGATCCCAACGCCGGGCAGCAGCACGCCAAGGGTGGATAAAATACTTCCGAATGGACGAACACATGTGGAGGCTATGATGGGGTGGCTCGTATGGTAGTCTAGGGGTACATGAAATGAGGTGTGGAAGTCCAGAAGATGGTGCTATGTGAGAGATAGTACTGCATGTATCTTGTTCGATTCGAGATTCGGATTTAGATCATTGCGATACATTCACGAACAGATTCCGTAGAGAAAATTCCAGAAAATATGTAGAGTATGGGATCCATTCAATGACTGCCATGTGCGACAGACTCTTGTTGGATCTGATGACAGAGTATTATGATTTCCGATTCACTGGCGCTGTCCAGACGAAAACCGGTGAGCATCGACCAGTCGAGATGTATTGGAGACTGTTTTCGGTGGTTTGCGAAAGCCAAAGTAATTGTGCAACGGGATCTATTGACGGCTAAACCTTGACGATCGGGACAGGAGGCACTGTTGGGGAGCCTCGACATGAGGGAATTAGGGTTGAGTCGATGAAGTATCTTCATAGTACAAGCGATGAAGACGGGGAGTTTGGGGGGGGGGATTGGTTTTATCATGTGAGAGGCTTTGAAAGGACAATGCGAATTGAACAAGATGGGATGCGTTCCGGATAGAATCTCGTAGACACTCACTTTCCTCGAGAACGCTGTACTCGTCCATTCCAATCAGCAGTGATTGCGGGATGAGTGATTGTGGAGAACGTTGGTACTGCGAGGTGCCACTTCGAGGGAGACAGTGGGCAATCAGCCAAGTTTTGGGCTGTGTGGCCGTAGGTAGCCTTTGAGCCCAAAACGATGCGCGATAGGTCGGCTTGGGTGGCAGAATGAACTTGAGGTCGTGGGCAAGTGTCGTGAAATTGCAGGGCTACAGCGGGAAGACGCCCTTGTATGATGCAACGAAACGTACCCAAGGGATGCTTGGGGGTTACGAAGGTGTGATCTTGAAAGTTACGTGGAGCTTTTTCCCAGCCAGAGGATGATGGCATCAGCCTCTCTTCATGCTCAATGTCTTGAACACCGAGGTCTTCGTCCATAACAAGCACCTTCACCATGCGAGCCTCCGGTATCTTGAGCTTGATCCTCTTAGCGCATAAAGCTGCGGCCGTCACCAAAATCTACATATCGCAATCATGCGGACGTGAGTGTGTTGTTTCCCAAGTCTCATTTCCCTTAGCTGACACTGATGTCGATTACATACCGATGCTCGTGCCCGCAATCGACTCCACGTTGCTACGAGCGAAACTGGCAGAGCAGAAGCTCAAGGAGTGGCAAGAGTACAAGAGGAAAAAGTTGAAGCCGACCCCGGAGCTGCTACAAATCGACCGTCTTGTAGGATGGCTTTTCACATTCGACGGAGCCGAAGATGCTAGGAGTGAGTTGAGCCCTTCTTCTGTTCTGCTCCTTGGAGAAAAGACGCTAAATGCTCAGGTCGTTTTGAGAAGATCAGCAAATTCGAGTTCGATGGAGAATTCCAAGGGCTGTGGGACGATTCGCAGAGAGGCAAGATAGGAGATGTTGTATGTCCCATATCGAAAAGAATTGCCGGCATGGCCATCGGCACTGATCCGCCCGCAGATCATATACTGTGACCTGACGCGATACACGTTCAACGATAACACGCGGCGATGGCACGATTTGGTCAATAGCATCTCCATGAGCCAGGCAGAGTACCAGGGGCTCGGCGCGGCCCCGATCTGTTATGCTGCTACGAGCCAGAACGCTGGCCCGCCAAATATTGCAGTGAGCTGTATCGAACTCACTTCTCCGTGGCTTGTAGTGATGTGGGGCATGCGTTCGCGAGGAGAGATGTTCCTTTGGAACTCAGGAGATGATGCCGATCGATCAGTAGCAGCTTCCATCAAGGAAACCATGACCAATGATCAATCGACTCGACCGTGGGTCGACGAGATTAGCGAATGTCTCGATGGCGTTCTCTCGCATGAGGTAAGTCCAAAGCCTTCCGAAACATCTTGGCGTATATTCCGAGCTAAGTATTTACGCCTTTCTCAGATCACACACGTCGTCTCCGCCGGATTGTCCCGTGACATTGAGAGAATGAACAGCTATGGCTGGGCAAACGCTGTGCGTCTCCACAGATCTGACAATGCTGGTGAGTGTGGATCGGACGTGTTGTGAGCAAGGCTGATAAGCAAGTAGAGAATCTCATGTTCTTTGGTATCGGCGCCAAACTCGCAACGCTCGGGTTCGCGGTTCAACCAGATGGAACATACGACGAGTTCAATCAGCCTCTCAATCCCGCAAAGTCTCGTCGTGAGATGAGTAAGTTGTAATGATTTTCTTATTAGTTTCGATCCGCTCGTGATGAGCATGGATTGATGTGCGATTTGTGGTCTATGCCAAGCATCTTTTGCCCCATGAACCTCTCTTTCTACAGGTTTCGCTGCTAGGCGTATATCAGCTTTGCCAATCACTGCATTCATTTGAATAGAGAATGAAAACACAGGTGTGGCATACCCAGTGCCTGGTAAATATAGCATTTCTGAAGCTCATTGTGGTGGTGGCCAGGACGTCTGCTTCGAGGCCAGACACTTGTCCAGCCACGGTGCTGACGGCCATGTTCTCGTCGGTCTCTGTTGGACCGAGTGAATAACGGAATCTGAGATGTATTCAAGGATTTCCACAGATGCTTCGGGAGGTAAATGTGATCTTGGTTGCGGCTGCACAAACCAGCGAGCCGAACTCGGAGCTCCGAGCCTTCCTCTGTCGCTTCCTACAGTAAAGAGTCACATGACGACCCCCTCCTCCTAGAAGTAACTTAAGGCTCCTCACCCGACTAACATGCACAGTGGTAAAGTGATCTTTCGGTCTTAGAGGACAGACCAGCGACTCCATGTTTTGCCGAAGACGAGTGGTGTGACCAGATGGTCTTCGGAGTCGCGGGGTGTCCATCATTATTCATCGCTAGTCTCCAATTTGCCCATGTCGATTCGTGGCACAGGGTTCCTCAAATCTCACCGCGCAGGGCGCTCGGGCCACTCATCTCATCTTATTACAAAATTACATTATGCTAATTACCACGTATCTGACTTGCAATGAATGTGAGGTTTTTGTTGTATCTTCTTGCACCTAGCCGGCATCTCCCTGATCCTTTTTCGTATCATTGTAAGCGTAATCCTGTCCCATTCAGCCTGAATATCCTGTTTGAAATGAGCTACCGACGACCACCTCCTACTAGCCAATCTCGACTTCATGATGTTCCAACAAGACTCAATAGGATTGAGATCGCATGACTGAGGAGGGTGAACAAGTAATAGAAGATCTGCTTCTCTTTTTATGACTGCAGGGTCACTGTTGGGAGACTTGATTCCGTGAGATGGATCACCATCCTCTTGAAGCCAGTATTTTCGTTTATGACGCTTCTCCAGGGCCTGAATGGCTGTAATATGCTGAGGTAAGATGGTTTTGGCGTAGAATACCTGGGTCATGCAGTTACCTTTTGGTGTTTCATTCTCTTTTGCCTTAAGGTCTTGCCAGACTTTCAACCGGGCCTGGTACACTGAATCCAGCTCGTATTTCAGTTGTTTAGGCTCCTTAATCTGCCTACGGACTTTCTCTGATGGCTCCACGGGATCCTTGTAGAATTGGAGGTTTCCTTTCTTATTATAGCAGATGCCACCTGAGACGTGAAGGGTTACGTCTCGGACGCCCTCTGGCTCTTCATTGATGGATCTCTCTTGCCCTGGGAACCGTAGCTCATATTCAGGTGCATTAGCTAGCTCTTTTGACTGAAAATGGGCTTCATCCGTGAACCATATCCAGCTCCAGAAGCCTAATACAGTCTTTTTCTCGTGTTTTTGGCCGTATTCAACCCTCTTAGGTAGGTTTGCCTAGGATATCTGCTTCTGGTATCGCTTCTTGAATCGCCTAGCCCCTGCATTGTATGCGTGACGCTGTAATGTCTTTACGGAGGGCTTGCCGGGGCATGAATTGGCTTGCTCCTGCCAGCCTTTTTCGTGTATAGGATCCTCCTGGTCCGTAAGGCGGGTAAGATCTGAAGCAGATACTTTGGCAGGCCTCCCTATAATGCAGCTGCTCTTTCTCTACATTCTGAATGCTGCATCACCAATAAGATCTCGCTGTTTGAGCCAACCCCTGGCGGTGGAAGTTGGTATGTTGATTTCAGGGAGGTGTACAATAGTCCCCACCCCATCCTCCTCATCTTTGTTGTCCCATGCCTGAAAAAATCGCATTCGCTTGGTGGTATCATGCTCTCGCCTGGCCGTCTTTCTCTGGGGTGTTCTAGGTGCCATAGTGGTGGTAATTGAGCGATACAGTTGGTGTATAGGTGGTTTTCAAGATGGGATGGTAGGTCCGAGCGCCCTGCGCGGTGAGATTTGAGGAACCCTGTGTGGGTACTATATTCATACATGTTGCCTCACTTCTGACTGGCATATTCTTGCCACGTTTAATGTACAAAGGTGCTGCCACCGCACAATGAACTCCTCACATTACAATGCAGTCCTCATGCTTCTTCTCGTCCCCTCTAGACAATCTCTCTCTGGTCTTGAGATTCTTCCCGCCGCCTCGAATTAGCTCTTCCAATCGCGCTTGAGCTTTGGGATATCGGTGTGCTAAGCAACAATTAGACTCTGACACACAACCGTATCCTGGATGGGATGATACTTACAGGCGGCCCGTCCATACCACCTCTTAGCATCCTCCAAGCTCTTCGGGCACCCTATCCCCGTCTCGCTGAAATAGCCCATCGCAAACTCCGCCTTGGGCAGTTCCGCCAGTGCCGCTTTCCTCGCCCACAAATATGCCTCTTGGTCGCTCGCTGCCAGGATGCCCTGTGAGCCAGTGAGATACCATCCACTCAAAGCCAACTCTGCGTCGTGATCTTCCTGCGCCGCTGCCTTGCTGTACCAGTGGATGGACGAGCGATTGTCAATTTGACAGCCCAAATGGCCGAACTCATATGCCTTGCCGAGCCGAGCCTGCGAGGAGCGATAGCCGAGTTTGGAGGCTTTTTGGTAGAGTTGGAACGCGTATTTATGGTCTTGGATGATCTTCCCGCCAGGCGGCGCGTTTTCATAAAGCTGGGCCAATTCGTGAAGCGCATGTGGGTTCTCTTCGTCTGCTTTGTCTGCCGCACGTTGAAGCCATGTTACAGCTTCACCGATGGAAGCTTGTTGACCCAGCAAGCCTTTGAGAAGAATCATGCCTAGCTTATACATGGCCGGAGTGTCCCCGAGAGCTGCAGCGCGTTTATACCATTGTACCGCTTTGAGTGGGTCTTTCCGCGTTCCGCCTCCTGCTTCGAGGCCCATCTCGCAACACACAGCAGTCCGATACGCTGACGAGCTGTGACCAAGTTTGGCAGCAGCTTGATAAAGTCCAAAAGCCTCTTTGGGATCGACGACCAGACCGAGTTGTCCGGTTCCGTAGCAGTCTGCTAAATAGAACATCGCCTCCGCGCAATTGGCACTCACCAAGCGTTTGATTTGCTTATGCGCATCGGAGATGTACCTCTCGCGATTCTTTTGAGTTGTGCGCTCATCAGCTCTACCTCCTTCATTCGCAAGCACCTGCGATGCCTCCACGAGTCTCCTCGCGAAGTGGAGCGCCTGTTTGGTGTCTGCTGGATTTGTTTGAACCGCTTGCCGGAGCCGCTCCAGTTCTTGATGAGTAATGGGCATAGATGATCTGTCGTCATCGGACAAGGACAATTGTTGAGCTTGTGCCTGTCGGATTTGAGCAGGCCCTGGCTGCGCACCACTCGCCAAACCAGGGCGTACAGGAGCGGGATGAGAAGGTAGTGCGTCTGGATTCCTAGAAGGCACAGTGGGGTTTGAGTTTCCATGCACTCGCGGTCCGCCTGGACCACCAGGACCTGGATCTGACTGCCCGCTCTGGTGTGTCTCATTTCTGTTCAGAGGTGGCGCTCCGGGGCGATGAAATTGGCGTGGACTGATTGGCATTGAACCACCACCGAGCATTCCGCCATTGAAATTGTGCGCATTATTTATCGCCATTTGAGGGCCATCTCTTCTAGGACCAGGATACTGACCCCGCTCCTGCGAATGCAAGGGTGGAACCATTGGTGCACCCGCAGGAGCTCCGTAAGCGGCTCCGTTTGACTGTTGGCCACGGAAATCAGGCTGCGATCTAGACTTATGCGCCTGCTGGGCGAATTGACCTGCCATGGGACTCTCCACAGTGGCGGCTCTTGTCAACGGCTTCATCGCTTCAGGCGCTCCATCAAGGGGCAGACCAGCTGCATCACGCAGAGACCTTCCAGCTGCTGATTGAGCATCAAAGTCAGGCATCCAGTTCTCCACGTCCGGAGGCCGGGCCTGCGCGGGAGGTCTCACTCCGTTACTTGTACCTGGGCGAGGTGGACCAGTAAAGGGAGGCGTGAATGCAGCTCCAGCAGATCTCGGTTCACCAGCAAAATCATCTCGTCGCGGCATGCCTGGTTGTTGACGCATTCCTGTTGCTGTAGAAGGTCTTGGAGGTTGCATACCAGCACGCATTGGCCTATCGCCTACTGTAGTATTCGAACGCTGTTCTATAGGATCTCTCCTACCTTGACCGTAACCTGCGTCATACTGTTGTTCGGGCCGTGGATTTTGCTGCGAATTGAACTGTCTGTTATCAACAGGGTACTGGTTATCCGGAGGCACAGTCATCGCTCTGCCAGGCGGACCTCGGTGTCTATCTTCGGACGAACGAGGAGGTCGCTCGCCTCGATGTTCACCAGGATGCCTGGCATAATTCGACCTTGAGGAGTTCTGACTGTGCACGCTTCCAGAAGTAGGAGGTCTTCTGTGAGGGTCCGTGCTTGAGCGGGCGTTGAGATCCAGGCCGTTTAGTGCTTGCGCGGCAATCTGGTCGACGGTTTTTGCAGTTGGCGCACCACCGATAACTGGAAATGGGTTATCAAAACCTGCTGTTTGTGGTGATTGAACTGGGAGCAGTCGTGCTTCTGTCGTCAGCGACCACGTTCTTAATGACACTATAACATAGTCCACTCGTCGCATCTTCGCCCATTGACATGGAGATTGGGCTTCATCATCATTCCGTACTCAAGTTCGTCGTCGCGCGAGTTCTGGTGGTTGGAAAGATCTATCATCAGACTCGGGGCGCCGTCAATCATGAGTGAACACGACGTGATATGGAGTCTTCTCTTCCCTGCTCGTCAAGGCCGCAAAGAAACCGAGTAGAAGCCAGACTACGATGATTTGGATAAAGACTCACGCTTTGGACGTTCTCCACCTGGGGCGCTTCGCCAATCCCCAGAGGGGCCACCTCCCATCTGCCTGCGATCTTCATATTGTTGCATTCCCCCTCTGGGCGGGCCATAGTTCTGGGGTGGAGGGGGAGGACCAGGTCTAGGTCCCATCTGTCCATCCATGCCATTGCTGTAGGCCCTTCCACGAGGCGGACCGTACCCGTCTCCGCGCGGCATCTGTCCTCTAGATGGCGGCTGCCCTCTCCTTTGCTGAGGTTGATTGTAGCTCTGATCGTAATGCTGTTGGTAGCTATATTCCTGCTCGTAGTTCTGGGAGTACCCAGACGTGTCTCCTCCATAGGCGCCCCAGAAGCTCTCTCTGTCATAACCATGATACTCCTGCTCTTGGCCCTGGAAATATGCCCCTTCCTGCCCGTATCCTCCGCCGTAATCGTCCATATACTGCTGCGGCGGGGGTCCACGTGGACCGGGGCGTGGAGCGTTGCGGGCTGCACCTCGCGGAGCCTGTTGGTCGTAGTATCCTCGCGCTGGCGCACCGCCGTAATGGCCAGCCTGCTGGTATGCCATCGTGTTGATATTGAAGGAGCGTGTATTCGTGCTACTAGCACATGAGTGTTTGTTGTGGAGATTAAGGCTGCCAGGAATGTTTGTCGCAGCGAGCAGTGTGCAACACGCGTGTCATTAAACAGCAAACGGCGAGTCGTTCCTTGTCGGACAGGACGCGCAGAGAAGCAGAAAGGAAGTCAAATTGCAGAACGAGTGACTTGAGAGTCGGTGTTTGTGGTGTTCAGGTGACGGATCTGGCGTGTTTGGCGTAGAGTGAGGTTTGGTGTTCTGCAGCTGAGCGCGAGTGAGGTCTCGAGAGCTGCAATGTTTCAACGGGCAGCCAGTATGGAAGTATGTGTGCCAAGTACGTCAATCTTGCGCGGCTGCGTCCCCTGTGAAGTGAAACAAGTCCTGTAGAGGCTGTGATTTGCTTTTCAACGAGCGCGGTGCGACAGGCAGGTCGGGCTGGCAGAGAATGAGCGGCAATGATTGTTGGACAAGGAACACACTGCTGGAGGAAATCATGTGGAGGAAGACTCTAGGCAGAGGGAAACAGGGAAGATTGGTCGGAGAATGGCAGCCATTAATCTACGACGAGTCCGTGGGAGCCTCGCATTGGCCAGTTCGACTTTCTTGGGCTTCTGTTTTGACGGGAGACGCTTGGCGCTTACCTTATAGGTACTGCAGGTGCCTAGTAGAACCAATCTTACCTTATCGTAGCCATACGGTACCCGTAAGAAACAGCCTGAGGCTGTGAGGATGTGTGGCGTTGGGTGTGGCTCAACCCGTCATTCATCTTGGAGCCTGTGGAGCTGAGACTTCGACACCAACGAAGAAAACGTCCATCATTTGTATACTGTCCCATCGATTGTCAGCTGGTGCCAATCCAATTGCTCTGTCACAATGCCAGGATGGCAGATGTATGCTAAGATGCTCGCTGGGTGCGTATTTTCCCCGTCCTCTCAGTCCTCCTTCCATTCGTCTGCTTTCTGAGGCCACCGCTTCGGCTGATTTTGATTCGAACAAAATATCGTAATATGCTCCTTGTGTCCGGAAAAATGATCTAGTGTTCTCTGGGAAAGTAATGCGAGTCTCCATGGGTCCTTCGCCTTCGTTGTCAAATTGGGGACATTGCTGTTGCCTCGGATCCATGAATTGCTGGGCAAACTACTCCGAACAACTCACAACATGACTTGTATATGCAAGAACCATGTCTGTTGGCCGGTCGTTGTGGAAACCATACCGCCTTTTGCTTATCCTTACCATCTCATTGTTCCAGGCTCCGCTCAAAATGATCACCGTCCACTCACGTCTCAGCGTGGCAATTCTACATATTTCACACCGACAAGCTAGTCTAACATCTCGCACAGTGGAGGAGCACTCTGCATAGGTGGACCAGCCTTGGTCTACTATGTAACCCCAACTGGTACGCGAATATCCCATTTCTCCAACCCTCTGCTACTCCATCACAATGCGTTACGCTTTCAGACAATCTTGTTCAAATATCATATCGTTGCTTCAAGACGCTCTATCGCACCCTTACCATCATAACACTCACAACGAGAAATCAGAGGAAGAGCTGTTCAAACGCTATAACCCCGATCTACAACGCCGGTCTCTCGAAAATCGATTATCCAAGCAACAAGATTTCGATAAATTCGTCAACAACCTGAAAGAATATTCGAAGAGCGACAAACCAAGTAGGTGCAGTGCCGTCTGTTCATTACATCCGACTTCGAACTTGCTACCCGTCTGCTTAGGCGCTCGCGTCCGCTGCTAACATCTCTTCAGTATGGGAGGCGCAAGCCGAAGCCGAACAGAAAGGACGTGACCAAGCAGCAAAAGACAAACTCAGTATTGCTGCCGAAATTGAGAGACGGAGGAGAGAGGTCAGGGATTCTGCTTCGTCGAGCTGAACAAACATGCTGCTAAGGGAATTGCGTTTGCCTGTTTGATAAGGAACTGGAAAATGGAATAGTTCTGTATTGAAGAGAGTTGAAGAGCAACACGTAATCATTGATGTCCTCAATCTGGAGTACCAACTGAACACGCGGACTGATTCAATCAAATCATGACGGTGCCTCTTCCTTAGCAGTACAAGCATTTACGCCTAGCCGTACTTCGGGCAAAACAAGAAATGTTGTGAGCGTCCCTACTATCTAGATCGGCGCCGTAAATCTCCTCG
Source organism: Venturia effusa (assembly GCA_007735645.1). Classification (NCBI taxonomy): domain Eukaryota; kingdom Fungi; phylum Ascomycota; class Dothideomycetes; order Venturiales; family Venturiaceae; genus Venturia; species Venturia effusa. Next base: position 145,280 of record CP042188.1, on the reverse strand, counting down.
CGACTCTCGAAATGTTCTCTACGGAATATATGTGACTCTTGATTCAACTCTGGAATACTCGGCTCGTCCGAGCTGATTCCATAGACAACATCTTGTGTGGGTCTTCATCATCCGGTGCTCCAATGGAATCAAACCAAGGCGAAAATCTTTCCCGCCTCTTGTTACCTAGTTTGTTCTGCATGTCTGCGCGCAGGAGTGGAAGGAAGAGACTGACATTTACCAGAATAACTCAACGTGATCGATACCTACCCGCAGCCCGGCTACATTCCTTAAGCCGGCAGCTACCAAAGATCTGTCGCAATCTGTCCATTATCCTGCGACGATGATGATGTTGATTCCGTATGACTTTTCTAAGCACTGTGCCCTTGCTAAAAACCGATTCCCAATCGCCACAGCCTGACCGAACTTGTTATCGCCTTGACGGACTTTGATTCATTGATTATCTCCTTCGGTGCATGCATTATTGGCAGAACGCATCTCGTACGAGATTGTGCGGACTAAACCGCATCAAACCCTCATACTCTGTAACAAGACATCAGAACATATTATTCAGAAGAAAGAAATCGGCTTCCTCGCACATACGTAGTGGCGTATTCCTGACCTGTGACTTCGACAATTGACCAATTCCCTCCCTTCCTGCATTTCCCCCGCCCAATTACCGTCCTCGAGGTTACAGATAGCAACTATCCGCCCCCAGAAACCACGAACGAAGCCGAAAGCTTGATACGCACATCTCGGCTTGGATCGATCATCAGATTCTCCAGATCCTGAGACGGTAACATTGACAACAGGCATGAATCTTTGTCCAGTATGGGCCAAGAATGGGATAGAAGGGTATAAGTATCGGGTGAGTAGATTTTGGAAAAGTCACTAGCAATATTCAATACAGCTAAGGTTGTTGCCACTCAACCACGAAAAAATCTCACGAGGAGTTTTCTTGGTGTAGATGATCATGCACTGATCTCAGATACCTATTCAATGTCTGAGAATTCTGTACAATGTGATTCGAAGTTCACCTACGACGACTATGCCAGAGCCCAAACCAAAGTATTTCGCTACTCGTCAAGCACCCCAAACTCCACGCTATGCATGCACATGTCAAACCAACGGTCAAGTCTACGCAGTCGGCTTCACCAAGCTCGGTCCGAACAGGTCTTCGGACTCTCTCTCGTTCTTCTCTCGTTGCAACTTCCTCTTCTTGGCCTGACTCTCGGAAATTTCTCCATCCGCCACACCGTCTCTTTTCGTCGCCCTGTTCAAACTGATCAGATCCTTCTTATCCGGGTTCTGACACTTCTGCAATTTCTTGTTCAGCCGCGCAATCTCCTCAGGAGCCTCTTGCCCCCTCTTCTGACTCTGCTCAAGCAACACAGCGCAGTTCCTTACCACGTCCATAAGACGGTCCTTTACCAGCGCGTTGGGGGAGTCGGCGAGTTTGAGACCAATATAATATTCTAGAAGGAACGGATTGTGTATGTACCATGCTGCAAAGTGTATTTGCGCAGGTGTGTATAGAAAGTAGGCATCCGATAGGAGAGCTGCGCGATTGAGCGTATCCTTGACGTGAGGGTAATGCTCCACACTTTCCATGAATTTCTGCAGCGTCTGACCACGCAACAGTTCCTCTTGTATTTGTTTGGCAGGACGAGTTGTAAATCCGGGCGGTGGCTGGCCTCCCTGGGCTATGTCTTTCAGGATGGCCAGTTCTTGGTAATAGAAGCCTCTGAGGGCGCGGAAGGGATGGCGGACGTCGAAGCAGAAGCGAAGACCTTGAGTGAGAATGAATTCGGGGGCGAGGATAGCATCCGTCGACCCTCCTCTCTTAAATCCGGGTACAGCCATTAACTTCTCGGAAAAGTGTTCGAGAGATGTGTAAAAGTTCTCTGTCTTTGTAGCCAAGAAGATGGCTGTGGGCATGATATTTCGCGGATGGTAGTCTATGGGCGAATGAGAGAGGTAGAATCGCTTGAGGAACTGTACTGCTGTGCCCTCGGGTATGGTTAGTCTGAACGCACTTCGACCCAGTCACTGATCTTACTGCAACGTGGATTGGTAGTTCCCCGAATCTCTTTTGTTCCATGACCATTTCGAGTAGGTTGAAGCAGATGTATGCTACCATTCTCTTCTCTTCGTCGGGCGTGAGGCATTCAACCTCTTCAACGTCTGCTTTCGCGACTCCATTGGTGCCATTGCCCTCTGCTTCGCTTGTTGCAGCACTTGCGTCCGCCGAGGAAAGCTGCGCTGCCAAATCTCTCTTGCGCTTGAAGGCGGCTCTGGTCTGTTTGACAGCGAGGGCATTCGTGCTGTTCCGCCGTTCTTCAAGTTGTTCAGGCGTAAAGTTCCATAGGCGGTACTGCGTTGAAGCGCGGTAAATCTCGTCCTCGGTCATGGCATGAAATATGTGGAGGGAGGGAGATAGGGCGGTATAGACTGGCTGAGCATTATTTGGAAAATAATCGTGTTTGTACCTGATGGTGGTGGTGGTGGTGGAATCGTGCTACCGTGAGGTATGCAAACGCAAACCTAGGTAAGCAAGCGGAAGTGAACCTCCCCTCGGAGTTGGAAGAACACCAAACAACAACACCAACCCCTAGACTCTCGTGTACTGCCCTGTACCTATGTCGCTCCGTCCATCGAAACGGGATCTGATTAAGCGACTCACTCTGCTTGATCCATCATCTCGCATATCTCGTATGTATCTTACATTGGTGTGACCACCCACCAATCTCATCGTCTCTCCTCACTTTACCCCAGCCCTCATCCCGCCCCTTGGCGAGAGACGGCGATCAGTTTCTATGACGGAAATGTGTATCCTGGTAGAATCATACCATGTATACTTCTTCCAAGAGCGTCCCAACAGATTTGTGCAAGGTCCTTTCAACCTCCTTCTCTCCACAGGTTCTTGAACAACCAAGTCATAGGCTTCATGATCTGATTGCCCGGTCCTGTCTTCTCCTCGCATTCTCGAATCTTGCAGCTTGATCGTTGTGCACCTCCAACTGCGAACATGGAGAACCCATCAAAACCACAATTGCCAAGCGAGAGTCTTTTTGACGAAGAGGGCACCAAGCAGAATCAGAACGAGCATCCCAACCCTACCAACTCATGGGAAGACATGATGATTGATCCTGATGTCGACAGACGATTGAACCGAAAGTTCGATAAGCATGTCATCCCATGGCTGTTTGGATTATGGCTACTCGCATTCATTGACCGGTATGACAACCAGATCTCTCAACAGCGAGGTCATTGATGAAGATCCATTGCTCCACTTTGAATGGACACTTTCCTTTCAAAAGCATATCTCGGCTTGAATGCGGTAAAATCAAAATGGCTTCGGTTCGCGAGGTGGACGGACACGAAACGGATGCTCTTATCTGATATTGAGCAGAGACTAATCTTGAAAATTCTAGGTCCAATATTGGTAATGCTCGAATAGACGGTCTGGCTACAGATCTCAAGCTCGACGCGAACAAGTTCAATATTGCACTGGCCGTCTTTTATGTTCCATATATTTGCATTGATGTACGACTCAAATGCTCTCCTCGATCATACGCTCCTTTGACAATCTAGGTTCCAAGCAATCTAGTACTGAAGTATTTTCAAGCTGGATATTATCTCCCCTTCTTGGTCACAGTGTGGGGCTTGGTATCTCTTTGCATCGGGTTCGTGAAGTCATACACGGGGCTATTGGTCTGCAGGTTCTTCCTAGGACTTGCTGAAGGCGGGCTGTTGGGGGGCGTGATAATTTACCTCGCCATGTTCTATCGTAGGCATCAATTGCTGTACAGAATTGGCCTGTTCTATTGCGCTGCACCGTTGAGCGGAGCTATTGGTGGTCTTCTTGCAACTGGACTTGCGAAGATCAAGACGCCTGGTTACAACGGTTGGCCTTTCATCTTCTTCGTCGAAGGTATTTTAACCCAATCGGACATTTCGATGCAAACGCTTATATTATACAGGTGCTATTACAGTCGCGTTTGGAATCTTCACCTCGTTCTTTTTACCTCACACACCTGCTCACGCCAAGTTCCTGACTCCTAGTGAAAGAACCACGGCTCTTCATCGTCTGAAACTCGACTCATATGGCTCAATGACCGGCGCAGTTGACACAGAGTCATTCTCTTGGCACTGGGTCCGTCTGGCTATTTCGAATTGGAACACTGTTCTCCTCTCTCTGAACTTCTTCGCCATCATCACACCGATATACTCATACTCCCTCTTCCTCCCAACCATCATCAAGTCACTAGGCTACACAAGTGTAAAAGCTCAACTTTTCACCGTTCCACCCAACATCCTCGCCTTTTTCAGTGTCCTCTTCGTTGGCCATCTGTCCGATAGGTACCGTATGCGTGGGCCATTCATGATTGCCGGATCTACCCTCGCAATTGGTGGTTATATCATGCTCATCGCTAGTAACAAAGCTTCTGTACAGTATGGCGGCACATTCCTGGTCGCGGCAGGAATATTTCCATGCTCGCCTCTCGTGATGGGATGGCTGGCGAATAATGTCGCACCGCACTATGTGAGAGCCACAGCGACGGGGGTGCAGATCATGATCGCAAATATGGCAGCTTTCATCGCCACATTTACTTACTTGGCCAAGGATGCGTAAGTCCCACCTTAACAACTTCTTCTTCCTTTTGTCGTGCTGACAACATCAGTCCTAAATATACGACTGGACACGCGATCAATATCGGCATGCTTTGTATGTCTCTTGTGCTTTCGACACTTCTTATCCTATATTGTAAATGGGAGAATAAGCAAAGGGCCGAGGGGAAGAGGGACCAAAGGCTTCGAGAGACTAGTGAGGAGATGCTTGGATATCGTCATCCAAAATTTGAGTACACGATATGAAACAAGAAGATGGAAATTGGTGTTTGCCCAGAAGTCAAGACGTTGGCCGTAATGCGCCATCAGCTAGTGGTAAAATATATAACCGGACATGTTACCTACTTTTGCTGTTATGACTAAGACCGTTTTCAGAGACTGTGAAGAGCACATCTTCCTCCATCTTTGCTCGTTTGTACTCGCTTTTGCGTCGGTGTCAGGTAAATAAGCGTCTTGGCAGAAGCGAGATCTAACGGTATTCAAATATCAGTGGTAACTGCTAGGCCAAGCCAAGGGATGCACCAAACCTTAGAAAGCTGAGACGGGCTATCAGTGTGGATAAAAAGGGGCGGACTTTTGGCCTAGTTTGTACCCTGGATTTTACTGACTTCCCGTATATCATCTTCTCTGATACCTTCATTACTGCAATAATAAAGATTCTAAAGCTATAGAATTAAAGAGCACGCTTAACTTATTAAGAGTATTTATTCTCTGCAAGCCCGGGTATAAGTTGGGGCTGATATCACATGAAAGCTGTTGCTGAGAAAAGTCCGCCTCTTTTTATCCACACCGATAGGACGGGAGGTTTTTTCGCTTGAGCCTTGATCTATATCCCTACTTTGTTAGGTATAGCGCCCGTTCCTGCCAAGACGCTCATATACCAGACATTGACGCAAAAGCGACCTCGATGAGCATCGATATCTACGTTCACGCCAACAGCTACGTCAACATCACGACGAGATTTCTAAAAAGGTACAGCTGACACTCATAAATACTGTGCTTCCGGAAATTAAAAAGACAGTCAGGTCGTGCGCACCGTGGTCTTAGGGTAGAGCGCTCTCACACATGGGAATAATCCCCAATTTTCGACAAGAATTTGTTTCATTGATCGGCGAAGCCGGTTCTGGGGCCTAACTACGACTAACTCCATGCAACATGTTTACAGGTGTTTCCACCCCCCGCGCACCCCACGCCTATTGATTTGGTATCTTCCGGCGCTATTCAATTGTCCGTCACGCTCACGAGAGCATCTATCCGAAGGAGTATTCCACAGGTTTCAATTTAATGTGCAGATAACTAAGAGCAGGCCTCGGTGTTACGTCGGGGAGTCGGAGCTATCTAAAACTCCGGAATTGAGACCTTAAATTACCTAGCTGTCTTAGACCTAACCTAGGTACGTGTGCAGTAGTGTGGCTTCAAGTTGGCTAAGGTTCCATACCTACTTGGAGGGACAATGGTATGGAGCGCTTCACCCTAACAACACGGTAGGCACGATCGAACAGTCTCGTTCATATCCGGAAGCACAATCAATGGTTTTTCTAACAGTCCTGGCAGTCTCACGACCGACCGCCGGCATGCAGGTGGCATCATTCTCTCCCCAGCCAGAAGGGACCACCGAATCACGCGTCTCTTTCCTCACTCTCCCGCCCGAACTTCGACAAGACGTCCTCCTTCGAACCTTCACGTCTCACCACCACGACGAATTCATTGCAACAATCGAAGCCAGATATTGCCAAGGAAACCACGATCTCTACCCGTACGACCTGCATTCGTTTGACTCATTACACGGCACGAGGTACGAGGTCAATGTCACACAACACTATGTCACCGTTCATATGAAAGCCAAGCTGTGGTCCCGCGCCTTGAAGAAGACTACAGACTATCTCGTCAGCGATATCGAGTATGCAGAGGCAGGTTGGCTGGCTGGGCTTGGCACTGCAGTTATCAAGGCGAAAGAGAGGTACGAAGAGATGTGGGAGTTGAAGACGAATGACAACGCTGGGTTTGCACGGGTTATTGCTGGCTATAAGAAGCGAGACCGCCAGTGAGGAGGTTCTGTCCGTCGGAATATGGCTCGAGACGTTATGCCGTATAGGTGCTGAGGGGAGGACGTCAGACAGCCATCCAGATAGCGTAGTCGATCGCGATAGTGCATCATGCTGAAATAAGAAGGCCGATTCTTCCTACCCAAAATTATGATATCCTGGGTAGAGGCTGTATCACACAGTCGCCGTAATTCACAGTCCTGATGATTCTCTTGCAAGTCTTCCTGACCAATGAATCTGCATATGTTGATCAGTGACAGCGGCTCTTCCGTTTGGCGGCTGTTTTCCTCATTCATCTTCTCCGGGCTCGTTGACCGCGGCGCGCCATTTCGATATGTGTCAATATCGATACTGTTTCTATGAGAATACCGAGAGGTAAAAAGGACAAGATGCAGAATCGCGATATGGAAAAGATAATGGTGGTAGTGGCAGTGGTGGTGAACGGAGAGAGTGAGACCTCGAAAATTAGGCGGCACGACTCGCTAAATCCGGATCCAGCCCGGTCTAACAACGTCCCGACGCGTTCTCTCTTCCAACCTAGGTTCTACGGGTACCCTCACCCTCTTACCCTCTTCCTCGCGCCAACACTTTTCAGAATCCCCATCTAGTGCTAAAGTTCCACTCATGCCACCTCATCTGAGCCATGTACAAAGTTATGAGCGTGCACTCGAGGCCTACGAAACAATCTCACCAGACGCGTCGAAATCCACAACATCTTGTGCATCGGATAGACATTGGACTATTCAGTCGAGCCGGAGGCTTTAATCACGGAGCCGGTATTTATGCTGAACTGGCCTCGAAAGCGATGGTTTGAAAGGCTTGGACATGAAGGTTGTCAAACGCCTTTCGCCTCAGCGCGTTTCCTCAAACACTAACATCAGAACATCAGAACCTCAGAACTGATATCTTTGGCCTTCAGAGATCTATACTTGGCCACAGTTGTTTTGCTTGGCCGCTCGGGTGCCAGCTTCGCGTTTGCATCATGAGGAATCGAGGTCCCGCGATGGAGCACTTTTGCATTGCCTGCAGTCCATCTCCCTCCCTTTTCTCGCAATCTTGTAGACTGCTGGCTATTCGTCCGTTTCTCTCAAAATCAATCACTCCAATACTTTATCCTTTTTCCACACGGCGTACCTCGACGGCCACTAGATTTGCAGTTGCGCACTATGGTCTACCTTGGATATCTACTCCCACTGGCTGCTTCGCTCGCAGCTTTGACTCATGCCTCGCCTCAGAGAGGAAAGCAGACTGCCCAGCAAGCGGCAGCCAAAAAGGCTCAAGGAAGATTTACGTCCCTCTGCACCGCGCCCTGCTGACTTTTTTAGGGCGTGACAAAAGCGACAGATGGATCCATGATACTCGACACAACGGTGCAGATCAAGTCAGCCACCTTCTTCCTAATCTCTTGTATCAGCTAAGGAATATGAAGTGGCTTACCGATACGTTACAAAATATCTGGTCCTGCAGCCATGTTCAAAGCAGCCAGCAAAGTTCCTGGCGCAGCAGCCGCCCCTGATGCACAGGGACCCATGGGGATCAATGTTTTATTGCACGGCGACGGAGGCCAGTCTTTTTTTGATATGCCAAATCAGGCCGTTCAAAAAAACTTGATGGGTGTTGCAGTTCTGGCACCAGGTACATATGATGATTCTCATCCCAGGCGACACAATGAGTTCAAGACTAAACCTCGGATAGACCCGAACCTGTTCTGGGGTGGTGGATCTGGTCTTAAGCGTACCGATGGCGTGGCTCATTCTCAGGCAGTCAACGATCTTATCAAGACTGAGCTACCAAAGATGATGGCATTCAACGGTTCTCAAGTCTTCTTTACAACCGTAAGTGGAGGCAGCATAATGATGGCTGGTAAGTATGCGCGACCTGCTTTGCCAAATGAAAGCTAACTCCCTCCAAGGCTATTTTATACCTGCGCAAATGAAGAACTATCCCGGTGCTGGAGTACTGATCGCCTGTGGTGGACAAGTGGGTTTTTCAATTTCGAGAAAGGATAAGACCGCTAATTCTGTTTGATCTAGGCTCCTCAGGTCACTTTCCAGGATGCCAACAACGTCATGAAAAACACTAGAATTCACTATCAAACCACCGTCAATGAGCTCACATCGCTCCAAGAATCAATACCACAGGCTGCCTCTGCATACGAAAAACTAGCTGTTGCTGCAGGCATGACTCCAGATCAAATCGCTAGCATGCAAACCATCGATAACACACCAGCAGGCGGCCACTGCGCTTTCGACGCAAAAGGGTTTGTCAGTGGAGTTCAACTGATGAGTAACAGTTACTCGGCAATAATGCAAGGCGGAAGCGGAATGCTGCAAGGCGTGGGCAACGTTCTGAAAACTGTGGTCGGCAACGAGAAGCCCACCTTCGGCCCTGAACGAAGACAGAAGGAGTGAGGTCTGGATGCAAGGGTATCTCGATCGAACGTGCAGAGTAAGTCTTCTAGATCTATGACTATACACGCGTCCATACTCGTACCATCAAGCCGCGCCGCTCAGCAGACGTAAATGCAAATCTATGCCTGCAGTGGCAGCACTTTATTAATCTTCATTTGTTCGCTGAAAGCTGTTCCGGTAATGTTATCAGAGTCCACCTCTCCTCCGCTTACCACGTTGACAAATCGCGTATACTGGTAGTTGCTGACTCTGGGGGTTTCGCGTACGACGTTCATGTGGTTGATCTTGAACAATCCCATAGTACAAGAGCACGAGCTACACGATGAGGGCTTACCACTGTATAGTACCTGGGTATTTCAGTCCAGGGTCAGATCGGCATGAGGAACCAATGGTGTCTTGAGGGTTAGGCTGTGTTCCATCCTAGTCTTACTATCAGCTTCGATTTTGCGGAGGTACAACCTATCATGGAAAATAAACATGAATTCGCACCCCCCTGTCGCCTCCCTTGCTAAACCACGCCCAACAGACCAAAAGTATAGAGAAAGTAGGCTTATTTAAGAGAGAAAGAAGAGGAGAAGAGAGTGCTCGATATCCGAGAGGGAATTACTCGAAGGGTAGAGAGAGGAAATATGAGAACGTATCGATGCACGGGCCCTGGCCGGGGTCATAATTAACGTGCATTTCCCCTGATAGGTTGTAGCTTTGCTCTGGAGCCAATCGGCCCGATCATTTCAGCTCAGAGAAAATGTCAAGGCCCCACCCTCGCCCGCAATCCTAGTTTATGTCCTAATCAAGTACAACTACACGGTTCAGATCGCTGTCAGAGTAGACCAGGGTTCCATCTTGGCCAAGAAGTCGAGACTGCCCATTCGAGACTGCCCAGGTTGATGCGAATTTTGCATCGAGACCATGTGAGGTTTACACAGGGGTCATTTAACATCATGATACAGACAGGCTGGATCTGGACGTGGGGTATAATAGGAGTTCTATGGATGCTCGATACGCTCAACGTGTCTTTGCAATCTTGGAATGAGAGAAAGCAGCCGATCAATCCTTCTTCCACTGAGCTCTCGCCAACGTTCAGTGCATCATTAACACGAAATGACGGTCCAGACGCTGACCTTCTTCGCCGCCTGGCCAATTGCCGTTGCTTTCCTTTATACCTTGCTACATGTTCGCTATAGTTGCAAACAGGCCAGGAAGCGACTCTCACACATTCCATGGCTCAATTTGAAGAAAGACTCCACATTTGGTGTGTTACAAGCACGACTGAGCAACACCAGAGCACTGGGTCAGGCTTGCGCTGATGCCTATAGATTGGTAAATTCCGCGCGGGAGAGATTTCACACATTCTACTCACATTGATTCTAGTACTCTCGCCAGGGTGAAGCATGTGTTATACCAACACTCTTGGGCGATCTCGTTGTTATGCCAAAATCCGAAGTGGCCTGGATGGCAAGCGAGTCTGACGCCATCCTTGATGCAGATGAGCCTCATTACGAAAGCATACAACCTGATTATGCCTTCATACATCCTCGAGTCTTGCGCAGTCCGGTCCATTTCCCGGTTGTGACTCGAGATCTTACTCGAAAACTGGGAGAGCTCACCAATGCAATTGCAGAAGAGATCAGTCTTGCCTTGGAAGAGATGTGGGGACTTGACGTGGAAACCTGGAAAGAAATAGTTCCATTCGACACGCTCGAGGCTATCATCACTCGCGCCAGTAATCGTGCCTTCGTTGGCGCTGAGCTGTGTCGCCATCCTGGCATTTTGGCGCATGGCAAAGGCTTCTCAAAGGAGGTAGCACGAAGCTCGTTTGCGCTCCGGATGACTCCAATTGTCCTCAGGCCCATGATGGCTAAATACATCACCAGGCGGAATCGAGAGCATGTGCACAAATTCATCGAAATCGTCCTGCCCGTTGTAGAGGCTCGACAGAAAGCCTTGGGGCTTGGTGGGGAAGAACCAAGTGACATGATTCAATGGTTGATCCGCAATGCCATTCGTCTCAATGACCCAATTGAGCAAGATCCGTTCATGATCAGCGCACGCATTCTGTCCCTTAATTTTGCGGCTGTCAATACGACCACTCAGCTCTTAACGAACGCACTTTTCGATGTTATATCACCGCCTTCGTCTCCCGCTATCATCGAAGCCGTCGCAACGGAAGCCAGATCGGCGCTCAATGAAGGTCAAGGAGAATGGACCAAAGAGGCGCTCGCGGGGATGGTCAGAATGGATAGCATACTACGCGAGTCAATCAGACTGAATTCTTTTCTCACGGTCGGCTTGACTCGTCTGGTTGTGGCACCGCAAGGAGTGACAAGCCCCATCTCCAAAACCTACATGCCGCGAGGAACGCTGTGTGGCGTTCCTTCTCACGCCGTATTCAACGATGAAGACCAATTCCAGGAAGCCAACGTCTTTACGCCTTTTCGCTACTCTGATATTCGCAAACCCGATCCACAAACCCCAGCTGCTCACTCAGAACGCAAAGACTCCAGTGTTGATCTCCCGGCAAAAGGGCCGGAGGATTTGGCGTATATCAAGAAAGCAAATCTGGCTTGTGTGACTACGAGTGAGGATTACCATCCATGGGGTCACGGGAGACATGCTTGTCGGGGACGATTTTTTGCTGTATCAAGTATGAAGTTGATCCTGGCACATATAGTCCTCAAGTATGATATTGAGATGTTGGAAGAAAGGCCAAGGATGCAGAGTGTGACAGGGGCGGTTGCCGCGCCGCTTTGTTCTATCAAAGTCAGGAGGAAGAAGGGAACAGTGTAGGTTGGTATTTTGGATTTCCTGAGACGTCAGGACTTTTTCATTCGAAGAAAACATTGGATCTTGGTTTATTTCTGCCGTTTGAAACGATAGAGCGGAGCCTTTAGTTATACGTTCTTGAAGTTGCAGGAAAGGTAGTGACCTCGATTTTCAGCAAGTGTTATTCTCGACTTTATCGGACACGCACAGTGACTACGGATGCGTGACCTTGAGATTGACGGATCAATCCTCCCGAAAGTGATCAGACCGCTATATCCATTGTTACCCGATTGTATCGATGGTAAGATTACACGCTGTAGACACGATATCTGAGAATCCAGAGCTCTAGCCACACGATACCCGAGCAAGGTCTCCAATCATCGGCCGATGAAGCTTTTGAACTTCCGATGACGTGTAATACTTAACTTTATTTATCGGATAAATAAAGCTAGACGTAGTTTTGATAGAATTATTGAGATAACTATAATAATAGTTATATTATATAAGCTTTTGACTTTTCAGGCTCTCCTGTTACTAGTAGCCATTGGAGCGCCAAGACTTTACACGTGATCTTTGATCAATGGCTTAGCGCCTTAGCCGCGTCGAGCACGTGACATCCGATCGTGGCGCGATGCCCTAGCCAAGCAGAGCACGTGACCGTACGGGCCGCTCCATCCCCGTCATCCACGATGACGCGATGACATCGGATGAATGAAGCTCTAAAAAATAGTCATCGGCTCGAAATCACTTCATCGAACCGATGATATCGGCGGTCTTGGCGTCGGATGCTTGAAGACCTTGTACCCGAGGCTGCGACCGCGGTCGGAATCATTCGAGCGATGGATTGAACGCCCCTCTCTTCTTCCTTGCTCGTGGTCCGAACTATTCCTCCTCGTCGCTGTTTGGTGAGTTGCCTGATTCGTAGCCAGTTTCGGACAACTTCCGAGATCGTGTAGCGATATCATATGGACCGAGATCATTGTAGAGAATTGGTATATCGGCTATCCATTTTGAACACGGACATTGAGTTCATCAATACGAGGATGATTGGATAGATGGGTTGAAGAGGTCAAACCATTCGAGGATTACCGTAGGAATTGGCGAGTGTCGCTAGTGCCTCGCTTTTCCGTAGTCGTTATACGAAAAGCGAGGCACTAGCGACACTCGCCAGTTCCTACGGCATTGACGGGTGGAATCCTTGACGATATAGAGAAAGCGTGGTACAAAAAAAACAATGAGGAGCCAAGAGACTGGTTGATCTTCAAAGATAGGAGACTCTCTCCGCCCGTGAGCACGAAAAAGAGGAACCCGTGGCGAGCGAGGAAGGTCGGTAAAAGGATACTGTTCAGCCTCACTTGGCATTCTACTATGGCCACAAGGCGAATAAATGTTGGCCGAAAATCACTCAACAGGGGTCTTCGCATGGAATCTACGAGCAATTCGAGGTCGTGCTGACCTTGCCACTGATTTGCAGCTAACATTTAAATGTAGTATGATGGCAGGCAGTGCACCTTCCCGGGAAATGTGGAGCGCCCCGGGGGAATGGGCTCTTATGGCGCGCGGAGAACCCCGTTGTATGGAATCTGGGGAGAACCGTGTATGTTCCAGGCCTGTTCTACGGCTGCTGGAGGCGAGGCTGATATGGCGCGGAGACCTTTGTTGTATGGAATCTGGGGAGGACCGTGTATGTTCCAGGCCTGTTCTACGGCTGCTGGAGGCGAGGCTGGTTCGCAACTCCAGATCGTTTGGAGGGGTGTCAAGGTTCCGTATTGAGCAGTTCAATCCAGAGGTTCAGGGTCCATTAGATACCCATCAAATCGTGCCCAAATGAGCTTCAATTATACCGACGAGCAACCATCGAGCCAACCACGTCGTCGATATATCTCCATGACTTCAGACCTTGACTTGAACGAACATCTCCGATCAGAAGCAACAAAAAGCCCCATCAAAATGAATCTTGCTTCTACCTCGAAGCTTGGTCCACTGCTGGTAACTGGGGGGTGTGGATTTCTCGGTTACCACCTTGTGAAACGCCTAGTCGAGGTCGACTCCGAATCCCAAATCATCGTGATAGACCTATCGACAAACCGCAATCGCGTCGAGGAAGGCAAGATAGAATACATCGAAGGGGACATCAGCGACGAGCATCGACTGCAAGAGATCTTTCATCAATGGCAGCCCAAGACAGTCTTCCATACTGCTTCTCCAACACCACTACGCTCGAGCGTCGAGCTCTACGAACGGTCAACATTGCGAGCGACACAGTCTCTCCTGCGTCTTTCGGCAGAAGTTGGTGTCCAAGCATTCGTCTTCACAGCTTCTGTAGCCGTCCTGGACGATTACAGAAGCGCCAAAATCCACGGCGACGACTCGATGCCACTATGCGACGATTCCTCAGCACAAAGCTACGCCATTTACAAAGCGCGAGCCGAAGCACTTGTTCTTCAGGCGAACAGTAAATCCATGAAGACAGCCTCGATCCGTCCTTCCGCCATCTTCGGGGAAATGGACGAATTCTCCACACTCCGATTCTTGACCTGGGCGAAAGGCAGAGGCATGAGATTTCAATTCGGGAATGGGAAGAACCTGCGCGATTTTGTTCACGCGGCCAATGTGGCTGATGCACACGTCCTTGCTGCACAGAAACTCCTAGACGAGTTGACCAACGGCACGAACGAGATGATGCAGGTTTCAGGTCAAAGCTTCATCATTACCAATGACCAAGCGATGCCGTTTTGGGAGTTTATAAGGAAGTTGGGTGCGGCGGCTGGGTATTCCACCGGGACTGTTTGGTCGATACCTGTTTCTGTCGTTTTGGGCTTTGTTATGATGACGGAGTGGTATACATATGTGGTCAGCTTTGGGCGGAGGAGGTCTTTCTTGGAACGGGTGAACGTATTGGGGTCGACATGGGAGAGAACTTACTCGATGAAGAAGGCGAAGGACAGACTTGGGTTTGTGCCCATGGTATCCTTGGAAGAGGGAATCGAGAGGTCGGCGAAGTGGTTTGTGTCCTTGCAGGAAGCTGAGCAGAAGAAAGAGTGATTGGGATAGCTCGGAGGATGGTTGGAGCCGTGTGTGAAGTAGTCAAGATAGTCATTTGAAATCAAATATGAAGGACACAACTTTCTACCAAACAAAATCCCACAATTCTCAAACCGCAAACTATATTTATTTTTGGCCAGTCACAAAACCCAACGACCATCCAAGTCCGCGACTTTAGTCATTCACTCACAGGTTTCCGTTCCCGGAGACGAAGCTGTAGCCAAGGCGATGGAATCATGGCAGGCCCAACGCTGATCTCCACCCTCTGCTCCTTCTCGGGCAGAGCAAGATCGTAACCTGACGCAATCATCGTGACAATCGTCTTCACAACGACCGATACATAGAATCTTCCAGGACTGTAACAAGTCAGCTAAGAATGGAGCGTACCAACTGCGATTGAAACCAGACTCACCATCCTTGTTTCACAGATCCCCAGTACGGAAACGTCGGGCCTGGGTGAGAGAAGCGATGACTACCCTTGTGAGATTCGTCATCCTTTTCTTCGGTTTCACTAGACATGAAACGCCATGCATTAAACTCGTTTGGGTCTGGGTAGAGAGATCCATCTTTCAAAGTTGCATTTTGAGGAATTCCAATGATGTTACCCTTGGGAATATGCAGCCCGTCTGAGAAGGTGAACGGCTTCTTGGTCTTTCTCATGGAAGAGACTGAAGCAGGTTTATCAGCAGTCTGAGCGGAGTCAGTAGGGGGCCGTACACATACTAGATGCAAGAGGGTAGACTCTGGCAGTCTCACGCAAAACACTGTCGAGAAGCGGCGCTGTATCGCCAGGCTGGTCGAATAAGGGCCGAGGAGCCGCCGCAATTTCTTTCCTCACGGCTTCCATGACCTTTGGATAGACGGCTAGATTATGCAAGGTGAAAGCTGTCATCATGGGCATCTGATGAGCAGTCGCAAATAAGAGACCCAGGGTCTGCCGGGAAAGTCTCTGTGGATCTTTCTGAGCTTCAGTGCGCGAAGCGTCTATGATGTACTGCATACAATCTTCATGGTGCTAACCAGGATTCAGTACTAGACTTCAATATGGGCGGGATTACTTACTTCTGGTTTCCCGGCATCCGCGGCTTTGTACCGAACTAACATTTCTTCCAGAATCATCTGGTAAAGTCTTTTCTGGGTGCCTTGATAGTTCATGCCAATGTAACTCACAACTCTGGCCGGATCAGTATTTCATGCCACACCAGCGATCCTACAAGGAACTCACGGCTGTAGAAAATATGGTACAAGGCTCAAAAGCTGTCCAGTAATCGCGGCGTCTTCCACGAACGCGTGTGCGGCTTTGCGGAACTCGGTATTACATCCTGCTGAGCATGAGAGACTGATGGGATGCCACCACGAAAAGAATATTGCTGACCGAGCCTTTCGCCAACGACAATGTTGTAATTCACGCTGAGCGCCATCGTCTGGGTGAGATGGGGTAGATTGAATAACATGAAGCCTGGCGTTGTGATGTTAGAATGTTTGACTCCGAGAACGCAGAACAGCGCGCGAGATACCCTCTTTATCTCTTTTGGAATGAGCAATCTCCTTGTCGAGACATTCCTGGAGACATGCTTTGATACCACTTGCAAGACGTGGCAGCGTGGGTCTGAGATAGGCCTTCAATGCTTTCACGACGACGCTGCTATTCGGGTCCTTGTCGTCGTATTCGAAGCCATCCAGGACGTACTCAGGATGCACGATCTGTTCAGTCAGCAGACTCCTCACAACCACAGGTGAGAATTACAGGATCGTCTTACATCAGCAACTGCGTCGTTGAAAGCCATGTCGTAATGAGAGGCAGCATTGAGCTCTGCTATGTGTTCTTTAGAAGACACGTATACATGGTCTTAACCTTCATCAGTGACGCCATGGATAACACATTCATTGAGCTCACAATTCCTATCCCATATTGGCATAGCAAACGGTGCTCCCGGAGACTACGATTGATGAACATGTCAGGACCTGACTGACCCAGGAATCTTGACGAGCAAACTTACTTTTTGGTACTCTGCGAAGACCATAGCGGGGCCTTGGTAGATATACCTGAAAGACAAAATCCATTTTTCAATGATGTTCCGACCCAAAACTCTAACATTTGTCTGTGATTTCCAAAAAGGTTACCATCCATACCGCTGCTCAGCGGAATATGCTCCAACAACTTACGGGTTCGAGGACTTTGTAGGACCACCAAGATCTCAGAAAGATCCACACGAATGGAAGGAGAGCGATGCATCCCTTGTACGCCCACAGATGTTGAACAGTAACTTCTTGCAACATCGTTGCAGGTGAGAACTTGATGGTCGGTTCGGTCTTAGCGAAATGGTTACAATCTGATCATCTAGCGACTCAAGGACGAGTACGCAGAAATAAGCGACAGCCCCTGGATACAAGAGAGCCTCGCGCTGGATCGAGGGTCCATACACCCTACTGAAGACAAGGCCTGGGTCTCGTCTCCTGCTGCAGGTGGGCGCTGTCCAGCGCAGGCTTTTCCGGATCTCGACCAATCTACGAATTTACTGCTGCGTGTGACCTGCCCAAAAAAATGAAGACATTGCGAAACGGTCGCTTGTGACATTAGATATTCAACCCGGTAATCTTCAATTGACACTCCAATGGCTGCATCAAACCACGGACCTTGTTTGATTTCTTGGCAAGAAAGTGGGAATTGATCCGCGGAGATCCCAGCGCGGAAGCGCCCTCGCTCTGTTTGTACACAGCAAGTAGTGCCATAGTAGTTGCTACTCCGTAGTAGTCAAATGCGGGGTCATCACGGCTTCGTTTGCCAGCGAATCCGATGGCAAGACCCAAATGAACGATTTGCGGCTACCGTAACAATTGGTGTACGTCGCTAGTGCCTCGTTCTTCCGTAGTCGTATGCAAGCGAATCCAATAGTTAAGATGCGGAAACTGTACCGGGGTCCCATTGAGACGGAGAAGTCCGCCTAGCATACCAGGTTATGAGAAAAGCCAGGCACTCGCGACGCTCGCCAATTCCTACGGTATGGCCAACATCCATTCGGGCTGAGACCAAGTCAGGCTGAATTTTATGACAAGGTTCATTATTGTGGCATCAGGATTTATGTTGGACATGTTCCCCAACTACTACCGCCGTTTAGAACGAGGCATAGGAGTCTGTCGAGCCAGCCTGATTTGAGTCTGCTATTGGCAGTGCATCAAAACCTACCTACGTGGCGACCAACGTGTTATTTCACTCTTCCGATCTCGACCCCATTATGGCGGCTTTGGCCTTTTGTATGTTTGGGTTTCTAGCCTGGCTGGCATGGCAAATCAACAAGTTTTTGGTTCCAAAATGGACCAAGCCAGATACACCGCGACGTATACATTACTTCGTACCAGGTGATTGAGCTCGTCCCAGATGTTTCGTGGGACTAGAACATACTGAAATCCGGCTACAGGTCTCGGACATAGCGTGGCGTTCTTCCACAATTCCCATGATCTTTTTCGACGCTGCCAAAGGTACGTTACATATTCTTCCATCTTGAAGAGCGGCGGACAACGGCTTGCTAGAATACAAACCGCATTCCTGCCCCAAGTTCGCCGCAACCTTGATCGAGGCTGAAAGATTGGTCAGATACCTACGATCGCAGGAGCCATTCTGTCTGTCTCTGGGTGGTCGATCGATGTACATTCTGACGTCGCTGAGGGATGTCTCTGGGGCATTCAGAGACACCAGTAACCTGTCGTTCGAAATGTTCTACAAGGAACTGTTGTCGGCATTCGGATGCAGCAAAAGTAGCGTCGAGAAGATATGCTCTACCAAATGGAAAGGGCACGAAAATGTAGACAAACAAAACAATCCCAAGTCACTCGACCTCGCATCCCTTGTTATGGAATTGTTCGCCTCACAGTTTCTTCCGGGACCGAAGCTCGATGCCTTTGCTAATGTTGTTCTCGCCGACATCAACGTCTCCCTGGATCCTCGAGACTCTCCAACCGGAAGTCGATGCCACATCGCAAATGGAAGCGGGAAGCCCTTCAGATTGAGACGTTGGGTTGGAAACATTATCAACGATTCGGTCATGCACGCTCTTCTGGGATCGAATTTCATGCGAATGAATCCGGACATCGGGGACACCTTCGTCGACTTTAATGTTGATGGATGGCGACTCATATTCAAGTATCCTCGATGGGCCGCGCCGAAGCTCCATGCACAGAGAGACTTGCTGATTGGAGCGCTCCAAAGGCATTTTGAGTCTCCAAAGTCTGATCGCGCAGATCAGTCATGGCTGATCACGCGTTTGGAGGCCGAAGCGCGACTTCGAGGATTGGAGAATAAGGACATTGCATCAATGTGCTGCATGGTTTTATGGGGCGTTGCGTCGAATGCATACAAGATCTGTTTTTGGTTGTTAGCCCATCTCCTTTTCGATCAACGACTATACGATTTGGTTCGCGACGAAACTGGAGCTTGTTTCTCCGGTGGATGTCAAGACCCAGACCTCACGCGACTGATCTCTCGATGTCCAAGATTGGACGCGTCGTGGCACGAATGTCTAAGATTAGGCAGTGCAAGCGCAAGTGTACGACACGTAAACAAGACCTGTGTGATCAATGGCAAAAGATATGAGGAAGGAGGACAAATCATGATCCCCATTTCTCAACTCCACCATGGCGCAGACTACTTTGGCCGAGATCCAGACAGCTTCGATGCCGACCGCTTCTACAATGATCCCTGTCTCGTCAAAAGCCCGGCGTATCGTCCCTGGGGAGGGGGAACGACATACTGCCCAGGTCGGTACGTCGCGAAACTGGAGATATTTTACTTCATTGCTCTTGCACTGAACAGGTTCAACCTGTCCTTGTCCGATGAGGACGACAGAGGATACCGTGTCCAGCAGAAAAGACCAGCATTTGACATGAAGTCTCCTTGCATGGGCGTGCGAAACTCGATTGGCGACGCTGATGTATGGGTACGCCTGGCTCCAGAGAGTGAAGGAGGACGAGTCAAGCAGGTGGCACGAAAGAAGGTGTCTGTTGTAGGTTGAATCGTTTTGGGGAACCTTGGAAGGGGGAGGGGCCCAAGAAGAAGTTGGAGTGTTTCAATTGTTGCAGTGGCCTTGGCAATCACACATGTCACGTGGTAGCTTGTTTTTTGAATACTCCCAGTCCATTGCCGCCAAACTTGTCAAGCATCTTCCAAGATGCGTCGTCGAGTACCAGCATGTTTTGATTTCACGCGTCTACTGTATGAATGACCTTCGTTCTCTTCTGCGCTTGATTTCATAGGGATCTTATTGTGCTCACGAAAAAGACGTCGACACTTGGCACGCAATCTGTGATAATTCAGTTGATTTTCAACTGGGGCTAGTAAGGGCTTGCAAGCTTGGATACCATGCTTACCGCTATATCGGTACTGTAATGTGTATAAGATGATTATTACCTATGCTTATCAAGGGTAAATATCTATCGATAACTATCTTGAGGCACCATGATCCGGCCTTGCTTCCGTCAGCAAAGGCCGACAACACACTGCAAGGAGGCTGAGACGGTCAGCGGTTAACTTGGTCGCTTTCCAACCAATGATCGTGGATGCCAAAGATTCGACCGTGGGGAAAAGATGGTTTGCTGCTAGTCTTGGCTCAGACTTAATTTGGGACACTTTGATACCATTACGGTCAAGCCCCGGAGTCTTGCCAGCATTTACGCCGTCTTCCCGTCAGCCCCAGCCACCACGTCGTCGACCACTACAGGCCCATAACGTCCTCCAATACTACAACAAACTCCCAAAGTAGTACGCCTTAGTATGAGGTCCTTGAAGCGACCAGATGAGCCTCCCGCATCGTCTGTCATGACTGCTTCCAAATGAGATTGAGCCTCAATCATGGCCACCACGCCACAAAACTGCACTGACTTTTGAGCCTTCAGTGGCTTCCCACTCTGGAATTAGTACGATTCAGACTTTCGAGACCGTGCTCTGACTATACTAGGCAGAGGAAATGCTTTCCTGCCAATCAGGCCCTTTTCTGGCCTGCACAGTATACCCAACAGCGAACTTCAAGCTTTCCAGATATACATCCATGGCCCGTCCCGATACGACAAGGAGCCCTTCGACGGGAACGAGGTGGATACACTCGCAAGCCAGGCTGACGGTGTTATTCTTCACCTATTTTCTTACGTCTGATGCACACACTAGGTTCTATAATTTCTTCTTCGCCAATCTCATCGTCTTCACTTGTTTGGCATATCAGGATTGCTCGTACCAATCACAGTCGATCTATCAACAGTTTTCGCACTTGTCTCTACTCCCTTATCCTTTCTTAGATTTTGACTCAGTCATCTATCAGGCCCAGGCACTTTCAACCACCGCCAGGCTTTGTAACAGCCACATTTCCAAAGACAAAGATTCTTCCTACTGTGCTCAGCCTTTGGATCGTCGGTGTCACTATAAAAACTTGATTACGAGATGCGGATTTCCGTCTTCGAAAGCCCACTTTATCTTTTATTTAGACCCGTGCAAAGTCTCTCGGGGACATGGGAGTGTCCGATACTACTACTGATAATCAACATATAATATTCACCTTTGCCCACTCAGCATCGCATTATAAATCAGTTCCATCGAAGAGCAAGGACCCAAAAGACAATTCACCACGAGCAGAAGGTTGTGACTTCAACTTTTCCTTTCCTAACCAAAGCTATTTATCTTCCACCATTCTTTCTACCAAGTGGCCGAGTTTGCAGAGCCCTTTGCCAATGCCTGAGCCGGTATCAGCCGTCGATGTGAGTCTTGAAAAGTTTTCGCGAAACGATTTTGAACATGGACTAAGAGATCCAGATGGTGCAAGCAATTCGCACGCACCGTGTCAATACCCTTGCAGAGCTTCGAAGAATAGAAAGATGTCTTGCTGCAACAGCAACAACGGAAGTAAGCGAGGCTATGACTAAAGCTTGTGAGCACGGCCTCTGGATATTCAAACGACGTGGAGACTAACATGCTGAACAGGGACGTACTACGTCAATTCGAATATGCTCCTGACCGAATTACGAAGCCTTACCAAGAACTACCCTTTCAAGTACGCCTGCCATCTTCCCATCCAAGACTCCCTCACTAAAGAGACTAGTTCCTCCTGTCTCGATGATGCAAAGAACCGAGTATACGGTGATCCCTCCAGTAACAGGAGTTGGAACTTCTGCTGGCTTGTCTTAACCAAGATCAAGAGCGAGTAAATAATCCTGTAACAAGCAATCCCCTAAATACCACTGACATCTCGTCTCACAGCTCTCTCATACCAAGTTACGCACAATGCCAGGCTTCCCTTCCGGCAATGTGGGGCGGCCAAATGCCAACAGCGCAAGGTGTCGCGCAACTAGCCGACGCTTTCACCGTAGAGTGGAACTGGGCGGTAGATCAGATGCTGAGGCATTGGGAGAAGCCTCCTGTTGGTGGTCAGTAAGGCAATTTCTCAATTCTCTTTCACCTCGTTACAACCAGACATTCTTGGATTCAGCAAAGGAGCTGTGGAGTAGGATGAGATTACCTTTGTTCTTTTATTTATTGGCGGGTGCCTTGGATACCATTCGCTCGTTCACTGGCACTGGCATATATTGCGGTTTTCTCGTTCATTTCTATTATTGTAGGTTACGTTGCCGGTTCATTATTCTCGAGATTACAGATATCACTTACATCGAGTACACCATTCACACGAAGTATCACATGGCATTGCGTGGGTAATCGCGACCACGATCAGAATCTGTGTTGATCAACGAGTTTCGCTCTTCGCTTAGCGAGGATATCGACATTCATCAGGACGCCAAGATCAGATTGTAATGTCCCTGAATCGAAGGAATCTAATTTCAGATTGTGTCACCGGTCATTCATTCAGCAGCCAATAGCGACCATCTGCGCACGTGTGGCCCTTACTGGGCTTACTTCGACCATGATCTCCCCCTCTTGTCATTGATCAATCACAGAGCCAACGCATTGACCTCACTAGAAGCGTGGATCTCACCACTGCCAAGAGGGGTCAATGACAGTTGAATTCGAAGGTCTACTCCGTACTGGGCCCTGGGGGTTCGATCTCGAGGACCAGTGTCTAAAAATAGATTTTGTGGAGGATCGAGATCGAGGGCCGTGCAGCGTTAGTGCGGAGCTAAGCGTCGAGCTCCGAAGCTTGATCAGAACACCAACCGCGGCGATTGTCAAAACCAATTATGGACTTTTAACCTTGAGAAAGGTGCTGCGCCTGCAATGGGCTTTCTTCTGAGGTTTCCCGGCCCGGTTAGAGAGCCATTAATGGGCATGAAGCATTGCGATCATTCCAAGATGGTGCACGGTTCGGATCTGCACAGCATGGAGGCAGATAACTCACGGTTGAATAGGATCAAGGCGTTGCGAAAGGTAGCTGTGGTAAGCAGGAAAGGAGTGTGTCATTCTATGACTGACCGGCACTTGCAGCCTCGCATCTTGTCTCCTCTTTCTGTGCCGAAACCTCTGATCGAACTGGCTCCGCGAAGTCGTACCTCAAAGATTGCCCACCGACCTCGAGCAAGCGTCCTGACAAATCGCATTGAGCAGTATCAACAACAGCCTTATCTGTGCTAAAACGCTTTGGACTAAAGCTCCAGTTCCGAAAACCGTCTACCACGAACTTGCGTGGGTGCAGCTGACAAGCAGTAGCAGATACAGCTACAACTATACAAGAGGAGGTATGGAAGCGTCAAAGACGGACGTCAGTCCAGGTAGAAACGCGGATTGATAGAGACTTCGTCACAAGTTATCCGGCTTGAAGGCGTCTCCAACTGTTTCCTCATTGGAACCGGAAAAGAGAAGCTCCCGAAGTCAGTCAAAGCTCCAATACGTTTACAACCGACGTTTCCGCATCATCCTTGCATGGCAGCCACCTGAATATCTTCGTCAAACCCGATGAAGAATGGAAAAGCTGAGCTGCGGGAGTATCACCGCAGACTACACGGACTGTAGAGTCGGCAATGCCTGCACGGAGGATAATCTGGGATTGTTTGATTGCTTTTTCAGATAGTAGGAAAGTAAGGTGTAGGAATGGGGAGGGATGGGGAGGGATGGGATCGGATTTCAACATACTAAGAGACGTTTTCCCATAACAGTACCATACGACGCCCTTGCTGTGGTATCGTCCTTGGGGTGTCCAGTCGCCATGTGGCTTGAAGGTTCCTTTCCCGCACTCAGGCTCGGCAAGGGTTCGCATAGCAAAGAAGGTAAGGACAAGGGTCAGTAGAGACCCTACCCATGTATCAGAATAGCAAGGAGAGTTGATACGAGATGGAGAAAATCATGTATCGTAGAGATGTATAAAGCTTTTCACAGACGCTCTTCCTTCTCCCAAGACTCCGATCACACACTCAAAGACATACTACGAAAATTCTCCCCATCATCATGCACTTCACCGCCCCCCTATCCCTCATTTTGGCTTTCTACACCACGCGAACCCTCACCCAGTTTTGCGGGGAGGGACTCATCACGCAGGGCAAACAGGCTATACCTGACCACGTCTGCACTTCCAAACCGGGCGGTGTATGGTGGTGTGGGAAGACACCCAATGATGCTGTTGTCGGTATGTTCAGTACCTGCCTCCTGGGTCTCTCCCAAACATATGTTACCCTACCTCCCCTCGTCCCTCCCCATCCTTCCTGCTCTCTACATTTCTGATCCATGAAAAAGCACAACAAGGAGACATCATTACGCTCAACGCAGGAAACTCAGACTCCATCGTTTTTGTGGCCTGCGGGCCGGCGCCGGGCCCATACTTCACGGCGCTTTATTATTGTAAAGCACATCATTCGGGAGTGTTTCATGACCCTAGTAAAAAGTGCGCGCGAAATTTCAATGAGGCGGTCAGCATCAGGGAGGGTTGAATGACTTTGACGATTTGTTTTTTGGTGTTCGGTCCCCTTTCTAGCGGCAAGAAAAGAAGTCAGTATCCGAAAACGCCAATTGATGCTCCATGAACGCCTTTCAAGCAGGAAGCAGCCTGTTAGTCGACTGCCTACTCCGCGCGCTCAGCCAATACAGAAATCACACTCGTAACTCGTCCCACCATCAATCATTACCGCATGCTCTCGCCTTTACAAAATCTTCTTCAACTCTTCTTTCTGCTCCCGCGTCAACGTAGTCGGATACTTGATTCTCACGCCGACAACAAAATCACCCCTCTCTGTCGGCTTCTTTGACTTTGGCATTCCCAAGCTCGGAAAATTCTCTGTCCATGTGGGTGGTGTGGGACCGCTATGAGCGACCTGTAGTGATTTGCCGTCAATGGTCTGCACGGTCTTCGACCAGCCTGTCAGAGCTTCTTTGAGGTCGATCTCGACGTCGTGCTTGAGGTCATCGCCTTCGCGTGTGAAAAGAGGATGGGGTTTCTGGAGCGATCAAGTTAGCCACTGCATACGGAAGTGGTTCGGGAGATGTTGAGTACGAAAACAGCTTACCTCTTTGACGACGAAATGCATGTCCTGCGTCCCACCCTCTACTTGATCGCCAACATCCGTGAATTTGAATTTCCCTCCAGCCTTGAAACCAGCCTTGATAGGCATCGTAAGCAACCTCTCCTCCTTTTCGAGTTTACCCGTTGAGTCATTGAATTTCTTCCTCTGGATCTTCATCTTCTTCGTCGTGCCCTTGTACAAATCTTCCAACGAGACCATCAGCGGTCTTTCTAGAACAGTGACTTCGGGTGTTGGTTGTCGCGGGCCGCCATTCATATCGTTGAACCGAGAAGATTTCCTCGCACCTCCTCTCGAAGGCTGTGGCATACCCCCAAATCCACGGAATCCACCGCCCATGCCCGGGATCCCAGCCATGTCGTCGTCCATGCCTCCACCCGACTGCCGGAAGAAATCGGCGAATATGTCTTCTGGGTTGCTGAAGTTGAAGCTTGCGCCGCCGGGCCCGCCAGACGAGAAGTGGAAGGTTTGCGCCCCTCCTCTTCCTCCTCCTGGCATGCCACCAAAGTTGAAGCCACCCGGCATGCCGCCCGCACCACCTGGCATACCTCCTGGTGAGGGGCCAGCATCTGCCATTGAGGGCCCTCCTCGCAGTATCCACTCGAGGCCATGCTGATCGTAGACTTTGCGTTTCTCGGGGTCGGACAGGATTTCGTAGGCTTGCGACAGCTCTGGGGTGTGTGTGGTTAGCTGATTGTCCGTTGGTGGAGGAGGAGGAGGTGGGGCATGTGTATACCTTTGAACTTCTCGCTGGCATTGGGGTTATCTTTGTTCTTGTCGGGATGCCATTTCATAGCACCTTTCTTGTATGCCTTCTTGATCTCATCTTGCGTAGCATCTGGCTTGATTGCTGTTTGCAGTTGTTAGCGGGCGCGATTTTGAGGCTGGCGGGGAGACGGCGGCATGGAGACTTACACAACTGGTCGTATAGCTTTGTTTCGACTACCATGTTCAAGCGCGACGTGTGGTTGCTTCGGAATCAAAAGTAGACAGAAAAGGATTTATAACGAAGCGTCTTGTTGGCGTAGGTACGTGTTTGCTGGTTGGGGAATAGTGGTAGTGGTAGTGGTGAAGTGTAGATGGCCCCGATAGAAGAATGTCGTGCAGGATCGTGATCCCTGGCCAATGACCTCAGGCGTGGGAGAAGCTTCGAGAAGCTTCCATTGGTTCAAAGGAGCGAACTTGTTCTCCATTAGTGCCCCAGGCTCGAACACAAAGGCGCTGCTATCAATGTTGGCACCTTGGAGATTCAATGAGATATATTGTCACAAGCTACCAAGTCACAACTTTTCCTTTCCCTTTACCAATTCAATTCCAGTCCATACTCCATAGTCGCCAAGTCTCGATGAAGAACAATGCTAGACAAAGACACCCGTTACAAGCCATGAGCTCTACCGCTGAAGCAGCCGTCCATCACGCTCGTCAAACCAACATGTCCGCCAACGGCCCGTCTAGCACTTGTCAAACTGCAAGGCATCCAGTCAAACGTTCACCCCAAAAGGCAGAGGAGGGAAGGGATACTCACATCAAAATCGCATCCGCCGGTGGTCAATGGTGAGCAGTGGACACTGCATTTCGTCCGCACTTCAACCCCCAACCCAAAACTGGTGTCATTAAAGCCTGTGACCCATTAGTGACTCCCCTTGCATGTCTAGCCCACGACGGGACGCCAACGGAACGCTTTTTAGTTCAAGGGCGTGTTTGCTTACTTGAGGCTATCTCAGCCCCTCGGCCGTCGCGCTTCTTGATCCTCGCCGCTCCACAAACCATCTTCCAACCCGGTCGGTCTGGGAAGAAATTATCGGGTTCGACTGTCAGGCAATAGCCAGAACAGACGTGACCGCCCCATCCATCGATGACCCAGAAGAAAAGGTTCCAATTGTTCTCGAACTGCTTCGCGTAGTCCTCGGCTGGTGGTCGAGCTGGTTGAATGAATTAGCCGACTCTTCTCGCTTCTTGGAATCTGGAACGTTACTTGAAGGAGGTTTCTTGACGTAAAATGTTACTTGGAGATGTTGGCAGGCTTTGCTTGAAAAAGCAGAAACGCGAAGCGCTGCTAGTGCGAGGAGAAATGACAGACGCATCGTGGATCCGTGGTTTACTTGATGAATCTCGAAGGACGGAAGGCTGCAGCAGAACTTTGACCGTTGAAGGGATTGAACGATACTTCTCGCCATCACCTACGCCGGAATGGCTCGTATTGCACCTCCATATCAAGTCATGGCCAGTATTAATAATTACATGGGCTCTGATACCTACCTACTGAGAGTAGGACTCCTCAAAATGTCGTTACATTTTGCGCCAGGCATCAAAAATTCCCTGGCCATTCAACTTCATCAGTGCGCTATACTGTGCATGGATCGGACATCTTACGAGGGCTGGATTGTCTAGATATGACCGAAAACGAAAGATAATGTAGATGATATATTGATGAACAGAGCCTCTCGGGTGCTGGTCATTCTGCTAGACTGCTTCACGAGACAACTATAGTCTACGCCACCTTAGCCTCCTTCTACTTAGAGTAAGGTTCTCTTGAGAACCATGGGTTCGGCGGGCGAGCTCTCGTATTTTCCATGATCTGGTCCATCAAAGTCCCTGAAGACGTACGATATACGGAATCAGTCCGCAGATCCATACAGCAATAATATCCTTTCATGTGACACCTGCCATAATGGAGCTGCGCGCTAGCAGACGGAATATCTCCTGCTCTCCATGCGGGATTCGAGCGTGAATAATCCTTTGCGAGCTTAAATGTCGTCACGATCAGTCGTGGGCGAGAGGCGCGATTCCCGGAGTTGTTCTTTGTACTGTCAGTCGCTCATGCGTAGCCTTCAAAAGCTGAGCCTCGCTCTGCATGCATCTCCAATACGCCATCACACAAACATGCTTGGGTCACCGCAGACGTTGTGCATACCTTCAAGTACCCTCCTCGCCAAAAGGATAATTGAACTTCAACAGTCCATTCAATCCGCCAACCCAATGATCTTCCCCGCTCACATCGCTTCCCACAGCACCTCTCACCACGCTCGGCACTCCACCAGTCCAGTTTCCCTGCCTATCCTTGATCGTCTCACCCCACACCCGCACTTCCATGCCCCTTCCTAGGCCCTGGGATCGACGAACACCATCAATACTGACTTCCACTTCTCTCCCTCGGTTCTTTTCGCTTAGACGGAGAGAGATTGGTGTGTTTGCTGGAAGGACCAAGGGTCTAAAGCTTAGACTTCGAGGGCAGATGGGCGTGAGGAGGAGTGATGAGACGAGGGGATGGACGATGCTGCCGCCGCTGCTGAGGCTGTACGCTGTGCTTCCTGTCGGTGTGGAGATGATCATACCATCGGCGACTGCCTCTGTCAAGAATCGTCCACCGATTGAGACCTCTATGATTGCGAGATGAGGGGTGGCGCCTCGATGCATGATCACTTCGTTCATAGCGTAGACATCGCCATTAGCAGAAGCGATACTATCGTCTCCACTGATTCGTTGTCCATCTGGTCGGAACACGCCAACTTTCAGTCTGTTGCGAAGGAGTACGCGAGCACCACGATTAGAGCCCATTGACTTGCCACGAATCGAGGACCAGCCGGTCGGAGTGCCATGCACTTTATGCGGTCCAATATCAGTAGTTGACGGCTCGTCCTGCTTGCTCTGCTCTGCGCTTTCTTCCAGGTAATTGTCATTCCCTGCCGTCGCTCCAGACATGTAGACCTCCCTGAACGCTCTCTTATATTCCTTGAACTTCCACTCGCCAAGAAACCCCAATGTGCCCATACTAAACGAAAGTATCGGAGGCACGTTTCTAGCTGTGGCGAAGAGGGAAGACGCGTGCAGAATTGTCCCGTCACCTCCCAGCGTAGATATCAAATCGACCTTCTCGTGTAATGCCGGTTCAGCTTCGTCCATCGAACGCGATACCGAGTAGACTGGGAATGGCAGGCTCTCATGAACATTTTCTGCCGCGCTTCGTTCTAGTACAAAGTTTATGTCCGGGTACGAAGAATGTACATGTTTAGCAAATTCGATCGAGGCTTCAGTGATGTTCGGGGAGTTCGTCTTCTTCGTGATCAAGATGTTGCGCGGCGGGGAAGGCCACTGAAGGCAGAGAAGGTCATTGTGACAGGTCTCTGTGTCCTTGTATCAGCATGGAAAGCACCGCGTGAAGATGAGAGAAATTCCACCCTGGTATTGAGGACATGTTCGAGGCGGCAGTTCTGCAACATCTCTGATCTCACATCGTCGCAATGATGCTGAGAAGGACCGCTTGCGTTGCTGTAGGATGTGAACATGTACGCTTCTAGCTCGAAGATCTCTGCGTATCATCTCGCCATCATGGGTGATTGGATTTTGATGTTTGCGCACGAAAGATGGGATCGTGACCAATCTTTGGTGGGCCGTCCCCGATTGGGTAACGCATGATAGACATCCCCATCATGCGAGGATTAGAAAGAATTAAATTGAAAGAAGCAACAACAAATTGTCTTGCGCCTGCTCATTGCCAGGGCCTGTCTCTCATTCCGTGATGTTCAATTCCATGTCATATTTACAGGCCCAAACGCGTGTACTTCATTGCCCCCTATAGGTGCCTACAGCCTAACTACCAAGTTGGATAGCTCTCTTCACCATCCACTCGCCTGCCGTGTAGATCTTGCCTTCCTCCTCGCCTACACTGACCTTGCCTCCCACCTTGACGTGCGTCCCATTCTCAAAATCCCCGACAGGTTTCATCAATGTGTCATTACACGGTCTGACAAAATACACAACAGAATATCTTTCCTCGTCTCCCTGTGCTCCAGGAGAAGGCACAACCCGATGATTCGCACTCTTCAACGCTCCGTTCGTGAACTTCACCATCGCATCACCCAGATTAATGATTGCATGCCCTGGCAGGGGCTTGACATAAACCCAAGACCGGTCTGTGTGCTTTTGAATCTGCAACCCTCCAAGCCAGGTGAACAAGATAGTGATGGTGCCAAAATCAGTGTGGCTGGGTAATCCAATCGAGTTCTTATCTGAAGAGTGTGGGGATTTGTGCGTGAGTCGACAATGGTCACCGGCTGGTTTGTTGAAGTCATTTCCTTCTGTGAAGATATCGGGGCGAATACCAAGGGCCGTCGCGAGCGTGCGGAGAACAACCATGCCCGTTTCGTGCGCGCTCTTCGTGAATGCTTTCAGCAGTGGTCGCGCTTCCTCAATAGTACTTGGGTAGTCTCTGGTTGGAGCAATGCCGTGCATATGATCTTTACTAACGTTGAAAAACTCGGTCGTATCCGGCCGCTTGTGTGGATCTGTGGCTTTGACCGTGCCAGCAGCTTTGTAACCGAACATCGAGACACCCCTCTGGAGGTGGTATCTGTTCTTTTCCTCCAGTGAATGCGATGCAAAGGCTTTCTTGGACAGAGCAAGGAGATCTTCGCTTTCTTGGAGCAAGTCCTCGCCTCTTGGAGAGTCAGCCAGATCGAGGTAGAAGAAACCGTACGTGCGGCACGCTTCAAGTACTGCTGCGCCTTCGGCCTTGTCGCCATCGAGGAGCTTTTTGGAAGAGATGCGTGCGATAGGGGCAAGAGGAAGATCCTCGGGGAAGGCAGGAAGTGAATCGATGGACGAGTGAACCATATCGACGTGTTGAGCGTTGATAGATGCGAGTTGAAGCTACCTTACTTATGGGTCAGCAACGACAGAGAGCATTAGCTGTAGTATAAGGACGTGGCAGAGCTTCGTCGATTGCTGTGCGGCTTTCGTCAGGTAAATGCGAAAGCTCGAGTGAGATTTCCTCTGGTCGCCTTATACTATTCTGGCGCATGAGGACGGAACTGGTGTTGCTTGGAGCTGCCCGATATCCGGCGATGTTCCGCACTCCGAATCGACAATGCGGGGCGCACGAGAATCCGGGGTGCAGCGGAGGTGGGGCGAATCAGGGACGACACTGCCCGCTGGCAACGTGATCCATTGGGAACACTAATTCGTAGGCCTGGACGCCTGATAGCTCCGAAGGTTCATAACCAGACGTGCTAGGCACGAAAACGGAGACTGCCGAGGTGAGATGCGGGTACCAAGTTCCCATCTGTGACCCTCCGATCGCGATTGCACAAGTGGACATGGCAATCATCTAGGCAGCATCCGCCAGACGACCGAGTCCGGCGGACTTCAGGAGCATAGCCAATATGTCGAGACATGACGAGAAGCAGTCGGTTGGAGCTTGCGCCGGAAACGCGGCATCTCATGACGCCTCTGCTTCGAAGCTTCCGAACTGCTCCTCTTTCTCGGCCTCCCTCCCAGCCCCATAGAGTATCTCGCAGACGCCACCAATCGGCACATCCATAACGGCATCTGTAGACTCGTTCCATATGTTCCTCCAATCTATGTCGTTCGGCATGACTCCTGATCCAGCCATTTTGATACCAAGGGAGCTCTGTCGGCTATGCCTCCATCCAGATTTGCCCTTTCTGCTCTCAAATCTGCTGTTCTTCTTCTGCCGAATGATCTTGCCCTCTCTGTCCACTATGGCAATTTGTGCGGCCTCATCAACAATGTTCTCGATGCTAGTCATGGGTAGGGTAAGATACCCAGTGTTGTAACTTGCAAGCGCGACATAGATGTAGACCAGAAGTACTACTAGCCAAGCGGGAATAGCAAGGGCCCACCATCTGTTAGGATAATAGTGTATCCCGAGTTGGTGGAGGAATGGTGATGGCAGGAACGACCAGAGAAGATACATGAGAAAGGCGGCCGAACTGGCCAAGTAGACGGCAAATCCATAGTATTCATATGTTGGCACTTTTGGTGACGCGCGAGGCACGTTGGGGGCAGATTTGGCGCTCTTCGCAACGGCGGCTGCTGTGCTTGCCCCTACCTGAGATTCTGCATCGCTGGATTCTGGAGTAGTCGGGTGCGATGTATGCGCGCTGAAAGAAGGTCGCAAGAGAGAGGTTAGAGACGGGGAAGGTGGCAACGGCGTTGGCGGTCTGTTGTAGAACGGGGGGAACAGTTGCGAATTGCTCGGTAGGAAATTGAGGTGGGTTCGAGACGAGTGGTTGCTGTATAGTCGACGACTATGAAGGCCCTGGGATTGGATCGTGTCATCGTCGGAGCTGTCGGACTCGGTTGAAAAGGATTCGAGACTTCTACCCTCTGTGAAGGCTATCCCTGGTGCCTCATCCTTGGCCGTCTCTTCTGAGGTGGGTGATAGTCTGGCTTCTTCCAAACCTTTGAACGAATTGACGGTGGGCAGATTGGGGGTCGACTTGGACTGAAAGCCAGCCAGCGGGACTGGAAGTCCTCTGCTTGTGGGCGCCATTTGTGTTTGGGAATAGCGCACGTGTGGAAAGCTGGAGATGAGGCTGATGAGCACCACAGCAATGTGTCGATAAAGTTCGGTAGACGCGGGACGCGCTCGCGTTCTATCCGATCTTACCTCCTAGAGGTAGCTGCCCAGACACACTAAAGTGCAGACGCTAGACTGCATGAACATCACCACCATCATCTTAGGTATCACAAAGTTCGGTCACCAACGCCTTTTTCTCTTTTATCGATTCTATTCGTCTCGCCCGACTCCAGCCTCCGCATCTCTTGCTGCATCTGCGTAGCTCCATTCCTCTTTGCGTGGCTGACTTAGACAGCATCTCAGCATCGCTCTCCATTTCTTGCCTAGAGGAGAAAACAAGCGTGTATAAGATACAGAGTCCAACTCAAAGGAATAATATCGAACTTCGCGGGCGGGTCCTGGCCAGGTGGCTACACCAATTCCGTGTTGGCCGGCTTCGTAGGAGATCCTAGGAGCCTGGATACATGGACCATGTTGCTCATACAGGGGACAATTGCGGCCTGACACCTCTTTGGCACTGAGGCTTGAATTTCGGAGACTCAACGTAAGGGATTAAAGACTGTTCAATTCACGTTCCATGATTCAATTCCGACTCTATGGTCAGGGACCAGCTTCGAAGAAATGACTGATAGCGAGTTCAACGACCTTCTGGCACGAATTTGACCTCCACCGTCGCCATCTCCTCCACCCTTTCAAGATCCTGCCCCTTGGAATCACCGTACCTCCACAATCCAGGCTTGAAAACCAGTTCCAGTCCCACCTCTCTCGCCCGCCTCGCCCTCTCAGCTTGCTCCACCACCTCCCCACCAGGAACCACAACAACCAGTCTGCATCTCTGTGTACCCATTTGAATCCATATATCCGCTGCTTTCTTCGGAACCGCGCTCCAAGACTGCACATCTTCTTGCTTCAAATCGGCCACCATATCTAGCATTGCTAGAAGTTCCTTTCTGGTGCGTTCAAGTGTTTCTTCGTATCCGAGCTTCATCTTCGTCATTGCATCGACATCAGATACCGCTTTTGTCAATGCTTCTTGACACGGCGTCATGCTGTTGTATCGCCATCGCTCCGAATCCAAGGTAGGGATTGGCCAACTATATAACCCGCCGGCATCCTGGACTTCTGGAAAGGCTCATCATCAGCAGCATTCGCAAGGGTCTCAAGGGATATTGTGGTGACATACCGTTCGGAAAAGCCCTCTTCCACTGCTCCTCCAGTCTCTTCCCCTCCTTCCCAAATACCCGAAATGGACTGCAAAAGATATTACGATTGAGAATCGTCCACACGCCATCCAAAAGGACCCGCTGCCTGATCATCCTTTGATTTCCCGCCAAGCTTTTCAGCACGTCATTCGTCCAATCGCGATGGGATTTAGTCCAAGTCACCCTGACCAATTGTCCCAAATCAGTGAGGAGCCCCAGAAGCGGCGCTCGCAATTCGTGATCTGTGGCGGGAGTAAAGGCTTCTTTCGCCAAGAGAGCCCCGTTGAGCGCTTCAATGTCTGAGCGCAAGCGCGTTTCCTGCTTTTTATGCCGATTCTCCCATTCCATTGTTTTCTGTTCAAAAGTGCGCCTCAACACCTTCTCTGCCTCACCAAACTTCCTCGCCATCTCACTCATTTCCCGCTGAAGGGCTGTCATGTCTCTTTCGTGCTTATCGCGCATCTCGATGATTTCTTTGTTGTGTGTATCATTCTGATTCTCTATTTGGCCTCGGTGTCGCGTACGCACATCCTTGACTTGACTTTCGTGACTTTCTTCCATACTTCGCTTCTCGTTCTCATATTTCGTCTTCATCGTCTCCATGTCACGCTCGTATCGCTTCTCGCTCGATTCCAATCTGCTTTGGAGACTCGTATGCTCGGTCTCCAAAGATTGCTTGAAGACGCGCTCACTCGATAGCTCCTGTTCAAGCTTCGTAATTTCACTCCTCGCTTCCCATTTTTTTCTTTTGTTGTCTTCCACTTCATGTTTGTACTTGGCAGAAAGGGTCCAGAATTCCTCGGCTAGGCCGCATACTGTCTGCGTGGCAGTCCAGGTATTGTGCCGGGAACTGATCAATCCAAACAAATCCTGGTAATCATTTTGACGTCGCGCATCGATCTTGAGACACCGAATGTTGTTCAATTCTACGCCGCGCAACGTGGCCTCATCCTGGGCCTGTTTCCGAAGGGCTTCCGCTTCCATACACAGTTGTTCGCTTTGTTCACTAAGAGCCTTCCATCCTTTATCGAATTTCTTGGGGATGTGCACGTTTCTTTCGCAAAAGTCTTTGAGTTTATCGAGGATTGGACTGAGATTAGCTGCTTCCCATTAGTCATTTCATCAAGACATCTTTAAGATGAGACCTGCAATTCATGATTCCGATTCGGCTAAGAATTTGTTGTCACTGAAACTCGCAGTCAAGAGGTCGTGCTCAGCAGCCGTGAGGGTTGATGGGCCCTAAAATCAAAGATCGCTCAGTCTGATGAGACGCAATCGCAACCTGTATGGACCAACAATAGGACAATGATAGTGGCATGCAGCGCAAGGCGTTCTGCGAGCTCATGATGGCTTGCCCGGTGAAGCGTTCTAAAGTGACTGCGAGCTTTCCGTTTCCGGCGTTATGTTCGTGCCCAACATCTGCGTGATCATGTCCTTCGCCCGGCAGATTCAGCCTTGCCATGGGATGTGCTGGCATCAAATTTCTCCACACGGTCAATTCCCGCCTACATGCACAGGAAGCAATGACGCGTTTCCTTATCTCATACCGGCTCAGCCTGATAAGAAAGCCTTCCTGCCTTGGCCCGCGGGGCCGCAGCCCGGCATGCCATCAAGACAAGGCTGAGCATACGAGGCTGGTCAGCCGCATCAAAATCTCCAGTCTTGCAAAAGTTTGCAAAAGCGCGCGACTTCGATCGCCTGATCACCCATGAACCCCTTTCTCTATGACTTCCAAGAACCTTTAACATGACTTCTCGCGATGTGTACATCAATGGGGATCTACCAGTGCGAAAAGCCAAGCCAGTGAGACTACGTGGCGCGTCGCTTCGAGAAGTCGATAAGCATTCTTCCCGGAGCAGCAAAAGCTCCGACGTGTATATTCCTACATCTCCGGAGCAATACTTTCCGGCAATGACTCAACAGAGGCGTATGGTGATCGCGCTTGACTATGGAACGACATTTACTGGTAAGAATATTTCACCGATAGAACAGAATTGGACTGACGCACCTGAAGGTGTTGCATATGGTTTCCCAAGCAATAATCTATGGGAGCAACATGACATCCGAATCGTCAAAGACTGGGGCGGTCCAGGAATGCACGACAAGATTCCCAGCGTGATTTCATACTCCAAAATAGAGAATGACGAAATGCAATGGGGTGCTAATCTATGTCCTGAGGCCGTGGCGATGGTCAACACCAAGCTCGAGCTCGATGTTCAAGATAGAAAGATTGATGAGCTGGAGTTGATCCTTGACGCCTTGGACGGGATGAACAATCTTCACTTCGATGTCTCTATCGCGACAAAGGGCTTCTCGGACTACACCTGGAAGAAACCCGAACAGGTGGCAACCGACTATTTGACCAAAGTCTTTGAATGCGTCAAGAAGACTCTTGCGCCCTTCGGCGAGAAGGTGATCTCAGAATTGCCTGTGGATATCGTCATCACCATACCTGTGAAATGGAGTTATCGCGCCAAAAATTCCACACTGAGAGCGGTGCGCAACGCCGGTTTCAATGAACAATCATTTCCTGGTTTAAGAGACACTATCATGGCCACGGAACCAGAAGCGGCCGCTATCTATACCGCCAGATATCTCAAGGAAAAGGAAGGCACCGATTTCCTTCGAGAAGGCCAATGCTTCCTGCTCTGCGATGCTGGTGGCGGGACAGTCGACGTGGTCACGTATCGAGTGAAGAAGCTCGAGCCGAAACTAGAGCTGGAAAGCCTCACTCTACCGACGGGCGACAAATTTGGTTCCATCTACATCGACCATCAATTCAAAAAGTGGCTACACAGATTGTTAGGAAGACACTATTCACAATTAGATCCTGCCAGTGTAACCCAAAAAATCAGTGCATACGCAACGGAAGGTGGCCACATGCGTCTATTGATGATGGAATTCGATCGATTGAAAAAGCAATTCTCGTCGACCTCTAAGGACTACAAACTCGATTTGCCGGAACCTTTGAACAATTTGACCACGGAAGGCGTGACGGAAGGCGAGTTCGTCATTACAAAGTATGCACTCCATCCCAGTTGCAAATGGTGCAAGCTGACGCTAACCAGCGAGGACATGCGATCTTTCTTTGATCCTTGTGTCGAAGGCATCATAGAACTGATAGAAGCTCAATTACTCCAGGTCGAACGGAAAGGCAAAAGGGTGAAGACAATTTTTCTCGTGGGCGGATTCGGTGAATCGCAATTTTTGCAGAAGGAGCTCGCGTTCTCAATGCGTCTAAGAAAAATTCAGCTACGTAGGCCAGACACCAGCTGGACAGCTGTCGTGCGGTACGTATCTCATTATTGACATGATGCATTAACTGATTCGACATGCAGAGGCGGCTGTCTGTATGGCATTGAAAAGGACGACCACAAGAATGTCGCTGTGGCGAAGACTTATCCACGAAGTTACGGAGTGATGCTCTATGCCGGCTTTTCCGGTGGTCATCATAGGCGAAAAGATCGCTACGACGACGCGATAACAGGTCGAGCGATGGCCAACGGCCAATTGACATGGCTCATTTCAAAAGGAGACTTGTTACTTTCTGACGAGCCCAAAGAAGAGCAGAGGGAATTCGGATTTAACTTCCGGGAGCATGACGACAAAAAGATTAGCTTGCAGATATTCGAATATCTGGACGACGACGTACCTGAGTCCTATCATACAGTCAAGGATGGTAAGACCTACCGTACCATGCGCTCGAGTCCTTCCGCTGATTTATCCTGCAGAGCTTACTCAAGTTGGCCTCTTACAATGCGACTTCTCCAATATCAACCTTGCCGAGTTTGATCGATTCGAAAATGCTAAAACCGGACGGCCTTACTATACTGCAATGTGTGTATGTAAGGCAACAATCTCCGAAGACGCAGTCAAGTTTGAAATCCTCTGGAACGATGTACAAATGTGTTCCGAGTTTATCAAGGATGTTCCGAAGAAAACCGCGAACGGGGGACACTTCAGGGACGAAAAGGCAACAATCTGACCACTATCGATTAGCTGTATGGCACAAAAAAAAACTGATTTGCTCGTCCAGAGCTTTTGTAAGGAAAATTTTGCAATCTTATAAGCCGTGATTTGCAGCCTGACAAAGTTAGCGCCAAGTGATGCTCTTTCTTCTTGCTTCAGCTCTGCATTTCCCACTATCTGGCAGCCATCGCCTTATTCAGAACCATGACCGTCGATCTTCCGCCGCGTGACCTGATTATAGCCCTGCGAGGTCATGTACATGCTCGGACCAATCGGGTGCATCAAAGGTCAGTAGCGGTAGCGCGGTTTATATCCACGGTCTGGCGAGCAGAAGCGCCGAGGACGTTGTCTTGTTACGCCCTGCGGCAGACACAATGGCAAGGCTGAGATAATGCATACCCTGCGGTCGAATGAAGCAGTCTCCACTTATGTTAAGGCAAACGCGAACTCCAACCTAGGACCTAAAAGGCAGGTTTTGGAACAAGGCAGATTGCCAGACGGCACAGAACAGGGCATCTATGCGAAGAAGCTGCAGATGAGACATAAACCAAGCCAGTAGGCTGGCGACATGTACTTGGCGACCGATGGAATCCCGTTCTCGAATGTCTGGATGCTCATAGGTGCTGGCGCAGGAAGGCTGTGATCAAGATCTTGATAACGAGCAGTCTTTTTTGGTTGCGTGCATGATATAATTCCTAGCTCCTCCTTTGCAAATACCTTCTACCAGAAATCTTCCTGAGCAGTTTCAGCCCTGTTGAATTCTCACATTTTGCCCCTGGGCCCATTTCGTACAGCAGTTGTAAACGACTGATGCTTCACATCCACGAACATTTGGAGAGCCGAAGGTTGGCAATCCCCACAGGGCCACGATGAATCTCGAGAGAAGTCTGACGTCAAACATAGGAAGCATAGCGATGGCCATATTCAAAAGACCATGGACGACTAGGAAGGAGTTGGAAGAGGTGCGTCGAGAAGAGCAGCGTGTTCGAGATGAGCTAGGCCATCAAAAGCATCTGGAGTGGCAAAGAGAACAAGATAAACGTGATCTGCAAGAGAGGCTGAAGAGAGAAACGGAAAAATTGGCGCGAGAACGGCAGGACCGAGCTGAATATGAGGCCAAAGTCAAAGAGCAGCACGAGATCCAGGAGCGCAACCATCGTGAAGAGAAAGCCAAGCGCGATGAGCTCTTACGCCAGGAGCAAGAGCTTAGGGATCAGGAACGGAGGCGAGCACTGGAGCAGGAGCGACGCCTCCAAGATGAACAGCCGCATCAAAAGGTCAGAGCGCAGCAAAAGAGACTGGCAAGGATTCAGCAGCTGAGAACGATCAACCCCGACTCTTTGTATAGATTGAGGGAGTTGATTCGGCAGCGATATGCGCTCGATGTGGAGATATGGTCTTATCGGCGTGTAAGAAGAGTCGACCGTGGCATTGTGGAAGATCTCATGGCAAAAGCCGATGCCGTGCTGGTAGAAATACAGGCAATGGTCACGGCTTGGCAAGGCACGGAAAAGTTATGGACAGGGCCGGAATGGATAAAGGCTCAGGAGATCCGCGATCGCCTACTTGCAGACGGAAAGAGACAATGGCTGAGCAACCCTCCATGGAATGATGAGTAAAGCCTGGACTGTTCATGTGGCTCTTGAGGTCCTATGGTTCGTTAAGACGGCGATCACAGTATTTCGACGCGATGGCTCGTCTGCAGATCGTATCAGCTTCAAGTTTTCTCGAATTAAAAAAGACTGTCCATTCACCATTCGCTAATCCATTCCTGATTCCAAGTCACCCATCTGTAGAGACTACCGGCTCCCAACAGGTCCTGAAGAGTCCAGACATGTAGTGGCCTTGCAAGTCGACCTGTCCTGATCGTAGCTATGTGCGTAAGGGGTCGCGAAATATTCAGTCGTCGTCACTATCGCTTCCGTAGCCTACGAGAGGCCCGGCAGGCGCAGATGCTTTCTTAGTCGCTGTGGAAATTGTCCGTCCTTTCAATGCGGCCAGCGTTGATGAAGAAAAGATGCCACGATGCTCATCTGTTGCAGCGTTTTCAATCAATCTTTGTTCTTGTTCTTGTGGCTCCTCGCCACCTTCGATGCATTTTTTCTCTGCCAGCCAATTTGACTTCTCGTGTGCCCACCAAATATCGTCGGGAGCTTGGTATCCTTCCAAACCAAGTGTGCCCTCGATCTTCCTCCTTTTATTCGAGTCTGGTGCTCGACCTTCCAGCTCGGCAACGTAGTCCGGTGGTAGTGCAGCCCTGATCGCATTTGCGGCTTGCTCTTCAATCGCGCGTGCCTCCCGCTTCTGGGCGGCAGGATTTGGATCCACGGTTGCCCATCTCACGTTGAGAACTTCGTCGTGGTCCAATGACTGATGCGCCATAGCCTCTTTCGCAAATTCCGAGTTTGCCAGGTTGGTATAAGTGACAAATGCCACGCCTCTAGTGTTCAGGACCCTGGTCCTGTCAATTTGACCCCATTCCTGA
The DNA here is from genome assembly GCA_007735645.1 of Venturia effusa. NCBI lineage: Eukaryota > Fungi > Ascomycota > Dothideomycetes > Venturiales > Venturiaceae > Venturia > Venturia effusa. The sequence continues at coordinate 104,988 of CP042188.1, read as the reverse complement.
AAATGCCTTGCCACCACCTCTTCGATATCATCTGTGACATGTATCCTACCCACGTATAATGTCCTGTTTTGGCGCATGAAGCTTCCGACACCGCCCATATCATCTCGGTAGTCAGCAAATTTGTCGCGTCCAAAACAATCCACATTAGGGTTGAAGATGTCGTGGAGGCCGGGCAGACGATGGAGGTATTGACAGTCTTTCCCCTTCGGACAGATTCCTCTCGCGAAAAACAAGCAGAAGAAGGCGCCTGGTGTGGAATCCGCACGCGTGTATCCCGAGTCTCTGTCGACATGGCATCTATTCGGTGCTGCCTGTTGAACGGGTGTGTCTCGATCGCCTCCAGACCATTTGTTATACCAGATATTGAAGATCGTTCCCGTTTGCGGAGGTGGTTCTGTTTTGAAAGTGGCTGGGTCGACCTGAGGTCGCGCCGGGCGTCTCTTCTTCACTTTCTTGACGCGCTTCACTTTCTTCTCCGGGTTCGTCGTGGTGAGCGCCGTGGCCTCAGTGGTTTCGTGCTGTGGCTCTATGGACTTCTCTGAGTCAAGATCGATGACTTCGGGGTCCACTTCGGCCATGGGGACGGATTATGGGATTGTGCTGAGGTGAGGTGATGAGGTGTCGGTTTGGTGATTAAGATACGGGTAAGTTGCAGCTGGCGCTTCAAGTTCAAGTTTCACCTCGACTTTGGCTAACTTACATGTCACGTGATTTAGCTCATCGATCGATGTCAGGAGTTGGTCACCTGATTTACTAGTGCGCACATTGTAAAATATATATAGCGTACTGGAGGATCCTGACAATCCTCAGAGATTATCTTATCAATACAATACATTTCTGATCTAACTACTTCAAACCTACTATTCCTGACAATCGACTTCAAGTTCAGGGCTCAGGCTACCACTACGTAGTAGTAATCGAATTATCCCGACAAGAGTCAGACTTTTCTCTTGAATATATCATGTTAATCCAATTTGGCATTACTAGAGAATCTTTACACTGCAAAAAAATCTGCATTGTTGTTCTTCCCTGGCTTTCTGCTACTACTGAGCGCATTTTCCATCCTTCACCTCAACACTTCGACTTCCTCGACCGGCCCTCGAAGACTCACGACCCAAACCCTCCTTTCAGCTTTGTAAATAAATTGGATAAGAGCTTCGTTGGTTGCAATATCCCAAGTGTGCGATTTCTTACCTTTTATGCGTATGTTTTCATGCTCATAGGGTTGGATATCGACATCGTCTCTATCTGCCCTTCTTTGCAATTACAAAATACATGTACCTTGAAAGTCTCTGGATCATAAGCCTTGACGAATTACTTGAGGTGCTGACGAAGGACAATTTCAGCAGGCTTGCACGTCAAAGTCTGCCAAATTAGCATAACAATTCAGTATCATTTCCAAATCTTCCTCGCTTTCTCGAAGCTTGACAATAATTGTGAGGCGAGAAACCTACAGATGAGAAGAGGGCGTCAGCAATCTACCACGAATTGAAATTCACTTCCAGATTCCCAGGGAAGGCGGAAGAATCGAAGTGGTCGTAATCAAAGTACTGGTAGACGAAACTGCTCTCAAATTCGTTGTGACACTCAAGCTCTCTACATGCTCGAGGCTCTCTTTGTGTAATGGAACAATGCAGGCCGCAACCTTCCCTATTCTTCTAATTGGAGGCGGTCGTATTATCTCAATCGACCCGATAATTGTCCCAGTAGCTCTTTCGCCCGCCGCATTTTGGACAATGCGTATCGTTCGGTATGACAGCTCGTGCATCAGCCCAAATGTGAAGACACTCCAAGTCTTGGCACTGCACCTTACGGAAGCCCTGTCCAGTCCACCTGTCCATCTCAGGCTGAAGCTTCTCAAGCTCATTGACCATGCGCATCGTAAGGTCTCTACCAAATTCTAATACCTTTGTCATGACGTCGATAATCGTCAGGCCGCTGGTCTCAGAAGTTCTCAAGCAAACAGAAATGTTGTCTACAATGAAGCTTAGTGCGGCGTCTCGAAGAGCTCGGTCGGACGATGGTATGTCGGTATATGTTGACTCAAGGGCTTTTGGAAGATCTTCGGGAGTCGACGACACATGGCCAAGAGCGAGGGCAGCCTGGAACCGTGTCGTGGCTAGTTCTTTGAGCTTGGGTACGTCGTAGAAATCTGCCGCGATGTAGACGTTCGCGTGTGAGAGGAGCTTGTTCTCACTTTGAACTTCGTTCGGATCGTAGCCGTAGTCCAGAGTGTACAGGAACTCCAAGAGAGACGAGATTGCAACGGAGCCTCCAACGGTCAAATTGACCTTGCTCTCTTCACCTTCCTAGCGGTACTTTAGTCAAATGTCTCGTCGACCTAGAAGAAAACAAATGTCTCCCCAGCATGGGATGTAGACAGCAGGTCAGTCCCTCCAACATGAAACCAACAAGGTCGGGCTCTGGCAATACGTAGCTCCACAATGCGGACAATTGGTCAGCATCAAGCATAAGTAGAGATGCTGTACCTCCAAACACGAGGTATCCTTGCTCAGGACGGATGACGGACATAAAGCAATACGTTCGTTGTGGCGGGCGTACTTCTTCCATCGAACAGGTGCAAACATACCTTGAATTTTCCGGGCTCGCAAGCCTTCTGGAAGAACTTGGACTGGGTACAGACGATAGCTTTGTGTACGTTGTACACCTTCCCTTCGCTGTCGCGAAGAACGAAGTCCGAGAATGCCCCATTCTGAAGAAGCCTAAGATCGCTAGTATGCTAACTCGATAGAATAAGAGGACCAGGCCACTTACTCTCCAAACCCCTGTTTGAGCAATTCGAGTGGATTCGCTGCCATGGCCGTGTGTCGATCGATGTTGATGTTGTTATATTGCCTGTTGTCTAGAATTGACAGGGAAAACTAGGTCGCGGTGTTCAAAGTGACTGGCAACACTGTCGGTCATTTTGAACAACACCCTAATCGTTCCACGGGATTCCATGCGAATTGGAGCCCGTCTGGGTCACTTTGACATATCGAGTCAACCTCGACATTTTGCCCCATTATAGATCAATACTCAGTGATCACAAAGTTTCCGCACTAGTGAGAAGCATCGCGACCCCTTATCTTGCTTCACATGATTTCACAAGACGTTCATCACCAATTATAAGAGCTTTCGCACCGTCATCATAGTTTTGGAGCTCGATATCCGGCGACCAGCCTCGCAGTTCTTGGACCCTCAATCTTCATGCTTCCCAAAGTCTACTGTCATAAATTCCCAAAACCTCAAATGCTATATGGCTTGACTTTGAGATATCTTCGCTCGAGAATGGAAGACGAGTTGTGATGGATTCCCAGCCGTTTGGCCTTCAAAGTCGTCAGAAAGCTCGCAAGAGCTCAGAGCTTCGTGACCAGGACCATTCCAATACTGGTCCGATCTTGAACGTAGCAGCCAGTTGAGTTCCATTCTAATGAGGCAGTCAAGACACAATCCCCAGTTGATTTTATCCACCCCGACGTGAGCGCGGTACGAGCATCGAAGATGTATGAAGCCGTTCACTTCTTGGATTTCTTGGCTGACCATTCCGCTCACTCTTCAAGCTCCGGCGCTCTCTTTCCAGACTTCCTTACCGCCAACGTAAGATGTTTGGCTATGTCATTGCTGAGCTCATGCAATCCTCTGCCAAATCTTCTATGCCTTTCAAGTCGCCGAGTGCCATTTGGTCTACGATGGCTTTCCGTGACTCGTTGATACCTTGGGTCTGGATTTATACGAGTCTGACGAGTCCGGGAAATTGGAAGGCTTCCGTAAGGAAGGCGGCACACTTCGACCTGAATTTGTCGGCTGCAACTGCTCGAAGCCTCGGAACATCGAAAAGTCGGTCTCGATGAGCATCTGCGCATGTGTCACCATAGCACCATGATCTTCGTCCTCGTTCTGGTATCCTTGTGTATGACGATCTTGTAGGAGTCGGCGGATCGTGACAGGGTCTTGACGGAGATAAATTTGGCCATGAACGCTTACCTGAGAATTGTCAACCATCGTTGATTCAAATTGGAAGACTGCTGAAACTACGAGTAATGTACTAACCATAAGCGTTTCTGGTTGACAGGTCTTCTTGAGGAATGTTGACTGGTAAGCTGTTGTGCACCTTGAATGATGTTATATCACTAGCGCAGAGAACGAGATCTGAATATTCTCCGGTCTTGAGCATACTGCTTCAGGCTAGATGTTTCGATCAGGCGGTGCTGATAGCATGGAACGTACTGCTGATGCCATTCGGTCTGCGTCAAGAAGAGCGATGTCTCTTTTATGGTCAATCTTGATTGAATGTAAGAGATAAAGGGAGGGTAGTACGAAGAGGATAATCAGTGACAGATGTGGTGGTAGCCATTGTCTTTCCAAGTGAGATTTGCCGTATTATCAATGACCCGGCGTTGGCTGGTCGAGCTCCATTGCATCTGCTTGATTAGCCCTTGATCTTGTTCAGCGTACCTCGAGAGACCGCAGGGGAATGAAATCACATGGAACGTTTCCAGTCCCCCACACGAGCTCCGCACATTTCAGGATCAGGATTGGCAGAAATTTCGTATACACGAAAAGACTCCGGGCTTTGGACTTTGGAGATGTCTCGTCTGGCCATAAGCGTACCTTGATCAACATATACCTCACGGTCAAGAGGAGCAACAAAGTCGAAGATAATAATCTCTTTGCCAGATGAAGTAGTTGGAGGACAGGAGAACCAACGACAGGGTCATGACTCTGATCGTGAGGACCACATCTCGTTTCGGCCTCATTCCCTCAAGACGTCGTCTCTGAACACCATTTGGAGGAGCTCGGTAAGTCCAGGAACGAGCCAGGGCTCTCCCGTCACAACGAGGTGACGGTTTCGGCTGATACTTTCTAGTCCAGATATGATGATTGCGTGTGTGTTGCCGTTCGATCGACCGGTCCAAGCCTTTCTCCTGCTGTTGGAGTGTGTCTTGTGTGTGTTCCACTTGGGCAGAAAAGTCGAACGAGTAATAACGAGTAATCTCTGCCGAGCTCCGGTAAGTCGCTAAACATCTCGCCAAGGCTCTGGGATAAGCTACAACCATCAGCTACAATGAAGCGCATGGTTGTAAGCATTTGATTCACAGATACCTCGAGATCTATGGACGGCGAGAGTTTGGAGCTCAAAGGTCTCGAAGAATGCTGCGGCGACGTATATCTTCGCGTTTTCAGGGCGCGCGTTCGGTGGAGATGAAAATATCATGGAGCTCATGTTGTAATTCTTAGGGTACATGAGTTCTGGGCAGAAGGCAAACATGTTGGAATGGTATACGAGACTAACTCGAATTCCATTTTCTCCCCACGAAACATTAACACCACTCCAGACGGACGATTTGCGACAAAATTGAGGTGATGCGCTATTTCATTGGTTAACCCCGAAACGATCATCGCACATGAAATCCGTCTGGTCTGCAGAGCTTTCAAAATCTGCGGGTTGAACGTAGATAATGGCCTTGTGCACATCGAACAATTGACCATGGGTATACAGTACGACTAGGTAGGACCGTTTTCGTGGTTCGACGAAGCTACTGTATCTATCAGGCGAAGAATTGATGGCAATTAGTGCATCATACCGGCAGAGCCGGGCATCAAGTGGGGGAGAAAGTTGTGAACCTTCTATGACCGACGAATACTGAGCTTGTGAACCCTGGGGAAATTAGAATCTGGACCAGGAACGTACGATTCTCCGAACGCCGACGCTAATAATGCGCATTGAATCATGCTGTTTTGCAGTTGTTACTGGAGAACGAACGACTAGCAACGGCAAGTCAATCGAGAGACTCATTTCAGTCAACTCGCCGGCTGGACCAATCTGTCCTGACATCAAGGCAGTGGGGGCACGCCATATGGATTTGCTCAGGCCTCTCCCCCGAGTACGCCCACGTGTGACCACACTCGCACTTGACCTGACGGAAGTCCATCCATCTGTTACTAAGCTGAAAAGCAACGTCTGCCGCGAACTCCGCGACATCTGACATGACTTGTGTCAATGTCGGGCGACCTTCCAAAAATTCGACCAGTTTCGAATCGTCCTTGGTCTGATCCCCAACCTTTTTCAAGATCTTGAAGTTTTCCAGAGCAGCTTTCAAGACAATATCACGCAGTCCGCGGTCTTTTGCTAGAGTCGTTGTATAGACAATGCTGATTGCTTGTGGAAATTCGCGATTTGACCACATCTGCAATGTGGTAACACACCTCTTCATCTTGGCCTGAGCTACTGTCTTTAGAGACGAGATGTCGTAGAAATCGGCGGCAGCGTAAATTTCAGCATTCGTTATCAGAGCTCCTTGGTCCGGTTCCAACGCCCGGTCGTCATAATCTAGGACATAAAGATATTCCAGCAGCATCTCAAGGATGGAAGAATCACCCAGTTCCAGGTTGATATGATTCTCGACGCCTTCCTATGTTCGAGCTTAAGCGGCAGACTACTTCGTAAAAGAGGATGTAACTATGTACTGACCTTAAAGTGCTCGGGATGACACGCCTTCTTAAAAAATCGTGATTGCCCTGTTATGATAACCTTGTGAAGTTTGAAGACTGTCCCATCTTTGGCTCGGAGAGTAACGTCTGAGTCCTCTCCAGATTCGAACTTCTGTCGCATAGCCTTGACGTGCTCGTTGATCGCGGTATGATTTTTGTGCGGTTTCTGTCGCTTGACTGACTCTTTTTTTGCGTGCACGGACGTCTCCATGCCTGTTGTGTCCATTTTGTTCCCTTTTGGATTGAAAGGGGGGATGGGAGGAATGACAATTGATGAGAAAGCTGACATGTTCATGGGTTTTCTGCAACGGACTGCGATGCCCTGGTAGACATGCGCTGGTTATTGACCTCAATTCCTCCCCACGAACAATGCAACCAAGGGGAACGTTATTGGGAGCTTTCAAGCCAAAATCGATCGTGATGAGCTCCTGGCGATCAAAGGAACGAAATTACCAGGATGTTTTCGATATAGATCTCAAGCTGTAGATGAATACCAGTCTTACTGCACCCCGAGAGCAAGGACATTGCCGGTAGGAGATGCTGATGAAGCTAGGTCGGATAGCAAGACGCGTCACGTTGCAGTTGAGAACTAGACCAAGACTTGAGTGTAGTTTAGTAGTGCCAAAATTGGTATCTGCATTTTATCCACAACCTGCCCACTCGACCTCCACGATATCACCACCACTCACATCGTCTTCAGATAGCACTACACGATGATTAACCCGACCTACCTGGCCCAGAGGACTCGATCTTGTACAGATGCTCGCTTCCCCCAGCTCCGCGCACAGCTAACAAATCTCCAGCCGCCAATTGGGCCGATGCCAAATCGCGAGTCTTGAGATCCTACCGAGACTGGTTACGAGCCGTACGTTCCGACCTCCGGTCCACGAGAATTTCTTCATGAATGCACGCGAGTGCTGATCAGTGAGAATCTCCAGGCTCCAGAAATCCAAAACATGTACTCCCTCAACCTCCCAGTCTCGACCCTTCGAACGAAAATGCGGCAAGAGTTTGAGAGGCACCGATATGTCAATCAGCTCAAGACGACGGATGTCCTGCTTTTCAATTCGCATCAAGAATTCCAGGTGCGTTCCCAATGCATCAGATTTTCAAGCCCATCATACCGCCTCAATCGGAACTACGATACTGCAAGTGGGGAAGTGAGGACAACGAACAATGCTGATACTGCAATACAGGAAACACTAAACTACTGGAAACAATTGACACATGTTCTCAAATATTTCCGAGCAGAGGAGGATCCAAAGGCAAAGCTTCCCAACAACTTTATTGGTGGATTTCTTGAGGTACGTCGACTCCTTGTCTACATTCTCTTTCTACACCAAAACACTGGAGCTTATTTCAATTGCTTGCTAATGTGTTGGCATAGGGACGGAATTGAGATGTGAATGATCTTACGCTGATGCACCTGTACATATTGATAAAGCACCTGCAATGAGTCATTATTATGTTTCCAAGCACAATGACCATCGAAGCTTGTGTTCTTGATTAATGGAATGCTAAGACATTTTTTCCTTCGCCTCCATTAAGAATCGGTCGGAAGGACAGCCAAGCACCGATCTTCGGCCAAAAAACCCCCCTTCGATCTGAAGTATGCTTCCGTGGATCATGGGAATAGACAACCTACATAGACTGAAAATAGCCAAAATATTGCAGTCATGACAGGTATCACACTAGTCGATCGTTATTCAACAGGTAAAACTCTGACGCGATCTGCTTGAACAGAAGGGGTCCGTCCTGGAGAGCATCGGCAACAGAATTAATCTCTACTGTTGACTTGAGTCCGAAGACTACTCATTCCAACGGCTTCTGGAGGATGAAGGAGGAAGAACGCTGCGTGGACATGACTACAGGGGGAGGGTTGAGCAGTGGAATCTGTACTACGAGGTGCGAGATGACGCCTACCCTTTTGATCCTTGCCTAACAGTTGACACAGAATCCATGTCTGATTGAGTGGCTAGGCACGTTTCATCGGTACTACAACGTGTACAGACTGGTATTCACATCGTATTCACGTGCCCGCGATGTGAATTCTCATTCATCCCCAAATTCCCTGGAAATCTTTAGAACCTCGCCATCAATCGTACGGATTTCAAACACAGATACAGCCTTAGGTAGCGGTGAGTGTATGGATCTCCCCTCTCTCAACGCAGACTCCACGCCAAGTGTCCACATCTTTCTAGGCGGTGCAATTACAGTACACTGTCGTCCCCGGCCAAACCAACGGTATGTGGTGACTCCGCTGTCGTAACCCTGTAAGCACGTCAGCGAGATTACCACCAAGTAGATCCAATTTGTGCAAACAAGACGTGTACCGGTTATGTTATTGCTGTAGAGTAATTGCCGAACTAATATTTGTATTCCCCGGATACCACAGCAAACATATAGAGAGGGTTTTGCTCTGGTCGACTGACAGTTCTCGCATCACTCATCGTCTTCCTCCAAGTACGATTTTTCTTGTCCAGTCAACCCTCCACAAAGCTTGTACATTCTCACGATGCGCTTCACAACATCCATCCTCACAGCACTCACCATCCTCGCTCCCGTAGTCCAAGCATATATATACTGCCGAGACCCCGACCCGAACTGCGCCTCTGGTCAATCTGACCTCATATTTGTGCATCATCTGATCTAGATCTGTCCCGCTCCATGCTTACAAACTTCGAAGGACGTCCGACAGGAGATCTGAACACGTAATTTATCCGGTGGGCATGGCGATCGTTGACGAACGAAGTGCATTGTCAATGGATGTTCTTGATGCTGTTGTGAAATTGCTTGTTGATGATCGAGCAACGGTTGGGATGGTTCTCCAGCCGCGAATGTGGGCAGCCTCTTTGCAATTGTTGCGGACTTGCCGTGACGATGCTTGCAATGATACTTGAGTCGAATGCCACGCAGATCCCATAGTGTCATGGTGATTCACCTCGAGGATTGATTGAGTTGTTGTAACGCAAATCGAGCGTCTGGCTCATCTTCATCCAATCATGGCAGTGCTTGTTTTGCCATCCATCCATGTTGGAGACATTGTTTATCAACCATATATCTCGCCAATGGCATACCACAAAAGAGCCGCAGTCATCCCACCGTCAGCCTAGTACAAAACCCCCTTCGTACTCATGACCTCCCCCTCCCTCCCAGCCATCCTCGTCGTAGCCATCCTTATAGCGACCGCCAAAGCCTTGAATGCCGACTCAGCCCTATGATGATCATTCTCCCCCCTCAGACAATCCACATGTAGCGTCACGCCGGCGTTCTGCGCAAAAGAAGCCATGCAATGCGGTATCATCTCGCAACTCAGATCACCGATTTTCTCGCGTTTGAGGCCGAGATTTATGACGCTGAAGGGACGATTGGAGAGGTCGATTACGGCGCGGGAAAGGGCTTCGTCGAGCGGGCAGTAGGCAGAGCCGAAGCGGGCGAGGCCTGTAGAGGAGCCGAGGGAGGTTTTGAAGGCGGTTCCGAGAGCGAGACAGACGTCTTCGGCGGTGTGGTGGTCGTCGACTGTAGTCACACCAATCAGCATAGTGCTCCATATTCTCCTCACTCCGGCTGTAGTCTCCAGGGACATTGAGCGTACTGTGCAAATCCCCTTTACACCTCAGTTTCAGTGACCAACCCGCGTGTTTGGCCAGGGCGTGGAGCATATGATCTAAGAACCCTATGCCAGAGTTTACATCTATCGTTTGTGATTTTGAGACTTGGGTTGCGTGTGCTTCGCCACCATTCTTCTCCCCGTTTGCTTCCTCTAGGGGGCCGCCGTCGAGGTTGAGGATAAGATTGACCTTTGTTTCGTTGGTATCGCGATCAATTGTTGCTGTTCTTTTACGGTCAGACATTTCGGATCTGGTTTGAGCGGAGGTCAGGCAACCTGGACGTTTTTGTGAGGATTCTGTTGGAGATGGAAACGTGGGTTCGAAGTTATGATGCAGAGGTGGGGTTCAAGAACTTTAGTGTTGCAAAATGAAGCAACTTTCTATCGAGTTCATGATATCCGAATTCCAGAATTGAATCATCAAGCGACATGATGCTACCCATGGGATCTACCTTACTACCAACCACCTGCATTCTACCCTCTTTGCTTCCAGGCTGGTTAAGCACATCATAATTAGGGACGTGGACCCCATGAGTTCTGCCTGCATGACATTCAATTGTCACTCCAAGACGGTCCTGCTTGCTGCAGTGCCTGCATTACGCCTCCGTCGCCAACCTTGGAAGGTCAATACAACGTATCTTACCTCTCCACCTGCAGCATCTACAAAGTAACCTGGGATGGAAACTGTTGACCCTGGTGCGGAAGTTTCTCCGGGACGAATGCACGGCTGCTGGGGCCACCCGGATTATTGAAATCTGCAAGCACCCAGGAGCAGAAAGTGAGATGCTCTATCAATAGTATACCTTCCAAGTGAATACCTAACTACCAGAGAGATCCTTAGCACATCGATCCGCCGTAATGAAGCTGGACCCAAGTGGAACTAAGAACAGGGTGTAAGAGCCAATCGGAGTCTATGTATCAGCTGTAATCTTAGTACCTGCCTAAACGAATACAAATTGAAGTATCTTACTTTATCGCTGTGGAATGGTCAACGTACTCACCTTCTTTCCCCTGGCTTCCACAGTCGACTCGTCTCTAGCATAACGCACGGGGATATGGACTGAATGCCGACTTCGAGGATACAAAAAGATGGCAAACCTTCACCTCTTTCATTTCCAACTTCATCAACATCTCCACTCAACCTGTTCGATCCTACCGTCCATCTCAAGACGATGAAGCTCTCCATTCTTACCCCAATCATTGCACTCCTACCGGCTACAACGTGCGCCTGGCACATAGGGTCGAGATGCTCCCCGCGCACTGTCCATAACCATTTTATGCAGGGCTATGGATGTGTGAAAGTGGTGGGCAACGAGCTCAGGACCCTAGAGCTCCTACCGTCCGACGACCCTTGCACGATTCAGTGCAAGCAGCACACAACTTATGGCCCCAACCTACACACGTATTACTCAGCTTCGTCAGTAATATACCGAAGCTTAACCCCAAAAAGCATTCGCTGATGTAGCTAATAGAGTCATCGACGGCCATCAGTGGTGTTTATGCACAGATTTCGCTGCCACGACTGGTTAAAGTGTATGTGGCAAACTGAGGTCAATTCGCGAGTATCCCTACTAACACAGCTCACAGCAGATCCAGGAGCGATTAGCACCGGCCCCGATTTCAAGTAGTGTTGCCGGTCTCTTGCGTATTGATTGCTGTTGGTGGAGGCATAGGTTTTGGGAGGGAGGAGGGGAGGTGAGGAAAGTGGGAGTTTGGGGACATCAACGAACTTCGGTGCAATGCTTGGATCCGAGGTGCTGCTTTTAAGAAGTCTTCATCCACCGACGAGAATGACATATGCCCTGATGGCAGAATCTTCCTTTATTGGCAATCCTCGACCCAACGTCGAGTCGCTTTCCTCAGGGTACCTCCCGCTTCTCACCATCCTTCTTCCCAACAGCTGTGGTGCATTGGGTAGCTGGCGGTGCGGCTCCATCACCAAATCGTGCATAGGCTTGCTCTTTCTTCCATGCTTTTCAGCAGCGCCTGATCGCCGCCTATGTATGTGACATGGCCCTCTACATGACCTGGCCGTAGCCTTCGATGCCACGCAATCAAATGCGCAATTATCCTCTCGCAGCCCTGCCGTTCTCGTTTGCTTGACCAGTTGAATCCACGGCTCTATGCCTCCATAGCAATAGATCCCTTCCCCTTGAATTCTTTTTGTGCGTCTTCAAACTTCTCAACCACGACATCGCACATTTCCATTAGATCTGTGAGGCCCTTGTCTAGCACGTCCTGGACGTTTACGTCATCTGTGCCTAGTATCAGCCTTCATATTGATCTACTGACTCTTATTACCAGTCATGAGCGTTCAAGACACAGCGCCCGGAACGCGGGTCTAGTTGCAAGGTCTCTAGATGGGATGACGAACCATATGTCTGTATCCGTAGGTGCATCTTCGCCTCTGCTGGGTGAGGTATCGAGTAGCCGCAGAACTCTACGGAGGGGCTGGAGCCAAGCTGTCAGCTATGCGATCCACGACTCGGAGAAAAAGAGACCAGCATGAGATTCGTAGAGGGAGGATTCGTACTTCTTGAGGATGACGTGACGGAGCGCATTGCCGAGGGTATGGTCTTCGTTCGTGAATTCGAAAGAGGCAGCAGTATCGGAACCACCTGGGAGCTTTGAAATTTTGCGATGTCAGTATATTGCTTTATGGAGGGAGATAGAGGTCGTAGCTAGTAAACAAGAACATACAACGCGAATCAACCCTCTCTCAGGCTCCTCCTCCTCCGGGACATCACTTTCAGGAGAAGGATTGGCTACCGCATCATCGCCCATTTCAATATCTTTACGTTCCGACATATCGACTTGTTGTTGAGTTATGACGGTTTCGCCGCTGTTGCAGGTCTATCTTCAAAAAATCCTGTTCACAGTGACAAATTGAACTAGAAACCCCGGAAGACGGGCACGGCGTGACCGAGGCCGAGGATTGGGTATCCCGGATTCCCGGCACAGAAAGAGGTGAGGTTTATGATTTTATCCGTTATGATTTTATCCGCAGGAAAAAAACCCGGGGCCGGGTCTGATACTTCAGGCCAATTGCAACCGGGCTACCTACTCAAGAATTAATAAGACGTTGCGCCTCCAGAGTCCAGCCTGAGCCTATATGGAGGTACAACTCTACCATAGTTTCCATGCCCGCACCAATTTTTAATTCCCGGCCCTCGAATATTCCATATCCCAACTAACATACAAGACATCTAGTACTCGTAGAATTTGTGCTGAGGTTCTAAGCTCAGAATCTAGCAAAAGTATCTTTAAGACAACAAAATCTTGTTTCAGAACATGTACGCCCATCGACGTAACAAGCAATTCTTTAATTTAGATTGTGAAATGGAAGGAGACAGCTTGAATAGAAGTCAAATCAAACCAGAAGTCGATCGAACCCCCCAAAAAAGAATCGAGAAAAAGAAGACAAACAACCCCCCAGTCGTCAGGTCGAACTCGCCAACGTCAATTCCCATGTCCATCCCGAACCCCTCTCCATGGCCTCCCTCAAAAGCGCTCCCCTTGGCCTCATCATTCGCAGAACACAGAATTTCTCCAAAAACGATAAACCGAACCATTCCTTCTCTAAACACAAGATAGTCTACCCGATTCCCCGTCAGGTTTCTTCATTACAGGTGAACGACAAACAGGGCCAAAGAATTTCGTCATGAAATTCGAAGATGTCAAGTCATGAAAAGGAAAAGCTCAAGTAGTATGAAAAGAGAGGAGTCAGAGTTAGCGAAAACGGTAGCAGATTTCAGACGACAACGTGGTATATTGCTTGCTAAAGCCCCCCCACATTCTCAAGTTCGGGATGGTCGTCGTCTATGCTTATAGTGGTATTCGTACACATTGCCCTGCCCTTGCTCCTCTCTATTATCGTCTTCCAGAGCCCACGCCCAATTACAAGTACAAGCCTTCGGGCTCACCCTCGCTCTTCGTCTTGAGCACTCGCTCCCTAGCAGCCCTAAAGTCCGCCATCTGAACCCTCATTCTGCGCTCTCTCAATGCCATGAGACCAGCCTCAGAACAGATAGCCTTGATGTCAGCGCCAGAGAGGTCATCCTTCTGATTGATAAATTCGTCCAGATCGACATCGTGATTGAGCGACATCTTGGAAGTGTGAAGTGTGAAGATCTTTTTCTTGGTGGATTCTGAAAGATTGGTGTTAGTGAATGTATACTCAAGTTTTCTTGATTCTGTGGCCGTGTGTTGATGACGAATCAAGGATTGGTAGTGCTAGCTCATAGGGGCGAGGCGACGCAGCGAAAAGAATCATGAAAGGAAGACTTACGATCTGGATTCTCGAAGAGAATCTTGCGATCAATACGACCAGGACGGATAAGAGCAGGATCGAGAGTGTCGATTTTGTTCGTTGCCATGATGACCTTGACATCACCACGATCATCGAAACCGTCCAACTGGTTGAGTAATTCCAACATGGTACGCTGAACTTCACGTTCACCTCCCGAAGTGGATTCGTATCGCTTAGTGCCGATGGCGTCGATCTCGTCGATGAAGACAATGGACGGCGCGTTCTCGGCTGCGACCTGAAACAATTGTCGCACAAGCCTGGGTCCGTCTCCCAAATACTTTTGAATCAGCTCAGACCCAACAATCCGCAGGAATGTGGCAGATGTGGAGTTAGCAACAGCCTTTGCCAGCAGTGTTTTTCCAGTTCCTGGTGCTCCGTAGAGAATGACACCCTTTGGCGGCTTGATTCCCATCTCTTCATACAGCTCAGGATGTAACAGCGGCAATTCCACAGCCTCACGGACCTCCTGGATCTGTGACTCTAGACCACCAATATCCGCATAGGACTCCGTTGGTGCTTTGTCCAATTTCATGACGGATACCGAGGGATCGGCATCGTCTGTAAGAACGCCGACGACCGACACGGACTTGTGATGTAGCAGGATGCTAGCGCCAGGTTCGAGGAGATCCTTGTCGACGAATGACATTATGGAAACGTAGTATTCAGGTCCAGTAGCACTTGAGACGATGGCATGGTCGTCATCGATAAGCTCCTCCAAATTACCAACTCCCATAGGGCTGCCTCTCATGTCATCGACGCGCGATCGCTCATCAGCGTTGCGGTCCATGGCATCAGAGTCGCCGCCGGCCGAGGCCGCTGGAGCAGTTGTGGCGGCCTTTGCCTTACGGATGCGTTCCTGATTCTCGACATATTCCTCTTCCAGTAGCAGGTGGTCGTGGATGCGCTGCATTCGTAGATAGCGAAGCTTACATCTCGCGGATGGGAAGACGGTAGGGAGTTTTGCGGCGGCATTTGGACCAGCTTGCTTTCTCTTCCGGCGGCCGATGCGGGTTGTGGGTTGTGGAGGAGGTTCGTACTTCGGTTTGTCTTTCTTATGTTTGGACCACGGGTCAGCATGGCTACGAGGTCTCCGTCTTGGTGGTAGCCCTTTCTTGAGCATTAATGCGATTGTGATGGGATGTATCTACCTTTGCGTCCTTCTTGTCCTTGCCATCTCCGGGAGGCGCTCCGGGCAAGTTGGACTGATTGGCACCCTGTGGACTGTAAGCAGTTGCTCTCCTGGTAACAGGGACGAGAGGCGACGCACCATGTTGGTTGCCGGTCAGCGGTGTCGATCGTGTTGGTGTAGTATGCTCGATGGGATAGAGACTGCTGGGTGGGAGGTATCTCTGATGGCAGTGAAGGGTGATGAGGTTGAGGCGATGGAGGCGTGGATGTGGATGTGGGTGTGGATTCACTGGATTGAATCCAACTCTGAGGCTTTCGGCGAAGACGCGGAGGCTGATGCGCGCTTGGGCAATTCCACCATAATCGAGGGACAGGCCTGCAACCTCTCATGCACAGCCAACACACGCGCCGACAGCAGTGAGCAGTCGCTGGATCCATTGATCAGGAACATTCCCGCTGTCTTCGTCTACTCACGAGCTTCCCTCTCACTCTTGCAACATCCGCCGCTGTCTGACAGCCTCATCGAACGACTTGGCACACTGGTGCTTTCGAACCACCCCCTCGTACACTTCCCCCTTCGCCATACCTGCTGTGAACTTACGACAGCACTCTTTTGCACATCACCGCCCTCGTCAGAAATCTTCTTGTGTGAGGGATACGGTGCATACTGAGTCATAAGCGCCATAGTTCTGCCTACAACAGGACTCATAGCCTAGCCTTGTATCAAGGTATGTACTCGAAATACAATGCTCAACCGAGATCCAACCTGCAACAGTCTTGGCGATCACAAGAACTACGCTGTCAGGTTGTTGGCAATATTGATCTGGAGGTAAAAGAGAGCTGCGCCGTTGTTCTTTTGGCCAGCAGGGTCACGACTCCACCGAACAGAAACTGATCTCGGTCCAACAGAAACACACCTCTGCACCCACATCACTATGGCCTCGTCAAACCGAACTCGCCGTATCGGTAAAGAGTTGGCCGACATTAACAACGACCCGCATTCACAAATCGTTGCTGAGCCAGTACGGGAAGAAGACCTGACGCATCTCAAGGGCAAGTTCAAGGGCCCACCGGACACTCCATACGAAGGCGGCACCTATGTCATCGACATCAAGATTCCAGGTGACTATCCCTTCCGTCCGCCAACTATGAAGTTCGACACAAGAGTGTGGCATCCAAATGTTAGCAGCGTTACCGGAGCCATCTGCCTCGATACGCTATCTTCAGCCTGGTCGCCCGTCCTCACCATCAAATCCGCCCTCATCTCCCTACAATCCCTCCTCAGCACACCAGAACCAAAAGATCCACAGGATGCTGAGGTAGCCGGCATGCTGCTGAAGAACCCGGCTGAGTTCCAACACAAGGCCCGGGAGTGGGCGGTCAAGTTTGCTGGAGCGCCGAGAAAGGAACGAGGCGAGGGCAGTGGAGGCGCCACGGCCGAGACGATCAAGAAAAAGGCCCAAGAAGCCAAAGAAAACGAGAGCAAGGCGAAGCTTGCGCAGTACCATGGCTACAACCAAAATCTTGTGGATAGATTCGTGGACATGGGTTTCGATGTTCCAACAGTGGTAGGAGCATTCGAGTACGTTGGCATCGACAGAATGGATGGGCAAGATTACGAGTTGGAGGAGGCGTATATGGGCGATGTCACGGCGCGGCTGTTCAATGAGCCGTAAATGGTTAGCGGACGCAGGACTCGACATGATTAGCAAACGAGGAAGAGATCGGGCTCAATGAACATTGACGCGAAGGATGAATATGTGAAGGCGACATTTATGCTTCACTGGTTATCATGGCGTAGGATGGGTTTCACTTGACGAGCGGGAGCATGGCCAATCTGGGAGTCTGTGGATAGCTGTTACAGCCAAATAGCGCTGAGAATCTAATCCATGGAGAACGCAATGCTTTCCATAAGTTTCTCGACCATGATCTGAGCAGTCCACCCTGGCTGTTAATGATACCAAACAAATGAGAATGATCTATCATACTTGAATAGAACGAAGATTGATGGAAACTGTGACCATCTCCGGATGATCCGTTTGAGAATATTTGGAGTCGGAGAGCAGTTTTATTATCAGTCTCAAGGTTCCCTCCACTACCATGTTACGGGATATGGAATTCTCAAACTTTGAATCTGATCACACTCAGTCACCTGCTCCTCTTCTCGACTTCAAGATTAGAATGCAGCTCAAGTAAGAATACTTATCAAACCACCGTATCCGAGCTCGTCCCCATCCCTTCTTCCCTCGAACATCAGAAAGAAACAAACAATCGAAGTGCACGACGTTGATGGGAAAAGCAAAGCCTTGCCTTGGCACTGCTCTTGCTCTCGAGCATCTGGTCTGTGCGTTTCTTGCCAAGCTCTAAGCTCATCATTCCAAGTCAACGGCAGCAAAGCGAAGTGAGGTGGGCAAGCTTTACCTCTACCTCTACCTGCCATCCGACTCCCGGCTTTATCCTGTCTCGAACCTATACGACCTTGCCCGCAGAAAGCTCCGACTCGAACTGAACGACTCATTTTCCATTCGACGACGGAGAAGGAGAAGATATCGCCACTATGAAGCCGGTCGTTTCTGCTATGAGTGCTTGGAGTTGGTATGTTGCATTCGACATATACATTTCGCCAATGCTAGCCTAGTCCTTCCTTCTTCTCCATTCTGGGGTTTCGCGCGGAGACGAGAAGGAGAGCAGGGCTTGGACAGGCTTATGAACCGCGAGAAGAAGGATGAGGATTCATGGCTAATGCGATGGTTGTAGCATTGTCATCTCGGCTTTCGCGATCGTTATCTTGAGTGTCATTGGGGCCCTTTTTAAGGTATGTTGAATCTCTTTAGGGAAGAATGGGTGACTAGGACGTGGATGCCAATAGGCCTGGGATACAAGTAGGCACGATTGCGTGTGATGAGAGTCTAGGAAGAAAGACGAGAATGGAGTATGTTGCTGGTGTGAAGAGATGGATCTGGCTTGGATGAATCAACGATAGGAGACTGCAGCCTGGCTCTGGGGAGTGCTGGATAGATGGAGATCTTGGAGGGCTGATACGATCATGCGCATGGCACTGCTTCCGCCACCGAAGTTATGATGCAGATTCTTGATTGGCACGAAGGTGATAAAGTGGCCGGAATGCGATCACAAATTCGATTACAAGAGATGGAACTGAAATTTTCGTCTGGATACGCAAATAGGAAGGGAACGCTTACGCAAACATGGACAATCACGTCACGACGGTATAGAGTGCTAACGATTTATCTCAGTCCAACAATCACACAATGATGGGATCAACGGAAGACCCAAAGGACGGAGCGGCAGTCGCTGCCACGGTCTTCGCAGCTGTGGCTGTGTACGGTGTATGTTCTCTCTCCAACCCCAGGCTCCCGGGGCGAGACTCGAGAAGCTATGTGAATGCTAATCCGGCATAGGGTTTCCTCGTTTTCTGCGCGACACAAGCCTTCCTGCATATGCGCGAATCGAAACGGGGCGCAATCGCATTGTCATGAGGCAATAGAAGGAAATCATCATAACATTCTGGGTTTACACTTTTCAGGCGTTGCGATGGCGTTTGGAAGAGCATCGTACATACACGTTCCCGAGGTTGGAAGAGAAAGCAACAATGAGGATGAAGCTTGGCCGGGGCGTGCACTCCACGCGAAGCAGTTTCCTAGGGCACGCGTCAAAATTCGTTCGATGAGTAGGTGGCGCTTCTACGAGTCCTGGCATACTTTCGGATCGCGCTATCCGAACTCGACATTGCGGACTGATGAGCTTGGATCGAACTCCCGTCGGACCCAAACCTCCACGCGCCTCTGCGGATTGATGGCTCCGTGATTTTCGAAGTCTCTTCGCTCATGGGGCCTGGCTTCCAGAAATTTTAATCCAACTTTACTATTACATAAATTCTGGATCTAGTCTCGATATCAAATTGATCATGGAGAGGATACCGTTCTCTCCAGTGAGGCCGCTAGCCTAACATCACCGTTCATTTCGAGCTTTTCCACAGGTCTACATCCATCCTTACTCAGCTCAAATACCTTTCCTCCTGTGTTCCGCTCTCACCCACACCACCACGCCCCTTCGTCTTCTGTCCCGTGGAATGGCCGCATTCTATGACTGGGACTCCAATATCACACTCGGTGAATGTAATACCAAGATGGCGGGACCGCGAGCGGGATCGTGTATACCAATTCATCCTAATCATGGTACAGCAAAATTATGTTGATGTCGCGAATACTCCTACACCCACGATCAAAAGAAAGTGTGGGCACAAGGCGGAGCATTAGAAGAGATACACGAGTTTTGTTAAAGCATGGCTGATCGTCTGAATGAGAGACAGAATCACGAAATTGTGGTATAGACTTGAACAGCTTTGTGGGCAGATCGTAGCCTGTATCATCTGCATCAGAGAATACGAAGATCATTGTACTACTGATATCATTACTCTAGCCTCTACAGGATCTGTGGATATTTTAATTATTGAGACACCTAGTATATACGTTAAGCCTATCTTAGTTGTAGTCTACATCACCAAATCTTTCGAGTATCTCGCTACTTTACGTCGATGTAATGAGCTAACCAATAAAGATACTCTCGAGGATGTTATACACCTGTTTTTTCAGAGGACCTCGTTTCAGTTGGCGGCATTCGATAGAATCACATTGACAACCATCTCCATCGCATGCGGAGCCACGTGTACAACCAGCTTCGGACAAGATCACAGCTACTAGTAACTCATCTCCATGCGAGTCTCCTTCCGAGTCAGACCTTACTAGCGTTAGATCACTTCTCATGGATTCCTAGCGGCCTTCAGAAAACATCGTCGCCAGGATATTATCTGCCGTCTATCTTGAATACAAACTACAATATTGATCTAGCTATCAGCTGAAGGACAAACGGATTTGTTGAAGTCGCTGTCCCCAGGTCGCTGAAAGTTTTCTTACAGAAATCCTCCACGAAAAAGACCTCAGCTGTCTTTCATAATCGGTTTTCCAATCCAATATTCTTTCCACTACGATTCAGTCGATTATGCATGATCATGCTTTCAGAGAGATAATGCTAATATTCTGATTGGCTTTTCTGTCAACTACGAGAACGCGAGAAACTCATCAATGTCGCCTGCGAAGACGATCAGAAGACGAGTGGGACGTTCTGCAGTGTCACAAGACAATATTCGTTTCACTCTCCACAGTTCGGATCCCTATTACAGACTACCAATCTATGCCTGCCATCAGACTTTCGATATTCTCGGTCCCAAGACTCATCTTTTCCATCATCGCTTCCAGATCACTCTGGACAGCTTCTTTATCAACAGGCTTGCCTCCATTACAAGCATTAGCACAAAAGCTCCACATGCCTTCGAAGACGTCAGTGCCCATTGTATCATTGAACAAATCAGGAAATCGCTTCAGCATAAATGCTTGCAACCCATCATGACGCCCCCGACGGTATGCGTCCAGCCATGCTGCATTATCACGGTAATCGTCGGGAACCCCCTTTTCCCACTGGATCGCGCGGTTGAACATGGTGAGGAAAACTGCTTCGTGATCACCCTGGTTGCAGTCTAACGAACGTCGCAGTGTGGCACGATTTCTTTCTTGCACACGGTGTAATTCCTGGGCGGCTTGCAGCGCTACATCCATGGAGGAGGCAAGATAAATACTTCTGGGTGTTCTTAGCATGGCTAGCGCTCGTTGCTCACTGCCATTAGATTGCATCTTTATGAATCCGAGCGAGGAGAGTGTCTTCCAGTATTTCTTGCTCAGCAATATGTTTGACCTCAATATGCTGACATCAAGTAGGAAACATGACTTCGCACGTAGCCTTTGTTCTTTGTTATGCGAAGAATGCTTGTTACTTTGCCAACTCTGCCAAATAATGTCATCGGGTCATGACTCGACGATCCTCTGCTGTTCGTTGATTTCCAGGTCGCGACCGTGACACATTCACATTTGCCATCGCTTCTAACCTACCATAGCTCTCAGCTGAGTTCCATCTCATTTACATCTTCAGCGACAATCGACCCTGGCGCCGCAATCATCTCACGAATCGTCTCGATATCCAAAGCAAGATCCATCTCCAAACCCTCAACTTCTTCAGCTTCAAGCTCTTGATGCTCGAGGTCCTCCACGGTCTCGCTTGCTTCGTCGCTTACGTCGCTAGTCTCATCGATGTTGTCATCCTCATGCTCCGAAGGCCCATCTGACATTTCTCGATCCTTGAAGTTCGGAGATGGGTCATCATCTTCAATCGCAAGCACACCGCCCATTGACAGTAAGGCCGACTCGATGATCTCTTTGCAGACACCAATGCTTTCCAATCGCTCTTGCACTTCCCAGCTATCGTCAAGCATGCATAGCAGATTGCTGAAACTTTTCCAACCCAGAAGCTCACGTGCAAATTGTGTCACGAACCAGTCGAAGTGCTCTCCGTCCTGATCGACGTCGATACTGAAGGTGCGCACCAATACTGTGACGGCTCGTGGGAAGTCAGCGACACAGACGTAGCGACTAGCCTCTTTGACTTGGCCGAGGAATCGAGGAAGGTCCCAACCAGTTTCGGCTCGGTGATCATGGAAGATGTCCATCACCTGTGTGAAGAGAACTGGACACTTGCTTCCCATGCTATGAGCCAATGCGTCCTGGAATCCAATGAGGTAATCAACATGCGAAACCCGACTGCGTTCTTTGTCATTCGTTTCGGAGCCTTCCATCTCGGTGCTATTCTCGCGAACTTTTGCGGCTCTGGTCTTGTCAATTGTGCTTTCCTCGTCCTCGTCTTCATGGCCTTCCGCGCCTTCGAGGGTATAGAGACCATTGAGGATGACCGATATCAGCCGAGAAAATTCTGGTAACTGTTCCTCCTCTTCTTGCGTCAGTTCAGAATTTTTTGCACGACCTCCAAATGTGAGAATATCTGGTGATGGTCCGTGTTTGGTTGCTTCTTCTGCTTCTCCTATAGGCGCATTTCCTGTGGCCTTTTCCTCGGCCAGCTTTCGATTCTTCTCTTCTAAGCTCACCCTACGACATTTGTCGAGTTGCAGTTGCCCTTCCGCTGTTCGCCTGAACGCCATCAGACGTTTTATCTCTTCGAGACGCGAGTCCCGCTCAGTCTTCTGCGGGGTGTCTTCCTCAATTCGATCTAGTTCGGCGTCATGCTCTCGCACCTTCTCAATCTCCTCATGACGTATTCTGCTCCGTTTCATTTTGTCCTCATCGCTCTCTTGGTGGGGCTTCTTGGGATCAGGATGTTCCGCGTCTTCGTCAAGGTCCGTGCTGTTTCCATGTTTGCGTTTTCGCTCTCCTTCAGACGCGGTCTTCGCAGATCGAATTGGTAGATTAGATTGGCTCATAGTCCCCTGCTAGTTAATGTTGTATCGTTCCAAATAACGAGGGAAGACTGACGAGCGGTGGATGGTAATTTCAGGAAGCGGTGCCATCGCCTCTCGGTGCTCACATGTTTGGAAGGGACACTTGAGAAGCAGACATATCGACGTCTGCTACTGCCTGACTGAGCCTCTTTGCCATTCCTCACGAGAGCAGGAATCGATCACAAATCTATGCACTCTCTTCCTCCGTCCATGGTGCAGTAAAACAACCACAGAGAATGCGACGATTTTCCAGGCTAGTCACGGACACGGTATCGTCAATATGTCTGGCAAAAGTAGCATTGTGCTAGCAGTCTTGAGCGTCCAAAAGCCAGTTTCGGTCTAGGTCTATGCCATGGAGTTCCGGACACAACAATCGGTCATGTCATCATTGGTCGTTATTATGAGTAGCCTCCTGGCAATCTGATGCCTTGCATGCTGTTCATAGCCCTGTGCAATGGTCGTCTCCTGAGCCCCTCGGGGTTCTTTGTAGGCGTCTCGTCGATAGGAGCTCTGCCATCCGCCTCCCGTAACTTTTTGCCTTCTTCAGCCATCCTAGCCTCGAGACTTCCGTCAACGGGCGTGTCTGCCCGCATCTTTGCCACAGGGGTATCTGCTAGCGTTGTGTCGTCCCTTTCTTCGTCCTCTTCTTCCTCGTCCGATGGAGGATCTTCCGATCCCCTTGTGTTCTTCTTCCGCGGCCAAAGGCTGGGGAGGACAATCTGTTGAACGCGTGGTTCGACACAACGTTCGTCGAACCACTGGTGTATCCTAGCTTCCACGACCTGTGCGATTTTGGGTACATCTTGTAATCTTGCCCGTGATCCAACGAGAGAGCGAACAGAGAGGTCGAGCCTATAGTCTGGGAGGAAGGAGAAGGAGAGAGTGGTGGGGGAGGAAGATTGGTCTTCAGTATCGCAGCCGGACGACGAGTGTGCAGCAGGAATGAATGAGAGGGACAACTGTCTCCTGTTAGCAGTTTTTCAACCGAGAATCGCGAATGCCACAAACCGTGCCTGAGAACCTCACGACACTTACTGCCAATGCAACCGGCAGCACCGCAACGAGTCTCTTTGGATAATTTAGGACCAGTTTTGTCTCCACACCCAGCGTGATACAGTCCGCCAAATCAACATCGAGCCTAGCTTGCAACCTCGGACCACCAAGTCCATCTTCCTCCTCCACAGGAATAACTCTGCAATTACTGAAGATGGGATATTCTTCTCCGAGATTGATTTCCGTGACTCTCACATGGCCTAAGAAGTCGGGTCGTTGGCCGCCATTCATGACATCGTTCAAGGACCTGAGAATAGCTTCGTCATGATGTGCATCTGCCCTCAGCTGTGCTATCGTTTGTGCAACGAGAACGTTGAACCAGTCCAGACTTTCCGGTTGGTGCCCCTTGACATTGTAGTACGTCTTTGCAAGAATATTTGCTGTGGTTGTAGGGACCTGTGTTCTGAGAAGAGAAGACTTTTTGCGAGTCAGACGGCTGGAGGAGGACGGTGTTCGAGGACGGGTGAGGTGAGAAGGGGGAGGTGGGTCGCCGAATATGAAGAATTTGATAAAGGCGAAGATGAGCAGGGCCAGGGTCAGTTGGCCAAGGAAGAAAGCGAGGAGCGCATTCATGTTTGGCGCGACTGTTGCAGTACTACGAGCGAGACATTCTGGTACAGATGCGTGGGGATTGGTGGGGAGAGAAAGTCAACACCAAGGGATTGGTCGAGACGGCGTTGTTGTATTGGAGCCGCCAGCGTCATATCATCGACTATCGAGAACTCCGATCGGCTTGCAGAGTTGAGCCTGGGTCTCTGTGCGAACCAAGGCTCAGCTCCCCGCATTTCTTCTGACGCTCGGAGCCGCATCACAACACCATCACATTCACGGACAAATGGCTGACACCAGGTCGCCATTATGGTCAACGATGTGGAAGATGAGACTCGGAGTCCGTCGCCCAACGCAGCGTCAGGAATACCCGACCTGAAGCTCCCACCAGCGTGCGATCCTCCCAGTGATTCCAACCCGCCCAAACAGGCAGTCTGGATAGTATGGATGCCCGCGTCCTCCTTTGTCTCCTTGTTCGGCTGACTGAGTGTTTGTTCATCAAGATCTTCGGAGCTACAGGCCACCTGGGCCGCTCACTCGTCCGGGCGGCAGCTTCTCACGGCGACAATGTGACAGCAGTTGGCTGGACGCTTGAACACACCCCCCAGGAGATGAAGTCCTGGCAGGAAGACAACACACTTAACCTACTCTGCGACATTCGTGTTCGCGAGACTGTCGACGCAGTCATCAAGCAGACGGTCGAGCACTGGGGCCGTGTCGATGTCATCGCCAATTGTACGGGATATGGAGTCATTGGTGCTTGCGAAGATCAAGATGAACATGAGCTGAGGAGTCAGTTCGAGACCAATTTCATGGGGACGTTGAACATGATTCAACTCTCGCTACCCTACTTCCGGAAACAAGGACATGGGAGGTATCTGATCTTCAGCTCAACGAGTGGTGCTCTCGGAACACCTGGACTGGGTCCATTCTGCGCAACCAAATATGCCGTCGAGGGACTGATTGAGTCGATGTTGTATGAGATTGACATCTACAACATCAAAGCCACTCTCGTCGAGCCGGGACACATGCGACTCGACGAACCGGACGCCAAGGCGATTGGGCTGAAGAAGTATTCTGCGTTCAAGGTCAAAGCGGCGAGCGAGCCGTACTCTGGCTCTCATGCTCCAGCTGGACACGCGAAGAGGATGGTTCAATGGCTGAATGACCGCCAGCCTGTGAGCACCGTCAGAAGTGCTGAGCTGGTCTGGCAGTTGGCGCATTGCTCTTATCCGCCATTGCGGCTACTGCTAGGGACTTATGCTGTGGAGAGCATCAGAGACCGCTTGAGGTCTATCATTGAAGAAGTGGGCATCACAACATGGAATGTACGTTGAGAGGCTGACAAACTCCTTAGATCGAGGATTGGAAACATCTTAGCTTTCCTGCCGCGCCTGAAGATGATGACAACACTTCCGATGCAGGGAAGCAAGATGCAACGGACCAGACCTGAAAGGGATTTGCATTCGAGAAACATTCATTGAATCTTAGACTTAGTCTGGCGGAGCCCTCTGTACTCTGGTATCTGCGTGATCATTTACCTACTGATGTACATGTAGCTTTTCCAGATGCGCATCACTCAGACCCGCATATTCTTCTCCTGCGCGTAGGCCTGCGCTGATTCATTGTTCTGGGTAATTTGGTGGCGCTCTCTCAAAATTCGTCAGTGCCGGGCGTGCGGAGACTGCCTCTTTGACTTTTTATCCTCGTCGATTTCACTTTCGTCAAACTCGCTTTCTGTTTCCTCTTCACTCTCTTCATACTCACTGCCTGAAAGATCCCCTCCGTTGTCTGACACATCCTCTTCCAAGTCCGACTCATCGTCATCCATGTCGCTTGCTTCGGGCCCCTCCGCCTGCTTCGCAAGGTTCTTGCCAACCTCCGATTCCTCGCCAGGGCTTTCATATAGGACGGCCGTACTCTGCGCAGACTCTGCCACGGATAGCTCCTCAATAACGTCCTCTTGTGGTTCGCCAATGCTATGCTCCACCACTCCAACCCTAGATCCAGGTGCTCGCCCACTTCGCCCAAAAGTACTTCGTTCGTCCTCCTCGTCTTCCGACTTTTCATACGTGCTCTGTCGTGGCTCACAATCGCTTTCCTCAGCTTCTACTGTAGCTTTCATCGTTTCCAAGTCTATCTTGTGCTTCTTTGGTGCAGTTTCTCGAGGAGACGTAAGCATGCTTGCGTGTGTGCATTCGTCCTTATCGTTTATACCCACACTTCGAGCTCTCTTTCGTCTCTTCCGTCCTGTGTCGCTCTCTTTCCCGGCCATGAGCTGCTCCCTTGCAGCCCGGTGCTGCCGGACGCCTGTAATAGAGCCGCTACACGGTCTGTGTATCGTTCCTATATTGGATAATGATGTCTCGAAAGTTCCAAGTGACGGCGCTTGAAAACATTAAGGTACACCGTGGGACTAGTATGGCAGTTTTATATCGAAGTTGAGGTTTGTTTGGTTTGTAGACGCGGATGGGTTGTTCCAATATTCTCTGATTCTCTTTCATTACACAGGACGGACAGCCACATCTACCCGTGTCAAGTTATACCTTTGTTGTCGCTCCCAATTCCTTTGGGCTTGCGTGGATGGCAAGACGTCGCTTGTAAAATCAAAAATTCGTTCATCTTGCTTAGTTGATGATGCAAAGTAGGTGCTTCATGACCGCCACAAGCCGCTTCAAATTCAAAGTGGCATGATCCCCTTGATAAGTATTGGACCACTTGATTCCAGTTTCGACAGAATTAATGATACATCTCTAGTTGCAGGGCCCTCAATTCTCCATCTTCACTTTACAACCCTCGCCGTCACCATCGCCAGTGTCTCCCTCGCTCCAGCGTTGTCATTTCCCTCTACTCCTCGAACGCCTCCAGCAATTCTCGATATCTCCATCGGAAACACCCCACCGTTCCACCTCCATGTCAAGGGCGTACTGGTGGAAGCAGACTGCGTAATCATTGCCAATGGTACTGGAAAGGACGTCATAAAACTCGATTTCATCCTCGCTATCCCGACATCCAATGTTGCTGGAAAAGTCCCCACAGACCTCTGCGTCCTTTTATGCCAGTGGGTCAGATCTTAGCCTAGAGTGTCAAGCTCCTTGATTATGTATTTGCTGTCAATGTTATCGCTCAGGTCAGCAGAACCACGCAAGGCTCTGGGAAAACAATGGAAGAAATGCTGGTACAAAGGTTGCGAGATGTTCGCGGCTGTCTGGCCCTGCCTCTATATGCATCGAATCGTCCTCGGTATGATCATCAAACCTTGGAATTTCGCCATGATCCTGTCTTGCTCTGACGCGCCTGACATAAGCTAGTGTTTAATATTTGCGCTCGAAGGAGATTGACACTGAGAGAGCTACTGCACCCATTGGAGCCGGAGACCAACAGGTGTTCTTCTCTGTTCGTTTCGCATGCATACAGCAGGCAACTCTCAAAGTGTATTCGTGTGAGAATGTCGCAGTCCGCGTTAGAAGGAGTTATAAATTTACTATCTCTCAGGCATGGCTATAATGACTACTGTGCTGGCGGTCGAGGATTGCGCAAAGGTGCGACCTATAATAAAGCAAGAATTTCGTGGTACATCAAGTCCACGGTAATGAGATGTTATCAGAATCAGGGTGACTGCCAACAAACATTACAGAGATACACCCGACCTGCATGTTCTGAGCGAAGTGTGGAGCACGGAGAACATCTACGATCACGTCCGGATCTGGATAAGCCGAACAATCTACGTAGTACCACGTAGCGAGACCGATCAGTCAAGACTCGCCGCCTCGTTCATCCCTCAGCTGCTGATGCACCAACCTCGACCTCGTCCTCGATCCACGGTTCCTGATCCGCTTCGGCTTCAAAAATATTTGTCAATGCATAAACCCATTCATCCCCAATTTTCTTTGTCACTTCATTCTCAAGCGACGCGGCTATCTGCATCACAAGTGCCCTCGCTCCTCTTTCTCCTATCCAGTCCGGGGTCTTTTCTTCACTTTCTCCCTCATCCCACAGTTCAGCCGTCATGCCCTGGATATTTTGCAAGTACGGCTGTCGAAAGACGTTGAAAAAGAGAGAAGGTACGACCTGCTTGAGCCACTTGCATGTTCGTCTGTGGGGATAGTGCCGGGGATCATGAGCTCGTTTCTTCAGGAAGTCCTCCAACAGGTCTACGATATCGAGTACCACTTTGCGCGGCAGCTCTGGAGGTTCGGGATTATCTTGTGCTTCGCGGTTCTCTTCGCTTTTACTGCCGCACCTGGGTTCCCTCATCTCTCTGTCCTCGTCTTCCTGTTTTTCCTTGACGTCTTCTTCAAATTTGGGATTAGGTCTCAATTCGTCGCCTTCTATCTCGAAGGCCTTTGGAGATTGCATCTTTGGTGACCCTTGTAGAGTGCACGGTGGGATTTTTGATCTGAATCTGGCTGATAATTTGCAGCTTTTATCATCTGACACCATCACTATTAATCTTCCTGTTTTACGCATTTGACAAGCCTGAGGAGCAATCATGTTTTGCAAATACGACATATGGAAACATCGAGTCGTCCGCAATCGCACTATCAGTGCTCCAGGCGTTCAAATCATCTTGCTGGCCGGAATGCTATTGTTTTGTCGTCCATACTCTCCTCTTTCAACCTCGCTGTCACTGGTCACGAGCTCTACCTCTGATTCTTTGTTGAACAGAAGTGTTAGTCATAGACTATTTGCGAGTTTGATTGCTTATCCACAAGCGCATGCTGTCACGAGCTCGTGGTCTTGCTCAGAACCGCAGTCAATCTGTACCACAAAGTAAGTGATTCACCACCGGTGAACATCTTAACAATCGGCATAAGGCGTTTGCTGAAGTGCAGAGGGAGATATAATCAGCTTCAGACACCGCTTCATCCTCTCAACATCTCAACCCCGGCTCTTCTCTTTTCTTCGAAAAACAAATTGTCGCGCTGTATCATACATGACTGACAACACAACCACCTATTCCTCATTCACGGCGTCGAGTGCCGGTGAATTCAGCGATGAATGGTGCGCCGATGCTCTGGCGCGACTCACAGAGATCCGTCAGTTCATTACTAGCTATGTAGGCAATGACACCGTGCAGCCACGCCCAGACCAAATTGTGTATATGGTGATTGCCGCAGTTGTGGAACGCAATACTGCACCATCTAACGAACGGACACCTGAAGACTTTTACAATTGGGCGAGGGGCGCAATTGGTTACTTCGATGCCGTTGGTCCACCGAAGGGCTCACAGATTGACAGGTTGCTCAGGAGGATGAAGCTTGAATTGGGTGATGCTGTGACTGGCGCTGCAAGATCCAGTGACGAGTCTGATAAGACGGGGGCTAATGAAACGGCCGACCAGGCCGCGAATGCTGGCGAGGAAGCAGAGGAAGAGCCCGCTTCAGCAGGCAGTAGTGTCTTTGAGAATGACAAAGGCACAGGCACGGATGGGAAGCGCAACGATGGTCTGGAAGATACGGGCTTGTCTGGGAATACTGAGCTTCGTCCAAGCGCTGTTCCACCGACCCTTTTAATACTGCCTGCTAACTTTGTTGGACAGTCATCGGGTCAAGTCGTAGTGCACTCCGGTCCCCTCAATCCTCTCCTTGTCCCATTAAGGGATGAAGAGGATGATTAAGATGGCGACGGCGTTGGAAAAAGAGCGAGTCTGAATATGGGTCGTCGCTATTATCATTGCGGGCTAGAATCTGCAAACATTCTACTTGGTTTGTGTTATTAGTGTAGCGAAGATATTTCTCTGCTCTGCTCTTTACTTATGCTTGCTACATCAATTTCAGGCAACAGATAAACGTGACGCGAACTGCGAATCGCGAACCATGGACCCAAGGAATGGACGAGCAATCTCGAAGAACCATGAACACGAGCCAGAGCACGCGCCATGACAGCCGGGTTTCCAAGCTCCGACAGCCACCCAGACACGCGTGTCAAGCACTTCTGACCACTGAATGCTAGCTTGTGGCTGATCGACTTGGACTATAGGCCCATCAGCATCAACAGATAGTATTGGTCGAACAAACGCGAGTAGAAGCGCCATTCAGTATTTCAAGGTTCGGGATTGAACACTTGGCAAAAAGAGTCCCCGACCAGAGCGTGGTAGTTATGTTCCAGACGACCAGAACGTGGTGTATTTTAGGATCAAAACGAGTCCACAGCCTAACCATAGTAACCCGCATATATCCTATCGCATTGTGTAGATGTTACAAGGCCTGCACCCTCGCCTCTTTTGACAGGACTAAGCGTCTGCAACGTTATTAGTCTATTGAGTTGTCACCATAATTGCAAGACGGTAGCCACGTTTGCATCTAGCAAGAAAGCTCGAACGAACGTGGATGCGGGATTCAAATGCACAAGAGAACAAGAGTTTGAGACCCTTCGGACTGCGAGGTGGTAGGTAGTGCCAGGCAGTCTCGCGTTTCGACACCAGTCTGCGTTACTGGCAAGCTGCAGTCGACTCTTTAACCGAATTGCACTGATAGAAACTTATCGCATGATTGCGCGGAGGAAAGGGCAAAATATTCAGGCTGAGCGGTAGGGGGACGCTGGAGACGAACTTAAACTGAGCAAGAGTCAGATGTTGACATTTCGCAAGTCTTGCTAGCCCAGTCGTCTACTACATAAGCCGAAGCGTGTGCCTTCTCTTTTCCCGAAGGACGACTCAGGA
Organism: Venturia effusa; assembly: GCA_007735645.1. Classification (NCBI taxonomy): domain Eukaryota; kingdom Fungi; phylum Ascomycota; class Dothideomycetes; order Venturiales; family Venturiaceae; genus Venturia; species Venturia effusa. The sequence continues at coordinate 73,823 of CP042188.1, read as the reverse complement.
ATGGTGTATGATACTTCCAGCCTTTGGATTACGCTTTGAGGGCGGTGTAGGCTCGTATCTGTATGCTATGACTTGAATGGTCCGAAAATCTGTATAGTGCGACAAGATTAGGCTAGGACACGACTGACTGGTACTAGTTTGCCGCGACGCAATATATGAGACCGGCATTAGAGAGATCCGCGGTCAGAGACAGAGCTCTAAGCGATGTCATACACCCATGCTTCCAGCATCAGAAAGGGTAGTCAGCCACCACATGGACTTTCTTTACATAAAATAATGTCGGCACAAGGAAGACAAGGTGATTACCTGCTGAACTCGCGTTTTGCCCATAGCGCAAAAAAGGTCACGCCTATTCAGACTTTTTGACATGTGCCAGGCAACTGCGTTCAAGATCTTGAGTGAGAAGAAAGGCTCTTCCTGTCGCTGATGTCACAGCAGTGCTGGAGCGAGCATGATCCTCGATCATTAGGCGGATGAACTCCGCACCAAGGAGTGATTGTAAGCTGCGATGAACATGGTCCATTGGACCAAGCCTCCATGCATGCGTCGGTTGGGTCGACCGACGACGCAAAAGCTCCAATATCAATGCCAGGCATTTTTCTATTGACGGCACGAAGCCAAGCGTTGGATATCGAGCATACATTCGAGGCTGCTTACTTCAATTGCCAGCAAACGTATTGTACATGAAATCCGAGACAGACGCCTTAGCTTGGCGTCTTTTACTCCCAAAGACGATGGCGCCAGATAAAGCGATGCGCCGTGGCGTGAAATCGGGACAGACAGTTCCAGTGTCGCGAATAGCTTGTAATATCGTGGTCCGTTCCTCCCAGCACGAGACTTTGCTGGACTCGTGATGGTTACAGGCCTTGAATGTTTCGCCCGAGAGTTTCCAGCTTTTCCCTTCCGCGATGGGCACTTCGTTGGTGTGCACAGTCGATGCGAGAACCCCACCGTAGCGCTTGGTCAATCGACTCATACATGACATGTGAACCGCTAAAAGGTCCAGTGAATGTGGCAGGGAATTGCAGGCAACATTCTTGCGATTGGTCGAGTACATGGGTTTGATGGCCTCTCCAAGGCCACGACATACCAGGACCAAGTCAACAACATTGGCCAGTTTCAGCCAGTTTGAATTTCGTCCCATACCTGCTATCGGAATCTGCTTCATCGTGCTGCCCCTTCCGGGTTCTGTCACAACATCCATCAGCTCAAAGCCAAATAAAAGGCGGCCACTACTGGGCTTAGAGATGCCGGATGTATTTAGCATGTTGATGTTCAGACCAAGTAGCAAATTGCGCAAGCGCAGAGCATCTTTCCCAGTCCCACAGACGATGACATCTCCATACTGTTCTAGAGACGCGGCAACCGCGAACCCGTCGACATGAGGCTCCGCGAAGGGAATCGGATCCTGGAAAGAGGGCGATTGGAACTCTTGGTCGGATGTGCTGTCTTTCACCCAGGCATGGGCCATATGTAACATTGCGCTCAACTTCGGAACACCCCATGATTGTTTTGAAGTTACGTCGTAAATCAAAGCAATATCCTTAGCGGCATCTCGCAGCATTTTTGAATATACACTGGACGGCGAGAAGCTCACCCGATTCGATCCTAGACCGAAACTTGCTTGACTGGTGATGCCCGCGGAAATTGGCACAGAGTTCATCTGCAGTCCAGTCGATATGCCGTTGAATTGGAGAGTATCCTTCCGTTGCTGGCTTCCAGAAAAAGCAACTTCATATGGCGAGCAGAATTGCGTGCCGAGAAGGATATGGGCCGCGTCGCACCAGCCGACGAAACAGCGTTTGGACTTGAACGTCGTGTAATCGTCAATGAAAGCGCGCTGTCCATACGTCATAACGAATGGGTTGATCTGCCCCCCGTGATTTACCTCGAGGTGAAATTGTGTGTAAGAAGGATGTTGTTTAGACGGCACCAGTGCAGCTTGATAGCCTACCAAAACAACTCCACCATCTACCATGACCGGATACTCGACACATGCTAACATGGCCATAATCTCAAAAGACATTTCCAGTCCTCTTCCAAAGTGTCGACCCTTTCTCGAACGGTCCTCGACCTCCACTACCCAGCCCGATTGGAACATGGCGTGCCAGCAATCGTGTTCCGTTTTCTGCAAAGGCCGGCTTGATAGCCTAAAGACGAGTTTGATTGCTGAAAGCGGACCAGTCTTTCCAGTGCGATTCTCATCTAAATGGTCTTGCGTGGCGTAGGTAGCTAGAGCTTGGCAAGAAGATGTCGATGTATAAATCTCTCTAGAGTCTTGAGTCGACGGCGCACGGACGGCGCAGAACACCCAGTCTATAAGAGAAACGAGTTGCATGCACGAGGATAGATTCGTCGGGTGTTCATCCAACGTAAGGTGAAATTTCGACTTATCGGGGGACAAACACAGGGTGTACAGAGCTGGAGGACACCCATCGAGTTGGTAGGCTGTAAAAGGTGTCAGCGCTGTTCCTCTCAGCGAAAGCTTCGTGTCCATCTCCAACTCACATCTTTGGAGAGACAGATGATTGTCCTGGATTGCCAGAGTTGCAATGTCGTCGAGGATTTGTAATCCTCTGACACCCCAACGCTGCTCGACATACTCGGCGCACGTCAGAGCTTCGGTCCTGATGACTTTTTCCTCATCTTTGCCAGTCGCTGTTGAACGGACGAGCACAATATGGTTGCGCAGTGAAAAGGTAGCAGTGCCTCTGTGCAGTGGTCCATCTCCTAGGAGAGAGGCGATGTGCCATGGAAGTTCAATACTGGTGATAGGTACACGAGTTCCTGATTCGGTGTAGTGATGCAGAAATTGAGCTAAGCCACAAAACGTGTTGCTTAAGGCAAGGCTTTTCCACAGTGCTAATTGAGGAGCATGTTCGAGTATTGTGTCCCAGAACTTTGGATTAGGTGCATACATAATGGGAGCACCCAGAGGTAGCTGTAACGTCATTGGGTTCACACCATGATTAATCAACGCCAGCAAGAGTGCCACGTTTTCTTGCTTTAGCGATAGCATAATCAGCGCAGCCGAGTCTTGTTCATCAAATGTTGCCCCATGCTCAATGAGTTCAATTGCGACGTCTAGGTGCTTGAGAGCAATGGCGTGACGAAGAACTGTCGAATTCCTGAAATGCATGTTCGCATCTGCTCCCCATTGTAACAACAAGCGGCCAGTGCGAGGAGAATTGATATGCACAGAATTGATCAGTGCATGTTGGTCACGCACGGGCAGCGCATCGACGTTGGCGCCATAGTCGAGAAGAAGTTCAAGTGTCCGCAGATCGTTGGCGGCACAAAGAGGAGAGCAGCGATAAAGGTCCATTTGGTTCGGATCAGCTCCATAGCCCAATAACAAGGCCACGACACTTCTGTTGTCGGTTGTATCTCGCTTCCTATTCTCAGTTTTGATGGCAGCGATCAAGGCTGTTCCCTTCCGGCCAGCCATAGCATTCACGTTGGCGTTGTGATATAAAAGCAGTTCCACTGTCTCGAAACATCCCATGGCGGCCGCCCATTGCAGAGCAGTTCCAGTTGCGTTGCGACGGTTCGTTCCGTCCACATGAGCGCCAGCCTGCAACAGAACTTCCGTATGTGCCTTGCCTCGTGATGCAGCGACATGAAGAGGCAAATTCTGGTCGTATTCCGCTATGGGTTCGTTGACCACGCCAGAGTTGGCCTTGCGCAGCATCGAGCGAACTCCTTCAATTGATCCTCCATACAAGCTTGCGCGCCAATCTTCTGACGAATTTTGTCTGAGCGGATCTACGCGGCGTTGACACGACGGAGGAAGGGGAGAGCAGAAGGGCGTATCGTGCGAATAGAGATCGAGAATGGCAGACTCATCGAAAGAGTATTGCGCGGACGGATACGTAGAGGGATGATCTGAGTCAACAACGTTTACACGGGGGCCCATGAGCTTGAAATGGTTCGTATGAAGCTGCCGTGATTCTTCATTAGCTGCGCTCTGTACCGATTGGCAAAGCAACGTACCTCCATCGTGCTATATGTTGTCGCACTTCTCGTAAACCGATTCTGTCGTGAACATCAATGTCATCGTGAGTTTCGACCATGCCATCTTTGGTGGACTCCATGAAGCCATAATCGTTGCCAGCCATGGAAACTGCGGTCCAGGTGATTACGACGACTTGCTAACATAATGCAGGTAAAATTTGCTGCGATGACAGCTCTACCAATGCCGTTTTATTGACCGGCGAGCGCTGCGTGAGCTAAGCCTCTCGTGCACAACGACGCTCCCGGGGGCCTAGTCTAGCTCGCGGATGACAAGATTAGCGGGCCGATGTAAGTAGTTTTTGCGAGGTAGCTAATATATTCTATGCTATTATAAAAATAAAGAATAACTATTTTAGATCTAGACTTCTCTTTTTTTGCCTTTAGAGTACGTAATTTTAAGTTTTATAATTTTTAACTCTATCTAATATTTAGTCTCTATACAACTTATTACCTTATATAGTATTATAGTATTACTATATATTGTAGTAGGGATATATGTTTAGGAGCTATAGAATGGTTACGGGATCCGAAGGATCCCCTATTACTCCTAGGAACCGTGGTACGAATATAATAATAACTACTACTAGAATAAATAGTATTTAAAATTGAACTATCCTTTCCCTTTAGTACTTACCTATTATTGAACCTCGAATATTAAATATTAACTACTGAACCCCGAATACTAACTATATACTAACTAAATACTATCTATATCGACTAAATACTATCTATAGGTCGTGCCGCTACTAAGTCCTACTATCTATATACTAACTAAATACTATCCGTATACTGACTAAATACTACCTATAGGTAGTATCGCTATAAGTTCTAGAGGCTAGCTATAAGTTAAGCGAAGAAGGTTAATATTAATCTGGATTTATATTACTATACTTAACCTACCTAAAATATCTACGTCTCCCTTAGTCTCTAATAGTATATTATATTATAAAAATAGTTACTATAGTAGGTAGGGTTCCTAAGAGGTCGGGTTAGGTTAGGTTTTAGAAGTATCTATCCGACCCGCTATAGAGGGGGTAGAAATAGAGGGGGGGTAGGTTTTTAGGTTATAGGGAGCTATTACCCCCGACCCGCTAATTAGAGAGAAGTCGGGTTTTTTAAGGTATATATTTTAATACTTAATATAGGTATTATTAAGATCTAAATAGCTAGAATTATAGAGAAATACCTATTCTATAAGTCTATAAGGTTATATAATATAAAATACCTATAGGTCGTCCGTAATTAATAGAACTATATAAAAAAGTTATATTTTTAAGCTAAGAACCCGCCCTAATTAATCGGGTTAGGTTCTAGTAAGTTTAGAGTTAGAGCGGGGGGTTCTAGAGACCTCTAGACCTAACCCGAATACCTCTCTCTACCTCTTCTACCCCTAAGAAGTCGGGGGATCCTCCGACCCCTTAGGGACCCTAATAGTAGGTAATATTATAGACTATAGCCCTTAGATCTAGATATAGAATATTCTATATCTTAGTATAGCTTCCTTATAAGATATAGCGGTCGCTATAGAAAGACTATAATAGCCTACTCTCTCCTCTCTTATAGATTAGTAGTTATTTTAGTTAATTTTTCTACCTTAGACCTCTATATATACGAGGTCTTCCTATAGTATTAAGTTAACTCTTAATTTTTCTTACGTCTACTTACGAAGCGTTAGCCTAAGCTACTATATATATAGATACTATAGTAAACTAAGAGGACTAAACTACTATAAGTAACTTAGATACTGTATAGTTCTAGTAGTCTATTAGACTAGAAGAATATAAGACCTTTATTATAAACTTAATAGCCGTATAGAACTTAATAGAGGCCTAATTAGAAAAGGTAGTAAGTATTATTTACGCTTAGAATATATAGAGTAACTAGATTAGTAGTCTTATTATAGCTATTTAATAATTAGTAGCTACTATATAGATGGATAGGGACTCTACGTCCCTTACTAGACTATAAGACTAGAAACTACTATTATAGAATAGTACTACTAGAATATTTAGAGACTATCTATTATAGATAACTAGCTCTTATAAAGCGTAATCCGCCTTAAAACCTACGCTCTCCGTAGAGTACTACTAGGACTATATTAATAATATACTACTAACGGATAAGTAAATACGTATATAAGAGTTCTAGATAAAGAGAAGTATAAATAGAGCTAGAGACTCTAAGGACTTCTGTACGGAGCTTAAGAGAATATTCTTAGACTTTATAGAAAAAACTAAGGCTCTTAAAGCCTTAGTATAGTTAAAATTAGGGTCTCTAAAGAGTTAGATCGGGTTAGGTTTTAGGGGTACCCCCCTAACTCGCCGTAGAGGGGGGGTAGACTTTTAGGTTAGAGGGAGCTTTTACCCCTAACCCGCTAATTAGAGATAAGTTAGATTTTTAAAGTTATATATTTTAATACTTAACGTAGGTATTATTAAATCTAAATAGCTAGATCTCTAGAGAAATACCTATTCTATAAGTCTATAAGTTTATATAATATAAAATATCTATAGATCGTTCGTAATAATTAATAAAACTATATTAAAACGTTACGTTTTTTAGCTAAGAACCCGACTCTATTAATCGTAGTAGGTTCTATCGAGGGGAGAGTCGGGGTAGAGGGTTCTAGTAGTACGTAATTTATCTTAGTTAGGTATATAGCTAGGTTACTATTACTCTTAAGTAAGGGTAATATATTACGGTTTTAGCTATTCTTTATAGAATTACGTAACCTTAAGTTACGTAACTTAAGGATATCTTCTAGAGTCTTACGCCGATACCTTTATAACTCCTTATATAATATTAATTTAATGTTTTTAACTACGTATCTACGTCCTATAATAGTATATTATATTAAGGTTTTACTATAGTAGGCTTTCCTATAATAAGCTAGCTAGACTTGAGATTCTTAATAATAGCGACGCCGTTACGCTATTTAATAATATTAGGAAGCTTTATAACTAACGAAGTTATAATTAGACTTATACTAACTCTCTCTACTAGAAGTACCAATATAAGCGAGATACTCTATTTTAAGAAGAAAGAGAAGGATACTATACTTTAGAGATATAGTACTAATATAATATTAGGAGTTATTAAGAAATAGAGCGCCCTCTATAGATATACTATCTATATATATATAGTAATAGGAAGTAAGACTATTACCCTAGTAATACTAATAAGTTTAGAATATAAGAAAGGCTAGAAATACTATAGTAGATAAAAGTAGGAAAATAGTCTATACGTTAAGATAATACGGTTACCTATATAGTTATATAGATAATACTAGTATTCTAGCTACGGGCGGAAATCCTTAAAACTATACTAGTTCCCTCGCTAAAGAATTACTATTAACTTATTAAATACTATATAAGTACCGTTAATAAATCCCTTAGACTATCCTAGTAACGACCCTAAGACTCCTACTATATCTACTATAGATTACTTATATCTAGATAATCTACGCCTTTAGAAGACTTCTAGTACGTTTATTAACTCTCCGGCAATATCCTACCTACTATTTAGGACTCGGAGACGTAGTATATCTAACGAAGTACGTATAGGTAGTAATAGCCTATTAGATCTCTCTACGTCGAGCCTAGGCGGACTATTAGGCCTCTCTATATAAGGCCTATCTATAACTCGACTACTAAACGTATTCGAAATAACTAGACTTAGTAATAGCTAGACTTAGAATACTTAGGTTCCTATAAGCTAAACTATATAACTAGAGTTAGCTCCTTCTATAAGAGAAGGTTTAGTTATCGAATCTATAGAGTTTATAGTTACTAAGGATAGGGGTAAGTTTCGCTTAGCCTTATAGAAAGAAACTAAAGAAGGGCGCCTTCTTAAAGACTAGATAGTAGATCTCTAGTATTTCGACGAGCTATTTAAGGATAAGGCCCTCCCTAGACTATATCTATAAGTCCCTACGAATAAAATCTCTTAGCTATTTACTACTTATCCTACTAAAGTAAACTAAGTATTCGTTAGTATAATAAGATACGGAAAGGGCTTAGAGATATAAGTAGTAGAGCTTCTACTAGATCTTCTCGATAAGGAAGAGCGACTACGCCGCTATCGTAATCTTTAAGAGAATAAAGTAGGCCTATAGTAACGAATTAATACCTTAACTAGCTTACTAACTCTATCTTACTACTATAACTACTTACCTCCCTCTTACTATAATTACTTACCTCTATCTCCTTACCTTTCGTTACTTAATCTTATAGACGACTATATACCTACTCGATCGCGAACTCTTTAGAACGATCGTCGTAAAAAGCTAGATAACTATCGCGATATAATACCGCCTCTACGTAGCTATTATAACTATTATAATACGATACTACCTCTATACGGCTATTACTTACTAAGAGGATATAAGCTCGGGGTTATTAATATTAACGGAGTAGATCTTTATAATAGCTAATCTCTATCCGTCTTAGCCGAAGCTTAGTTTAACTAACGAGATAAAATATTAGATTCTACTACCTACCGTAGTAGTAAGGATAATAGCGTTATTAGTAAGTTTATTAATATATATAGTATAAAGATAAGAGCCTTATACCCCCATTAGACGCTAGATATATAGTTACTATAGATTATTAATCTAATAGATAACTTAGCCTATAAACGACTTTCTATAGACCGTATAGTAAAGAAGCTTTAGACTCCTTAAGACGCCTATAATACTATCCGTAAGTAGTTTAGTATAAAGAATACTATCCTAGATTCTTAAATATAGATAGAGAGTCTAGTCTAAGGAGAAACTAACTTAAGTACTTTTTTTACTAAGTATAATTACCTACGCTATTAATTAGACTAATAGAATAATAATATACTCTCTATCTTAGAGTACCTTAAGCGTCTTACTTATAGTCTCTAACGAGTAGCCTAAGGTATTTACGAGATAGACTACGACGCCTAGTATAAGTAACTCTACTAAGGGGCGTATAATCGTAAGATCTATAATATAAATAGTAAAGTATCTAACCGACTCTAGTTATCTCTTAGTTTACGAGAATACCGAAAGAAACGCGCTTCTAAACTATAGCCTATAACCTTGAAGAATAAGCGGTCTTCGATAACCTAAGCTAATTCTTTAGATAAAGGTAATAAGAAGTCTATATTCTACCGGGATACTTAAGAAAACCTAGTTATCTACTACCGGTATAGAGGCGAAGGCTATTACTTCTATTAGAAGGTAATCTACCCTAATTAGAAGAAGATATTACTAAAGAAGATAAGTATTATTAATAAAGAGGACGCCGCTCCCGGCTTATAGAACGAGCGTTACTATAATTTAGAGACTAACTCTAGATCTAAATTAGATTTATTAAAAGATTAGCCCCTAATATTACTCTCGAATAAGAGGAGCTAATATAAGAAAGTTAAAACCTATCTACGCTATAGTTTTATCTAGATTAACTAGATAGTTAACCTTAAGAGTCTAATAACCTACTAGTTATCCTCTCGGCGATCTATAACTAATATAATAGTAACTATCTACTAATCCCCTATAAGGCTCTTATACCTATTAGTAACGTTAGAAAAGAAGCTTTTATTAATAGCGGAGGATCTACTATCTACTATATTACGAATACGATAGCTATAGTATAGAAGCTTCCCCGTATTCCGTTAGTACGACCTAAAGCTCTCTAACTAGCCGACGGATTAACCTCCTCCTATCTTACTTATATAGCGGTACTTAACCTAGCTATCGGGAACTATATAGAATAGATAACGTATTATATTATTAAAGACCTTAGAATATACAAAATTATCCTTAGTATTAAGTAGTTAGATACGTATAATCCCGCTATTAGTTAGGCTAACCAAACGGTTACCTTTAGGTTATCCTACTACCTTTATTACTACTTAACTTATTAGCTTCCCGTAACTATATAGTAGAAGGGACGGTATAGTAGAATAAATACCGAATAACGTATTAAGGATTTATAATAATAAGATAGTAAACTTTTAACCTAACTAGTTAAGCTATCGGCTATATAACCTTCCCTTAGAAACTATAATATTAACGCTCCCGTATAGTTCGATATTAAAATAGTATCCTTGTAAGCCTATATAATAATAGTAAAGCGACCCGACTATAAAGTAATTATTATTAATCTAGCTAAAGATTTTAACTAGTTAGCGGAATAATGAAGCCTAGCCTAGCGACTTACCTAGCTCTCTACTACTAACCTATCTAAGATAAGTATAGAAGATTACTAGAAGTTTAGTAAAAAGATAGTCTATCTTACGCCTAAAGAAATCCGTATAAAGCTACTACTAGCGCTATAGAATAAGTACTCGGCCTTTAATAAGTAAAAGGCTAATTTCTTACCGGACTATTCTTCTAATAACTTTAAGATTAATCTTAAACTAGGCTCTTCCCTACCGTATAAGTACCCCTATAGAATATCTCGTAACGAGCTTATAGTAGTTAAGAAATATATTAACGAATATTTAGTAAAAGGCTTTATTACCCCTAGTACCGCGGAAGAGTCTTCTCCTATTATTCTTATTAAGAAACCTAGTAGAGGTCTTAGATTCTACGTAGACTACTAAGTTCTTAATACTATTACTATTAAGAATAGATATTCTATCCCTCTTATTAAAGAAACTCTTAATAGATTATATAGGGCTAAGCAATACTCTAAGCTAGATATTATTATAGTATTTAATCGACTTCGAGTACGATAGGGTGATTAAGACCTTATAATATTTACTACCCGGTATAGAGTATTCAAATATAAAGTTATACTATTTAGAGTCTATAACAGTCCTAGTTCTTTTTAATCCTATATTAATTTAGTTCTATAATAATACATCGACCTATTTATATATATCTACCTAGATAATATTTTTATATATACGGAAGGTAGTAAGTAAGATTATTATAATAAAGTAAGGACTATTCTCGAATAATTAGAAGTAGTAGGCTTATACTATAATATTAATAAGTACGAGTTTAATATTACTAGTATTAAGTTCCTTAGCTTAATTATTACTACTAACGGCCTTCGGATAGATCCTAAGAAGATTAAGACTATTTAGGGCTAGAAAACCCCTAAGAACGTATATAACGTCCTCTCCTTCCTTAGATTCTATAACTTCTATAGGAGATTTATTTAGTTATTCTTAATAATCGCCTTACTATTAACTTAACTTACGAAAGGTATTACTAATTAGAAGCCTAGTAAACTACTAGTTTTCTAGTAGGAAGAAGCTGTCTACGGAAGGGCGTTCGCCTAGATAAAGAAAGCCTTCTAACCTAACCTTATCCTCTCTTATTTTAATTCTACTAGAGAAACCTAGGTTAAGACTAATATATTAGACGCGGTAGTCGCCGGTATACTTTTCTAGATATATAACGGTATTCTTAAACCCGTTACCTTCTTCTTAAAAAGAATATCCCTAGTAGAATATAACTATAAGATCTATAATAAAGAGCTCCTAGCTATAGTTAGGGCCTTTAAAGAATAGAGACCCGAACTAGCCGGTATTAATTTAGATAAACTAATAAAGATTAAGACCGACTACCGTAATCTATAATAGTTTATAACTACTAAGTAGCTTAATCCTCGATAAGTAAGGTAGAGTAAGTTCCTAGCCTAGTTTAATTTTAAAATCTAGTATTAGCTAGGTATATAAGGGTCGAAGCTAGATAGCCTTACGAGAAGACCTAGAGATATACCTATTAAAGAAAGTAATTCTCGAAATACCTTCTATATATAATAAGTACTTAAAGCTAGAAACTTAGTATTAGACGTTGTTCCTCCCTTAGAGGGACTAGTATAATTACCTAGTATAGGTAATACTAAAGAAGCTACTAGACTTTCTACCCTACTATTCGAAGATATCGATACTAAGACTTAAATCCGCTAGCTATATAAGAAAGATAAAGTAGCTCTAGTTATCTACGAAGCTATTAATAAATACTAGATTACTACTTAACTTAGGCGTTATTTTCCTAGCTACGAGGTAGCCGACTTTACTAAAAAATAGAAGATAATCTTTATTTATAGCTAGTTATATATCCTAGATAATACGGTATTACGTCTCCGCCTATTTAAAGCCGTCTATAACTCTAGAGTTAGTAGTTACGGCGGAAGGACTACTACCTACGATCTAATATTACGTAATTACTACTAGCCTAGCTTATTACTTAACGTAGTATAGTACGTATCTAACTATAGATACTATATAAGGATTAAAAAGTCGCGGTAGAAAAAATAAGGATTACTATAACTACTACCGGCCCCGTAAAGACTATTCTATAATCTATTAATAGACTTTATCGTTAACCTCCCGCTCTTAAAGAACGATAACGGCTATACTTATACTAATATTCTAGTTATAGTATACTATAAAGGAATAATCCCTTTTAGAAGTTCCTAGAGGGATAATAAGAGTTTAGTAGCTTATAGGGAAAAGATTATATAATCTATACCTATTTATAGCCGGCTTCGAGTAGTCTTAGAGATAGTAGAGATTATCTTTAATAATAATTCTATTCTTATACTTCTTTATATAATTTATTATAATTATAATCTCTATCTAAAAGAGGTCCGAGATTAGATACTATTATCTATCGATACGATATCTAATTATAATAAAGGTACTAGGTCCGCGCTACTAAGTAAGAATCTATTAAATAACGCTAGGGATATACTAGGCGAGAGCTAGAGAGGCGATATATAGAAGTAGTATCTAATTAATCCTACCCTACTAACCTTCCTCGGAGTTAAGCCTAAATAGAGGAATTAAAATTCTCTTTAAGATATCTTATAAGGGAATAATCTCTAACCTACTATTACGCTAGTAGAACGCCTACGTATCGTAGAAGAGCTAAATACTTAACTTAGGTAGATAGAGAAGCTAAAGTCCTTAGAATAGGAGAATACTAAGTTAACCTAGTACCTATATAATATTAAAGAGCCGGCGGCTCCCCCCTTACAAGACGAAGATATCCCGATAGCGGAGGCTCTAGGAGATCTTTTAACTATACTTAAAGAGCTACTAGCCGCCGAAACCCTATCTATAAGTTATTATCGAGATAGTAATAACGAACGCCTACTAGTAGAACTATAACTAGAAAAGCTAAAGGAATACTATAGTAAGGGCGTACGTAAGTATCGCGAGTAGACTAGAAGCGCGAAGAATATATTTCGCCTAGTACTATATAAGTTTAGAAGAGATAAGGTAAAGATAGCCTAGTTAGCCTAATTCCTAAGGGCTATACTAGTAACTACCTAATAGAACCTAGCTACTTTTAGTACTAGTAATAAGTATAACTAGAAGTAGTTTAAAGATATACTTCTTAACCTTATCGAGAACCCGACGAATCGATAGCTCGGAGTAGCCTAGCTATATAAGAAAGCTAAATAAAAGCTAGGGTAGACTACCTAAGAATTTAACTAGTATCTAGTATCGCTAGAGAGCTAGCTAGACGAAGAGTATACGCCGAAGTAGCGAAGGATCTATCTATAGACTAAGCTAAATAATAATATTAGGACGGCTATTCTATAATATTAAGATATACTAGTAATACGAGACGTAATCGTATCGCTAGTAACGCGTATTAAGAAATTATCCTCCCTTAAGCGTAAGATATATAATTCTAAAAAGATTAATTAGAGTAAGACTAGGTATAAGAGACCTAAGTTAGAGAGTTCTATTATAAGAACCTTCTATACTAGGAGTAGTAGTCGCGCTAGTAGAGCGTAAGAATATCGACTACTCTAGGATAAGAAGAAATAAGATCTTAGTAAAGTTAAGTATTTTAAATACGGTAGTAAAGAGTATTATATAAATAACTATCTAACGAATACTACCGTCTCCGTACTATTGGAGAGTAGGTCCAAATCCGGCGGTAGCTAGGGAAAAGGACGGGAATCTGCTTAATAGTCTTAAAAGAGCGGATCTAGAAGAGCGTAGATAAAGAGACGTTAGAACGCTCGCTTAGAGTAGTCGTTCGGATACTAGCTATAAGAACTAAAGACTAGATTTTCTCTAGTAATAGTAGGTTAGTAGTAACTACCTTACTAGATACTAGTATAGATATCTCTATAATCGACCTAAGTTTAGTACTAGAAATACGACTATAAAGCGTACTAGTAAAGCTTCCTCTAAACCTACGTTAGGGTAATAGTAGTAGTAGCTACTACTATAGAGTATATTAATTCTTCTAGGAAGTAATAGATTTAAATAGAGAGCGGCGGCGTTATAAATACGTAGCGTATACGATAGAGTATGTTAGCCCTCCTCTTCTTTTTAGTATACTAGTACTATATAAGTAGGGTATTATATATAATACTATAGATTTATACTAGCGATATAAGGGCGTAGAGTAAGCGTTTCTCTCTCCTTAGATACTAACCCTCTATACATAGAAAGAATATAAGGAGTAGATAAAGAGTAGTCCCTACGTATACGCGGTTTATACGTTACTAGACGATAAAGAAGATAACGAGGGTAATAAGCCTATCTAAAACTTAATAGTTACTCTCCTACCTAAGTTAGTCGATAAAGCTAAAGCTTTTAGCGAAGAAAAGTCGACGAGCCTACCTAATAAAGGCGCTAAGTATACTATAGAGATAACGGCTCTACTACCTTATAGCCCTATTTTTCCTTTAGAAGTTAAAGAATTAGTAGAGTTACGTCGCTATATTAGTAAGGCGAAAGCGAATAGCTAGATCTAGAATAGTATAAGCCCTACCGGATCGCCTATCCTTTTTATTCTAAAGTAGGATAGTAGTATACGTTTATACGTCGACTACTATAGGCTAAACGCGGTTCTAGTTAAGAATAGATATCCGCTACCCCTAATCTTAGAGATTCTAGATCGTTTATAAGGCTATAAATACTTTACTAAGTTAGACTTAAAGAATACCTACTACCGTATTTATATCCAGTAAGGAGACAAATAGAAGACGGCGTTTCGTACCCGTTACGGCTACTATAAGTACTTAGTAATACCTTTTAGATTAGCTAATATACCTACTACGTTCTAGGTATATATTAATAAGGCTCTAGGGGACCTAGTAGATACTATCTACGTAGTTTACCTAGATAATATTCTTATTTTCTCTTATACCTATAAGGCGAACGTAACGTACGTACGTAACGTACTAGACCGTCTAGGGTCCCTAAGGGGTTAGGTCGGGTCGGGTTTTAGGGGTACCCCCCCGACCCGCCGCGGGGGTAGAAATAGGGGGCGGGTTTTAGGTCGGGGAGCTTTTACCCCCGACCTACTAATTAGGGGGAAGTTAGGTTTTTTAAGTTATATATTTTAATACTTAACCTAGGTATTATTAAGATCTAAATAGCTAGAATTATAGAGAAATACCTATTCTATAAGTCTATAAGGTTATATAATATAAAATACCTATAGGTCGTCCGTAATTAATAAAACCGTACGAAAAAGTTACGTTTTTTAGCTAAGAACCCGCCCCGATTAATCGGGTCGGGTTCTAGCGGGTTTAGGGTCGGGGCGGGGGGTTCTAGGGACCCCTAGACCCGACCCGAATACCCCCCCTAACCCCTTCTACCCCCGAGGGGTCGGGGGATCCCCCGACTCCTTAGGGACCCTAAGACCGTCTATCGTCGTTTAGGCTATATTATAATTTAAAGAAATATAGGTTTTTTACTAAGAAAGTAGATTTTCTAGGCTTTATTATAGGAGTCGACGGCGTATTAATAGATTCTTAAAAGATTAAGACGATTATAGAGTAGCTAAGGCCGACTACGTATATAGAACTAATATTCTTTCTAGGCTTCTATAATTTTTATCGTCGCTTTATAGAAGCCTACTCGAAGTATACGCTTCTTCTTATAGACTTACTAAAAGAGAGCTAGAATAGTAAGAAAGTAGGACTATTTCTATAGCCTAATAAGGTAGAGAAGGCGTTTTAAAAGCTTATCGAAGCCTTTACGACTACTCTAATACTAATATATTTTAATCTAAGAAGAAGAATTAGGGTTAAGACTAATACTTTAGTCTTAATAATTATAGCTATACTCTCTTAGCTTAATAAGGTAAATAGGTAGTAGTAATCTATCGTATACTAGTTACGGAAGCTAATCGATACGGAACGTAATTATAAGACTTATAACTAAGAGCTTCTCGCTATCGTAGTAGCGTTTAAATACTAGCGATACTATCTAGAGGGTAGTAAGAACCCGATTAAGGTTCTAACTAATTATTAGAACCTAACTAGGGTCCCTAAGGGGTCGGGTCGGGTCGGGTTTTAGGGGTACCCCCCCGACCCGCCGCGGGGGGGGGTAGAAACAGGGGGGGGGGCGGGTTTTCGGGTTGGGGGGAGCTTTTACCCCCGACCTACTAATCGAGGGGAAGTCGGGTTTTTTAAGTCATATGTTTTAATACTTAACCTAGGTATTATTAAGATCTAAATAGCTAGAATTATAGAGAAATACCTATTCTATAAGTCTATAAGGTTATATAATATAAAATACCTATAGATCGTCCGTAATTAATAAAACTATACGAAAAAGTTACGTTTTTTAGCCAAGAACCCGCCCCGATTAATCGGGTCGGGTTCTAGCGGGTTTAGGGTTAGGGCGGGGGGTCCTAGGGACCCCTATACCCGACCCGAATACCCCCCCCGACCCCTTAGGGACCCTAAACCTAACTAGTTTTATACGAGTAAAGTAATTAAATAGTAGATAAACTAGATAGGCGATATTACTATATACTTATAATTTTATTATTACCTATAGAACTAGGAAGACGAATCCTACTAATACGCCGTCGAGGCGCGCGGATTATAATAATAGCCTACGGGCTATAAATTAGATATTACCTTCTTTATTTAAGAAGCTAGCTATTAAGCTAAATAACGCTATTATTAGTATATATCTAATAGGCTCGATAAATACGTTACGATTACGCGTAGCCTATACGGATAACTAGTAAGAGATACTTATAGCTATAGTCTAAGTATCTAACTAAGAGAACGTATTAGAGTCGTAAGCTACTCGTACTAAGGTTATTACTACTATAATAGTAGAATCTCCTTATAAGGAGTCCGTCTATACTATAAAATCCCTAGTAGTAAGAAGCTAGCGTTCTAGTAGCGAAGTAAGAGTACTTCGCTAACGTATCTAGGATAGATAAGAAAATAAAAACTAGAAAATTAAGAGAGACTTAATTATATTTAAGGAGAGGATATATATCCCTCCGAATTTCGCCGTATATAAAGAGCTATTAAAACGCTATTACAACGATCTATATACGGGTTATTTTAGTATAGCTAGAACTACTTAGTTATTAAAGCGTAAATTTTATTAGCTTAATATAGATAGCGCTATTACTAAGTATATAAAGAGCTACGATATCTATTAGAAAACGAAGATAAAGAGATATCTATCTTATAGCTAGATAGAACTATTACCCTTACTAAAGACTCTATAGAAGGAGATCTCCCTAGATTTTATAAATAGTATTCCGCCGAGTATACGCTCTAGCGTCGCTTATAATTCGATTCTTATAGTTATAGACCGATTCTCGAAGATAGCTCTATATTTTCGTATAAAGAAGATAATTACCGCGGTATAGATAATAGACCTTCTTATCGATAGCGTCTTTACGAGATTTAGCTTTTCCGACGGAATAGTATCTAATCGTAATCTAAGATTTACTTCGGAATTCTAGTTAGTATACTATTTCTATATAAAGATTAAACGACGGCTTAGTATAGCCTTTTACTCTTAGACCGACGGATAGACTAAGTAGTAAAACTAAACTATTTAGAAGTACCTTAGAGCCTTTTATTCTAAGTATTAATCCGAGTAAGTAAAGCGACTATAGGTCGTAGAGTTCGCGTATAATAATAGCTATCGAGCTAATTTAAATATATCTCTATTCTATATTATATTTAGTTTTAATCCTAAGATACGGTTTAATACTAGGGATAGTACTCTAGAAGGGGAGGTATCTAAAGTAAAAGATAGAATCGAATATATTTAGAGAGAGCGAGTAGAGCTTAAAGAGAGACTACGTAAAGTATCTAAGACGTAAGTAAAGTACTATAATAAGAATTATCTTCTAAGAAAGTTTAAGAAGTATAAGTTAGTACTTATCTCTATAAAGAATCTACGGTTAAGGAACGCTAGTAGGAAGCTATCGTAGCGTATAATAGGACTATTTAGAGTAGATAAACCTATAGGCTTATAAGTATATAGAATCTACCTTCTACCTATATATAAAGTATATAATATATTTTATGTCTCCTTACTAGAGCCTTACTACCGTAGAGTAGGCTTCTAAGAAATCTTACCTCTATCTAAATTAATTAAAGAGGAAGAAGAATAGGAAGTTAACGAAGTACTTATAAAGAGTAGGCGCTAAGGCGCCTTATAGTATAAGATTCGCTAGCGCGACTAAGATAAGGAGTTTAACTTCTAGGAATATAAGTAAAATATTAAGTATACGAGAGAAGTAATTAAAGACTTCGAAGTAAAGTAAAAGAGTTAGTATAGCGGTTTACGTAGGGAGTAAATTAAAGGTCTAAGGCCTAGCTTCTTAACTTACTTTAAGAAAGCTAAGAGATAAAAGACTTTAAAGATTTATTTTAGTAAGTAAAACCCTATAAGATACTATTATAGATAAGTTAGAGTTACGGTATAATATATACGGGGAGTATATTAAGAGACTAGTAGGTTTATAGTAGAGTTTATAGTTATAGAGTAAGTAAGACGTATATATAGAGTAGAAGTAGTTATTATAGAAGGCTAGGGCCTCTTAGGCTAGTTCTTTACTAGCCTAAAATAATCTAAATACTAAAATACTAAATCCTAAGCTTTTTTCTATTAGGGCGTACCTAAAGAGTACCCGCCGTATAGTCTAAACCTATACGTTACTTAAGCTAATAATTCCCTTTTAGGATCCTCTATAATATAAAGAACAAAATATATATAGGCGTAAAGGTCGTAATTAAAGATATCGAGACGACTAGTAAGCGTAACGTTAGTAAGAGCGTCTTTAGACTTAGTAATATCTAATATAAGCTAGTAGAATCTATTAATAAAAGGGGTAGAAAGCTATAAGCTATTAGCTAGCGCCTACGTAGCGCGTAATAGGTAAGGACTTACCGTAATATAGAACTTATATAAGGAGGTATAGTAAGTATAATCCCTTCTTAGAGGTCTTGTCGTAGTTATAGAGAGATTCGTTAGAGTTAGGGTTAGGGTTAGGTTAGATTATATACGCCTCTAGGTTAGGGTTTACTACCTACTTCTAGCGTAAAATATCCGTACGTCGCGAGTTAGAGAATACTAAAACTCTAATTATTCTAATATTACCTATCTCTATTATTAGTCGCTTCTTAATATAGTTTATCCCTACTCTTATCCCTATTATTATCCTTTATCTACTACGACCTTACTTTCCGTACTTTACTACGTTTCTAAAGCTCGCGGTTATCTCCTCTAGCTAAGATCGCTTCTATTCTCGTAAACTAGTTACGAAAGTCCTATACTTATAATATTGTTACCGACTATCGTCTAATACTCTAGTTAGGGTAATATAAATATAATATTCTCCTCCCCCCTTAATATACTATACTATCTCTAAGTTATTACGTATCTATATTCCCCCCGCGAAATAGTATATTCTTTCGCCTATTCTTCCTAATATATTACGAAAGTCCGAATACTACTAATACTACTACCCCTTCTTATTAAAGTTAAACTCCCTAGATAATATAAAGTCTATTATAATTCTTTCCTCCCTATTTACTATATATTCCGTAAGTTATTACGTAAAAAAGCCCTCTACCGCGAAATACCTTATCCGTCTAGATATTCTCGCCTAGCTATTATAAAACTCGCCTCTAACGCCTCCTCTAGCCTATCTTTATCCCTAATATCCTTACTAAATAACTATTAACTATCTATCGTACCTATTAATGATAGTAGTAATATTATATATATATTAATAGAATATATAACTTTAATATATATCTCGACCCCTTATACCGTCTACTAGATACTTCGCCTATTCTCGTAAATATATTACGAATCCCCCCTAATAATATACGTAGCCTTATATTTCTATATACCTATAATTAATAATAATTATTCTTACCCCCCTTAATACTAGATCTCGTTATAAAAGCTTTATTATACGCGACGTATAAAGCCTATTATAAAAAAAATCCTTACTACTACTATCCTTATAAACCGGTTACGAAAATCCCCTCTCCTCGCAAAATATTATCTATCTATACTTTAGATACCTATAAATCCGTAGACATAAGTAAACTATTACCTACGATATTACGTATAAATAGCTTAAATTAGTCCCCTTTCGCTCTTATCCTTACTAAGATATTACGAAAGTCTAAAAACTAGTATTAAGTTATATTCGTCCTCCCTACTTTACGCTTATAGCCGTATCTAGGTTTTCCCTCCTATACTTATAATTTTACCCTCTCTAACCCTACGTATCTTTTTCTACGAGTAATACGAGAGAGTCTCCCTCGCAACCTTCTCTACCTCTAATAGCTAGAATAGGTAGACCTCGAACTAACCTAGATAGGGGAGCTCTTTTCTCTAAGTCTCGATAATAAAAATATCGTACGAAGAAACGAAGTTAGCTTCTACTACCTCTATCTCCTACTACCTAGATACGTATCGATCTCGAAAAGGTAAACGCGAAAAGAGAACGAAATACTCTCCTACGAGCGGCGAGCCGTAAACGGAAGAAAGAATAGTAAGCGGCTATTAACGTAGTAACTAATACCCTTAATAAAGAGATCGCTTATCTCTAGTTATCTATATAAATCTATCTAGTTACTACCGCTTCGTACCTAGATAGCTCGTACCTAGCTATAGAATAGTCTACTCCTACTCTACCTATATCTCTACTAGAAACCGCTTATCTATATAATTCTAAACTATCTACGTTATTAGTAGGTCGCGATAAAGATATTAACCCTAGACTTACTCTTACCGATTCTACCCTAGTAAAGCTACTAACTCTAGCTTCTATAGCCCTAAATAATACCTATCTACCGCTTACTCTATTAATATCGGCTACCTCCCTAATACCTAGCTAAAGTATAACTATCTACTTACTATTATTATATAGGGATTTAGTATAATTATTACTATAGCTATCCCCTACGACCCCTATACCCTTATATCTAAGTATTACCCTTTTACCGTACGACTAATAAAGATTAGCTACTTCTACTACTATTATCTATCCCGTCGATAAACTATTATTTAGCCTTAAAGACTATAATACCCTTAAGCCGCGCTCGATAATAGTCGATAGTATTACTAAAACCCCTCTATATTATAATGGAGTAACCTCTACCCTTACTCCTCCCTAATATAGAGCGATTCTATCTAAAGGTCTTTAAGACTATTCCCCTCTCTTACTAACGCCCTCTTTCTATATTTTAGCTCCTCGTCTACTCTTTAGTTACTATACGCCGTCTATCTAGAGACTCTTAGCTTCCTATCGCTAGCTACCGGATTCTAAAGTAGAGTAAGTAATATAAGAATAACCCGATAATAATAATATTAAAGTTAAAAGAATACTATAACCCTAGACGGTTCGCGTAATAGATTCTTACAAGGACCCGCTCCTTAACGAAGTCGTTATTAATCTAATTCTCTAAGCGATACGGGGGCGATACGCTTATAGTAAGTTCGGCTATAGAAAGTTACTAAGAAGTCTCCCTCGTAACCCCCCTATAACTCTACCTTAACTAATACTAATAATATAGTATAATACTACCTATACCCGCCTAGAGTACCTATATCTTCCCTTATAAACTAAATTAATACTACTCTTTATACTTCCTTATAAGACGAGTATATCTCTAATACTTCTTATAGTACCCGCTAACTTCTTAGCCGTAGTAGATAGAGAGGCCTATACGATATTAACTATATAATACTTCTTCGTAAAAAGCTAGTATACGAACGAATCGATTTTTACTAGAGCGACCTCCTTAACGCGGAATCGCCCGTCTATACTTTACCTAACTAATACGCGTATAAAATATTCTATTATTTTTCTTACGACGTAGATAGTTTTATAGTACGTCTTACCTTACTAGCCGGACTTAAAGAGGGTATAACTATTACCTATACGCCCTTATTTCTCGCTACGTAGAAAGAGGACGTTAAGGCTACCTTTAGAGGTATTAAGATATAGAACTATAAATATTTCTAGTTCGGCTATAGCGCTACCTCTAGAGACTACGACTTTAACGTCTACCTAATTTTTCCTAATCTACCGGTCTATAATAATATTCTCCCT
The DNA here is from genome assembly GCA_007735645.1 of Venturia effusa. NCBI lineage: Eukaryota > Fungi > Ascomycota > Dothideomycetes > Venturiales > Venturiaceae > Venturia > Venturia effusa. The sequence goes on along the minus strand of CP042188.1, from coordinate 51,505 downwards.
ACTAATACCGAGTTTATATAATAGCTAGACGCTATCCTTATCTCTACTCTTACTATCGCTACCTTAGACGATATTATATAGTACTACCTAGATAATAGGTAAAATATATTCGCCCGCGCTAAAGTTATAAAAGAGGTATTTACGAAGTTACGATAACCGCGCGCTAAATATAAGATATCCGTATCTAAGAACTATCTTACTAATCTCTAGTCCGAAATTCTTAAGCGTATATAGAATTACGGCCGTAGGTTTAAAGAATCTATTCTCGTTATTATAGCCTATAGTATTAAGCTTCTTAATAAGACGTCTACTTAGCTACTTACGCCGTAGAGGGCCGCGCGAAACTTTATATACTAACTTACTATCTACTTTAACTATAAGTACTTTAATAAATATAATATCTAGGTTAACTTAGTATATAAATATATTACTATATAAGAAACGTCTAACTCCTAGCCGATTACGCTACTATATAAGAAAGAATATTTAATAGCCTAGGCCGCGACCTTTGACGTTAACGTCGACCCGAAAGTATTAGAAGGGTCGCTTAAAATAGACCTATACTATATCGCGGGCGCCGCCGATCTAGGGAATATCGTATTTACTACTAAGGTAAGTAACCTCTATAAGTAGAAACTCGCCTATAGAAAGGCGTATAATATTATTAAAGAGGTATTCTTATCTTCTATATTAAAGAACTACCTTCTATTTACTAATCCCGACTTTCTTACTACCGGGTTAAGCGATACTCTTATTAAATAGTTCTATAAGCTTAGTAGTAAATTTTCTATATCCCTAATCGAATTCTATAAGCGTTAACTCGAAATTATAATAAATACTAAATACCGTATTTAGACTAGAGTTAGGCCGAAAATATACGCTACCCGGATAGAGTTTTATATAATACTAGCCCTACTTAAAAAGCTCGCCGACCTCCCGTATAATATCTTCCTACCCTACTTCTATATCCCGTACTAATCTATATACTAGACTATAGCCTATTTAAGCCGAATTATATCCGTCCTATAATATCCTAAACGCTATATCTATACCGGATAATATAACCTATTAGAGCTACTTTATACTCGAGTCTAAGGACTTTATAGACTTCTACTACGTCTAGATTAATAAGATCCTTATACTTCTAGAGATTCTCGTTACCTCTACGTATAATAATAAGAAGAATAAAAAAGAGAAGAAAGCTAATTATCGAAAGCGTCTTAAAACTACCGCTAAGTAAATATAAATCGAACTTACCTAAGTACCTATCGTTACGATCTATATTTATATTCTCTAATTCCTATTCGAAAAGGACTCCCGTAAGTATTACTAGCTTTTTCGTCGCTAATAGTAATTAAAACGTAAGTACTCCGCTACGAAGAGGTATATTGTAAGGAATTAGATAGTAGACTTATCTAATACGAGGTCTAATAACGATCTTAACGTCGTACCGCTATTAGACTAGAACGAATTAAACGACGATTCCGAAACCGAGCTAGACTTAGGTAATAAGGTAGACCGTATTAACGCGTTAAAAAGCGACGAGAAAGACGACTAATCTAATAATAGAGTTATTATTAATCTCGATATAGAGAGAATTATCTCGAAGAATAGAAGTATATAGCTTCCTAATCGTCTAATATACTAGAAGTCTAGTATCCCTTACTTCCGTCGTCCTCTATTTTCTTATATCGTATTTAATACTATTAGTAGTTTCGGTAGTACCCTTAAAGGTAGTATAGGGACTATATCCCGTATAAGCTTAAAGAATAATCTTAATCTTACTATTACTAACCTACTTACGTCCCGTAGTATATTACTTTTTAAATAGACTCTCTTAGAGAAAGAGTTATATAAGATATATACTAGTATTACGGTTACTAAATACGTCGCCTAGCTCTATACTAATATCTACGAATACTATATTAGTAATAAAGTCTAGGTAAAAAAGAACCTTACCTAGTTAAGAGAAAGACCCCTTACTATTAACTAAATTTAGAATATAAAGTATAAAGCTCTAGATAAATAGTACCGCTAATCGATAGACGATAAACGGGATAGTATATACGGTATCTATCCTTCTCTTCTATCCCTTATAATTAGTTACTAGGACGCTAAGGAGTTAATCTACTAATAATCCGTATTAGTACGGCCTAACCAAAATAAGGATATATACTATACTAATAGACTCTAGATTAACCGCGTATTTAGTCGCTTTAATTAGACTAGAGACGGTACTAAGTTTACTAACCTCTTTAAGCGTTATATTAGTAAACCCCTAACTACGCGATCCTAGGATTCTACTAGTTAGAGGAATTATATAAAGTTACTCTATCGACTTATTAATAAATACCTTAGTCTCGAATACGCGAACTATTTTATTAACTACTCTATCCCCTAGCTCGCCCTAAAATATATTTTTATTATATCTAACTACGAAAGAGAAAAACTGTTTGTCTTCGCTAGAGAGTAACTAAATTCCCTAAATAACTAGGCTAAGCGAATTAAGTTTCTTACGCCTATCTTTAAGATAGACTAGTACCTACGACGGTTACTACTAGATCTTACTTTCTACTATATTTACTTCCCTATCGTAGCTATCTTCGCCGATCTAAAATATAGTACTACCTATAGCGACCTCGACTTTAGTAATAAATCCTACGTATATTATAACGCTAAGCTCGTACTAAATACCCTCTATACTATTACTAGGATTTATTTCGATTTAACCGCTAATAAAAGAATAGATAATATTTTTACGATTATGACCGGAAAGACCTAGATTAATAAAATCGTTAATCGAGAGTATCGATTAACGACTATAAAGAAGGTTTACGTAGGGTCCCTAAGGGGTCGGGGGATCCCCCGACCCCTCGGGGGTAGGGGGGGTCAGGGGGGGTATTCGGGTCGGGTATAGGGGTCCCTAGGACCCCCCGCCCCGACCCTCCCCCCGATAGAACCCGCCCCGATTAATAGGGTCGGGTTCTTGGCTAAAAAACGTGACTTTTTCGTACGGTTTTATTAATTACGGACGACCTATAGGTATTTTATATTATATAACCTTATAGACTTATAGAATAGGTATTTCTCTATAATTCTAGCTATTAAGATCTTAATAATACCTAGGTTAAGTATTAAAACATGTGACTTAAAAAACCCGACTTCCCCCCGATTGGCGGGTCGGGGTTAAAAGCTCCCCCCGACCCGAAAACCCGCCCCCCCCCTATTTCTACCCCCCCCGCGGCGGGTTAGGGGGGTACCCCCAAAACCCGACCCGACCCGACCCCTTGGGGACCCTAGGTTTACGTAGAAGCTAAATCTTCCCTTAAATAGTAATTCTAGTTATAGAAATTCTAATCGTAGTTATCTCTACTATAGTAATCCTTAACTAGATACTATCTACCTACTAATAAGCGATATAAGGGAGACTCCCTTATAATACCCTTTTACCGAACTCTAAATATTACCCTCTTACTAACCGATTCTCTAGATAGATCCGTTGTACGTATAAGAGTAGTATAGGGAGACCTAAAGTAATTAAGGTACTTATAACCGACCGCGTAACTATTTATTAGAGGAACCTTAATATAAATAACGAGTACCGCTATATAATAAGGCGTAGAGTTAAACGCTAGTTATATAGCGAAGCCCGATACTCTATAACCTATTTAAAAGTTATCTATTAGTAAATATTAGTATTAATAAAGTAAGAAATTAGTCCTCTCTAGCTAAGTAGAGCCTATAACGCGTAAACTCTATTATATATATTAGTATTAGTACTCGAAGTAATATCTAACTATAACTATATATTCTTAAGAACTTTACTATTGTTTCTATAGTACTACTATTCCCGTATATATAACTCCTATAATCGGTACGACGAGACCCGTTATCGCGTAAAACCTACGTCGTATTATATCTTCTATACTAGCGCTTATATTTCTTCGCTATATAAAGTAGAGCTACTAACCCTTATCTTACTAAGAAATCTACCTCTTCCTAATATAACTATCGTCTACCTATACTACTATATATTATTAATTTACTATTACCGCCCCGCGACCTAATAATATCGTATTATATAAGGCTACTATATACGAACCCGCGTTAAAGATTATAATTAAAATAATCCCATTATACGTATACTACTATCGTAGAAATCTACTCTTAACTACCGCTATTACTACTATCTAACTATCCGTACCTAGATAAAAATAACGCCGCCTACCTAAGACGTATTAGATTACTATATATTTAGATAATAACCTCCTAACCCTTTACGTCGGATTACTCCTCCTATACTTATCCCTCTATATAGTTACTACTCTAAATCGGCTCTCTATAGTAAACCCTAAGCGATTTATAACGCGTCCCCGTACTCCTATAATATCGTCGTATAACGAGTCGCTTATACTATATAGTAGTACAACTATAGATACTATATTACATCGGGTATATATCCTACTAATAGTATCCTTAACTATAAGAAAGAGCCTAAATATATCGTCTACCGCCTATACTATAGTCTCGATTAACCCGCGGCTATCCTATCGTAAATAACCTATAAATTATAAGTTATTAATAGATATATTATATCCGCGTATTAATAGACTAGTAGAAAGTATATATTAAAAAACGGTAAGAGTATACTACCGTCGTAAATTTATAAAGACTATCTATCTATTCCTATACCCTCTATACCGGAGCCCTTAAAAACTAAAAGTTAATATAAATACTAAGAGCGATACGAAATAGACTCCCTATTAATATATTCGCTTTATATAAGAATATAATATAATAGCTTATTATCTTATTACCCCGGATACTACTATATACGATATAGCCTCTTTAAGTATTTAATTAATAATCTTTCCTCTATAGTCGTATACTAACGTATTAACTACTAAGTAACTCGTATCTTTATATAATTCTCTATAAACTCGAAGTTACTTTATACTAAGGACTAATCTAGATAACTAACTTAGGTACCTTCTTTATATTACCCAACTTAGATAGTACCCTATTATTAGTATTAACTAATATTCTATAGGAATAATAGGTAGTTAACTAATAGTACCAATAAAATAAGATAAGGAAAAATAGAAGTAAAGAAATAAGAAAAGATAAAGAACTATTCTAGTTATCGAGTTATATAATACTTAATTCTTAATTATAAGCGGACTTATAATCGACTATATATATATATATAATCCTTATATCTACTAAGGTAGCTAGATCTAGATAGATTAAGGTAGTATTCTACCTATAGTAATCTAGCCCTCTATATAATTATATACTATTGAACGTAGCTAAATCTAAATACTAGTAACTCTTCTTTATAAAATATACTACGTGAAATAAGTATATAGATAGCCGAACTATCTTATAGGAAAGTACTCCTAAAACTAAGAGATTAAGTCTATCTACTATCCTATAGCTATCCTAGTCGGTTATTAGATTAAATTTCCTCTATTAGGAATTGTTCGAATAGGTTATTAAACGAACTTATATACTTCGGATACTCGAAATTCGTATTATAAGTATATCTATTACTAAAGGTCGGGTTATACTATTCCTAACGGGTTACTAAGGCTGTTACCGGCATTCTTATATAATAGTAATTTAATATATAGTTGTTATAAGCTATATAACTTATATAAGTATAAATTATTAATTGTATAACTAGATCTGGTTGCCTGATTATATATAAATTATCTAAAATCGCCTAAAATCGTCTATTTTTAGTCGTTTGTTGAATGTAGGTTAATACTATTAAAGTAGTTAAATAAGTAGCTATTCTATACTTTACTTTCTTTCTTTTATTCCCCTAAACATTAGTAAATCTTTACTTTTAAGTTGATAGCCTTTTAGTAGGAATTCTTTAACTTTTCTTTAACTTCCTTAATAGAGATTACTTCTACTCCTTTAAATTCTTAAAAACTCTCGATCTCTTTCTTTAAGGTAATTGAATCTACTCGTTAAACTAACTTACTACTAATATATTAGTAGAAAGATAGTATTTATACTAATTAACCGTAGTAGAAACTAGGGACCCGGAGGTCGTAGTCGTGGTTTAACGCCTATAGATCCTTAACTAGTCTCTTCTAAATCGCCTTCTAACGATAGCTCTCCTCCTAGTACTTCTCCTACTATACGTAGTAATCCTCGAACTCCTAATAGGCCCCTAGGTCGTTAATTTATATCTAGGTATTAGGATATAGGTGCACCTCTTTCTATATATAGTAGAGGAGTAGTTCCTAGATAAGACCTATTTATAGGGTAGCTTAGGACTCCTCCTCCTCCTTCTAAGAGTCCTAGTACTATACGTAGGAGTAGTTCTAGCCGTAGTTCTAGTAGTAGAAACTCTAGTAGTAGAGGTCGTAGCTCTAGCGCTAGAAATACCCCGTAAGTTAGAATTCTATTAAACTAGGACCTATAAGTTAACTTAATAATAGTTCTAGACCTCCTCGTAATTCTACGTCGATAATCCCTCGTCCTATTAGTAATCCTAATTAAACTATACCTAGTAGATTCTAGAATTTCGAAGGAAAAACCGTCTATTTAAATAGAGATAAAGTCCTAGGTATCCGAGAGCCTACTAGACTACTTAAATTCTTTAGAGAGTTTAATTTAGCGCTAAAAAACCTAGGGAATATGCGAGAACTCTATACGCTATTCGCTACTATAGGTTCTCGTAATAGGACTCGAAACCTATTAATCTATACTTATTTAGATATTATTAATTGCGAAGGTAGTTAGGATAGTCCTAATTTCCCTACCTAGGAAGCTAACTAGGCTCCGGGAAAGAATATAGGTAAAGACGTTTGTTTTTTGCCAAAGATAGATTAAGATAGTACTAGAACTTATTACTAGTACTATATAGTAGTAGTCTTTAGCTAGATATCGAGAGGAGCTATTACTAATCCTCTAAATCGTACCTATATCTATTACCGTAGTAGTTATATAGTTCCTTTTAATAATTACTATACTATTACTATAATTATTACTACTATCCGTCGAATTAAGTAGAATAGTTCTTACGCTAATTATTACTTTATAGCTCGCTCTTAGATTAAGAGTACTAGTAAGAAGTATTATAGTAATAGATCTAATAAGGTTAGGAATATAACTCCTAAACCTAAGGGACCTATTCTAGATCTAGATCGTAATAGTTTATAGAGAGGCTAATCTTTTTTAGTATTCTAAGGCTTATAAGTTTATTTAATATACTTTTCTAGTTTTTACTAAATTTAGGATAGAACTTATATATATATATTAATACTATAGTAGGCATTACGAAATAAGTTTTTAATAGTTTTTAATAATTTCTAGGGATTCTTTCTTTTCTCTATACTAAAAGTAAGCTAAAATATAAAAACGGAGTAGAACTACTTCTAAAAAATAGTCTAAATTACAAAGTAAGTATAGTAAGTAAACTTATAATAAATAAATATATAAAAATATTAGAAACTTTAAATACTAACTACCTTCTTAGTAAAAGTTCCTTAAAAGTTGTAGGTATAAAAACTAATAGGATTACTAGGTATTCTAGCCTATAACTCCGTTTAGTCGCTTTACCTAGCCTTCTACTCGAGTTTCGAGTTTATTTATAGATACTAACTTAGTTAAATAAGTATTAGGGTTTGCCTTAGTAAGTATATTAGCTAGGTTATTAAGACTATTATTCTAACGGACTTCTAGAATATCCCTATTCTTATATACCTCTCTAAGAGCTATAATATTAATTATAAGTCTCTTTTCTTTTATTATTCCTAGCTTAACTAGGTATTTATATAGGCTATATAAATCTATATAGATAATAATAGGAACTACTAGAAAATCGACTTCTTTTAGGATCTAGGATAGAGTAGTAGCTAGTATATAGTCTTTATCTACTCTATTAGATATAGCGAGGATTTCGGAGGCGAGAACTAATCTAGTAACTCTTTTAGCTTTAGTTAAAGACTAATAGATAATATTTCCCTTAAGATTAAACTTAAAATCTTATAGGGACTTATTTCTAAGTATAAATAAGGAGCTAAATTAGCTACTTAGGTCTTTATTATTTGCGAAAAAGCTATTAATAAAAATAAATAGCTTTACTTTATCTAGATCTAGTAGAATAAAGCTTAATCCTTAGTCTAAATTATCCTTTTACTAGATAAGGCGTTTATTTAGAGCCTTAGTATCCTTAACTAATAGATCTTAATACTATATAGCTATAGAAAGGTCGAAAGCTACTTTAGGTTAGTATAATAATATAATATATATACCTCTTATACGTTACTTAATATAGGTTTATTTAAAGTCTTCCTAGCTAAGATTAATTAGAAATAGCTTCTCTCCCTAGTTTTTCTACTTTATGAGTAGGTTTAGCCCTCGTTTAGACAATATATAGCTATTAAAAATAAGCTTATTATTGTTATTAAGCTTCTTAATAGGCTTTACTAGGAAGTTAGCTTTTAATCTTTCTTCCTCCTCTTTGAATTCGAAGTCCTTATTATAGAGAATTAAAGTATTATCTATTTATTTACTAACAATACTAAATACATCTTCTTTTATAACTAGGAGGTATAGATTATAGACTAAGGTAGTTATATCTAGATTTTCTTTATAGTATTTATAGTAGGTATTAAACTAGTATAGGCCTACTTTAGTAATACTATATAATAGTTTAATAATTTCTATAATAGTCCTAGGTAGATAGAGGGGAATAATCTCTTTTAGTAAATTTACGAGTATTCTCCTATTTAATATCGTCCTTAATTAGGTATATACCTACGAAATATCTCTTAAAATTAAGAGGAACTATTTTCGTTATCTTTTAGGTATAGATTTAGGAACTTTAAGGCGTAGAAACTTAAGAGTACGTACGTTAAGTAAAGTTACTATAATTATAAGTATTAATCTCTAACTTACTCTCTAAATAGCAGGCGATTAGGTTAGGATAACCTTCTTACCTTTATTATTAAATCCTTATACTATAAGCCGTGATTTTTTATAGGGTTTATCCGTTCCTTTTCCTTTAATTTTATAGACTATTCGAGAGTTAAAAATGCGCTTATTTATAATAGGTTTCTATATAAACTTTATAACCTCTTTACCTATTAACCTATCAATCTTAGTTATTATTAAAATTTAAAATAGTAGGTTGTCTAAGGAGAGTTTACCTTCTATACGTAATGAGAGATATAGTACATAGTCTAATTTCTCTTTTATAGAGAGAAATACTTCCTAGGGCTAAATAAAGTACTAGGTATACTTATCTAGATATCGCCGTCGAGATCTCGTCCTTACCATATTAATTATAACTATTTCTTATATCCTAGAAACTCTTAATTAGCTATTAAACGGACTTACTACTATTAGATTATTATTTTTATTACTATTATCTATCCTAGGCTCCTAGGAGGGAAGTTGCTCCTTCTCCCTAATTACTACTTCCCTATTCTTAGAATCTAATAAAAATCTATCGTTTTCGGCTATAAGTTCGTTTAATAGTCGAGTTTAATAGGGCTTTACGCTAGTAGACTAAAATACTACGTCCCTATTATTAATTCTAACTATATAGTTATAGTTTTTAATCTTTTTTAGTATATAGGGTCCTTTCTATTAGCTAGGCTCTCTCTATACCAATATCTCTAACCTAATTAGTATAGAATATAGTGAAATTGGTATAGGACTATTCCGTTATAATAGGGCGGATACTACTTACTTCTTTACTTATATCTCCCTAAGCTCTTTTATTACCTTTTTAACTATAGTTACCCTTTAAAGAATTGTATAGCTAGGAGGATAAGAACCTATAATCTTAGGGTATACCCCAAAAATAAGAAGTATAGAAATAAGTCCATTTGGCCCTACTGTGTCGTTAATAGCTTTTATAGTATACTAGAGGAGGGTTTTACTATTTTCTAAAGGTAACTTATTCCTAAAAATTAAGTAGTACCTCCTAAGGATAGTATAGTATCTTTTAGCTTTTCTAATACTATAATAGGCCTCAACTAGTATCTCTTTAACGTATATATTAAAAGAACTTACCTCCTAATTAAATTTATAAGCCGTAAAATTCGTACCGGTATTAATAACAATTGTATCTAGAGGACCTAAATAGGTATTAATCTAGATTATTCGGACGCATTTCTAGACCTTATTAGTAGTTATTTCTTTAAGAAATCTAGTAGCTTAAAATATAGTTACTATATCTATAATATATAGTACTAGTTTCCCTTCTAAAAAGAAGATATCTATAATAATTTCTAAATTAAAAATGAGGTTATCTTTTAAGCTAAATTTAAACCGTATTAGAGCCTTTATATTCATCTAGTAGAACTTATAAATTAACGTAATTAATTAAATAACGTTAGTATTAATATTATTTAATCCTACTCTAGTAAGGATTATTAATACCAAAGGATATCCAAAACGTCGATAAATTTATCTTAACTAACGTTTATCTAGGTCTAAAAAGAATGATTGGAGGAAGGTAAATAATAGTATATTATTAGTAGCTTATTTTAGCTAGTAAGGGGTTAAAAATTAGGTGTTTTATAGTTCCGGGGTATTATAACGGACTAACTATTAGTTAGAACCGTTTAATAACGTAGCTAAGTAACTCGAATCAGTTGTTAAATTATCTTATATATACGGGATATCTATAATTTGCTTAAGAACTAGTAGTTTAATCTATAGATAACTATACTTTCTAGTAATAGGAAAGTACTTATTACTCTAGACTAGTTAGTTTCGAATATTATTAAGATAGATTCTAAGGCGATCTATATCTCTAATATATATAAGGAACGGTATATTGGCCGGTACTACGTAGAAATTAATAGATCCGAACGGTATTGGTACCGTAGTAGTTCCGAGGCTTAATATAGAACCTTTACTAAATAGAATATTATATTGTCCCGCGGTAGATTAATCTAAATTAAGTAGTAAGTAAATTTATAATACTTAGAATTAGCCTTCTCCTACTATAGAGATCCCTAATACTTCTATATTAGGTAGGATACCCTAAAATACCTAGTCCGAGTACCGATAATCAAACTAAAATATCTCTAGTATAATATATATAAGTTGGTTTGCTGGCCTTTTCGAAGTAAGGAAATATATAGTAGTATTATCGGATAGCTATTAGGCAACTATAAAGAAGCCTTCGTTATTTTCTTCCTCCTAAAAGAGAAAATATACCTCTTCTCTAGCCAATTTATCCTATGTATTGTTAGTACCTTCCTAGAAGTTAATTATAACTATATAGGCCTTAATAATCTCTTCTATAGTATAGTATAATAGTTGGGAGGCTTTAAATCGTTTAATACTAGCCTTTCGCTCTTCTAGGGTATAGTAAACAGACTAACAGCCCTATTTACTATATACGTAGTATTTCTAATCTATTTTTCTTAGCTAAAATCTTCCTTCTCTTCCTCGAGAAGATTACCCTCTATTTAGGTATTCTATTATACGTCTTATACCTCTTCCTCTACCTCTAGAAAGGGAGTTCTTCTAATAAGTTCTATTAGTATAGTACGCTTTATTATCGTTATTTTCATATTCTATAATTTGTAAGTTAGTTTAACTATTCTCCTCGTCGAGAATAAACGCTTATTAGCTCTATTCTAATATCTAGAAGCGTACTACATATCCTTCTACCGTAATTATTATAATATAATTTCGTAATTAATCGTATAAGCCTTAATACGTACTTATAGAGGTAAATAAGGTATACTAGTATTCTCGAATACCTTTATAGCCTAGGAGTAAGTATTCGTATACTTCTACCTAAGACTTTTCGAGGTTTCTTTATAGCTTATTTAACTAATTAATAAATAGTTCTAGATACTCTAGAATTAACTTTCCTAGCGAATTCTTAATATAAGAGAGAAGAGTAGTATTTCTCTATTCTATTAATTATCTTTAGCGTCTTTCGGGAGTCTCGAAATACCGTAGTAGTTACTTAAAATCTTAGATCTATCTAGTAGGTCGATTTACTATTATCTTGTTATAGTAAAAGTCTCTAGCCTTTTCTTTTAGTATTGTCGGGAATATATTAATAACTTCCTTTCCGTCGAATATTCCGTATTTTCCTATATTTTCTACAAAGATTCTAAGCTTAGTTTCGAGTACGTCGTCCTCCTCTCTACTATATTTTATATCGTTAGTATATAACTTATTAAGGTTAGTTAATCTTCGTATAACTACTATTTATAGGTCTTATAAGTTAGTTTAGCTATTAATAAAGTTCCGAAAAATATCTTCGAGTCTCGATCTAGGTCGTTCTAGTTACTATATAGGCTACTAATATTATTACTAGGCTAGTATTTCCTCTAGTTCTTCCTAAACTATTAATAGTAGTACTCTACAACGCTAATTATTAATAGGTTATTTATCTTTTCGTTAAGTAACGTTGGTTTAAAATCGTCTTAAGTTACTAGACTCTAGTTATATATACTAAACCTCCTAGGTAGTAGGTTGTTGTCGGTCTAGAGTTAGAGTTATAGGCGGGATCTTTAGATAACCTATAGATATAGTATCTATAAGTTCGTTTAACTAGTAAGTCGATATAATTACCTAAATACCGTTAGCTAATTATAGCTCTATAGAGGTTCCTTTTTAGGTTATAGCTAGAAGGGCCTATCCTAAAACTAATTTTAGCGCTCTTAGTCGTTCCTTATCGACTTTCTACTATATAGTAGTATTCTAATTACGAAAGTCTTCGTAAAAGTACTCCTAGAGTTCGTTAAGTAAACTTACTAATACGTATAGATACGCTTAGTACGCGATATAGCTATTAAGCTCTTCGTTAGTTATTATTAGACTAAGAGATAAAGATAACTTAAGATACTTCTTATTAGTAAAGAAGAGTTATCCCTTAAGTTATACTTAGGAGCTTTTCGTACTTTTAGTAGTTATAACGCTCGGGGTTAATTTCTATTACTTATCTTCTCTAGCTATATTATAGTTTCTAGATCTTAATAATCTATAAGGATTCTCGATAGAAATTCGTTGTTCCTAGGGCTATAAGTTTACTTAATATAGTCGTTTAATATTATCGATAAACGGTAGGGTCGGGGTTTAAGTATATAATATTAGAAATACGATTATTAGACTATTTTAGGTAAGTATCCATCTAAAACTTAGGAGATATAGTTGTAATCTCCTTATTTAATAGCGAAACCTTACGAATCTATAGTTAAATTAAGTCTAACTACTAATTAGTATTAGTATCAACCAATATCCTATAGGAATAATAGGTAGTTAACTAATAGTACTAATAAAATAGGATAAAAAAAAATAGAAGTAAAGAAATAAGGAAAGATTAAGGACTAGTCTAGTTATCGAGTTAAATAATACTTAATTCTTAATTATAAGCGGACTTATAATCGACTATATATATATATATAATCCTTATATCTACTAAGGTAGCTAGATCTAGATAGATTAAGGTAGTATTCTACCTATAGTAATCTAGCCCTCTATATAATTATATACTATTAAACGTAGCTAAATCTAAATACCTACCCTTCCTTCTCTCTCCTCCCCCTACTAGGCGTATAAAGCTATAACCCTCCTATAACTACCGCTTAAACTTAATAATAACCTAAGGTAGCTATACCTCCTACTAGTAAGTCCCCCCCTATAAAGAGAAACCTTACTACGTTAGAAGTTTTAAACGTATCTATTAAGGCCTAACTCCTCGCTATATATTAAAGTATATTATCTAGACCTTAGCTAATATTACCTATATCTTACTAATATAAAAGTAGGTAACTCTCTACCTATAATAACTACTCCCCGTATCCGCTACGCTTTCGCTAGACCTAATACTCCCGATCTACTTAAATATAATTAGTTTAGTAGACGCGGCCTTAGGTAGACCGGATTCTTTCTAGTTCTAAAGAATATTAATTAACTTCTTATACTAGACGACGCTTAGTCCGTATCTTTTTCTACTCTATTAGAAACTAGCGAAACGAATAACGTAAACTTAGAGGTAAAAAGCTTCGTAATAAGATAGAGACCGACTCTACCTAAGGTTATTAAGCGTTATATTTTCGAAAATACTATTACTATCCTAGATCTCCTTAAGTACTAAACTACTAGACTAGATAGTTACGTATACTACTAGTTTTTTATACCCGTTAAGAAATAGATATTCGTCCTAGTCGTACCGGAAAATCTATAGTTTCTAGGTATAACCCCCCCTCTAGGAGTAGGTATATACGGCTTTATTATCTAAAGAGTAAGAAAATTAGTCGTTTACTAGAAGCTATTTCGTTACTAGCTCTAGGCGTTTACTAAGAAATAACTCTAAGAAATAGCCGTCGACTTCGGCTACGTAGATACCGTTAAGGGAGAAACTTAGAGTAAGAACGAAATAATATTCTAGCTCTTCCGCGCTTTAAAGGATACCTAAGATCCGATAGAAAGCGAAGATAAATACGTACGATATACCGCCTAAAGGAAACTAAGTCGTAGAGGATCTTAAACTATATTAGTAGAATATATAGTACGGCGGATATAGGATATTAGTCTAATAGAAGCGGGGGAAGCCGAATTATAGAATAGTCTTAAAAAGAATAGCTAATTAGAGGATACTTATTAATAGACTATAATAAAGATTAGTACGAAATATACTTAGTATAAAAATAGCGGTACGGTACTTAAGGTAATAGGTTTAGATACTAATTATAGAAATTTAATATTAAGTATAATCTAAGGAAATTAATATAGAAGATATTCCGAGGACTTCTATATAAAATATAGAATTATATACTCTATATAGTAGATATTTATATCTAATAAACTAATATTTCTTTCTCCCTTAAGTCGATATAAGTATATAGTATTCTTAGGTACTTATATATTAGCGTTTACTCCGATAATACGTATTTAGAGTCTAACTTATAAAGTATTCCCGAATTCTCTACCTCGAACCGTTAGGGGAATATATATATATATATATACTTCTTACTAGAGTATCTAGTTTCCGCCGAAATCCTCCTAGTTTATTAGACTATAAATTTCTACGCCCTATAAACTTCCTACTATAAATAGAAAGTACTATACGTCCTAGACTACTCTATACCCGATATTTATAAACGTTATTAAAGGGGCTAGCTATAGTTATAGGAGAGAAGCTGAGCTATAGAACTAAGTACTAGGTATAAGTAGTCTATAAACTTATTAGAGCGATATAAGAGAGTCTCTCTCGTATCTTTCTATACCCTAATATACCGCCGCGTCCTACTAAGTAGTAGATACTACGTTCGAACTATTACGTATAACTTCTTACGTTCTTATACTATATACCGCTCTCTATATACTCTAAGAGCCGCCTCGAAGTATATTTCCTCTAAAACCTAGGCGCTACGAAGAAGTTCTTAGTATTACTAAAGAAAGATTTGGCTCTACTTATATAATCGCTCTTTATTAATAACTTTTAAAATTTAGTCGGATACTACTAGTTCTTAACGACCCGCTCGATCGTATATATTCCCTTAATAGAATAACTATACGCCCTACCTATAACGATATATAAACGACTCCTATAATCGTACTACGACGTAACTTTATTCCTGTAATTTCTATATCTTAGGTCCTCTAGCCCTTATATTACTACTATTAAAGTTACGTTATAATACTACTACGTTAAGCGGGTTATAGAACTATACTATACGCCGACGTCTAGATTATAGTACTAACTTTTACTACCTAAACTAGGTTATAGCCTCGCTTTCTATATAAAAGAACTAGATTAGTACTTCTATAATCTATTAGATAATATACCGCTAGGTATTACGCCCTACTAAAAGAGTACTAATTAGACCTACTTTAGGGCTAAGATCTATATTAATATATAGCCTAGGCGCTATATATATCTATAAGTACCTTACTACCTCGACTATATTACTATATAACTAATTAAATATAATAATAAACCGAGGTAGTACTACCTTAAACCGGTAAGTTTATACCTAGATTAAGAAACCTTTCTAAGTTAGGAGCCTAAATTATACTACCCTAACCTACGCCCCCCCTATATATTAACCTAGATTATCCGGATAATATCCCGCTAATACTAAAGTAGCTAATTTCCTATCTACTATAACTAGTCTCTATATCCGCTACGCCTTCGCCGAGCCGCTTACTTCCGATCTACTTAAATATAAATAGTTTAGCCTACTCGACTTTAGGCGGACCTAATTCTTTCTAGTTCTTAAGAATACTAACTAACTCGTTACGCTAATAGACGCCGAATTCTTATTTCTAGTTACTTTTCTAGGAACTAGTCTATCCGAAGATATAAATAAGGCGGCGGAGTAGTTTATTAAGAAATAGAGAGAATCTATACCTAAGGTTACTATACGCTACGTTTTCGAAAATACTACTATTCCCGACCTTCTTAACTATCGATCTATTAGAGATCTAGATACCCCGTCCTAACGAACTTTTATAGTTGTCTAGAAATAGATATTTATTATCGTTATACCGGAAGATCTATTATACGCCGGTATAATTCCTCCCCTAGAAGTAGATATATCTAGTATCTACGTCGAAAAGATAAAGAGATTCGTTATTTACTAGTTAGGTATTTATTATTAACTCTAGTCCTTTACTAAGAAATAGCTCTAAGAGATAAGTATTACCTTTAACTACGTAGATACTATTACGGGAGGTATCTAGAGTAAAGACTAAATAATACTATATATTTTCCGTTCTTTAAAGACTACTAGAGATCCTACGTATAGTAAAGAAGAAGCTAAATAATATTACGTATCTTTTAGTATAAAGCGTTAAGGACCTTAAAGTATATAAAGGGAGTATATAGTACGGCGGGTACGGAATATTAGATAAAGTATATTTAGGGGAGTAGTATCGTAGAACGCCTTTAAGATAAAGTATTAAAACGAGAATTATCTTCGCTATATAGAGAGAAAAGTTTTCGTACTAAGTCTACTCGGTATAGATATAGTAGTAAAGTAATTAAGGCTACGAGGCTCGACGAGGCTTAGAGAAGTATATATACTATACTAAGCCTATTATAAAAGCTCTAATTAGATTAGAAGATAGTTAGAAGACTCCCCTATACGATCTAAAACTATATACTATATATAGTAGAGGCTTCTATCTAATAAAATTAATATTTCTCTTATCTTAAGTCGATCGTATTACGTAGAAACCTCGGATATTTACCTATACGTAGCTATACTAATAATACATATCTAAAAATCAATATCTAATATATTTATAATTTCCTAAGATCGAAAAGTTAGACGAATAACTAAATATACTCCCTAGTAAAGTATTAAACTAACGCCGATACTCTACTCGGTTAATTAGATCCTAAATTACTACGATTTATATATATCCCTATACGAAGATAATCTACCTTATATCCTTATACCCTTCTATACGAGATCTTTAATAATACTAAGATAGAAGCTAGTTATAACTATAGGAGACGATACTAGTAATATAACTAAGTACTAAATATAAGTAGGTAACGACCCTCTAGGTAGATATAAGGGAGTCTTCCCCGTAACCCCCCTCCTATACTATAATAATAGCGCCGACCGTCTTATTATAAAAATCGCGTTCGATTTTCATCTATAAATCTTTATTATACCTATTATCTATAGCTATCTACATCTTCTTTTAAAAGCCGTCCGAAAGTATATACCGTATAAAATACGTTCGAATTAGGTAGCTACGTATAGCGTACCCTAAAAACGCTAAAGTCGTACTTTAACTACCGTATCCTATCAAAATCTATCCGGATATAACCCGGTACTACCGATCCGCTACTCTTTCTATATCCCTTTCAATAAAATAATTATACGTACCGTCTATAGTACTACGTAAAAGACTTCCGCGACCGTAGCGAGATATAACTTTATTCTTAGCCTATTATCGCGTAGTAAATAGCGCGCCCGAACCCTTACGTATAAGATCTTACTTATTTACGTAATTAGTAGCGTTCTATAACCTTATACTAGAGCCGCTTATAATTACGTCCTATCTAAATACGAGCGTACCGGGTAGATAAGTATAGCTTACCTAAAGAAAGGCTAGGCTATACTTTTAATAATCGTATTAGATCGAAATATCCGGACATTAAATCGTATATAACTATATAGATTCGTAATCTCTCCCGTATATTCTATTCTACGAAAGAATATATTGTACGATAATCGGGAAAAGGCTCCTATAACCGTACCTAGCTATAGCTTTCTTATTAATTTTTATATCTCTCGTTACCCCGCTTCTATATTTTAGCCCCTAGTTCTAGAATCGTATAACCTAGTCGTTTTAGCTAGGTTATAGCTTTATATCTAGTATCGACGGCTAGGTTATAGTACTAACTCCTACTATTATACCCGGGTTACCGCCTTACTTCTAGCGCTTAAGAACCGGGTTAGTCCTTCTATTTATCTAATAACCCTTAGTAACGTCGTACGCCCTACTATAACCCTACCGACTAGATCTACGCTAGTACTTAGATCTATACTAATATAGAGTCCGGGCGCTATATATATCTATAAGTAGACTACTACCTCGGCCCTATTATTATATATCTAATTAAATTCTACTAAACTCTACCCTATAACTTAGAGTAGATATCTACTATCGATACCTCTTAAGTAAGTAATAAGTTAAGAACTAGTTCTAGTTCTAAGGGAGTCTAAATCGTATCTCTCTTATAGTACCCGTAATAACTCCTTTATCGCGCGGTAGATAGGACCGATATATTCTCTTCTAAGATATCTTACTAATACTTTATCTATAGATAGTCCCTACTAGATCCTAGTCTAGAATAGCTCTAGAGATAGCTATAGCTCTACGAGTCTTTAAGCGAGTATTAGTAATCTATAATATTATAGGTTACGAGGAGACTCCCGGTATCCCTCTTTAGTTCTTCCGTTTATATACCGCCTAATCTAATATATCTTAGCTTTACTACCTTAACTTATACCGAGATCTTCTATACGCGTAATAGCGTAATAGAGGAAGAAGAAGCCCGTACTACTAAAACTAGTTAATACGTTATATAAATCGATACTAGTAAAGATAACCCTATTAGTCCTACTTTTATAAAAGAATCTAGATAGTATATAGCTCTCGCCGCTACTATAATAGAACTATATACTAAGATCGCGCCCGCCGAATACCCTAGTATATCTAATATACCGTACGTAGCGTAGTACTCGCCCGATAAATCCTTATCCTAATCTACTATATAGGCCGTATAATCCTTATCTACTAAATCCTTCTATAGACCTACTACGTAGCCCGTATAATACTCTCCCGCCGAATCTTCTAGCCGACCTAATACCTAGCCTATATAATAGACGACTAATATAGGCCCTTCTAGTCTATACTAATAACGGCTTACTATAGAGGCGGATATACTTACTATAAAAAATTAGAAACTTCGCGCCGCGACTAGCGCGCGCGTATAGACTAGAACTAAGACGTCCCTAATTAAGAATCTAACTATAAACGAGATAAAAGACTTCTTAAATAGATACTCGTAGTTCTTTATAGCGAAAGACGACTACGCCGACCTAATTATTACTATCTATAAGTTTATATTAGCGTATCTAGCTAAATCTTAACTCGGATTCCGAGCCTTAAGCTCTACTAAAGTATTTACTCGTCCTAATCCTTCTTTAGTTACGTAAGTTATAAGCGCGTATAATAGTATTAGCTACGTAGCCGGTCGTAATAACTCTACTTATTATTCGTCTAGAGCGAAGACTAAGAAGCCTAAAATAGAGGTAGACTCCGATACCCGCCCTTATAAATCGAATAAGCCTAATAAGCGCCGAGGTAATCTCGTAGGGTATAACTTAGACTAAGCCGAGGAAAACGAACGTCTTAACTAGGCCCGCCCTATTAAGAGGATAAAGTATATACCCTAGTAGAATAACGTCGTATTTACTAGATATAGCTAGTAGAATTAGTATCGTAATAGTAGATATATCTAGCGTTAAGACCGTCGTTTAGAATCCGTTAATATATCTAAACTAGATTATTATTCTTATCCTAATTAGCTAGACTAGGTCGATATATCCGCTAAGTAGGCCTAATACGGTTCTAAACGCGTTATTCGCGTAACTAGCCTATCTAGAGCCTACTAGTAAAATCGCTATTAGGGAGAGCCTCGACGTTACTAGACGTAAAGTCTATAATAGGTATTTTAGGTATAGCTAGAGCCCTTCTCGATACTTACCTAGTATCTATATAGATAGTAAGAATATAGGTAGACTATAGTCCTAAGAATACTAGAACTATATTAGATCGCTACCTAAGGTAAATAGATACTAACAAGATATTTTTAGATAGCTATAGAGGCTAATACGAAAACCCTTATAAATAGTCTTAATAGTTATATATATCGAGATATATATTGGTAGGGATAGTTTAGATAGTTATATCGGCTAAAATTAAGATCGATAGAAATATATTAAGCCGGCGTATCTACCGAGGTAGAGAAGACCTATATTATAACTTATATAGAGGTACGCCTAATATAAATTATTATACCGGCGACTACTTTTAGAATAGCTTAATATATAGCGATAAATAATTTCTATTAAGTTTCTCTACTATACCTTTAGTTATAAGTATTTCGAGGAGTCTCCTAGTATTACCCTATCCGTCCTAATAGTATAATATATCTAATTATCCCGGAAGGCTACTTTAACGATACTATAAATACTCTCTTTCTAATATAATAAAAATATAAACTACCTATTCCCTAAGTTTCTTTTTATCTATAGCTATATAGAGTAAAGCGAAAGAGCCTCCTATCGCTCGTCCTATAAGGTATATACGGCGTAGGAACCGCGGAATACTAGCGTATAACCCTATATTCCGCCCTATCGGAATCTATTTAACCTCTATATTAGATACGGGCCGTACTAACTAGACCTACTATATACCTAGTCCGTATATATAGACTCTATACCTATTATTATTACTATCGCCCTCTCTCTATATTACTCTTCCCTTACTACGAGAGTTAATATAACCTAATATTAGGAGACCTTTTCGTAACCCTTAGTACGTTTTATATACCCCTATATAACCCTAAATACTAACGGTAAATATTAGGGTATCTATAGATAATTAAGATAGTACTAAATAAGGTAGAGCCGGTAGGTTATCCGTACTAGAAGTATTTACGCCCTATCTAATATACGTAGGAGTCTCCTCCGTATATCTCTACGTTACTATTATAACCTTTTCTAGTTTACCCTACCTACCGACTATATACGAATTATCGTTAGAAGACGAGGCTAAGGAGTTCTAGACTAATATTAAAAACGAAGTAATAGGAACCTACCTACGTATCGATTAGGATAGCTAGCGCGGACCTCTTCCCGCTTTAATAAAAATAACTACTTATAATATACGACGTTCTCTATATTTCTATCGACGGAAAACCCTAAAGGTCTAATAATAGGCGCTATCTAGGCGGATATATATGCCCGTAGTCTAGCCTTAGATCTACGCTATAGAAAAGCGCTTAATATTATAAACGCCTATAATATATAATACGCTATCGTTAGTAAACCCGTCGTCGCTAGAGCCGATAAGTCGTCCGACTACTAGGATTTAAACGACCTAGAAGGGGGGGGGTACTTTAGTATTTAGTAATTAGCTAGAGGTTAATCGGTATATATTAACCCTACGAGAATACTATAGAGACTATTCCCGTTATACGAAGGCTCGTTACCTAGAAGCTATCGGTATACTTCTTTATTTTAAGTCTATATCTATATATAAATCTAAACTAAAATACGGAGCCTATTCCGCGTAAGTATAGAGAGCTATAAAATCTTACGTATTATAAGTCCGGTCCCGTACGAGCTCCGATAGCCTTCTACTCCGATTACTAATACTAGGCTTCGGGTTTAAAAGAGTCGGAGCCTTATTATCGTAGTTATTATAGAGGGATAGTAGAACCCGGTTTTATCTAAATAAAGTTTTAATAAATATTTAGGGATATAATCTCTAAGAATACTTAAATACGAAATTACCGGCGTAGCTATAAAACTATATAGGATATACCCGATTAGGAACTCGATTAACGAGACGCTAAAAAAATACGAAAGTACGTCCTTATTTATCGTTAAATAGCCCTTATATTATATATTTAAATAACGCTCCTATATATTAGCGTATATTCGTACCCCGTAGATTACCGATAAGTATTACCCTACTACCGCCCTCGTAAAATCTAAACGCTTAGTAATATTTATACTTAAGTAATATTATACTACTATATAGACCGAACGATAGAGACCTATATAGCCTTACGACGGAAAATATAACCTATAGATATATATCTATATTTAAATTATATAGAAATTTTTTCCCCGAGTTTATCTAGACCCGAGGTACGGGCTTTACTAAGATATTAATCTTGGCCGCCTATATTAATTCTTCGCTATAACGATAAATCGATAAACTTACTATTATATTTAATATAGGTCGTCTTTACTCTAACGGAAAGGGTATCTCTTCGTCCTCTATTCTATACGGCCGGTCTATCCCTATACTATCTTCCGATACGATCTTAGAAACTAATATAACTATAATAGTACTCCCCTAGTATAGTTAAAGACTATACTAGAATAAGTCGTTAACTAGATCTATAAGCTCGCGAAGAAGGGCGCTACCCTATTATAGTATATATAATTAGATAATAGAGGAGTAGGGAAGAGAGTAGGAGACTAATAGCTAGTAGTAGAATCGGCGTCGTACTCTATAACTCCTACGGTATTACTTAGGTTAAGGTTATTACTAGTATATATAAATTCTTCTAAAAAGATAAAGTAGAAAGACTAATACTCCTCTAGGTAATAAGATTCTACGTATTCTACGTTCGAACGGTATAAGTAGACCTATCTAAAAAAAAAATCCTTAATACGTACTTCTAGTTCGTCTTAAAAGAGTAACTAAGTACTCGCTCGATATACGTAATATACTAATAATTAGTCCTTATAACTAACGTTACGACTCTTCTAGGTCTCGCGCTAGAGATTCTAGAGGACCTTTATATATTAATTAAGAAGGTATATATTAGTAGTCTTATTCTATTTCGCTTTATTAAATCTAATATTAAGCGAAGGCTATCGTAGTCCGTAAGTACCTAGAGCGCGGTAACCGTAAGGATAAGAATAGTAAATTCCGCTTAATTCTTATTAAATCTCGTATCTATCGTCTCTCCCGCTATTATAAGACTATCGGCGCCCTTCTACTAACCTAGAGATACGAGTCCGCTACCGCTAGTACCCTTATCGTATAAGTAACCTATCGGCTACTAGAAAGAACGCGAAGAAAGGAAAGTAATAATTAGAAGCTAATCTAGTATTAGACGAGCCGGCGTAGCGAGACTAGATACGATTCTTTAGTCTTTATTTAAATAATAGAATAATACTATATTAAAACTTTTATATATCTAGTCTTACTATACTTAACTATAATATACGATAAGGTTATTATAGTCTTAGTATTCGATAAGTCCCTATTACCTATAAGTTTACTAAATAGACTCTATAGGTTAAGTTTTAAAGTTATTAGTTACGACTTTATAAAGGATAGGCGAAAGACCTAGAATCCCGACGTAATATATAATCTATAAAGTTAAGCTAATATTTATAACCTCGTAGCGACAACGGTCTAATAAGCGTATAGAAATATAGAGACTCCGTTAATAACTTTAATACTAAATTACTAATTAAGCCGCCTTTCCCTATTCGTTAATTTCTTATATCTTTATATATAATTAATTATATATTCTACTACTTTAATAAGCTACCGTTACTACTCGCGCTTAATATTACGTATATAGTCCTACTACCCTACTTAACTCGTACTAGCGTTATTAGCTACCGTAATATCTCCGATCTTTAATCCTTCCTATTAACCTCTTAACAACCTCTATATTAGTATAATAATAGCTAAGCTCTACCGAAAATAACTTCGAACTCCGTAGAGTAACCGGTAAAGAAAGAGGTATAGCGCTAATTAAACTACTAGTAATTACTATATAACCTCCGCCGTCTTTACCGATTATTACTATAGATATAAGCTAACTATATCGACTAGGCTATATCTAATAATACTTAAGCCCTCGACGAACTAAAGAATCTTCTTACTTCTTACGATATTATTCCGCTTAGCGAAAAATAGCGAGTTAAGTTCGTAGAAGTACTTTCTCCGTAGCTAAACTAAAATATCGGTAGAGATAAGCTAATACTACGCGTAGCTAAAGAGTCTACCGTAGTCGTCGACCTTACTAATATTAAGTCTAATAACGATAAGCCTAATGAGAATAACGTAGTAGATTCTATATATAGTACGTCTAACGAGTAGCTATAACCTCCCGCTAGAAAGAAGCCGGTCGTAATCCTTAATATAACGAAGAACGAGAAGGGTAACGTAGAGTAAGCGGACGGATCTAGGTAGTAAGCGTAATATAAAGAGCTATAAGTACGCGTATAATAGAAGGTTATTAGGCGTACGGAGACTAGGATAATTAAATAGGTATAGTAAACTACGTTACTACGAGAACGGTTATTATAATATTATACTACTTTTACGGTATAGTTAAGGTTCCTAAATAGCGACTAAGAATCGTAATATCTCTCTAGTATACTAGAATAGCGTTCTATAGCGGAAGTATAAAATCTAGATACGAATAGAGACTATAGTATAATTTAAGTACGGAACTCCTTAGTACGATATAAATATTACGTAAGGTATATAGTATTACTACCGTATCTTTTATAGGATACGAGCGAATACTATATAGAAATATAGCGTCTTTATTAACTCGTCTTCCGGTACGCTATTATTATAATCTAACTAAGATATATAGGGTAATACGACGGAGACTCCTTAGTATCGCCTAATAGATATATAATAATCTATACTATATATAACTATACTAACGAAACTACTTTATTATAAAGAGCGACGCTATTAATCGGGGCTATATATAAATATTAAGAACTAAATCGGGCTTATTTTAGCCCGGTACTAAAAGATAGCGGTATATAATAGTAATTTTCATTTAATTAGTAAACGGAAATAGATTAAAGTATAAAATAACTAGGTAAATATAGCTACTACCCTACCGTGATATCGGCTACTATATATAGGAGATACTAAGAAGACTCCCCTAAATAAAGATAGTAACTTTATTATTTAGACTATATATATATAATATTAAAAATAAGCGAAGCTAAGAATATAGTAATCCTTACTAATATAGCCCTTATATCGACTTTAATTTAGCCGGGTAAGTATCGTATAATTATTACCTACTCTATACGCGTAGGTTAGGTAAGCTAGTAGCCCTACCTAACTTTTTAATATAGAACCTACTCTAGATCTACGCTAGTATATAGTCCGTACTTAATCTAGGGTATATCCTTATAACCTCTAACTCTATAATAATATTCTTATACTTTATATTATTCCGCGCTACGATCTAGCGTATATCTTTTCTTACGTCTATCGATATCTATATAGTTAATAAGTTAATCTACTAAAATACTAAATTCTACGCCTCTATTACGGAGTAAACCGTAAAGGGTAAAGTTGAACCTAAGATTACCTACCCTATACTACTAGGAGTCCGATCCGTATTACTCTTAGTATTACGCTAGCTCTAAGAATTATTATTAAAAAATATTTACTCTCTCCGAAACTATCGTAGTTTATAGTATATTTATAATAGTACTATACCCTTATAGTTAACTCTTATTACCTTATCTACCCTACCTAACTCCTCCGTATTATACGGGAGACTCCCTAGTATCTCTCCTAGTTATCGAATAATATAACTAATACCCTAAACTATAGTATTCTACTATAGCTAATCCTAGAGGCCCCTACGCGGGATTTAGCTATACGATATAGCTACTACCCCCTAGTAGTACTACTACGCCAAATATCGACGACGCGTCGCGAAACCTATTATAGATACTATTATCCTATCCGTTAACTCTACTAACGAATACGTATATACTATAGACCGACCTATAAGTCCTATAAGTATTACTATTTAGTTTTACTAAAGAGGTCCTAGATAGAGAGGATTTCGAAATCTAATTATACGTCGACGACCGAGATATAGAGGACCGCCTTTAGGAAGTAGCTCTAGAAGACGAAGCTATTATCGCTATAGAAGATATAGCTAACTCTTTTAGATAGAAAGATAACTATACTACTAAATTCGACCCTAAAAAAGAGATAGACGTAGAACGGGTATTAGACGTCGCTCTCTAAGCCGCTAAATACGATATACTAATAATAAGCGAGAAGGGTATTTAGACGAAGCCGAAAATACTCGCGCCCTTCTACGGTATTACTTTAGAATACTTCTATATTTTAATAAATTCCTCTCTAATTATTAAGATAATAACCGAGCTAATCGCGATTATCGATAGATATCGAAAGCTAGGTAAGGTAGCGGAATCTATCGTATATATAAATATTTTAGCTATCTATAATCGGCTCGAGGGGCCTAGAAAATTTATCCTAAGTCGAAAGCGTAATAAGTATAAGCGTAGTTACTCTTAGGGTCCGCTAGAGGCCTACGCGGTAGCGATCTAGAATCTATTATAATATACGTTCCGCGAGTCCAGCGGTATCTTCTACGGTAGAAAGTAGTCTAGTTTAATCGTAATAAACCGTATATAGTTCCTTATCTAGCGCGTAAAACATAGTACCGTTAGATATAGTATAGGTAATAACGATAAAAAGGCCGCGCGTAAAAAGAGTAGAGTAAGCTATAGCCCCCTTCCGTAAGCCGCTATACGGGCGTTACGTAGAAGACTCCCCTATATCTTCTAAGATATTATATTATACTACTAACTATTTATAGAAGTCGAAGTATCTATAAGCTAATATAGAACTCGTTACTATTATAATAACCGACCTAAAGGACCGCCTCGCTCGCGAGGTAGGAACTAACGCCGCGAAAGTATAAAAGATACGCGATCGAGTTAGTCGAGGTCTACGTATATAAGCCCGTAATAGTACTAGTACCGTATACGATAATAACGAAGAAGAGGAAGTATTACCTAATAAAATACGTAAACTTCTAGCGGTATACTACGATAGCGAGGAGAAGAGATAGACTAGTCTTCTTACGGAACTCTAGAACCCCGAGTTCTAAAAGACCCTCTCTACTATAAAGGGCGAGGGTAGTAAAATCGCTAAGAATTAATAGAATAGGTTTATTAAAATCTACTTAAGCGTCGGCGAGAATAATAATAAATTCGACGAACTCCTTAGATAGACTCTTACTAAGTACGTACTAGAACTAAAACCTAGCTTAACTTTTATCTATCGTATAATAGAAGAGGACGCTAACTAGTTTCTCTAGAGCCGGCTTATTATAAATAAGAAGGCGGTAAAAGCTTACGAGAGTAATAATACGCCGGATAAAGACTCTCTATTATTACTATACCCTAGATTAGACGAAGCTTTTACTACGCTCGCCGGCGCCTTATATTCTAACTATAGTTTAGAGTAAGTTAAATCTAAGCGCCTACGTAAGAGGAATATTATAGAAGCTAAGCCCGAGATTAGGGCGGTACTTATAAATAACGATTCGGTCGTAGCGTAAGTAGAGGAGGAAGGTAGATATATCGCTAGAGTAATACTAAATACCTCGGGGGTACTAGAACCTTCTAGTATATAAGATATAAGATCTATAAACGACGTTAAATTAGTTACTAATATCCTTACTAACTCTACTTAGGAATACTCCTCGTTTATTAAGACTTACTAGACCTTAAATAAGAACTCCGAATAGCCTATTCGATTACCTAGAATACGAACTAGCGGCCCCTATCTATTTTAGTTCTAGGTTTACGCTCTCGTCGCTATACGAAAACTCTTAGCGTAAGGAATTATTACGGGCGTAATTCTAGCTACCGTCGTTAGCTTAGGTAAAACTATTACTATACTCGCTACGATACTAACTATAAGTTACCCCCTCGCCTTCTATACTATATAATATTAGGGAGACTCCCTCGTAACTTCTAATAGGGACCGCGCGAATACCTCTTACGCTAAGACCTCTCTTATAATAACTAAAACGGAGCCTATATCGTAACTCTTATAAATATAACGTTAGCTAACTAGTTATATAGGAATATTATAAAAAGTATCTTAGAATCTAGGCTATCTACGACTAATTCGCCGTAGACGGTAACGCCTACGCTAAAATATCCGCTCTATAGAAAGAGGGTCCCGCTAAACCGTAGCTAATTAAGATTCTAGGTACCTTAGTAACTTAATAGTATAAAGAGGCCTATAAGCTCTCGGCTAGTTTTAAACTCGTCGTCTATTATATCGATTATAAGAAGGCGAACGTAATAGTAGCTATAGACGACGAGGATAGTACGCTGGATTTCGAAACGGTAGACGTTATACGTATTAATACTACCCTTACTCGAAATAGTAAGGATATAAATAATATCGTAAATATAGCGGCTAGAGATTATTTCTATTTAGTATTAGTTATTATAACGCCTTAGACTTAGATTATACGATACGGTCCTAGCGTACTCTAACGCGAACGTTAATCTCGGTATATAAACGAACTAAGTAGTAGTAAAATTAGTAATTTTACGTTTAAGTAGAAGACTAAAGCTAGCGATCTAGATAGACTTAACTACCGTAAGATCGATACTCTATAGGTCCGTAACCTAAGCGGCCTATTCGAAAATCTTATTATCGACGAAGCTTACTCTTACCGTAACGTATACTTATAGGCCGTTATTACCGCTTAGTAGGTTAGCGTAAAGTATAAATTTCTTATAACTACGACCCCTATATACTATTCGACTTAGGACCTAGAAGGCTACCTCGTATTATACTAGTCGGATAAAGCCCGTAAGTTAAATAATACCGCGCGGTTTAGAGATATAAAGATCGTACTAAGCGATAAAGATTTAGACGTATAGAGTCTATACGACGATAATTACGTTAAAGCGTATACGGTAGACGAAGTACTAGATAGGGAGACTAGGCTTAGACTTACGACGTCGGCCGCGTATAAGAAATACGTACTCGATAAGCTATATATCTTACGTATAGAGGCTACTATATCTCTAGTATTTAACGAAATTCTAGTTAGATATAACTATACCTCGTTATACCCGTCTAGCGACCTTAAGTACTCTATTAGTAAGAAATTACCGAAGATAATACGCTCTATAAAGGAAACTAAATTCCGTCCTAAGTAGGCTAAAGTCTTCTAAGTTTCGATATACGATACTTACGAGCGTATTCGGATACCCCTTAACGGTAATAGGTTAGGAGCTAATTCTAGGGCGATAGGCGTAAATTCGACTACTTATCGACATTATACTACTAGTACGATATACCCCCTACTATTACTAGTAGGAGTTCCTAAGAACTACCTATACGCCTCTAAAGATAAGAAATCCTTACGGCGTCTAGAGACTAACCGAAATATATTCTACGAGTAGGCGAGATAGTCGTAGCGGCGAGAGTAGTAGTTTATATATAGGGATAAAATTAAGTACTTACTAGATTCCCTCGGACTAAAATAGCCCGGTTACCTAAATATAAAAAACTACGATTACGATTCCGATATAAATCTCTATCTAGGTAAGTAGCCCTATTGTTACTCGGGCTATAGAAAGATACGAGGGAGACTCCCTAGTATTACTTAATTACTATATCCTACTCTAATACCCGTTACTAGGGAGCCTCCCCTATATCCCTCTTTACTATAGATTCTACGTATACTAATATCGATAGGCCCGGAGATATTAATATTAAAGCTATAGCCTAAGTTCGAAACGGAATAGTTCTTCTAGAAGCTCGAAGGTAACGATTTCTTCGATACCCTCGAGAGAACCTATTCTAATTATCTTAATTAGCTAAAGAAATATTAGATAATATTCTAAATACTCCTAGCGAGGGCTAATACTACGCTAATACCTAAAGTTAAGGGCGGAAATTTACTAAAGGCGACCCTATAGGTAAATAACTAATCTTATCGCTTCTAAAAGAAGATTCTACGTATACGGAATTAATAGGCTTATAGCTTTTAAAAATCTACCTATATTTATCCCCTCGGTTTAATACTATCTTAGCTTAGGCCTTTAACTATTTTCGATAAGACGAAAAGGTATTACTTTAGACCGGGTTCCCTATATATTAGAGAATAGTCTACTATATCCTCTTAATAGCTAAACTAAGATTAGAATTATTCGACGCCTATCTTTCCTACGCTAATCGCGACGCTCTAGTCGACCGCTTTAACGATATACGTATTACGAATAGATACCTCTAGTTCCTCTCTTATACTTTCGGTATAAGTAGGACGGGGCTTAATCTTTACGTTAGTAGTATGTATATAATAGCTATTATTAATTCTCTAGTAAATTCGTCCTAGGATTAGTAGGCCGTCGGACGTTACTACCGCGTTAGATAAATATACGACGTCTATATACGCCGAATTTTTATATAGAGATCCTACGATAACTAGATTTACGACCGTACTTTCGACCTTTATTTACCCGATCTAAAGACTAACCTAGACGCGAAGTAGTTCTACGAGATAATCCGTATATACCTATAAGCGGGAGAGAGTAATAAGGATACTACTTAGCGTATTAAGCTTAAAATAGTTAGTATCTACTATAACCCGATAGTAAAAGGCTTCCGTAATTATCTTCGGTATATAATCTTATTTCCTACTCCTAATTATACCGAGGAAGAGACTCTTAATCTTCGCTTCTAGCTAGTAGAGTAAAGGCGGTTACGAGACGATTTAAAGGCGACTTAGAAGATCCGTAATACTACTAAAGATAAGTTTTACCGGCTTAGCGACCTACTCGTAGGCGTTATTCTATCTAAATAGAAATCGATTAAGGAGACGAGGATCTATTACCTACTATTTAGCTTTTATTTCGGTATAGGGCCTATCTAGTACGTCGAGGCGAGTAAGAATTCGATAGAGTTAGAGTTCTTACGCCGCTATAACGAGGATATACTCTCGTACGATTTTAAATAGGAAATCGACGTAACCGAGACTACTAAAATAGAGATCGATATAGAGGCAAGACCGGCCCGTAAGAAAAAGTAGGCGAAGCGGATACCTAAGAAATCTAAGGTATCCGGTACGGATAAATCTACGCCGCCTAGTAAGGTATTAGGTAAGAGTACGACCGCGAAACGAAAGGCGCCCCCTACGGGTTCTAGTAGGCGAAGTACTAAAATTCTAAAGGCCTCCCCTTCGGTAGCGCCTTACCTATTTTATAAGTAGAGCGTTATAATAGCGTACCGTATAGCTAATATTAATAGGAAGCGTAGCTCCTTAGATCCTAAATTCTAAAACCTTACTATTCCGTAGCTTAAGGACTTATACGGGCGATATAGTTATCCTATAGAGGAATTAATAAATCGTATATAGTTACGTAAGTTACTATTAGCGAATTATAGCTTTATTAATAATAATCTAGTAGTACTACTACCGCTATTAAGCGAGGGTTAAGGTGACACTAGCGAGACTATAGAGGAGGATTAAGAATTTAGAGTATACGAATTAGTATAGCGTATAGATAAGATTAAAAGACTATTAACGGTATAGAAAAGGAATTTCGGTCTTATAGATAGGTCCGGTCGGCGTTTAAATTCTTATATCTATACTAGATAAAGGCGATATTTAGCCTCCTATAAGCGCTTAAACCTAAATAAAAGAGTAGCTTTAAGTCCGGTACGATTAACCTTCTATAAGTAATACGAGGGAGACTCCCGTATAACCCTTAAGTATCTAATTCTCCTTATATATATTAACTTTAGCTGTAGGCTAGTATATATATACGGGCTATACGTCTATCTATAACGATATTAACTATAGGTTTTCTCGACTAGATACTAGCGCGTAAGACGACTAAATCGTTACTAGCTCGCCTTCGCTCCTTATACTCTACTAGGTAACCTCTAGAATATAGTATAACGGAGTAGTATACTATATCGCTTAGAACGTACTACGAATTATAAGTAACCGTAAATTCGTCGTCCTTATACCGTCTTAACGTTAGCCGTAAAAGAAGAATTAAATATTCCGCCGTTAAGCTATCTTATACTAACGATATACGTTATATTAGCTTCTTAAATCTTTAGTTATATATAGATAGCGAGTTATAATAAGCGAGTTACGGTATAGACTCCCTATATTCGTAAAATCGTAGGGAAAGATAAGGCCGGAGAGACCGTAATACTAAGTAGACCCCGTACTAATAGGTTAGGTAGATATATATCTACTAGAAGATAGATACGATTATTATACCTACGTCTATATTATTAATTTTTTATACTACTATATATATAGCTATAAATGTAACGGTACGTAAGACCGATACCCGTACGGTATAGTATAGGTTAGGTATTAATTACTTACGTAAGCGGGAGCGGGAGACCTATATTAAAGAGACGCTAATAAGAGGTCCGTATATCGTATATATCTTCCTCTTATATAATATTAACTTCTTTATTAATTTAATAACCCTTATACCCGTATTCCCTCGCGAATATCGCTAGCTTAAATCCGCGTACGGCTATACTACTTAAAAACTTATATAATAATTATACTTACCTTTAAGAACGGTTACTATATAAGTATACCCTAAATATTATTACCTAATATAGGACGGTATAGGAGTTCTTTTTATATCTCTTATATTAGCCTACTAGTACTTAGTCCGTATAGTCGGACTTCTAGCCGATTCTACCTACTAGAATATACTATCGATACTAGTACCGTATAGTAATTTTCTTATACTATTTCTTAGTAGCCTAGCCTATCTCTATATACCGAAGTATTTAATACGCTCCCCGTAGATATTTTATAGGTTAATTCGTAGGAGACTCCCCTATAGCTCTTAAGCCCGCTAGAGAGGCTTACGTAGATCGCTAAATAGACCCTAATAATAATAATACCCTAACCTAAATTTGTATATTAGGTCTATACGACTCTAGTACTAGCGGACCTAACGGAAACGCTTAGGTAGGGAGAAATCTAGAGCTAGGAAAGACCGGCGTACCCGTATTATTCCTAATACCTAATTTATATACCCCTAATATACCGGCGGACGTACCCTTAGAGGCTAGTATACCGACCGCTAGTACGGGACTAGATAAGTATTTTAACGTAACTAAATATATATAGTAGTCGTTATAGAAGACTAATTCTAAATATAACGACGACGACAAGAACTTTATAAGAAGATTAGCGCGAGAGGAAGACGTTCTTATCGAATTATAAGAGTATTAAGATACTATACTTAAATAGACTACCGGCTACGCGTCGAATTAGCCCGTCTTAGATACTAATATTAACGAGGTAGATACGATAGACGTTACTCTTAGTACGGCGGTTATAGATAGATAACTAATAAGTATAGCTACGTACCCCCGAATCTATATAAAGGTAGACGAATTCGCCCGTTATTACTAGTTAGATCGTCGCGGCCTTAATATATTTATAAAATCCCCCCCTATTAAATTAATCTTCTAGACCTTATTTAGTACTCTAGAGTATCTTAAGGGCCCTAGTAGAGTAAACGAGACCGTTAAGTTTTCCGCCGTACTAGTAATATTAAGTCGATTAGAGGACCTAGTAGATTCTACTTAAGTAAGAGGAGGAAGTAGTATATAAAGAATAATATATAGGGTATTAAAGAGGTATACGCTATAGTAGTCTACGACTTACTATATATCTTCTATTTTAAAGAAGATAGCTAATTCTTTAGGCTTAGCTAGTCGTTGGAAGTTTAGTAAAACCGAATATAGTTTCTAATAAGGCGCGAAGTACTTAAATTATAAAACCTAGAGTCGTAAACGGACGATCCGGATATCCGCGCCTTATAGTATAAAGTAAGTATATTTAGACCTCCGACCTCTAGAACTTAATACTATAGAGCGTTATAAGGAGACTTCCTTATAACCCGCTACGTAGCGGCGTCTATTAGAAACTCTCTAAGTACGAATAATAACGAGCTAGCCTACTCTAATACTATACTCTACTAATACGTTTATAGGTTACTAGTATCGTATATACTAAACCTAAAGAATTCGTCGCCGCCGCCGAGCGATTAAAAGTAAATATACTTAATTAAATACCTCGCCGTAGTCGCCGCCTTTAAGAGCTTACCGAACGAGAAAATCGACTAGTTAAAGTTAGGAACGCTAAATACTAGAATATACGCCGAAAATCCGATCGGGTAAAAGTAGAAGCGGAGTCGAAGCGAGCTAAAAGGTAATAATAAATTAACGACGGTTAGGACGATATTTTAGATAGTAATAGCGAAAATAGTATATAGATATTCGACTAGGATACCGAGCTAGATATTACGCGTAAAGAGAGGGAATAGAAAGAGGCTAAAGACGAGCGTAAGAAGAAACTCCTCGCTAAGCTCTAGGATACTACTATATAAACGGTATTTAATAACCTTTCGTCCGAACTACTAGTCGTATAGAATAGCTAGCGTAAGATAGAAGAATTTATCGCGATATTTTAGCGAGCTATAGAAGACGAACGGAAATTCGACGAACTTTTTAGGTTCCGTCTAGATATATATATACTAGGTAATAGTACCCGTTATATCTTTCTTCTACGCTTATCGGGAGACGATACTAATACTATACTAAAGAAACGGTTAGAGGCGAATAAAGCCGCTAAGAATATATACGTAAAATAGGATCCCTCTAAGCGTAGAAAACTATTAATTCCTAACCCTAGAATATAAACGATATTATCTAGGATCTATAAGGTTCTATACCTAAATACTTTCGTAACTCTACGCGTCGCGGATATTTCTAACTAATAAGTAGTCTTAGTTAAGAAGGCTATTAAAGATATATTCTCTATATAGAGTAAACTACTCGCCTAATAGTAGGCGGAATAGAAAGTAGCTAACTAGTACGAACTAACGTCTAAGACTAAGTTCTTCTTAGATAAACTACCCCTTATAAAGAACTATCGGAATAGTAGATCCGATAACGTCGCGGCTTAAGAAGTTAAAATAGTTACTAGCCTTTTACTAATACTAAGTAGGAGTATACTCGATTTCTCGAAGTATATAAGAAGCTAAATATTAACCTAGAACGACCTATCCGCGTCTAGGGTATACGGAAAGGTACGCCTTACCTATTCTAGTTTTAGGTATATACTATCGTTACTATATAGGAGAAGTTATAGTAGTCTATTATAGACGGAGTTATATTAGCGGCGGTCGTTAGTCTTAGGAAGACTATTACTATACTTATAACGATTCTCTTAGTAAGTACTTCCCTATATATAGCTATTAAGCGATACGAGGGAGTCTTCTTCGTATCGCCTAGTCGTATATAATACGTCGTCTACTACCGATATACCGGCTTTAGTTTAACGAACTAGTATACTAACTATTATCTAGAAATACGCTAATAAGTACGACCGTATATAAGCTATCTACGAGTAGTTCGCGTAAGACGGGGACGCTACTAAATATAGAAAGGCGCTCGAAAAGATTAGTAAGTTCCGTCTATAGCTAGTTAAAGTCCCGGGTATCCTCGTTACTTAATAGTATAAGAAAGCTACTAAGCTTTCGCGAATATTTCGACTTATAGTCTACTATACTAATAGGAAGAAGTCGATAATACTAGTAGATCTCGAGAACGCCGATAGAACTATTAGTAGAATAAATATCGAAGTTATCTACGTTAATAAGGCTATAATAAGGTATTCTTAGGATATAAAGAAAATAATACGCCTCGTAAATAAGAAGTATATCCGGCTAGTTCTCGTTATTACTACTCTATAGACGTAGATTATTCGCTATAGTCCTAGTAATCTTAAGTCTCGTCGTAAGTAATAATACTAGCGCGAGCTCGACTAAGACGAAATATCTAAGTACGTATATAAGACGAAGGTTAAAGAGGTATAGCTAGGCGGCCGTAAGTAGTATATAATCTAGAAGATATAGCCTTAGAACCTAAGTAGCCTCTTCGAAAACCTTATTATAGACGAGGCCTACGCCTATAGAAACTCTAGCTTATAAACCGTTATTTCTACTAACTAGATAAAGGTAGAGAAGAAGTATCTAATAATAGCGACCCCTATCTACTACTCTTTACGGGATATAGCTAGGTATCTCGTATTAACCTAGTCCGATACTACTCGAGCCGTAGTAAATAAGCCTTAGTAGAAGAATATTATTATAACCGATAAAAGTACCGCTATAGAAGTATAGTCGCCGTATAACCTTAAGTACGTTCGAGCCTACTCGTAAACTAGAAAACTCGATATAGAGACGCGCCTAAGAATCGCCTCGTTAGACTTATATAATAAATACGTACTAGATAAACTATATATTTTAGAGTCCTAATATATACTCTCCCTAATCTTCGACGAAAATCTAGTTCGGTATAATTATACGTTATTCTATCCGCCTAGCTAAATCGAATATTCTATCGCCCGTAGACTACTAAAACTAGTATACTCTACGAAGAAGTCTACGCTAATACTATAGTAGTAGACGGTCTTCGATAGTATTACTAAACCCGCTTATAAGCGTATTAGAATACCTCTTAAGAGTAATTATTCGGGTAGCTAATTAGACGCTATAGGCGTTAATAGAATAGTATATAGAATATATAGTACGGAGATAACGTTTTCTCCGCTCTTACTTATAGAAATACTAATAGCCGATAAGTACGTACCGCGTAACTCGAAGGTACTCGAACGCCTCTATAATAACTAACTAAATTCTTGCCCGCGCTAAAAATACTTAGGTCTATTAGTAGTAAATAGAGCGCTAGGCTAAGGTAATTAATAGGTATTTAGAGGAATAGAAGGTTTCCCCGATATAGAGAAATAGATATAGTTACCTCTATAAGAAGACTATTCGAGTAAGTCCCCCCCTATATTCTCTTATAGATAGATACGAGGGAGACTCCTCTATATTACCTACTACCTACCTATAGTAATACCCTTATTTATATATAATTACCGGGTATACTAAGATATAGAAGTCCTTTACGTAACTTCTAATCGTCTCTTACCTATAATTATATTCCCTAATACTCTATAGCCGACGTAGAATTCTACGAGAAGCTATAGTATAAGTTCGAGACCGAGTAGTTATTCTAAGAACTAAAGGGAATAGACCTTCTATATACTCTCGAGAAGATATATCTCTATAAACTTAATTAGCTACCCGAGTATTAGGTAATATATAAGCTACTTACCTACGCTCGTACTAATAAGATTTCTATACCCGCTATTCGCGATAAGTCGATACCGGATATACTACTTAACTCGCCTACTAAGCCGATAGAATCTATCCTAATTCTACTATAGCCCGAACCTACGGCTTATTATACTAAGGCTATTAAGAATAAGCTACTTATTAATATTATAGCCTTATCCCCCCGTATATATAAAATACTTACGTAGGCTTTCGATTACTTTCGTCGGTCGGAGAAGGGCTTATTATAGACTAGCTTTCCTATAAATTAACGCCTAGTCTACTATTTACTATCTATAGCTAGTCTAAATTCGAAGCTATTCGACTCTACGCTATTACGCGCTAATTATAACTTACTTATCAATAGCTTTAACGAAACGAAGATAAATACCGCGTACCCGTAATTCCTCTTATATATATACGCCGTTAGCGGGATCGCCCTAAACCTCTACGTTAGTAGTATATATATTATATATCTTATCGACCCGCCTACTAATATATCTTAAGACTAATAAGTAGTAGAACGCTATTACCGCGTAGACTAAATCTACGACGTCTATATTCTACGTCTTTTCTTAGATAACTCGTACGATTTATAGGTATATAATCGGATATTTAAATTATATTTACCTAATCTTTAGGCGAGTTTAAACTACTCGTTATTCTTTAAGACTATTAGCGCTAAATATAAATCTAGTAAGAAAAAGAGCTAGGCGGCGATACGCCTTAAGACGGATATACGAGGTATCTATAGACGAGTTAGTTCGACTATCTTTTTAGGTAGTCTCTAATACGTATTCTTGTTCGCGCCTAAAGTCTTCGTAGATACCGTAGAATTAGACTAGCTATATACTAAAATTATATCTATATTAGCTACCGCTAGTAACGAAGAACTCTCTAATAGAGTTCGAAACTTAGCTCGTAAACGAGCGTAGATCCTTAAGATATAGCTTAAGTAGGATATACCTAAGGACGAATAGGAGTAGATAATAGAGAGGGAGGTATACTATCTCCTCTTTAATTTCCGGTCGGGGATAGGCGATATCTAATATATATAAGATACTAGCTCCGAAATAGAATTCTTATAGCGCTACTATATAGAGAAGACGGAGGAGTAGATAGCGTAGGATATTTAGGAGGCCGCGCTTAACGAGTTATAGAATATTAATAAGGTACCTCTATCTACGGCGGCGATACCCTAGAAGCGCGGGAAAGAACTAAAGAGTCTATCGAGAATATCTCGGAAGGCTAAGGCTAAAGATAAGTCTATTCTAATACCTAGTATAAAGCGACCGAAGTCTAGTTTATAGTCCGCTCTAACCCGGGGGGAGGCGACAATATAGGCTTTAAGTACCCTACTTTACTATCTAATTAGTAAGTATATCGTACCGCCCCTATTTAGAAAGCTAATAAAGAAGGATTTACTAAGTATTTACCGAAAGGGTAACCTAAAAGTAGACGGGGTAATAAAGAGTATAACTAAGATAAAACTATAGAATACTTTACTATTAAATCTAGTTTTCGTTATATAATACCTCGACGGTAAGGCCTTCGTTAATAAGTTTAAGTCTTCGTCGATAGTTAGTAAAAATAATTTAGATAACGAGGAATCGAACGATAATAAATAGCTAGCGAAGAAGAAGGCCCGTACCTAGCCTTACGGTAACGGGGACGATATATACCCGGCTATCGATAAGAAAATAGCGGATAATTAAGTATATAGGTATAGTCGTATAGTTGTAGCTAGTAGACTTTCGTATTATAGTAGTTAGATTCGCTAGTATAATACTTCGGCGTTAATAAGTTAGTACGTCTACGGGTTATATATTATATATAGCTAAGTAGTTAACTATATAGACGCGGTATTATTACGGTATATCTCTATCCTTCTATTATATAGAGCGATGCGTAGGAGACTCCCTTATATTACCTAGTACGTTCTAATACTACCTTTAAAGAAGTTGACCTACTACCGTATAAGTATAGTATCTATATTACTAGCTAATATACTATCTATTTTCTTACTACGATAAAGAATATTAGCGCGTACTTATAATCTCCGGCTCTTAATCTTTCTCTATCTACTAATTATTCTCGTCCGTATTATCTCCTAGTTCTAGTATCTCTTTAAATAGTATATCTAATAACTAACTCTAAGTCCCGTCTCCTACGTCTAGCTGTTCGTAATAGGCCGTACGGTATATACGACTTATATATACTATATAACGGAGGAGTTCGAGAACTCTATAG
Organism: Venturia effusa; assembly: GCA_007735645.1. Classification (NCBI taxonomy): domain Eukaryota; kingdom Fungi; phylum Ascomycota; class Dothideomycetes; order Venturiales; family Venturiaceae; genus Venturia; species Venturia effusa. The sequence continues at coordinate 11,951 of CP042188.1, read as the reverse complement.
TCTATTAACTCTCTACCGACGCGTTCTATTCGACTAAGAGGAGGGGAGAAAATCGGTTTAGCTTAGTAGTACTTTCTATAGAATCGCTTCTAGAAGTACCTATTATCTACGCGTATATTAGTCCTTATCGCGTACGGTACTACTTAAAATCTACGTAGGATATTACGTAGCGCCTCCTTAAATATATCGTTCTTTAAAGGGAGAGGAACTCGCTCGACTTCCTATAGAATTTCTTATCTTTATACGCCGGAACCGACTACTAACCGTCCGCGTTAAAGATTCTTATATTCTATTTTCTAGCGAACGCGTCGTCCTCTTCTACGCGTTACCTATAAATATATATATAGAATAGGTATAGCTATAGTTTACTACGATATACTAGGGTAGCCTTACGCGATCGTACTAACTTATCTAGGCCTTTAGATAACTTCCGTCTTAATAGCTATAAGGGTACTATAATCCCGGCTATTATCTTACACCTTATATTACGGTCTTTCTCGTCGTCGCGATAGTATACGAATCTATCCTTAGTAACTTTATAGATTATATCTATAAGATTAATTACTAATTACTATACTAATACGGGTATCTTATTATCGTTAGCCTCGAGCTAGAGAATAGTATATATAATAGTATAGAGGATTTAGAATAGGTCTAGGACGAGATACGCGAATATAGTCTTAACCCTCGTCTAGACTATTATTTCGTCTTCGCCTACGAGTTCGGTATTATAGTCTTTCGTATTAGAGTCGAATAAAACTAAAGTCGAGTATCGTAGTAGATTACGGTATATATCTATTAGCGTCTATATATAGAGTTCTAACTACGTATATTTATCTTCGTTAACTTCGTCTATCGCCGTACCTAAGCTCTTTAGAGTCTATACCTCCTATCGCGTCTACCGTCGTAGCTTAGGGGGTTTAGTAAAGTATAGCTCCTACGGTTAGTATAGTCGAAGTTAGGTAACGCGCTTTTAGAGATTAAGAGTATATATCGCGATAGAATATAAATCGCTATAGATATTGAAAGCTCGGTCTCGAGATAGACGACCTTCGTCCTAGTTAGATATTACTAGAAGAGGCGATATAGTTATTCGGTCTTAAATATACCTTACTAAGATAAATTAATAGCTCCTCTACTACTATTATTCCTAAGGGCGGAGAACGTTCGACCTATTCTAACTATTCTATAAATATAAACCTTAAAATATAATATTCGACCCTTTAAAAGTCGATAATAACTTATATAGCCGGTTATCGATTATATATATACCTAATATCGCCTTTCTTAATTAATAAGGGACGACTACCCTCTATCTATATAATATATACTATTACCGTATTAGAGAATATATACTATACGAAGTATATATAGATAAGAGACTATACGACGAAATTAGAGACTCGACTAGGCTTATCTAAGATATTAGAGGAAAGCTAAAGTTACGTATATATTATATAACTTTATTATATCTACTAGGGTATAGTTAGGCTAAGTATTAGTCTTAATTAACTACCGTTTACCCTCTATCTATCTATCCTCCTCTAACTATACGTACGATATCCTTTTATAGTATTATAATACGACTTATACTAAATACCTGCGGGGTTCGATAGCGCTAGATTAGTATACTAAGCTATTTACTCTATATCGAGGACTAATAATATAGGCGTATATAGAATAAGATACTACTAGGTATAAGTTCTACTTCTTTATATAAAACTATATATAATAATTAAATATAGTATACCTAGTACTACCGATCGTATAGCTAAGAGACTCGATATTAATATATAGGTAGTCGGTAATCCCTTAGGATCGGGGTATTAAATCTATAAGAGCGGCGTAGTATTATCTATTAATTCTCCTACTAGAGGCCGTCGGTCTAAGAAACGTAGACTAGACGGGGACGAGAATCTTAGCTTTACTAGTAATTAATAAGAGTCGCGTAACTATAACTATAATATAATATAACCTACTAGCTCGACCGGTATAAAAGAGCGGTCTATAGACTACGGCCTCGGTAAAGAACTACCTATAGCTTTTCTTAAAGACCTCGATATTCCTAACGAGGTCTTCGACGAGCTAACTAGTAACTCTAATAGAGAGGCGATTATACTAGAGAACTATAGGGACGAAGATACTACTAAAGAAGAGCGTATCCGATAATAGTCGTAGAGTCGTAAATAACTTCTAGCGCTACTTACTAATATAAATAATATAAAATAGTAATCGGTAGACTATAGCTTTAATAAACGATTACCTACTACTTACCTTAAAGACCTTAATATTTCTAGTTAGGTATTTAATAAGCTAACTAGTAACCCCGAGGGAGAGGCTATTATATTAGAATAGATTAGAGATAGGGAGGCTACTACTAAAGCCCGAGCTTAGTATAGATTCGAGTAGATATTTATATATAACGACTAGTACGAAGGTTCTACCTATAATAAGGAGTATTAATATAGGGTAGCCGTATATACTAGAATTAATAGTCGATATTAACCTAAGAATATTAACTATATATTACTACTACTAAGTAACTTACCTACTCTCTACCAATACCTATTAGTACGATATAGGTATTAGTTCTATCGGAAGACGTAGGGGCCCCTTAATACGATAGTAGGATAGTATATCGACTCGGATCGGTTATATATATTAGGTATAAGTCTATCTCCGAAATATTTTCTAATAAGATTATATACTAAGCCTAATAGGAAACCCCGCTTTACTATATAGACGCGGAATATATAAGGATATTAGGTAGTATATTCTAAGGTAATATAAGGGAGTCTCCCTCGTAACCCCCTATTATTTAATTAATTAGGGTAGTACCTATACTCTTAACGAGTATCCCGTACTTTTATTAATAGAGTATACCCTAATAGATATTAGTCTACTCGGTACTAATTAAGAAATAGGTAAATTAGTATTTCGCCTTTCTACTACTACTTAACTCCGTCTCCTAGCTATTTAGCGTTTCTACCCGTATATCTTCGCCGAATATTAAATATCGTACTACGGATATAAGCTCCCGCCCTAACGAACCTAGGTACCTCGGATTCTTAGGTCGTCGGCCCTATATTATCGTTAAGACGTAGTACTATAAATTATCGAAATATATCTTAAATACGTTCCGGATACGGCGAACTCTAACTATCGATCGGTCTACGATTAGTTCTATTAGCTCGGCTAGTATCTATATACCTTTACGTTAAGTATTAAGAAGCCTAGCCGTCTCCTAGAATAGAATACTAGTTTCGTATACGTAGTTAACGTATATATTAAGAAGTCCTATATCGACCTAGCTCTCGATCCGCTACCTATCGCGCTAGTAGTTTACTTCTATAGCTAAATAGCGCGCCTTCTTAAAGATTAATAGTTTAATAAAGATCGACGGCTTATTAATTTATATATCGCGGTTAACGTAACTTAGATCGCGCGCGTCTATATATCTACGCTAGAAAAAGTATAGCTACTCGTAGAGTACGTACTCTAAGTATTCCTTCGCTAGTACCTCGTCGGTAAGCTTTTCTCTACGATACTCGGGAATAAGCTTATCGCTAGTAGCGTATATTAGCCCTAGAAAAGATTAGACCTATAGCGTATAGACCTAATATACTCTAAAAGTATCCGTAGAAGGCGCGGGCGAGCTATTTATACCTATACGGAGCTAGGCGAGGCCGCTTTCGGGTAGTAGCGGCGAGTAGTCGGAACTATAAGATAGTAATAGTTAGTAACCTAGTAGTAGTATTATATTAGTACGTAGGGATCTTACTATATATATAGGTATTTTATTTTCGGCGGTAGTAGTATATACTACGTATTGAAATTAATAGGCTCTAGACGGGGCGTATAGAAAGGCTATCGTATATTATACTTTAGACTAATATAAGTAAGTTAAATTAGTAGGTACGTACCGGGCGGTTCCGATAGGGCGGAGGATATATAGAGGGACTAGGGTATTATATTCTATTATAGTTTTAGGTAACGAGTACCCTATAATAAAGAGCGGTAAGTTAATAGGCTTCCCGAATAGTATTAAACTGGCCGTATTAAGTTTACTTACGAATTTAAGGATATAGTAATATCGGTATACCTTATCTAGCTCTTCTTCTATCTAGGACCGTCGTACTAGCGTACGTAGGATATAGTCGTAGGACTTAGATATTTCGGGTATAATATTACGCTATAGTACTACCGATAGTATACCGGTCTTCTAGAGAGCGATATACTCTCTATCGAGTATTATATACGTACGACTAGGTCTAAGCTAAGTCGTAGCTAAATAAGTCTACGTCTAAGGCGGCCGCGGTATCGAATATATATCTAAATATAGATACTGGTCTTACGTACTAGGTCGAGTATAGACGTCGGGGCCTACGGACTCTTTAAAGAGATAGATCCGCCCTCGTTATATATAATTAGTATTATTAAACGTAGTCGGTAGCGCGGAGAGGGCGGGTTCGTATAGAAGTAAGTAGGCGGTAGAGATACTTATTAAATAGATATATAGTAATCTATATTCGTTCGTATAATACGCGTATTATAGGATAATATATCGCGATCGCTATTATATTAGAATAATACGCGTATTATAGGATAGTATATCGCGATCGCTATTATATTAGAGAACTAGGGTTATATTAACATTTATTAATTATAATTAGTACGCTAACGTATCTATAGATAGAGTAGTCTAGATTTACGAATACTTAGTTATCCTCTTTACGAGCGATAATATACGGCGAATAGGATTGTAAATCTAGTATATCTAATAGAGAAAGTATACGAATAGGTAATAGTTAAGTTACCTTACTATAGAAGACAAGAGAAAGTCCCTTTCGTATTATATAAAAATTCTATATATATATTATTATTAGAAGGATAGGATTATATAAGAATACTAGCCGGTATACGGGTATTAATAGGTAAGATTCGGTAGATTAGGAGATATAAGGGAGTCTCCCTAGTATCTCCCGTAAACGAATAACTATTATCGTTAGTAGATCTCGTTTACTAAAGCTAATCGAATAGTATATTACCCTAGAACTATAGGTTCTCGGGATATATAAATATATCTCTTCTATATATCCCGACTATAGGAGCTACTATAGTAATACTCGTACTTCGTAGTTATCTCGTACTCTTATTACTATAAACTAAAGTCTTATTCTATATACGTCCGACTAGGCTACTCGGCTTTACTTATACTAACTATCTTCGTCTATTAACCTACTTAGTAACTCTATATCTATCTCCTCGTCGGATATAAATAGCTATACTATCGAATTTCCCCCCTCTTCTAATCCTATTCCGTCCTCGAGTTTATCTATCTCCCTAACTTCTTTAACGGATACGTCGTCCGGTTAAGTACTATCCGGTACTTTAGTAATACTATAAAACCGCTCTAGAATCTAACTTAGAGTATCGCCTAGTACTTCGCCCTCTATTATATCTTTAGTATATAGCTTAAAGATTAGAAGCCTAAATCGTTCTACGTCTAGTAGACGCTCTACCTTAGCTATACTTTCTATAAGCTCTAGACTATACCGCGTACTTAGTAATAGCTCCGTACCTAGAAACTAATCTATAAGGTATAATAGCTATCTAAAATAGTCGAGTCCTTTATAGAACTCCCTTACTAGTCCTATAAATAATTCCTACTCCTTGTTCCGGTATTTCGATACCTATATCGAAGTAATTACGTCGTTAGAGACTATTACTAATATAAGTCTTCCGAGTCGTAACTTAAAGATAAACTATCGCCTACCGCGTTTTAACTTTCTTTTAAATCGTCCTCTCTCGCGTTTAACCTCGTCCGACGCTACTATTTCTAGCTATTCTCTATACCTTTTACCGCCCTCCTCCCCTTCTAGAAGTAGTCTTCGGGCCTTCTAGTTATCTATATTATTCTATAGGACCTAGAGTAGGTATACTTATCTAAATATATCGCCGCGGACTATAGAAGATAATTCTATAGAAGTACCCCCCGCTATTAGCTCCTTAATACTCGCAGTATATAACTTACCGGTAAGTACTTAGTAAGCGGTATAGTACTCTTCGTATAGCGCTACTAACCTCGCTCGCTTATAGACTTACTAAATAAGAATATAACTTTCTAAGCTATTTACTACCTTTAATAATATCTATACTATCTATACTATATCGTATAGTATAGGCTGTCGAGTTAGCGATCTCCGCGTATATACCTGTAGCGCGCTATAAAGGTACTATAATACTATTCTGCGTACCCGTACTCCCCTAGTAGATTAGGATACTAGTATTAACTAGTAGGCGACCTTTTACGCGCTAGTAGTCTAGTATAATACGCTAGTTCTATAGTACCTTTATTCCTCCTACTAATTCCGTATTAAAAATAAGCTTCGACGCGGTTCCGATATCTATATTAGATAGTCTATAGTTAACGAGCTAGGTAAAGCGCGATTTATATTATACTATAATCTCCCGCTCGGATACTTTATTCGTATTATCCCCCTCGCTCGCCTAAAAGATATCTATAATCTTAGTAATAGTATTCTTTAGTTACCGAACTTCCCGCTCTTTCTCTTTCCTACTATTCGCGTTTATAATAGATATCGTTATCGTACTAGTATTCTCCGTTCTACGTTATCTCGTAGTATTACTTTATCCTTCCGTCTCTTTCTTAGCTAGACTATTATCCTCTATTAGTTAGACTCTCTAGATAATATACTATTTCGCTTCCTCGCCTCTAAGTAGGATTACTAGACCGAGTAGTAAGTCGACTATACTTAATTATACTATATAGCCGATCTATAGAAGAGCGCGAATAAGTTCCTCTTCCGAGCCGATTAACTATCGAGACTTATTTCGTTATCTATCGAGAAAGGTAGGAAGCTTTTAGAGTAATAGGTTTATCTATAAAGATATACTATATCTATAGAAGTTTTATACTAAAAGTATATTAAGTATACTAAATTAATACTAGATTAATATTTTTTTGATATTTTTAATACTTTTACTATTAACTATACTTAAGGCTTTTTTTCTAAATATAGATAATACGTTATATATTAGATACTTGCTTTATCTATAAACTATTATAGACTTAAAGTTATATAGTATAAGTTAAAGTATAATTTAATATACCCTATTAAAAATTATTGAAATCCAATATTTTAAGGTATTAAAGAATTCTAGTAGTATTATATCTCTATTTATAGTTATATAAATGCGGGGTAGAAACGAAATTAAAATAAACGACTATATAGAACTCTAAGGTAGCACTCGCTCTTAAAATATATCTAAAGATTCTAATATATTATCTAAATAAATTAAAAGTCCTAAGGATTTAAAGTTTTTAGATATTCTTCTATAATTTTACGTATAGCTATAAGGAGAATTATACCTTTAAGCTTCTTAGACTAGAGACTAATTACTTCTTCTTATATACTTTAGTATAATCTTCTTTAACGACTTTTTAGTATAGATAGTACTTAGCTCTTCTTACTCTATTAACTAATATTCTCTTTACTAGCTTCTTAGTCTAAATAGTACTTATCTTTTCTTACTCTATTCTATATAATCTTCTTTATAAGCTTTTTAGTCTATATAGTATTATACTCTTTTTACTCTCTTAATTACTAGTTCTTTTACTATCTTCCTAGTATATATAATACTTATCTTTTCTTACTAATTTAACCTAATCTTATTTATTAGCCTCTTAATATAAGTATTTCTTACTACTTTCTATAGTATTTTAAGCTAGTATCTTTATAAAACTATTAGTTACTACTTACTTATACTCTATTACTCTACTAGTATTATTATCTATATAGAGCGGTAATTAGTAGTATAGTTAGAGTTTTTAAGATATTAGGATATCTTCTAACCTCTTAAAGTTAGAAGAGCTAGAGAGAACTTTAATCTATCTAGATCTATCTATATTACTAATTATAGATACTATATATATATATATATATATATATATATATATATATATATATATATATATATATATATATATATATATATATAGTTAAAAAACCGTTTATAGTTAATAATTAAGTATTATATAACTTAGTAAATAGACTAGTTCTTTATCTTTCCTTATTTTTTTACTTCTATTCTTTCTTATTTTATTCTATTAGTATCTTTTACTAACTATATATTATTATTTATTTCTATAAAATATTAGTTAATACTAATACTAATTAGTAGTTAGTTTTAAATTAGGTATAGATTTATAAGATCTTACTAATAAATAAGATAATAATATAATATCTATACTTTCTAAGTTTTAGACGAATATTCAGCTAAAATAAACTAGTAATTATATTTCTAGTATTATATACTTAAAAACTAACTCTATTTTTTATTTATAATATCAAGCGATTCTTTTTAGTAAACTTATAGTTCTAGAAATAATAAATTACTACTAAAGTTCTAATAGCTTATTTAGATCTATAAACTATAATTTAACTAGAGAAGCTAAGTAATTAAAGCTAACTCTAGAAATTATAACTAGAAAAAGTATAAAAAGCTTTTAGATATAACTTAAAAGATAACTCTTCTTTACTAATAAGAAGTATCTTAAATTATCTTTAACTCTTAGTCTAGAGATTACTAATAAGGAATTTAATAGCTATATTATATACTAGGCGTATCTATATATATTAGTAAGTTTATTTAACGAGCTCTAAGAGTACTTTTATAAAGATTTTTATAATTAGAATACTACTATATAGTAGAAAGTTAAGAAAGAATAACTAAAAGTATTAAAATTAGTTTTAGAAGATACTCTTCTATCTATAATCTAAAAAGAGACCTCTATAGAACTATAATAAACTAATAGTATTTAGATAATTATATTAACTTACTAGTTAAATAACTCTATAGATACTCTATCTATAGAATACTCTAAACTTCTATTCGTAACTCTAATCCTAGATTAAAAATAACCTACTATCTAAAAGACTTATTATATAAAGTAAGAGTCTAGTAGGTCGAGATAATTTATAGCTAATATTACTTAATAAAAACATAAGTAAACTATTAATAATTAGTAATATAGAGTACTACTACTAATAGCTAAAAAGAAACTAGAAGAAATACTAGCTTAGTAATAACCTTAGTAATCTATATAGTAACTAGAACGATCTAGTTCGAGACTTAAAGATACTCTTTAGAACTTTATTAATAGCTAAACTAATTTATAAGATCTATAAATAGTAGTTATTTAAAGATTAATCGATCGTAATAAGTTATATACTAGTAATATAAAATACCGCGAAGAGTAGAATAACCTACTTAAAACTAAATCTAGAATCTTTATAGAAAGTATAGAAAAATACGAGATATTCGATAGTAAAGATATTATTAATATATTTTTTATAATACTTAGAGAAAAAGCTAGAGACTTTTACTATAATAAGATAATAATAAACTAATCTACTTAATAGATCTAAGATTTTAAGTAACTTCTATAGTATTTCGAGACTCTTAAAAGATATTAATAATAATTACTAGAATAGAAAGATTTTACTCCTTTCTTTTATATCTAAAGTTTACTAGAAAAGTTAATTTTAGAGTATTTATAACTATTTATTAGTTAATAAAATTAGCTATAAAGAAATCTTAAGAAATTATAAGTAGATATATATAAGTATTTACCTCTAGGCTATATAGATATCTAAGAATACCAGTATATCTTATTTACTTCTATAAGTATATATTAATACTTATATAATTAATTACGAAATTCTATTATAGTAATTATAGTAGAGAGATAAGTAGTACGTTTCTAGATATTAGAATAGAACTAATAAATAATTAGTCTTAACGAGAATAATAGTTAAACTAACTTATAAGCTATAGCTTATAAAAATAATAATAAAAATAAAGTATACTATACTAATAGAACCTACTAAGAGAACTATCTTTTAAGAGATATAGATAGAGTAAAATGTATAATAGAATACTAAAATAGAGAATAATTCTATTAAGAAAGAGAAGAAAAGATTTAGTAAAGAATAACTAGTTAAAAGTACTATATATATAGTAAATAAGGTTATTAGTCTATTTACTATATTCTAGAGAAATAAAAGACTAGTATTAAATAATTTAAAGCCTCTTAAATATTATATTATACTATAGAGAAGATTATTAAGACGTTTATAGTTATAGTTAACTTCTAGAAAGATACTAATAACTTATATAATAACTTTAGGTAGAGAAGAGATATATTTTCTTTTTAAGAAAAAGAAATTTATAAAGACTTCTTTATAGTCGCTTAATAGCTATCTAATAATACTACTATATATTCTCTTACTTCGAAAAGATTATTAAATAAACTTATATATACTATACTAGAGATATTTTAGTTTAATTACTAATACTTAGACTAGGTATTTTAGGATATTCTATCTAATATAGAGGTATTAAATATCTCTATAGTAGAAGAAGGCTAGTCCTAAGTATTATAAGTTTATATACTACTTAATTTAGATTAATCTATTATAGAATAATATAATCTTTTATTTAGTAAGAGTTTTATATCGAGCCTTAGAACTACTATAGTACTAATACTATTTAAATCTATTAGTTTCTATATAGTACTAGCTAATCTACTATTTCTTATATATAGTAGAGATATAGATCGCCTTAAAATCTATCTTAATAGTATTTAAAACTACCTAGTCTAGGGTAGTAAATACTTCTCTATTACTAGAAAGTATAGTTATTTATAGATTAAGCTACTAGTTCTTAAGCGAGTTATAAATATATTATATATATAAGAAAGTTTAATAAGTACTTCGACTTACTTTACTATATTATTAAATAGTTCTTATAAATAGTTAATCTATTAGAATACTCTAGAACTATAAAATAGAGAATTTTTTATCTCTTACTAGCTAAAATAAGCTACTAATAATATACTATTATCTACCTTTTCTTAGTTATTCTTTTTAGAACTAGATAAGTATTAATTTATATAATTGTATAAATACTATAGTAACTCTTTAGTTTAACGTCTATTAGTAATTCTTACTAGAATAGAATTAAATAATATTAATACTAACGTTATTTAATTAATTATATTAAGTTATAAGTTTTAATAGATAAATATAAAGGCCCTAATACGGTTTAAAGTTAGTTTAAAAGATAACCTTATTTTTAACTTAGAGATTAATATATATATCTTCTTACTAGACGGAAAACTAGTATTATATATTATAGATATAGTAACTATATCTTAAGCTACTAGATCTCTTATATTAATAACTACTAATAAGGTCTTAAAATACGTCTAAAAATCTATATAAATATCTATTTAGATTCTCTAGATAAAATTATTATTAATACTAGAATAAACTTTATAGCTTATAAATTTAACTAGAAGATAAGTTCTTTTAATATATATATTAACGAAATACTAGTTACGGCTTACTATAGTATTAGAAAGGCTAAAGATACTATACTATTCTTAGGAAGTACTACTTAATTTCTAAGAATAATATATCTTTAAAAATAGTAATACCCTTATTTAGTATACTCTAAAAGCTATTAATAATATAGTAGGGCTAAAAGACTTATTTATATACTTCTTATTTTTAGAGTATACTATAAGATTATAGCTTTTACTCTTCTAGTTATATAATTCTCTTAAGAGTAACTATAGTTAAAAAGAAAATAAAAGAGCTTAGAGAGGTATAAGTAAAGAAGTAAGTAGTATCCGCTCTAATATAAAGAAATAGTTCTATACTAAGTTTACTATATTCTATACTAATTAGGTTAGAAGTATTAGTATAAAGAGAATCTAGTTAAGAGAAATAGAGTCAGGGTTAGGGTTAGGGTTAGGGTTAGGGTTAGGGTTAGGGTTAGGGTTAGGGTTAGGGTTAGGGTTAGGGTTAGGGTTAGGGTTAGGGTTAGGGTTAGGGTTAGGGTTAGGGTTAGGGTTAGGGTTA